>JALAZF010000100.1:10000000-11287500 GCA_022829125.1 Lathyrus tuberosus | reverse complement strand
GGCCAAATTGTCTACTAAATGCATCAGCAACCAGATTAGAACGACCAGGTTTGTACGAAATTTCAAAATTGAAACCCTGTAGCTTAGAGGCCCATTTTTGTTGCTCTGGTGTTTGGATCCGTTGCATTAGTAGGGATTTTAGACTCTTTTGATCAGTATAGATGTGAAACTTTTGCCCTATGAGATACTGACGCCATTTTTTGACTGCTTCTGTAACATCAAACATTTCACGGACATAGACTGAAGAAGATTGCATGCGAGGGCACATCTTTTTACTGAAGAAGGCGATTGGATGACCATCCTGGGTTAAGACTGCGCCAATGGCCACACCTGAAGCATCCGTTTCTATTATGAATTTCTTTGTAAAATTAGGTAGAGCCAAGACCGGCATGTCGGTCATATGCTTCTTTAATTCTGTAAAGGCTAAATCAGCCTCGGGACTCCATGTAAACTTAGTAGAACGCAACAGATCGGTGAGAGGAGCGGCGAGAGAGGCATAATTACGTACAAAACGTCGGTAAAACCCAGTGAGACCCAAAAACCCGCGGAGCTTCGTGAGAGAGCGAGGTTGAGGCCATTTCAAAATGGCTTTAACTTTATCTGGATCTGGTGCAACACCACCAACTGAAATCACATGGCCTAAATAATCAACTTTATCAACTGCAAAAACACACTTAGATAACTTAACAAAGAAAGACTGTGATCTCAACAAGTTAAACACCACCTGCAAATGATTAACATGGTAATTCAAATTGTTACTATAAATCAAGATGTCATAAAAAAAAAACCAGAACAAATTTTCTTAAGTAAGGCCTCAATAAATCATTCATTGCGGATTGAAAAGTCGAGGGTGCATTAGTAAGTCCGAAAGGCATGACGAGGAATTCGTAATGCCCATCGAAAGTCCGAAAAGCTGTTTTATGTGTGTCCTCCGATGCAACTCGGATCTGGTGGTAACCTGAACGTAAGTCTAACTTGGTGAAAACTTTGGCTGAGCCAAGCTCATCTAAAAGTTCCTCAATGGTAGGTATAGGGAATCTGTCTTTAATAGTAACAACATTTAAAGCACGATAATCCACGCAAAATCGCCAAGTTCCATCCTTTTTCTTAACAAGAAGGACTGGTGAAGAGAAAGGACTATTGCTAGGAATAATGAAACCTTCTTTAAGCATTTCCTAAATAATTGTGGACATAGCATCTTTTTGTGAACGGGGGTAGCGGTAGGGTTTCACATTGATAAGGGAGGTATTTGGCTCAAGGGGAATGTGATGATCATAAGGGCGTTTTGGGGGAAGGCCTGAATGTGGATGGAAAATGTCTTGAAAGGTTTGTATTAATTGATGGATTGGAGGGTGTAGTGCTGATGGTAAAGGGTCAGGATTTGAGTGTAAGGTTGAAGTTGGGGTTGGATGGAAAGTCATTAAGTGGAAGGAAGAGACGAAATTTGTGTGAATGAGGTGGCGGAGTTGGTGAAATGTAGTATGAATTGGGTGTGTTGAGGGGTCGCCTTGAAGAGTGATGGATTAGTTTAAATGGTTAAAGGTGATAGATGGAACTGAAAAATCTGCCTGAATTTTTCCCAAGGTTCTTAACCAAGCCATGCCCAAAACCACATCTGCCCCTTCAATTGGTAGCAAGTAGAAGGGAAGTTGAAATGGTTTATTTTGTAGGACAATTTGAACATTGTTGCAAATTCCTTCACATTGTATATGCGAACCATTACCAACCATTACAGAAAATTGTGGAATGGGAGTTGACTTAAGGTTGAGGTGATGAGCTATTCACAGCTGAAGAATGTTGTGAGTGCTGCTAGTGTCAACTAAAACCATGACTGACAATTCGCCTATTAACCCTTTGAACTTGAGTGTTTGTGGGGAAAATTGACCCGTTAAGGCCTAGGTGGACAGTTGAAAATAAGTGTCATTATGGTCAATTGTATTGTCTTCAGCTTCTATGCTGTCTTGAATTAGGTTGGTGTTTTCTGACACCTCATCTTCTGCCAACAGAAGAAGAAACCTAGAAGTAGAACATTTGTGACCTGGGATAAACTTCTCATCACAATTAAAACATAGCCCTTGGGCTCTCCGTTCTTGCAGCTGCGCTTGTGATAGACGACGAATGGGGAACTTTGTAGGAATAGTGGTGGCCTGAGGTTTTGTGTTGTTTGTAATTTGTGGGGTAGGTGAGGTTGGGGCTTTTGGGGTTGTGGGTTGGCTATTTTTTTGGTAGGGACTAGAGAATGGTTTGGAAAATTTGGGTTTCGAATCCCTTAACTTGGATTCAATCAGTTTTGCAAGGCCAATAACTTGTGAAATTGTTGTGGGTTTATGAATTGCCATTTCACTTTAAATTTCAGTAGTTAATCCTGAAATAAAACAATTTAAAATAGCATCTTGTGGTAGATCAACAACTTGAGTGCCTAACTTTTCAAATTTGGTTTGTTAATCCACAACTGAACCATCTTGTTTTAATTTGAATAATTCAGCCTGATGTTTTTCATAAGAGGAAGGACCAAAACGCAATGTCAAATCCTTTGTAAAAGTAGTACAATCCGATAATAATAAACTCTGGTGCATCCATTTAAACCAGCCCAAAACATCATCTTTCATATAAAATGAAATTAATGACATTCTGTTTTCATGAGGCATGTTATAAAAACTGAAAAATTGTTCAGCTTGAAACAACCACTCAAGAGGGTTTGTACCATCAAACATTGGAAGGTCAAGTTTAGGTGATCGCATAGGGGGTAAAGGGGGGATTTGTGGGATAGGTGGGTAATATGGAAAATTATAATTTGGGGTTGCTGCGAAAACAGTTTGTGGGAAAAAATGAGGTGGAATGGACGTTTGTGGTGGTATTTGTATAGGTGTAGTGCGTTGCATAAAGGTTGCTGGTGGAGGGGGATTGTTGTGGGAAAAAATAGTTGGTGACCTAAGTGGGGTATTTGTGGGAGTAATGACGTGGGGTGAAGGGGTGGACGATAAGGAAATATGAGGGGGGTTGAGTGAGATACCTGACGAACTAGCTGCCATAGAAGTTGCTGCCATGGAAGTAACAACAGTCTGTTTTTCCTTTTGGGTTGTGAGATTTTTAATGGCAGCCATGACTGCTTCAAACCTTGAATCTTCCAAGCTTATATCATTTTCAAATCTGGTGTTAAGGCTTCCAATATGCGCCTCCAAATCTGCAGCAACCTTATCAAACCTTTCATCAAGTAGCTGTTGGGTAAGAGCCATTGCATTATCGATCAAAACTTGGGATGTGTGCACGACTTCCTCAACGATTTCTCTTGAGGAAGGGTTTTGGGGTTTGGGGGGAGCCATTGAATTCACTTGTAGAAAGCACCAATTTGTTAGACTTAAAACATTCAGATAAACCCTAGATCTAAAATTGCATTGAAAGACAATAAAATAAAACAACTTTTCTTCTTACTTCAATAATGAAACAAACTACAATATATAGTTAGGTTACTAAAGGACTTAATGGGTCATGGGCCACTTAAAAGACAAAGCTACTTAATCCCAAAATAATAATAAAAAGAGAATCAACCCAAAATAAAATCTTTGAGAAGGACAGATTGTTTTTTTTTCCTAATTGGCCTAATGCAAGACTTAACATTAATCCTTTTTAATTTGTTCTTCATAGTATTTATATTATAAGAGTATGATTAAATTTAAGAATGTGATTTTGTTAATCCTTTTTAATTTGTTCTTCATAGTATTCATATTATAGAGTCCAAAAAGAGCAGCGTCTCAACATATGTCTAAGCCAAGTTTGAGTCATAAATACTATAATATATGATTAAATTTTATTTATTTTCTCATCAAACTCTAAATTATTAGATATTTTGTATTATATATTTAATTTTGACCAACAACCACCTTAAATGTCAGTCTTTTTTTTAAATGTATGGCATTTGTAAGTTTTAGTAAAACGTTTCATCATTTTTAGAAAAAAACAAAATTATATTTTTTAATCGTTTACTAAAATTAATTATTTACAATATTAAAAAATATAGTAAAAATTTAATTGTAAAATTATTTTTAGATCCAATTAATTCATTTAATAATTTGGACGAATCTATGCTTTTTAAAATTTTGAAAGATCCACCAAATTATGCTTTTTAAAATATCCAATAGATAAAATCAAAATAATTTAGGTATGAAATAAATTTAAGTAAAAAACACAAAAAGAAAAAAGTAAAGAAAAAAATTGAAAAAATATGTTTGAATTTGTTTAATATATATAAAATAATTTATAACTTAATAAAAATATATGAAATATTATTAAACTATAACATATTTAATTTCATCATATATTCATTTATTATTATATTATTTTTAAAATATAAGAAACCAAAGATTTGAAATAAAAGTTTGGGTTGAGTTTCATTATATATTTAATTATATATTTTAACAAATTATAAATTTATTTAAATAATATATTTAATTTTAAATATTTTTATTTTAAAATGAGATTTAAAAATTCATTTAAATTTAAAAAATATATATTTATTTTTTAATATATATTTTAGGATTGATTGGATGAATATCTATTTTAACACCCTTAGTTTCTATGAATTAAATTATTTTTGAAAAATCATAAAAATGAAAAAAAAAACTTTTGATGGATAGGCTCCTAGAAAAATAAATTAAAAATCTTAATTATGGTTGTTTCTTATGCTTATGTCTCTTGAAAGTGTTTCATAGAGTTTCTCCTTTATAAATATTATCCAAGGGTTAAGTCCCTCATAAGTGGTTTCCAACACAGGTTTTTTTGACGAATTTTCTTTGGAAAAATTGTCAACAGAGCTAACTAGCATTTTGGAAAAAATAACACTTTCTTAATTTTTAAATTGACCAAATCACTTAATTAACATACCAAAGCTAAACGGGCTAAAGTGGGAACCAACTAGAGGAAATACCGAGTTAAGATTGGATTTATGACCCGCTCTGATGCCTTTGTTTTAAGGGATGTACTTAGTGGCCAACTGCCCTCCTGTGCTGTTTTTTTTATTGTTGTAGTTGTGCTTACCTTCTCTCAACCGATTCTTTCTGGGAAGTGAGGTTCCAGGTGTATTGATATAGTCTTATTATAACATATATAAAATAATATTTTATTAAGATTCCATTAAAAAGAGTACATTGATAATCATATTACATATATTTATCAATGTCAGAGCCCATAGCTGCAAATGCATCTCCATAATCCAGACATCTCTCCTCACTCCCCTCATCGGAATCATAATAAACAGTCCTCCTTTTCTTCTTTATCTTTTTCTTCTTCAGCTTCTTCTTCTTCTTCTTCTTCTTATCCTTCCTCACCCTTAAGGCATCCCTGACGTTGGCCGCTGGTTGAACCTCCTCAATTGGTGCCTGGTGTTCCTCATTGGTGATGTTTCTAGCATTCTCATTTGTAGAACTCATTATTACGAAGAATATATTATGAAGAAATGTAAAGTTGTCTATTTATAGATGATGTTGAAGATGAAAAGTCTGATAGTTTAATGCTTGCAATGATGATAACTTGTAAATGGTTGATATTCTGGAACGATATTTTTTGAAAAACGGAGAAAATTTTAAATCATTATGGCCAGAGTGTTCTCTACTCCGGGAAGAGCAAGGGTTATAATATTACAACGGTTAGTAATAATAACCGTAGCGATACTCCTTATTCTAGGTACAAAGTTCGACTCCAGGCAACAACATTTTTCTATTTTACGTAATTATAGAAAAATGTTGTTGCCTGGAGTCGAACCTTGTACCAATTATAAGGGGTATCGCTACGGTTAATCTAATTAACCGTTGTGATATAATTAAAATAATATATATACTTATCATTACGGTTATTTTAGAAAACCGTTGTGAAATATTTACCTATATAAGGGAATTAACTTTTTATTATTGACAGTAGCGCCGTTTCCTTCACAGTGAAACCCTAGCACCCATTTTTGGCAGCAAACTTCAACTTTTTATAGAATCCGAGAAAAGAAATACAAGAAGTATGAAGCTTTTGATTTAAGCTTCTTCCTCCTTGTATTTCTTCTTGCAGAATCTAAAACTAGATGAACATGGTGATGATGCTGGCGGTAGCAAGCGTAATGTGCATATTGTTTATGGAAAATAAGGTATTCTTTTACTTCAATCTTTTTGTTAGATAGTTCCCATTATCTCGTTTGCTTCATGTTGTTTTTATTGATTGTTCTCATTTTGTGCATATTAGACTTCAATGCTTCACAAGCAAGGTGAACTTCATTGTAATGGTACAGTCCCACTTCTTAGGGTTTTGTTTCAACTTTTGGTTGTTTTGTTTTGGATACTAACTAATTTTCTTCATTGCTTCCCACTTCTTAGGGTTTGTTTCACATGGTGATGATGATGGTGGTACATATATATATGAATTCATTCTGATAAGGTACATATATATGAATTCATTCTGATATTGTATATGAAATTTAGTTTATTATATACTATGTATATTGTTTGTTTCACTATCCTTTTACTGAAAATGCAATCAGTTAAATTGATATAGAACATTAGTTTATATATACTATGTATATTGTATATAGTTAAATTGAATACTAACTAATTTTCTTCATTGCTTCCCACTTCTTAGGGTTTGTTTCACATGGTGATGATGATGGTGGTACATATATATGAATTCATTCTGATAAGGTACATATATATGAATTCAATCTGATATTGTATATGAAATTTAGTTTATTATATACTATGTATATTGTTTGTTTCACAATCCTTTTATTGAAAATGCAATCAGTTAAATTGATATAGAAACTTATAATCTGAAATTAAGATGTATTTGAAAACCAACCTTTATCATGTCAATGTTTTCCGAATTGCATCCATTTCAGTCAACACATTTAATGTTCCTTAACATAAAATTTATGGTCCAATGGTCTGTTTGCTTCAATTCATCGATATATTTTATTATAGTTTACCTCATCGTTGTCACTAATCATCGTAGTTGTTAAGATCATGGTTGTTATGATGATAAAATCGCGATGATTTTTGGCGATGATGAGGTAAACTATAATAAAAGATATCGATGGATTGAAGGAAACCGACCATTGAACCATAAATTTTATGTTAAGGAACATAAAATGTGCGGAATGAAATGGATGCAATTCGGAAAACAGTGGTGTGTTTAAGTTGGTTTTCAAGAACAGTTTAATTTTCAGATTATATAGTTCTTTACCAATTTTAATGGTTGTATTTCTTTAATTAGGTGTATGGTAAAACAAGCAATATACATTTGTATTTAATAAACTAAGGGTACATTCCACAACGGTTGAGACACATAACCGTTGTGATAGTTAATATATATTACAACGGTTGATACTTATAACCTTTGTGATAGTTAATATATATTACAACGGTTGAAATAACTAACCGTTGCAATATAAATCGCGCTTCCAGAATACAACAACGGTTTCCAGACCGTTGTAGAAACAGCGAACTTACAACGACAATCTACATAAAAACGTCTTCGCCCGCATTATTATATGTCATTCCCAACCGTTGTTAAATGGGTTTTTCGTAGTAGTGTTGTAGTGGTTTGGCTTTGCTGGCCTCCTCTTGGGTGGAGTTCTGTGTGTTCAATTTTAGTACACTTGATGCTCTTGGTTTGTATTTAATCTTTTCTTTAATATAATTTGATCTGCTCTTCTATTAGAAAAAAAGCATAGAGTAAAGAGCAATAATCTGATGGAAAAATAAACTCTCAATCAAACCAATTAACCACTAAATACCACACGTGAGACCTAAAATTTATTTTGGGTTTCCTAAAACTACTATCAATCCTCCTTGATATACTCCTCTTATAAGTTAAGTCATAAGTTCTTCTACCAACTTGAGGTCCCACAAAAACAAAGACCTCCTAAATTTTAGACCTACTAATAATATAAATTTAAAGAGGGTATGTTTTTGTCCCTGATACACAAAAATTTTATAACAAGTTATTTTATTGAAAACTTTAGTAACTTAAAGATATCCATAATGAATATGATGTCACAAAACATTAGTGAAGAATTTACAATTCTCTCACAATTGGTGCAAAATAAATCATTTTTTTGTTAGTAGTTAAAGAGAAAATTATAAATACCTCATTAATTACGAGATATTAATTTCGTAACAAATCTATGACAAATTCTTTTTATGTCATTAAATTAAAAGACTATGATTCAGTTTTTTTTTTTTTTTTATAAGCAAAATTATATTATAAAAATAGGACACAAATTAGTGTCCTACACAATTACACAGTCCAACTATCTACAATCGGACCTTACAAAAAATCGAGAGGTGCTTTCACCCACGTGTAATAGTTACAATGAGAAGCATTAGAACCCTTCTTTCCTATCCACCACCAAGATAACAAAACGATTCAATTTGTAATAGAATCGAGATCCCAAAATTCATCTCTAAACAAAATGTTATTCCTAAACATCCAAATAACCCAACAAACCAGTATCCAAAGCCCTGCCACATTCCCAATATTGAGTTTTTTCTTCACACAACCATCCATCCATGATGAAAAGTGATTAATGGTGTCCCCTAAAAGAAATTCCTCAATTCCTAACCATCTAAAAACAAATCTCCACACCGTCACAGATTTATGACAGCAAAAAAATAAGTGTTCAGAAACTTCCAACTGTAAGAAACAAAACGGACATACCATAGCGTGTTGATTGGTAATAATGCCTCTATGAGCAAGTATCTCACGAGTCGGAAGAATATTGAGAAACAACCTCCAACCAAAGACTCTGACTTTGTGAGGAACTTGAGCAGTCCAAACCAAGTTAAGCGCCGCTCTCAAGTTCTCCCCGCAACACCAATGGTTCGAACCTTCGTGATTCTGCAGAAAATAATATAAAGAAGAAACCGAAAAATGCCCAGAATTTTCATGAAATCAAATAGCATTATCCTTTTCGCCTTCAATCAGCGTAACATCGTTCAGCCCGACCATGATTGCATCAACTTGGTTTTGAACAGCAGCAGAGGCGCTGTCATGGAAAAAACGCGGCTGCCACTTCCAAAAACCGTCTAAAAACGCTCCATTATCAGCAACCCAACTATCTTGATTTGAGACCGAGCTCCAAACATCAGGATATAAGGAAGCCAAAGTTGATGAACCGTGCCAACGAGCACTCCAAAACGGAACTGAATCACCATTGCCAACTTCATAAGACATCAAATTGGAGAGCTTTTGTCTGCTACAAAAACCTGCAATAATAAATAAATCTTTCCACCACAGAGATGGTGGAAACTCATACTTGGATAACAAGCCAACATGAAAATCAAGAACAGAATGTTTGTATCGACGGCGAATAAAATCGCTCCAAATGAATTCTTCCACTGAAACAATTTTCCACACCCATTTGAAAAGCAAGGCAGCATTGAAGAGCTTTAGATCTTTAATCCCGAGTCCTCCGTCTTCCTTGCTCTTGCAAACAACACTCCACCTGGCCCAAGACACACCTTTTTTGGCCATTGAACCATTCCAAAGAAAACGTTTTTGAATTGTCGTAAGAATACGAATTACACGGCTAGGGAGTTTATAGAAGAACATATAATGAATTTGGAGATTTGCTAGAACTGAGTTGATTAAAGTGATTCTACCACCGATAGAAACAAACCGACCATTCCAAGAATTTAGCCTACCTCTCACCTTATCAATCAATGGTTTCCAAAACGAGAGAAGTCTATGGTTACCACCGACGATAATTCCAAGAAACTTAAAAGGGCCAGCTGAGATTTTACAAGATAGATAATTTTCTGCTGCCAAAAGAAAAGATTCATCCAAATTAATTCCATACAGAGAACACTTACTGAAATTAATATCAAGTCATGACACCAAATGGAATCCCTTCAGAATTGCCTTAACTGCCATTATATTCTTCCAAGAACCATCGCCCACCAACATAGAATCATCTGCGTACTGAAGAAGGTGAATCGGTGTATCAAGATGCGCCTTAAAACCGGAAAAGGATCCATTTTCCACAGCCCGGTGCAGTAACACCGCAAGGCCCTCAGCAACAATAGTAAAAAGAAACGGAGCCAACGGGTCGCCTTGTCTGAGGCCACGAGAAACCTTGAAGTCCCTTGTGGGACTCCCGTTAACCAAGACTGAAGTGTAACAATTGAAGACTCTATTGTTCATCCACATCATCCATTTTTCTCCAAAGCCCATAATCTTCATAACATCGCGCAAATAATTCCATTCGACACAATTATATGCTTTAGCGAAATCCACCTTAAGGAGCATTAACTCACTCTTAGATCTTCTAGCTAAATCGATGACTTCGTTTAACAATAGAACTCCGTCAAGAATATTTCTTCCTTCAATGAATGCCGATTGAGAATTTGAAATGATACTACCAATAACGCCTTTGAGTCTATTAGCAAGGATTTTCGCCACAACTTTGTAAACTACACCAACTAATGAAATTGGTCTATAATCATCCAAATTCATCAAACTGTCATTTTTCGGGATAAGAACCATGAAAGAAGAGGAAAGAACTTTAGGAAGCTTCTCGCCCTCAAAGAATTCAAGGATACATTTAGAAAAATCATGCCCAACTAATTCCCAACACCTTTTGATGAACTCAAAGGTAAAACCATCAGGCCCTAGTCTCCGGTCTCCACCACAATCGAACACAGCTCGTCTAATCTCAATTAAATATACCTCTCTATCAAGCTCCACACTATCATGTACTGATAAACGTTTGAAACCGTTGCCTCCAATGTGTGGAAGAGGTCTAGAGCAGCTGCAACTACTGAGCCTCTTTAGAAAATGATTTTTGACGGCTGTTTTAACCCCATCCACATCTTCGATCAGCCTATCATAAATTGAAATAGAAGAAATTGAGTTCAAGTTAAGCCGAGATTTCAAGGCATCGTGAAAATATTTGGTATTAAAGTCCCCGTCATGCATCCACTTCGAGCGAGATTTTTGCCTCAAAATACTTTGCTTAATCCTCAGATTTTTCCATAAGTCGTCTTCGGCTTCGTTCCTCTTAAGAATCTCATGAGTAGCTAACTGATCTTTATTCAATTCAAACAAATCCTCCACATCATTTATAATACCTACATCCGTCTTGATTCTAGTATCGATCCAGCAAAAAATGTTTACATTCCACCATCTCAACTTCTCTCGCAGAAAATGGAGCTTTCTAGAAAGAATAAAAGAGGCCTTCCCAACCACAACACAAGCTTCCCATTGCTCTTTCACAAAAGACATAAAACAAGGATGGTCAAACCAACACGACATGAATTTGAAGGGTTTAGGACCCCAGTTGACGATTCTGGCAGTGAGCCAGACTGGCCTATGATCAGAGACGTCACGCTCCCCAAACTTTTGAACTATCGAGTTCCAATCGTTCAAAATTCCTGGTGACACCAGAAATCTATCGAGACGACAACACGACCTGCCTTTTGATCTGAACCACGAAAACTTACCCCCAGAAATAGGAGGATCAACACACCCACTCAAACTTATGAATTCTTCAAATTCCGCCATGTATCTCCTCTTATGACTCGAACAACCAACTTGTTCACTCGGTTTCCTAATAGCGTTAAAATCACCTCCTATGATCCACTCTCCAGGATCTGCTTTAGATTTTAATTCAAGAATCTTGGACCAAAGTTCCCTTTTTTCTTTAATGCAACAAGGTGAATACACGTTTAAGAGATAAACGTTTCTATCAAGCCACTCAACCTGAATACCCAGATATCCTGTCCCAATGAAGCTGCAAATTGGTTTGAACAATCCTTCCTTCCAATTAGTGAGAACCCCACCAGATAAGCCAACAGAATCACAAGCCGACCATTGACAGTTCCTATTCCCCCAAATACTATACACCAAATCACCAGACATTGAAGAACATTTAGTTTCCTGGATAAAACAGACTTCATCGCCACCATTCTTAATACTATTGTTGATTCTTTTACGCTTGAAGCCGCCCCCGCACCCTCTGATGTTGTATGAAACTATATTCATAAAACATCACTAGCTGCCACCTTCTTACACTTTTTTGATTTTCTGTCATGTTCCTCCATCCTACGTAAAATAGACTCAAAAACTTCGTCGTCTTCTTCCGCATCAATGCTCAATTTTTTAATAGAATCCCAAATTCTCGTAGGTAGATTATCCAACTTTTTCTTAATGCGATAATTACTATTAAGAAAACTAGACTCTCCAATTGAATTATCTATTGAAGGAGAATTGCAAAGACCCTGAGGCGAAACTTGGTTAGCGGCATCCCCAACTTTGGTACCAGAATGACAAGAAGAGGGGGATCCGACAGGGAAGGAAGTCTCAGCTTGAAGCAAGGTAGCATAATAGGATGGTTTGAAGGGAATTTTTAACTTCTGATAAATATCGCCAATCAACGCCTTCTTTTTCTTGGGAAACACCTTCAGTTTCGAAGCAGCACCCGACCTTTCAGGTCTATCACCCACTGGATCAGGTTGTGATACCGGAATTTCCATATCAGAAGTGCTCACCAGACTAGAAGATCTATCCTCCTCTCCAACCTTCGCAAGAACAACTGACCCAACTTTCCTATTAATAACCTCTAAAGAGCAAGGGACAAGGACTTCCTTGGAATTCACATCATCACTACTCCCCACACTAACTTCAGACTCAAATGAAGAAGAGTCTCTGACCTGAGTTAAATGGTGAACCACATTAGAATTTTCACTTTTATCTCTTCTGATCCTAGAGCCATCACAACCACCAGTTCTCACCATCCCAAGAGAGTCGTTCGCATCAACTCGCCCTATTGACTTATCTCTGAGATTAATCCCACCCAAAGCACCACCATCAAGAAAAGGTTCAGATTCCTTAGACTGGAAGCTAGCAGAATTGACAACATGTAGAAGGGGTTCCTCCTCCGAAGAAGAAGATACAATTTCTTCAGAACTATCCTCTTCGAAACGACTCTTATACAGCATTCGGTGATCCCTCAGAAAAGGTCCAAAGGAGTCCTCAATGATTTTGATATGAAAAGTAATCTCATTGACATCGATTGCGATAACTTCATTGAGATTCAAAGTGAACTTCGTTCGAACTAAAATACGCGCAACGTCCAATCTGGTTTGTTTCTGCATATCCTCGTCCATTTTGACAAAATCACAGACGGTACCAGCGAGAAACTTAAAAAAAATTTCGCCCCAAACATGACACGGTAATCCGAAAATCTTCACCCAAGTGAACCTTTCCTGCTCGACATCAGATGGAGACCACAGATGAACAACAGACTATGATTCAGTTATATTTATTTTCATCATTAATTAGTAAGAATATAATCTAGTTTAGTCTAAGATGTCTTCTTCCCATGTTTTTTTGTTTATCTTTATGTTTTACTTGCCTTCTTTAATGCTTTCTCTATTGGATTATTAAACATATAACATATAATCACACTTTTTGATTGAGATCCACGTTTAAAGAGAGAGAAACTCTCCCTTCTCTCTAGTTCCCAAGGATTGGTGTCCTTTCATCTACTACAATCAAATTAAACAACCTCTAACCAAATCATCCGCCAAACATGTTTCAGATTCTCTGACGTTTAAGTAGTTTTAACAGTTATGAGATTGTGGGTATAGAACCAGTAGCTGGAGGATCATTGTTAAGCTTCCTGGGTTTGGTTTAAAGTCCTAATTTTCGAATTAGGGACCTTCCTCCCATGGAGTCTGCTAACACAGTGGTTTTTCGTTTACTGGGTTCTTTGATCCGCACAACACTGTAGTAGTGGCCGGAGTTTTTACCGGAGTTTGGTATTCGCTAGAATCATATTTTATTTTATCTGATCGACACATTGGTGGTGGCAAATGGACCAAGAGGAAGGATGGGAACAGGTGAGGAATCACAAAGAAAAGAGGGAACTTATAGCACGAAGATCGATTTGGAGGGCTAATGGGAAAAAAGCAACTGAACAAGACCTGAGCAAAACATCTTCATTTTTCTTCACTGAGTTTCCAGATTCATACGAGGCGAAAGAGATGTTCAACATTTTCAAGGAGTTTGGTCTGGTTTTAGAAGTTTTCATACCTGCGAAACTGGATAAACGCGGCAAAAGATTCGGTTTCGTCAGATTTAGAAAGGAATCGGATGAACATCTTCTCGCCATTAAGTTGGACAACATTGTCCTTAATGGCAGAAAGATGTTTGCAAACTTACCACGTTTTCAAAGAGAACACAAAATGAATGATAATGAGAAACTGAGATCAAAGGGGATGACAGATAAGGATTACATTAATGTTGGGATAAGACAAAAGATTATGACATGGCAGGGTAAACAAACTTATGCGGAAGTGGCTAATGGTGATCGAAGGCAGAACCGTAAGGAAAGGTTACTCATGGGAGATAAACCTAATTTCGCTCATCTCATGTTCAATGTCACTGATGAGGATATCGAGCGTTTTCAACAATCTTTTGTAGGTAAAATGGAAAAATCATGTGGTCCTTATGAAATTCAGGAGGCACTTCATATGGAAAGCTACTTCAAAATTAAAGCCACCCCTATGGGTGCTAACTTGGTTCTATTAGAAGAAGAAGTAGAGGGTGACATCAAGAAAATGATCGATGAAGACAAAGAATGGGTTGAGAAATGGTTTTCTGATATACATCCTTGGACGCCTTTGGATGTGGACTGTGAGAGGTTAACTTGGGTAAGCATTTTCGGCCTTCCTTGCCACGTCTGGGGTGACAAATTCTTTAGTTTATAGCTAGAACAGTTGGCGTTTTTGTCAAAGCAGACCTAGAAGCACAAAGACATAAGAAGTTTGATGTTGCAAGAATCTTGATTAAAACAAAGTTTGCTATGAACTTGAATGAAGTAATCACTATTGAAGTCAACGAGCAAAACTTTTGTATCAAATTGGTTGAGGAAGCTCCAGCTGTTTGTTCAAAGGTTTCTTCCAAGTTCATGGATGCTACTTCAGAAGATAGCTCTGAGATTGTATCTTCTGGGAGTGAGGTGGAAGAAACGATACCGGATGTTCAGGGTCCTCCAAACATTAACCAAAAGACAAACCTTGAATCTGATACAGTGGGTAAAAAGATGGGCCCCACTGATTGGACTAATAAGACATTATCTGAGACAGGACATAGGGATAGAGGCTCCGGTGTGAAAACGTCTGATACACGATGGAGGCATCATAAGGATTCAACAGATAGAAATCAGGTGGACCCATTACCTGATGTGAGTGTTTGTGGTTCAGACAATGCCAATGACACAGAGTGGCGTGAAGATGAGACTAATAGGTCTCAGTCTATGCAGAATAAAAAACATCATAATAATGGAGAAGGTACAACATGTATCAGCGTTGGGAATTCCAAGAATACAACAAATGGTTCTCCAAAAAATATTGTTGGGGAGGAAGACATTGAGTTAAGAAATAACTCCTCTATTGATGATCTAAACTCTAAAATTGCAATGGGTTTAAACAATCAACAGAAAAAGAAGAAATTGTTAGGAGACATTTATAGGAATTTAAAGATACCTTATGCACCATCTTATTATTCAGCCCTGCTGCTTGCAGACAATAAGTTGGCAACACCAATGACTCATGTTAGTGAAACTGATAAGGATGAAGTATCTGATTCAATTTCTGAGGAATCGAACAGGCAGAAATCTGTATCAATTGGAGATGAAGAGATAATGAGAATCAATTCTAGAATTAAAACAAAGTTGTCTGGGTTACCTAATCGTATGTGGAAATCCATTAGAAAGTTGGCAATAGAAGTGGAAGAGAATGATGAAGTCTTCGAATCTATTATCCGTAATTTGGAAGCAGAGGAGAAGAACACGAAGAATGGTAAGAAGGTGGCTGCTAATATGTCTTTATGAATATAGTAACGTACAATGTGAGGGGATGTGGTAGTATGGTTAAGAAGCGTAAAATTCGCGAACTATTGAAGAAAAGAGGGGCTGATATTGCTTTCATTCAGGAAACTAAATGCAAAACCATGAGTGATGCAATGGTTCATAAATTATGGGGTAACGAGAGGTGCCAATGGTCGGCCTTAGGTTCTATAGGGTTGTCAGGAGGAATTTTAACCATATGGAAAGAAGATATTCTTGTACCAGTCTGCAGTTATATAGGGAAAGGTTACTTGGGGCTCAAGGCGGTGTGGAGAAACAAACTGTGTTACTTCTTTAATGTTTATTCACCATGTGATAGTAATGAAAATATAGCTTTGTGGAGCAATATTCTGAGTATCAAATCAAAACAAGAGGTCGGAGAATGGATAATAGGCGGCGACTTCAACGCTGTTAAGAGTACAAGTGAAAGAAAAGGAAGAGGAAATCATAATAAAAGATTGATGGCAGAGTTCAAAGACTTCATTCAAATGACTGGATGCATGGATTTGGCAATATTTGGCAACAAGTTCACTTGGTTTAGTCCGGATACAAATGCTTGTAGCAGAATTGATCGGTTGTTGATATCAGTTGGATTATTGAATGGCTGGAACACGGCTTGCCAAAAAGTAGGATCGTGCGACATTTCCGACCATAGGCCTGTTTGGTTATCAATGAGGAACACTGATTGGGGCCCTAAGCCTTTTAGAATGCTTAGATGTTGGTTCCAACACCCTAATTTCTTGCAGTTTGTAAGAAAATCGTGGGAATCTTTTGAATTTCAAGGGACTTACAGTTACGTCTTGACCAAGAAGTTCCAGGCATTGAGGTCAAAAATAAGATGGTGGAATAGGAATATATTTGGTTGGATAGATACCAACATTGAGGAGAACACTAACATTCTAAATAAGGTAGAAGATTTGTTGACAGAGAATGAGGACATGAGTTTGAATCAGATTGGTATGAACTACAAGAAAGCAGAAGAGGAGCTATGGAAATGTTTAAGAATTAAAGAAAGTCTACTTCATCAAAAGGCTGCTACTAGGTGGATTGAAGATGGAGACAGGAATACAAGCTACTTCCATTTAGTTATCCGTCACCGTAATCTGATGAACACAATTCGTAAGGCGACAGTAGATGAATATGTTATTGAAGATGTGGCAAGTGTAAAAGAAGCAGTTGCAAATCATTTTGAAAAAAGACTAACATCCACCAATAAAACATTGCTGAGGGTAAATCCTGAACATTTCAAGTGTTTAAATGAAATGGAAAAGATTTCTTTGGAAGAAGATTTTACGGAATCAGAGATTAGAGAGGCAGTATTTCAATGTAAAGGAGATAAATGTCCGGGACCAGACGAAATCAGTTTGGAGTTTATTCAGAAATGTTGGGAATTTATAGGACACGACTTTACTGCCTGCATTAAAGAGTTTTTCCATGAAGCCAAGTTACCTAAGGTTATATCTTCGTCTTTTCTGTCCCTCATACCAAAAAATGAAAATCCCAAAAACCTTGATGATTACAGACCAATTTGTCTGGTGGGTAGCGTTTATAAGGTGATTGCCAAGCTTTTGGCGGGCAGGCTAAAGAAAGTTCTGAATGGTATTATATCTTCATCTCAAACTGCATTCATTGCCGGGAGAAACTTACTTGACGGAGTGTTATCTATGAATGAAATGATTGATTTCTCGAAGAGATACAAACTCAAGAGCTTATTCCTTAAATTTGATTTCGTAAAAGCCTATGATTACACTGAATGGTCATATATTAGACAGGTTATGAAAATTATGGGTTTTGGTAACAGATTTTTGGGCTGGATCGAAGGTACTGCATTCAACAGCTTCATGTCAGTTTTAGTGAATGGCAGCCCTTCGCGTGATTTCAAAGTCTCTTGTGGCCTACGACAGGGGGATCCTCTTTCCCCATATCTTTTTGTTATTGCTGCTGAAGGACTAGCTGCTATGATGAAAAAGGCTGAGGAGGTTGACATATTCAGTGTGCTCAAGATTAATAATCAAAATGCTTTGAATCTTCTTCAATACACGGACGACACGGTCTTAGTAGGGGATGCCTCATGGAGCAATATTTGGGCCTTCAAAGTGATACTAAGAGGCTTTCAATTAATGTCAGGTTTAGAAATCAATTTCAAGAAGAGCAGCCTCATTGGATTTGGAGTAGATGATTGGTTTCTAAAGGCAGCAGAAGGATTCCTATCCTGTCAAAGTCAGAATTGCCCTTTCAAATTTCTTGGAATTCAGATTGGAGGGAATCATAAATTGATATCCTTTTCGAATTCGGTGATAGAGAAGATCCAAGCCAGGTTAGCCTCTTGGAAAGGTCGACTGTTATCGATGGGAGGTAGAATCACACGTATAAAATCTGTTTTAACAAACCTACCAATTCATTATATGGCTTTCTATAGGATGCCGAAGAAGGTTATTAAGATATTGACAGCTCTTTAAAGGAAGTTTATGTGGAACGGTTTTCCATTAAAGGATGGCATAGATTGGATTTCTTGGAACACGATTTGTAAACCAAAGGAGGTTGGTGGTTTGGATATTATGAATATTCAATGCTTGAATGAGGCTCTAATAGCTAAATGGATTTGGAAAATCATGTCAAATGGTTAGTCCATCTGGACCAAAACATTGCAGGCAAGGTATGGCAATTTCGCTTTATCTCTGGTACGCGGGACTGCTGACTGTGGGGTTGTCTAAACATCATTATGGTGGTGTGATTTGGTTGCCTTAGCTTCTGATTTTGGTAACAACCCAATTTTTAGTCTTATGAAATCAAAGATTGGGAATGGCCAAAAGACGTCTTTCTGGAATTCATATTGGTGTTGCGAAGATTCTTTGGAAACCTCGTTTTCGGACCTGTTCAGAGCTGCTGTCAACAAAAGAAGTTCAGTGCACGACAACGGTGGTTGGAATGATGATAATTGGCAATGGGAAATCGTGAGAAGTTCGGACGACAACAAATTGACTTTAAGGCAGCAGGAAGCGGATTTGTACCAGTGTCTGCAGACTCACACTTTATGCAGGAATGTTGCTGACAGAATTTCTTGGAGACTCGAGTCGGATGGAGTTTTTGCTGTACATTCTGCCTACGAGTTGCTACTAGAAAGGAGAACTGCATCAGTTCAATTTTTAGCAGAACTCATAAATGCTCTTAAACTTAATTGGAAAGCCTCTTCCCCAGTTAAGACGATGGTTTTTGGTTGGCGTCTAATACACAACCGTCTTCCAACACGTGACAACTTATGTGCGCGCGGCATTATAGAATCTCCTCACGATAAAGTCGGTCCCTTTTGTTTTCAGGTTGAAGAAAATATAATCCATCTTTTATTTTATTGTCCTAAATCCCTTGTAGTGTGGAACAAAATAATTGTATGGTTAGGGGTGTCGGTTCCGTTGAACGGATTCGTGGTTGATCTTCTAAGATGCTGGACCTGCTCGTTATATGCGGCTGGAGTGGACATACAAAATGCAGTCGGCCTGTGGCTTGTCATTTGCTGGAGTTTGTGGAGAGTTCGGAATAGTATCTTGTTTACCGACGAAATATGGTGTGTTGAATCAATAGTTCATAACATAGTTGTTCTAACTTGGAGATGGATTGGGAAAAAAACTAATTTTACTTGTAATTATTATGACTGGACCAAATCGCCAATAGATTTTTTGTAAGGCGAGTCCTAAGTTGGTTTTTGTAATCGGGTTCGATACCCCTTAGTATCCTATAGTGAAATTTTGCCTATAAAAAAATGCTTTCTCAATTGCTATAAACATTCATATTTTATCTATTTTGTGGCACTCTTATGTTGTGGTATGGATTGCAAACCTTGAGGGAAAAACTCTCTATCCGAGTCTAGAGTGCAAATTTAAGATATGATAGGTTGAGTAGTATGGGCTCCAGAGAAGCTGTTCTCGTAAGAGTCGATACGAGAACCTCACTTAGAGTAGATTTTATTGAGAATATTGACGACCGTCAAGCTGTTGGCGTAAGCAATCAATGTTTTCATTGGGATCCATGACTCTAAGGACCTTTGTAGAACCTTAAACTTTTGCCCTACTAGGATTGATGGTCACGTAGTGCAGGTGTTTAAGAAGCTTTTCTCACGTGTGTCGGTACAAAAATTTCACTCAAAATAAACTTTCTTGATGGAGTTGTCGCCGGAGAATGACTGACATACGGAACAAACTGTCCAAGAAGTCCATAATACACTAAAACTTTGTAACCAGTGATTTTATTGAAAAATTTAATAACTTAAAGTTATCAATAATGAATATCAATGTCGCAAAATATTAGTGTAGAATTTACGATTCTCTCACAATTGGTCCAAAATGATCATTTTTTCTTGTAGTCAAAGAGAGAATTATAAATACCTCATTAAATTCGGTTTATGGCATTAAATTTAAAGAATATGATTTAGTTATGTTTATTTTCATCACTAATTTGTAAGAACATTTGTAATATTTTTTGAGTAGAGAATAGTTTTTATAAGTTTTTATTGTTTTTATAGTTATGTTTAAATGAAAAAAATAAGTAGCAAAAAAAATGATCATTTTAATTTTTTAAAGTAGAGAATAGTTTATATAGTTTTTTTTATGCATGAAAATAAATGACATAAAATAAAATGAAGATTTCGTCATTACATATTTATCATGCATATTCATAGGTCGGTAATATTCTCCTTTACTTAGTTATTAATATTATTATTTGTTTCTTTCATTGGTATATCATGTCAAACTCTGATAGGAAGAAAATTAGAACCCCAACAAGACTAGAGAAAGCTATAAATTCTAAATAAAATAAAAGACAAATTGAATTAAGAGGGAGATAAAAATAAAGACTTTCATTGATTTCTTTGATGTCAATACAAATAGAGCACTACACTATATATACTACTCTAAATATATCTTAGCCTTCCAAGTGGCACTATCACAAAGAGTTAAGAATATTCTAGAATACTATAATAATTAATCTAAACAAATATATTAAAATTATAACTAAAATATTCTAATTAATAATTATCAATTAAACTATCTATCATTGCCGCCGGGTCCACTTGAACCTTGTCCTAAACGTTCTAAAATTAACATCAACAAATAAAATAGGATAAAAAAATGGGATTGAAAGAGGAGAATATATGTGGCTTGGAAAGGATGAGTTGTATCTCACTCATGCGTTGCATAGTTGCCACACCAAATTTACCCACTACTATTTTTACTTGAGTGACATTTTCTTTATAGTAAATGGCAGCTAGCATTAAGTGGTAAATAGAGCATGACATGTGACAATGATAAGTATCAGTACATGAGAAATGAAAAGTAAGTGTAGTAAAAAAACAACTGGCACACGCCATTCTAATCAACATTTTAAAAATTGCAGTTGAATTGACTCTAAATTGGGGCGGATGGAACATGACTGCTGTGTGAAAAAGCAACATGACATTGCAATTAACTTTTTTTTTTCCTTCTCTCTCACATTTTTTTTCTCACTCTTTACGGTCTATTTTTTTTTTTTTGACCTTTTCTATCTCTTTCTTCCTTCTCTCTTTTCCTTTCTTCTCTTTTCTATTTCTTCTTCTGTTTTCTATTTCAACTATTCTTCTTTTTCTCTTTTTTTTTTCCTCCGTTTCTTTTTTTTTTGCCTTTTTTTTTTACATCTTTTTTCTTTTTTTTCCCTTTTCTTCTTCTCTTTCTCTTTTTCTTTCTCTGCTTGTTCTTCTTCTTTTTTTTTTTTTCAATAAAACTAACTACAAATTAAAATTAAAATGATGAATACAAAGTAAAAATGGTGGTGGTTTCGGCGGTGGTCGCAACCATAGATTAGCTAAAAGTGGTGGTTTCGATTGTGAGTCTGGAGGTTTTGGTGGTGGAGCGGTTGCCGGCGCCGGAAGTTGAAAAAAAATCACTTTTTCGTTATCAAACGATGATTTCAAATGCAAAGCTCTCAATTTTATACCTGCAACAGTAGATTGAAAATTCAACATTGTTTTTGAAATTAGATTTGGAAAAAAAATATCTCCCACATGTGAAGATTCTTGTTCAACTGAATTTTTTGGATGAAAAACATGTAGTTCCGGTTGCAAATCTGGTGGTTCCGGTGTGAATGCCGGAGATGACGCTGAAGATGTCGCCGGAGACGGTTTCAAATTCGTCGGAGGAGTTGACACTGAATTTGTCATCAGAAGTGTCATCGGAGTTGGTGGAGAAGACGTCGGGAATGTTACCGAAGTCGGGAATGTTGCCGGAGAAGACGCTGAAATCGTCGTCGGAGTCAACAACGTCGCCGGAGATATATTTTTCGTCATTTTTATTTCTTTTTCTGTAGTTCTCTGCACAACATAATTTTCATTCAATTTTTCGGGTGCTTTTTTGAATGAAATAGAAAGTTTTTGAGAACTTTCTTTACAAGTAAGTGAGGGTTGGATTTGCACATCAATAATTTTTTTGTTGTTGGAATATTTCTCTTCAATGGCTCTCTTTTCCTTGTTGTATTTTTCTTCTGCTTCAAACAATTTCTGAAAACATTGTTGAATAATTTCGGATGATTTTTGTGGGTACTCCTCAATAGTTGTTGAGATTGAATCCATGAACTCCATTGATTCATAAGTTAGTTTCAGATCAGGGGGTTTAGGTGGTGGAAACAGTTTGTTGATTCGGAGTAGAAATTAGGTGTTGTTGAGTGTGTGGAGTAAAGGCTGAAAATGGAGGGTTTGAGAATGAATAGTAACATGAAGGATATGAATTTATGGATGGTGGATATGGGTTAGGTGTAGGTGGTGAATATTCATGATTTAGATACAAATTTGGTGATGAAGATGCAGTGTTGGTATAATAAGGTGTGAAAAGTTCCCATGGAAAAGATGGAAAGGAGGGTGATGGGTATGCCATAGGAGGTGTTGATGTTCAAGAATGAAAGCACCAATTGATAGGAAGAAAATTAGAACCCTAACAAGACTAGAGAAATCTATAAATTCTAAATAAAATAAAAGACAAATTGAATTAAGAGAGAGATAAAAATAAAGACTTTCATTGATTTCTTTGATGTCAATACAAATAGAGCACTACACTTTATATACTACCCTAAATATATCTTAGCCTTCCAAGTGGCACTATCACAAAGAGTTAAGAATATTCTAGAATACTATAATAATTAATCTAAACTAATATATTAAAATTATAACTTAAATATTCTAATTAATAATTATCAATTAAACTATCTATCATTGCCGCCGGGTCCACTTGAACCTTGTCCTCAAGGTTCTAAAACTAACATCAACAAATAAAAGAGGATAAAAAAAATGGGATTGAAAGAGGAGAATATATGTGGCTTGGAAAGGATGAGTTGTATCTCACTCATGCGTTGCATAGTTGCCACACCAAATTTACCCACTACTATTTTTACTTGAGTGACATTTTCTTTATAGTAAATGGCAGCTAGCATTAAGTGGTAAATAGAGCATGACATGTGACAATGATAAGTATCAGTACATGAGAAATGAAAAGTAAGTGTAGTAAAAAAACAACTGGCACACGCCATTCTAATCAACATTTTAAAAATTGCAGTTGAATTGACTCTAAATTGGGGCGGATGGAACATGACTGCTGTGTGAAAAAGCAACATGACATTGCAATTAACTTTTTTTTTTCCTTCTCTCTCACATTTTTTTTCTCACTCTTTACGGTCTATTTTTTTTTTTTTTGACCTTTTCTATCTCTTTCTTCCTTCTCTCTTTTCCTTTCTTCTCTTTTCTATTTCTTCTTCTGTTTTCTATTTCAACTATTCTTCTTTTTCTCTTTTTTTTTTCCTCCGTTTCTTTTTTTTTTGCCTTTTTTTTTTACATCTTTTTTCTTTTTTTTCCCTTTTCTTCTTCTCTTTCTCTTTTTCTTTCTCTGCTTGTTCTTCTTCTTTTTTTTTTTTTCAATAAAACTAACTACAAATTAAAATTAAAATGATGAATACAAAGTAAAAATGGTGGTGGTTTCGGCGGTGGTCGCAACCATAGATTAGCTAAAAGTGGTGGTTTCGATTGTGAGTCTGGAGGTTTTGGTGGTGGAGCGGTTGCCGGCGCCGGAAGTTGAAAAAAAATCACTTTTTCGTTATCAAACGATGATTTCAAATGCAAAGCTCTCAAGTTTATACCTGCAACAGTAGATTGAAAATTCAACATTGTTTTTGAAATTAGATTTGGAAAAAAAATATCTCCCACATGTGAAGATTCTTGTTCAACTGAATTTTTTGGATGAAAAACATGTAGTTCCGGTTGCAGATCTGGTGGGACCGGTGTGAATGCCGGAGATGACGCTGAAGATGTCGCCGGAGACGGTTTCAAATTCGCCGGAGGAGTTGACACTGAATTTGTCATCAGAAGTGACATCGGAGTTGGTGGAGAAGACGTCGGGAATGTTACCGAAGTCGGGAATGTTGCCGGAGAAGACGCTGAAATCGTCGTCGGAGTCAACAACGTCGCCGGAGATATATTTTTCGTCATTTTTATTTCTTTTTCTGTAGTTCTCTGCACAACATAATTTTCATTCAATTTTTCGGGTGCTTTTTTGAATGAAATAGAAAGTTTTTGAGAACTTTCTTTACAAGTAAGTGAGGGTTGGATTTGCACATCAATAATTTTTTTGTTGTTGGAATAATTCTCTTCAATGGCTCTCTTTTCCTTGTTGTATTTTTCTTCTGCTTCAAACAATTTCTGAAAACATTGTTGAATAATTTCGGATGATTTCTGTGGGTACTCCTCAATAGTTGTTGAGATTGAATCCATGAACTCCATTGATTCATAAGTTAGTTTCAGATCAGGGGGTTTAGGTGGTGGAAACAGTTTGTTGATTCGGAGTAGAAATTAGGTGTTGTTGAGTGTGTGGAGTAAAGGCTGAAAATGGAGGGTTTGAGAATGAATAGTAACATGAAGGATATGAATTTATGGATGGTGGATATGGGTTAGGTGTAGGTGGTGAATATTCATGATTTAGATACAAATTTGGTGATGAAGATGCAGTGTTGGTATAATAAGGTGTGAAAAGTTCCCATGGAAAAGATGGAAAGGAGGGTGATGGGTATGCCATAGGAGGTGTTGATGTTCAAGAATGAAAGCACCAATTGATAGGAAGAAAATTAGAACCCTAACAAGACTAGAGAAATCTATAAATTCTAAATAAAATAAAAGACAAATTGAATTAAGAGAGAGATAAAAATAAAGACTTTCATTGATTTCTTTGATGTCAATACAAATAGAGCACTACACTATATATACTACCCTAAATATATCTTAGCCTTCCAAGTGGCACTATCACAAAGAGTTAAGAATATTCTAGAATACTATAATAATTAATCTAAACTAATATATTAAAATTATAACTTAAATATTCTAATTAAAAATTATCAATTAAACTATCTATCATTGCCGCCGGGTCCACTTGAACCTTGTCCTCAAGGTTCTAAAACTAACATCAACAAATAAAAGAGGATAAAAAAAATGGGATTGAAAGAGGAGAATATATGTGGCTTGGAAAGGATGAGTTGTATCTCACTCATGCGTTGCATAGTTGCCACACCAAATTTACCCACTACTATTTTTACTTGAGTGACATTTTCTTTATAGTAAATGGCAGCTAGCATTAAGTGGTAAACAGAACATGACATGTGACAATGATAAGTATCAGTACATGAGAAATGAAAAGTAAGCGTAGTAAAAAAACAACTGGCACACGCCATTCTAATCAACATTTTAAAAATTGCAGTTGAATTGACTCTAAATTGGGGCGGATGGAACATGACTGCTGTGTGAGAAAAGCAACATGACATTGCAATTAACTTTTTTTTTCTTTTCTTCTCTCTCACATTTTTTTTCTCACACTTTACGGTCTATTTTTTTTTTTTGACCTTTTCTATCTCTTTCTTCCTTCTCTCTTTTCCTTTCTTCTCTTTTCTATTTCTTCTTTTGTTTTCTATTTCAACTATTCTTCTTTTTCTCTTTTTTTTTCCTCCGTTTCTTTTTTTTTTGCCTTTTTTTTTTACATCTTTTTTCTTTTTTTTTTCCCTTTTCTTCTTCTCTTTCTCTTTTTCTTTCTCTGCTTGTTCTTCTTCTTCTTTTTTTTTCAATAAAACTAACTACAAATTAAAATTAAAATGATGACTACAAAGTAAAAATGGTGGTGGTTTCGGCGGAGGTCGCAACCATAGATTAGCTAAAAGTGGTGGTTTCGATTGTGAGTCTGGAGGTTTTGGTGGTGGAGAGGTTGCCGGCGCCGGAAGTTGAAAAAAAATCACTTTTTCGTTATCAAACGATGATTTCAAATGCAAAGCTCTCAATTTTATACCTGCAACAGTAGATTGAAAATTCAACATTGTTTTTGAAATTAGATTTGGAAAAAAAATATCTCCCACATGTGAAGATTCTTGTTCAACTGAATTTTTTGGATGAAAAACATGTAGTTCCGGTTGCAGATCTGGTGGTTCCGGTGTGAATGACGGAGATGACGCTGAAGATGTCGCCGGAGACGGTTTCAAATTCGCCGGAGGAGTTGACACTGAATTTGTCATCAGATGTGACATCGGAGTTGGTGGAGAAGACGTCGGGAATGTTACCGAAGTCGGGAATGTTGCCGGAGAAGACGCTGAAATCGTCGTCGGAGTCAACAACGTCGCCGGAGATATATTTTTCGTCATTTTTATTTCTTTTTCTGTAGTTCTCTGCACAACATAATTTTCATTCAATTTTTCGGGTGCTTTTTTGAATGAAATAGAAAGTTTTTGAGAACTTTCTTTACAAGTAAGTGAGGGTTGGATTTGCACATCAATAATTTTTTTGTTGTTGGAATAATTCTCTTCAATGGCTCTCTTTTCCTTGTTGTATTTTTCTTCTGCTTCAAACAATTTTTGAAAACATTGTTGAATAATTTCGGATGATTTCTGTGGGTACTCCTCAATAGTTGTTGAGATTGAATCCATGAACTCCATTGATTCATAAGTTAGTTTCAGATCAGGGGTTTAGGTGGTGGAAACAGTTTGTTGATTCGGAGTAGAAATTAGGTGTTGTTGAGTGTGTGGAGTAAAGGCTGAAAATGGAGGGTTTGAGAATGAATAGTAACATGAAGGATATGAATTTATGGATGGTGGATATGGGTTAGGTGTAGGTGGTGAATATTCATGATTTAGATACAAATTTGGTGATGAAGATGCAGTGTTGGTATAATAAGGTGTGAAAAGTTCCCATGGAAAAGATGGAAAGGAGGGTGATGGGTATGCCATAGGAGGTGTTGATGTTCAAGAATGAAAGCACCAATTGATAGGAAGAAAATTAGAACCCTAACAAGACTAGAGAAATCTATAAATTCTAAATAAAATAAAAGACAAATTGAATTAAGAGAGAGATAAAAATAAAGACTTTCATTGATTTCTTTGATGTCAATACAAATAGAGCACTACACTATATATACTACCCTAAATATATCTTAGCCTTCCAAGTGGCACTATCACAAAGAGTTAAGAATATTCTAGAATACTATAATAATTAATCTAAACTAATATATTAAAATTATAACTTAAATATTCTAATTAATAATTATCAATTAAACTATCTATCATTGCCGCCGGGTCCACTTGAACCTTGTCCTCAAGGTTCTAAAACTAACATCAACAAATAAAAGAGGATAAAAAAATGGGATTGAAAGAGGAGAATATATGTGGCTTGGAAAGGATGAGTTGTATCTCACTCATGCGTTGCATAGTTGCCACACCAAATTTACCCACTACTATTTTTACTTGAGTGACATTTTCTTTATAGTAAATGGCAGCTAGCATTAAGTGGTAAACAGGGCATGACATGTGACAATGATAAGTATCAGTACATGAGAAATGAAAAGTAAGCGTAGTAAAAAAACAACTGGCACACGCCATTCTAATCAACATTTTAAAAATTGCAGTTGAATTGACTCTAAATTGGGGCGGATGGAACATGACTGCTGTGTGAGAAAAGCAACATGACATTGCAATTAACTTTTTTTTTCTTTTCTTCTCTCTCACATTTTTTTCCTCACTCTTTACGGTCTATTTTTTTTTTGACCTTTTCTATCTCTTTCTTCCTTCTCTCTTTTCCTTTCTTCTCTTTTCTATTTCTTCTTTTGTTTTCTATTTCAACTATTCTTCTTTTTCTCTTTTTTTTTCCTCCGTTTCTTTTTTTTTACATCTTTTTTCTTTTTTTTTCCCTTTTCTTCTTCTCTTTCTCTTTTTCTTTCTCTGCTTGTTCTTCTTCTTTTTTTTTTTCAATAAAACTAACTACAAATTAAAATTAAAATGATGATTACAAAGTAAAAATGGTGGTGGTTTCGGCGGAGGTCGCAATCATAGATTAGCTAAAAGTGGTGGTTTCGATTGTGAGTCTGGAGGTTTTGGTGGTGGAGAGGTTGCCGGCGCCGGAAGTTGAAAAAAAATCACTTTTTCGTTATCAAACGATGATTTCAAATGCAAAGCTCTCAATTTTATACCTGCAACAGTAGATTGAAAATTCAACATTGTTTTTGAAATTAGATTTGGAAAAAAAATATCTCCCACATGTGAAGATTCTTGTTCAACTGAATTTTTTGGATGAAAAACATGTAGTTCCGGTTGCAGATCTGGTGGTTCCGGTGTGAATGACGGAGATGACGCTGAAGATGTCGCCGGAGACGGTTTCAAATTCGCCGGAGGAGTTGACACTGAATTTGTCATCAGATGTGACATCGGAGTTGGTGGAGAAGACGTCGGGAATGTTACCGAAGTCGGGAATGTTGCCGGAGAAGACGCTGAAATCGTCGTCGGAGTCAACAACGTCGCCGGAGATATATTTTTCGTCATTTTTATTTCTTTTTCTGTAGTTCTCTGCACAACATAATTTTCATTCAATTTTTCGGGTGCTTTTTTGAATGAAATAGAAAGTTTTTGAGAACTTTCTTTACAAGTAAGTGAGGGTTGGATTTGCACATCAATAATTTTTTTGTTGTTGGAATAATTCTCTTCAATGGCTCTCTTTTCCTTGTTGTATTTTTCTTCTGCTTCAAACAATTTCTGAAAACATTGTTGAATAATTTCGGATGATTTCTGTGGGTACTCCTCAATAGTTGTTGAGATTGAATCCATGAACTCCATTGATTCATAAGTTAGTTTCAGATCAGGGGGTTTAGGTGGTGGAAACAGTTTGTTGATTCGGAGTAGAAATTAGGTGTTGTTGAGTGTGTGGAGTAAAGGCTGAAAATGGAGGGTTTGAGAATGAATAGTAACATGAAGGATATGAATTTATGGATGGTGGATATGGGTTAGGTGTAGGTGGTGAATATTCATGATTTAGATACAAATTTGGTGATGAAGATGCAGTGTTGGTATAATAAGG
Source organism: Lathyrus tuberosus (assembly GCA_022829125.1). Lineage (NCBI taxonomy): Eukaryota > Viridiplantae > Streptophyta > Magnoliopsida > Fabales > Fabaceae > Lathyrus > Lathyrus tuberosus. The sequence goes on along the minus strand of JALAZF010000100.1, from coordinate 11,258,239 downwards.
TGTGAAAAGTTCCCATGGAAAAGATGGAAAGGAGGGTGATGGGTATGCCATAGGAGGTGTTGATGTTCAAGAATGAAAGCACCAATTGATAGGAAGAAAATTAGAACCCTAACAAGACTAGAGAAATCTATAAATTCTAAATAAAATAAAAGACAAATTGAATTAAGAGAGAGATAAAAATAAAGACTTTCATTGATTTCTTTGATGTCAATACAAATAGAGCACTACACTATATATACTACCCTAAATATATCTTAGCCTTCCAAGTGGCACTATCACAAAGAGTTAAGAATATTCTAGAATACTATAATAATTAATCTAAACTAATATATTAAAATTATAACTTAAATATTCTAATTAATAATTATCAATTAAACTATCTATCATTGCCGCCGGGTCCACTTGAACCTTGTCCTCAAGGTTCTAAAACTAACATCAACAAATAAAAGAGGATAAAAAAATGGGATTGAAAGAGGAGAATATATGTGGCTTGGAAAGGATGAGTTGTATCTCACTCATGCGTTGCATAGTTGCCACACCAAATTTACCCACTACTATTTTTACTTGAGTGACATTTTCTTTATAGTAAATGGCAGCTAGCATTAAGTGGTAAACAGGGCATGACATGTGACAATGATAAGTATCAGTACATGAGAAATGAAAAGTAAGCGTAGTAAAAAAACAACTGGCACACGCCATTCTAATCAACATTTTAAAAATTGCAGTTGAATTGACTCTAAATTGGGGCGGATGGAACATGACTGCTGTGTGAGAAAAGCAACATGACATTGCAATTAACTTTTTTTTTCTTTTCTTCTCTCTCACATTTTTTTTCTCACTCTTTACGGTCTATTTTTTTTTTGACCTTTTCTATCTCTTTCTTCCTTCTCTCTTTTCCTTTCTTCTCTTTTCTATTTCTTCTTTTGTTTTCTATTTCAACTATTCTTCTTTTTCTCTTTTTTTTTCCTCCGTTTCTTTTTTTTTACATCTTTTTTCTTTTTTTTTCCCTTTTCTTCTTCTCTTTCTCTTTTTCTTTCTCTGCTTGTTCTTCTTCTTTTTTTTTTTCAATAAAACTAACTACAAATTAAAATTAAAATGATGATTACAAAGTAAAAATGGTGGTGGTTTCGGCGGAGGTCGCAATCATAGATTAGCTAAAAGTGGTGGTTTCGATTGTGAGTCTGGAGGTTTTGGTGGTGGAGAGGTTGCCGGCGCCGGAAGTTGAAAAAAAATCACTTTTTCGTTATCAAACGATGATTTCAAATGCAAAGCTCTCAATTTTATACCTGCAACAGTAGATTGAAAATTCAACATTGTTTTTGAAATTAGATTTGGAAAAAAAATATCTCCCACATGTGAAGATTCTTGTTCAACTGAATTTTTTGGATGAAAAACATGTAGTTCTGGTTGCAGATCTGGTGGTTCCGGTGTGAATGACGGAGATGACGCTGAAGATGTCGCCGGAGACGGTTTCAAATTCGCCGGAGGAGTTGACACTGAATTTGTCATCAGATGTGACATCGGAGTTGGTGGAGAAGACGTCGGGAATGTTACCGAAGTCGGGAATGTTGCCGGAGAAGACGCTGAAATCGTCGTCGGAGTCAACAACGTCGCCGGAGATATATTTTTCGTCATTTTTATTTCTTTTTCTGTAGTTCTCTGCACAACATAATTTTCATTCAATTTTTCGGGTGCTTTTTTGAATGAAATAGAAAGTTTTTGAGAACTTTCTTTACAAGTAAGTGAGGGTTGGATTTGCACATCAATAATTTTTTTGTTGTTGGAATATTTCTCTTCAATGGCTCTCTTTTCCTTGTTGTATTTTTCTTCTGCTTCAAACAATTTCTGAAAACATTGTTGAATAATTTCGGATGATTTTTGTGGGTACTCCTCAATAGTTGTTGAGATTGAATCCATGAACTCCATTGATTCATAAGTTAGTTTCAGATCAGGAGGTTTAGGTGGTGGAAACAGTTTGTTGATTCGGAGTAGAAATTAGGTGTTGTTGAGTGTGTGGAGTAAAGGCTGAAAATGGAGGGTTTGAGAATGAATAGTAACATGAAGGATATGAATTTATGGATGGTGGATATGGGTTAGGTGTAGGTGGTGAATATTCATGATTTAGATACAAATTTGGTGATGAAGATGCAGTGTTGGTATAATAAGGTGTGAAAAGTTCCCATGGAAAAGATGGAAAGGAGGGTGATGGGTATGCCATAGGAGGTGTTGATGTTCAAGAATGAAAGCACCAATTGATAGGAAGAAAATTAGAACCCTAACAAGACTAGAGAAATCTATAAATTCTAAATAAAATAAAAGACAAATTGAATTAAGAGAGAGATAAAAATAAAGACTTTCATTGATTTCTTTGATGTCAATACAAATAGAGCACTACACTATATATACTACCCTAAATATATCTTAGCCTTCCAAGTGGCACTATCACAAAGAGTTAAGAATATTCTAGAATACTATAATAATTAATCTAAACTAATATATTAAAATTATAACTTAAATATTCTAATTAATAATTATCAATTAAACTATCTATCATTGCCGCCGGGTCCACTTGAACCTTGTCCTCAAGGTTCTAAAACTAACATCAACAAATAAAAGAGGATAAAAAAAATGGGATTGAAGGAGGAGAATATATGTGGCTTGGAAAGGATGAGTTGTATCTCACTCATGCGTTGCATAGTTGCCACACCAAATTTACCCACTACTAGTTTTACTTGAGTGACATTTTCTTTATAGTAAATGGCAGCTAGCATTAAGTGGTAAACAGAACATGACATGTGACAATGATAAGTATCAGTACATGAGAAATGAAAAGTAAGCGTAGTAAAAAAACAACTGGCACACGCCATTCTAATCAACATTTTAAAAATTGCAGTTGAATTGACTCTAAATTGGGGCGGATGGAACATGACTGATGTGTGAGAAAAGCAACATGACATTGCAATTAACTTTTTTTTTCTTTTCTTCTCTCTCACATTTTTTTTCTCACACTTTACGGTCTATTTTTTTTTTTTTGACCTTTTCTATCTCTTTCTTCCTTCTCTCTTTTCCTTTCTTCTCTCTTCTATTTCTTCTTTTGTTTTCTATTTCAACTATTCTTCTTTTTCTCTTTTTTTTTCCTCCGTTTCTTTTTTTTTTGCCTTTTTTTTTTACATCTTTTTTCTTTTTTTTTCCCTTTTCTTCTTCTCTTTCTCTTTTTCTTTCTCTGCTTGTTCTTCTTCTTTTTTTTTTTCAATAAAACTAACTACAAATTAAAATTAAAATGATGATTACAAAGTAAAAATGGTGGTGGTTTCGGCGGAGGTCGCAACCATAGATTAGCTAAAAGTGGTGGTTTCGATTGTGAGTCTGGAGATTTTGGTGGTGGAGAGATTGCCGGCGCCGGAAGTTGAAAAAAATCACTTTTTGGTTATCAAACGATGATTTCAAATGCAAAGCTCTCAATTTTATACCTGCAACAGTAGATTGAAAATTCAACATTGTTTTTGAAATTAGATTTGGAAAAAAAATATCTCCCACATGTGAAGATTCTTGTTCAACTGAATTTTTTGGATGAAAAACATGTAGTTCCGGTTGCAGATCTGGTGGTTCCGGTGTGAATGACGGAGATGACGCTGAAGATGTCGCCGGAGACGGTTTCAAATTTGCCGGAGGAGTTGACACTGAATTTGTCATCAGATGTGACATCGGAGTTGGTGGAGAAGACGTCGGGAATGTTACCGAAGTCGGGAATGTTGCCGGAGAAGACGCTGAAATCATCGTCGGAGTCAACAACGTCGCCGGAGATATATTTTTCGTCATTTTTATTTCTTTTTCTGTAGTTCTCTGCACAACATAATTTTCATTCAATTTTTCGGGTGCTTTTTTGAATGAAATAGAAAGTTTTTGAGAACTTTCTTTACAAGTAAGTGAGGGTTGGATTTGCACATCAATAATTTTTTTGTTGTTGGAATAATTCTCTTCAATGGCTCTCTTTTCCTTGTTGTATTTTTCTTCTGCTTCAAACAATTTCTGAAAGCATTGTTGAATAATTTCGGATGATTTCTGTGGGTACTCCTCAATAGTTGTTGAGATTGAATCCATGAACTCCATTGATTCATAAGTTAGTTTCAGATCAGGGGGTTTAGGTGGTGGAAACAGTTTGTTGATTCGGAGTAGAAATTAGGTGTTGTTGAGTGTGTGGAGTAAAGGCTGAAAATGGAGGGTTTGAGAATGAATAGTAACATGAAGGATATGAATTTATGGATGGTGGATATGGGTTAGGTGTAGGTGGTGAATATTCATGATTTAGTTACAAATTTGGTGATGAAGATGCAGTGTTGGTATAATAAGGTGTGAAAAGTTCCCATGGAAAAGATGGAAAGGAGGGTGATGGGTATGCCATAGGAGGTGTTGATGTTCAAGAATGAAAGCACCAATTGATAGGAAGAAAATTAGAACCCTAACAAGACTAGAGAAATCTATAAATTCTAAATAAAATAAAAGACAAATTGAATTAAGAGAGAGATAAAAATAAAGACTTTCATTGATTTCTTTGATGTCAATACAAATAGAGCACTACACTATATATACTACTCTAAATATATCTTAGCCTTCCAAGTGGCACTATCACAAAGAGTTAAGAATATTCTAGAATACTATAATAATTAATCTAAACTAATATATTAAAATGATAACTTAAATATTCTAATTAATAATTATCAATTAAACTATCTATCATTGTCGCCGGGTCCACTTGAACCTTGTCCTCAAGGTTCTAAAACTAACATCAACAAATAAAAGAGGATAAAAAAATGGGATTGAAAGAGGAGAATATATGTGGCTTGGAAAGGATGAGTTGTATCTCACTCATGCGTTGCATAGTTGCCACACCAAATTTACCCACTACTATTTTTACTTGAGTGACATTTTCTTTATAGTAAATGGCAGCTAGCATTAAGTGGTAAACGGGGCATGACATGTGACAATGATAAGTATCAGTACATGAGAAATGAAAAGTAAGCGTAGTAAAAAAACAACTGGCACACGCCATTCTAATCAACATTTTAAAAATTGCAGTTGAATTGACTCTAAATTGGGGCGGATGGAACATGACTGCTGTGTGAGAAAAGCAACATGACATTGCAATTAACTTTTTTTTTCTTTTCTTCTCTCTCACATTTTTTTTCTCACTCTTTACGGTCTATTTTTTTTTGACCTTTTCTATCTCTTTCTTCCTTCTCTCTTTTCCTTTCTTCTTTTTTCTATTTCTTCTTTTGTTTTCTATTTCAACTATTCTTCTTTTTCTCTTTTTTTTTCCTCCGTTTCTTTTTTTTTTACATCTTTTTTCTTTTTTTTTCCCTTTTCTTCTTCTCTTTCTCTTTTTCTTTCTCTGCTTGTTCTTCTTCTTTTTTTTTTCAATAAAACTAACTACAAATTAAAATTAAAATGATGATTACAAAGTAAAAATGGTGGTGGTTTCGGCGGAGGTCGCAACCATAGATTAGCTAAAAGTGGTGGTTTCGATTGTGAGTCTGGAGGTTTTGGTGGTGGAGAGGTTGCCGGCGCCGGAAGTTGAAAAAAAATCACTTTTTCGTTATCAAACGATGATTTCAAATGCAAAGCTCTCAATTTTATACCTGCAACAGTAGATTGAAAATTCAACATTGTTTTTGAAATTAGATTTGGAAAAAAAATATCTCCCACATGTGAAGATTCTTGTTCAACTGAATTTTTTGGATGAAAAACATGTAGTTTCGGTTGCAGATCTGGTGGTTCCGGTGTGAATGACGGAGATGACGCTGAAGATGTCGCCGGAGACGGTTTCAAATTCGCCGGAGGAGTTGACACTGAATTTGTCATCAGATGTGACATCGGATTTGGGTGAGAAGACGTCGGGAATGTTACCGAAGTCGGGAATGTTGCCGGAGAAGACGCTGAAATCGTCGTCGGAGTCAACAACGTCGCCGGAGATATATTTTTCGTCATTTTTATTTCTTTTTCTGTAGTTCTCTGCACAACATAATTTTCATTCAATTTTTCGGGTGCTTTTTTGAATGAAATAGAAAGTTTTTGAGAACTTTCTTTACAAGTAAGTGAGGGTTGGATTTGCACATCAATAATTTTTTTGTTGTTGGAATATTTCTCTTCAATGGCTCTCTTTTCCTTGTTGATTTTTCTTCTGCTTCAAACAATTTCTGAAAACATTGTTGAATAATTTCGGATGATTTTTGTGGGTACTCCTCAATAGTTGTTGAGATTGAATCCATGAACTCCATTGATTCATAAGTTAGTTTCAGATCAGGAGGTTTAGGTGGTGGAAACAGTTTGTTGATTCGGAGTAGAAATTAGGTGTTGTTGAGTGTGTGGAGTAAAGGCTGAAAATGGAGGGTTTGAGAATGAATAGTAACATGAAGGATATGAATTTATGGATGGTGGATATGGGTTAGGTGTAGGTGGTGAATATTCATGATTTAGATACACATTTGGTGATGAAGATGCAGTGTTGGTATAATAAGGTGTGAAAAGTTCCCATGGAAAAGATGGAAAGGAGGGTGATGGGTATGCCATAGGAGGTGTTGATGTTCAAGAATGAAAGCACCAATTGATAGGAAGAAAATTAGAACCCTAACAAGACTAGAGAAATCTATAAATTCTAAATAAAATAAAAGACAAATTGAATTAAGAGAGAGATAAAAATAAAGACTTTCATTGATTTCTTTGATGTCAATACAAATAGAGCACTACACTATATATACTACCCTAAATATATCTTAGCCTTCCAAGTGGCACTATCACAAAGAGTTAAGAATATTCTAGACTACTATAATAATTAATCTAAACTAATATATTAAAATTATAACTTAAATATTCTAATTAATAATTATCAATTAAACTATCTATCATTGCCGCCGGGTCCACTTGAACCTTGTCCTCAAGGTTCTAAAACTAACATCAACAAATAAAAGAGGATAAAAAAAATGGGATTGAAAGAGGAGAATATATGTGGCTTGGAAAGGATGAGTTGTATCTCACTCATGCGTTGCATAGTTGCCACACCAAATTTACCCACTACTATTTTTACTTGAGTGACATTTTCTTTATAGTAAATGGCAGCTAGCATTAAGTGGTAAACAGAACATGACATGTGACAATGATAAGTATCAGTACATGAGAAATGAAAAGTAAGCGTAGTAAAAAAACAACTGGCACACGCCATTCTAATCAACATTTTAAAAATAGCAGTTGAATTGACTCTAAATTGGGGCGGATGAAACATGACTGCTGTGTGAGAAAAGCAACATGACATTGCAATTAACTTTTTTTTTCTTTTCTTCTCTCTCACATTTTTTTTCTCACTCTTTACGGGCTATTTTTTTTTTTGACCTTTTCTATCTCTTTCTTCCTTCTCTCTTTTCCTTTCTTCTCTTTTCTATTTCTTCTTTTGTTTTCTATTTCAACTATTCTTCTTTTTCTCTTTTTTTTTCCTCCGTTTCTTTTTTTTTTTGCCTTTTTTTTTTACATCTTTTTTCTTTGTTTTTCCCTTTTCTTCTTCTCTTTCTCTTTTTCTTTCTCTGCTTGTTCTTCTTCTTTTTTTTTTTCAATAAAACTAACTACAAATTAAAATTAAAATGATGATTACAAAGTAAAAATGGTGGTGGTTTCGGCGGAGGTCGCAACCATAGATTAGCTAAAAGTGGTGGTTTCGATTGTGAGTCTGGAGGTTTTGGTGGTGGAGAGGTTGCCGGCGCTGGAAGTTGAAAAAAATCACTTTTTCGTTATCAAACGATGATTTCAAATGCAAAGCTCTCAATTTTATACCTGCAACAGTAGATTGAAAATTCAACATTGTTTTTGAAATTAGATTTGGAAAAAAAATATCTCCCACATGTGAAGATTCTTGTTCAACTGAATTTTTTGGATGAAAAACATGTAGTTCCGGTTGCAGATCTGGTGGTTCCGGTGTGAATGACGGAGATGACGCTGAAGATGTCGCCGGAGACGGTTTCAAATTTGCCGGAGGAGTTGACACTGAATTTGTCATCAGATGTGACATCGGAGTTGGTGGAGAAGACGTCGGGAATGTTACCGAAGTCGGGAATGTTGCCGGAGAAGACGCTGAAATCGTCGTCGGAGTCAACAACGTCGCCGGAGATATATTTTTCGTCATTTTTATTTCTTTTTCTGTAGTTCTCTGCACAACATAATTTTCATTCAATTTTTCGGGTGCTTTTTTGAATGAAATAGAAAGTTTTTGAGAACTTTCTTTACAAGTAAGTGAGGGTTGGATTTGCACATCAATAATTTTTTTGTTGTTGGAATAATTCTCTTCAATGGCTCTCTTTTCCTTGTTGTATTTTTCTTCTGCTTCAAACAATTTCTGAAAACATTGTTGAATAATTTCGGATGATTTCTGTGGGTACTCCTCAATAGTTGTTGAGATTGAATCCATGAACTCCATTGATTCATAAGTTAGTTTCAGATCAGGGGGTTTAGGTGGTGGAAACAGTTTGTTGATTCGGAGTAGAAATTAGGTGTTGTTGAGTGTGTGGAGTAAAGGCTGAAAATGGAGGGTTTGAGAATGAATAGTAACATGAAGGATATGAATTTATGGATGGTGGATATGGGTTAGGTGTAGGTGGTGAATATTCATGATTTAGATACAAATTTGGTGATGAAGATGCAGTGTTGGTATAATAAGGTGTGAAAAGTTCCCATGGAAAAGATGGAAATGAGGGTGATGGGTATGCCATAGGAGGTGTTGATGTTCAAGAATGAAAGCACCAATTGATAGGAAGAAAATTAGAACCCTAACAAGACTAGAGAAATCTATAAATTCTAAATAAAATAAAAGACAAATTGAATTAAGAGAGAGATAAAAATAAAGACTTTCATTGATTTCTTTGATGTCAATACAAATAGAGCACTACACTATATATACTACTCTAAATATATCTTAGCCTTCCAAGTGGCACTATCACAAAGAGTTAAGAATATTCTAGAATACTATAATAATTAATCTAAACTAATATATTAAAATGATAACTTAAATATTCTAATTAATAATTATCAATTAAACTATCTATCATTGCCGCCGGGTCCACTTGAACCTTGTCCTCAAGGTTCTAAAACTAACATCAACAAATAAAAGAGGATAAAAAAATGGGATTGAAAGAGGAGAATATATGTGGCTTGGAAAGGATGAGTTGTATCTCACTCATGCGTTGCATAGTTGCCACACCAAATTTACCCACTACTATTTTTACTTGAGTGACATTTTCTTTATAGTAAATGGCAGCTAGCATTAAGTGGTAAACGGGGCATGACATGTGACAATGATAAGTATCAGTACATGAGAAATGAAAAGTAAGCGTAGTAAAAAAACAACTGGCACACGCCATTCTAATCAACATTTTAAAAATTGCAGTTGAATTGACTCTAAATTGGGGCGGATGGAACATGACTGCTGTGTGAGAAAAGCAACATGACATTGCAATTAACTTTTTTTTTCTTTTCTTCTCTCTCACATTTTTTTTCTCACTCTTTATGGTCTATTTTTTTTTGACCTTTTCTATCTCTTTCTTCCTTCTCTCTTTTCCTTTCTTCTCTTTTCTATTTCTTCTTTTGTTTTCTATTTCAACTATTCTTCTTTTTCTCTTTTTTTTTCCTCCGTTTCTTTTTTTTTTACATCTTTTTTCTTTTTTTTCCCTTTTCTTCTTCTCTTTCTCTTTTTGTTTCTCTGCTTGTTCTTCTTCTTTTTTTTTTCAATAAAACTAACTACAAATTAAAATTAAAATGATGATTACAAAGTAAAAATGGTGGTGGTTTCGGCGGAGGTCGCAACCATAGATTAGCTAAAAGTGGTGGTTTCGATTGTGAGTCTGGAGGTTTTGGTGGTGGAGAGGTTGCCGGCGCCGGAAGTTGAAAAAAAATCACTTTTTCGTTATCAAACGATGATTTCAAATGCAAAGCTCTCAATTTTATACCTGCAACAGTAGATTGAAAATTCAACATTGTTTTTGAAATTAGATTTGGAAAAAAAATATCTCCCACATGTGAAGATTCTTGTTCAACTGAATTTTTTGGATGAAAAACATGTAGTTCCGGTTGCAGATCTGGTGGTTCCGGTGTGAATGACGGAGATGACGCTGAAGATGTCGCCGGAGACGGTTTCAAATTCGCCGGAGGAGTTGACACTGAATTTGTCATCAGATGTGACATCGGAGTTGGTGGAGAAGACGTCGGGAATGTTACCGAAGTCGGGAATGTTACCGAAGTCGGGAATGTTGCCGGAGAAGACGCTGAAATCGTCGTCGGAGTCAACAACGTCGCCGGAGATATATTTTTCGTCATTTTTATTTCTTTTTCTGTAGTTCTCTGCACAACATAATTTTCATTCAATTTTTCGGGTGCTTTTTTGAATGAAATAGAAAGTTTTTGAGAACTTTCTTTACAAGTAAGTGAGGGTTGGATTTGCACATCAATAATTTTTTTGTTGTTGGAATATTTCTCTTCAATGGCTCTCTTTTCCTTGTTGTATTTTTCTTCTGCTTCAAACAATTTCTGAAAACATTGTTGAATAATTTCGGATGATTTTTGTGGGTACTCCTCAATAGTTGTTGAGATTGAATCCATGAACTCCATTGATTCATAAGTTAGTTTCAAATCAGGGGGTTTAGGTGGTGGAAACAATGTTTGTTGATTCGGAGTAGAAATTAGGTGTTGTTGAGTGTGTGGAGTAAAGGCTGAAAATGGAGGGTTTGAGAATGAATAGTAACATGAAGGATATGAATTTATGGATGGTGGATATGGGTTAGGTGTAGGTGGTGAATATTCATGATTTAGATACAAATTTGGTGATGAAGATGCAGTGTTGGTATAATAAGGTGTGAAAAGTTCCCATGGAAAAGATGGAAAGGAGGGTGATGGGTATGCCATAGGAGGTGTTGATGTTCAAGAATGAAAGCACCAATTGATAGGAAGAAAATTAGAACCCTAACAAGACTAGAGAAATCTATAAATTCTAAATAAAATAAAAGACAAATTGAATTAAGAGAGAGATAAAAATAAAGACTTTCATTGATTTCTTTGATGTCAATACAAATAGAGCACTACACTATATATACTACTCTAAATATATCTTAGCCTTCCAAGTGACACTATCACAAAGAGTTAAGAATATTCTAGAATACTATAATAATTAATCTAAACTAATATATTAAAATTATAACTTAAATATTCTAATTAATAATTATCAATTAAACTATCTATCAAACTCACTACAAAAAAATGGATAAATTATAGCGATTAAATTTAGAAGATTGTCGTGGTTTTAGTGATCACATTTACATAAACGACGTTTTATAAAATGCCATGACTTCGGTCCGAAAATATTAGTCGGAACTATAACCATGGTATGGCGGTTTTTCATTGAAAGTAATGGCGATTTAGAAGGCCATATTTTTCAAAAAATTAATATAATGACTTATATCGATTGTAACCGCTTTAATATACTCAAAATTTTGTAGTCTAAAACCGACACTGTACACTACCGCTAATAGTTCAATATGATTTAAATATTTTATTTTTAATTAATTTTTGTAACAAAGTTGTTGAATATATTATTAAAATATTTAATTGATAAAAGATTAACAAGTATATATATATATATATTATATATATATATATATATATATATATATATATATATATATATATATATATATATATATATCAGGAAGGACTCTTTATTTGAGTCTAGAGTGAAAACTTGAGATATGAGAGATTGAGTAGTACTGGCTCCCGAGAAGCTGTTCTTGTAAGAGTCGATACGAGAACCTCATTAAGAGTAGATTCTATTGAAGATATTGACGACCATCAAGCTGTTGGCCTAAGCGATCAATGTTTTCATTGGGATCCAGGACTCTAAGGACCTTTGTAGAACCTCGAACCTTTGGCCTACTGGGATTGATGGTCACGTAGTGCGGGTCCCCGAGAAGCTTTTCCATGTGGGTCGGTACGAAGATCTCAATCAGAATAGACATTCTTGACGGATTTATTGCCTGGCAATGACTCACATATGCAACAATCAGTCAAGGAAATCAATGACACTGAGACCATTGTCTTGAACCCACTGTCAATGGTCACGTAGTGTGGGTCTCCGAGAAGCTTTTCTCTCATGGTTCATTACGAAAACCTCACCCAGAATAGATTTATATGATGGGGTTGTAAACTGGCATGCTTCTATCGTGCGTGATGAATAGTCATATGCATCCTTGACTTTGGGCTTCCTGTTTAACCTTAGATCCTACCTGGTGAGATCCCTGTTTAGGAAAGGAATTAGACTTATCCTCCATCCATACCTCAGACGTTTGAGACCCTGTACCTGCATAATTCATGAGATATCATTGCATCCATTTACATACCATTGCATTCCTTGATGCATACATTCAAGTTATCAAGAAGCTTATTTTCAGCCGTTCTCATATTCAGATTTGTTGAGCTACGGTCAAGCTAATTCCTCAACACAATTACGGAACCAGAGCCAACGTCAAAAGAAGAATGGATGATCAAGAGCAAAATAACGAATGAGTTAGGGAAGACATTGATGATTTGAAAAGCAGTGTGAGCAAGATCATGGAAATATTACAAGCTTTGACTGCTAGGGAAACTCAACCTCAGAGGATTGACCATGTGCCTCAGACACCAGTTACTACTTGACCAGAATTTGGTCTACGACGAAATTACTCTCCACCATTTGAAAACACTACAAGGGTTGACCTATATGTACAGCTAGTATTCCAAGCCTCAGTAATCACTGAATCTCCACCTGTCGTGCATATTGTTGCTCAAGTTGCTTACAAATATCCTTCATTGGTGTACCATGCTGCTGGTCCATAATCTAAAACTCAGGGAGAAGGTGGAAATATTGATTAAATTAGAGAGCAATGCCAAACTCTAGAGAAGAGGTTAAGAGCCGTGGAAAGAAATGATGTCTTTGGTGTTCCTACAAGTCCACCTTCTAGAGGATACTTCATGGTCAAATAAAGAGTGAGTAGTAACGCCTCCCGAGCATTCAAAGCTGATATCTCAATGATGATGTTGTAGTGTGGTTATGCGTTCACGATCAGGTATCTCACCTTGATGCTTTTTGCATTGCTTCCACTTCTAAAGATGGTTTTGATAGGCAAGTGTCCTAGTTCTTTAACTTGCTCCCCGGAGACTCCGACTAAGTGCCCTCGAAATGTAGCAACTCGATCGTGTCCATATTCATTCCTTTGAAAGCAACCCAGTATAATATGTCGATTGAATTGCTTGGGTCGATCAACTCCCTCTTGAAACTACAATCATGAATTTGTAGCTTGTTGACCATGGGTCATTTTCGGGCACCACCACTCCTTTAGATCCTTGTCTTCAGAACCCAATAACAGTCGATTTTTCTCATACTAATACCTATGATTTAGTTTTAAGTGAAATAACCTTGATGCAAACATAAATTAGGTGTTACCTTTTATCATATTGTATTTTAGTATGGTAATATTATTGCTGCAATGTCATTGATTACAAACTAAATGACATTTGCATTAAAAGGTATGAATACGTATGTAACTATGTTGAATCGATGAAAGTCGGTTGTGTCAAATGACACTTCAGTACGTAGCTCTAAAGAATACATATGTTTCAAGTTGCATGCCATCTTCAACTTTATACACATATGTGTTATATAATAAATGAAAAATAAAGTAACATGTACTGATGAACATGTACATGAAGATGTCAATTTAGTGATATGGAGAAACACTTGCGATGTTTATGAGTCATGTAAAAGAAAAATTATATGACACTCATGCCACCTTACCTTAACAATAGATTAATTTATTTTAAAAGAACAATTATACTCACCATTTATATCTTAGCAAGAATTATTGTTAGTTTGTTTCTTCTTGAAAAAGAAAAACTTTGGTTTATGTTATCTTAAAGATTGAGATATGAGGATGATTTAACTCAAATTTATGTGAGGTTATAACAGTTATAGTTAGAGCTTCCAAACCCTTCTTGATTTAGATTAGTTCAAACTGCTTCATGCTAATTAATACCCGTCTTAATTTTTCTAAGGATTTAAAATTTTGGGTCTGTTTTGTCTTAGAAGTTTTTTGTATTTATTTTTGTTTTGGTTCAAAATTAAGTTACAAAATATTATGTTTTGACTAAATTTATCACTCTAAACCAATGATGGTCCACACAAATTTTAACTAGCCTTCAATTTCACTAGTCTGTTACTTAAATATCCATTAACTGGTGAAACTTATTGGTATTTTTGGCTTAAATTTCTAGGCTTAGGGCTAGGAGCCTTGCTATTAGTTGTTTTTCATCTAGTTTGTTGGGTGTTTTTGCTGGAAGTTTTCTGCGTGTTTATTATGGCTTTGACTAAGGTTACTAGAAAGAAATTCGTACCCAACTCGGTGAGAGGATCAATTTGGAAAGAGAATGGTGGGAAGGGTGCTGTTGGGGGTGAACCAGTTACTACATTCTTTTTTACTGAATTCCCCATCAACTTGGATGCTAGAGACATGTTCGAAGAGTTCAAAGTTTACGGCGTGATATCCGAAGTGTACATACCAGCAAGATTGGACATAAGAGGCAAGAGATTTGGTTTTGCCAAGCTTAGGAAGATTCATGATTCTAGGATTATGGCAGCGAAGTTGGTTAGCATTGAAATCAATGGCAAGAAATTATTTGTGAATTTACCCAAATATTCTCAAAGACAGGAAGGTAGAAAGGTGGAGGTAGGAAGACAGATGGAGAGCAGAGAGGGATTCGTAACTAAGAAGGGTTCTAAAATAGTGGATTCTAATCAGTCTTATGTTCAGATTGTGAAGGGAGGTGCTTCTGCATCATGGAAAGAGTGTGGAATAGAAACAAAATATGGACCAATCCAGTTGGGTGTGGAGAAAGAAGATGCAATAATATTCGAGAAAGCTGCGATCGGAACTTTGATGGAGGGAAGGGATCCATTTAACATTCAAAATCTTCTCTATGAAGAAGGCTTTTTTAATATCAGGGCTATACCGTTAGGGGCCAATAAATGCCTTCTTGAGGATACTTTGGAGGGACAAATCAGGAACTTTCTATCAGAAGCTATGGAGTGGGTTAGGTTGAGATTCAGTAATGTTAAACCTTGGAGCCCTGAGGAGGTGATTACAAGAAGACTTATTTGGGTGATGTGCACTGGTCTCCCCTGCCATGCATGGAACTTAAACTCCTTTGAGAAACTCGCATCTATTTGTGGTACTTTCGTTTGTTGTGATGAAATTACGAGCAAAAAAGAAAGGTTTGATGTGGCGTTGATTCAAATCAAAACTAATTGTGTAATTATGCTGGATTGTGAGGTCAATGTGGTGGTCAATTAGGATAACTTTATTGTTCACATGATGGAGGTATTTCGTGACTCAGAGTTTCCAAAATATAAACTATTCGAAGAAGATGGAAATTCCATAGATTCCGGTGACCAGGTGGGTGGTGAAGCTGGTGAGAGAGGTTCACCGGAAGAATCTGACAGCGATGAGGATTCAAAACCTAATGGAGAAAGCTTTGATAGTGATGTTTCCTGTAACAGGGATGGGTCAACTATGGGAGATGGAATGTCAGAGGATATTTCATTTGTTGGTGAAAGTCTAGAAGGAGGGGAAGTAGGGAGCGCCGAACATCTGATTAATAATAGTATATGTTTGCCTATGACTAACTTGGAAAAGGACAACGTGTTGGAAGATACAAACCCTAGTGCCAGATGTCAGAAGACTTTTCTGCAGAAAGAACATTTCATTGAAGTAGGTATGAAAGACAATAATAGGCTTTTTACTCCTACTGGGGAAAAGAGTACGAGAAAAGAAGTGGAGAAACCATTTGATTTGGTGGGCCTAAGTCCTAAGCCCATTGGTCGTGTAGTGTCCTCTGGTGTGGATCCTACACATATGTCCAATTCTAAAGTGGGCTTTAGAGCTAAGGTCTGTTAGCCCAAATCCTTTAAAAAAAATAGGGATTCAGGATATTTACAACAGAACCAAAATCCCTTTTGCTCTTTCCTATTTCGTAACTTTGCTTCACTCTTTAGAACCTTATCTTATCAGTGATAAGATTGGCGGTGAAGATGTCGCTGCAATCCCTAATTCTGAAAATCCAGATGCTTTAGAGGTTGATGGAGATAGGTGTGACTCTGTTTCTTTATCAGATATTGCTAGAAGCAATTCGAGGCTAAAAAGGGTGCTCGACGATGTTCCGAGGAAAACTTGGAAATATTTGAAGAAGTTAGGAATTGATGGTGAAGATAAGGATGATGTGTTTACTGGTATTATTAAAAATCTGAAGAATGGAGATAAAGAAGAATGGAGTAGAAAGAAGGGTGTGGAAATTCTTGAAAAATGAATATTGTTTCCTTCAATGTACGAGGATGTGGTAGTTTGCTTAAAAGGAGGAGAATTAATCAAATTTTCTCTAAGTGGCAAGCTGACATTTGTTTGATTCAAGAAACCAAGATCCAATCTATGGAGGATTTTGTTGTTAGAAGTTTGTGAAGTAAGGGGGAGTTTGAGTGGACCGCGGCTAATTCTGAAGGTCTTTCAGGAGGTTTGCTTATCATTTGGAGGAAATATTGTTGGACGGCTATCTCTAGTTTCAAGGGCAAAGGATACTTAGGTATGAATTTTTTTTGCAAGGGAATTAATATCTATGTTATTAATGTTTATTCTCCTTGTGATATTGCTAATAAGAGGAGACGTTGGAGTGATCTTTTGAACCTTAAGTCGAATGTGCCTATGGGAAAGTGGTTGATCGGAGGAGACTTTAACGTCGTTAAAGATGTTGCAGTGATCTGAAATGTCGGAGTTCAGTTTCTTTATCGACAGTATTAGACCCACTGATTTACCTATGGCATGGAGTAGATTCACGTGGATTAAACCTAATGGTAAGAGTAGGAGTAGAATTGATAGATTTCTGGTGGATGAAGATTTAATTGATTGCTGTAAGATTAAATATTAAGTGGTCGGTAATCGCGATATATCGGATCATCGGCCGTTGTGGATTAAATCCAACACAACAAACTGGGGACCTAAGCCTTTTAGATTTCTCAACTGCTGGTTTGAACATAAAGAATTTCGTACATTTGTCAAAAGGTGATGGTCATCATTTGATTTCACAGGGTCTTATAGCTATGTGTTAGTGATGAAATTCAAGGCTTTGAAGGATAAACTTAAGTGGTGGAATAAGAACATATTCAGCTGGATTTATCTTAACATAGAGGAAGGGGTGGATTCTCTCAACAAATTCGAACATGAGATGGAGGGTTTCGATTGTAATTTGACAGATGAGATGTTGGATCAGAGATGCCAAGTGCATCAAGAAGTGTGGAAGAATTTGCGAATTAAGGAAAACATAATTCACCAAAAGTCAAGGGCTAAATGGTTGATTGACGGAGATTTGAACACTAAATATTTTCATGCTAAGTGGAAGAACCGCAACGAGAAAAATCATGTGTCTGGAGTGTGGGTGGACAGCGACTGGGTGGAGTAGCCTAATGCAGTGAAACAGGCAGCTAAATCGTTTTTTCAACAGAAGTTCACCTCCAGTTATTCCAGACGGCCTCTTTGGGATATGGGAGATATGGCTAGGTTGCCTGAGGCGGATAAATTGTTCCTTGAATCTAATTTCTCCTACGAGAAAGTTCATGAGGCGGTTCTTCAATGCGACGTTAATAAGTGTCCTAGAGTCGACAGATTTAATTTCAATTTCATAAAGAACTGTTGGGAAATAATTGGAACTGATGTTTCAAATTGTGTGCTTGAATTCTTTAGGACTGGAAATTTGCCTAAAGTGTTCGCATCGTCTTTCATTTCGCTCATTCCTAAGATTGACAACCCTTTGAATTTTGGAGAATACAGACCTATAAGTTTGATTAGTTGTATTCTTAAGATCATCTCCAAAATGATGGCCTCTAGGTTGAGTAATGTCATTGGTAGCTTAATTTCACCGTCTCAAACAACTTTCATACGGGGCAGACAAATGTTGGATGGTATTCTTGTTGCCAACGAATCGATTGATTGGGCTCGAAGAAAGAAAAGGAAATGTTTGATGTTCAAAGTCGATTTCGCACAGGCTTACGACTGTGTCGAATGGGATTTCTTGGATATTATGCTCTTGAAGATGGGGTTTGGTAATAATTGGCTGAAGTGGATTAAAGGGTCTATGTATGACATCTATCTCTCGGTTCTGATAAACGGCAGCCCCTCGTTAGATTTCAAAGCTTTGAGAGGTCTAAAGCAACGGGATCCCCTGTCCCCGTTCCTATTTATGATTGTTTCTGAAGGTCTGGCACAGTTGGTTCGTAGGGCATCTGATTTGAATATGTATTCTGCATTCAGGTTCTGAGATGCAGCTGCTGTTAGTATCCTGCAATTCGCAGACGATACTCTTCTTATATGCGACAGTGCTAGTTATAACCTTTGGGTGATGAAATCAATTTTAAGGGGGTTCGAGCTTCTATATGGTTTGAGAATAATTTTTGTGAAAAGTAGTTTATTCGTTATTGGATTGGATGAAGTATTCATGTCTGCTGCGGAAGAATTTATGCACTGTCATACGAGGTCGATTCCTTTTAAGTTCCTTGGGATTAAAATAGGAGGCAATCACAGAAGATTATCCTTTTGGAACCCAATTCTCAGTTGCATTAAAGCAAAGCTCTCCTCTTGGATTAGTGTAATCTTTCGATAGGTGGACGTGTTACTCTTGTTAACTCTGCTTTATCAAATCTGCCAATACATTACTTCTCATTTTATAAGGCTCCTCCTTTGATTATTAAGAAGATAATAGCAATTCAGCGCAACTTTCTTTGGGCAGATGCGTCGGGGAAGAAGTCAATACCTTGGGTGTGTTGGACCATTTAATACTGCTCTTTTGGCTAAATGGTTTTGGAAATTCTGTCAAGGCGGTTCAGAGTTATGGTGGTCCATCCTTAGAGACAGGTATGGAGATTTGCGTCGTAAAGCTATAGACTCTAATGTTGCTGATAGTTCAATGTATAAGCAGAATTTGGACTCTGTTTGGATTCGTGACATTATAGCTGCGGGGTATACAAAAACATCTGCAACATTTGCGGATTATATCGGATGCAAGGTTGGGAGGGCTAATTCAGCCTTCTTTTGGAATGTCCAATGGCTGGGAAATACAAAGTTCAGTGATCTGTTCCCAAATTTGTTCCATGCTGCTTTAGACAAATGGAAACTGGTGCAGGATTTTGGCTTATGGGAGGAAGGCATATGGAGATGGAACATTGTTAACACTGATTTTGGTCAATTTCCGTCAAGAGATGCTAAGTTGGAGGAATTCTTCAATGTGTTGCGACAAGTGTCTTTGGCTAACGATATCAACGACAGATGGTATTGGAAACCTGACCCCATTCACGGTTTTTCAGTTAGGTCTTTCTATGACGCGGTTTCTGATACGGGCGGTGATTTGATTCAACCTTTATCTAGTGTGCTGGATTTTGTCTGGAAATCATCCGTCCCCTTGAAAGTCAAAATCTTCGCTTGGCGTCTTTTCCTCAACCGTCTTCCAACGCGGGATAACTTAGTGAAAAGAGGGGTCATAACCAACATCCATGAAACGGTTTGTTTCTTTTGCTTTTCTCATTCCGAGGATGTTATGCAATTATTCTGCTTTTGTAATAAGACCCGCCTAATTTGGTAGAAGTTATGCGAATGGCTGAACATTGAGCCTTTTACGGAAACGGATTGTTGTAGACACTTCTTGAACTGGATTGCAAGACTAAGAGGCTCCAGTTCGGGTGAGTCCGTTGCCTCTCTGTGGTCGATTTCCACTTGGAGAATCTGGAGGAGTCAGAATAGTATAGTTTCTAACGACGAGATATGTAGCGTAGTAAATATATTCCATGGAATTGTGGCTTCTTCTGGAAAGTGGTTGGTTACTGACGAATACGGAAGGATTAATTGTAGCTTATACTAGTGGTCGAAATTTCGTCTTGATTTTATTTAATGTTGAGGGGGGCGGGCCCCCGGGGGGGGGGGGGGGGGGGGGGGGCTGCTTGTGTATTTTAAATCTGCTTCTGTTTTGTTTTGGACTGGTTTAAGCTATTGCTAGCTTTGGTTGTATGTATTATTTTGGGTGAGAGACCCTCTTAATCTCTCACTATCAATGAAGTTTGCCTATCAAAAAATATAAAGTTACAAAATTGATTACATGACTATTGAAATAAGGTTTGTTTAGTGTATGGCTCTTATGTTTATTTCTTTGAATTGCAAATACTTTACTCTATTAATTTTCCTAATTGGGTTTTCTATTATTTTTTTCCAGCATGGTTATATGCACAATCTGCTGCTATAACTCTTGTTGTTTTTAAGGTTTGTTTGGTGTATCTTTCCGTTTGAATCTTTTTATAACAACATGTTTGGTTTCAATTATTTTAGTCTTTATTACATGAATTCTATAAATTCATTTACACTTTGAAGAGCTTTCTAGATAAGCACGACATTGGCTGTAGTTGACAAAAAAAAAAGACATGATTGCCTATAGTACAAAAGTATAACAATTGTTATGGAAAAGAATAAGGGGTCTAGTCTGAGAGTTGTTTAGTTAAGAGTAGAAAACAGAGATATCTATGAATTAAAATTAAGATATACATATACCATTACACGTGTAATCTTATTGTATTTGTATTTTCAGAAACTGCATGAGCTGTAATATATGCTTTTCTTTTGAATAAATAAATTAGTTTGTAAATTATTATTTTGATCAGTTTATTTTTTCTTAAAAAAGTGACATTTATGGCAGTTGAAAGTGCCACTATTTTCAATCCGAAACCACCTTTTTTACTTATGTTTAAAATGGTGGTTAGCACGACATTTAATTACAAACCGTCATTATTTTCCTAGCAACGGCCAAATTTAAGGCGTTTTATAAAACGCCGTTTTTGTTAATTATGGCGGCTAAAACCACCACAAACCACCTAATGGAACTGTTGTAATTAACACAATTTTTTATAGTTGTTGATCACCGTGAGATGGGACCATTTGACGAGATAGTGATATACTTTGGATGGTTGACCTGTAGATCGCATATCACTGCTCCTAATATTTTCGAGCGCGTCATGCAGTGGTTCGGCGACACTCAGACCATTCACAAACACCTTAATTTCTTTGTTCCTCCTGCCTTGACACGTAGACAGATTGATGACATGTTTGATGATTATGAGATTCATCTGGTATCTGAGGAGGCACAAAGTAACATAGCTGAGAACGGCTAGAGCTATATCGAAGGGTACATCAGATGGTTCTCCAGGGTGTCACATCCGTATTTGGTGCATGCTGGTCTTGGAGATCCGCCAAGGGCAGCTGAGAACGGCTAGAGCTATATCGAAGGGTACATCAGATGGTTCTCCAGGGTGTCATATTCATATTTGGTGCATGCACTACACCAAAACTGGACAAAGACAGCGCAACAAAGACAACGTTTTTTAGACAAAGCGCTGCTATAGGTCTTTAAAAAATTTCGCTAAAAAAAAGCGCTGTAATAGATAGCCTTTAGAAAGCGCTTTCCAAAAGCGCTGTTAAATGCCCTAAATGGTAACCACCTTAGAAAGCGCTTTAGAAAAGCGCTGTCTAAAGGTTAACCTTAGAAAACACTTTTAGGAAAGCGCCCTCTAAGGTAATTAAATTCTCCAACTTTAGAAAGCGCTTTATAAAAGCGCTGTCTAATGGTTAACCTTAGAAAGCGGTTTATAAGGAAAACGCCCTCTAAGGTAATTTATGAATTAAAATAATGGTTACATTTCATTTCATTTTCTAAAACTTTTATTCATATTCTTCTCTCGACCGCGCGTTTTAGAAAACCCTTGCTGAAACCCATTCGCCATTGCCGTCGTTCTTCTCTACCATTGCTTTCGTGAAGTTTCATTGTTGTTCTTGCCATTGTCAGACGTGAAGTTTCACTGCCATTGTCAGACGTGAAGTTTCTCTGCCATTGCTTTCGTGAAGTTTCATTGTTATTGGTTGTATGTTTTCTTGAACTTTTCATCTGGTGTTATACTTGGTATGTTAATAAGGGTGCATATGTTAATCTACTAGTACTAACCATTTGTAACTTGAATGGTTTATTTTTTCTGGATAAGCATGTTACAGAATTAATATTTTGTAGTTAGTTTATGTAAAGGGTACCTTTTAGCCATTAGAGAAGTTATCTTCATATTAATTGTAGTTCTTGGTACAAAACCACAGTGGGACATTTTGTGTTTTAGTGAAGTTATTGGAAGTTATATGGAGTTTAGATAAAATAATGTGAAATAATTATTAGTGTGGTTGTCTAGGAAGATCCCTTGCTACAGTCTGTATAGATTGCTATGTTGTGAAATGCAAACTGTAGCAACAGTTCTCTGTGTTAACTGTAATAGCAGAAGTGCTAGTTATTGCCTTTTTCTTTTAGTTTGTCATCTTTAGCACCGCTATGTTCCTATTTGTATTTGTTTGTCTGCAATGCAAGTTATGGTATCACTTTCACTGAATTCCCTTTCATGAAAATGAGTTGAGAGAGAAGAAGAAATAGGACAGAGTGTGTCTGTGTGGAGTAAACTTATTTTGTCATTTAATTTTTGTTTTTTTCTTTCTTACAGGTAAAATGTCTAGTAACCAGGAAGATACGCACGAGACACATGATACACATGAAGCTCAGAATGAAGCTTCGAAAGTAGAACATGAAATAAAACGAGGAAAAACCATTATGAAGTCAATCATCCGCGCTAAAGATAAAGGGACGAAATTTGATGTACATTGGAGTGACGAGAACCAACTAGTTGAGCCTAACGGTTCAATGTTGTCTTCATACATTGGTTCACTTGTCCGTCAACACATTCCAATCACTAGTGATAATTGGAGGAGTAAATCGTTGGATGCCGGTAACTAAAAGATATGGACTGAGATACAGGTACGTACCAAATATGATTGATGTTATTAGATTTTTGTTGACGATTAAGTCTTTAATTTAGTTATACTAACACACTTTATGTTTATATGTGTATGCTTTTTCGTAGAGGTCCTTTAATATTGAAGAAAGTCGGAAAAAGTATTGTCTTCAATTGGCTGGAAAGAGAGATAGAGGGTTTAGAGCCTTATTATCAAACAAATATCTTAGGGATGGGGACAAAAATTTTGTTGAAGCTGAACTTTCACCGTTGTATGCAGATGTGATTACACCGGAAGAATGGGGCATTTTTGTAGACAAACGGAAAACCGAAGAATTCAATGTAATGTTATCTTGTCATGTCTATTGATCGTATTATATATTTGTTTCATTAGTTTGTTTTGATATCACTTAAAATTTTTTATCCAGAAATTGAGTGCCATTAATCACGAAAGAGCATCAAAACCCATGTATCCATACAGAAAAGGGCGTTTGGGATATGCACGGTTACAACAAAAATTGGTAAGTATATATTAATGCTATGATTTTATTAATTGTATTATTGTGTTATAATTGATGAACTTATTATTTAACTAAATGTGTAGTTAGAAGAGTCTAAAAGTGAAGAATCATCACTTCCGGACCATGTTTTGTGGAAGGAAGCTCGCGTGGGTAAGGATGGAGCTGTTAGAGAAGATGTTCTGCATGTTTATGACGAATGTGTAAGTATAACATTATGTCTCAAAGTTAATAGAAATTTTATTAAAATATAATTAATTTTTAATCCCCACTAATAATTTTTGATTTATCAATGAATTTAAGGAGAATCTATCTAAATCCTTACCCACAGATGAGGATGATTGCAGGAGCATTCTTAGTCGAGTACTAAATGTTCCTGAGTATCCCGGTCGGGTGAGAGGTAAAGGATTTGGTGTGACTCCATCTTCCCTATATAAGCAACCAAAGAGAAAAAATCCCAGCAACCAAGAAGTCATGCAAACTTTGATGGCACTACAAGCTCAAGTCCGTGAATTGCAACAGGATAAAGAGAGATATGAGGCGAAAAAGCGCGGTTCCGGTTTGAAAGATACTAGTGACAAAACTAGTATCAATTCTCCAAATAAAATTCCCGAGGTAATTAGCATATATTTATTTTAATTAAATTGACACATTTATTTTAATTGACATTTATACATATTAACAGTTACATATTTATTATTGCTTCAGGGCATTTCATCTTGCCAGCTGTATTTATCGTTACCGACTTATCGCGTGGTTGGCAAGGGAAAAGTGCATAACCTTATGGGAGCGTTACTTCACCATCAACCGCTCCCTAATGGATATCTGAAAGTGTCGGTTGATATCACTTTAGATACGGATGCGGTACTACCCATACCTGACTCGGTTTCAGAGGTTACATTGTTGCGGGATGCAATAGGTTCGTTTGTTGCATGGCCGTTAGACCTCATTTCCATAGGTGATGAGGTATGTTGAAAACCATTACGAATCTCTTAGTATTCAAATGTCAATTTTGAACGATTATGAAAATCATTTTGAACCATTACTTACATTTTTTTTACATGGTAGTGTTAGACTCCTACAAAACCCGCAGCTAAGAATAAAGGGGTTTTGCGGCAAAACGAGTCTGTTGAATCACACAGAGAGGTAGCTTTTAAGTGTTATTCTATTATCCGAATTCAAAAGTTTCATGATTTTCTACTTTACCTAACTTATATGATTGTTAGGTTCCTGCTCATGCTTCCCAACAGACCGGCATGAAAAAAGCTCCTACAAGGACCGTGCAGGAAAAAAGAGCTCGCTTTCAGTCGTGTCTAGAAACACTTATGACAATGTTAGATTTGATGGATGGTGCTATTCGTCAAATAGAAATGGTCGAAGGTGTTTATGGATATCCGCATTCCGAGATAATCGGAAAAGAGGACATGGAGCAGATATTCAAGCATACTGAATTAGGCATCGGTGTTATGCATTCATACATCTGGTACTCTAATCAATCTATTATTTATTTAGTTGAACAATTTATTTACACATTTCAATGAAAATAGTCTAATGTTTATTATGTTTTTATTTAAGGTGCCTGTATGAAAAATTCATGCGGGGGACGGAATTGTCAAACAAATTCCGTTTCTTCTCTTGCAGCCTTGTTAATGCACCGAGAATTGGTATGAATGCAATTGAAGTAAGAGACCACTTACTTGAGCGATTTATGGCCAGCAACACAGAAAGTCTGTTTCTTTTACCGTATAATACTGGAAACGGGTAAGATTTTCATTCTAATTTCATTCTAATCTTTAATTTGTATCTTTTGCGTAGAAATTATCCATCTAAACTTTTGTTATATTTTACAGTGGACACTGGTTGTTGGTTGTCATTAATCCTATAACAGAAGTGGTCTATTATCTTAATTCATTGGATACTGATTGGTCCACATATCAGAATATGAAGGACGTGGTTAACACGTAAGTGAGATTGTTCGAAATATTCGTGTGTATTTGTATATTTAATTATTTATGTGACATTGTTCTAAGTTTACGTTTTTCTTTTATAGAGCTATACTACTATACCGTGCACAAAGAGAGACTCGAGTAGCACGGGCTAGATCAACCAATATTACATGGGTCAAAGTGGAGGTATATTAATTTTCACAATATTGCTTATTAGTGATGCTACTTGATAACACAAAACATCTATATATTATTTCTTATTTGTGTGTCTATGTGTAGTGCCCTCGTCAGCGTAACGGCATAGACTGCGGGTACTTCGTTTTGAGGTTCATGAGAGAAATCCTTCAAATGGGACAATTGGAGATTCCTATTACGGTATGCAAGGTTTTATAACTTAGGATTTATTTTAATATTTATCAGATATGTCATATAATTTATAATTTTTAACTAAATAATGCGTATTTTGTTTTGTTATGTAGTATTTCGATGATATGGCGTGTCCTTATTACACGATGAAATAATTGCAAGATACTAAGGAGGAATTGTGCGAATTCTTTATTGCAAGAAGAATTCTTTCTTGAATGTATAGTTTTGTGAATGTAAATTCTAGTTTATTGAAATGTAAATTTTGCATTAATGTAAATTCTAGTTTTGAAATAGAATTTGTTAATGGAAATGCGTATCCATACTGGTTTATTGAAATGTGAATTATACAGGTTTATGGAAATGTGAATTATACAGGTTGCTGCATAAAAAAAATGGTTAAAATGGGATTTTTAAAAAAAATCTTCAAAATTATACGTAGACAAAAGACAGCGCTTTTGAGAAAAAAGGGCTGTCTAAAGGTATATAAAAAAATCATTATACGTATACATTAGACAACGCTTTCATAAGCGCTGTCTAAAGTCCCCCTTTATAGAGTGCTTTTGAATAAAAAAACGCTCTCTAAAGTATATAAAAAAATTCTTTAAAATTTTAAACGTATACATTAGACAACGCTTTTGAAAGCGCTGTCTAAAGTCCCCCTTTTAGAGAGCGCTTTTTCATAAATAAAAAAGCGCTGTCTTTACCTACGACAGCGCAGCCTTAGACAACGCTTTTAAGCGATGTCATAGGCCAAAAAAAGCGCCCTCTTTTCCCTTGTTTAGCGTAGTGATGCTGGTCTTGGAGATCCGCCGAAGGCAGCTCATCAAGAAAAACTAGAGGAGGAACAGTCACAACTAGATCATACTGAGGATGTCTTGCCTAGATGTCATCACATAGTGGAGATTACGCAGGAAGACATTGACACTAGTATCGATCGTTCCTGATGGGTCTGATGTGAGACAGGTCCTAAATGCCATCATGATAGAGGTACGGCAGACATTGATGTATCGGAGATAGCGCAGGAGGACGGGGAGAGATTGATGGCCGAGAAGGTAAAAGAGGCAGAGGAGGTAGTGGAGAAGTAGTCAGAAATACAAAGTACTTCATTAGTATATAGTAGTAGTACAATGATGTGTATTTTATTTTGACACAATGCTACTTTATTGGTCTCGATTGTATGACATTTTTGACATTTATTGGTCTATTATTTATATATGGCATTTTTGGACCATCTCAATTATGTACGCATATTCCTGAGTTTCGATCGTAAGGTATAGGTTAAATCAACATCTAAATACACGTAAGCAAAACATGACATGAATGGTAGTGTTCAAATACGTAATGGAGATACATCTCCGTAAAATTCACAAAGATGCATCTTCGGTACAATTCACGTGTATAATGTCTTCTTAGTGTGATTCATAGTATGCTTTAAATTGTTACAAAGATGCATATTCAAAATATTTAAAAGTTCATTCGAAATTTGGTGCTTCCGGAGATGCATCACTAGAGCATTTCAACGTTCATTTAGAATTTAATGCGTTTGAAGATTTTTTTTTATAAGCAAGTTTTCATTCAAAAGAGTACAAGAGATACCCTAACCCACACTTACAAAAAGAGAGGGACAAACCGAACAAAAAAAGCGAAAGAAATCCAAACCAACTATGGATACAACATACTGCCCACAGTATCCTGGCAGAAACCATAGAAATCACAGTCGAGTTAAGAATTATCCCCCGCGAAATTAAAAACCATTTAAATAATTTTACGTATTGGTTAAAAAACATAAAATATAGATTAAAAAATCATCCTTAGTTATGTACAAAGAAAAACCAACATGAAGGCGACAATTTGGCAAAAAAGCCATAGCACAAAAATAAGGTTGTACCTAAACAAGCCAATTGTCGTTCAAGCTTTTTTGGATTTTTTAAATAATTTAATTTTTATTTTGATTTAAAATAAGTCACTTTTAATACTATCAAATCAATAATATTTGATTTTGACCAAATACATTTTATTTGGTTACTTTAGGAAAAGAATAATTTCATTATTTATTTTTGAATTTTTCTTTAACGGTCAAAATAATAATTTGTATTATAATTTATACCTTATTTTGCTTAAAAACTTACGCTAAACTAATTAACTTATACCCTATTTTGCTTTGACTGAATTTTTCATATATTAATTCTTTTCAATAGAAAATGATTTTATCAATATTTAGATATTTTATATTTTCATGCTTTTATATTTTTAGTTTATCATTCACTATATTCACTATATAAAGAGTCACATATTCACTATATTCACCAAATAATTTATAAACAAAGGAGAGATTTTTTTTCATTTTGATTCTCTTTCATTTCTTAGAATGAGTAACAACTGTATAGCTGAATTCCATGAAAAGGCTTGCCTTCCAAAAACCTTCTATTCTTCATTCTTTGTTTTAATTCCGAAGAAGGACAATTCTTAGTCAATTTGTGAGTACAGGCCAATAACACTGATTGGGTGTATTCAAAAAATCATTTCAAAACTGATGGCAAGAAGATTAAGAGGAGTTATTAGTAAATTGGTTTCCACTTCTCAATCAGTATTTATCCCTGGCAGACAGATTATGGACGGAGTTCTGGTGGCTAATGAAGTATATGACTACATGATGAAAAAGAAGAAAAGAGGTTTTATGTTTAAGGTTGATTTTACACAGGCCTATGATTGTGTTAAATGGAGTTATCTCATTAGAATAATGGAGGCCATGAACTTTAATTCAAATTGGATAAGTTGGGTAACAGGAATAGTATGCAACAGTTATGGTTCGGTTTTAGTAAATGGCAGCTCATCCAAGGATTTCAAAATACACAGAGGTCTCAAACAGGGAGACCCTTTTTCTCCCTTTCTCTTTGTTTTGGTTACTGAGGGTTTGGCTCTAATGACAAGGAGGGCTGAGAGTTTGAATATCCTAAAAGGTTTGAAGATGGAAAACGTGCATATTCCTAATCTGTTACAGTTTGCAGACGACACATTAATTATGTGTAATGATTCTTGGTCTAATGTTTGGGCTTTAAAATCGATCTTGAGAGGATTTGAAGTGGTTTCTGGATTGAAGATTAATTATAACAAGAGTAACATAATAGGCTTAAACATTGAGGATAACATGTTGGAAGCGGTATCTGAGTTCTTGGCTTGCAACATTGGAAAATCTCCATTTAAGTTTCTAGGTTTGGTTGTTGGAGGTAGACACAAGAAGAGAGCTGTTTGGCTTCCAGTCATTGAATCCATTAGAGCTCGATTATCCAAGTGGAGGGGCAAACTGATATCAATAGGTGGTCGAGTGACATTGATAAATTCTGTTATAGCTAATCTGCCTATTCATTTCCTTTCTTTCTATGTTGCACCAGTATGTGTTCTAAAAGAGATCAAAGCTATTCAAAGACAATTTTTGCGGGCTGGAGAAGGAGGAAAACGTAGTATTCCTTGGGTGAAATGGTCGCAAGTCTGTAAACCTAGGAATAAAGGAGGACTCGGTATTAAAGATGTGTCAAAGTTCAACATAGAATTGATGGCTAAATGGCTCTAGAGATTTAACAAGGAAATGAGAGCAGGATGGTATGATTTCATTAAAGCCAGGTACGACAATGTTCTACAAAACCTCTTTACTGAGTATGATAGACCAATTCAAGTGCAGGGGTCGGGGTGGTGGAAAGATATTCAGAGGTTAGGCATGCCAAGAAATGATCAAGGAATATTTAATGCTTTAACTTGGATGGTAGGTAACGGTAACAAGATTCTATTCTGGCACGCAAGATGGATCGGTGGGAAGGCCCTCAAGTTTCAATTTCCAGAAATGTTCTCTTCATCCTCAGAACAGAATATTTTAATTCAAGATTGTGGAGATTGGTTTGGTAATGTTTGGAAGTGGAATCTTATAGGGAAGAATGTAATTAATGAAACAACTGAAGGTGAGTCGGGAGCTGAATTATCTCAATTGATTGAAGAGGTGTTTTTGGAATTAGATGTTGAAGATTCGGTATTATGGCCTAGATGTGTGCAAGATCAGTATAGTGTAAAAGCATGATATGAATCTTTAAACAGTAGTGTGGATTATGCAGAACTAAGTCAGAACAAACTAAAAGCTTTAGAGGTTTTATGGAAATAAAAAATTCCTCTTAAAGTCAAAGTCTTTGGATGGAGATTAATTCTAGATAGACTTCCTACAAGGCAAGCTTTAGGAAAGAGATGAATTATTGTGGAGTCTCAGCATTTGTTATGCGCATTCTGTTCTCAAGAGGTTGAAGATATAACTCATATTTTCATCTCTTGTAGGATTACAAGACAAATATGGCGTAACATTGAGGCTTGACTGGGTGTGAATGTTCCAATGGCAACAGACTGTATTGAGGTTTTATTGCAGAGCTACAATACTCAAATCACTAGCAAAGATCTATGCTATATATGGTTGGTGGGTTGTTGGGCAATATGGAGACATAGGAATCTGGCTATATTCAGGAATGAAGGTGGCAATCACATTGACATTTTCCATTCTATCATAACTACTACGTGGAGATGGAAAAGCTTGGAGAATAATGATTGTAGGAGAGTGTCTTTCTATGAGTGGTACAAACTTCCTTTGGGCAGATAAAAAATTCATCTATGGTTAAGTAGGAGTTTTCTGTGTTGAAGTTTAATCTAGTTCATGTAAATTGATTGGTGGGATGGTGCACATTGACCCTAATTGTATTGGTTTGGATCTTGTAGGTCCCTTATTAATATATTGTTGATTATTAAAAAAAAAACAACAATGATGAGAACGCTGTTTATGGGTGAGAACTGGCCTACCTCCTTAGAGACAATATAAATGTGAGTGTTAGTCAATATTTTTTCTTTTAGTTTTCTTTTATTTTTAATTATATATTCTGTTAGATATATATATATATATATATATAAAAGTTTCTATGACTAATTCTACTTGTCTCTCTTGCTACATGAAATAGAATAAAGTACAAGATTTTCGATCTATGTGTCATGATATGATTAGAACAAATGCGGAAATTACACCAACTGAGGTATTTATTCTTATATCCTTCGTTTACACCTAATTATTTTCATAAACATATCACTTTGAAATTGTGTAAAAATGTTGAAGCATGAAGATAAAAAAGAAAATGGGGACTAAAAAAATTATGTTTTTTGTTCTATACACTATAGATAATTGAAAACCATTTCAATTTTTTTTTGTCTTCAATAATGTGTCACTATTTAATACATTTATAATTATTTATGAATACAGTTGAGTAATTAAAATTATTTTGTTTTTGTTTTTATCATTCTAAATGATGATCTTATATGATAGGAATTGGCTAGACGTGGAAAGCCATTGACAACAATAATGCTGAAAAAAAAATATTTTCTTTTTCATTTCCTATAGATTTCAACGTTTCATGTTTCTCCGGTATAGACAATATGTTGTCTAATTTTAAACAAAGGGAAGTTCAATGTCGAAAAAGGAATGCAAGAATATGTGATACGGTAAAAAAAAAAACTTATTTTCGTTTGGTACTTTTTGTTGTCTTGTTGAATTATAATTTTTCATTTTTTTTCTTTGATCTGAATATTTTTATATCTACTTATTTTATAAATGGTACGTAAGTATTTATGAATATAAGACCACTGATTTGTTTATATTTTGTTTTTTGAAGTATTATATTCATAACGTTATCACTGGTGGTAAAAAATTACGATCGGTTACGGAAGTTGTAAATTGCTTACTCCCGGAAGGATATGCCAAGTTAGAATCAAAGAGAAAGGTTGTGAATAAAAATATAATATATAATTTTTTTGTTGCATTATTTATAAATTATATTTTAAACAATTTTATCCGTATTTTATTTATAATATCCTAATTTTAATTTTTCTAATAATTATTAGGACGAAGAGGTTGATAATGAAGATTATATTGAAAGCGAGGCTAAGGATGAAAATGATTGTAAAGTTTTAAGTGATGATTTCCTTCTTTCTAATGTCTTTGTTCCTCGGAAGAAGAGAACATACAAAAAGAGGGTGATGCATCAAAATTTAATTAAATTTTAAGGTTGCTATAGATTCTTTTTTACATAATTTTGACTGCGTTTTTATCTTGATTTAATATTTTTAGGTTAAAAATGAAAAACATGCTGAAATCGTGGCTAAGGATGAAAACAATCTTGAAGTTAGGAGTGATGATTTACTTTTTTCTAATGCTTATCTACCTAGGAAGAAGAGAACCTGTAAAAAGAGGGTAAGGCATTAAACATTTTTTAATATTACTATTGCTACATAAATTTTCTTACATAATTTTTACTGCCTATTTTATATTGTTTATTATTTATAGGTTCGAAAAGAAAAACACTTTGAAAGCTCTCAAAGCTCTTCAACATTTTATCCTATGATTGAAGACAAGGTGAACAATTCCAAATCTGAAAATATTTCTCCTCCTATAGTCTTCAAGGTCAGAGGAAACAACTTTCAAACTGAAAATATTGTTTGTCCTTCGCAAATTGAGAACAACGAAAAAAATTCAAAATCTGAAAATATTTCTGGTTCCCTAATGTCAGAGGATAAAGAGAACAATTCAGAAATGGAAAATTATGCTTGTCCCCAAAGAATGGAGAACATAGAAAATATTTTGGAAGTGGGAGATATTTCAATAAAAACATTGCTTTTTTTTTTCAACAATCAATGGAATTCATTAACACTAAAACTGCACAAGGGGTGCAGAGTTCCAATACATACCAGAGAAGGTTACAGCCAAAGAAACAAAAAACAAATCCCTACAAGCAGAAATCACAAACAAAGCAGAGGACAAGAGAACCAAACATAAAAATCTATAGGTGGTTTCTTACAATCTAAAGACAGCCACTTCCAACAGAAAAATTTAATGGAATCAACTATCTCCAATACAGATTTCTTCTTGCTACCAAAAATACCACAGTTCCTACTGTACCATAGGTACCAAACAGATCCAATCCATAAAAAAGACCCTTTATAGCTCCCAGTGGTCTTTTTAATGAAAGACTCAAACTCCATAAAAGATCCAATACTGCTGTCTCTAGTGTGACAATCGAAACCCAGCCACCTCTCAATACCACTCCACACCTCTCCCACAAATGAACACTTCATAAAAACATGATTTAAATTCTCCTCCTCCTCACCACATAAACTACACTTCAGCTCCTCACAAGACAGCTTCACTTTCCTTCTTAGCAACAGGTCTTTAGTTGGCAACCTGTTCCTAAAAAACTTCCAAGCAAAAACCTGAACTTTCGACGGGATCCTCATTTTCCACACTTTAATGATACAAGCCAAACAATCATCACTAATTCTGTTGTCCCACCAATCACAAGTAAGGCTGTTGTAGCAGCTCTTAACCGTAAATCCACCATCACTGACCTCTGTGCACCTGTTAACAGGTTCCCACCTAAAAACATCAACCTCATCCCTACATGGTTTATTTTCCTCCAACAATGCCAAAAGTTCCAACAGATCCTTCTCCAAATAAAGATCAGCAGGAATAGAACTAAATTTTAAGTTCCACACCCAATCTTCCCCTAACCAATCACCAAAACTATCAACAGAACCAAAAGAAAACTTTGCATACCTGAACAAGTCGGGAAATTCATCCTTGAGCGCCACATCTAAAGCCCATCTGTTATGCCAGAAAGAAATGCAAGAACCGTTCCCAAGATTGCACTTAATGTTATCCATGAAAGAATCTCTATTAGTAACACCATCTATCCCTAGTCCTTTCAAATCTCTCCACCAAATAGAATCAAACTTGTCACCTTTAATCTCCTCTTGACTATTAAGGAACAGACGAATTTTTACTCCGTACTTACTGAACAATAGACTCTTCCACCCACTGTCTTCCTTTTCACCAACCTCCACTTCCATTTACTCAACAGGGCCTGATTAAAGCAGGATAGATCCTTAATACCCAACCCTCCTCTCTCCTTAGGAAGGCACACCGTTTTCCAATCAACCCAATTAATACCTTTCCTTAATTCATTACCTCCCCACAAAAATCTCCTTTGAATACTTTGTAATATCTTAACAACACCCACCGGCACTTTGTAAAAACATTGCTAACCTCGCAAGAAGTTCAGGACGGATCTTTGTTATGTATTCATGAAGTGCAACTTGTTGATCATGTCAATCAAGAAGTATTGGAAAATATGTTAAAAGAATATGATGATAATAATTTGACTTTAACGGAGGACAATAATAACTAAGAAATCTTGCCTGAGATTACCGATAATTTTTCTGAGTATGATGATCTCATAGCGAGCTTCCTTAAATAATTGTTAAGTTCATTTTATTTTACTTTAAGTTGTAAATAATCATCAATATCAAATAAAGGATGATATATTATTATTCGAATTTAGCTTCTATGAATGTGGTTTTGTTCATTCTTTTTAAGTTGTCTTTCATAGTTTGATAATGAGACATTTGATAATTGAAATGATTATAGAGTCTAAAGAGAGATGCATCTTTACATATATTTTATAGTGAAGTTTCAGTCATAAAGAAAATAATTGTTAAACATTTCATTTTCAATCGAACACTACATTATTAGACTTCTTTTATATTATATTTTTAATTTTGACAAGCAACCACCTGAAATGTCAATTTTAAATATTTTTTTTTGATAAGCAATTGTATTAAAAGGAGAAATAGGGATTCTCCAACCCAATACAAAGGATCAAAAAGCAGCTAAAGAGCCACAAAGAAGAAAAACTCTACAGAAAACTCGTAGGACAGTTAATCCACTCGTAAATGCTACATTTGACCCTACCAATCTCTAACCATCTCCAAGATAAAATCAAAATGCGAAAGAATAAAGCATCGATATCGCAAACCTCTTCGCCAAAAATAATGTTATTTCTTAAGGTCCAAATCCTCCAAGCCGCGATATACCAGACACAATTAGTCATACCTTCCATGGAAGAAACGAGAAAAAACGATCTCCAAGCCTTAGCGTGAGATAAGATTGAATCGGCAAGGATCAGAGGGGCACCCAGCCAAGAATAAATCTTCTTCCAAACCTGCTGAGTTTTAGAGCAAGACAAAAAAAGATGATAATCATCTTCTTCCTCCATGAAACAGAAGACACAGACCTTGTCATGGGCTGAAGCAATCATCCCTCTAGAAACCAAATTCTTACGGGTCGGCAATCTATTGAGCATCAATCTCCAAATGAAGGCTTTAATTTTCATAGGTATACAGGATTCCCACATCTCTTGGAGCACAACGAGAACCTCATCATGGACGACATTTCCTCTTATAACCGAACTACTTAAATTATAATAGGAGCTGACAGAAAGAGTGGAGCTAATATCCAAATTCCAAGACCAAAAATCTTCCTCCAAATACTTCATCGAAGCAGCATTCACAATAAGAAGAAGAGCCTGAATAGCTCTATCATCAAGAACCGTGGTAGCGGGCCAAAGGTTGTTGAGGTTCCACTGCCAATTTCCATCCAACCACTGGCCCAGTTCTGATATGCGACAATTATGAGTATGAGAAGCAGCGAACAAAACTGGAAAAACATACTTAAGATCAAAATCTCCACACCAATTATGCTGCCAAAACTGAACTGAATCACCTCTCCCTACTATTGGTTGCACACAATCAAAAAATTGAGTAGAGGGATTAATGGATTTCAGCGATAACAAGTCCCTCATCCAAAGAGAGTAGTTACAAATATTACCATCAGACACAGAGCTTAAAACAAGGTTATGTAAACTACCATACTTTCTGCAAAGTAACCTCCTCCAGATTTTATTCCTACCATTGAGAAATTTCCACAGCCATTTAGCTACTAAGGCCTTGTTAAACAACCCAATGCATTTAATCCCAAGGCCACCCTCCTCTTTGGGCTTGCAAATGGAATCCCAATTCACCCAAGCAATTATCTTCTTATCCACCGATCCCGACCACAAGAACCGATGCTGAATCGAGATGATCTTTTTAACAATCTTGGAAGGCGCCTTATAGAAAGACAAGCTATGAATAGGAATACTAGTCAGAACCGAATTAATCAGAGTAACTCTGCCTCCTAACGAAAGGTTCCTACCAGCCCACGAAGAAAGCCTATTCTTAAGCGACAAGATAACCGGATTCCAGAATGAAAGCCTACGATGATTTCCTCTAATTACAATTCCGAGGAATTTAAAAGTCAAAACCCCAGCTTTACAAAAAAGGAAAGATTCAGCAGCATTATGGAGAGTTTGATGAAGGCCGACACCGTACAGGCAGCTTTTGGAAAAATTAATTTTTAATCCCGAGGTCATCTCAAACCCTCGGAGGATAGATTTCAGGGCCCAAAGGTTATGTATCTCACCATCACAAATCAAAATGGTATCATCGGCAAACTGGAGGAGCTCTATAGAGTCGACACCATTAAAATGAAAACCTGACAGAAGATTAATATCAGAAGCTCTTCTGATCAGGAGAGAAAGACCTTCAGCCACTATAGAGAAAAGGAACGGGGCCAAAGGAACCCCTTGTTTCAGCCCCCTCGAAGCCTTAATGTCCTTAGAGGGACTTCCGTTAATAAGGACGAAAATATAACTAGAACAGACTACGCCTTTGATCCACTTAATACAATTAGGCCCAAAGTTCATAGCTACCATAATGGAGATCATGAAATCCTAATCAACACAATCATAAGCTTGCGCAAAATCCATCTTGAACATCAAGCATTTACGATTCTCTCTTTTAGCTAAATCAAGAATTTCATTAGCTACAAGAACGCCATCTAAGAGGTTTCTTCTAGGAATGAAAGCTGTTTGCGACGGCGAAATGAGTTTATCAATTACCGAAGAAAGTCTCCTAGCTAACATCTTAGAAACCACCTTAGCAACACAGCCCACTAAACTAATAGGTTTGAAGTCAACAAAATGCTGGGGGCTATCGACCTTAGGAACCAAAGCCAGAAAGGAAGAGGTGAAAGCTTTCGGGAGAGAACCTGTCATGAAGAAACGTCGAACACAGTTGGAAAAATCTTACCCCACGATATCCCAAGCTTCCTTAATGAAATTAAATGAGAAACCATCCGGACCCGGAGATTTATTCCCGTCGCAAGCAAACACAGAATCCCGAATATCTTCAGACAAAAAATCAGAGTCCAACCACTCTCTATCCATATCGTTAAGCTTCAGGACATCATTTAGATCCATAGTCGGTCTTCTCACATCAGGCTTTTGAAATTTAGCACTGAAGAAATCAAAGGCAGCTTCCTTGATAAGAAGAGGATCCTCAACAAGAGCTTCTGTAGATCCTATTGCAGCAATAGAATTAAACCTAGTTCTAGATTTAAGACTAGCGTGAAAAAATTTAGAATTAATGTCTCCCTCCATCGCCCATAAAGACCAAGATTTTTGAAAGACCATGCTCTCTTTAATGCGAAGGCTACTCCATATTTTTTCCTGAAATTCCAATCTCTTCTTGAGTAAGACAGCCGACGCAGGAGAAGAAGAAGAAGCCAACTCCAACTCCAACCCATTGAGGCTCTCCACACTATCTTCTAACTTGAGGTCAATCTAACCAAACACATGAAGATTCCACCATTTCAACCTATTCTTTAAAGGCTTGAACTTTTTCTTTAACACAAAGGACGGGGATCCATGAACTTCAACTGACTTCCAATGATCTTTAACAAAAGCCAAGAACTCCTTGTGTTTTAGCCAAGCATTATAAAATCTGAAAGGTTTCCGACCCGAATTACTAGAATTAGACTTAATCCAAATCGGACGGTGATCAGACACATCACGATTACCTACAAACTGGGCTTTGAGCTCCCAAGATTCAGCAAGAGACTCGTCAATAAGAATTCTATCAAGTTTGCTGCAACTCTTACCATTGGAATTAAACCAGGAAAACCTATTTCCCACAAATGGAAGATCAACCTAGTCCAACTCGTTTAAAAACGAATTAAACTCCGAACAATCTTGATTACTGGAAATACTGCAACCCTTCCTCTCCTCTCTAGATTTAACAGAGTTAAAGTTGCCCCCGATCAACCAAATCCCACCCTGGCATCTATTCTTAAGGGACAAAATATCAGACCAAAGAATTCTCTTCTCCCTCAGCCCACAAGGCGAATAAACATTCACGACGAATAAATTCACATCTCTCCATAAATGATTAGTACAAAGAAATCCATTACCTCTGTAACTGGATATTGGGATAAAAGAAGCCCTCCTCCAGATAGTAAGAATACCTCCCGAAAGACCTTCGGAATCAATAGCAGACCAATCAAAACCTTGATCACCCCATAAACTTCGAACCATCGAATCATTCATCTTTTTAATCTTAGTTTCTTGTAAAAGACACAGATCAACACTTCCTCCCAAAAAAGTTTGGCAGATTCTTCTCCTTTTTAGAGAAGAGTTACACCCACGAACGTTGTAAGTCACCAAAATCATAACTCCTTACTTTCAACAACCTTCAAACCTGCTAAAGCCTTCTTATCCCTATCCTCCAATAATTTGACAATCCCTTCAAAGGCTTTATCATCTTCATCTGCTTCAATCCCTAAGACATTCATGGTTTCCCACACTTTCTGAGGGACAAGATCCAAGTTCTTGTTGCACCTAACATTGCTTCTGACCACATCCGAATCGTCCACAGAAGGGCACACAGACAAAGACGGTAACCTAGATGGCCCACCAAATTCTTTGCACGGAGAAAGCTTAGAATGTAACTTAGACTTCTCATTTTTGCGATGCTTCGTTCCCTTTGGAGCTACAGAGGAAGAATTGAGCAAGGTGGAATAGAAAGAGGGAGAAAAGGGGATCTGAAAATCTTTGTAAATCTCAGAGAAAAGTTTTTTCTTTTTAGCCTTAGGCCCATTTGGAGGCCCACACGGCACAACAAAAGAAACCGAAATAGGGTCCGAATTCATTATGGACTCGGCAACTATTTGTTCCAGCCCACTAGAAGAATTAGGAACCAAAAGATGCGCCACATCACTCCCAGTAAAAGACGAACTAGCTAGTTGAGAATGGACCTTCCCAATAGAATTGGGATTAGCCAAACCAGGTTTAGCACAAGCATTTAGAGACCTTTTAGGTGAATGCAGAGCCTCGGGGCTATCAATCGACAAAGAAACATCCTTAAAAATGTTAACAGCTGAGTCAGCGTCTAGCCCCCCAAGGTTGATAACTGGGTCAAGCAAAGGTCCACTCAGAAAAGGATTTTCCAGACCAACACTACTTCCCACATCTTCAGGTGTAGCTGAGTACTCCTTAAAGCCTAACTCAACCCTAACATCCTTTTTGACTTTTGACATACCAACCTCATCTTCATCGTCAGTTGCCACGCGCTATCTTCCCCGGATAAAATCAAATCAATATTATCTAAGTCAACCAAAGGATTTTCACGAGGAGGGTAAACTTCAGGATCTTCAAAGATAAAAACTTTGAATTCTAACCCATCAATCTCAACCAAAACGTCTTCTTTAATAACCTCAAACCCATCAACTAATATCAACAATCTAGCAATGTTTAATCTAACGTTGTTTACCGTGTCTTCGTCACCTTTAACAAAGGATCCAAAATTTTCCACCAGCTTCCCAAACACATCGTTACTCCAAACATGGCATGGAAGTCCCAAGCACCTCACCCAAGCAAACGTGGATTTATCAGAGAACTCAGGAGACCAAGGTTTGAAAGATTTGAAGCGTTTATCGCACCAAGTCTTTGCAGAGTTGATAAACTCCGAAATAACATCTTCGTTCCTTGACTCTAGGAGGCAGAACGTTGCCCCTAACGGAGTAGCCTTGACATCAAAGAAGCCAGCTTCGGAGAGGTCCTTTTGAATTTGGAAAGGGTTCCCTAAAGAATGCACCTCTCCAACAACAGCTTTGACAAACCTATCAACATCAGGAGTTTCAACCTTGATTCTACGGGGGGCATTAGAGCGACACCAAGCCTTCTCCAACACACCTGATTTAACCCCTATTCTTAAGACCTGGGCAAAAGAAGAAGGAGCCTGATTTTTAGCAAAAAAACCTCTATTATGATCGTTCACCCTCCTTCCGACTTCATCAAATCCACCGTTGCGAGCTAACGGAACAAGCTCGAACCTTGGGACGTTAGCATACAATTTTTTCCCTTGCATGTGAATGTTGTCCAGTTTGACAGCTAGGATACGAGCATCATGCACCTTCTTGAACCTCGCAAACCCGTATCTCCGACCTCGCTTGTCCCTCTTAGCAGGAATGTAAACCTCCGAGATAAGCCCATGCACTTTGAAAACCTCGAAGAGATCTTTCCCTGTCAAATTTTCTGGGAATTCCGTGATGAAGAAGGACGTAACTACATCTCCCGGGGCCGCTCCCTTTCCACCATTTTCTTTCTAAACGAAGCATCCTAGGATAGGGGGTTTCTTCTTCTTACGAGACACGTTCTTCCACTCCATACTAAAGCAAAGATAATCTAATGCAACAAAACTCAACTAAACAATGAGAGGGAACCAAATGCCAAGGTCCCTATACCAAAGTATAGGAGTTTAAACCAAAAACATCTAATCTC
The DNA here is from genome assembly GCA_022829125.1 of Lathyrus tuberosus. Classification (NCBI taxonomy): domain Eukaryota; kingdom Viridiplantae; phylum Streptophyta; class Magnoliopsida; order Fabales; family Fabaceae; genus Lathyrus; species Lathyrus tuberosus. Next base: position 11,217,888 of record JALAZF010000100.1, on the reverse strand, counting down.
CTACATTATCTAGTATCGCTTGCGAAAGAAACAGAAAGTAAAGGATAATGAAAGAAAATCTTGAAGACCTAAGAAGGAAGAGAGAAGTGGGAGCTTCTCTCTCTAGATCTATGTTAAAAAGCTTACTGTTTGGTTCAATTTTAAATATAATTCTCTCTGGATAAGAGATTTATTATCAGTTAGATATTCGAAGAACGAGAATAGTTTTACTGACTGCATTTCCTGTGATGTTGGCAATGGTAGCACTGCATTTTTCTAGATGGCGCAATGGTTGGGGTCGACTCCTCTTTGTGTTTCTTTTCCTCAGTTGTTCGAAGCTGCAGACCTTAAATGGTGCACCATCAAGGATATGGGGAAATGGGAGCAAGGTATTTGGACGTCGCATCCCTCCATGACAACTAGTTTGTTTGTTGCATACCCAAACCGTGAAGCTGATTTTCATGATCTAAAGAATATGTTGGATTGTGTTAACATAGATACTGATAAAGAAGATGCTTGGTCTTGGAAATTAGATGCCAGTGAAGAATTTACTGTTAAATCTTTTTATGACCACATTGTAAGTGGTAATTTGGAAAGATTGGAGGAACCTCTAGCGTCGGCCATTGATATTCTTTGGAAGATCTTAATTCCGATGAAAGTAAAAATCTTCGCATGACGTTTGTTTCTTGATAGATTGCCCTCTCGTTTGAATTTTGCGAAGAGAGGAATAATTGGGAATGTCCACGAGAAGGTTTGTGTTTTGTGTTTCAACGAGTTGGAAGATGTATCTAATCTCTTTTGTAGTTGTCCTAAATCCTTATAACTTTGGAGGAAGGTGTGTGATTGGATGGATATAGAAGAGTTTAACAAACCGGACTGTTGTAGGCATGTTATGTCGTAGTTCGTTAAATTGAGTGGTAGAGGTAGAAAGGATTTGATTGCTTCTATTTGGTTCATTACTTGTTGGAATCTTTGAAAGGTTAGGAATGATATTATTTTCAACGATGAGGTCGGTAATGTCGATAATATCTATCATAAAATTGTTACTTCTTCCTGGAATTTATTGGCTATAGACAAGATGGGTAGGAGGGTATGTAGTATTTATGAATGGAATAAATTTCCATTTAATTTTTTGCAAGGGTGGGGTGTCTAGATCATGACTTCTAGAGTTTTGTCTTGATAACCTTTGTTCCTCTTGGAGTTCTATTTGTATCCATTGGGGTAGGAGATCCCCTTAATCTCCTTTTATTGAATTGTAGCTTATAAAAAAAACTTTTGTATGTTACTAAAACGTTTTATCATTTCTATACAAAAAGTTAAATAATTTTTTCATTATGTATTGAAACTAATTTTTTACAATATTAAAAATATAAAAACCCAAAAATTCATTCCCTTTTTCATCATGTCTGGGAACAACTTCCTTCCATAAAACTTTTTAAAATTCTTTTTTCTAGTCTTAACGACATATCTAAGACATCTCCTAACAACATTTAACCTCCAAACCCTAGTAAAATGTTTGCACATGTCTTGAATTAAAAATCAAACATTTGTCATATCCTAATATCCCATCTCCCTCAACCTTGTATCATGGGAGATGGGTTCACAATCTCAATACCAAAAGAGGAATACCGGGTTGGCCTTAAAGCTCGTGAACATACACTACTATGAAAAACCCATTTAGCAACGGTTGGGAATGACATATAATGACGCGGGCGAAGGCGTTGTTATGTAGATTGTTGTTGTAAGTTCGCCGTTTCTGCAACGGTATGGAAACCGTTGTTGTATTCTGGAAGCGCACGTTATATTGCAACGGTTAGATATTTCAACCGTTGTAATATCAATTAACTATCACAACGATTATGAGTATCAACCGTTGTCATATATATTAACTATCACAACGGCTATGTTTCTCAACCATTGTGAAATGTACCCTTAGTTTATTAAATACAAATGTATATTGCTTGTTTTACCATACACCTAATTAAAGAAATACAACCATTAAAATTGGTAAAGAACTATATAATCTGAAAATTAAACTGTTCTTGAAAACCTACTTAAACACACCACTGTTTTTCGAATTGCATCCATTTCATTCTGCACATTTTATGTTCCTTAACATAAAATTTATGGTTCAATGGTCGGTTTCCTTCAATCCATCGATATCTTTTATTATAGTTTACCTCATCATCGCCAAAAATCATCGCGATTTTATCTTCATAACAATCATGATCTTAACAACCACGATGATTAGTGACGACGATGAGGTAAAGTATAAGAAAAGATATCGATGAATTGAAGCAAACAGACCATTTGACCATAAATTTTATGTTAAGGAACATTAAATATGCTGAATGAAATGGATGCAATTCGGAAAACATTAACATGATAAAGGTTGGTTTTCAAATACATCTTAATTTTCAGATTATAAGTTTCTATATCAATTTAACTGATTGCATTTTCAATAAAGGATAGCGAAACTGTAACGCCCCAATTTTGTTAGTTTTATTTAATTAAGTCATTTTGATTATTTTATTATTATATTATTTTATTATTGACTTTTATTTGACAATATATTATTTTCATCGTTGTTTATGTTTTATCGCATTTTGAGAGCGTTTGTTAGATATTTGAGCTGAGGGGTATTTTGGTCTTTTGCTTGGGTAAGTTTTATGTTTTATATAAATAGAAAGAAAAGAGAGAAAAGATAGTAAGGAAAAAGAAAAATAAAGAAAAGGGAAGAGAAGAGAAAAGAGAAGAAAGAAGAGGGGAAAAAGAGGAAAAGAGGAAAATCATCAAAATCAATGCTTGGACTTCGATTAATCAGGTAAGGGTGAGAAGTTTCAATTATATCATTCTTGTATATGTATATGTATGTGTTGTTTGAATATTTGGGTGAAAAATATATGTTTTTCTATTTGGTTGAAATTGTGAGTAATTTGTAGAAATCGATGTTTTCACGGATGAATTGATGAAATGTATGCCTAAACGTGTTCTAACATGTTGTTTTGGGTCATTGGGGGTAATACTATCATGTGGGTTGAAGATTTGGATCATTTTCGGGTCCCAAATACGTTTTGGAGAAATTCTGGTTCGTCCAGATTCGCCAGGCAAGTTGGTGGCGAATCCGTTTCGCCAGGTATTCGCCAGGCGAATTTGCCTGGGACAGCAAAAACAGTATTTTTGTATTTTGGCCATAACTTTTGAACCGTAAGTCCGGTTTGGTCCCCGTTCGAAGCGTTAGAAAGCTTGTGAAATGTTCTTTCTTATAAAATTGGGTTGGAGGGCAGTAGATGATTTATTTAGGTCGTGGTTTTAGAAAAGTGTTGGGTTGTCGGGTTTTTATCGCGGTAAACGCGTGCGGTCGGTGTTTTACCGTGCTATATGCTTTTAATATGTATCGTATGGCTTGTGTGCCGCTATATGATGTGAATATATGTGATAAAATGTTGTGCATGATTGATACGCATTGGTGATGGATGTATGATATTTGAATGGTGTTTTTTTGTCGACTTTTGTCGTTGTAAGTGTGCGTAATTGAGGTGTTCATGCAATGTGCTTTTGATATGGATATCGTATGACTTGTATGACGTTATATGATATGAATGCATGTGATGACATGTTGTGGTGATGAATTATGGCCGAAAGGCAAGAAATTTCAATGTGTGTATTTAATGGTATATGCATGACTATATTGTGAAATATGTGTGCATTGCATGAGTGTATGTGGTCATTTTGTATGAGAAACATCATGACATGCATTCATGTGTCGTGATTCCGTGGAGAATCGGGTGTAATATCACGTCCCTGTTGGGTGTGAGTGATTGATTACACAAATGATCATTGAGGATCCTCTGAACATTGCGTAGTCAATGGGTGTAATCGTTGCGATGAGTTACACTTGATTCCGTGGGAATCTTCAGAATGATTGTGTGCCCTTGTGGGGTTTGAGCAATCGGATTGTGTCTGCGTGAACAATCCAGAAACATCGGATGCCATGATGGTATGAGCGATGGGGAAATATCGTAGGCCCGACAGGGAGGATATTTCCATTGAGGTCTTCAATTGAGCTCGGGTGATGAGTCGGTACCGCATGCATCTGCATAGAGTCGAGAGTCGGTCTCTATGAGTTACATTGATCATCTTTGTATTTGTGCATTGATGAATAAACATTGATATATGTATGTTTATGGATATGATATAAACTGTATCTTATAATGATGCATTGTTGGATGAACAAGTATGTGTGTGTTCATGTGGAATGGTGATAATGGTGAATTATTATGCATAGGTGATAAATGCATTGGTTGTGAGTAATATGTTTTGTGTATAAACATATGATATGTGATGTGGTGGTTTATTTTCATTGGTCATAATTGTGGTGTACATTATGCGTGAAATGTGATTGTATTGGTATAATCGTTATATGCCATGTGGTTGGATTGTTAGGAATATGTTATGTATTGGTGGCATGCTATATGTGTTAGTATGTGATGTATGTGGTGAGAAATATTATATATGTGAATTTATTTGTGTTGTGGCATATTATTATGCAATCTTGTTATAGTTGTTATTTCTCACCCTTCTGCTGGAATATGCTTTTTATGACATAGTGCAGATTGTCAGCTTTAGAGGCGTGGAGGCAAGTGGAAGAGTTAGATCTTCGTCTTTGCTTAGGTATTGGTGTCTGCTCTGATACGTAGCACGGGAGTCGGGGAACGATTATGTTATATATGTATATATTTGTAGGATATATTTTGTATGAATATTTTGATGTATAAAACAGTTGATTTTGTAAAACAAGTCGGTTATGGATCCTTCCGTTTTATTCCATAATTGACATTTCCTTTATTATGGAAAAAGTTTCCCATTTGAGGGTACTCTATTTTATGCTATGTATCAATATTTTGAGCAGGGGTAATGTTTTGTTTATTTAAATGTGACATCCTTGTTTCTGTCGGAAAAATAAATTTTTAGTTACTCTGATTTTATTTATGTATTATTTATTCGCGGTGGGAAAATGGGGTGTTACATAAGTTGTATCAGAGCAGGTCGGTCCGTCCGGCCAGGTTGTTGAGTCAGTTGGTGTGACAGTTGAATATTGTCGTCGTTGTTTGCCCCTTAGTGCGTGATATGTGTGGAAGCACTGTCAGTACTTTCTGGTTTTCTAATCCTTTGTCTGTAGGATTTAGAATGAGATAAGTGGGGGAGAAGCTGGTACTTCTCCAAGTTGCTTCAGGTGTGGAGCGTTGGCTAAGTGTGTTGTGTATTACAAGATTGTAAGTGTTGTTTGGACGGTGTGGTTCCCGGTTCTGGACGGAATGCGGAGGTAAGGTTTATGTCAACTAAGGATTTGTGCCTTAGGTAGTTTTATGCGCAGGATGTAAGGAAGGCTATTATAGTTTGGTAAAGACGGTTTATGCCCCATCATGATTGTCGGTTGTCTATTGACAAATTGAGGAACTGATCACCCTTAATCTCTTGTTGATAGTAGACGGAAATTATGTTGGATGGAATAGACGTGTCTTTCCGGCCTTGATAGTGCGTGTGATGAATTGTTTGGAATTTGAAAATGTGTTGGTTTGGAAAAGTTGGATTTTGAGGTGTGGAAACCATGGAAGTGCAACAGAAAATTCTGGTTCTGGTGCGATTCGCCAGGCGAATTGGGAATTCGCCAGGCAGATTAAGTCTCGCCACTCGTTCGCCAGGCGAAGTGCTGGCGAAGGGTGATTCGCCAGGCGAAATCGTAAGTCGCCAGGAGAATTTGGAATGACAGAAATGGGGTAGCTTCTGTAACTCTTGGGATTTTTCCACATTTGTGATTCGCCAATAGTTCGCCAGGCGAGGTGCTGGCGAAGGGAGATTCGCCAGGCGAAATCGGAAGTCGCCAGGCGAAAACGGAAGGACAAAAATGTGATAGCTACTGGAAGTTTGAGTTTTCAGAAAAATTAGGATTCGCCGCTTGTTCGCCAGGCGAAGGGCTGGCGAAGAGGTATTCGCCAAGCGAAATCTTGACTCGCCATGCGAATCTGGCTGTTTTCCAATAATTGACTTTCCTTCAAAAATTCATATCTTTTGACTCGGGTGTTCGATTTAAGCGTTCTTTATATCGATATGAAGCTATGAAAGTGTTCTATGCTGTGGAAAGTGAAATTATTGTTTATGAGACGGATTGGAGGTTTTGGTTTGTTGGTCTAGTGGGAAGTCATTGAGAGAGAATGATTGGGTATCGTTAATGGTTGTTCTCCGAGAGTAAAGTGTGAACTCAAATTTGACGAAGGTGAAGATGTGAGGTTTGGAATCTGCTAAGTAAGTAGAAAAACTCGTAGGCGATGAAACCAAGGTGTTGGTTATATTTGTGATAATAGTGTTCTGGAAATTGGCAGGAAGTCACAGTGATGGACCGTCAGTTGTGCATGGTTTTCGGATGTGTTTTTGAATGGAACATTAAGGCGTTGTCTTAGAGAGCTCCAGCTTTGTTAGTAACAAAAGGGAATGATGGTTGAATGGAATAACGAGCATGATGTGTATGATGGTATTGTGACTATGGAAAGCAAAACTTAGAGTTCTTGAGAGGTTTGGAGTTTTTGGAATTTTAGAGCATTAATGGAAATTTTGAGAAAACCTTAAGTGTGTATGTAGTATTTGAGAGTTCCTTTGGGATGGTTGTTGCTACATGTTGGAATTTATGGAATTTGGACTGTTAAGCGAAGAAATTATGTATGGATTATGGACAGTTTTATAAGGTAACGATTGAGAATGAGTGTCCACTTTCATGAAAAGATAACTGGAATGGTTTGGTTGAGTTTGAGTGGAATTGCAATTGTTTGGAATGTTTGATAAGAATGGTGAATTGTATGAGTTGAGGCTTCGATCGATTTGATGTGACTGGTTATGTTGTTATCATCGGAATAGGTTGTTAATTACTCGGTTAAGCTTGTGGGTGAGTAGCCAGTTACCCAGTGCAAGGTTTTGCAAAAGCTTTAAGAATTTACATCTTTTGGAATTTGGTTGGACATTACAACGTGCAGTGATGTTATTTGGTGTTAGTAATGCGTCTGTAATGTTTGTGGAGTATATGAATCGTATCTTCCATATTTATTTGGATAAGTTCGTAATGGTTTTGATTGAGGATATTCGGATCTGTTATAAACTCAGAGGGAGAATAGGTAGAGTGTTTGAGAATTGGATTACAAGTGTTGAAAAGAGACGAAGTTTTGTGCTAAGTTATTCAAGTGAGAATTTTGGTTGAAAAGGTTAGTTTTCTTGGATGTGTTATTTCTGATGATGGTATTGTTATGGATCCATCGGAAGTAGATGCAGTTCTACAATGAGAGGTTCCGAAGTTGGTTAAGGAGATTAGAAACTTTTGGGCTCAATTGGTTGTTACAGAAGGCTATGGAAGACTTTGCTAAGTTCGTACTTCTGTTATCTCAGTTGACTTGCAAAGGGTGAGTCATTTGTTTTGGATGTTCGTTGTGAGTAAGTTTTGGTGAGCTGAAGTAGAAGTTGTCTACGGCTCCAATTTTGATTCTGTGGGATCCTAATAAACCGTTTGTGAGGTATTGTGATGCGTCTTTGATGAGTTTAGTCAGTGTGTTAATGCAAGAGAGTAAAGTCGTGGCTTATGCTTTACGACAATTGAGGATTTATGAAAGGATCTATACTATTTTGGATTTGGGATGGGTTGCAGTTGTATTGTGTTGGAATATTTGGAGGTATTATCTTTATGGTTCTAGGTTTGAAGTGTTTGGTAATCGCAAGGATATTGAGTACTTGTTTGGTCTAAAGGAATAGAGTATGAGACAACAAGGATGGTTAGAGTTCGTGATGAGTTATGAATTTGGCTTGGATTATCCTTCGGGGAAAAGCTGTTGTTGTGCCTGAAAAGTTAAGTCGGAAGTTTCTATGCATGTCTGTTTTGATGGTCAGGGAGTTAGAATTATTTGAGCAATTCCGAGACTTGTGTATGGTGTATGAGATAACACAGGAGAGTGTGAGGTTGGTAATATTAAAGTGAATAGTGATTTTTGGTGAATATGAGAAAGAGTTAGACTTTGGAAGTGAGATTGGTAGTTTTGATGGTTACGAGTAATCAGAGTGCGCAGCGGATGCGTGGTGTGGCACAATTTGTATTTGTGTGTGGGACTTGTAAGAGTTCATAGGTTGAACATTGGGAACATGTAGGAGTGATGAGACCATTGGACGTTTCAGAATAGAAGTGTTAGGTGGAAGGTTTGAATATTATTCATGGGCTACTATGTAAATGGATGTTTTGATTGTATGTTCGATTGGTGAATCGTAGCATTGTTGTAGTATGGTTGTGTGACAAGGATGTTGGTGTTCTGGTTTTGTTGATGTTGTTGAGACCTTGTGGTGTCGTGGAACTTTATGTTCTTGTTTGTGTTGTTGCCTCGTTTCCATGGTGATGGTTCGAGTGTGTGTAGCTAATTCCTGTGTGGGGAATTAGGGGAGTGTTACCTAGGGTAGGGTAACAATCTTGTTGTGTTTCGGTTCTAGAGTGAACCTGTGTGTTGGTATCTTGGCTTTTCTTTGAGTTGTGAGTTTGTCGTCAAGTGCATTGTATGGGCTTTGCATCTTGTCGTTGTAGTTGTCGTCGTTGTCGTGTCGTTGTGGTAGTTAGCAAGGTGGTTTGCCAGTTGTGTTATTCGTGGTGTGCCTTTTGTTGGCATGTTGGTTTGTTAGTCGGATGCGAGAATCGTATCCGGAGTTGTTCGTATCGGTTAGATTTTCGAGGACGAAAATGTCTAAGTGGGGGAGAATTGTAATGCCCCAATTTTGTTAGTTTTATTTAATTAAGTCATTTTGATTATTTTATTATTATATTATTTTATTATTGACTTTTATTTGACAATATATTATTTTCATCGTTGTTTATGTTTTATCGCATTTTGAGAGCGTTTGTTAGATATTTGAGCTGAGGGGTATTTTGGTCTTTTGCTTGGGTAAGTTTTATGTTTTATATAAATAGAAAGAAAATAGAGAAAAGATAGTAAGGAAAAAGAAAAATAAAGAAAAGGGAAGAGAAGAGAAAAGAGAAGAAAGAAGAGGGGAAAAAGAGGAAAAGAGGAAAATCATCAAAATCAATGCTTGGACTTCGATTAATCGGGTAAGGGTGAGAAGTTTCAATTATATCATTCTTGTATATGTATATGTATGTGTTGTTTGAATATTTGGGTGAAAAATATATGTTTTTCTATTTGGTTGAAATTGTGAGTAATTTGTAGAAATCGATGTTTTCACGGATGAATTGATGAAATGTATGCCTAAACGTGTTCTAACATGTTGTTTTGGGTCATTGGGGGTAATACTATCATGTGGGTTGAAGATTTGGATCATTTTCGGGTCCCAAATACGTTTTGGAGAAATTCTGGTTCGTCCAGATTCGCCAGGCGAGTTGGTGGCGAATCCGTTTCGCCAGGTATTCGCCAGGCGAATTTGCCTGGGACAGCAAAAACAGTATTTTCGTATTTTGGCCATAACTTTTGAACCGTAAGTCCGTTTTGGTCCCCGTTCGAAGCATTAGAAAGCTTGTGAAATGTTCTTTCTTATAAAATTGGGTTGGGGGGCAGTAGATGATTTATTTAGGTCGTGGTTTTAGAAAAGTGTTGGGTTGTCGGGTTTTTATCGCGGTAAACGCGTGCGGTCGGTGTTTTACCGTGCTATATGCTTTTAATATGTATCGTATGGCTTGTGTGCCGCTATATGATGTGAATATATGTGATGAAATGTTGTGCATGATTGATACGCATTGGTGATGGATGTATGATATTTGAATGGTGTTGTTTTGTCGACTTTTGTCGTTGTAAGCGTGCGTAATTGAGGTGTTCATGCAATGTGCTTTTGATATGGATATCGTATGACTTGTATGACGTTATATGATGTGAATGCATGTGATGACATGTTGTGGTGATGAATTATGGCCGAAAGGCAAGAAATTGCAATGTGTGTATTTAATGGTATATGCATGACTATATTGTGAAATATGTGTGCATTGCATGAGTGTATGTGGTCATTTTGTATGAGAAACATCATGACATGCATTCATGTGTCGCGATTCCGTGGAGAATCGGGTGTAATATCACGTCCCTATTGGGTGTGAGTGATTGATTACACAAATGATCATTGAGGATCCTCTGAACATTGCGTAGTCAATGGGTGTAATCGTTGCGATGAGTTACACTTGATTCCGTGGGAATCTTCAGAATGATTGTGTGCCCTTGTGGGGTTTGAGCAATCGGATTGTGTCTGCGTGAACAATCCAGAAACATCGGATGCCATGATGGTATGAGCGATGGGGAAATATCGTAGGCCCGGCAGGGAGGATATTTCCATTGAGTTCTTCAATTGAGCTCGGGTGATGAGTCGGTACCCGCATGCATCTGCATAGAGTCGAGAGTCGGTCTCTATGAGTTGCATTGATCATCTTTGTATTTGTGCATTGATGAATAAACATTGATATATGTATGTTTATGGAGATGATATAAACTGTATCTTATAATGATGCATTGTTGGATGAACAAGTATGTGTGTGTTCATGTGGAATGGTGATAATGGTGAATTATTATGCATAGGTGATAAATGCATTGGTTGTGAGTAATATGTTTTGTGTATAAACATATGATATGTGATGTGGTGGTTTGTTTTCATAGGTCATAATTGTGGTGTACATTATGCGTGAAATGTGATTGTATTGGTATAATCGTTATATGCCATGTGGTTGGATTATTAGGAATATGTTATGTATTGGTGGCATGCTATATGTGTTAGTATGTGATGTATGTGGTGAGAAATATTATATATGTGAATTTATTTGTGTTGTGGCATATTATTATGCAATCTTGTTATAGTTGTTATTTCTCACCCTTCTGCTGGAATATGCTTTTTATGACATAGTGCAGATTGTCAGCTTTAGAGGCGTGGAGGCAAGTGGAAGAGTTAGATCTTCGTCTTTGCTTAGGTATTGGTGTCTGCTCTGATACGTAGCACGGGAGTCGGGGAACGATTATGTTATATATGTATATATTTGTAGGATATATTTTGTATGAATATTTTGATGTATAAAACAGTTGATTTTGTAAAACAAGTCGGTTATGGATCCTTCCGTTTTATTCCATAATTGACATTTCCTTTATTATGGAAAAAGTTTCCCATTTGAGGGTACTCTATTTTATGCTATGTATCAATATTTTGAGCAGGGGTGATGTTTTGTTTATTTAAATGTGACATCCTTGTTTCTGTCGGAAAAATAAATTTTTAGTTACTCTGATTTTATTTATGTATTATTTATTCGCGGTGGGAAAATGGGGTGTTACAGAAACAAACAATATACATAATATATAATAAACTAAATTTCATATACAATATCATAATGAATTCATATATATGTACCTTATCAGAATGAATTCATATGTATGTACCACCATCATCATCACCATGTGAAACAAACCCTAAGAAGTGGGAAGCAATGAAGAAAATTAGTTAGTATTCAATTTAACTATATACAATATACATAGTATATATATAATAAACTAATGTTCTACATCAATTTAACTGATTGCATTTTCAATAAAAGGATAGTGAAACAAACAATATACATAGTATATAATAAAACTAAATTTCATATACAATATAAGAATGAATTCATATATATGTACCTTATCAGAATGAATTTATATATATATATATATATATATATATATATATATATATATATATATATATATATATATATATATGTATGTATATATATATGTACCACCATCATCATCACCATGTGAAATAAACCCTAAGAAGTGGGAATCAATGAAGAAAATTAGTTAGTATTCAAAACAAAACAACCAAAAGTTGAAACAAAACCCTAAGAAGTGGGATTGTACCATTACAATGAAGTTCACCTTGCTTGTGAAGCATTGAAGTTGAATTAGCACAAAATGAGAACAATCAACAAAACAACATGAATCAAACGAGATAATAGGAACTATCTAACAAAAAGATTGAAATAGAAGACCACCTTATTTTCCATAAACAATATGTACATTATGCTTGCTACCGCCAGCATCATCACCATGTTCATCTAGTTTTAGATTCTGCAAGAAGAATAACAAGGAGGAAGAAGCTTAAATCAAAAGCTTCATACTTCTTGTATTTCTTTTCGCGGATTCTATAAGAAGATGAAGTTTGCTTCCAAAAATAGGTGCTAGGGTTTCGCTGTGAAGGAAACGGCGCTACTGTCAAAAATAGAAAGTTAATTCCTTTATATAGGTAAATATTTCACAACGGTTTTCTAAAATAACCGTAATGATAAGTATATATATTATTTTAATAATATCACAACGGTTAGTTATATTAACCGTAGCGATAACCCTTCTAATTAGTACAAGGTTCGACTCCAGGAAACAACATTTTTCTATAATTACGTAAAATTGAAAAATGTTGTTGCCTAGTATAAGGGGTATCGCTACGGTTATTATTACTAACCGTTGTAATATTATAACCCTTGCTCTTCCCGTAGTAGAGAATACTCTGGCCATAATGATTCAAAATTTTATCTGTTTTCAAAAAATATCGTTCCAGAATATCAACCATTTACAAGTTATCATCATTGCAAACATTAAACTATCAGACTTTTCATCTTCAACCTCATCTATAAATAGACAAGTTTACATTTCTTCATAATATATTCTTCGTAACAATGAGTACTTCTACAAATGAGAATGCTAGAATCACCAATGAGGAACGTCAGACGCCAATAGAGGAGGTCCAACCAGCGGCCAGGGATGCCTTAAGGGTGAGGAAGGATAGGAAGAAGAAGAAGAAGAAGCTGAAGAAGAAAAAGATAAAGAAGAAAAGGATAACAGTTTATTATGATTTCGATGAGGGGAGTGAGGAGAGATGTCTGGATTATGAAGATGCATTTGCAGTAATGGGCTCTGAAATTGATTAATATATGTAATATGATTATCAATGTACTCTTTTTAATGGAATCTTAATAAAATGTTATTTTATATATGCTCATCTCTTACAGTTTTATTTTTAAAGTTATATATACTATTGTCTTGCACTTAAAAACACTAACAAAAGAAATAAAATATATGTTTAAAATAAAAACAATGATGCTTTTTGAGTTTTGAGGTAAAACTAACAAAAGAAATAAAATATATGTTTAAAATACAAAAACATGACAAAAAATATAGTTGCTGGGAATCGAAGTTTGTTACATGTATTACAATGGTGTTTTAATACAACCTTGTTTAAAATATAAAAATATGGAAAAAAAAATGTAGTAGTTGGGAATCGAAGCTTGTTACACAGCTTGTATTACAACGGTCCTTTAGTACAACCGTCGTTAAATATGGCGTTATAAATTTTTTAACGTATTACAACGTTGGGGTACGAACCCGTGGTGAGCCTGACGTCATTAAATAAGTTTTTCGTAGTAGTGATAACATTCATAGTTGTGTCATTTGGCCGAAAGGGTCAACTATGTTAGACTGCTGTTGCCTTCAAAAGCAAGTTATCTCCTTTGTTGAACAATCTTGGTCGTTGGGGATTACTTCTCTTAAAAAAGGTTTTTACAAGTTTTCCTTTCCTTCTCTTGAAGATTTGAAGATGGTTAGAGAGAATGTAACCTGGAACTTGGAAATAGGTGATCTTAAATTGTTTCCTTATCTAAAGATTTTATCCCTAGCTTGCAACATGTTACTACTGCTCAAGTGTATATCAGGTTATTCGACCTTGCACAAGAATATTGGAGGCTCAACATATTGTTTACCATCACAAGCACCGTAGGTACGCCCATTTGTACAAAAGAAAAGAACTGGAAAAAAATACCATTTAACTAGTTTAATATATATAAAATAATTTATAATTTAATAAAAATATATGAAATATTATTAAATAATAAGATATATAATTTAATCATATATTCATTTATTATTATATCAATTTTAGAACATAAGAAACCATAGAATTATATGTTTTAATAAATTATAATTTTTTAATATTATATGTTCATAGAATTATAATATAATATTATATTATATATTTTTTAAATATTATATTAAATTATAATTTTTTAAAATATTATATTAAATTATAACTTTTTAAAATTATATTAATTTTTTAAGAAACCGTAGAATTTTTTAATCATATATTCATTTATTTAATTATATGTTTTAATAAATTATAATTTTTTATAAATAGTTTATTTGATTTATAATTTTCTTATTTTAAAATAGATTTAAATATTTATTTAAATTATAAAAGAGATTTAGATTTTAATATAAGTTTTAAGATTAATTGGATGAATATCTATTTTACCACCCTTAGTTTCTATGAATCAATAATTTTTTGAAAAATCATTAAAAAAATTGATGGATAGGTTCCTAGAAAAATAAATTAAAAATCTTAATTATGGTTGTTTTTTTTTATAAGTAATTTGTATTAAAAGGGAGAAAAAAGGATTCTCCAACCCGATACAAAAAACCAATCAAAACAAGAAAAGGAAAAAAAGCAACCTAAAGATTACAAGAAATCTAAAGGATGTTTCATCCACTCATAAAGAGTACATTTTGTGCGCCCTAATTCCAACCATCTCCAAGAGAGAGTAACGATCCGATTGAAGATATCCTCCACATTGGCAATAACATCGTTAAAAATAATGTTGTTCCTAGTCCTCCTTGCCCATAATTATGGTTGTTTCTTACGTTTATGTCTCTTGGAAGTGTTTTCTAGAGTTTCTCCTTTATAAATATTATCCAAGGGTTAAGTCCCTCATAAGTGGTTTCTAACACATGTTTTTTAGACTAAAATTTTGGAAAAAATAACACAATTTCATAATTTTTAAATTGACCAAATCGCTTAATTGACATACCAAAGTGTAATACCCCAAAATGTGCTCTCCCTTTTGTCATCATAGCATATCATTATCATTTATCATATCATATCCATCTCATTAGTATTGCATTGCATTTAACATAGAAAAATGAAGCATAACATCCCTCTTACCATCAAGGCATGTGATCAGGGGGAAGATGGACAATCAAGGAGTCATTCAAGGCACAAAAGGTCAATCAAGTTGTCTCAAGGCAAGCCAAGAGGTCTTCCATGTCTCATATTATCTCAATTGACCATCCAATACCTCAAGAAAGTGAGATTCAATAGGAGATTGAAACAATGCATACTTCATAATGCAAGAGGTTCAAAAAACTGAAGGAAAACCCTCAAAAGAGATAGCTCATTGATTCAAAATCACCCTCAAGTGGCATATCTCATCATCCTTTAAAAGGATACACGACATACTCTGAGGAATTTGAAATTGAAGACTGCACTTTTCCCTCCTAACCAGAGGGGGCCAAAACTAGGGTTTCTAATAAAATCAAGGAATCTCTGATTTTTTGGACAAAACTTGTTGTCATGGTATTCTACATGTCCTTAAGTGTATGTATGTGGAAAATTGCCTCTCAATTGGTTTTAGAAGTGGTTCAATTGGAAGAAAGATAAAAAATCAGAGAAATTGGGGTCAAGTCAAATAATCAAAGGAAAAAGTCAACTCTTGACTTTTTGAGCCCAAAATCATGAAATTCATGTTATATGTGTCCAATGTACAAAATTTGGTCAAGAAACTCCAAAGGAATCATAAAAAAAATCAAGATGTAGAAAGTTGCCATTTTTGGATGAAGAAGGGTTACTAAAAATAGTAATTTTGAACCATTTTGCATCAGAGTTTGAACCAAGGCCATTCAAAATTGGAGCATCAAATGAAAATTTCACTCGGCCACAACAAAAGTTCTTTCTTTAAGCTTCAAATCCATGTGTAGAACATCTCCATTGGATAAAAATTGAGTGAGATATGATTGATCAAAGTTTGGGCAAAGTAGGTTCAAAACTAGGTCATGACCAAGGATTCTCAGGTCACGCGCATGTCCTTTCTACAAACAGTTGGTGGGCCAAATGTCAAGCTCAATTTCTCCAAGAAGAAAGCTCCAAATGAAAAACTTGTCAACATCAAAAATGTTCCTTGTAGTGTCCTCTTCAAGTTTCATGTTGGACAAAATTTGATTTGACAAGCTATGAAGTAGATATGGTGAGTCCAAGTTGCTATGATCATGCTGAGATTCCATGCCATGCACACCTTACCAACCAACCTCATTCCCTCGCCCACAACTAGTTTCCAAACCTTTGTGTTTTAAGTCATTTTGCAACTTATTCCAAGCATTATTTCAACTCATTTTTCACACCAAACCTATTCTCCAATATCTCCTCTTTCAAATGAATCCAAAACCTCATCAAATTACGCACTAGTTAGAGACAATTTCACTTGCAAACAACCTCATGTTGATACTGATGCATTGACAGATTGGTGCATGATTTTGGTTCACACACACAACAAACACTCCATCACCTCAGTTTTCCTCTTTTAACCAAGCACACACCATCTACATTATGCACATTAGCACGTACCTTGCATGAAAATGGAAAGGGGAAACTTGTTGAGTAAGTTTGATGCAAAGCCGTGCCATTTTCTTTTCTCATTACCTTCACCATAGCTTATGATAAACCAGCACCACCATACCATTACTCTCCCTAACTAACTTGACTCAGTTAGTTAGGGATGACTCACTTAACTCATTTGTGACTCATTTAACTCACTCATTAAACCATGGTTAGCTCACACTATAAAACCAAATCACACTCTCTAATTTCATTTAGAACTTCATTTTCACACATTCACTTCAGAAACACTCTCTTCTTCTCTCTCAATTCCACCATTACCACTGATTCTCGAGCTCTACCTTGTTCATTCCACTTCAACACTCTCTCTGATTCTCTCTCAAGTTCTCCACAGTGCTACTTGTTTGGAGCTTGGTTTCAACATCTTCTCCATTGGATCATCATCTATTTTTTCATCTCAGCCTTTATTTGGCCAAGTGAAGATTATAGAAGAAGCAGGACCTCTGGTTTTCTGAAGAGCATTTCAAGATCTCAAAACTTCAGGTACGAATCTCCACCATTATAGACCTAATGTGAAGAAATTTTCAGGTTCTTGAAGCTTCTTATAAGCTCAAGAACTTGCCTGGCTAGTTGATAGGCCTTTAGAGGCATAGTTCAGATGTTAGGGCAAATCTTTCTCTACTTGTTTCTCTCATATCGTGAATTGTTTGTGCATTTTGTCCTTGAATTCGTGTTCTCCATTAGTTCCTTTGTATTTTGGCATTAAGTTTGTGTAATTCTGGAGAAATCAAAGTTGCAGACGGTGGTGGTTGACCGGAGAAGGTGACCGGAGGTCCCTCTCCGGTCGGTGGTCATTTATGTTAGGGTTTCTTGCAGTTTGAATGTCAGCCGTGTGATTCTGTTGATCCAAGGGTGGAAATGTTGCCAGCTAATTAATGGAGAGGGTGTGTGTCACGTGTTTCATTTTTTCCACTCTGATGATTGCATGCATGTGCGTATTGGTTTGTTATGGTGTGCCAGCAATGAGATGCGTATGATTAATGTACTTTGACTTTGGTTTGACTTTGACTTAATCCAGTGGTCATGCGTGAGTGCATTTTGTTGATTGAGAGTGCATGCTTGTTATTGTGTTTCTGCGTGTAATTGGACTCAAGACCAGATTGCTATCCATACCCCTCTTTTTAAAGCCCAATTAATTTGAACTCACATTTTGCTATATTTGCACCCCCATTCTTTTTTCCATTTCATTTTATTTTTCCATTTTTTTACACGTTTACTTTTCAATTTTTAAAAATACAAAATAGCACCATAAAATTCCACAAAAATTTATGAACATCATTAAGACATTTATAAAATTTTTGATGATTTTATTTCTTGATTTTATGACCTTTTTGCCCCTGTTCCATTATTTTCTTTGATTTTCATTTTGTGTGCATTCTTAATGTGGTACATGATTTTGTGCATTTTTGTTCTTGATCATTAAAAATAGTTTTGTTTTTCTTCTTTTTGAATTGAGTCATTAACATCTTGAAGTATGTCCTATGATTTTTTATTTTATTTTTAGATCATTTTATGACATGTTTGGATGTCCATCTTTGCATTACTTTGCATGTGTATCCAACTTGACTTAGGTGCATTGTATAAAGCCTTTTTGCCTTGATTTCTTGCATGCTATTTTGGTATATGATTCACTTCTAATTTGGGTATCCTTAAAACATGTTTTCTTAATTTCCATGAGTCCATTTAATTTTTGTTTAAGGCATTACATTTGAAGCATAATAACATGTCATATCCTTGTAATATTTGTGCATGTTTACATGTTTTCTTTTGTGCATACTTGCATGATCATTTGCCTATTTCAATGAGCTATTCATGTAACATTATAGGTCATTGATACACATTATATGTCATCATTGCACATTCATTGTCATGTGGACTTGGTGCATCCTTAACATGTTGTGCTTGCACTTCCTTTCTTTTGAACTTCCATTTCAATTCTACTTCTCCTATTACTCCTTGCATGTCTTAGTTGCTTCATGAATACTTGTGAGATGTTTGTGAACCACTTTTCATTTCATTTCAATTCTGATCCTTGGATTACATGTTCCATTTAGGCATGTTTCTTCTCTTTCTTTTCATCTTTCATCTCCCTTTTCTTATGATAGCATGTTCTAATGCCATGGTTGATGATTGTTGGTTGTTCACTTGAACTTGCTTGATGATAATCATTTGTTTTCCATATGATGCACATTCTGGTTGTGACTAATAGGATTTGATCTTTCATCTTATTCTTTTGGGCTTTTATAGTGCATTAAATGTTCTTTTACTTCTTATACTTCTTATACATGTTTACTAACCATGTAGGGGCTTTGGTAAGTTGCAATTGATTGTGGATAAGGAATCCACATTCAAACTTCTATCCCTTCTCTTTTACAATTCCATCTTGTGTTTGTTAAGCACTTATGTGCTTTCTTTTAATAATTCATCACTTTCCCTTTTGAATCACAATTCATCTTCTACTTTAGAAGTGAATTGTTTAATTCATTCTTGCTTTAGACTTTAGGTTTAAACCTCACAAACCATTAGGATCACTCCCTTTAATCTTCAATTAGGAGTGAGTCTTAGTTCATATAGACTTTTACCTTTTCTCCTCTTTTGAGTCTCTTTTATCATCTTCAAAGAAAAATTCAAAATATCTAATAAAGGTAGGCATTTATTGCATTTAGGCCTTTCATATAAAGAAAAGATTATAAGGGGTCTTCTCTTATAATCTTAGAATGTGTAGCATATAGCCCATCTTGGGTCAATGTGTTAAACATTTGATCTTGTATGAGGGACTTAAATGCAATACTTGTTGAAGGTACAAATAAAAAACACTTCTTCATTTCATAATCAACAAAAACACTTAATAAACACAAGTATGCTAGTGTGTTTGTACCTTGACAATTGGAACTAAGTGTGGGGGTCTTCTTCACTCTTAGTGTATTTTCTTACCCATTCCATCATGGAATGTGAGAATGTACACATTCCAATGACTAAGATTTAGATACACTATCATATGCAAACAAATGGAAAAAACCCTTAAAAGACAACAATAAACAATAACGTTTTCCTTCGGGAATTCTTTTCTCATCTCATTCACTCTTTCCTTGAGGATGCGTCATTTCCGTTCTACCACAAACAGGTAACGTCTAAGTCTCCCTACAGCGAGCTGCAACACCTAAACTGCTAGAACGTGAACGCTGACGTATTCCACTAAAAAACATAAACAACTTTCCCTTAGGTGAGGGGAACTACGTCGCTCTGATTCTCATGCTCCCGATGAGATACGTAGGCAGTGGGGTAGGGCCCATTTGAGCACTTCTTTTATTTTCCCTACATTTGTTTCTCTTTCGCTCTCCTTTCCTTTTCCAGTTCTCCAGTTAGCAGTTCTTTTTCCAGTATCTTTTCTAACACCCTTTGATCGAGATAAGCAAGCGTGGATCCCATCGGGTACGATGGACGCGAGGGGGTGCTAATACCTTCCTCTCGCGTAACCGACTCCCTTACCCTTTCTCTTGGTCTCGAGACCATGCTTTTTTCCTTTACTTCAGGTTTATGCGGTGTTTCCTTTCCCTCTCTTGGGATAAATACACATTGCTGGCGACTCTGTTTCGATGCCACTTTCGCGTTTGTACTTGGATGAAAATCCCGGGAGCGACACAAAGCTAAACGCGCTAAAGTGGCAACCATCTAGAGGAAATAACAAGTTAAGATTGGGTTTATCACTTGCTCTGATGCCTTCGTTTTAAGGGATGTACTTAGTGGCCAACTGCCTTTCTATTCTTTTTTATTGTTGTTGTGCTTACCTTTTCTCAACCGATTCTTTCCAGAAGTGAGGTTCTAGGTTTTTGTGAATTAGGATGTCTCATAACAAAATATACTCAGTTTTTTTATAGGAAAAAAACACACAAGAGTTAGGGTTAAAGGAAAAACAAGGAAAAACAACAAGGATTGGTTATAACTACTATTCTTTACTTTCTCTATAAGACAGATTACAGGTACTCAAGAATAACAAATCACCCTCTCGCCCTAATTAGGATTTGCCACACCACACTCAAGATGAAAAAATAGTATGTTATTTATAATAAAGCTAAGATACTAAACTAATGTGCCTTTTAATAATTACCCATTACAAGCTAACTTAGGGTATATGCTAACTTAAACAATTGGATCCTTAACAGAATGACCAATTCGACAACTACATACTAGAAAAAAATTCGACTACAACATGTAGGTCTTCGACAACAGTGTTATGTGCCAAATTGTGCATATTTTAGATAGTATTTTGTGACCATTTTCAATGGTTTCCTTGATGTTTTAATAGTAAATACATATGTTTTAGTGTAAATAAGTAAGTTTCCGATTTTATTGTAAATATTGTGAATATTGATCATTTTGATGTTCTTTGACAGGCCTTCTTGCTTATATTTGATGATAGGAACAATTGGTGAAGGAAAGAAGACCTAAAAGTTGATTTTCGAGGAGTTCGTGTCGGTAACTCGCGCTTAGCGCGCTTTTTAGCGCGGGTTTAGCAAATTTTTGATGAAGAGGCAGTAACTAAGAACCCGTGACCGTGCTTAGCGCGAGAAGTACCGCGCTTAGCGCACTCTAAGGCAGTTTAACTATATTTCAATAAGGCACTCTGAGGCCGCTTAGCGCGGTTTTAATAAATTTCATTCTTTCTAATTTTAATTTATCTCATTTTTGTAGGTATCCAAGCCTTGATTTGTATTCATTTTTATATAGAGCATTGAATAAGCTTTCCAACGCTTCCTACGGCGCGTCAATCGGAGTTTCGGTTCGAAAGTTATGAAGAAAATAAGATTTGTGACTTTGCTGATGGCGCTAAGCGCCCTCATAGCGCGCTTAGCGCGGTTCGCGTCTTTTCAGCCCCAATTTTAGTCACCTTTCAGCATTTTTAGGGTATGGTTTTGGGGATTTTTGCTCCCAACTCCATCAAACTTCATTTTTCAGTAGATTAGCTTAGAAAACAACATGGAAGCTTGCATACGGATGAACCGGGGTGGATTGATCGTCGATCGGCTCTGACAAACCGCGAGATGTTTGGTTCATTTCTCTTCTTATTTGTGTTCTTCTTCTATGTTGGGTTTTGTATATGTATTGACTATGATCTCATGTATATTTGTCGCCCATGGCGTTGTATGTATAAAACTTGCTTTACAAATCTCTATTGGTGATTGTCTCTAATTTTTACTTTATGCGCGGGGTTTGGGTTCCGTTATACATAACCCTCACGAACTTCGATTATGGATGATTATCTGTTAGTTTCTGGATTCTAGATATAGATTTAGAGCTAACGATCTTCAATAGGCGTTGAAGCTTAATGCCTCCGTGTCTTGAGTCGCGTGCGAGAGTGTTGACGATGGTAACACGATTGTTCTCTCAACTTCGCGTTAGACATAACCTTGGTTATGAACGAAGCTGGGTGATATTGAGGAGAATTATAGGTGGAGTATAACAGGTCGGTAAGTTTAAGTTTGTGAGGAGTCGATTATATGCATGCCTGACAAGTTTCTTCTGTCTGAAGAATGAATTATTTTTGGTTAATGTTTACATTTCTATATTTACTTTAAATCATTTTAATCCAAACTCATTAACATTGATATTGTCGAACGGCAGTTTAAGAACCGATCTCTGTGGACACGACATAAATCCCGGAGGGAATTCTTTCGAAAATAAATATTTTTGCTGCTTGCCCTATTCTGCAACCAACAAACAGCATGTGAACAAACTTCGACGACATGCTTAACAATTCTAGAGTTCGATCCAAATATATCACAAATCGCCACCTTGGATCTAACTCTATAACATCTAGAAATAAACTAGTTTTCTTCATGCAGCTTTATCAAATGTATACAGTGGAAAAACATGCAACTTGGCAATGTCGGTGATCATATCAGCAGCATTATGTTTTGTCAAAACCTTCAGCACTTGGACTTCTGCACGCTCGATTCGCTCATAATAGGCTGAATTCTTCGATAGGTGTATTGAACTTTGACTATCACATTTAACAGTGATAACTTGACCTTGAAGTTTCATCTCCTTGGCAAAACCTTCAAGCTACAATGCTTCCTTCACAGCTTCAGTTAGGGCAATATATTCCGCTTCAGTGGTTGATAAGGTAAAAACCTTCTGAAGTGTTGATTTCTAACTTATTGATGTCCCAAACATAGGGAACACATGTCCATAAATAGATTTTCTAGAATCCATACACCCGGCGTGCATAATCATAGTTGACATATCGTTCGACTGTTGATATACTAAATTCACCCATGGCTCCACCATAAATTAGGACTCTGTTCTGAGATCCATTTATGTACCTTAGAATCCACTTCAATGCTTGCTAGTGAGCCTTTCGAGGATTCGTCATGTACCTACTTACAAGACTTACTACATATGCTATGTCAGGTTTAGTACATACCATAGCATACATCAACGAACCCACTATATTAGCATACAGAATGCAATTCATATAGGCTCTTTCGACATCAGTACTGGGACACTGATCTATACTCAGCTTAAATTGAGGGTTTGTCAGAGTCACAATAGGCTTTGAATTTGACATACCAAACTTTCCAAGAATCTTCCGTTGGTATGCCTCTTGAGACAAGCATAATTTCGACTGCTTTCTATCTCTTCGGATGTCGATCCAAAGAATCCTAGACGCAGCTCCAAGATTCTTCATTTCGAACTCCTTATTAAGTTCATCCTTCACCCCCATTACATCTTTGACATTGTTGTTTGCGATTAGAATATCATCCACATAGAGCAACAAAATAACAAATGAATTACCCGGTCGAAATCTGAAGTAAACACTGTGGTCGAACTGACTTCTGATGAAACTTATGCGTGTCATGAATTTGTCGAATCTCCTATTCCACTGTCGAGGAGATTATTTCAGTCCATATAAAGATCTCTTCAGTTTGCACACATAATCTTCCTCCCCCCTTTTGACATACACTTAAGGTTGCCTCATTAGGATTATTTCATCCAAATCACCATACGAGAACGCAGTCTTCACATCCATCTGTTCTAGTTCAAGGTCGAACTGTTCCACCATGGCAAGCAACATTCGAATGGACCTGTGATTCACAACAGAAGAGAACACATCATTGAAGTCGACACCTTTTTTCTGAGTGAACCCCCTAGCGACCAATCTTGCCTTATATCTTTTAGAAGCCACTCCTTCGATTCCTTCCTTAACTTTGAAAGTCCATTTACAGCTGACTAACCTAGCTCCAACAAGTTTATTGATCAGTTCTGAGGTGTTGTTATCATGAAGAGATTTCATCTCATCATCCATGGCCTTCAGCCATTCACTTTTATTACGACTCCTCATAACTTCCTTATAGTCTCTAGGTTCTTCGTCTAGAACCGTACTTGCAGATATTAAAGCATAAGCTATAAGATCTGCATACCTGTTGGTACTGTAACACAGCAGCAAGCAAAAACTATTTCAAGTAACCCAGTTTTATTGTCCACAGGGATCAATGCGAGGGAAAGAATGTCGTTCGACGGTATCTATATTTCTAAACTTATGGTTCAAAAGTTCTGCTTTAAAACGGAACCAAAAGCAAAGACGGAAAATGTAAAGACTGAATATATAAAGTAAAGACTGAATTATAAACGGAGCCTTGTTGGAATTGGATCTCATCAATTGATAACACATGCATTCTTCTGACCAATTTTATACATAAAACACTCATTCGCATAATATCATCATGTATCACTCATGACATACATATCCTCTCGGCCCCCGCATGTTATGAGTGATTTTGTACCAATCAATAATTGCTCTCGCACATCACCAATCAATACAAAGTATTTAAAGCCTACATTAATGTTAAGCCTAAATCCATTTCTGGCATCTGGATCCAACATATATTACTATAACATCAATATCACACCAATGAGTAATTCATATACAAAGGCAATGATCAAAATACATACATACGTTTAACCCTTTTTTACATGCATTCAACTAATTGGCCAAATGAATGTGAACATCATTCTTCATCACTATTCTCATGCACCCTCACGATACCGTTTGTCAAATGATAACGTGGTCTCTTATTGCACTAATTACTATAAGCTATTCAAACTAACAATCAACACAATGCTAAAAAGTTGAGATGCAAATGAATATCAAATCACAAACCCATGTAAAAAGCTTTGTTAATGATAGATGAAAATCTAAGATCAAATATTTGAAATAGGTTTTGTCAAGACCAACAAATAAGCAATCAAAGACAACAAAATAATAGAGAATCACAACTAGTTCACAAACATATATTAGAAGAAATACATAAGGTATTTTAAGATTACATCATTTCCCAACAAGAAATCAAAGCTCTTACCTTCTCTTCCTTGAAAATGAAGAGATGCAAAGTTTCTCTCTGAAAAATATCTATCTAAAAAGTAATTCTAATAATAATTCTCCAAAAGTGTGAAAATTATATTTACAATACATTCAGGATTTTACAAGTTCGCAAAGCGAACGTTTTATTCGCACGTACAGCGAATGAAGAAAAATGGCACCTGGTGTGCCTCTGCATAGTTAAACCGCCACATAAATAAAGCATACTTCGCAATGCGAAGGATAGTTCGCAAAGCGAATACTCACTTTCAAGTTCGCAAAGCGAACTTTAGCTCCTTTTTCCTCTGCCATAATTCTGGGACCATTCGCTGGGACTTCGCTGGCCTTCGCAAAGCGAACCTTCGCTAGCAAGTTCGCAAAGCGAACTTCTTGAAGTTTTCCTCTGTTCTTTTGCAGCTTGTATCATTTCTTGTGTCTTACAACTTTGATCATTTAGTGCCTTTTCCTGCACAATAACACACATATTACAAGCACCAAAGGTATATTCTCAATGTTTGAAGAATAATAACAATCATGAGCAAAATCAATGAAAACATGAGAATTTAGTAGAAAAATTGCCAAGAAAGATGTGTCATTTTTAGGTCAAATCTGCACCTAACAACTCTCCCCAACTAGATTTTTGCTTGCCCTCAAGCAAAGTATGCCTCTCATTGAAAACAAGAGGATTTGCTCAAGCATTAGATTCAACCAAAACAAGAGAAATTTGGCCAAGCACAAAAATGCGCACAACCGCTTCCATCCAACTGACCCACCGCTTTCCAAATCCTATAGCCGTAGAAAGAAATCAAAGAAAATCCCAATTTACCTTGTCGTAAGCTTTATCGAGATCGACCTTGAACAGCAAGCACTGCCTGTTTTCTCTTGATGCATAGTCAACTACCTCGTTCGCGATAAGGACTCCATCTAACATCTGCCTCCTGGGGACGAACGCCGATTGATTTTTAGAGATCAGATTATCCAGCACTTTCTTCAATCGACTGGCCAGTAACTTAGACAAGATTTTGTGAAGGCACCCCACCAGACATATAGGACGATAGTCATACAGGCAAAGAGGATTCGCTTTCTTAGGAACCAAGGTTAAGAAACTAGAAGTAATGGCCTTGTTTAACTTAGATTTGCTGTGAAATTCCTTGACAAAACAGAAGATGTCTTCCTTCAAGAAATGCAAGCAATTTCTAATAAAAGTGAAATTGTAACTGTCAGGTCCAGGACTTTTCGAACCTTCGCAATCCCAGACCGCCTTCTTGATCTCCAAGTCCGAAAACTCTGCCTCCAAAAAGTACACCTCCGTCGAAGATAAAGACTTAAACACACAATCTTCCAGCACATGCCTATCAAAATCAGGTGTTAAATGAGACTTCACTTCTTATTTGATCTCCCTAACCCCATCCAACAAACCGTGATCAGACATAATAGAGAAAATAGAGTTTCTTCTTCTCCTACCTTTGTTAATGTTGTGAAAATAAGATGAGTTGTTATCTCCCTCCCTAATCTATCGCCCTCTGGCCTTCTGAAGCATAATTCTCTCTTGAGACACCAAGTTAGCCCACATAGATGAAGCAGTTTTACTACGAGAATCCACCAATTCTTTAATCTCTTCATCCCTACATCCTCCAAGTAAACCATCAATCTCGTTTAAGGTAGAAATATTCCCCTTCAGATCAAGATTAACCTTACCGAACACTTCCTTGTTCCACCTCCTAAGACTACCTTTCAATAATTTAAATTTTCCTTTAATCACATAGTCACTTCTACCAATAACATGGAAACTCTTCCACTCTCTCTCGACGAAGCTTAAGAAGTCCTTGTTCTCGAACCAAGCATTAACCACTCTAAAAGGTTTGGGGCCCCAATTCGAGTTGTGGCAGATAAGCCAAACCGGACGTCTCTATTCCCAATGCGCTGCCCAACAATGTTCCATCTATCAACCAACGAATCAGAAAGCACAAAACGATCAATTTTGTTCATTGATCTACCATCACCACTGTCACAGGAAAACCTCCCTCCCTTACAAGGAACATCAACCAGCTTGGCGTCTTCGATAAAACCACTGAATTCCCTCATTTCAACCTCTCTATTGACAAACCGGCTACCCTTCCTTTCTTTACTCTTAATGGTGGAGTTGAAGTCCCAACCCAAACACCAATCCCCATCACAATACTTAGCTTTCAACTTAATAAGGTCCCTTCAAAGAATTCTCTTACGGTGTGTTTGGCAAGGAGAATAAATGTTGACCAAGTAATAAAAATGACCCTTCCATCTAACCTTCAAACCCAAAAAACCGTTGCCTATGAAGGAAAACCATTGATCAGCTCCGAGGTTTTGTTATCATGAAGAGATTTCATCTCATCATCCATAGCCTTCAGTCATTCATTCTTATTATGACTCCATAACTTCCTTATAGTCTCTAGGTTCTTCGTCTAGAACCTCACTTGCAGAGATTAAAGCATACGCTGTAAGATCTGCATACCTAAGTCTCTGAGGTGGCTGATGACTCTTCTCGACCTGTCTCTTGCTAGCAGGTAGTCATTATTAGTCTCCTCATCTTCGACAACATTTTCTGCTTCTTCTTCTTCTTATCCTTCCTCACCCTTAAGGCATCCCTGATGTTGGCCGTTGGTTGGACCACCTCAATTGGCGCCTGGTGTTCCTCATTGGTGATGTTTCTAGCATTCTCATTTGTAGAACTCATTGTTACGAAGAATATATTATGAAGAAATGTAAAGTTGTTTATTTATAGATGATGTTGAAGATGAAAAGTCTGATAGTTTAATGCTTGCAATAATGATAACTTGTAAATGGTTGATATTCTGGAACGATATTTTTTGAAAACGGAGAAAATTTTAAATCATTATGGCCAGAGTGTTCTCTACTCCGGGAAGAGCAAGGGTTATAATATTACAACGGTTAGTAATAATAACCGTATCGATACTCCTTATTCTAGGTACAAGTTTCGACTCCAAGCAACAACATTTTTCTATTTTACGTAATTATAGAAAAATGTTGTTGCCTGGAGTCGAACCTTGTATCAATTATAAGGAGTATCGCTACGGTTAATCTAATTAACCGTTGTGATATTATTAAAATAATATATATACTTATCATTACGGTTATTTTAGAAAACCGTTGTGAAATATTTACCTATATAAGGGAATTAACTTTTTATTATTGACAGTAGCGTCGTTTCCTTCACAGCGAAACCCTAGCACCCATTTTTGGCAGCAAACTTCATCTTTTTATAGAATACGTGAAAAGAAATACAAGAAGTGTGAAGCTTTTGATTTAAGCTTCTTCCTCCTTGTATTTCTTCTTGCAGAATCTAAAACTAGATGAACATGGTGATGATGCTGGCGGTAGCAAGCGTAATGTACATATTGTTTATGGAAAATAAGGTATTCTTCTACTTCAATCTTTTTGTTAGATAGTTCCCATTATCTCGTTTGCTTCATGTTGTTTTTATTGATTATTCTCATTTTGTGCAGATTCGACTTCAATGCTTCACAAGCAAGGTGAACTTCATTGTAATGGTACAGTCCCACTTCTTAGGGTTTTGTTTCAACTTTTGGTTGTTTTGTTTTGAATACTAACTAATTTTCTTCATTGCTTCCCACTTCTTAGGGTTTGTTTCACATGGTGATGATGATGGTGGTACATATATATATGAATTCATTCTGATAAGGTACTTATATATGAATTCATTCTGATATTGTATATGAAATTTAGTTTATTATATACTATGTATATTGTTTGTTTCACTATCCTTTTACTGAAAATACAATCAATTAAATTGATATAGAACATTAGTTTATATATACTATGTATATTGTATATAGTTAAATTGAATACTAACTAATTTTCTTCATTGCTTCCCACTTCTTAGGGTTTGTTTCACATGGTGATGATGATGGTGGTACATATATATGAATTCATTCTGATAAGGTACATATATATATATGAATTCAATCTGATATTGTATATGAAATTTAGTTTATTATATACTATGTATATTGTTTGTTTCACAATCCTTTTATTGAAAATGCAATCAGTTAAATTGATATAGAAACTTATAATCTGAAATTAAGATGTATTTGGAAACCAACCTTTATCATGTCAATGTTTTCTGAATTGCATCCATTTCATTCAACACATTTAATGTTCCTTAACATAAAATTTATGGTCCAATGGTCTGTTTGCTTCAATTCATCGATTTCTTTTATGATAGTTTACCTCATCGTCGTCACTAATCATCGTGGTTGTTAAGATCATGATTGTTATGATGATAAAATCGCGATGATTTCTGGCGATGATGAGATAAATTATAAAAAAAGATATCGATGGATTGAAGGAAACCGACCATTGAACCATAAATTTTATGTTAAGGAACATAAAATGTGCCGAATGAAATGGATGCAATTCGGAAAACAGTGGTGTGTTTAAGTTGGTTTTCAAGAACAGTTTAATTTTCAGATTATATAGTTCTTTACCAATTTTAATGGTTGTATTTCTTTAATTAGGTGTATGGTAAAACAAGCAATATACATTTGTATTTAATAAACTAAGGGTACATTCCACAACGGTTGAGACACATAACCGTTGTGATAGTTAATATATTACAACGGTTGATACTCATAACCGTTGTGATAGTTAATATATATTACAACGGTTGAAATAAATAACCGTTGCAATATAACGCGCGCGCTTCCAGAATACAACAACGGTTTCCAGACCGTTCTTGAAGCAGAGAACTTACAACGACAATCTACATAAAAACGCCTTCGCCCGCGTCATTCCCAACCGTTGTTAAATGGGTTTTTCGTAGTAGTGTTGTAATGATTTGGCTTTGCTGGCCTCCTCTTGGGTGGAGTTCTGTGTGTTCAATTTTAGTACACTTGATGCTCTTGGTTTGTATTTACTCTTTTCTTTAATATAATTTGTTCTGCTCTTCTATTAGAAAAAAAGCATAGAGTAAAGAGCAATAATCTGATGGAAAAATAAACTCTCAATCAAACCAATTAACCACTAAATACCACACGTGAGACCTAAAATTTATTTTGGGTTTCCTAAAACTACTATCAATCCTCCTTGATATACTCCTCTTATAAGTTAAGTCATAAGTTCTTCTACCAACTTGAGGTCCCACAAAAACAAAGACCTCCTAGATTTAAGGTTAAAATTCATTTTTGATCATTTTTTCTTATTTTAGATTTTAAGCTGATCCTAGATGTTTACTACTAATAATATAAATTTAAAGAGGGTATGTTTTTGTCCCTGATACACAAAAATTTTGTAACAAGTTATTTTATTGAAAATTTTAGTAACTTAAAGATATCCATAATGAATATGATGTCACAAAACATTAGTGAAGAATTTACAATTCTCTCACAATTGGTGCAAAATAAATTATTTTTTTGTTAGTAGTTAAAGAGAAAATTATAAATACCTCATTAATTACGAGATATTAATTTCGTAACAAATCTATGACAAATTCTTTTTATGTCATTAAATTAAAAGACTATGATTCAGTTATATTTATTTTCATCATTAATTAGTAAGAATATAATCTAGTTTAGTCTAAGATGTCTTCTTCGCATGTTTTTTTGTTTATCTTTATGTTTTACTTGCCTTCTTTAATGCTTTCTCTATTGCTATAAACATTCATATTTTATCTATTTTGTGGCACTCTTATGTTGTGGTATGGATTAGATACTTTGATTGCAAACCTTGAGGGAAAGACTCTCTATCCGAGTCTAGAGTGCAAATTTGAGATATGATAGGTTGAGTAGTATGGGCTCCAAAGAAGCTGTTCTCGTAAGAGTCGATACGAGAACCTCACTTAGAATAGATTTTATTGAGAATATTGACGACCGTCAAGCTGTTGGCGTAAGCAATCAATGTTTTCATTGGGATCCATGACTCTAAGGACCTTTGTAGAACCTTAAACTTTTGCCCTACTAGGATTGATGATCACGTATTGCAGGTGTTTAAGAAGTTTTTCTCACGTGGGTCGGTACAAAAATTTCACTCAAAATAAACTTTCTTGATGGAGTTGTCACCGGAGAATGACTGACATATGGAACAAATTGTCCAAGAAGTCCATAATACACTAAAACTTTGTAACCAATTATTTTATTGAAAAATTTAATAACTTAAAGTTATCCATAATGAATATCAATGTCGCAAAATATTAGTGTAGAATTTACAATTCTCTCACAATTGGTCCAAAATGATCATTTTTTGTTGTAGTCAAAGAGAGAATTATAAATACCTCATTAAATTCTGTTTATGGCATCAAATTTAAAGAATATGATTTAGTTATGTTTATTTTCATCACTAATTTGTAAGAACATTTGTAATATTTTTTGAGTAGATAATAGTTTTTATAAGTTTTTATTGTTTTTATAGTTATGTTTAAATGAAAAGAATAAGTAGCAAAAAAAATGATCATTTTAATTTTTTAAAGTAGAGAATAGTTTATATAGTTTTTTTTGCATGAAAATAAATGACATAAAATAAAATGAAGATTTCGTCATTACATATTTATCATGCATATTCATAGGTCGGTAATATTCTCCTTTACTTAGTTATTAATATTATTATTTGTTTCTTTCATTGGTATATCATGTCAAACTCACTAAAAAAAAGGATAAATTATAGCGATTAAATTTAGAAGATTGTCGTGGTTTTAGTGATCACATTTACATAAACGACATTTTATAAAACGCCATGACTTCGGTCCGAAAATATTAGTCGGAACTATAACCATGGTATGGCGGTTTTTCGTTGGAAATAATGGCGGTTTAGTAGGCCATATTTTTCAAAAAATTAATATAATGACTTATATCGATTGTAACCGCCTTAATATACTCAAAATTTTGTAGTCTAAAACCGACAGAGTACACTACCACTAATAGTTCAATATGATTTAAATATTTTATTTTTAATTAATTTTTGTAACAAAGTTGTTGAATATATTATTAAAATATTTAATTGACAAAAGATTAACAAGTATATATATATATATATATATATATATATATATATATATATATATATATATATATATATATATATATATATATATATATATATATATATATATATATATATATATATATTAGGAAGGACTCTTTATTTGAGTCTAGAGTGAAAACTTGAGATATGAGAGATTGAGTAGTACTGGCTCCCGAGAAGCTGTTCTTGTAAGAGTCGATACAAGAACCTCACTTAGAGTAGATTCTATTGAAGATATTGACGACCGTCAAACTGTTGGCCTAAGCAATCAATGTTTTCATTGGGATCCAGGACTCTAAGGACCTTTGTAGAACCTCGAACCTTTGACCTATGGGAATTGATGGTCACGTAGTGCGGGTCCCCGAGAAGCTTTTCTTGTGTGGGTCGGTACGAAGATCTCAATCAGAATAGACATTCTTGACGGAGTTGTTGCCTGGCAATGACTCACATATGCAACAATCAGTCAAGGAAATCAATGACACTGAGACCATTGTCTTGAACCCACTGTCAATGGTCACGTAGTGTGGGTCTCCGAGAAGCTTTTCTCGCGTGGGTCGTTACGAAGACCTCACCCAGAATAGATTTATATGATGGGGTTGTAAACCGACATGCTTCTATCGTGCGTGATGAATAGTCATATGCATCCATGACTTTGGGCTTCCTGTTTAACCTTAGAGCCTACCTAGTGAGATCCCTGTTTAGGAAAGGAATTAAACTTATCCTCCATCTATACCTCAGACGTTTGAGACCCTATACCTGCATAATTCATGAGATATCATTGCATCCATTTACATACCATTGCATTCCTTGATGCATACATTCAAGTTATCAAGAAGCTTATTTTCATCCGTTCTCATTTTCAGATTTG
The DNA here is from genome assembly GCA_022829125.1 of Lathyrus tuberosus. Classification (NCBI taxonomy): domain Eukaryota; kingdom Viridiplantae; phylum Streptophyta; class Magnoliopsida; order Fabales; family Fabaceae; genus Lathyrus; species Lathyrus tuberosus. Next base: position 11,185,117 of record JALAZF010000100.1, on the reverse strand, counting down.
TTGAGCTACGGTCAAGCTAATTCCTCAACACAAGTACGGAACCAGAGCCAACGTCAAAAGAAGAATGGATGATCAAGAGCAAAATAACGAATGAGTTAGGGAAGACATTGATGATTTGAAAAGTAGTGTGAGCAAGATCATGGAAATGTTACAAGCTTTGACTGCTAGGGAAACTCAACCTCAGAGGATTGACCATGTGCCTCAGACACCAGTTACTACTTTACCAGAATTTGGTCTACCACGGAATTACTCTCCACCATTTGAAAACACTACAAGGGTTGACCTATCTGTACTGCTAGTATTCCAAGCCTCAGTAATCACTGAATCTCCACCCGTCGTACATATTGTTGCTCAAGTTGCTTACAAATATCCTTCATTGGTGCACTATGCTGCTGGTCCATAATCTAAAACTCAGGGAGAAGGTGGAGATATTGATTAAATTAGAGAGCAATGAAAAACTCTAGAGAAGAGGTTAAGAGCCATGGAAAGAAATGATGTCTTTGGTGTTTCTACCAGTCCACCTTCTAGAGGATACTTCATGGTCAAATAAAGAGTGAGTAGTACTGCCTCCCGAGCATTCAAAGCTGATATCTCAATGATGATGTTATTGTGTGGTTATGCGTTCACGATCAGGTATCTCACCTTGATGCTTTTCGCATTGCTTCCACTTTTAAAGATGGTTTTGATAGGAAAGTGTCCTAGTTCTTTAACTTGCTCCCCGGAGACTCCGACTAAGTGCCCTCGAAATGTAGCAACTCGATTGTGTCCATGTTCATTCCTTTGAAAGCAACCCAGTATAATATGTCGATTGAATTGCCTGGGTCGATCAACTCCCTCTTGAAACTACAATCATGAATTTGTAGCTTTTTGACCATGGGTCATTTTCGGGCACCACCGCTCCTTTAGAGTCTTGTCTTCAGAACCCAATGACAATCAATTTTTCTCATACTAATACCTATGATTTAGTTTTAAGTGAAATAACCTTGATGCAGACATAAATTAGGTGTTACCTTTTATCATATTGTATTTTAGTATGGTAATATTATTGCTGCAATGTCATTTTTTTTAATAAGCTAAACTTTTATATAAACAGGGGTACAAAGGGGTACCCCAACCCGTATACAACTATAGCCTGATCAAAATTCCCCGGCTACAAAAATCACTAGGAGAGTTAACCCAAGTGAAATAATTACAAAAATAAGGACTATTATAATTCTTTCCTATCCACCACCACGTGTGAAGTAAAATTCGATTCGAAATCGTATCTAAATCCCAAAATTCATCCCTAAATACGATATTGTTACGGGATGACCAAATGATCCAACAAATCGATAACCAAACCCCAGTTGCTATTCTAACAGCCAACCCCTTATCTACACAACCCTGAACCCAACATGTTAAAATGAGTCAACATATTCCCCACCAATATATAAGGAATACCCAACCATTTATAAGCAAAATTCCAAACCAAAATCGACTTACAACAGGAGAATAAAACATGCTCAACCGACTCCGTTACTCGGAACCAAAATGGACAAGTCATCTCAGGCCTATTAGTGATAATACCTCTACGAATCAGATTATCCCTCATTGGAATTCGTTTGTGAAGCACCCTCCATCCAAAAACTTTCACCTTGAAAGGAACTTGAGCTAACCAAATTAATTTGAACGCCGCTTTGGTTTCGATTCCAAACTGAATATCATTCTCTCCAAGTTTCTCCTACAAAAAAACATACAAAGAAGAGACAGAAAAACGATGATCTTCCTCAAGCAACCACTCGACCGAATCCGTGGCATCCATGTCTATGGAAATGTCTTCCAGTAACAGATGAAGTTGTATAAGCTGTAACAACGCCTGCTCTGGCAAATCAGTGACCTGCAAATTAATGGCCCAAATCCAATTCTCACATTCCCAAAATCCATTATCAAAGACTGTGCTTGAACTTGTTTCTGCGAAACCAAACAGAGCTGGAAACCAAGTGCATAAAGTTTCATTAGTTGCCCATTTAGCCCTCCAAAAATCCACCTTGCTACCATCTCCAATATCATATGAAATTAGATCAGCCAACATACCATATTACACAGCATTTGTGGCATGAATCAAATCAAGAAACCAAGTAGAAGGAGATACCTGCCAGTTTGAACACTCCCCACTAAAAAAATCAAAGAAGCTATATGGATATCTATGGTTTATGAAATCCTTCCAAATTGAAGTCTTGTTCTCTAAAATCATCCACGACCATTTAATAAACAATGCCAAATTGAATAATTTAAGATCTTTCACCCCTAAACCTCCCAGCTCTCTTTTTCTGCAAACCATATTCCAGCTTATCCACGCAATCCCTCTTTTGTTCTCCAAGCCATTCCACAGAAACAATTTTTGAATCGATGTGAGAATTCTAACCACCTTGGCCGGCATTTTATAAAATGCCATGTAGTGGATTGGCAAATTGTTAAGGACAGAATTGATTAAAGTGACTCTACCTCCCATCGACATGAAACGACTTCTCCAAGTATTCAATCTAGTACACATCTTATCTATTACCGGCTTCCAAAATGAAATTAACCCGTGGTTACCTCCTATTAAAATCCCAAGAAACGAAAACTGAGGAGGAGAAGTTTTACATGAGAGGTACAACTCTGCAGCTCTAATCTTATTCTCTTCCAAACCTAAGCAAACCAAAGAACTCTTGTTGAAATTAATATCCCACCCTGAAGTAAGATGAAAACCTTTCAAAATGGACTTAATAGCAGTAATATTTTTCCAAGACCCATCACCAATTAGGACAGAATCAATAGCATACTGTAACAAGTGGAAATCAATATCTGGATTGACTTTAAACCCTGAATAAATACTAGCTGCTATAACACGTTTCATAATAACTTCAAGACTCTCTGCAGCCAAACAAAAAAGGAAAGGGGCAAGGGGATCGCCTTGCTTGAGACCCCTAGTCACTCTGAAATCCTGAGTTGGACTGCCATTAACTAAAACAGAGGAAAAACTGTTGAAAACTCCAAGTTCCATCCATCTCAACCACTTCGAACCAAATCCCATATGTTTCATGACATCACGTAGATAGTTCCAATCAACACAGTCGTATGCTTTGGCAAAATCCACTTTGATAATCATAAGATCCTTTTTAGATCTTTTGGCAAACTCCAAAATTTCATTTAAAACAAGCACCCCATCTAACAAATTCCTTTCCTCCAAAAAAGCAATTTGAGTGTTTGAGATAATTCCTCCAATTTTCTTTTTGAGCCTATTGGAAAGGATTTTAGATATTACCTTATACACTGAATTTACGAGAGAAATAGGCCTATATCCATCAAAATCTTTAGGAGTTTCAACCTTCGGGATCAAAACCACAAAAGAAGATGCGAAACTTTTATGCAGTTGTTCACCTTCAAAAAATTCCAGCACATAATTTGAAAACTCTGAGCCTACAATGTCCCAACATTTCTTCAAGAATTCAAAACTAAAGCCATCAGGCCCTGGACTACGATCACCTGAGAATCCAAACACCACTTCCCAGATTTCCTGCAAGTTAACATCAACCTCTAGGTCCTGACTATCTGCAGATGAAAGAGAATTAAAACCAGAACCACCAATACAAGGGAATGGTCTATCCACCCTACTGAATCTACCAGCAAAATGAGAACTGGAAGCTTCTTTCACAGTCTGTACATCCTCCTCAAATTTAACATTAATAGTGACACCATTAATGGTATTCAAATTATTCCTCTGTCTCAACGTAGAATGAAAGAACTTAGTATTGATATCACCGTCAGCTATCCACTTGGATCTCAATTTTTGTTTCAGAAAGCTTTCTTTTACTCTTAGAGATTTCCAAAAATTGTCTTCTGCTACATTTCTACACAATAGTTCATCACCAGTGATAGCTCCTCATCTCTGAACAATCAGGTCTTCCAGTTCATTAATAGACTCGACTTCCTTTTGCATATTAAGATCAACCCAGCCATATACATTGGTATTCCACCATCGAATTCTATCTCTAAGATGTTTCATTTTCTTTGCCAGAATATAAGAAACCTTTCTTGTTATCCTGAAATCTTCCCACTCCTTCTTAATGAAAGGGATGAAGTCACTGTGATCAAACCAGCAAGACAAAACCTTAAACGGCTTAGGACCCCAATTAGTATTTTTAGCAGTAATTCAAACTGGCCTATGATCTGATATATCCCTCTCACCAATACGTTGCTACACCATATTCCAATCATTAAAGATAGAGGGAGAGACAAGAAATCGGTCAAGACGACTGCAGATTGTACCTTTTGACTTAAACCAAGAGAACTTGAGCTCACTTAAAGGAAGATCAACCACTCCTAAAGTGTTAATGAACTCAGAAAACTCTAACATATGCCTTCTATTAGGCCGAGTATACCGAATCTGCTCCTCCATACTCTTAATCGAATTGAAGTCCCCCCTAATATCCACTCTCCTGGATTCAAACTATTTTTAAGATTTATTAAGGCCCTCCACAATTCTCTCATCTCTGCAATGTTACAAGGAGAATAAATGTTAAACAGATAACACCTTCTGCCCTTCCATATCGCTTGCATCCCAAGATATCCTTTACCCCTGTAACTACAAATAGGTGTCAAAACTTCAGTCTTCCATATGATGACCAGCCCACCAGATAACCCAATAGCATTAGATGCTTACCATTTACAATTCCTATCTTTCCATACACTATACACTAATTCTTCTGTTACACTAATACACTTCATTTCCTGCAAAAAACAAATCTCTGCCCCAACTTTAATTAGAGTTTCTCTAATCTTTTTTCTCTTCAAAACCCCTCCACACCCTCGAATATTGTAGGAGACAATATTCATTTAAACTTAGTAGCTTCCACCTTCATTCCTTTTATTAATTTTCTATCCACCTCTTCTAGCTTCCTCAATATATTCTCAAACACTTCATCGTCTTCCTCTGCTTCAATACCAAGCTGTTGGATAGAGTCCCACACCCTAGCAGGGATGTTCTCCAGTTTCTTCTTTATTCTAAGATTGCTCTGTACAAAACCAGAGTCAGAAATAGAGTTATCAATTGACACGGATGTCTTGTTCTCATGAATAGAAAGAGGGTACTTCTTGTTATCCATCCCCTGCACTTTCGGCTTCTTATGAGACATCAAAAATGAACTCTCCGCTTGAAAAAGAGTAGCATAATACGAAGGATTGAAAGGAATCTTCAGCCTTTGATAAATGTCTCCAATGATTTACTTCTTAGTCTTCTTTTTATTAGCTTGAACTCCTACATTGTCCTGCGTAATCAATCTAACAGCATTTACATCACTAATGTGTTCAGACTGAGAAGATGGACACCTATCCGAAGGAGACCTGTCTATATGAATATGATTCATATCAATTGCACCCACTAAGACAGCTTCCTCTCTATTAAGTTTAGCCAAAGAACATTTAACTGGTCAGGGGACGATCCATTCTCAATGGTCTTAAGCGTATTAATCTCTAAGCCACAAAGATCCTCATCTCCAACAATTTTGGAACAACCTATACAATCAATAGTGGGACTGTCAGCCACGATAGGCCCTGGTTTAGAACAACTAACTTCCACAAAATTAGTAGGATGAGAAGATTCCTCGCTAAAATTACTAGGTGAAGCATCACATTCTCTGTCACAAGGGCCCGAACTTCCCTCTGCACTCGCACGCTGAACATTCTCCACTCCAAACGAATTATTCCCCACATCCAGATTCATATTATGCCATACCTCATCACCTTCAGAATTGTAAGACTCAGATTCCACTAATTCTGAACTATCTTCTTCAAAGCAAGATGTTCTTCTAGAACTAAGGTCTTTAACATATGGCCCAAAAGAATCTTCAACAATCTTAATACGATAGCAGTCATCATTGACTTCCACATTGACTACTTCATTAACATTCATAGAAAACTTGGTCCTAATCAATATTCTCGCCACATCAAACCTTGAATGTCTTCTAGTGTCATCGTCCATATTGACAAAAGCACCTGTTCTACCAGCTAGAAATTTGAAAAAAATTTCGCCCCACACATGACAAGGGAGACCAAAAATCTTAAGCCATGTAAGTCTTTCTTGATCAACATCATTTAGGGACCAGGGGTGAATGTCCGAAAACCATCTAGCAATCCAACTAGATTCCTCAGCTATCAACCTTTTGATATCTCCAGGATTGTCTTTCTCTAGAAGGCAGAGGTTAGCTCCCATTGGAGTAACCTTAATATTAAAAAAACCTTCCATTTGCAATGCTTCCGATACTTCCAACGCAGAACCAGGTTTCTCCAGGACCCCTGTAAAAGCCTGCTCAAACCTTTCCATTTCTTCCCCGTTTACTTTGAAACTCAGGTGAGCGAAGTTGGGTTTTTCTCCAAGTAAAACTTGATTTGATTTCTGGTAACCTGCATTCCGATCTCTATGCCTTCTAGCAGCCTGAGCAAAGGATAAGTTAGAGACTAATCCACTCCTCTTATCTTTTCTGATTGAATAACCTTCAACCCGCTTCAGATCATCTTTACTACGATCTATAAGACCCATACTGTGACGCCCCCGATCTATACCCCCAAAACACGCAATTAAGGCGGTAAAAGAAAATTCGAAAATTGATCAGAGTATAATTGAATTATCATGGCATAGAAAGGGAGAATCACATCAAAGTAACCAAACAACTAACATGCAACACCTGCTCATTTAGATATGCACGTGGAGTAACAATCATACAGAGGAAACTTCGTTCCTTACACCCACTTTTCAGAAATTAGAATTAAAGCGGAAAGATCTAAAATCTGAATAACACATATACATATATACATATAAACTTGTCCGTCATACATCAAGTTATACATGTACAGCCAAAATATATCATCAGATAAACAAAACAATCACACACGGCCACCCTATGCTACCCGGAGTCACATATCAGAGCCGACCGACCAAAAATAATGAAGACGCAGCGCTTCACAAAAGAATACCTCCAGCAGCTCTAATCTGCAACGCCTTATAGAGCGTTATAAAACAGCAGAAGGGTGAGAAAAACAACCATAATATAATTGAATAAAATTATATATATAAACACAAAAATTTACAAGTAACACATTCTCACCACAACCACATATAACATAATACCGCACAATTCTCAAGCATCGAATACCATTACACACCACACATATACCATACAATCATCAATCACATTCACAAATTCACACACAATTAATTCATGATTTATGCAATGCACATAGACCGACACAACGACTCTATGCACATGCCATGCGGTACCGACTTCCAATGTCTCATGTCTCATCATCAGTTCACTCAGGAACTATTGGAACCATCGCTCGTTACTGAGAATCTCAAGTAACTCCCCGTCGGGCCTACGATGTTCACCCGTCGCTTTAAGTCCTCAGGCAACGCCTCATATTTTCGAGGCACACGACGTTAAGGATTGCTTTAAGTCTCCAAAGGAGCCCACAATCGTCTATACTTATCGCTTTAAGTCCTCAGGCAACGCCTCGTATTTTTGAGGCACACGATGGTATAGTGGATTCCCTCAAGAATCAAATCGTCACTCAGGACGTTTCAACAATGCACAGTATGATGCTTGGCATACAATGACTCATGACTTTCACATTGCATGCTCACACACATCAACAATCATGCATATATCATCAAGTATCACACTTAGCATTTTCTTGCCTTTCGGCCACAAATCATCATCACAACATTTCATCAAAAACAACTATTCACGATTAATCGGTAAAGTCGGCCAAAAGTCGGCTAAAAATAATATTTTGCTTCACCAAATCATAGAACATATTTTTAGCTTCACATCCATATAAAGAACACTTAAATCGGATAACCAAGGAAGAAGATATGAATATTTAAAAACAACGTAAAAACATAAACCGTACGCCCGACATTACGAAACGGTTCGAAAAAACTGTACTGATTGGACTAGGTTCAGACCTCAAAGCTATTTTTCCTAGAAAGAACATCTCGTTGGCTTCCCAACGCTTCGAACGGGGATCAAATCGACTTACGGTTCAAGAGTTATGAATTTCCGAAGTTTCCCCGACAAACCAGAATTTTATGGTTCAGCACAGTATGTATCGATACATAGGCTTATGTATCGATACAAAAAGGCCACATGTATCGATACATAGCACGCATGTGTCGACACATGCTGTAGTGAAAATGCTGTTTTTCCCAATTTTCACAGTATGTATCGATGCATAAGGGTTATGTATCGATACATAAACCATTTTGTATCGATACATAGCTGTTATGTATCGATTCATAGCTCTGTTTTTCCCTAAAAACCAGATTTTCTCAAAATACACCTTTGCTGCCATTTTTCCAAAGTGCCCGGAAACTCGACTAAATCGAACTTTTTCACCGAAACAAACATATACGCTCAACCACCAAATACATAAGAACAATTTAGAACACATAAACGAAATTTCTACGACGTTCGATTTTTCGATTAAATTTCAACCTTTCAAAAACCAGATTTTTCAAACATCATCAAATCGAATAAAAAGCACGCTATACGACGACCTAACCTTGCTCGATACAACTACGTAATTTATTTCGAATTCTAACCGTGAAAACATCGGTTTCTATCGATTTCTTACAATTCGACCTAAACGGACAAAACAACGGAAAACATAACGAAAACTAACCAAAACATAACCGAACTTCATGAAACTTTAAACAGCAGCTCACATACATATAACCAACCAACACATGTATTTATACGACTTTTCGACCGTAAAAACATCGGTTTCTATCGATTTCGTCAAATACGGCATAAACGGAAACATATGGAAAACCAACCAACACCTCCACACAAAACACATACATAATCATACACAATCATAGTATAATCGAGTTTCGCACCCTTACCCGATAAATTCGCGTTCTAGAAAGTCGGGAGATTGATTTCTTCTTTCACAAGTTTTTCCTCTCTTTTCTTCTTTCTCTTCTCTTCTTCTCTACTTTTCTTTTCTCTCTTTTTCTTTCTATTCTTTCTATTTATTCTAACTAAATCAAAATACACCCCAAATGCCCAAAATACCCCTACACTCAAATTTCTCGCAAACGATCCCAAAACGCGATAAAATAAAATCACGACGAAAAATAACACATTTTCATATAAAAGTCGGAAATAAAATAAAATAATAATAAAATAATCAAAACGACTCAATAAACAAAATTGGCAAAACGGGGCGTTACAATTCTCCCCCACTTAGAAATTTTCGTCCTCGAAAATCTTACCTGATACAAACAACTATGGATACGACTCCCGCATCCTACTTTCCAATTCCCACGTCAAATTACCATCAGCAGCGCCTCCCCACGCCACTTTCACAAGTGCAATCTCTTTACCCCTCAACCGCTTCACCTCGCGATCCAAAATCCTAACTGGTAATGCCTCGACCTTAAGGTTATCCCTTACCTCAACCTCGTCCATAGGAATCACATGTGAAGGGTCCGGAACATACTTCCGAAGCTGTGAAACATGAAAAACATCATGCAAATTCGACAGATTCGGCGGTAACGCCACACGATACGCCACAGCACCAACTCTCGCAGATATCTGGTAAGGACCAATAAATCGAGAAGTAAGCTTCTTAGATTTCAAAGCACGACCAACACCCGTTACCGGCGTAACTCTCAGAAATACGTGATCACCCTCTTGAAACTCAAGATCTTTTCGTCTCCGATCATGATAACTCTTTTGTCTACTCTGAGAAGCTTTCATTTTCTCACGAATAAACTTTACCTTTTCCGTCGTCTGTTGCGCTAATTCTGGTCCAACCACAGAACTCTCACCAGTTTCGTGCCAACACAACGGTGTTCTACATCTTCGTCCATATAAAGCCTCAAAAGGTGCCATTCCAATACTAGAATGGAAACTGTTATTATACGTGAACTCAATCAATGCCAGATAACTGTCCCACGTACCACCTTGTTCCAAAACACACGCTCTCAACAAATCCTCCAAAGACTGAATCGTTATTTCGGTCTGACCATCCGTCTGCGGATGATAAGCCGAACTCAACCTCAATCTAGAACCCAAAGCCTTCTGTAAACTTTCCCAAAATCTCGATGTAAACCTAGGATCTCGATCAGAAACAATACTCAAAGGAACCCCATGCAATTTCACCACCACACTGATATAGATCTCAGCTAACCGTTCCAAAGAAAAACTGATGTCAATCGGAATAAAATGCGCCGATTTAGTCAGCCTGTCCACAATCACCCAAATAGCATTATGCCCACGCTGAGTGTTCGGTAATCCCGTCACAAAATCCATCGAAATGCTATCCCATTTCCACTCAGGAATCTCCAACGGTTGCAACAAACCACTAGGTCTCAAATGTTCCACTTTCGATTTCTGACAAGTCAAACAAGCATACACAAACTGAGCCACATCTCTTTTCAAACCAGACCACCAGAAAATCTTCTTCAAATCTTGGTACATCTTATTCGCTCCCGGATGAATACTTAAGTTACTTCGGTGTCCTTCCTCCAAAATCATTCCTTTCAACTCCGCATCATCAGGAATACAAATACGACCACGAAATCTCAAAACACCAAAATCATCAACCTTGAAATCCACATTCTCATTCATCATCAAATCAACAAATTTCAAATCCAACTTTTGTTTCTCACTAACCGACAACAAAAATTCATTAGTAACTTTCAACATTCCAAGCCTTACACTAACCGATGTCACTTCGCAAACCAAACTCAAATCCCTAAACGATTCCAAAAGTTCCAACTCTTTCACCATCAATGCAGACATATGCAACGATTTCCGGCTCAATGCATCGGCTACCACATTAGCTTTACCAGGATGGTAATTCAAGCCAAAGTCGTAATCTTTCAAGAATTCCAACCATCTCCGCTGCCTCATGTTCAACTCTTTCTGATCAAATAAATATTTCAAGCTTTTATGATCACTAAAGACCTCGAACCTCGCACCATAGAGATAGTGCCTCTAAATCTTCAACACAAAAACTACAGCCGCTAATTCAAGATCATGGGTAGGATAGTTTTTCTCATGAACTCTTAACTGCCTCGAAACATAAGCTACAACCTTACCTTCCTGCATCAGCACACCACCCAAACCAATTAAAGAAGCATCGCAATACATAACAAATGGTTCATTAGGATTCGGTAAAATAAGAATCGGAGCTGTCGTCAATCTTTTCTTCAGCTCACAGAAACTCTCTTCACATTGAATATCCCAAATGAACGCTTTGCCCTTACAAGTCAACTGCGTCAAAGGAAGTGCAAGTTTAGAAAAACCTTCAATGAACCTCCGATAATAACCAGCCAAACCTAGAAAGCTTCGAATTTCAGTAACGGATCTAGGAGCCTCCCATTGTAGAACTGCTTCTACTTTAGATGGATCCACAGCAATACCATTACCTGAAATTACGTGCCCAAGAAAACTCACCTCAGACAACCAGAATTCACACTTGGACAATTTGGCAAAAAGCTTCCTTTCCTTCAAAACCTGCAAAACAATACGCAAATGCTCTGCATGTTCTTCCCGAGACTTAGAATAGATTAAAATATCATCAATAAACACCACGACAAAACGATCCAAATGCTCGTGGAAAATCCGATTCATGTATTCCATAAACACACCAGGCGCATTAGAAACCCCGAACGGCATCACTGAATATTCATAATGACCGTAACGTGTTCTAAAGGCCGTCTTCTGAATATCCTCTTCTTTCACTCTTATCTGATGGTACCCCCGATCTCAAATCAATCTTACTAAATACACAAGCACCAACCAACTGATCCATCAGATCATCAATCCTTGGAAGCGGATACTTATTCTTAATCGTCACTTTGTTCAACTGGCGATAATCAATACATAATCGCATACTCCAATCTTTCTTTTTCACTAACAAAACTGGAGCACCCCAAGGAGAAACACTTGGCCTCACGAACCTCTTTTCCAACAACTCATTCAACTGCTTTTTTAACTCCACCAATTCAGATGCCGACATTCTATAAGGTGCCATAGAAACAGGTCTAGTACCAAGAACTAGATCTATCGAAAATTCCACCTCTCTCTCTGGCGGCACATCTGAAATATCCTCAGGAAACACTTCAGGAAAATCACACACAACAGGAAACACTTCAAGAGAAACTTGACTATCCATAGTTAATGATGCAAACAAACCAAACAATTGAGCTTCGTCCGCTAAAAGTTTCTTCAACTCTTTAGTAGACAAGAAACTCGAGTCTTCATCCTCCTCCAGAGAAGGAAACCTTACAAGCTTATGATAACAATCAATGTGCACCCGATTAAATTACAACCAGTTCATTCCCAACACCACATCTAAACCTTCCAATGGTAAACACACCAAATCCATCACAAAGTCTTTGCCATAAATGGCCAAAGGACAACTTAGACACACCAAAGAGGTAGTTACTGACCCCATCGCTGGAGTATCAATAACCATCTCAAAATCCATTACAGACAACATAAGATTCAAACTCTTCGCGCACTCAGACGAAATAAATGAATGAGTCGCTCCAGTATCAATAATAGCAATTAAAGGCGTATTATTAATAAAGCAAGTACCTCTTATCAGACGATCTGCCTTTGAAGTCTGAGTTCCTGCCAACGAAAACACTTTCCCACTAGTCTGAGCCTTCTTCGAATTAGGACACTTCGAACTAATGTGACCAGGTTCCCCACAATTGTAACATTTCACGACATTCTTCCTTTTACAATCAGCTAAGACATGTCCGATACCACCACAATTAGAACACTTATTCACTTTCTTCCTACATTCATGCTGGCGATGACCCAATTCACCACATTTAAAACACCTTGGAGAATTAGACATACCTCCTCCACCTGACCTCCGATCAAAAGAACCCCTTTGTTTACCTTTATCAGCCGGTGACACATACGGACCACCACGGAACTGTTGTTTCCCTTTCCTGTCACTCACGCTTTTATAATGAGCTGAACGAGCCTTACTGTCCTCATCATAAATCCTACAGCATTCAACCAAATCAGCAAACCTTCGTATCCTCTGATAACCAATCGCCTGCTTTATCTCAGGACGCAAGCCACTTTCATACTTCACACACTTAGAAAATTCAGCTGTCGCTTCCACATAGTGAGGATAAAACTGCACAAGCTCCACAAACTTAGCAGTATATTCAACAACAGATAAGTTACCTTGTTTCAGTTCCAAAAACTCAATCTCCTTCTTTCCTCGGACGTCTTCCGGAAAATACTTCCTTAGGAACTCTCGACTAAACACCTCCCAAGTAATCTCTTCTTCCTCCTCATCAGCTTCTACACTTGACGAGTACTGATCCACTAGTCGTCAGCCTCTTCATGCAACATGTGAGTGCCCAGCCTCACCTTATCACCATCGTCACAATCCATTACTCTGAAAATCCTCTCAATCTCTTTCAACCACAACTGCGCACCATCCGGATCATGTTTCCCTTTAAAGACCGGCGGCTTATTCTTTCTAAACTCATCATTTCCTGCCGCATTCGGTGCACCCTGCACAGCTCGTGCCATTGCCTCCATCGCAGCAGCCAAAGCAGCATCATTACGAACAGCCATATTCTGTTCGTCCAAATACAGAACTATGGTTAACAACAACTCGCTCAACACAACTCGCCCAATATGCCAGACACAACTGACACAACAAACACAACAGACACAACTAACACGGACTGGCTCTGATACCACTTAATGTGACGCCCCCGATCTATACCCCCAAAACACGCAATTAAGGCGGTAAAAGAAAATTCGAAAATTGATCAGAGTATAATTGAATTATCATGGCATAGAAAGGGAGAATCACATCAAAGTAACCAAACAACTAACATGCAACACCTGCTCATTTAGATATGCACGTGGAGTAACAATCATACAGAGGAAACTTCGTTCCTTACACCCACTTTTCAGAAATTAGAATTAAAGCGGAAAGATCTAAAATCTGAATAACACATATACATATATACATATAAACTTGTCCGTCATACATCAAGTTATACATGTACATCCAAAATATATCATCAGATAAACAAAACAATCACACACGGCCACCCTATGCTACCCGGAGTCACATATCAGAGCCGACCGACCAAAAATAATGAAGACGCAGCGCTTCACAAAAGAATACCTCCAGCAGCTCTAATCTGCAACGCCTCATAGAGCGTTATAAAACAGCAGAAGGGTGAGAAAAACAACCATAATATAATTGAATAAAATTATATATATAAACACAAAAATGTACAAGTAACACATTCTCACCACAACCACATATAACATAATACCACACAATTCTCAAGCATCGAATACCATTACACACCACACATATACCACACAATCATCAATCACATTCACAAATTCACACACAATTAATTCATGATTTATGCAATGCACATAGACCGACACAACGACTCTATGCACATGCCATGCGGTACCGACTTCCAATGTCTCATGTCTCATCATCAGTTCACTCAGGAACTATTGGAACCATCGCTCGTTACTGAGAATCTCAAGTAACTCCCCGTCGGGCCTACGATGTTCACCCGTCGCTTTAAGTCCTCAGGCAACGCCTCATATTTTCGAGGCACACGACGTTAAGGATTGCTTTAAGTCTCCAAAGGAGCCCACAATCGTCTATACTTATCGCTTTAAGTCCTCAGGCAACGCCTCGTATTTTTGAGGCACACGATGGTATAGTGGATTCCCTCAAGAATCAAATCGTCACTCAGGACGTTTCAACAATGCACAGTATGATGCTTGGCATACAATGACTCATGACTTTCACATTGCATGCTCACACACATCAACAATCATGCATATATCATCAAGTATCACACTTAGCATTTTCTTGCCTTTCGGCCACAAATCATCATCACAACATTTCATCAAAAACAACTATTCACGATTAATCGGTAAAGTCGGCCAAAAGTCGGCTAAAAATAATATTTTGCTTCACCAAATCATAGAACATATTTTTAGCTTCACATCCATATAAAGAACACTTAAATCGGATAACCAAGGAAGAAGATATGAATATTTAAAAACAACGTAAAAACATAAACCGTACGCCCGACATTACGAAACGGTTCGAAAAAACTGTACTGATTGGACTAGGTTCAGACCTCAAAGCTATTTTTCCTAGAAAGAACATCTCGTTGGCTTCCCAACGCTTCGAACGGGGATCAAATCGACTTACGGTTCAAGAGTTATGAATTTCCGAAGTTTCCCCGACAAACCAGAATTTTATGGTTCAGCACAGTATGTATCGATACATAGGCTTATGTATCGATACAAAAAGGCCACATGTATCGATACATAGCACGCATGTGTCGACACATGCTGTAGTGAAAATGCTGTTTTTCCCAATTTTCACAGTATGTATCGATGCATAAGGGTTATGTATCGATACATAAACCATTTTGTATCGATACATAGCTGTTATGTATCGATTCATAGCTCTGTTTTTCCCTAAAAACCAGATTTTCTCAAAATACACCTTTGCTGCCATTTTTCCAAAGTGCCCGGAAACTCGACTAAATCGAACTTTTTCACCGAAACAAACATATACGCTCAACCACCAAATACATAAGAACAATTTAGAACACATAAACGAAATTTCTACGACGTTCGATTTTTCGATTAAATTTCAACCTTTCAAAAACCAGATTTTTCAAACATCATCAAATCGAATAAAAAGCACGCTATACGACGACCTAACCTTGCTCGATACAACTACGTAATTTATTTCGAATTCTAACCGTGAAAACATCGGTTTCTATCGATTTCTTACAATTCGACCTAAACGGACAAAACAACGGAAAACATAACGAAAACTAACCAAAACATAACCGAACTTCATGAAACTTTAAACAGCAGCTCACATACATATAACCAACCAACACATGTATTTATACGACTTTTCGACCGTAAAAACATCGGTTTCTATCGATTTCGTCAAATACGGCATAAACGGAAACATATGGAAAACCAACCAACACCTCCACACAAAACACATACATAATCATACACAATCATAGTATAATCGAGTTTCGCACCCTTACCCGATAAATTCGCGTTCTAGAAAGTCGGGAGATTGATTTCTTCTTTCACAAGTTTTTCCTCTCTTTTCTTCTTTCTCTTCTCTTCTTCTCTACTTTTCTTTTCTCTCTTTTTCTTTCTATTCTTTCTATTTATTCTAACTAAATCAAAATACACCCCAAATGCCCAAAATACCCCTACACTCAAATTTCTCGCAAACGATCCCAAAACGCGATAAAATAAAATCACGACGAAAAATAACACATTTTCATATAAAAGTCGGAAATAAAATAAAATAATAATAAAATAATCAAAACGACTCAATAAACAAAATTGGCAAAACGGGGCGTTACACATACCACTGCCATCCTTATGCTCTCTCCTAAATCTGGGTAAATTGGCAAAAATCTTAGTACCATTAATGACAATGTTGTCTAGATTAATGGCAAGAAGATGTTCGTCTTCGACACTTTTAAACCTAACGAATCCAAATCTTTTGCCCCAACGTCGAGCCTACCCGGGATGAACACTTCCAAAATAGACCCAAACTCCTTAAAGACAACGTACATCTGTTTCGCTTCATACGAATCTGGAAACCGAGTAAAGAAAAATGATGAAGATTCCTGCAAATCCAAATCAATAAATTTACCTTTATTGCTCTTCCAAATTGACATTCTACCAATAGAAATATTCCGACCTGTGGACTTCTTCTTCTTACCCACCTCCGTCGAGGTCCCTCTGTTACCACCCAAGTTATTCTGAAATGCCATAGTTCAGGCAACCTCGGCAATGTTGAACCCAACCAGAAAGACACCACGCACCAACCAGTTACCCAGTAAAACCCAGATGGAATCACCTCCCTACCGAGGCCCCTAAGCCCTAAAGCCAAGAATTTAAGCCAAAGATAAAGAAGAGTTCACCCAGTATCTACTAGTTCATTGATCAGGAGTAGTGAAGGATTGAGTTAATAAGAAGAGGAGGAAGCGAATCGTGTTAATGAACCTGAACCTGATACATTGTTGGGAAGATGGACAGAAGATCTAGGTTGTAAAAGATGAATAGAACTCTAGAGAGAAGCCAGAGAGTCTCTCTCTAAAAATATACAATTTGCTGATCCACTTTATGCTTCCTTTGTTGCGGCAATGTCATTGATTACAAACTAAATGACATTTGCATTAAAAGGTATGAATACGTATGTAACTATGTTGAATCGATGAAAGTCGGTTGTGTCAAATGACACTTCAGTTATAGTTAGAGCTTCCAAACCCATCTTGATTTAGATTAGTTCAAACTGCTTCATGCTAATTAATACCCGTCTTAATTTTTCTAGAGATTTAAAATTTTGGGTCTGTTTTGTCTTAGAAGTTTTTGTATTTATTTTTGTTTTGGTTCAAAATTAAGTTACAAAATATTATGTTTTGACTAAATTTATCACTCTAAACCAATGATGGTCCACACAAATTTTAACTAGCCTTCAATTTCACTAGTCTGTTACTTGAATATCCATTAACTGGTGAAACTTACTGGTATTTTCGGCTTAAATTCGGCTTAAATTCCTAGCCCTAAGGCTAGGGGCCTTGGTACTAGTTGTTTTTCATCTAGTTTGTTGGGTGTTTTTGCTGGAAGTTTTCTGCGTGTTTATTATGGCGTGGACTAAGGTTACTAGGAATAAATTCGTAGCCAACTCAGTGGGAGGATCAATTTGGAAAGAGAATGGTGGGAAGGGTGCTGTTGGGGGCGAACCAGTTACTACATTCTTTTTTACTGAATTCCCCATCAACTTGGATGCTAGAGACATGTTCGAAGAGTTCAAAGTTTACGGCGTGATATCCGAAGTGTACATACCAGCAAGATTGGACATAAGAGGCAAGAGATTTGGTTTTGCCAAGCTTAGCAAGATTCATGATTCTAGGATTATGGCAGCGAAGTGGGATAGCATTGAAATCAATGGCAAGAAATTATTTGTGAATTTACCCAAATATTCTCGAAGACAGGAAGGTAGAAAGGTGGAGGTAGGAAGACGGATAGAGAGCAGAGAGGGATTGGTAACTAAGAAGGGTTCTAAAATAGTGGATTCTAATCAGTCTTATGTTCAGATTGTGAAGGGAGGTGGTTCTGCATCATGGAAAGAGTGTGGAATAGAAACAAAATATGGACCAATCCAGTTGGGTGTGGAGAAAGAAGATGCAATAAGATTCGAGAAAGCTGCGATCGAAACTTTGATGAAGGGAAGGGATCCGTTTAACATTCAAAATCTTGTCTATGAAGAAGGCTTTTTTAATATCAGGGCTATACCGTTAGGGGCCAATAAATGCCTTCTTGAGGATACTTTGGAGGGACAAATCGGGAACTTTCTATCAGAAGCTGTGGAGTGGGTTAGGTTGAGATTCAGTAATGTTATACCTTGGAGCCCTGAGGAGGTGATTACAGGAAGTCTTATTTGGGTGATGTGCACTGGTCTCCCCTGTCATGCATGGAACTTAAACTCCTTTGAGAAACTCGCATCTATTTGTGGTACTTTCGTTTGTTGTGATGAAATTACGAGCAAAAAAGAAAGGTTTGATTTGGAGTTGATTGGAATCAAAACTAATTGTGTAAGTATGCTGGATTGTGTGGTCAATGTGGTGGTCAATTAGGATAACTTTATTGTTCAAATGATAGAGGTATTTCGTGACTCAGATTTTTCAAAATATAAACTATTCGAAGAAGATGGAAATTCCACAGATTCCGGTGACCAGGTGGGTGGTGAAGCTGGTGGGAGAGGTTCACCGGAAGAATCTGACAGCGATGAGGATTCAAAACCCAATGGAGAAAGCTTTGATAGTGATGTTTCCTGTAACAGGGATGGGTTAACTATGGGAGATGGAATGTCAGAGGATATTTCATTTGTTGGTGAAAGTCTAGAAGAAAGGGAAGTGGGGAGCTCCGAACATCCTATTAATAATAATATATGTTTGCCTATGACTGACTTGGAAAAGGACAACGCGTTGGAAGATACAAACCCTAGTGCCAGATGTCAGAAGACTTTTCTGCAGAAAGAACATTTCATTGAAGTAGGTATGAAAGACAATAATAGGCTTTTTACTCCTTCTAGGGAAAAGAGTACGAGAAAAGAAGTGGAGAAACCATTTGATTTTGTGGGCCTAAGTCCTAAGCCCATTGGTCGTGTAGTGTCCTCCGGTGTGGATCCTACACATATGTCCAATTCTAAAGTGGGCTTTAGCGCTAAGGTCTGTTAGCCCAAATCCTTTAAAAAAAATAGGGATTCAGGATATTTACAACAGAACCAAAATCCCTATTGCTCCTTCCTATTTCGTAACTTTGCTTCACTCTTTAGAACCTTATCCTGTCAGTGATAAGATTGGCGGTGAAGATGTCGCTGCAATCCCTAATTCTGAAAATCCAGACGCTTTAGAGGTTGATGGAGATAAGTGTGAGTCCGTTTCTTTATCAGATATTGCTAGAAGCAATTTGAGGCTAAAAAGGGTGCTCGACGATGTTCTGAGGAAAACTTGGAAATATTTGAAGAAGTTGGGAATTGATGGTGAAGATAAGGATGATGTGTTTACTGGTATTATTAGAAATCTGAAGAATGGAGATAAAGAAGAATCGAGTAGAAAGAAGGGTGTGGAAATTATTGAAAAATGAATATTGTTTCCTTCAATGTACGAGGATCTGGTAGTTTGCTTAAAAGGAGGAGAATTAATCAAAATTTCTCTAAGGGACAGGCTGACCTTTGTTTGATTCAAGAAACCAAGATCCAGTCTATGGAGGATTCTGTTGTTAGAAGTTTGTGGAGTAAGGGGGAGTTTGAGTGGACCGTGGCTAATTCTGAAGGTCTTTCAGGAGGTTTGCTTATCATTTGGAGGAAACATTGTTGGACGGCTATCTCTAGTTTTAAGGGGAAAGGATACTTAGGTATGAATTTTCTTTGGAAGGGAATTAATATCTATGTTATTAATGTTTATTCTCCTTGTGATATTGCTAATAAGAGGAGACTTTGGAGTGATCTTTTGAACCTTAAGTAGAATGTTCCTGTGGGAAAGTTGTTGATCAGAGGAGACTTTAACGTTGTTAAAGATGTTGCAGTGATCTGAAATGGCGGAGTTCAGTTTCTTTATCGACAGTATTAGACCCACTGATTTACCTATGGCATGGAGTAGATTCACGTGGATTAAACCTAATGGTAAGAGTAGGATTAGAATTGATAGATTTCTGGTGGATGAAGATTTAATTGATTGCTGGAAGATTAAGAATTAAGTGGTCGGTAATCGCGATATATCGGATCATCGGCCGTTGTGGATTAAATCCAACACAACAGACTGGGGACCTAAGCCTTTTAGATTTCTCAACTGCTAGTTTGAACATAAAGAATTTCGTACATTTGTCAAAAGTTGTTGGTCATCATTTGATTTCACAGGGTCTTATAGCTATCTGTTAGTGATGAAATTCAAGGCTTTGAAGGATAAACTTAAGTGGTGGAATAAGAACATATTCGGCTGGATTGATCTTAACATAGAGGAAGGGGTGGATTCTCTTAACAAATTTGAACATGAGATGGAGGGTTTCGACTGCAACTTGACGGATGAGATGTTGGATCAGAGATGCCAAGTGCATCAAGAAGTGTGGAAGAATTTGCGAATTAAGGAAAACATAATTCACCAAAAGTCAAGGGCTAAATGGTTGATTGACGGAGATTTGAACACTAAATATTTTCATGCTAAGTGGAAGAACCGCAACAGGAAAAAACCATGTGTCTGGAGTGTGGGTGGACAGCGATTGGGTGGAGTAGCCTAATGTAGTGAAACAGGCAGCTAAATCGTTTTTTCAACAGAAGTTCACCTTCAGTTTCCAAACGGCCTCTTTGGGATATGGGAGATATGGCTAGGTTGTCTAAGGCGGATAAATTATTCCTTGAATCTGATTTCTCCTACGAGAAAGTTCATTAGGCGGTTCTTCAATGCGACGTTAATAAGTGTCCTAGAGTCGACGAATTTAATTTCAATTTCATAAAGAACTGTTGGGAAATAATTAGAACTGATGTTTCAAATTGTGTGCTTGAATTCTTTAGGACTGGAAAGTTGCCTAAAGTGTTCGGTTCGTCTTTCATCTTGCTCATTCCTAAGATCGATAACCCTTTGAATTTTGGAGAATACAGACCTATAAGTTTGATTAGTTGTTTTCTTAAGATCATCTCCAAAATGATGGCCTCTAGGTTGAGTAATGTCATTGGTAGATTAATTTCACCGTCTCGAACGACTTTCATACTGGGCAGACAAATGTTGGATGGTATTCTTGTTGCCAACGAATCGATTGATTGGGCTCGAAGAAAGAAAAGGAAATGTTTGATGTTCAAAGTCGATTTCGCACAGGCTTACGACTGTGTCGAATGGGATTTCTTGGATATTATGCTCTTGAAGACGGGGTTTGGTAATAATTGGTTGGAGTGGATTAAAGGTTCCATGTATGACAGCTATCTCTCGGTTCTGATAAACGGTAGCCCCTCGTTAGATTTCAAAGCTTCGAGAGGTCTAAAGCAAGGGGATCCCCTGTCCCTATTCCTATTTACGATTGTTTCTGAAGGTCTGGCACAGTTGGGTCGTAGGGCGTCTGATTTGAATATGTATTCTGCATTCAGGTTCTGAGATGCAGCTGCTGTTAGTATCCTGCAATTCGCAGACGATACTCTTCTTATATGCGACAGTGCTAGTTATAACCTTTGGGCGATGAAATCAATTTAAAGGGGGTTCGAGCTTCTATATGGTTTGAGAATAATTTTTGCGAAAAAGTAGTTAATTCGGTATTGGATTGGATGAAGCATTCATGTCTGCTGTGGAAGAATTTATGCACTGTCATACGAGGTCGATTCCTTTTAAGTTCCTTGGGATTAAAATAGGAGGCAATCACAAAAGATTGTTCTTTTGGAACCCAATTCTCAGTTGCATTAAAGCAAAGCTCTCCTCTTGGATAAGTCGTAATCTTTCGATAGGTGGACGTGTTACTCTTATTAACTCTCACTACAAAAAATAGGTAAATTGTGGCGGTTTAAAAAGTAATATTATGGCGGTTTCAACCGCCACAATTTACAGAAAGACGTTTTATAAAAACGCCGTATATTTTGCTGCCGCTAGGTGTAAAACGGAGGTTTCCAATTGACCGCCGTACAAAACGTCGTAATATTAGCATGTAACGTCAGTTTAGTTTGGTAATTAATGAGTTTTCAAATCGCCACAAATTACGATTTTTTTCAAAATAAATAGAATTTTAAGTCGGTTATAACCGCCATAATTTTCATATATTTTCTTTAAAAAAAAGTAACATCAATTCCAGCCATGGTCTGATATGTATATTCTACTCCATATGACGAATCAGCCTCAATATATATCGTGTTCAAAAATACACCCAAAAATCCATCCAATTAAAATGGTGTTTCATGACTGTGTAGGCATAATAATAAGATATTCAAAATTCACAATCTTAATTTAATAACTGAAAAATGAATGACATAACAAAATGGATATAAGTAGGTTAAGATTCAAGGGCACTAACACAAACTTATTCTCTAATGGTCATTGCAATTGGAACTTTCAACGGGTTAACATCGTGTTCCGCCCAAAGGGCTTTCGCCAATTTGACATAATTAAGTTGAACACAACCTTCATCTAGAACACATAGAATACATCATTCTTTCTAATTATATTTTCACTTTCTTGAAAATTCAGTAAGACAACCATGAGAATGAGACTTTCTAAGCATAAGATGAACGACATTTTATAGTGTTCATTGATTCACAAGTATTTATAGGAACAAGATCAACTACAACAACCTCTTATTCACTGCAAAAAAAATATATTTGCAATAGTTAACAACTTAACAAAGATTTTGAATTCGTCAAGAAAGAGTTATTCAATAGAGACAGACTACAACTTAGAAATTTTTAGATTTGTAGGACTTTTTTTCTAGCACTATAAATATTATGACAACTTGTTTCATACTAAACTAAAATACTTCTACTTATTAGTAATGTGAAGGCTATTAGATCTAATTATCTAAACAATAGGGTAAAAATTGATTAGCGTTATTTTCAAAAGAATATCATATATATTAAAAACAAGTAACATAAATATACTAGAACCTGCTAATTTGAACTTGGGAAGACACTTATTCATGTTGGGTGCTTGATTCACCTTTTGTGATGTTGTCGTCGATGCTTCATTAACATCAAATATGGTTGTCACACGTTAAAAGCTTCTTTTAGAATCGACTTTTTTAAACAACTATTTACAAATTTGACAAGATATTCATGTTTTTTTAAATCTATTTTTTAACGAGTGGCCAAAATGTACAAGTGTAATAAATATGCAATATCGTTTTTCTTAAAAAGTTTAGAATTATAAAAAAGGTCGTAAGATGCTCTGACCGTGTAGTGGTGAGTGGTGATAGGATGACATCAATATAAACTGTGATTATTAGCTCATAAGGATAATATACTATTATTCTGTCAAATTTAGAAGCACTTGGAAAATTCCATATAGAAAATACCTCATCAATTTCATGTTATTTGGAAGGATAAAGAGGTGTGACAACTAGGATGCCTTCAAACTTTCAGACCAACACTGTTAGATACTTAAATTGAAACATAGTGAGGTTGGTTGTTTCAATTTCTTTATTATATAAACGGATTTATGAAGCCCAAATAGAGAAAAACATCATCAACATTGAAAACACATACACCAAAACATCATCAACATTGAAAATAATTAGAGGCAAATTGAAAAAATTAAATGTAACTACTTGTGTTAGGTGTCTTTTTCTCAAGGGAACACTTAGTTTTTTCACTCTTTTTCTCAGGCGAAAATGTTATTCTCTGATTGAATCTAATACAAAATGTCTTTTTCCTATTAATTAGAACAAAAATTAATCATGTTATTGATTGAAAAATATATTCAACTCACGTTTGCAAAAGAAAATTGATGAATTGCATATAGTTAGTCTTAGGAAACTCAACCTTAGTAGCTTGAGTTTGCTTCTTTATCTCATCCAGCAGTATATTTGCATCCTTCAAATTACCTAAATATAAATACCTATCATGCAAGAAATGGGAAATTTATCAATTTTAAACCTTATTGAAATAAGCATGGAATTACAGGTCCAAGATATTAACCAAATATGCATGAAATTATGCTCTCAAATGCTTTTACGATTTTACATTCACATAGCCTGGGCAATGGCCAAATCATCTTAACTAGGATAACACTACAATATTTGAAAAGCATATTAGTGAACATTTCTAAAACTATGCCAAAAATACAAAATGAATGTCAAAGTTAAGAAGTTAGTAACATAATGCAAATGTTGAACCAGGTTTTAGCATAAAAAGCAAGATCAAAACTTTTTAGGTATGTATCGACCAAATTTACAAAGTTGAACCAAATAATAAGGAATAAGAAAGTTAGGAGGCTGACCCTGCCCAAAAAGCACACTAGATTAGTAGCAAACTTGATCGGATCATTTCCCCTCACAAAATGACATGTCACTATATTCATATCATGCATGCCAAAAGCACATTATCATTTATTTATACAAACAAATGTCATATTAGTTTTCAAGAGAAGTAACAATGAAGATTCAATTTCCTATAAGAGATATTATGATACATACCACTTTAGGACTATCAGAATATATGTACTCAGCTAGAAGAATGTGGCGTTCTGGAGCTCCACTACTACTTGTTCCAAATTCAGCTGACCACCTGAATAAAATAGCAACAAGTTAGAAATATTGCTCTGAGGAACAAATGATTATAACATAAACAACCACGAATAAATATGCTTTTAGATTCCTATACTATTGTTTAATAATATATTTCTCTAAAGTGAGATATATATGTTACTTTAAATTCACTATTTTTTCTCTTTATTGGCTCACAGAAGAACTAAACAATATATAGCATTATGATTTGATCTCAGACTTGTTTGAACCTCTGAACTTTAAATAAAGAATAATTTCAAATGAACCTTTATATTACCACTTATAGGGTAAAAGAGATCTAATAGTTTTAAGATCTTCGTCGTCGTCATCTTCGTTGTCATCGGCAGCTGACGAAGCCATTACTTGAGCAAGGCGTTGAGCAGCGGCTTTAGCAGAAACATTTTGAGTAATTTTAACCATTACCTGTAGTGGTTATCTAGTGCTTTAGTGTATTTGAGCAACTAAAAATCAAGAGACAGATTTAAAATTGACAACAGATATTAATACGTAACAAATAGCTTTATTAATTAATTAACAGCTACTCTATCTTTATTATAACACTAAATTTCTATATATCTAGTAGACATGCCAGAAGGTCTAGTAGACATGAAACAACCCCCTGCAAACTTTTTTTTTAATTGGGTCAAGGTTTGTTTGGATAAAAAAATGGATATCAAAAAAGGAGTGGCTTTATGGTTGATCATTTGTTGGTTTTTGTGGTTAGGTAGAAACAATATTTTGTTCAAAGATGAAATTTGGAATGAGGAGAACATTGTAAACAATGTCTTTGTGTTCTCATGGTGGTGGATTGGTAAGAAAAATAGGAATTTTGGGTGTTGTAATTATTATAATTGGTTTAACTTTCCTAGAGAATTCTTATAGCAATTGTGATGGTATAGGTTGGATCTTTTTGTAAATGGGTTAGGATACCCTTTGTATCCTTGATCAATATAATTTTGCTTATTAAAAAAAAAAACCCTGCAAACTTGTTGCAACTAGAACAAAGGAACAAGACCATAACGCCAAAACTGCTACTGATTTTTTTAGGAAACCTGCTACTGATTTCCAAATCTTCCCCCATACCAAAACATAGGATAAATTCAATTTAGTAGTAACAATTAATAATATCCTGCACCCAGTTTACAAACACATATAATATATAGCGAAGGAAAGTTGAAAATAATATGTATTTCTCCTAATGAACACTAATGTATGCTAACAATCAAATAATTTCTTCGAACAGACCATTAGACGTGCCTACTTCCTCTTCCCCTGTCCTAATAGAGCCACTACTTACGTATCTCACAAAACGTTTGCAGAGCAGACATAACTCATGAGAGTTTACAGATCTAAAAATATAATGAAGTAAACACCCAATACTAATCTAAAAACTCATTATAGTTGTAAGCCATGATATAAAAAAGATAAACAATGATTTTACCTTGAAATCGTCCTTAGAATAAGAGAAACAATGCAATGCAGCCGATTGTAGAAATGCGACAAATCGGATTGAAAATCAATGTTCTACAATTGTTAGTGTTGATTTCTAGGGTTTGATATCAATATCCATATCGATTAGGCGTGATTCAAACTTCAAAGAATTTTTAGGATTCGATCTTCAACAAATTTTAGGGTTGGGCTTCGATTGAGAAAAGGGACTGAGGAAGGAGATAAAAGCTTGGATCGTGAGAAGAAAAGTTGCGACAGAAATGGTGATGAAGCTTTAATCGAAATCGAAAGGATAATAAGTGAAGAAAAGGCTGAGGATATAGAGGTTGAAATTTGGGGAAAGGAAAAACGTGAATGAGGAAAAGAAGGGTTCAAAGGTTTTTTTTTCTAATTAGGTTTTTTAATAATTATAATTAAAAATTGGTAAAAGAGAAAGGGTAAAACATAGTGAACGTTTAATTAGGAGGTAAAAGCGAAAACAGAACGCGCTCGTGCGAATTTCATTTATTAATATTAAAAATGTAAAAAACGACGGTTGTAACCGCCACTATAAGTTTAATATTACGTCGGCTCTTGAAACTGCCGTAATATACGTAAATAGTGGCGGTTATTAACAAACGCCGTAACTAAACCGCCACAATTTACGCGATTTTTTGTAGTGTCTGCTCTATCGAATATGCCAATGCATTACTTCTCATTTTATAAGGCTCCTCCTTTGATTATTAAGAAGATAATAGCAATTCAGCGCAACTTTCTTTGGGCAGATGCGTCGGGGAAAAGTTAATACCTTGGGTGTGTTGGGATTCGATATGCAAACCTAAGAATAAAGGAGGTCTCGGTATCAAGCATGTTGGACGATTTAATACTGCTCTTTTGGCTAAATGGTTATGGAAATTCTGTCAAGACGGTTCAGAGTTATGGAGGTCCATCCTTAGAGACAGGTACGGAGATTTGCTTCGTAAAGCTATAGACTCTAATGTTGCTGATAGTTCAATGTATAAGCAGAATTTGGACTCTGTTTGGATTCGTGACATTATAGCTGCGGGGTATACAAAAACATCTGCTACATTTGCGGATTATATCGGATGCAAGGTTGGGAGGGCTAATTCAGCCTTCTTTTGGAATGTCCAATGGCTGGGAAATAGAAAGTTCAGTGATCTGTTCCCAAATTTGTTCCATGCTGCTTTAGACAAATGGAAACTGGTGCAGGATTTTGGCTTATCGGAGGAAGGCATATGGAGATGGAACATTGTTAACACTGATTTTGGTCAATTTCCGTCAAGAGATGCTGAGTTGGAGGAATTGTTCAATGTGCTGCGACAAGTGTCTTTGGCTAACAATGTCGACGACAGATGGTATTGGAAACCTGACCCCATTCACGGTTTTTCAGTTAGGTCTTTCTATGACGCGGTTTCTGATACGGGCGGTGATTTGTTTCAACCGTTATCTAGTGTGCTAGATTTTGTCTGGAAATCATTCGTCCCCTTGAAAGTCAAAATCTTCGCTTGGCGTCTTTTCCTCAACCGTCTTCCAACGCAGGATAACTTGGTGAAAAGAGGGGTCATAACCAACATCCATGAAACGATTTGTGTCTTTTGCTTTTCTCATTCCGAGGATGTTGCGCAATTATTCTGCTTTTGCAATAAGACCCGCCTAATTTGGTAGAAGTTATGCGAATGGTTGAACATTGAGCCTTTTACGGAAACGAATTGTTGTAGACACTTCTTGAACTGGATTGCAAGACTAAGAGGCTCCAGTTCGGGTGAGTCTGTTGCCTCTTTGTGGTTGATTTCCACTTGGAGAATCTGGAGGAGTCAGAATAGTATAGTTTCTAACGACGAGATATGTAGCGTAGTAAATATATTCCATGGAATTGTGGCTTCTTCTTGGAGGTGGTTGGTTACCGACGAATACGGAAGGATTAATTGTAGCTTATACGAGTGGTCAAAATTTCGTCTTGATTTTATTTAATGTTGGGGGGGGGGCCTGCTTGTGTATTTTAAGTCTGCTTCTGTTTTGTTTTGGACTGGTTTAAGCTATTGCTAGCTATGGTTGTATGTATTATTTTGGGTGAGAGACCCTCTTAATCTCTCACTATCAATGAAGTTTGCCTATAAAAAAAAAATAAAGTTACAAAATTGATTACATGACTATTGAAATAAGGTTTGTTTAGTGTATGGCTCTTATGTTTATTTCTTTGAATTGCAAATGCTTTACTCTATTAATTTTCCTAATTGGGTTTTCTATTGTTTTTTTCCAGCATGGTTATATGCACAATCTGCTGCTATAATTCTTGTTGTTTTTAAGGTTTGTTTGGTGTATCTTTCCGTTTGAATCTTTTTATAACAACATGCTTGGTTTCAATTATTTTAGTCTTTATTACATGAAGAGCTTTCTAGATAAGCACGACATTGGTTGTAGTTTTTTTTATAAGCTAAATATATTAACAGGGATACAATAGGGGTATCCCAACCCGTATACATCAAAGACCTCTCAAAAAGAAAAGGCCTACAAAAAATCACTTGGACAATTTACTCAAGTGTAATAGTTACAGATGTGAGAGCTATCGTGGTTCTTTCCTATCCACCACCAAGAAAACAAAACTATACGATTTGAAATCGTGTCTAATTCCCATAACTCATCTCTAAATATAATGTTGTTTCTAGAATACCAATTAATCCAACATATTAGGGTCCATAATCCTACTGCATTAGAGATCTAAATTTTTTTTCTAACGCACCCCGAAACCCAACACGATAAGTGGTTCAACATATCTCCTACCACGATCTCAGGAATACACAACCATTTGGTTACAAAATTCCAAACCATTTTGGTCTTATAACAAAAGAAAGGTACGTGTTCGACACTTTCATCCTCTAAAAAACAGAAAGGACATGCCTTTTCATTTCTATTAATAATAATTCCTCTTCGAGCAAGATTATCGTGAGTCGGTAATCGCTTATGAATCATCCGCCAACCAAATACCTTCACCTTGAACGGTATCTGAGATAGCCACAAAAGTTTGAAAGTTGCTCTCTCCTTATCTCCAACGATCACGACCAGAACTGTACTATTGACCTGTAAAAAATCATATAAGGAAGAAACAGAAAAATAGTTATGATCGGACAAAGTCCATTTGGCTACAAAATCATCTCCTTCCTGTAAACCAACTTCAACCAGCCGTGCGCATAAAGCTTCCTTCTGCTGCAACACAATATTTGACAAACAACATTGGTTGTAGTTGACAAAAAAAAACATGATTGCCTACAGTATAAAACTATAACAATTGTTATGGAAAAGAATAAGGGGTCTAGTCTGTGAGTTGTTTAGTTAAGAGTAGAAAACAGAGATATCTATAAATTAAAATTAAGATATACATATACCATTACACGTGTAATCTTATTGTATTTGTATTTTCAGAAACTGCATGAGCTATAATATATGCTTTTCTTTTGAATAAATAAATTAGTTTGTAAATTATTATTTTGATCAGTTTATTTTTTCTTAAAAAAGTGACATTTATGGCAGTTGAAAGTGCCACTATTTTCAATTCGAAACCACCTTTTTTACTTATGTTTAAAATGGTGGTTAGCACGACATTTAATTACAAACCGTCATTATTTTCCTAGCAGCGGCCAAATTTAAGGCGTTTTATAAAACGCCGTTTTTGTTAATTATGGCGGCTAAAACCCCCCACAAACCTCCTAATGTAATTGTTGTAATTAACACAATTTTTTGTAGTTGTTGATCACCTTGAGATGGGACCATTTGACGAGATAGTGATATACTTTGGATGGTTGACCTGCAGATCGCATTTCACTGCTCCTAATATTTTCGAGTGCGTCATGCGGTGGTTCGGCGACACTCAAACCATTCACAAACACCTTAATTTCTTTGTTCCTCATGCCTTGACATATAGACAGATTGATGACATGTTTGATGATTATGAGATTCATCTGGTATCTGAGGAGGCACAAAGTAACATAGCTGAGAACGGATAGAGCTATATCGAAGGGTACATCAGACGGTTCTCCAGGGTGTCACATCCGTATTTGGTGCATGCTGGTCTTGGAGATCCGCCGAGGGCAGCTGAGAACGGCTAGAGCTATATCGAAGGGTACATCAGATGGTTCTCCAGGGTGTCACATTCGTATTTGGTGCATGCTGGTCTTGGAGATCCGCCGAGGACAGCTCATCAAGAAAAACTAGAGGAGGAGTAGGCACAACTAGATCATACTGAGGATGTCTTGCCTAGATGTCATCACATAGTGGAAATTGCGCAGGCAGACATTGACACTAGTATCGATCGTTCCTGATGGGTCTAATGTGAGGCAGGTCCTAAATGCCATCATGATAGAGGTACGACGGACATTGATGTATCGGAGATAGCGCAGGAGGACGGGGAGAGATTGATGGTCGAGAAGGTAGAAGAGGCAGAGGAGGTAGTGGAGAAGTAGTCAGATATACACAGTACTTCATTAGTATATAGTAGTAGTACAATGATATGTATTTTATTTTGACACAATGCTACTTTATTGGTCTCGATTGTATGACATTTTTGACATTTATTGGTCTATTATTTATATATGGCATTTTTGGACCATCTCAATTATGTACGTATATTCCTGAGTTTCGATCGTATGGTATGGGTTAAATCTGCATCTAAATACATGTAAGCAAAACATGACATGAATGGTAGTGTTCAAATACGTAATGGAGATACATCTCCGTAAAATTCACAAAGATGCATCTTCGGTACAATTCACGTGTATAATGTCTTCTTAGTGTGATTCATAGTATGCTTTAAATTGTTACAAAGATGCATATTCAAAATATTTAAAAGTTCATTCGAAATTTGGTGCTTCCAGAGATGCATCACTAGAGCATTTCAACGTTCATTCAAAATTTAATGCGTTTGAAGATTTTTTTTTTATAAGCAAGTTTTCATTCAAAAGAGTACTAGGGATACCCTAACCCACACTTACAAAAAGAGAGGGACAAACCGAACAAAAAAAGCGAAAGAAATCCAAACTAACTATGGATACAACATACAGCCCACAGTATCCTGGCAGAAACCATAGAAATCACAGTCGAGGTAAGAATTATCCCCCGCGAAATTAAAAACAATTTAAATAATTTTACGTATTGGTTAAGAAACATAAAATATATATTAAAAAATCATCCTTAGTTATGTACAAAGAAAAACCAACATGAAGGCGACAATTAGGCAAAAAAGCCATAGCACAAAAATAAGGTTGTACCTAAACAAGCCAATTGTCGTTCAAACTTTTTTGGATTTTTTAAATAATTTTTTTTTTATTTTGATTTAAAATAAGTCACTTTTAAAACTATCAAATCATTAATATTTGATTTTGACCAAATACATTTTATTTGGTTACTTTAGGAAAAAAATAATTTCATTATTTATTTTTGAATTTTTCTTTAAAGGTCAAAATAGTAATTTGTATTATAATTTATACCTTATTTTGCTTAAAAACTTACGCTAAACTAATTAACTTATACCTTATTTTGCTTTGACTGAATTTTTCATATATTAATTCTTTTCAATAGAAAATGATTTTATCAATATTTAGATATTTTATATTTTCAAGCTTTTATATTTTTAATTTATCATTCACTATATTCACTATATAAAGAGTCACATATTCACTATATTCACCAAATAATTTATAAACAAAGGAGAGATTTTTTTTCATTTTGATTCTCTTTCATTTCTTAGAATGACTAACAACAATGATGAGAACTCTGTTTATGGGCGAGAACTGGCCTACCTCCTTAGAGACAATATAAATGTGAGTGTTAGTCAATATTTTTTCATTTAGTTTTCTTTTATTTTTAATTATATATTCTATTAGATATATATATATATATATAAAAGTTTCTATGACTAATTCTACTTGTCTCTCTTGCTACATGAAATAGAATAAAGTACGAGATTTTCGATCTATGTGTCATGATATGATTAGAACAAATGCGGAAATTACACCTGAGGTATTTATTCTTATATCCTTCGTTTACACCTAATTATTTTCATAAACGTATCACTTTGAAATTGTGTAAAAATGTTGAAGCATGAAGATAAAAAAGAAAATGGGGACTAAAAAAATTATGTTTTTTGTTCTATACACTATAGATAATTGAAAACCATTTCAATTTTTTTTTTGTCTTCAATAATGTGTCACTATTTAATACATTTATAATTATTTATGAATACAGTTGAGTAATTAAAATTATTTTGTTTTTGTTTTTATCATTGTAAATGATGATCTTATATGATAGGAATTGGCTAGACGTGGAAAGCCATTGACAACAATAATGCTGAAAAGGAAAATATTTTCTTTTTCATTTCCTATAGATTTCAACGTTTCATGTTTCTCCGGTATAGACAATATGTTGTCTAATCTTAAACAATGAGAAGTTCAATGTCGAAAAAGGAATGCAAGAATGTGCGATACGGTAAAAAAAAAAAACTTATTTTCGTTTGGTACTTTTTGTTGTCTTGTTGAATTATAATTTTTCATTTTTTTTCTTTGATCTGAATATTTTTATATCTACTTATTTTATAAATGGTACGTAAGTATTTATGAATATAAGACCACTGATTTGTTTATATTTTGTTTTTTGAAGTACTATATTCATAACGTTATCACCGGTGGTAAAAAATTACGATCGGTTACGGAAGTTGTAAATTGCTTACTCCCGGAAGGATATGCCAAGTGAGAATCAAGCAAAAGAAAGAGAAAGGTTGTGAATAAAAATATAATATATAATTTTTTTGTTGCATTATTTATAAATTATATTTTAAACAATTTTATCCGTATTTTATTTATAATAGCCTAATTTTAATTTTTCCAATAATTATTAGGACGAAGATGTTGATAATGAAGATTATATTGAAAGAGAGGCTAAGGATGAAAATGATTATAAAGTTTTAAGTGATGATTTCCTTCTTTCTAATGTCTTTGTTCCTAGGAAGAAGAGAACATACAAAAAGAGGGTGATGCATCAAAATTTAATTAAATTTTAAGGTTGCTACATAGATTTTTTTTTACATAATTTTGACTGCGTTTTTATCTTGATTTAATATTTTTAGGTTAAAAATGAAAAACATGCTGAAATCGTGGCTAAGGATGAAAACAATCTTGAAGTTAGGAGTGATGATTTACTTTTTTCTAATGCTTATCTACCTAGGAAGAAGAGAACCTGTAAAAAGAGGGTAAGGCATTAAACATTTTTTAATATTACTATTGCTACATAAATTTTCTTACATAATTTTTACTGCCTATTTTATATTGTTTATTATTTATAGGTTCGAAAAGAAAAACACTTTGAAAGCTCTCAAAGCTCTTCAACATTTCATCCTATGATTGAAGACAAGGTGAACAATTCCAAATCTGAAAATATTTCTCCTCCTATAGTCTTCAAGGTCAGAGGAAACAACTTTCAAACTGAAAATATTGTTTGTCCTTCGCAAATTGAGAACAACGAAAAAAATTCAAAATCTGAAAATATTTCTGGTTCCCGAATGTCAGAGGATAAAGAGAACAATTCAGAAATGGAAAATTATGCTTGTCCCCAAAGAATGGAGAACATAGAAAATATTTTGGAAGTGGGAGATAATTCAATAAAAACATTGCTAACCTCGCAAGAAGTTCAGGACGGATCTTTGTTATGTATTCATGAAGTGCAACTTGTTGATCATGTCAATCAAGAAGTATTGGAAAATATGTTAAAAGAATATGATGATAATAATTTGACTTTAACGGAGGGCAATAATAACTATGAAATCTTAAGTGGACATATGTGGCAAGGATGTGTTTAGAGAGAGAATGTCTCCCTTCTCTCTAGGAACTGTTCCTTCCATGCATTTCTAGTTTTGCCTTTCCTGGTCTTTTCTCTTCCAAGCCGGTCCGATACGGTGGTTCTTTGTTACACTTCCAATTCTGTGAATCAAGGATTATCTTCGGCTTAAATTCCTAGCTTTCGAGTTTAGGGACCTTGGTAATTTTTGGCTTCTTCAGAGTTGGTTTTGTTCCTCTCCTGTTCCGCCATCATCGGACCCTTTCATCTTCCCTTGGCTTAGTATTTGTCCTTTTTGTTTTCTTCATGGCGTGGGTGAAGATTTCCAGGAAACCTAGTCGAATTCCACCTGATAGATTCTCGGTCTGGAAGGAAAATCAAGGCAAAGGTGCCTCAGACGGTGAACCGACGGTTTCTTTCTTCGTGACAGAATTCCCGGAGCAGATGAACGCTAAAGCTCTTTTCGATGTTTTCATGGCTTACGGGGTGATTTCTGAAGTCTTTGTGTCAGGTAAAAGAGATGTCCGTGGCAGAAGATTCGGTTTCGCTAAGTTTCGTAAAGCTCACGACCCCCGTATCCTTGCATGCAACCTTGATAGCATTGTTCTAGAAGACAAGAAGATTCACGTTAATATATCCAGATTTTCAAAGGATAAAGCCCCTATCGATTCGTACAAGGAGCCTCATAAGAAGAAGATTCCCAATCGGGCCTTTTCAGGAAGTCATAGTAACATTTTCTCAAAGGGGAAGTCTTATGCTAACGTGGTTAGGGGTGATGTTAAGATTCCCCAGGAGAGAGTCTTGTTGGGCGAAAACAATGTTGTTACTCTAGAGTCAGATGAGACTTGTATTTCAAATCTGAGAGTCGCGAAGGTTGGAGTGGTGATGGAGGATGGCAACCCTTTCAACATTCAGAGGAACTTAAATGCAGAAGGGTACTTCAATATTAGAGCTACTCCATTAGGTGCTTCCATGTGCTTGCTTGAAGATATCTCAGGGGGTGACATTGATCTGTTTGTGAGAGATGCGCATGACTGGTTAAATATATGGTTCAAAGAAATCAGAAGTTGGAATCCGGAGTTGATAGACCATGATAGATTCGTCTGGGTTAAGTGCTACGGCCTACCAAGTTACGCTTGGAACATCTCTAACTTTAATCTGATATCCAATAGTTTGGGATCCTTTTTTGAGTGTGATGAGTCCACTAGAAGTAAATCTAGATTGGATGTTGCTAGATTGCTGATTAAAACAAAGAAGGATGTTATACTGAACCATAAGATTAGGGTCAAGGCGAATAATATCATGTTCACTATCTCAGTTTCTGAAGATTTCAGTAGTGGTAGCTCCGATCACTTAAGCGAGGCAGTTGATGAGTTGATAGATTTCGACGAGTTTGAATCGTCTATTCATCCAGACGAACGTGGCGCGTGGGATTCGGAGGATGACATGGCTTGTGAGGACAGCAACCTTTCGGGTGTGGAACCCGAGACAGATAACGTTTCGAATAAGGAACTTGAATCTGATAGCAGAAGTTCTGCCCCTGTTGGCCTTTCCCATGTAGGTGAAAGTCTAGAGAATGGTGCCACTTTTTTTGGTTCAGAAGACAGTATTCGGCCTGAAGCGACGTTTGAGGTTGTTGGCGATTCTGAACCTAGTAAGGATGATTCTCTCTATCGAGGCAAACCTTTTGTCAGTCCAATTGATATTGAACCAATTGTTGAACCTATCCCCCAGATTTTCAACCAATTGGACCTAAGCAAAGGTAATTTACTAGTGGACCTGGACCTCCCTAGTCCTTTAAATGGGCCTTCTGGTGGTATTATTGGGCCTTCTTCAAGAAGCAAAAACAAAAAGAAAAAACAGTTGCAAGAGATATACGATTGTATCAAGATTCCGTACACCCCTTCCTATTTTTCTAATCTTCTTAATTCTGCATTGAGGGAGCTTGAAAGCCACTCCAACAAGGGTCCTTCCAAAGCAAAACCAACCAGAAGATCATCCAGACTTTCTTCCATCGAGTCTAGTACTTCTCTCCTCTGCGGGGAATCTATCACTGACACTGATTTGGCTAGGAGCAACTTGAGATGTCGTAAAGCGCTTGAAGAAATTCCGTCTAAAATGCGTAATACTGTTATGAAGTTGGGGATCTCAGATGTTGATGGCGAAGTGGAGCTTGACGGAATACTAAGGGCCTTGGATAATGAAGATAAAGCTACTAGAATTGGCAAGAAGGTTGTTGCAATAGGTGATCAATGAATTTTATGTCTTTTAACTCTCGTGGATACTGTAATCCTATTAAAAGAAGGCGTATTTCTCAAATTATCGCTAGAGGGAAGGCAGATATTGTTTTGATTCAGGAATCTAAACTCACGACCTTGGACTCTAAAATGGTTTCTAGCATATGGGGTGGTCAAGATATGGAGTGGTCTAGTTTAAATTCTTCTGGTAGATCAGGTGGCATTGTGACTCTGTGGAGGAATAGAGATTCGTCTGCTATTTCCAGTTTTAGAGGTATTGGTTTCTTGGGGGTGGTTTTCAAATGGAAGAATCAATTATTGACAGTGGTTAATGTCTACTCCTCTTGCGGGATGGCTGACAAAAGGAGAATGTGGAGGGACCTTATTGAAGCTAGGAGGAGGAACCCAGGCGGAGGTTGAATTGTAGGAGGGGATTTTAACGCAGTTAAAAACACTCGAGAAAGAAAAGGTAAAAGGGACTACCCTTGCAGTGAAATGAAGGAGTTTGGGGAGTTCATAGAGGAGATGCACTTGACTGATCTCCCGGTTGTTGGGAACCTCTTTACTTGGTTCAATTCCAACGGGCAATGTAGAAGTCGTTTGGACCGGTTTTTGGTGAACGAGCAGGCCATTAGAGCTCTCTCTTTTCATTCTCAGGAGGTGGGAGACAGAGACATTTCTGACCATCGCCCAGTTTGGTTGAAATCTAATTACATTAATTGGGGACCTAAACCCTTTAGGTCCCTCAATTGTTGGCACTCTCATAAAGGTTTCCTTCCTTTCGTCAAAACCAAATGGGAATCCTATTCTTTTGTTGGATCTTACTGAAACATTCTCCTTAAGAAGTTGCAAGCTCTTAAAAGAGACCTAAGATTATGGAATACCAACGTCTTCGGTCATCTTGATCTTACCATTGAAGAAAAGGTGTTGCAAATGAATCAGTTGGAGTGCAATTCGTTTGATGGGGATGATGGCCATGTCAATACTGCTATTAAGGAATGTATCAGACTGCAGGAGGAAATGTGGTCCACTATGAGGCTGAAGGAAAGCTTGCTCGCGCAGAAATCTCGAGTGAAATGGCTTCGTGAGGGAGACAACAATACCAGATTCTTCCATAACTCAGTTAGATCGAGGAATCGCTTTAATCATATCTCTGCGATTAGAAAGGATGACACCCTTTTGGAGGATCCGGATTCTATCAAGGAAGAAGCTAAGCAATTCTTTGAATCTAGATTCAAGGCCCATCCCATCCTTTGGAGGTGTTCTAACGATTTCAGAGTTAAAACTCTTGAAGATGCTGACAGAACCTGCCTTGAAGCTGACTTTTCAGCAAAAGATGTTAAGTCCGCGGTTTTCAACTGTGACGGAAACAAGTGCCCCGGAGTCGACGGTTTTAGTTTCTATTTCATTAAACTTAGTTGGGATATTATTGGAATTGATTTTACCAACTGCATCCTGGAATTCTTCAGGACTGGCTTTCTTCCGAAGACGTTCGTTTCCTCTTTTATTTCTTTGGTGCCTAAGTCTGACAATCCTTAGGGGTTTGAAGATTTCAGGCCTATTAGTCTTGTTAGTTGCGTCCTCAAGACCGTGTCCAAGATGCTGGCTAGTAGATTGGGAAGGTTTATTCACAAGATCATCTCTCCTTCCCAATCTGCTTTCATTCCTAGTCGTCAGATTTTTGACGGGATTCTGCTTGCTAATGAGATTGCAGATTTTACGAAGAGATCCAACAAAGAGTGCCTCTTTCTTAAAGTGGATTTTGCTAGGGCGTAGATTGCGTTGATTGGCGGTTTCTAGAATTTATGCTTATCAAGATGGGTTTCGGTAGCAGCTGGATTAAGTGGATTCGTGGTTCAGTTTTTAAAAGTTACTTGTCCATCCTTATTAACGGAAGTCCATCCAAGGATTTCAAGGTTGGACGTGGTTTAAAACAGGGTGATCCTCTGGCCCCTTTCCTGTTCACTATAGTCGCGGAAGGCCTGGCCTGTTTTGTTAGAAGAGCTACCGATAACAATTTACTTTCCCCTTTTAAAGTTCAAGAGTCTCCCTCTCCTTGCTTGCTTCAGTTTGCCGATGACACCCTTCTTATCGGGGATGGTTCGGTGAGGAACTTATGGATTTTCAAGGCTATTCTTAGATATTTCGAAATCAGCTCTGGGCTTAAAATCAATTACTCCAAGAGTTGTATCTACGGTATTGGTGTTAATCCCGCCATCCTCTCTGCCGCTGAAGATTTCCTCCATTGCAAGTCTGGTTCTCTACCTTTTAAATTTCTGGGGCTCTTTGTTGGAGGCAATCACCGCCGTATTTCATTTTGGAACCCTGTAATCGATTCTGTGAAGAAAAAGCTTTCTTCCTGGAATAGCCGTAACCTCTCTTTTGGGGGAAGAGTGACGTTGCTTAATTCGGTTATAACCAACTTGCCTATACATCACCTAGCCTTCTACAGGGTGCCTTCTAAAGTCGTGAATCAAACTATTTCCCTCCAACGCCGTTTCCTTTGGGCAGGGGCCGCTGACAAAGGTTATGTTCCTTGGATATCTTGGAATACCATTTGCAAAGCCAAAGATTTTGGTGGTCTTGGGGTGAAACACGTGGGTAGGTTCAACCATGCTCTTCTTCTTAAATGCTTTTGGAAGTTCATCAGCGGTGGAAACGAGATATGGAGACAAACTTTGGAACATAAATACGCGACGTTATTGATTGCAAAATTGGTGACGGTTCGAACATTGCTTTCTGGCATGCTCCTTGGATTGGTTCTGAGGCACTGAAATTCCAATTTCATAATCTATTTAAGGCGTCTAGTCTCCCTGCGATTAGTGTTAAAGAAATGGCGGAGAGGGACGGAGATTTGTG
Organism: Lathyrus tuberosus; assembly: GCA_022829125.1. Lineage (NCBI taxonomy): Eukaryota > Viridiplantae > Streptophyta > Magnoliopsida > Fabales > Fabaceae > Lathyrus > Lathyrus tuberosus. The sequence continues at coordinate 11,145,888 of JALAZF010000100.1, read as the reverse complement.
GAGTTGGAGGCTTAACGAACTTGTCGATGGCGAGGTTATGAGCGATGTTGTGCTGGTCCAGGAGAGAGACCAGTGCCTCCAGGTCCTGGCCCAAGTCAATCTTAACGTCCATGAGGAAGATTCTTGGAGTTGGCTTCTACACAACTCAGAAACTTTTACGGTTAACTCTTGCTACGTGGCATTGAACAACTCTTGCTATCTTAGTGGGGCTGCCACTGCCTCTGCTGAATTGATTCAAACTTTTTGGAACACGGCTCTTCCGCCCACTGTTCAGTTTTTTGGTTGGAGATTGGCCCAAGATAGACTCCCTATTAGAGCTAACTTGGTGATTAAGAAGATTATTGATAATGACCATGAAAAGGTATGTTGTTTCTGTTTTCTTCACTTAGAAGATTCAGCTTATCTTATCATCTCTTGCCCCAAGTCCACTTTGGTATGGAACAAAATTTGTGACTGGTTGAATATTGGTACAATTTTGGAAAATAACATCTACCTCCATGCTAGAATTTGGAACACTAGGATGAAGGGTTGTTGTGGAGTGGCCTCTAAAAACTCTATATGGTTTATTACTTGCTGGATTCTATGGAAGCACAGGAATAATATTTTGTATAATGGTGTAATATTTAATGCGAGCGACATTGTTTTCGACATCAAAAACTTTGCTTGGAACTTTTTGATTCTAGGTAGGAAGGATAACATTACTTGTAGGTTTTATGAGTGGTTTAAACACCCGCTCCACTTCTTGTAATTTCCGGTTTGAGATTTCCTTAATCTCGTTTATTGATATTGCTTACTAAAAAAAATAACTATGAAATCTTGCCTGAGATTACCGATGATTTTTCTGAGTATGATGATCTCATAGCGAGCTTCCTTAAATAATTGTTAAGTTCATTTTATTTTACTTTAAGATGTAAATAATCATCAATATCAAATAAAGGATGATATATTATTATTATTCGTATTAAGCTTCTATGAATGTGGTTTTGTTCATTCTTTTTAAGTTGTCTTTCATAGTTTGATAATGAGACATTTGATAATTGAAATGATTATAGAGTCTAAAAAGAGATGCATCTTTACATATATTTTATAGTGAAGTTTCAGTCATAAAGAAAATAATCGTTAAAAATTTAATTTTCAATCGAACACTAAATTTTTAGACTTCTTTTATATTATATTTTAAATTTAACAAGCAACCACCTGAAATGTCAATTTTAAATATAATTCTCTCTGGATGAGAGATTTATTAAGAGAGAATTATTATCAGTTAGGTATTCGACAAACGAGAATAGTTTTACTGACTGTATTTCCTGTGCTGTTGGCAATGGAAGCACTGCATTTTTCTAGATGGCCCAATGGTTGGGGTCGACTCCTCTTTGTGTTTCTTTTCCTCAGTTGTTCGAAGCTGCAGACCTTAAATGGAGCACTATCAAGGATATGGGGAAATGGGACCAATTGGACGTCGCATCCCTCCATGACAACTAGTTTGTTTGTTGCATACCCAAACCGTGAAGCTGATTTTCATGATCTAAAGAATATGTTGGATGGTGTTAACATAGATACTGATAAGGAAGATGCTTGGTCTTGGAAATTAGATGCCAGTGAAGAATTTACTGTTAAATCTTTTTATGACCACATTGTAAGTGGTAATTTGGAAAGATTGGAGGAATCTCTAGCGTCAGCCATTGATATTCTTTGGAAGATCTTAATTCTGATGAAAGTAAAAATCTTCGTATGGCGTTTGTTTCTTGATAGATTGCCCTCTCGTTTGAATCTTGTGAAGAGAGGAATAATTGGGAATGTCCATGAGAAGGTTTGTGTTTTGTGTTTCAACGAGTTGAAAGATGTATCTCATCTCTTTTGTAGTTGTCCTAAATCCTTATAACTTTGGAGGAAGGTGTGCGATTGGATGGATATAGAAGAGTTTAGCAAACCGGACTATTGTAGGCATGTTATGTCATAGTTCGTTAAATTGAGTGGTAGAGGTAGAAAGGATTTGATTGCTTCTATTTGGTTCATTACTTGTTGGAATCTTTGGAAGGTTAGAAATGATATTATTTTCAACGATGAGGTCGGTAATGTCGATAATATCTATCATAAAATAGGAGGGTGTGTAGTATTTATGAATGGAATAAATTTCCATTTAATTTTTTGCAAGGGAGGGGTGTCTAGATCATGACTTCTAGAGTTTTGTCTTGATAACCTTTGTTCCTCTTGGAGTTCTATTTGTATCCATTAGGGTAGGAGATACCCTTAATCTCCTTTTATTGAATTATAGCTTATAAAAAAAAACTTTTGTATGTTACTAAAAGTTAAATATTTTTTTCATTATTTATTGAAACTAATTTTTTACAATATTAAAAATATAAAAACCCAAAAATTCATTCCCTTATTCATCATGTCTGGGAACAACTTCCTTCCATAAAGCTTTTTAAAATTCTTTTGTCTAGTCTTAACGACATATCTAAGACATCTCCTAACAACATTTAACCTCTGAACCCTAGTAAAATGTTTGCACAAGTCTTGAATTAAAAATCAAACATTTGTCATATCCTAATATCCCATCTCCCTCAACCTTGTATCATGGGAGATGGTTCACAATCTCAATACCAAAAGAGGAATACCGGGCTGTCCTTAAAGCTCGTGAACATACACTACTACGAAAAACCCATTTAGCAACGGTTGGGAATGACATATAATGACGCGGGCGAAGGCGTTGTTATGCAGATTGTTGTTGTAAGTTCGCCGTTTCTACAACGGTATGGAAACCGTTGTTGTATTCTGGAAGCGCGCATTATATTGCAACGGTTAGAAATTTCAACCGTTGTAATATCAATTAACTATCACAACGGTTATGAGTATCAACCGTTGTCATATATATTAACTATCACAACGGTTATGTTTCTCAACCGTTGTGGAATGTACCCTTAGTTTATTAAATACAAATGTATATTGCTTGTTTGACCATACACCTAATTAAAGAAATATAACCATTAAAATTGGTAAAGAACTATATAATCTGAATATTAAATTGTTCTAGATCCTTTTTAGATCTTTTGGCAAACTCCAAAATTTCATTTAAAACAAGCACCCCATCTAACAAATTCCTTCCCTCCAAAAAAGCAGTTTGAGTATTTGAGATAGTTCCTCCAATTTTCTTTTTGAGCCTATTGGAAAGGATTTTAGATATTACCTTATACACTGAAGTTACGAGAGAAATAGGCCTATATCCATCAAAATCTTTAGGAGTTTCAACCTTCGGGATCAAAACCACAAAAGAAAATGTGAAACTTTTATGCAGTTGTTCACCTTCTAAAAATTCCAGCACACAGTTTGAAAACTCTGAGCCTAAAATGTCCCAACATTTCTTCAAGAATTCAAAACTAAAGCCATCAGGCCCAGGACTACGATCACCTGAGAATCCAAACACCACTTTCCTGATTTCCTGCAAGTTAACATCAACCTCTAGGTCCTGACTATTTGCAGATGAAAGATAATTAAAACCAGAACCACCAATACAAGGGAATGGTCTATCCACCCTACTGAATCTACCAGCAAAATGAGAACTAGCAGCTTCTTTCACAGTCTGTGCATCCTCCTCAAATTTACCATTAATAGTGACACCATTAATGGTATTCAAATTTATCCTCTGTCTCAACGCAGAATGAAAGAACTTAGTATTGATATCACCGTCAGCTATCCACTTGGATCTCAATTTTTGTTTCAGAATGCTTTCTTTTACTCTTATAGATTTCCAAAAATTGTCTTATGCTACATTCCTACAGAACAGTTCCTCACCAGTGATAGCTCCTCGTCTCTGAAGAATCAGGTCTTCCAGTTCATTAATAGACTCGACTTTCTTTTGCATATTAAGATCAACCCAGCCATATACATTGGTATTCCACCATCGAATTCTATCTCTAAGATGTTTCATTTTCTTTGCCAGAATATAAGAAGCCTTTCCTGTTATCCTGAAATCTTCTCACTCCTTCTTAATGAAAGGGATGAAGTCACTGTGATCATACCAGCAAGACAAAACCTTAAACGGCTTAGGACCCCAATTAGTATTTTTAGCAGTAATCCAAACTAGCCTATGATCTGTTATATCCCTCTCACTAATACGTTGCGTCGCCATATTCCAATCATTAAAGACAGAGGGAGAGACAAGAAATCGGTCAAGACGACTGTAGATTGTACCTTTTGACTTAAACCAAGAGAACTTGAGCCCACTTAAAGGAAGATTAACCACTCCTAAAGTGTTAATGAACTCAGAAAACTCTAACATATGGCTTCTATTAGGTCGAGTATACCCAATATGCTCCTCCATACTCTTAATCGAATTGAAGTCCCCCCTAATATCCACTCTCCTGGATTCAAACTATTTTTAAGATTTATTAAGGCCCTCCACAAATCTCTCCTCTCTGCAATTTTACAAGGAGAATAAATGTTAAACAGATAACACCTTCTGCCCTTCCCTATCGCTTGCATCCCAAGATATCCTTTACCCCTGTAACTACAAATAGGTGTCAAAACTTCAGTCTTCCATATGATAACCAGCCCACCAGATAACCCAATAGCATTATGTCGCTCTCGAAAGATTCACATCCAACGGTACAAACGCGAGAGTGGCGCGGAAAACACAGAGTCGCCAACAATGTGTATTTATCCCAAGAGAGGGAAAGGAAACACTGCATAAACCTGAAGAGAAAGGGGGAAAGACATGGTCATCGCAACCATAGTCAGGGTTCGGGAGTCGGTTATGCGAGGGGAAGGTGTTAGCATCCCACGCATCCATCGTACTCGATGGGATCCACGCTTGTTGTCTAAATGGAGGGTGAGATGTCCTACTATCTATTGCTGAACAAAAGAAAACGGGGATGAGGGTGACTAAGACGGACTCGGTAGGACATATTCGAAGCCCTAGGCCTACGTACTCCCTCAGTGCAATGGGAAAGTCAGAGTCAACGTAGTTCGGACAGGAACTGTGGGGGAAGGTTGCTCGCCAAGACAATCGCTGTCTTGTGCCTACATATCCTCAATCGGACGAGAGAGAGGAATCAAAGCTAATGTAGTTTGTGGGTACGACCACGAATGGGTAAGTGTTTTTTACGTGAGCGACGAGCTCTTTTCTGAAAATGAAATTTGAAACCCAACAATCCCGAGGGATAAAAAGATTTGAATTTGTTTTGTGATTTTTAGACTGAAGTGTTTTTGTTAAGTTAGTTCGTAACTTGCATTGCACCAAAGTCTAGGGCACAGGGACGAATACTTAACGAATCGTCCCAAGACAGGACGTCTGCTAAGTACTCTAGAAAGATGAGAGGAAGCCCCTCATTTCTCATTCCCCACGCTTAAGGCTCGTGCGTAATACACTTTATCTTTATTAAGTGTTTTCAAGAAGTTTTGAGATGAGAAGAGAGAAGATCCAAAGGACTCTCTAAAAGGAAACTAAGAGTCCTAATGTTATCATGCATGGATGACCTATGGTTATTGAGGCTTAGGAAGGGCGACTACCTAAAACCTAATGCTAATCCTACTCCAAGCTTAATCAAAAATTAAGTTGGACTAGGTAGCTCTAAAGGGAGAGAATCCAAGACTTAAACAAGTCTTGAGATTTATGGGAGGAAGAGAGTGAAAGAGAAGAATGAGAAAGAGAAGGATTAAATAAGAAACAAGATAGGGCAGCAAGCACATCATATCAAGTATATCCAACTCACATCATCAAACAAGTCTCAAAGATCATGCAAAACATCTCAAGTAAGCATGCAAAGGTAATCATGAAAGAATGCAAGCATACTTATATGAAATGCACAATTAAGCACCAATGAACTTCATATCAAGATGAAATGAGAAAAATAAGATGAAGATGAAAGCAAGTCAGAACCAAGATCATAACATCATCAACAATTCTCATGTGCAGAAGAAGATCAAAACATGATACATTATGCACCAAAGAAAGTCCACAAAAGGAAATCAAAGTTCAAGCACATAAAGCATATCCAAACATGATCCACAAATTGCAAAATTAGGTCCCAAGGGACCTCGACCAGGGGTAAACACTATAGAAAATACTCATGCAAAGAATCACAAAGAAACTCAATCAATTAGACATGGTAAAGCAATTAGGGTTAAGAGATGTCAAGAGATGATCATGCATAATTCACTTAAGCACAAATAATCAAACACATATCAAATGACATTAAAAAATTGAGAAATCAAAATCCAAATGACCTAAGTCAGAGACTAACAACATGTCAAAAAATCACACCAAAATTCAAAGTTTAAGTACCTTAAACAATTAGGCAAAGATCACATAGGAACCATGAACCAATATGCAAAGGAGAGGGACTAAAATGCAATATGAAAAGAGTTTAAAAATATGAGAAAAATATTTTTAGGAACCTCAACATGTCCTATGAAATATGCAAAAAGAATGGGATGCAAATCATACACCAATGATGAGAACAAAAATCAACAAGGCAGTGTGTGCACAATTGAAGAAATTCACAAAGAAATTAATCAAACAATTAATTCAGAGGCACAAAATAAAATAAAAATGGAAAATAAAATTTGCCAAAATTTTATAAAATGCCAAAGATGATCCATGATTTTTTTTTTAGAATTTTCTGATGCATAAATCTATTTTTAAAAATTAAAAATGAAAATGCAACAATTAAAATAAAATAAAAGGAAATAAAAGCTAGGGGGGCAAACAACAAGGGAAACACGTTCAATACATCAAATGGGCTGAACAAGGGGGTAGGGATAGCAAGCCCAAATCAAATGATCCACCAGCGCAGGTCAACAATCTCATACAAAACCCAGTCAACCATCTTGACTCACACACACCAACAGATTCATCCAAAGACCCACATGCAGTCAACAAAACCAAGGTAATCAAGATCAACGCTCAGGATTAGTGGACACATGACAACAATGATACACGCGTATTGTAACACCCCCTTTCTATACCCCCAAATAATCACATAAATCATTTAGGCACATATAAAAAAAATTGCCAGAGTACGATTAAAACATAGTATAAAAGAGGCATGTCACATCATACACGCATTTAATACATACAACACCTGCTCAAAATATTGATATGCAACAGTGGGGTAACTTGCCACAGGGGAACTTTGTCCTTACACCCACATCTCAATATTTAGAATAAAAGCAGAAAATCCAAACATTGAAATAATTTCAAGTATATATACATAGATATATACATCACCAAGTATCATCCATCATTATAAGTCATGTTTACATAAACATTCATCAACAAGATACATGTACAAATGTATCACAAAAGAATAATATACATCCTAGCTACCCGGTGCAACATATCAGAGCCAACCGACCAAAAGAATGAAGACACGCTTCATAAAAAGACCTCCAGCATACCTACCCTGCAATGCCTCATAGAGCATCATAAAACAGCAGAAGGGTGAGAAATATTATCATAATAACAATGCATATAATTATATATATATATATAAACATAAAAATACACATATTACACATTCTCACCACAATTCATCACATTTTCATCCATATACATCACAATGTATATATATATATATATATATATATATATATATATCCACCAAGCATATTCATCATGCACACTTTCACAATTCTCAATCATTCCGTATAAACATACACAATTATGTTCATTCAACAACACATCATTATAAAGATGATAAATGCAAATCATAGAGACCGACTCACGACTCTATGCAAATGCAATGCGGTACCGACTCAATCATCACTAGTTCACTCAGGAACTCTGCTGGAACCATCGCTCGTTACCGAAGTAACTCCCCGTCGGGCCTACGATGTTCACCCATTGCTCACACCCCACATGGGCACACAATGTTTATGGATCGCTCACACCCCACATGGGCACACGACCCGATCGTTCACACCCCACACGGGCACACGATCTGAATGCTCACACCCCACATGGGCACACAATCATTTGTAATCATCGCTCACACCTCACATAGCCACACGACGTTACAACGGATTCTCATTAGAATCGCTCAACACAAGAATGCACATCATGATGCTTCACATGCAAAATGACTCGAAAGACATTCTTGAAATGCATACATATTCACAATATATTCATGCATTCATCACATATAATCCATCTACATTCACATCAATTGTATAACAGCATACACATTTATCCAAACAAATCAATTTACGGTTTACCGGAAAAGTCGGCTAAAAATAATATTTTCCATCATCATCAAAAAGTACTCATCCACAGCTTCGATTCGATATAAAGAACACTTAAATCCGATAAACAACGAAGAAGATATGTAGATTTCAAAATAACGCAAAAACATAAACCGGAGGCCCGACACTACGAAACGGTTCGAAAATACTGTTCCAATTGGAACAGTTTTAGACCTCAAAACCATTTTTCATAGAAAGAACATCTCGTTAGCTTCCCAACGCTTCGAACGGGGGTCAAAACGGACTTACGGTTCAAGAGATATGAATTTTCGAAGTTTTCCGAAAAATCAGGATTTTCCACCTACAGCACGCGTCCGTACGCCTGCGCACAAAACCAGAATATCTGCTACATTCTGGTACAGCTGCGTAATCGCCCAAAACCCGACCGATTCAATTACTTTCTTCCGAATAAATACATGGTGATATCACATAAATACACAGCAACATATTAGGATCAAGAAAAACCCGATTCCACCACTTTTATTTTTCACCAAAATCTCAAAACCCTTAATCACCAAAATTGTGAAAACTCACATAATCAACCAAATTCAACAAAACGAGTTTCTATAATCTCGGTCTAACCTCATGCGACTAATCTTCAGAATTTATTTCAAATTTCATCCGTGAAAACATCGATTCTAACCGATTATGTCAAAATCCAACCTAACCTCAAATATTTCTAACACAACCAAAACAATCGAAATAAAACATACATAATCGTATACAAAGTTAAGATAACGATATTTCACACCCTTACCCGATTTAATCGATTCTTAGAGGTCGTTTCGTCGATTTCTAGTTTTTCTCCACTTTTCCTCTTTTTCTTCTTTTCTCTTCTTTCTCTCTTTTTCTCTTATGTTTTCTTTTCTTTACTAACTTTCTCACTTCTAACTTATTATATCTTTTCTTTTCTATTTCTTTTCTTAAAATATCTCACAAATATCTAATAATACATTTTCTCACTTAAAAATATCTAACTTATCATTTTCTCACATAATTTCTAACTTATGATTAATTGAGAAAAGTCTAAAATACCCTTCATTCTAATTTCCCCGAAAACTCTCGAAAACGGTAAAATAACATTTAACACACCAATTTAACAAATAAAATAATTTATCACCCAATTAAAATAAAAGACTCAAGAATAATGGAATAATCAAAATCGGGGCGTTACAACTCTCCCCCACTTTGGAAATTTTCGTCCTCGAAAATAATACCTGATTCAAACAACTCCGGATACGACTCTCGCATCCCACTCTCTAGTTCTCAAGTCATATTGCCTTCCGCAGCGTCTCCCCACGCTACTTTCACAAGCGCAATATCCTTGCCTCTTTGTTTCTTAACTTCGCGGTCCAAAATCCTAACCGGTAAAGCTTCCACCGTAAGGTTATGTCTCACTTCAACCTCGTCCATAGGAATAACATGTGACGGATCCGGAACATATTTCCGAAGTTGCAAAACATGGAATATGTCATGCAAATTCGAAAGGTTCGGAGGCAACGCCACACGGTAAGCCACAACACCAACTCGTGAAGTAATCTGATACGGACCAATAAAACGAAAAGTCAACTTCTTTGACTTCAAAGCACGACCCACACCCGTAACTGGTGTAACTCTCAAAAACACATGGTCGCCTTCTTGAAACTCAAGATCTTTCCTTCTCTTGTCATGATAGCTCTTTTGTCTACTTTGAGAAGCTTTCATCTTCTCCCGAATAAACTTCACTTTCTCCGTCGTTTGTTGTACCATTTCCGGTCCAACTATTGTCCTCTCGCCGGTTTCATGCCAACACAAAGGTTTTCGACATCTCCGACCATACAAAGCGTCAAATGGTGCCATACTTATACTCGAATGAAAACTGTTATTATAAGTGAATTCAATCAACGCCAAATAACCATCCCAAGCACCACCTTGCTCGAGTACACAAGCACGGAATAAATCCTCCAACGATTGAATCGTCCTCTCGGTTTGACCGTCCGTTTGTGGATGATAAGCCGAACTCAATCTTAGCTTAGAACCCAAAGCCTTTTGTAAACTCTCCCAAAACCTCGATGTAAACCTAGGATCTCAATCCGATACAATACTCTTAGGAACTCCATGTAACTTCACCACCACAAGAACATAAATCTCGGCTAACTTCTCCAAAGGATAACTAATATCAATTTGGAATAAAGTGAGCAGATTTAGTAAGCCTATCAACAATTACCCAAATTGCATTATGACCTCTTTGCGTATTCGGCAATCCCGTAACAAAATCCATCGATATACTATCCCATTTCCATTCCGGAATATCCAACGGTTGCATAAATCCACTCGGTTTTTGATGTTCCACCTTAGACTTTTGACAAGTTAAGCATGCATACACAAATTGAGCAACATCCCTCTTTAATCCAGACCACCAAAAGATTTTCTTCAAATCTTGATACATTTTGTTCGCTCCCGGATGAATACTTAAGTTACTTCTGTGCCCTTCTTCCAATATCATCTTTTTCAACTCCTCATCATCGGGAATACAAATACGACCACGGAATCTCAAAACTCCATAATTATCAACTTTTAAATCCTCATTCTCATTCAACATCAAATCAACGAATTTCAAGTCCAACTTTTGCTTTTCACCTACCGTTGCAAGAAAATCATTTGTAACATGTAGCATACCAAGTCTCACACTTCTCGGTGTCATTTAACAAACTAAACTCAAGTCTCTAAAATCCTCCAAAAGTTCCCATTCTTTCATCATCAATGTGGACATATGTAACAACTTCCGACTTAAGGCATCGGCTACCACGTTTGCCTTACCCGGATGGTAATTCAAACCAAAATCATAATCCTTCAAAAGTTCTAGCCACCTCCTTTGTCTCATGTTCAATTCTTTCTGATCAAATAAATATCTTAAGCTTTTGTGATCACTAAAAACTTCAAATCTTGCACCATAAAGGTAATGCCTCCAAATTTTCAAAACAAACACCACGGCCGCTAACTCCAAGTCATGTGTAGGATAATTCTTTTCATGCACTCTCAATTGTCTAGAAGCATATGCCACAACTTTTCCATCTTGCATCAAAACACCACCTAAACCTGTCAATGAAGCATCACAATACACAACAAATGGTTCATTAGGATTAGGCAAAATCAAGATCGGAGTCGTTGTCAACCTTCTCTTTAGCTCATTGAAACTCTCTTCACAATGAATATCCCAAATGAAAGCCTTTCCTTTACAAGTCAATTGCGTTAAAGGAAGTGCCAACTTCGAAAATCCCTCAATAAACCTCTGACAATAACCCGCCAAGCCTAAAAAGCTTCGAATCTCCGTAACCGACCTAGGAGCCTCCCATTGCATCACCGCATCTATCTTGGATGGATCAACACTAATACCACTACCGGAAATAACATGTCCAAGGAAACTTACTTCCGACAACCAAAATTCACATTTTGACAACTTAGCATACAATTGTTTCTCTTTCAAAATTTGCAACACAATTCTCAAATGCTCTTCATGCTCCTCTTGAGACTTAGAGTAAATCAAAATATCATCGATGAACACAACCACAAAACGATCCAACTGTTCATGAAAAATACGATTCATGTATTCCATAAACACCCCCGGCGCATTAGAAACCCCGAATGGCATCACGGAATATTCGTAATGACCATACCGTGTCCTAAATGCCGTCTTCTGAATATCCTCGCTTTTCACATGAATTTGGTGATATCCCGATCTCAAATCAATCTTGCTAAAGACATTCGCACCAACCAATTGGTCCATCAAATCATCGATCTTTGGAAGCGGATACTTGTTCTTAATTGTCACTTTGTTCAACTGTCGATAATCAATGCATAACCGCATACTCCCGTCCTTCTTCTTTACCAACAATACTGGAGCACCCCAAGGAGAAACACTTGGCCTTACAAATTTCTTGTCCAACAAGTCATTCAATTGCTTTTTCAATTCTACCAATTCCGATGCCGACATACGATACGGTGACATCGAAATCGATCTAGTACCCAGAAATAGATCAATAGAAAATTCAACTTCTCTTTCCGGCGGTACATCCGTAATATCTTCCGGAAACAATTCTGGAAATTCACACACCACTGGGAACACATCAAGCTCAACTTGACTCTCCACCGACAATGATGCAAACAAACCAAACAATTGAGCTTCGTCCGCTAAAAGTTTCTTCAACTCTTTAGTGGATAGGAAACTCTCAAATTCATCATCTTCCAAAGAAGGAAACCTTACTAACTTGTGATAGCAATCTATATGAACTCGATTAAATTGCAACCAGTTCATACCCAAGATCACGTCCAATCCCACCAACGGCAAACATACTAAATCCATAACAAAGTCTTTACCATACATGGTTAAAGGACAACTCATACACACCAAAGATGTATTTACCGACCTTGAAGCAGGAGTCTCAATAACCATTTCAGCACCCATCAAAGTTAACGCAAGATTCATACGCTTCGCGTACTCAGACGAAATAAACGAATGAGTCGCTCCCGTATCAATAACAGCAACTGAAGGTATACTATTAATAAAGCATGTACCTTTAATCAAACTGTCTGCATTCGTAGTTTGAGTACCCGCCAATGCAAACACCTTTCCGCCCCCTTGAGCTTGTTTCGGCTTAGTACACTTAGTACTAATGTGACCCACTTCTCCACAATTATAGCACTTCACCATATTCCTTCTACAATCTGTAGCAGCATGCCCAAGACCACCACAATTAGAACATTTCGCTACAGGCTTCCCACACTCAAATGATTTATGACCTATTTCACCACATTTGTAACACCTAACAACACCGGAACCTCCTCCTCCAGATCTCCTATCAAAGCTTCCCCTATGCTTGCCCTTATCAACGGGTGTCACATAAGGTCCACTTCTAGCTTGTTGCTTCCCCTTCCTCTCATTCAAACTTTTGTAATGTGTAGAACGAGCCTTACTATCTTCTTCGAAGACAACATTCCGTCAAATCAGCAAACCTCCTTATCCTTTGATATCCCACAGCTTGCTTAATCTCAGGACGTAAACCATTCTCATATTTAATACACTTTGAGAACTCAGCAGTAATCGCAGCATAATGAGGATGGAATTGAACCAACTCCACAAATTTAGCAGTATAGTCCACCACAGACATACTACCTTGTTTCAGTTCAAGAAACTCCATCTCCTTATTTCCCTTCACACTCTCAGGGTAATACTTCCTCAAGAATTCAGTACGAAATAAATTCCAAGTTACCTCTTCATCATCCACCTCAAGAACTTCACGTATACCGACCCACCAATCATCGGCTTCTTCCCTCAGCATGTGAGATCCAAGCCTCACCTTATTCTCCTCCGCACAGTCCATAACTCTGAAGATTCTTTCAATTTCTTTCAACCAATTTTGAGCTCCATCGGGATCAAATTTTCCTTTGAAAACCGGTGGTTGATTCTTCCTGAACTCGTCATTAGCATTCACGTTCGGCGCACCTTGCACTGCCCTAGCCATTGATTCCAAAGCCGCAGCCATCGCATTGTCGTTTCTACCCAACATATTCTGATTATTTCCAAAAATAACAACAAGGTTAAACAACAGTTCAACCAACACAACAACAAGACAGACACAACTGACTCAACTCTGGCTCTGATACCACTTAATGTAACACCCCCTTTCTATACCCCCAAATAATCACATAAATCATTTAGGCACATATAAAAAAATTCGCCAGAGTACGATTAAAACATAGTATAAAAGAGGCATGTCACATCATACACACATTTAATACATACAACACCTGCTCAAAATATTGATATGCAACAGTGGGGTAACTTGCCACAGGGGAACTTTGTCCTTACACCCACATCTCAATATTTAGAATAAAAGCAGAAAATCCAAACATTGAAATACATCCAAGTATATATACGTAGATATATACATCACCAAGTATCATCCATCATTATAAGTCATGTTTACATAAACATTCATCAACAAGATACATGTACAAATGTATCACAAAAGAATAAATACATCCTAGCTACCCTGTGCTACATATCAGAGCCAACCGACCAAAAGAATGAAGACACGCTTCACAAAAAGACCTCCAGCATACCTACTCTGCAATGCCTCATAGAGCATCATAAAACAGCAGAAGGGTGAGAAATATTATCATAATAACAATGCATATAATTATATATATATAAACATAAAAATACACATATTACACATTCTCACCACAATTCATCACATTTTCATCCATATACATCACAATGTATATATATATATATATATATCCACCAAGCATATTCATCATGCACACTTTCACAATTCTCAATCATTCCGTATAAACATACACAATTATGTTCATTCAACAACACATCATTATAAAGATGATAAATGCAAATCATAGAGACCGACTCACGACTCTATGCAAATGCAATGCGGTACCGACTCAATCATCACTAGTTCACTCAGGAACTCTGCTGGAACCATCGCTCGTTACCGAAGTAACTCCCCGTCGGGCCTACGATGTTCACCCATTGCTCACACCCCACATGGGCACACAATGTTTATGGATCGCTCACACCCCACATGGGCACACGACCCGATCGCTCACACCCTACACGGGCACACGATCTGATTGCTCACACCCCACATGGGCACACAATAATTTGTAATCATCGCTCACACCTCACATAGGCACACGACGTTACAACGGATTCTCATTAGAATTGCTCAACACAAGAATACACATCATGATGCTTCACATGCAAAATGACTCGAAATACATTCTTGAAATGCATACATATTCACAATATATTCATGCATTCATCACATATAATCCATCTACATTCACATCAATTGTATAACAACATACACATTTATCCCAACAAATCAATTTACGGTTTATCGGAAAAGTCGGCTAAAAATAATATTTTCCATCATCATCAAAAAGTACTCATCCACAGCTTCGATTCGATATAAAGAACACTTAAATCCGATAAACAACGAAGAAGATATGTATATTTCAAAATAATGCAAAAACATAAACCGGAGGCCCGACACTACGAAACGGTTCGAAAATACTGTTCCAATTGGACCAGGTTTAGACCTTAAAACCATTTTTCCTAGAAAGAACATCTCGTTAGCTTCCCAACGCTTCAAACGGGGGTCAAAACCGACTTACGGTTCAAGAGATATGAATTTCCGAAGTTTTCAGAAAAATCAGGATTTTCCACCTACAGCACGCGTCCGTACGCCTGCGCACAAAACCAGAATTTCTGCTACATTCTGGTACAGCTGCGTAATCGCCCGAAACCCGACCGATTCAATTACTTTCTTTCGAATAAATACATGGTGATATCACATAAATACACACCAACATATTAGGATCAAGAAAAACCCGATTCCACCACTTTTATTTTTCACCAAAATCTCAAAACCCTTAATCACCAAAATTGTGAAAACTCACATAATCAACTAAATTCAACAAAACGAGTTTCTATAATCTCGGTCTAACCTCATGCGACTAATCTTCATAATTTATTTCAAATTTCATCCGTGAAAACATCGATTCTAACCGATTATGTCAAAATCCAACCTAACCTCAAATATTTCTAACACAACCAAAACAATCCAAATAAAACATACATAATCGTATACAAAGTTAAGATAACGATATTTCACACCCTTACCTGATTTAATCGATTCTTAGAGGTCGTTTCGTCGATTTCTAGCTTTTCTCCACTTTTCCTCTTTTTCTTCTTTTCTCTTCTTTCTCTCTTTTTCTCTTATGTTTTCTTTTCTTTACTAACTTTCTCACTTCTAACTTATTATATCTTTTCTTTTCTATTTCTTTTCTTAAAATATCTCACAAATATCTAATAATACATTTTCTCACTTAAAAATATCTAACTTATCATTTTCTCACATAATTTCTAACTTATGATTAATTGAGAAAAGTCTAAAATACCCTTCATTCTAATTTTCCCGAAAACTCTCGAAAACGGTAAAATAACATTTAACACACCAATTTAACAAATAAAATAATTTATCACCCAATTAAAATAAAAGACTCAAGAATAATGGAATAATCAAAATCGGGGCATTACACGTATACATCACGCCATTCAGAAATTAAAAGCAACTCACGTGAGAGGCATATGGTAATTTAATGCGTTGGCACATCAACAACCATCAGATTAATCAAACGTGCACAAATGAATCATCAAATCAAAGGTCACGCAAGATGAGTGGTCAGGATCTGTGGTACATGATAACTAGCATGGATTAAAAAATACACAATCAATAAAATAAAAGAAGATTTTAAAAGACGTGCCTGAACGTGGACCACCAGATCTGGACCACCAACGATCCAGATTTCATCTTCTCCATCAAAACCTCAGGTGACCTGAAACAGAAACCAGACGCCGGAACCCCAGTTTCGGTCGTCTTCTCCGGCGACCTGCACTTCAAACTTTTCTAGAATTTTACATCTCCACCACCATTCGAATCAGAATTCAACAAGGATCAAGAATATGTAGTTTAAATCAACAGATCATTAACACACAAAGCAAATCGAAGAGATAAAGTTTAGATCTAAAAACTTTAGATCTACAATACAGCCATGATACACGTCCAAAATCACATCTAAACACATCAGCATGATCAGCAACTCATGAGGAACACAATGCACACCATAAAATCAAGTTACATGATGATGAATTTCACACTAACCTGAGAATTGCAGAGCTTAAAATACACCAAGAAAACCCTCTGGAAGCTGCAAATCTACCCCTTAGAACCTCTAATTGCAAAATAAATGCAATTAGAGCTTGGAATCGTGCTAGATCTTAAGGTTTGAACTTGAACCTTCCAAAATTGAATCTGATGAAAAACTCACTCTCAGCTTTAATCAATGGTTGATTCTTGCTCTATTTACTTCACTAATCAAGAATGTGAAATAAAATCTCAAAGAAACTCCAAGGAAAGTGAGTTTCGAAGAGAGAAAGAGCGAAAGTAAAAGTTGGAATTTTGAGCAAATGAGAGTGCATGAGAGTGAAATGAACGTGTGATCCTCTTTATATAGACTTGGTTAACATTCTGAGCATGATTAGGGTTTCATTAATCCCTTGATTAAGGCTATCCAAGGTGATTTGCAAAAATGCAAGTTGTGAAGCACCCACTAATCCACACGTGCAAAGGTCATGGGATAAGCATGATTCATTCACATTTCACTTGCTGATCACAATGGAATTGAAATTGGGCCTTGTGGTGACTTGATTCATGAGATTTGATCCATCTTGGAAAAATGCATTTTGTGAAATAAGTGAGAAACATGGCACAAATTCACTTGCTTCAAGGGTTAAAAATGGTCCTCATGGAGTGTACTTGGTTGTTGCAATGTGACTTGAAGCATTAAAGGTCCTTACAAGTCATTTTGAATCAAAATGTAAAAGGTGGAAAAATGGATACATGAGAAAACCTTAAAAAACACCTTGCCTTCTTTTGATCATAACTTGAGAACCACAAATGGTATGGAGACAATCTAGTAATTTTTGGAAATGGGAGAGAAAGATCTTCAACTTTCATGTTTGAGGAAAATTCATTTGAAGCTTCCTTGATGATGAAAAGTCAAGTTGAAGATGGTTTGAAAAGTTGCCAAAAATGGAAATTTCACATTATAGGTCATTTTCCAAAAATAGTAACTTTTGGACAAACTCTTGATTCTTGATGAATGACATGAATCTTGACCTTTGAGGACCATATGAAGGCATAAGACCTTAAAAATCATGAAGAAGACCTCAAAATTCCATGGTTGACTTTCCTCCTTACAGTTGACTTTTGCTTACTTCACAAGTAACTGATCCACTGAACATGTTCCACAATGAACCACTAACCAAGCCTTCCTCTATGAGCACTTGGAGCACATGGAAACCATGAGAACATGCTTGAATCCACAAAGCCTTCAAGAAGCTCTTTGAACCCAAGAACCCTAATTTGGTCCCTCTGGTTATGAGGGAAAGATTCACTTGAAATCCCTTGCCATTCTTGATCTTATGAAGATATGATGAACCCCACAAACCACATTGAGGCTTGAGACTCCTTTGAGATGAACCAAGTACCTTTATCCCATGCTAAGAACCAATGCTATGCACAAATGCTAATGCAAGAAATGCAAAGAACATAAGCCAGTTAACCAAAAACAAGAAGGCAAATTTTGGGGTGTTACAGCTGCCCCTATTCAATCAACTTGGTCCTAAAGGTAGGATAGCAACGGCTGTCATGCGTTCAAAGGATTCACGGAGATTGAATACCAAAAGAAACCTAAAATTTGCAATCCTCAAAAGAGAGATGACTCCGCTGGGGAACAAGCAATAAATGCTGCACTGTCACAACACGGACGAGTGTTGGAAATCAATACATACGATGTATTGAAAAGTCTTGAAATAAACACGGACGGGTGTTAGCTATGCTGGGGATAAACACGGACGGGTGTCAAGGAATCAAAGATATCAGATACGGACGGGTGTAAAGAGGGTTCAATATGGACGGGTATCGAAAAGATACACGGACGAGTGTAAAGGGGTTTCAATACGGACGGGTATCGAAAAGGTACACGGATGGGTGTGAAGGGGTTTCAATATGGACGAGTATCGAAAAGGTACACGGACGGGTGTAAAGGGGTTTCAATGCGGACGAGTATCGAAAAGGTACACGGACGGGTGTAAAGGGGTTTTAATACGGACGGATATCGAAAAGGTACACGGACGGGTGTAAAGGGGTTTAAATACGGACGGGTATCGAAAAGGTACACGGACGGGTGTAAAAAGGTTCAATACGGACGGGTATCGAAAAGGTACACGGACGGGTGTAAAAAGGTTCAATATGGATGGGTATCGAAAAGGTAACACGGACGGGTGTAAAAAGGTTCAATACGGACGGGTATCGAAAAGGTACACGGACGGGTGTAAAAAGGTTCAATATGGACGGGTATCGAAAAGGTACACGGACGGGTGTAAAAGGGCTGAATTCTACTGGGGATTGGCCTTATTGGGGACCAAAATGATGAACTGAACACGGACAGGCGTTATCAATAGGTCAATACGGACGGGTATTGAAATCAAAGGTTCAAACACGGACGGGTGCCGAAGGAAACACGGACGGGTGTCAAGGTAAAAACCTTGAAGGGATGAATCAAAAGACCACCTGGACGAAAGGGATGAAAAGAGGTCAGGGGTTCACAATCCTGGCAAAACACTCTGCCGTGGGACTGTCAAATATTGCTTTGAATGACTAAACCCAACACTTGTGGAGTAAAGTCGAATGATATCTTCCTGAAATCCGGCTTTTCCTGACGAAGGTAAACTCAAACCTGGCTTATGCTTCAGATGCATATGTTTGAATTTTTCCGTAATGCTCCACACGAGGTGGAAATGCTACGCATTTAGGAGGATGTCATGCAAAAAAATGCTTATGCAATGCAAAAAGACCGTCCCAGCGAAATAAACGCTGAGAACAGAAGCAGCTCCACCGAGGACGACAAACTACATTGTCATCAAACCAAAGAAATCATGTTGAGGAAAACTTCACCCTGCTAGGGAAGATCACAACCACCAATTCTGCTGGAGATGGACGAATCTCCGAGAGAAAACCCACTCAATCGGGGAGGAACTGAAAACTAAAGATGGAAACTCCTCTGTCGGGGACGACCAAATGTTTCAGAACCTAGATTCAAAAATTGCCGGGGATACTAATCGCCAACAAACTCTGCTTGGGGATGGAAACCAAATACTGAAAATGGAAACTCCTCCACTAGGGATCACCAATCACTTCAGAACTTGGATTTGACGCCTGCCAAGAACGATTGGACTTAAGACCTGCTGGGGATACCAATCACCACCAGACTCTGTCTGGGGATGTCGGTGAGCTTAATCTGGTGCTAGGGAAATAACTTTACCCTCACCCTGCTGGGGATTAGATCAAACCGTTGTCGGTGAGACTATCCTTTTTGACCAACTGAGGAAAGTAGACACCAGGACTCTGTGGGGATAATAACATCTTTGTCCACGAATCTCCTGCTGGAGATACAACAACATCCACCTTAGAGTAATCAACTTCTGAATGCTTGCTAGGGAATAATAATCCAAACACAACTTCGGCTGGGTATACAATCCTCTGTACTCCTGCTGAGGGGGACAATCCTCTTATATCCTGCTGAGGGGGATGATCCTTATCAGCACATCTGCTTGGAAAATAGTAGTTGTCAACATCCACTCTGCTAGGGGATAAACGACTGTTTCCTGACTAACTGAGGAAAAAACGACTGCCCCATATCCTGTGGGGAAACACCATCTTTGATCAAAGAAGATGCTCCATCAATCTCTTGCTGGAGAGGCTACAGAAATGACAGTTTCTTGCTACTTGCTAAGGAAAGATGAGCCAAATCACAACTCTGGCTGGGGGTAAACCTCTTATATCCTGCTGAGGGGGACGATCCTCAATGACTCCGCTTGGGGAATTACTTCTTTATACACTGTTGAGGAAGCTTATCCTCGATACTCTGACTGGGGAGAGCAGCAAACTGCTGAGGATGATCAGACTCCAAAGTTGGGGAACAAAGCTCTACTGGGGAGGTACCAATGAAGATTAGACTTTGAATTACTTGAGATGACTAGATCTGACCGTTGAGGAAGAGAACACTCTGACTTCTCATCGTCTTCTTGACGATATTCTATCGTCTTACCTTGCTGAGAGTGAGGATTCCATCTATACTGCTAGAGATAAGAAACCTTCATAAAATCCCTTTTCGAACATAGGACAATTCTCTGCTTGAGGAAGAATAACAATTCCCACACCTTGTTGGAAAAAGATACCCTCTGGCTCTTTGCTGGAGGGAAAAGACTCCAAAAGTCCCACACTGGGAACAACTCAGTGCTTCAAGTTTCTGCATATTGATTGTCAAGAGCGAAACACAGTTCCTTTAACTCTCCACCTTGCCCCAGACCACAGGGTCTACTTGAAGCAATCATCTTAAGAGGATTTTACAGAAAACCTGGCGTTCAACAATGCCCCAGGGTCTTCAAACTCTTAGAGATGTATCCGGTCTGGAAATAACTGTCCCATACTTCATGATTCATGAAGTAAACCACCTCGAGAGAGTTCGTAATGGCCTGAAATGTTCAGCCACAGTATTCTGAACCTTGCAGAGGTGCTATCGATTGACTAGTTCTGAAGGGAAAAACTTCTCGCGCCCTTAAAGTGACCTGCCTCAGTACAAGCCTCGCAGTACATTTTTCTCTGACCAACTAGTCTTCGAGAGATTTACTGAATCTCGATGTGATTGCCCCAGTTTACACGCTTGCGGAGAGATTTATCGGATCTCGACATAATTGCCCCAGTTCGAAGAAATTTTCTCAACATGAATGCCCCAGTTCGGCTACATTTTGAAGAGATTTCTCGGTGTGATTGTCCCAGATTGGTTACATCTCAACACAAATGGCTGGGAACGCCTTTTTCCCACATAATCTTTCAACAACATATCCTCTAGAGTCTCGGGCACCTCAACTTGGCCAGTTTAAGCTTCTCGACTGATGTTCATCGTGTAAGCTTCTTTGATGTCAAACAAATGTATGCAAGCAGAAAATATTTATTTTGAGAATGATTATTCAAATGCAACACATATGTTAATCTTGAAGTCCTTACTGAAAATATGTCGCACAACCGAGTTACGACACTAATTTTTGAAAGGAAAGCAATACGCACATGCAACACCAACAAAAATCTTATTAGCACAACTCATGGGAGTCAGGAACGCTATCTCGTTGAAGTACGTCTTCAGACTAAACCATGTTTCAATTAGGACTTTTAAGGGTTGTAGCGTGGCCTGGTTCGCGGTTTGAGAAAAAAGGATTTATGGCTCAAAGTTTATTGGTACCCACCCACTCTTCATGATATTCTCCAGTCCTATGTTCAGCTAATTTGACACAAGTGCTCGTCTCTCAAAAGGTTTCTCGATTTCTAGGGAATCCATGCAACTGGTGATTCGACACCTGATGAGGTTTTGGACTAACAGTCGCGCCTTTTTGTCTTTTGTGTCTATAGTCAAATGACTTTGTTCTTATCGAGGATTTTCGTTGTAATCCTTTTGGCTTTTCACTTTCTCATTCTTTTGCTTTTTGTTCCCTAATTTTTTCCTGGACTGACTCTTTTGAGTTTTCAATTTTGAAGTCCAGCGGGATGCCTTAACTTTTGCCTAAGTCACTTGCTTTCAAGTTTTTCGACTTAGCAGGCTTTTTCTTTTTCTATTTTCTTCTCTTCTTTTTTTTTTTGAACAAGTCATGTGACACCGTTTTGCCTGACTTGTTTGAAAGGGCTGTGACTGTTTCACTCTTCGGTTGGTGAGGAGTAACCACTGTGGTTCTACACCTCTTAACCTCTTGATAGTGGAATGGAAGGTAATGGATCCTCAGATGTACACTCCATCTGATAGTTGAACACTTGGTTAAACTAACTGACGCCTACCCTGCCCCTGGGTTAAAATTAAGGCTTTTTCGTTTTCAGAAAGAACTCCTACTACTAGGCTCAAAGGGGTTGACAAAGGTCTATCTCCTTATCTCTCCAGTGTTTGTGAATTGGAAACAATGCCTGTACATCCTTAACAGGGTTTTATCCAAAAGCGTACCATTAGGAATCTGCGTTCTTATTTCGTCATCCTCCCTCCAAGAGTCTATGCAAGAAAGATAGTATTGCAGTGCATACAAGCATTTAAAATAAGTGAACATGAATGGAATTTCTCAAGAAAAACATACTCATTGCATTATGATTGTCATTCAGAAACAAACGAGTTCTTACATGCAAGCAATGTTTAAACAAACAAATGAAAGCTACATATGAAAATGCAATAAAGAAACTAATGATTGCCACGTAGAGGAAGGCTTGACTCCGTCTGGACTTATTGCTTTAGATGACGCTCTTGCAATCTGGTGCTTACTCTGACAAAGAAGCTTCAATCCAAAGGGGTACCATCTGGCGTGATGACCTTTGAGTCGATCAAGTCTTGTACCTTGTGCTAGAATACATTACAATTATCAATTTTATGCCCAAACGTTCCCGAGTGGAACTCGCACCTAGCATTCATGTCATAATCCAGAGGAATAGGGTACGGTACCGGCGTGGTACTCCTCGTTTGAATCAGAGAGTTCTTGAGCAGACGAGCAACAACTGACTATAAGGGATAGGAATAGGATTAAATATCCTCTTTGGCCTTCTTGGTCTCGGTTTCCCTTGCTGCTGATAATTCTGCTGTCGATGCTGATTTGGGCGCCTCACCTGCGCTTGCACTTTCCTTTCCACATTTGGCCGAGGCACATACAAAGGATGCTGACGTAGAGCTTCTGCACCAAAAGGTTGTGGAGAAAGTCCATGACATGAGGTGGATCCTGCAAAGAGGGGAGGAGTCTCCACTTCTGATGAGAACTTGATTGCCCCTGAATCAATGAGTTCTTGGACCTAATGTTTGAACCTTGTACAATTCTCAACATTGTGACCAGGTTCCCCAGAATGGAAGTCACACCTAGCATTCATATTGGAACCCAAAGAAAACCCTATCGGAGTTGGTCCTAGAGTGACACGCTCGACTAGTTTGAGCTCGAGCAGATAAGGAAGCAATTGCCCAGAAGGCATCAGAGAGGGATCAAACTTCTTCCTAGGCCTCTCTAGCCTAGGATCCTCTTGGGAAGCAGGGAGTGATTGCCGAGGAGAAAGCTCAGAAACTTCAGAGTGTGGAGAGGATTCACGAGACACTACATGATCTAGAAAAGGCCCCAAAGAGATGAGAGGAGTAAGGATTTCTGTTGCGGATGTGAGCGCAGGATTGTTTTCCTTCTTTAGCGCCGCATTCAAGATTTCCATGACCAAGCCCATCCGAGTCTTCATCCGGCTGACCTCCTCCCTCAGCATCTTCTGGTCTTGCATGAGAGTTTGCATATTTCCCATAAATTTCCCCATCTGGCCTCACATTTGTAGCACCCCAAAATTTGCCCTCTTACTTTTACCTAACCGGCTTATGTTTCTTTGTATTTTTTGCATTAGCATTGCTGCATTTGCATGTTTCTTTGAGCATGGGATCAGGGCATTTTCTTCAGCAGTACAGGATGTTTTCAGCACTGGTTTGATCTCTATCGGCGGTTAAGGCCAAGCATTTAATTCTCAAAGTCTTTTTGAGCATTTATTTTGCTCATTAAGTGATTTGAAGATCAACAGTTCCGGCAGTCAAATTTTGATCAGCAATTCAGCACCGAACAGCCGTCTCAGCAATTTAATCGGAACACGAAAAAATTAGGTCACAGCATATTTCAAGTGTTTTCCAGTAGTAATATCAGTTGGCAAGTTTCAGAGGTCTATCATGGTTCAGAACAGGTGGAACCAGGCGAATATTCAAGTTTCCCTCCTTTTGGCGCCAATTTTGAATTTTTGAACTGAGTAATCGATTACTCAAAGTGAGTAACCGATTACTCTGGGCGAAATTGCAAAAATTTACAATTTCCAGAACTGCAGAATTTTTGAATATTTTGTGGTCATGTGCTTGGCTTGTGCATGTGTGGGAAGGATCTAGATTTCATCATTTTCTACCCAAATTCAAATTCTCTCCATCATTTTTCCACCCCAATTCCACACTTTTTCTCCCTAATTTTTTCTCTTAATCTCCATTCCACTCATTAACCCACACTCCAAAACACATTTGAATTCCTATCCTAGCATATATTTAAGTGAATTCATTCCAAACCTCACAGAACTTTGATCCATTTTCTGAATTTTCTACACATCTCTCTCCAATTCTCTCAAACTTTTCTCTCATTTCCCAAAACCATCACTCAAAGTTTCATCCCCAAAGTTCATCAAATTTCACCTTGTAATTTGTTGATCTTGAAACTAAACCACCATCCATTCATCAATTCTTGAAAGAATCTTGGATTTGCTACTGTTTTGGAGTGTGGGATCACTTTTGGAGCAGCTTTTGATTATTTGGAGTGTTCTTGCTTGGATCTTGAAGTTTCTTGCTAGGATCTTGAAGATTATTGTATAGATCTCTGGTTTTCTTGCTTGGATTCACCAATTTTCCTTAGATCTATGTTTGATTTAGCTTAATTTCAACATATACAATGTAGATCTTTGGTTTGTGATGTGATTTGATCCACTTGTTTAATTTGATTTGTAATCTTGTTGTTTGATTGATGAAACTGGTGTTTGATTACTGACATTTGATGTAGATTTCGTGATTAATTGATTGCATGATCATTTGGTTGTCTGCATAAGTGATTGGATGATGAAAAGTGCTTTTCAAAGTTGATTTTCTGCCTCTGTTTCAGTGGTAATCGATTACTCTAACAGAGTAACTGATTACTCTGCCTAATTTTCACATTTTTTGCCAAATTTCAACTGAGTAACCGATTACTCAAAGTGAGTAATCGATTACCACTGCTGCATAGTGAGATTTTCTTGCATTTTCTTAGTTGTTTGAGATCCAATGCATGCCTAAACTTCATGGAATGATGCATTGATGTTTTGTGGACTATTCTTGAGCTGTTACACCTCACACCATTGCATGATCACATTTCTCGACACGCGACCTTTTGAATTTCATTGTTTATGAACATGTTTGTGTGGTTGATTAATTGTTGTGTTGATCATGTAATGCATACGTTTGGAGCTTGTTAATTACTAATTGCCGATGGTGGTTGCTGGAGTAGTTGTGTACATGCTCTTTTGCTTTCGATGTCATGATGTGCATACTTGATTTAACTTGATCATATGCTTGATATTGTGCATTCTTTCATAGTGTGGTGCATTCTTCCATGATGTCTTCAAGTTCATTCAACATGATATGTGACGTGTTTGTGATCATGATTAATCAATGTGCACGAGGTTTTATACATGTTTGCTATGCCATGATTGAATCGTCTTCAAGTTGTGATGCATGCTGTCCTGATTTCACATCTGTTTGGTGCAAGAGTGTTGTCATATGTGTTGTCCATGTATACACATGCTGTTTGTGATCTTTTACACCTATTTTCATGCTGAATGGTATGCTGTTAAATGCTGATTGGTGTTTGTACATGATTTCATTGCTGTTCTGAAGCAAATGTGTTGTTGTAGGTGCTGTACCTTCTCCTTTTACTCTTTTCTTCCCTTGGATCTCAAGACTTGATTAAGTCTTGGATTCTCTCCCTTTAGAACTACCTAGTCCAACTTAATTTTCAATTAAGCTTGGAGTAGGATTAGCATTAGGTTTTAGGTAGTCGTCCCTCCTAAGCCTCACTAACCATAGGTTACCCATGCATGATAACATTAGGACTCTTAGTTTCCCTTTAGAGTCTCCTTTGTGTCTTCTCTCTTCTCATCTCAAAACTTCTTCAAAACACGTAATAAAAGTTAACGTGTATTGCGCTTGAGCCTTCTATGTGGGAAGTGGGGAATGAGGGGCTTCCCCTCATTCTTCTAGGATACCTAGTGTACGTCCTGTTGGGGACGATGCGCGAAGTATTCGTTCCTATATTTAAGACTTGGGTTCAATGCAAGTTACGAAACAACTTAAAAAACACTTCTGTCTAAAAAACACAAAAACAAATTCAAACTCTTTTTATCCTTCGGGATTGTTTGGTTCCAGACCATTTTCAGAAAAGGGCACGTTACTTTCCGTCTGAGTCGCAAACAGGCATCGACCCTAACTGCCGGACGCGAACCTAACGTCGCTCATAAAAAACACTAACTGACCTCGTTAGCTCAAACTACGACTGCTCTGATTTCCTCTCTCTAGTCCTATTGAGGATACGTAGGCATAAGACGACGATGTCTTGGCGAGCAACCTTCCTCCACAGTTCCCGTCTGAACTACGTTGACTCTGACTTTCCCATTGCACTGAGGGAGTACGTAGGCCTAGGACAACAATAACGTCCTATCGAGTCACTTCTTTTTTTCTTTTTCTTTTTTGTTTCTCCGTTCTTTCTGTTCTCGTTTCTTCTCCGGTCCAGTAGCAGTGGAGCTCCAGACGGCGACACCCTTTGATGCAGATAGCAAGCGTGGATCCCATTGAGTACGATGGACGTGTTGAGTGCTAACACCTTCCCTTCGCGTAACCGACTCCCGTACCCGTTCTCTTGGTCGTGAGACCATGTTCTTTCCCTTTCCTTCAGGTTTATGCAGTGTTTCCTTTCCCTCTCTCGGGATAAATTCACATTGCTAGCGACTATGTGTTTTTCCACACCACTCTCGCATTTGTACCGTTGGATGCGAATCTTTCGGGAGCGACAGCTGGCGACTCTGCTGGGGACTCTGGTTGACCTCTTGCTGGTCCATCCCCTTTAGCAAGTCAGTCCTAGCGCTTGTCTGTTTCATTTTATTGGGTGTTTTTGTGGTGCTTTATTTTGTTGTATATTACTGTATTGCTGTTTTATTTGTTTTACTGTATTTACAGCTTTTATTGCATTGCATTTCATTTTATTACTGTCATACTGGATATTACTGTGTTGTACTGGCTGGTTTTCTGTTTGGCGGGTTGGGATGTTCTAAGAGATAAGCCCACTACCCAGGCTTGAGCATACACACAGGTTTTAGAGTGGATAGTCATGACGCTTGCATGGGGGTGGCCATGTATTGTCGTTCATGAGACCCACAACCAGACGAGGTTCTATCAGGAGCTACCTGCTACTGTATGTTGGTACAGGCCAGTAGGTATTCTCTTGAGCGATTGTCGACTCTGGAGACCATTCCCGAGGACTCAGTTGCGGCACTCCTCCCGGGATGTGACAGTGGCAGACCACGTTCTATGGCAAACCCATTGCACATTCTCGACCCGAGGACCCAATGCTGGGAACTTGCTATAGGATTTCCTTTTGAGGTGAATCAGCGGACGACCTCTTTGATTGGCGGTAGCATTGTATCCTTCGGGCTGAATGTGCTATTGCTTCTCAAACCTCCGAAGCTGAGGATCTTTCGTTTTTGTGAATCAATTGAGGCCTCCTCGATTGGTGATGATGCCAAACCAGAAGTAGTGAACGTATCATCATTTCTCGACCTGAGAGCTCGGGATACTGAGGATCTTAGTACCCACATGTGAGAGGGGCGGGTTGTTTACAGGTTTGTAGGTAACCGTGACCTTCTACCTACCCGGTGTTTTTGGATTCTTTGTCTCTACAGCCGTATCAGTGTGGTTATTCTGTTATCACGGCTTGACTCAGGAGTTTGTACAGAGCCTCAAGATTGTCCAGCTAGTTCAGCACAGATGCTTGATGCCTTGATCCCATGTTTTGCATTGCATTTCAGTTTTTTCTCTGACATTCATATTTTTGCATTTCCAGGTTGTATCCGAATCTGTGATTCCAGTTAAAGGGCAGTATTAGGGATGGATGTTCCAAAAGGTAAGAAGGATATTATTATCTACAAGTTTCTCAGGACAGCAATAGGTCCTCTCACTATCCTGAAGGGAATGGCGAGTCCTGAAGTATTGAATGTTTTCACGGAGAAGTATGGGTGAATTCTGTCTTTTGTTCGCAACATCGACGATTATGAGTTTCGGGGTCTTCATATTATGATGCAGTTCTATGACCCTCCACTGAGATGTTTTTTGTTCCCGGATTATTTGTTGGTACCTACTTTGGAGGAATATTCTAACATGCTAGGGATTGCTATCAAGGAAGTTCCTCCTTTCTTTGGTTCAAAAGGAGATCTGGATTGTGGGAAATTGGCCGGTGCTCTTTATTTGAGCAAGTCAGAGTTAGAAGCCAACATTTCTAACAAAGGAAAGATCTGTGGTTTCAAGTTGGGGTATCTAACGAAGAAGGCTCAGAAAGCAGCAGAAGATAAAGAATGGATTGTTTTCAACGCACTGCTAGCTCTTTGTGTTTATGGTATTGTGTTGTTCCCCAATGAGCCTGATTTTGTTGATGAAGATGCTATCAGGATATTCATGATGAGGAATCCCGTGCCAACCCTGTTGGGAGATCTCCATTATGCCTTATACAACAGGAATGAAAAGAAGAGAGGAAGGATGGTTCATTGTTGTGCTCCATTGTTTTATAAATGGTTCGTAAGTCATCTACCTTAATCTGGTGCTTTTGTTGATTCTAAGGACTCTCTAGAGTGGAGTCAGCGCCTGATGGGATTGGTCAGTAAAAACATCGCGTGGATAAATCAAGGATTGCTTGGCAAAGATATCATTCACAGTTGTGGTAAGTACCCTAGTATTCCATTGATAGGGAGGAAGGGAGGAATTAACTATAACCCTTCTTTGGCCGTCAGACAATTTGGTTACGCTCTGGTAGGTCCGCCTGTTAAGAGAGATGTGGAAGAATCATTGTATTTCCACTCATCTGAAGGTTTGGAGGAGGCACAGAGAGCTTTTGAAGCTTGGGGTAGTATACTGAAAAAAGGAAAGGCCGTTTTGGGCAAACCTAACAATCAGGCTTTCCTTCCTTATGTGGATTGGATAAAACAGAGAGTTGAGGAGTGCTACTTGCCTTTTGATCGAGCACCTATGTTGTACCCAGAAAGTGTGGAGGAAAGACTTACTGTGCCTATTGAAGAGTTCAACAAGCAACAGAAGTTGGTGCACAAATTGAGAGCAGAGAATTCTGGTATGAGTAGTCAGTTGCAAGGAGTTTTGCAGGACAACTTAGAGCTGAAGTGGCAAGTTAAGGAGTCAACCGAGCGTTTGAAGAAGGCAGAAAATGATATGGATAGCAGAATTCAGCATTTCAAGAAGATTAACATGGCAGCAGAGACATCAAGCAAAACCACCAGGACGACTAAGAAGCTTTTGGCTAAGACTGAAACCGAGCTTGATGCTTGTCAAGAGATGTGGAGTGAGGTCCAAGTCAAAAATGAGGAATTAAACAAAGAGCTGCAAAAGGCGAAAGAAAAAGGAAATCATTTCTTCAACAAGTGGAAAGAATCTCAAAAGGAGATTGAAGAGCTCAAATTACAAGCTGGAATCAAGAAGGTAAGACATGAAGGTAGCAATGCTGAAGAGCAGATTGCAACGCTGAACCAAGAGATTGCAAAGAGAAACAGGTTAATCAAAGGGCTGATCACGCGACCGACACATCCTGACACTTTGAATCTTTTGGAAGAAGTGGAGGCTGGTCTGTTTGGGGTAGAATTGTAGTTGTTGTGTATCTGTTTTTTGTGGTTACCATCAGGATTGTTGATGCAATCACCGTTGATTACAATTGACTTTGTTTGTATGAATTCTTCCATCTTGATAATAGAATGTTTGATTCAGATATCTGTGCCTTGGTGGTTTTTATTTGAATTGTGGTTTGTTTCCTTGGTTTAATGTTGCGGTATTGCTGAGTTTGGATTTATTTTCCGATGAGGTGTCTAGTCCCTGGTCCGGTTTCAAAGATTGGAATCAAAGGATATACCTTGGAAATGTTTAAATATGTTTGTTTGCATTTGCATCTCATAATCATCTCATGTTGCATAGCATGTTATCTTAGGTTCTCTGGTTTTCTTATGCTCTCTCTTTTTGACAGTCAGGATTGATCAACCAACTCATCGGTATTCTACCAGGCTTAATCAAAGCAGAGTGATGGACAAAGTTCAGGCAGACATGGCAGCTATGCAAGCTCGCATCGACCAATTCATGGAGATGATGCAGGGTGTGGTGCAGAGCCAAAATGAATTCAGAACTCTAGTTCAGCCTTTGGTGTCGCAGGTTGATGAAAACGGTATCTTACACGGTGGTCTTCTTAATCGTGTTATTCCTCCGGGCGGAGGTGGTGCTGGTATCAACATTCCTATTCCTGGCACTAGTGGACAGGGTGGGATTCCTTCATTGGTTGGAGAAGGAAGCACTGTTCGAGCTATCCAGGGTCATCGTTTTGATGATCAACAGGATGATGTTTTTTCAGTCAGAAGCTTGGACGCTGGTCTTCCTTTGGTCAGTGATGAGAGGATCCGTTTAATCGAGGCCCAACTGAAAGGGGTTGTGAAGCAGGATGATCTGGTAATAGATTTGGACGAACTAGGGTTGGTCCCTGATATTGTCATTCCACACAAGATTCAGATTCCTACACTAGAGAAGTATAATGGTTCTACCTGCCCGAGAACTCATGTAAAGGCTTATACCAGGAAGATGGCTGCTCATGCTAAGGATGAAAAGTTAATGATGCACTTTTTTCAAGACAGCCTGTCTGGCGCGTCCTTGGAATGGTACATGGTGCTGGAGAGTAGAGATGCTCGTACTTGGAGATAGCTACTTGCACCTTTTATCAAGCATTACCAGTACAACACAAACATGGTTCCCAACAGAACTCAGCTGTTGAGCATGTCCCAGAAAAATGATGAAAGTTTCAAAGAATACGCGCAAAGGTGGCGTGAATTGGCGGCTAGGGTGCAGCCACCAATGTTAGAAAAGGAAATGTTGGATATGTTTATGGACACACTGCCTAAGCACTATTATGAAAAGCTTTTGCCTTGTTCACTAGGCAAGTTTGCTGATGTGATTGCAATCGGACAGAAGATTGAGGTTGGAATTAAGGCTGGAAAAGTTTCTAGTGGTGACAGATCGTCTTCCGGGCATGGAAGGAAGCCATTTGATGGTTATAAGAAGAAGGGAGAGGCCAATGCTGTATCATCCTATAGGGGAAAGGGGAAACAACAACAAAGCCATAACCAGCAGGTGGCTTCAGTGGTTATTCCTGCAACCCTTCCATCTTTGGCAGCACCTCAACGACAGAATCGGGCTCCGCGCCAACAATAATTCACCCCTAAGTAGAACAGACACTTTGATACTCCACCTCTACCATACTCACAATTGTTTCAGCATTTGCTTCAGTTGAAGTTAGTTGAAAAGAGGACTTTGGCTTCACCTGTAGGTAATCCGCCTCCCGGGTACAATCCTAACGCCCATTGTGATTTCCACTCCGGGGCACCGAGGCACCACCTCGAGTACTGTAAAGCTTTCAAGCATAAAGTCCAGGACTTGGTAGATTCAAAGGCTATCAGCTTTGCTAATGACGGACCTAATGTTGTGCAAAACCCGATGCCTGACCACAATGGGCCGAGGGTGAATGCGATAATCGAGGAATGTGAAGCTTTGAATTTGATCATGGATGTGGAGGAGTTGAAAACTCACTGGATGTGGTTAAAAACAGGTTATTGAAAGGTGGCGTCTATCCGGGTTGTGATGAGGACTGTTCAGATTGCTCGACAAAGGGCAATGGTTGTGATTCGCTGAAGTGGGGTATCCAGAATATGATTAATGAGGGTTGTTTACAGTTTGATAGAGGTAATCAGCAAAAAGAGGTTGTTAATGATGATGTTGCTACTATTGTTATTCCTTTCAAGACAGTTGTAATATCAGGACCATCGAGACCAGCGCCGGTTGTTATTTCAGGTCCTAAACCCACTCCGTATGAAAGTACCCAAGTCGTCCCTTGGAATTATGATGCTAGTGTATTTGTTAATGGACAAAAGCAGGAATTAATGACTACTTCGTCAGTGAGTTCTAGTTCAGAGGTTAAGGTTGAAGCTGATGCTATAACGAGAAGTGGTAGAGTGCTCACTCCTGTTAATGATCAACCCAGTACTTCAAGTCAAGATAAGGGAAAATAGATAATTGATGGTTCTGTTCAGACTCCAGTGGTTATTGATTCTACAGTAAAGCCGGTTGATGACACTTTTTTTGAAAATGTTGAGGAGTTTATGAGGCTTATCAGGAAAAGTGATTACAAAATTGTGGACCAGTTGCATCAAACCCCGTCAAAGATTTCCATTTTGTCTTTGCTTTTGTGTTCTGATGCTCACAGGAATGCTCTTCTGAAAGTTTTGAATGCGGCCTATGTTCCTCAAGAGATTTCTGTTAACCAGCTGGAAGGGGTTGTGGCGCACGTAAATGCAGGCAATGGTTTGGGTTTCACAAATCTTGATTTGACTCCCGCTGGGAGGAATCATAACAATGCCCTGCATATTTTGATTGAGTGCCGTGGTTCACTGATGTCACATGTATTGGTTGACACTGGATCATCGTTGAATGTATTGCCAAAGAAAGCATTAATGAAGTTGGATACCAGGGGACTTATTTATACACCAAGTGAGTTGGTGGTGCGAGCTTTTGATGGCTCGAAGAGATCTGTCTTTGGTGAGATTGTGCTTCCGATCAAGGTTGGGCCGGAAATCTTTGATGCAACATTTTATATTATGGATATTCAGCCAGCATACAGCTGTCTGTTAGGTCGTCATTGGATTCATGGTGCAGGTGCTGTAACCTCCACTTTGCATCAAAAGCTGAAATACATGGTTGATGGTCACGTAGTGACAGTGTGCGGAGAAGAAGACATAATGA
This sequence comes from Lathyrus tuberosus, assembly GCA_022829125.1. Lineage (NCBI taxonomy): Eukaryota > Viridiplantae > Streptophyta > Magnoliopsida > Fabales > Fabaceae > Lathyrus > Lathyrus tuberosus. Next base: position 11,112,309 of record JALAZF010000100.1, on the reverse strand, counting down.
TCAGTCAGCTGTCAACCTTCAAATACGTGGAGTGGATGGTGAAATCCATGAGACTTTGTGTCAGGGGTTTGAGAAAGTGAAGGTTTCTGAAGAGGTTGTCCAATCTGAAGCTATAGAGCAGCCTACAGGGGCAAATCAGCCTGAAGTTTCTATGTCTTCATTTAAAGACGCCAAAGCTGTGGTTGAAGCTGGTAGTTCACAGAGGTGGGGCCAAGTGGTTGAAGTTCAGGAGAAGAGGAATACTTATGGATTGGGGTACAAGCCATCCAGGAGAGATGGGGATCCTCCCAAATTCTATGGCCCAGTCCGTTTCACCAGCGCTGGTGTTTGCTTCGACAGAGTTAATGCCATTGAGGAAGAAGGGGACAATGATTGTGACATGGATAGTTGGATATGCCCTTGCATCCCAGGAGAAAGTCTGTGCAACTGGTCTGCTGAAAAAGTCATTCAAGTGACTGGCTTCGAGTAATTGCTTTGTTTTCCTATTATGTTAATCTTGCGTTCTGCCCAAGACGTAGTGATTTTATTTGTAGGGATTTTAACTGTTGCATGTTTTGGTTTATCATTAATAAAGGACTTTTCACACTCAAATATTTTGATCTCTGTCTTTCTGTTTTTTTTATGCATTAAAAACCCACATCAAAATGGCAATGTGTTTCTTTTGTTGCATACATAATAAAACATACCTCATGAATCATGCAGGTCTTTTTGTTCAGATGACACCGATCATGACTCAGCTATAGCTCGGTATGACTTTGACAATCCAATCTATCAGGCCGAAGAAGAGACTGACGAAGATTGTGAACTGCCCGAAGAGTTGGCCAGATTGTTGAAGCAAGAGAAGAGAGTCATCCTACCTCATCAGGAGGAAATTGAGATTGTGAATCTGGGAACCGAGGACGCCAGAAAGGAAGTAAGGATAGGGGTTGCATTGGAAGACAGTGTTAAGAGAAGATTGATTGAAATGCTCCGAGAGTATGTGGATATCTTCGTCTGGTCTTACCAAGACATGCCTGGGCTCGATACTGATATTGTTGTACACCGGCTACCACTTAAGGAAGGTTGTGCTCCGGTCAAGCAAAAGTTGAGAAGAACTAAACTGAAGATGTCAGTCAAAATCAAGGAAGATGTTCAGAAACAGTTGGACGCCAGATTTCTCGCCGTGACAAATTATCCGCCGTGGGTTGCTAACATCGTGCATGTACCTAAGAAGGATGGGAAGGTCAGCATATGTGTTGATTACAGGGATTTGGACAGAGCAAGCCCAAAGGATGATTTCCCGCTCCCTCACATTGACGTGTTAGTTGATAATACTGCTCAGTATTCTGTGTTTTCCTTCATGGATGGCTTCTCTGGGTATAACCAAATCAAGATGGCCCCAGAGGACATGGAGAAGACAACATTCATAACACCGTGGGGAACTTTCTGCTACAAAGTGATGCCCTTTGGATTGAAAAATGCAGGGGCAACCTACCAGCGGGCGATGGTGACTCTCTTTCATTATATGATTCATAAAGAGATTGAGGTCTATGTTGATGACATGATTGTGAAGTCACAGACGGAAGAAGAACATCTGGTGAATCTTCAGAAGCTATTTGAAAGATTGAGAAAGTTCAGACTGAGGTTGAATCCTAACAAATGCACCTTCGGGGTGAGATCAGGAAAATTGTTGGGGTTTATCGTTAATGAAAAAGGTATCGAGGTTGACCCTGCAAAGGTAAAAGCCATACAAGAGATGCCTGTGCCGAAAATAGAAAAAGAGGTTCGTGGTTTCTTGGGGAGATTAAACTACATTCAAGTTGTTAAGAAAAGATCAAGCGGTCAGGTGGAATGAAAATTGTCAAAAGGCATTTGAAAAGATTAAAGAATACTTGCAGGAACCTCCGGTCCTTATGCCGCCAGTGCCAGGAAGACCTTTGATTATGTATCTCATGGTTCTTGAGAATTCAATGGGTGGTGTGCTCGGTCAACAAGACGAGTCAGGTAGAAAAGAGCATGTCATCTACTACCTGAGTAAGAAGTTTACTGATTGCGAGTCAAGGTTCTCGATGCTGGAGAAAACATGTTGTGCACTCGCTTGGGACACTAAGCGTTTGAGGCAGTATATGTTAAACCACACAACCCTTTTGATTTCAAAGATGGATCCGATCAAGTATGTGTTTGAGAAGCAAGCACTTTCTGGAAGAATAGCCCGTTGGCAGATGGTTCTGACAGAATACGATATTCAGTATGTTTCCCAAAAAGCCATTAAGGGAAGTGCTTTGTCGGAATATCTTGCTGAACAGCCAATTGAGGATTATCAATAGATGAAGTTTGAATTTCCGGATGAGCATATTATGTATCTGAAGATGAAGGATTGCGAAGAACCTTTGCCTGATGAAGGACCTGAGATTGGATCTCAGTGGAAGTTGGTTTTTGATGGAGCTGTTAATTCATATGGTAACGGAATCGGGGCAATCATTACGACTCCACAGGGTTCTCATATACCCTTCACTGCCCGATTGGCGTTCATATGCACCAACAACGAGGTGGATTATGAAGCATGCATCATGGGGTTAGAAGAAGCAATTGATTTGAGAATCAAGAACCTCGATGTTTATGGTGATTCTGCCTTGGTGGTTAACCAGATTACAGGTGAATGGGAGACTCGTCAAGCGAATCTTGTTCCGTATAACAACTATGCCAGAAGGTTGTTACCTTTCTTTGACAGAGTGGACTTCCATCACATTCCCAGGGTTGAGAATCAGATGGCTAATGCGTTGGCAACGTTATCGTCAATGTATCAAGTGAATCGTTGGAATGAAACTCCTTCAATCAGAATCATGCGCTTGGACAAGCCTGCTTTTGTATTTGCAGTTGAAGGGGTATTAGATGGCAAGCCTTGGTATCATGACATTAAAGTCTTTTTGAAGAGTCAGGAATACCCAGCTGGGGCATCTTCCAAGGATAAAAAGACATTAAGGAGGTTATCAGGAAACTTATTTTTGAACAAGGATGATGTGTTGTACAAGAGAAACTTTGACATGGTCTTGCTACGTTGTGTTGATGAACACGAGGCAGGCCTGTTAATGGAAGAAGTTCACGAAGGTTCCTTTGGTACTCATGCTAATAGGCATACTATGGCAAGAAAATTATTGAGAGCGGGGTATTATTGGATGACTATGGAGTCTGACTATTTTAAATACGCCCGGAAATGTCATAAATGCCAGATTTATGCTGATAAGGTGCATGTACCGCCTACCCCTCTGAATGTTTTGTCGTCACCTTGGCCTTTTGCCATGTGGGGCATTGACATGATTGGGAAGATTGAGCCGACTGCTTCGAATGGACATCGTTTTATCCTGGTGGCTATTGATTACTTCATGAAGTGGGTGGAAGCAGCATCGTATGCCAACATCACCAGACAAGTGGTAGCCCGGTTTATTAAGAAGGACATCATCTGCCGGTATGGAGTCCCGGAGAGAATCATTACTAATAATGGTTCAAACCTGAATAACAAGATGATGAAGGAGCTATGTCAGAGCTTTAAAATCGAACATCACAATTCTTCTCCCTATCGTCCGAAGATGAATGGGGCTGTTGAAGCGGCTAATAAGAACATAAAGAAGATTGTGCAGAAGATGGTAGTGATATACAAAGACTAGCATGAGATGTTGCCTTACGCTTTGCATGGTAATCGTACTTCGGTATGCACATCAACTGGGGCAACTCCTTTCTCACTGGTATATGGTATGGAAGCAGTTCTACTATTAGAAGTTGAGATTCCTTCTTTGAGAGTTCTGACAAACGTGAAGCTTGATGAAGCTGAGTGGGTGCGTTCCCGGCTGAATGAACTGAACCTCATTGAAGAGAAGAGATTGAAAGCCATTGCGCATGGCCGGTTGTATCAGAGCAGGATGAAGAAGGCCTTTAATCAGAAAGTGCGTCCTCGGTGTTTTCAAACTGGTGAATTAGTTCTGAAAAGGATCACTCCTCCTCAAACAGATCACAGGGGCAAGTGGACTCCGAATTACGAAGGATCGTATGTAGTAAGACAGGTTTTCTTTGGTGGAGCCTTATTACTCTCAACCATGGATGGCGAAGATTCTACGTCCCCTGTGAACGCGAATGTAGTCAAAAAATACTTTGCATAAAAGAGACCCGTTGAACATAAAAAGAAGGTTCAGGCAAAAATGGGGCATCCTGGCGAACCATAAAAAGAAAAGGTTCGGGCAAAAATTAGGGATAAAAAGAAAAAGAATAAACCCGCAAGGTCGAAAACCTAAAAAGGCAACCTTGGCAAAAAAGGGTATCCCGGTGGATTGAAAACCCGAAAAGGGCGATCCAGGCAAAAGTTAGGGATTTAAAAGCAAAGACTACGATCCGCGTTCGATCTGTGATCACTATCCACGCTTGGAAAATTCGAAGGAAAGGAATCAGTCCAGTCAGTCATCTTCAACGGCCAAAGCATCTGCGGATAAACAAGTCATATGGGTTATAGCTGAGTCGAGTCATGGTGGATGTCTGTTCCCCACATTGCCGACATGTGTATTTTCTTTTACTTTTTGCGCAATTACCTATTTCCAGGAATTGCTTCCAAATGTAATTGCCTATTTATAGGCCGATTCATTCAATAAAATTTGCATTTCACTCAAAAAGCTTTCCACATGTGTTTTTGTTTTATCTGTTTTGTTTGTGAAAATGTCCGATGTTTTTGATAAACATTACATGCTAAAATGTTGAGCTTTGTGAAACAAAGTTGGAAAACAGTGGCAATTGCTGAGGCAGCAGTCACTATAATGATAACCAATGTAGTCATTTTTGCACGTAGACCTTTCTTTTGGTTTTGCAGGATGACAGGTGTATCTCCCCAGTAGAGCTCTCCCCAACTTTGAAGTCTGATCGTCATCAGCAGTTTGCTACTCTCCCCAGTCAGAGTATCGAGGATCGTCTTCCTCAACTGAGTATAAAGAAGCGACTTCCCAAGCAGAGTCATTGAGGATCGTCCCCCTCAGCAGGATATAAGAGGTTTACCCTCAGACAGAGTTGTGATTTGGCTCATCTTTCCTCAACAGGAGTGCAGAAGGTTGTATGCCCAGCCTAGGTTGTGTTTGGATTATTATTCCCCAACAAGCATTCAGGGTTTGATTGCTCTAAGGATGTTTTTGTTGTATCTCTAGCAAGAGATTCGTGGACAAAGATGTTATTATCCCCAGCAGGTTGAGGGTAAAGGTACTTCCCTAGCAGCAGATTAAGCTCACCGACATCCCCAAGCAGAGTCTGGTGGTGATTGGTATCCCCAGCAGGTCTTAGGACCAACCATTTTGGCAGGCGTTAAATCCAAGTTCTGAAGTATTTGGTGATCCCCGGCGGAGGAGTATCCATCTTCAGTATTCATCTCCCTCCCCAGCTGAGTGGGTATATTCTCAGAGTTTCGTCCATCTCCAGCAGAGTTATTGATCTTTCCATCCCCAGCTGAGTGGGTATTCTCTCAGAGTTTCGTCCATCTCCAGCAGAGTTGTTGATCTTTCCATCCCAGCGGAGTGGGTTTTCTCTCGGAGCTTTCATCTTCAGCAGAATTTGTGATCAGTGTCTTTCTCAGCAGGGTCTATCTTTTCGGAAGACAATTTATTTTTGTCGTCCCCAGTGGAGTTTGCCTTCACCTTCAGCATTTATTTTGCTGAGGCGCCTCTTTTGCATTGCACAAGCATTCTTGCATGGCATCCTCCCAAATGCGTAGCATTTCCACTTCGTGTGGAGCATTACAGCAAAATTCAAACATATGCATTCGAAGCATAAGCCAGGTTTGATTTCCTTACCGGTTCCTTTCCCTAGCATAAAGTGACATGATTCAGAAGATGTTGGTTAACACTACACCGGTCGGTCCTTCCTACACTCCCCCGCAGGGTTGTCTGTTTAGATTTCTCTATTCTCCAGCAGAGTTATCTTTGTAGATCCGTTGATTCTACTAATCTTTGGAATTCTGTCTTCGGCCGGTCTTTCATTTCGAGTTCGCTTTCGGTCGTACTCGTTTGCTGTTTAAAATTCCGCTTTCGGTCGATTTTTCTTTTCGAGTTCGCTTTCGGTCGTACACGTCCGTTGTTTGAAATTCCGTCTTCGGCCGGTCTTTCGTTTTGAGTTCGCTTTTGGTCGTACTCGTTTGCTGTTTGAAATTCCGCTTTCGGTCGATTTTTCCTGTCGAGTTCGCTTTCGGTCGTACTCGTCTGCTGTTTGAAATTCCGCTTTCGGTCGGTTTTTCTTTTCGAGTTCGCTTTCGGTCGTACTCGTCCGCTGTTTTAAATTCCGTCTTCGGTCGGTCTTTCTTTTCGAGTCTGCTTTCGGTCGTACTCGTCTGCTGTTTGAAATTCCGTCTTCGGCTGGTCTTTCTTTTCGAGTCCGCTTTCGGTCGTACTCGTCTACTGTTTGAAATTCCGCTTTCGGTCGGTCTTTCTTTTTGAGTTCGCTTTCGGTCGTACTCGTTTGCCTTTGTATCCCCACTGAGTCCGCTTTCGGTCGTACTCCTGTGGTTGTCGAAAGAGCGCTTTTGGTCGGTCTTTCTTTTCGAGTCTACTTTCGGTCGTACTCGTTTGTTCTCATATCTCCAGTGAGTCCGCTTTCGGTCGTACTCGTCTGCTGTTTGAAAAAGCGTTTTCGACCGGTCTTTCTTTTCGATTTCATTTTCGGTCGTACTCGTTTATCCTTTTCGAGTCCGCTTTCGGTCGTGCTCGTTTTCATTTTCATTACCCCCAGGTTGCAAATTTCCGGGTTCTTTTGGTATTCAATCACCTTCTACCTTGAATGTCTGAAAGCCGTTGCTATCATCCTTTCAGGTCCAAGTTGATTGAATAGGGGCAGCTGTTAGCACCCCAAAATTTGCCCTCTTACTTTTACCTAACTGGCTTATGTTTCTTTGCATTTTTTGCATTAGCATTGCTGCATTTGCATGTTTCTTTGAGCATGGGATCAGAGCATTTTCTTCATCAGTACAGGATGTTCTCAGCACCAGTTTGATCTTTATCGGCGGTTAAGGCCAAGCATTTAATTCTCAAAGTCTTTTTGAGCATTTATTTTGCTCATTAAGTGATTTGAAGATCAACAGTTCCGGCAGTCAAATTTTGATCAGCAATTCAGCACCGAACAACCGTCTCAGTAATTTAATCGGAACACGAAAAAAACAGGTCACAACATATTTCAAGTGTTTTCTAGTAGTAATATCAGTTGGCAAGTTTCAAAGGTCTATCATGGTTCAGAACAGGTGGAACCAGGGGAATATTCAAGTTTCCCTCCTTTTGGCGCCAATTTTGAATTTTTGAACTGAGTAATCGATTACTCAAAGTGAGTAACCGATTACTCTGTGCGAAATTGCAAAAATTGACAATTTCCAGCACTGCAGAATTTTTGAATATTTTGTGGTCATGTGCTTGGCTTGTGCATGTGTGGGAAGGATCTAGATTTCATCATTTTCTACCCAAATTCAAATTCTCTCCATCATTTTTCCACTCCAATTCCACACTTTTTCTCCCTAATTTTTCCTCTTAATCTCCATTCCACTCATTAACCCACACTCCAAACCACATTTGAATTCCTAACCTAGCATCTATTTAAGTGAATTCATTCCAAACCTCACAGAACTTTGATCCATTTTCTGAATTTTCTACACATCTCTCTCCAATTCTCTCAAACTTTTCTCTCATTTCCCAAAACCCTCACTCAAAGTTTCAACACCAAATTCATCAAATTTCACCTTGGAATTTGTTGATCTTGAAACTAAACCACCATCCATTCATCAATTCTTGAAAGAATCTTGGATTTGCTACTGTTTTGGAGTGTGGAATCACTTTTGGAGCAGCTTTTGATTATTTGGAGTGTTCTTGCTTGGATATTGAAGTTTCTTGCTAGGATCTTGAAGATTATTGTATAGATCTATGGTTTTCTTTCTTGGATTCACCAATTTTCGTGCTCAACAATCAACAAGGCAAATCTCAGCCTTGTAGGTTGGTTTTCCTTAGATCTATGTTTGATTTAGCTTAATTCCAACTTATACAATGTAGATCTTCGGTTTGTGATGTGATTTGATCCACTTGTTTGATTTGATTTGTAATCTTGTTGCTTGATTGCTGAAACTGATGTTTGATTACTGACATTTGATGTAGATTTCGTGATTAATTGATTGCATGATCATTTGGATGTCTGCATAAGTGATTAGATGCTGAAAAGTGCTTTTCAAAGTTGAGTTTCTGCCTTTGTTTCAGTGGTAATCGATTACCAAAACAGAGTAACCGATTACTCTGCCTAATTTTCACGTTTTTGGCCAAATTTCAACTGAGTAACCGATTACTCAAAGTGAGTAATCGATTACCACTGCTGCAGAGTGACATTTTCTTGCATTTTCTTGATTGTTTGAGATCTGATGCATGCCTAAACTTCATGGAATGATGCATTGATGTTTTGTGGACTATTCTTGAGCTGTTACACCTCACACCATTGCATGATCACATTTCTCAACACGGGACCTTTTGAATTTCATCGTTTATGAACATGTTTGTGTGGTTGATTAATTGTTGTGTTGATCATGTAATGCATATGTTTGGAGCTTGTTAATTACTAATTGCCGATGGTGGTTGCTGGATTAGTTGTGTACATGCTCTTTTGCTTTCGATGTCATGATGTGCATACTTGATTTAACTTGATCATATGCTTGATATTTTAAATTCTTTCATAGTGTGGTGCATTCTTCCATGATGTCTTCAAGTTCATTCAACATGATGTGTGACGTGTTTGTGATCATGATTAATCAATGTGCACGAGGTTTATACATGTTTGTTATGCCATGATTGAATCGTCTTCAAGTTGTGATGCATGATATCCTGATTTCACATCTGTTTGGTGCAAGAGTGCTGTCATATGTGCTGTCCATGTATACACATGCTGTTTGTGATCTTTTACACCTATTTTCATACTGAATGGCATGCTGTTAAATGCTGATTGGTGTTTGTACATGATTTCATTGCTGTTCTAAAGCAAATGTGCTGTTGTAGGTGCTATACCTTCTGTTTTTACTCTTTTCTTCCCTTGGATCTCAAGACTTGATTAAGTCTTGGATTTTCTCCCTTTAGAGCTACCTAGTCCAACTTAATTTTCGATTAAGCTTGGAGTAGGATTAGCATTAGGTTTTAGGTAGTCGTCCCTCCTAAGCCTCACTAACCATAGGTTACCCATGCATGATAACAATAGGACTCTTAGTTTCCCTTTAGAGTCTCCTTTGTGTCTTCTCTCTTCTCATCTCAAAACTTCTTCAAAACACGTAATAAAAGTTAACGTGTATTGCACTTGAGCCTTCTATGTGGGAAGTGGGGAATGAGGGGCTTCCCCTCATTCTTCTAGGATACCTAGTGTACGTCCTGTTGGGGACGATGCGCGAAGTATTCGTTCCTATATTTAAGACTTGGGTTCAATGCAAGTTACGAAACAACTTAAAAAACACTTCTGTCTAAAAAACACAAAAACAAATTCAAACTCTTTTTATCCTTCAGGATTGTTTGGTTCCAGACCATTTTCAGAAAAGGGCACGTTACTTTCCGTCTGAGTCGCAAACAGGCATCGACCCTAACTGCCGGACACGAACCTAACGTCGCTCATAAAAAACACTAACTGACCTCGTTAGGTCGAACTACGACTGCTCTGATTTCCTCTCTCTAGTCCTATTGAGGATACGTAGGCACAAGACGGCGATGTCTTGGCGAGCAACCTTCCCCCACAGTTCCCGTCCGAACTACGTTGACTCTGACTTTCCCATTGCACTGAGGGAGTACGTAGGCCTAGGACAACGATAACGTCCTATCGAGTCACTTCTTTTTTTCTTTTTCTTCTTCGTTTCTCCGTTCTTTCTGTTCTCGTTTCTTATCCGGTCCAGTAGCAGTGGAGCTCCAGACGACGACACCCTTTGAGCAGACAGCAAGCGTGAATCCCATCGAGTACGATGGACGTGTTAGGTGCTAACACCTTCCCTTTGCGTAACAGACTCCCGTACCCATTCTCTTGGTCGTGAGACCATGTTCTTTCCCTTTCCTTTAGGTTTATGCAGTGTTTCCTTTCCCTCTCTCGGGATAAATACACATTGCTGGCGACTCTGTGTTTTTCCGCGCCACTCTCGTGTTTGTACCGTTGGATACGAATCTTTCGGGAGCGACATCATTTCCCTCAACTCAGCTTGAATTTGCTACATGATCAACTCTTGAATGGCCTGAGGAGTTAAGTCTACAATTCTGAAGAAAACCAGATCAGAACAAGAATAACCAGCCTTGAATACCTGCTATGCACATGAGATGATTTTGCAAATGCAAATGCAAACATGTATGAACATTATCAAAGTGATCTATCCCTTGATTCCAGTTTTAACAACAGAAGAGAACTGAATTCCTGATCATATAAAGAGAATAAGCATCTGTTACAACACAAGTCTGAATAAGCATAAACAAAGACCCCGACTAACAAGCCTGGCGGTGATCCCGGAAATACAAAGAAAACAACAGCAAGGAAACTAAGGCATATCATCAAGATTCAGCCGTGCTAGAATTCCCCATTCGTCATCCTTTTTGCACCAATTATGCACTTCCTTGAGAAGCTTTTTGGTATTAGGATGCTCTGGTCTCTGAATCAACTCCTGAATCAAAAGATCCCTCCTGTGCAAGATCCCTGTTAAATAACGACTATGAAATTCCCAATCATCTTCTCCAGAAGCTCCACCTGAACTTGGACCTTCGCTTCTGGCTCTTTTTACTTCAGCTTGGATCTTCAGCTGTTCCATATCTGCCATGGTTTCCTTGAGCTTTTCCTCAAATGCTCTCCTCTCAAAGATCCCTAATAAAATCTCCTTATCCGTTTTCCGAAGCTTTGTCTTCAAACCTTCAATCTGGTCCAGGTACTTGTCCTCTTTCAACCTGTTGGCAGTAATTGCTATATTCCGACGGTCACGGAACCTGTGAATTCTTGACATAGCATAAGCCAACTCTTTCTTTTTGGACGAAAGGACCTTGCTAACACTTTTCAACGCTTGAGCCACTTTCTCTCTGGCTGTGGCTTCTTTAGACAATTATTTCTCCTTCACAGCCAAAAGTTCTGATTTCAACCTGGCAACATGGATAGCTTCGCCTTTTTCGTACTTCAACTGACCAACCTCTCTGCCCAGCTCACGATTCTCGTCTCGGAGTTTCTCCTTCTCAGCCCATAACTTATCATACTTCTCTATATCAACAGTCGTGGGAGCCTCGATCATCAAAGGATACAAAGCTCCTCTTCTGCTCTTCTCTTAATCCATTCTTCATAGGAAGGAAAAGCTTGGTTATTACATTTCCCGAATGAAGTTTTTCCCTTCTTAGGCACCTGCTTCCAAGCATTCACAATCTTCCTTATCATCTCTTGATCCCCAGTACCATTGAAGAATAAGGACTCTCTGATATCTCGCTCTTCAGGTGGACCTCTCAAAGGATAACCAAACTGCCTGATAACAAGGGAAGGATTATAGTTAATTCCACCTCTCCTCCTTATCAAGGGTACATTAGGGAATTCTCCACAGTTGCAAATAATCTCCATCCCTAGCAAGTCATGGTTGACCCAAACAATGTTGTCAGCAGTCAAGCCCATTAACCTCTTTGACCACTTTAGAGAATCTCTCGTATCAACGAAAGCGCCAGCTTCAGGGAGATGGCTCAGAAACCAAGTATATAAGAGTGGTGCACAACAACTCACTGTTTTTCCACGCCTATTTTCATTCTTGTAGTGGACTGAGTGATACACATCACCTAGCAAGGTAGGTATAGGATTCTTTGAAATAAAGATTCTGACAGCATGCATATCCACCAGATCAGGAACATTGGGAAACAGGACAATCCCATAGATGCACATAGCCAGAATAGCTTGGAAAGCAGTCAAATTCCTCTCCTTAACATGTATGCAAGCTTGATCAAACAAGAACTTCAATAAGAAACCCTTAGCTCCTTGTTTCTCCACAATATTACTGCTCAGAGCGGATTCACCAATATGAAGAGCAATGGCCATTTCTTTTATCCCGGGACGTTCTTCAGAAAAGAATACTATGTCATGACTGATGGGGATTCCCAAAATAAATGAGAACTCCTCCAACGTTGGAGCCAAGATATAGTCTGGGAAAGTGAAGCAACGCAAAGACGGATCATAGAACTGAAGAAGTGTATGAATGGCATCCTTATCATACTTGGAGATACTGTAGACAAACTTCAGAAGTCTCCCATACTCTCCACCGAACTCTGTACGAACTCCGGGACCAGCCATACTAATCAGCTTGTGAATCAACGTCAAGGCCGGTTCTGGGAACGAATAAGAAATAGTCTTCTTTCTCTGAACATCCATGTTAAGGCAACCTCAGAAAACCAGAATCAAGAGTAAAATGCAAGCCCTGAAAAATGTCAAACATGTTAGAATGCAAGAAAAATGATATGCACATGCAAGCATGGGATCAAGGCACCACTGCTGGATATGCTGTGCTGTTAACTGGACAAGAACCACAACCCAGAAAACCAGAATTCTAGAATACCAAACCACTGAGATAACCAGAAACCCAGATAATCAAACACTGATGAGAAATACAGAAAACCGGGTAGGTTGAAGGTTTCGGTTTCCTGCAAACCTGCAAACCCCATCCCTTCTCACATGTGGGTTCTAGAAAGGCGAGGATCCTTAATATCACGGGTCTCAGGTCGAGAAATGATGATACGTTCACCATTTTTGGTTTGGCATCATCATCCATCGAGGAGGCCTCAACTGATTCCCCTAAAAAATAAGGTCATCCAATGTGAATCCCTCAACATTGGGTCCTCGGATCGACAAGTGTAATGGGTTTGCCATTTCTGGTCTGCCATTATCACAGGTCGGAAGGAGAGGCGCAACTGAGGTATCGTAGAAACGGTCACCAGAGTCGACAGCTCTCTAGATCAACACCCTAACATGCGCAAGACACACACGTCAGAATGCGTCCCAAGATAGCCTCGTCTGGTTGTGAATTTCGTGAACACATAAACGCACCAAGTTGGCACGTAGGTCCCACTACTCTCCACTCTAGTCCTAGGGTGTACTCAAGCCTGGGTATTGGGCTTATCTCTCAGAACAACCCAACCTGCCAAACAGAAACCAGCCAGCACAACACAGCAATATGTAGTATGACAGTAATAAAATGAAATGCAATGCAATAAAAGCTGTAAAATAGTAATATACAACATAATAAGGCACAACAAATAAACACCCAACGAAAAAACATACAAGCGCTAGGATCGACTCGCTAAAGGGGAAGGACCAACAAGAGGTCAACCAGAGTTTCTGGGTTCGATCCCCAGTAGAGTCGCCAGCTGTCGCTCCCAAAAGATTCACATCCAATGGTACAAACGCGAGAGTGGCATGGAAAATACAGAGTCGCCAGCAATGTGTATTTATCCCGAGAGAGGGAAAGGAAACACTGCATAAACCTGAAGAGAAAGGGGGAAAGACATGGTCATCGCAACCATAGTCAGGGTTCGGGAGTCGGTTATGCGAGGGGAAGGTGTTAGCACCCCATGCATCCATCGTACTCGATGGGATCCACGCTTGTTGTCTAAACGGAGGGTGAGCTGTCCTACTATCAATGGCTGAACAAAAGAAAACGGGGATGGGGGCGACTAAGACGTACTCGGTAGGACATATTCGATGCCCTAGGCCTACGTACTCCCTCAGTGCAATGGGAAAGTCAGAGTCAACGTAGTTCGGACAGGAACTGTGGGGGAAGGTTTCTCGCCAAGACAATCGTTGTCTTGTGCCTACATATCCTCAATCGGACGAGAGAGAGGAATCAGAGCTAATGTAGTTTGTGGGTACGACCACGAATGGGTAAGTGTTTTTTACGTGAGCGACGAGCTCTTTTCTGAAAATAAAATTTGAAACCCAACAATCCCGAAGTATAAAAAGATTTGAATTTGTTTTGTGTTTTTTAGACAGAAGTGTTTTTGTTAAGTTAGTTAATAACTTGCATTGCACCAAAGTCTAGGGCACAGGGACGAATACTTAACGAATCGTCCCAAGACAGGACGCCCGCTAAGCACTCTAGAAAGATGAGAGGAAGCCCCTCATTTCTCATTCCCCACGCTTAAGGCTCGTGCGCAATACACTTTATCTTTATTAAGTGTTTTCAAGAAGTTTTGAGATGAGAAGAGAGAAGACCCAAAGGAAACTCTAAAGGGAAACTAAGAGTCCTAATGTTATCATGCATGGATGACCTATGGTTAGTGAGGCTTAGGAAGGTCGACTACCTAAAACCTAATGCTAATCCTACTCCAAGCTTAATAAAAAATTAAGTTGGACTAGGTAGCTCTAAAGGGAGAGAATCCAAGACTTAAACAAGTCTTGAGATTCATGGGAGGAAGAGAGTGAAAGAGAAGAATGAGAAAGAGAAGGATGAGATAAGAAACAAAATAGGGCAGCAAGCACATCATATTAAGTATATCCAACTCACATCATCAAACAAGTCTCAAAGATCATGCAAAACATCTCAAGTAAGCCTGCAAAGGTAATCATGAAAGAATGCAAGCATACTTATATGAAATGCACAATTAAGCACCAATGAACTTCATATCAAGATGAAATGAGAAAAATAAGATGAAGATGAAAGCAAGTCAGAACCAAGATCATAACATCATCAACAATTCTCATGTGCAAAAGAAGATCAAAACATGATACATTATGCACCAAAGAAAGTCCACAAAAGGAAATCAAAGTTCAAGCACATAAAGCATATCCAAACATGATCTAAAAATTGCAAAATTAGGTCCCAAGGGACCTCGACCAGGGTTAAACATCATAGCAAACACTCAATCAAAGAATCATAAAGAAACTCAATCAATTAGACATGGCAAAGCAATTAGGGTTAAGAGATGTCAAGAGATGATCATGCATAATTCACTTAAGCACAAATAATCAAACACATATCAAATGACATTCAAAAATTAAGAAATCAAAACCCAAATAACCTAAGTCAGAGAATAACAACATGTCAAAAGATCACACCAAAAATTCAAAGTTTAAGTACCTCAAACAATTAGGCAAAGATCACATAGGAACCATGAACCAATATGCAAAGGAGAGGGACTAAAATGCAATATGAAAAGAGTTTTAAAATATGAGAAAAATATTTTTAGGAACCTCAACATGTCCTCTGAAATATGCAAAAAGAATGGGATGCAAATCATACACTAATGATGAGAACAAAAATCAACAAGGCAGGGTGTGCACAATTGAAGAAATTCACAAAGAAATTAATCAAACAATTAATCCAGAGGCATAAAATAATATAAAAATGGAAAATAAAATTTTCCAAAATTTTATAAAATGCCAAATATGATCCATGATTTTTTTTTAGAATTTTCTGATGCATAAATCTATTTTTAAAAATTAAAAATGAAAATAAAACAATTAAAATAAAATAAAAGGAAATAAAAGCCAGGGGGGCAAACAGCAAAGGAAACACGTTCAATACATCAAATGGGCTGAACAAGGGGGTGGGGATAGCAAGCCCAAATCAAATGATCCACTAGCGCAGGTCAACAATCCCATACAAAACCCAGTCAACCATCTTGACTCACACACACCAACAGATTCATCCAAAGACCCACATGCAATCAACAAAACCAAGGTAATCAAGATCAACGCTCAGGATTAGAGGACACATGATAACAATGATACACGCGAATACATCACGCCATTCAGAAATTAAAAACAACTCATGTGAGAGGCATATGGTAATTTAATGCGTTGGCACATCAACAACCATCAGATTAATCAAACGTGCACAAATGAATCATCAAATCAAAGGTCACGCAAGATGAGTGGTCAGGATCTGTGGCACATGATAACTAGCATGGATTAAAAAATACACAATCAATAAAATAAAAGAAGATTTTAAAAGACGTGGCTGAACGTGGACCACCAGATCTGGACCACCAACGGTCCAGATTTCATCTTCTCCATCAAAACCTCAGGTGACCTGAAATAGAAACCAGAAACCGGAACCCTAGTTCCGGTCGTCTTCTCCGGCGACCTGCACTTCAAACTTTTCCAGAATTTTACATCTCCGCCACCATTCGAATCAGAATTCAACAAGGATCAAGAATATGTAGTTTAAATCAATAGATCATTAACACACAAAGCAAATCGAAGAGATTAAGTTTAGATCTAAAAACTTTAGATCTACAATACAGCCATGATACACGTCCAAAATCACATCTAAACACATCAGCATGATCAACAACTCATGAGGAACACAATGCACACCATAAAATCAAGTTACATGATAATGAATTTCACACTAACCTGAGAATTGCAGAGCTTAAAATACACCAAGAAAACCCTCTTGAAGCTGAAGATCTGCCCCTTAGAACCTCTAATTGCAAAATAAATGCAATTAGAGCTTAGAATCGTGCTAGATCTTGAGGTTTGAACTTGAACCTTCCAAAATTGAATCTGATGAAAAACTCACTCTCAGCTTCAATCAATGGTTGATTCTTGCTCTATTCACTTCACTGTTCAAGAATGTGAAATAAAATCTCAAAGAAACTCCAAGGAGAGTGAGTTTCGAAGAGACAAAGAGTGAGAGCAAAAATTAGAATTCTGAGCAAATGAGAGTGCATGAGACTGAAATGAATGTGTGATCCTCTTTATATAGACTTGGTTAACATTCTAAGCATGATTAGGGTTTCATTAATCCCTTGATTAAGGCTATCCAAGGTGATTTGCAAAAATGCAAGTTGTGAAGCACCCACTAATCCACACGTGCAAAGGTCATGGGATAAGCATGATTCATTCACATTTCACTTGCTGGTCACAATGAAATTGAAATTGGGCCTTGTGGTGACTTGATTCATGAGATTTGATCCATCTTGCAAAAATGCATTTTGTGAAATAAGTGAGAAACATGGCACGAATTCACTTGCTTCAAGGGTTAAAAATGGTCCTCATGGAGTGTACTTGGATGTTGCAATGTGACTTGAAGCATTAGAGGTCATTACAAGTCATTTTTAATCAAAATGAAAAAGGTGGAAAAATGGATACATGAGAAAACCTTAAAAAACACCTTGCCTTCTTTTGATCATAACTTGAGAACCACAAATGGTATGGAGACACTCTAGTACTTTTTGGAAATGAGAGAGAAAGATCTTCAACTTTAATGTTTGAGGAAAATTCATTTTAAGCTTTCTTGATGATGAAAAGTCAAGTTGAAGATGGTTTGAAAAGTTGCCAAAAATGGAAATTTCACATTATAGGTCATTTTCCAAAAATAGTAACTTTTGCACAAACTCTTGATTCTTGATGAATGACATAAATCTTGACCTTTGAGGACCATATGAGGGCATAAGACCTTAAAAATCATGAAGAGGACCTCAAAATTCCATGGTTGACATTCCTCCTTACAGTTGACTTTTGCTTACTTCACAAGTAACTGATCCACTGAACATCTTCCACAATGAACCACTAACCAAGCCTTCCTCTATGAGCACTTGGAGCACATGGAAACCATGAGAAAATGCTTGAATCCACAAAGCCCTTCAAGAAGCTCTTTGAACCCAAGAACCCTAATTTGGTCCCTCTGGTTAGGAGGGAAAGATTCACTTGAAATCCCTTGCCATTCTTGATCTTATGAAGATATGATGAACCCCACAAACCACCTTGAGGCTTGAGACTCCTTTGAGATGAACCAAGTACCTTGATCCCATGCTAAGAACCAATGCTATGCGCAAATGCTAATGCAAGAAATGCAAAGAACATAAGCCAGTTAACCAAAAACAAGAAGGAAAATTTTGGAGTGTTACACATTAGATGCAGACCATTGGCAATTCCTATATTTCCATACACTATACACTAATTCTTCTGTTACACTAATACACTTCGTTTCCTGCAAAAAACAAATCTCTGCCCCAACTTTAATTAGAGTTTCTCTAATCTTTTTTCTCTTCAAAACCCCTTCACACCCTCGAATATTATAGGAGACAATATTCATTTAAAATTAGTAGCTTCCACCTTCTTTCCTTTTATTAATTTTCTATCCACCTCTTCTAGCTTCCTCAATATATTCTCAAACACTTCATCGTCTTCCTCTGCTTCAATACCAAGCTGTTGGATAGAGTCCCACACCCTAGCAGGGGTGTTCTCCAGTTTCTTCTTTATTCTTAGATTGCTCTGTACAAAACCAGAGTCAGAAATAGAGTTATCAATTGACACGGATGTCTTGTTCTCATGAATAGAAAGAGGGTACTTCTTGTTATCCATCCCCTGCACTTTCGGCTTCTTATGAGACATCAAAAATGAACTCTCCGCTTGAAAAAGAGTAGCATAATACGAAGGATTGAAAGGAATCTTCAGCCTTTGATAAATGTCTCCAATGATTTACTTCTTAGTCTTCTTTTTATTAGCTTGAACTCCTACATTGTCCTGCGTAATCAATCTAACAGCATTTACATCACTAATGTGTTCAGACTGAGAAGATGGACACCTATCCAAAGGAGACCTGTCTATATGAATATGATTCATATCAATTGCACCCACTAAGACAGCTTCATCTCTATTAAGTTTAGCCAAAGAACATTTAACATGGTCAGGGGACGATCCATTCTCAATGGTCTTAAGCGTATTAACCTCCAAGCCACAAAGATCCTCATCTCCAACAATTTTGGAACAACCTCTACAATCAATAGTGGGACTGTTAGCCACGATAGGCCCTGGTTTAGAATAACTAACTTCCACAAAATCAGTAGGATGAGAAGATTCCTCGCTAAAATTACTAGGTGAAGCTTCACATTCTCTGTCACAAGGGCCAAAATTTCCCTCAGCACTCGCACGCTGAACATTCTCCACTCCAAATGAATTATTCCCCACATCCAGATTCATATTATGCCATACCTCATCACCTTCAGAATTGTAAGACTCAAATTCCACTAATTCTGAACTATCTTCTTCAAAGCAAGATGTTCTTCTACAACTAAGGTCTTTAACATATGGCCCAAAGGAATCTTCAACAATCTTAATACGATAGCAGTCATCATTGACTTCCACATTGACTACTTCATTAAGATTCATAGCAAACTTGGTCCTAATCAGTATTCTCGCCACATCAAACCTTGAATGTCTCCTAGTGTCATCGTCCATATTGACAAAAACACCTGTTCTACCAGCTAGAAATTTGAAAAAAATTTCGCCCCTCACATGACAAGGGAGACCAAAAATCTTAAGCCAAGTAAGTCTTTCTTGATCAACATCATTTGGGGACCAGGGGTGAAAGTCCAAAAACCATCTAGCAATCCAACTAGATTCCTCTTCTATCAACCTTTTGATATCTCCAGGATTGTCTTCCTCTAGAAGGCAGAGGTTAACTCCCATTGGAGTAACCTTAATATTAAAAAAACCTTCCATTTGCAATGCTTCCGATACTTCCAACGCAGAACCAGGTTTCTCCAGGACCCCTGTAAAAGCCTGCTCAAACCTTTCAATTTCTTCCCCGTTTACTTTGAAACTCAGGTGAGCGAAGTTGGGTTTTTCTCCAAGTAAAACTTGAATTGATTTCTGGTAACCTGCATTCCGATCTCTATGCCTTCTAGCAGCCTGAGCAAAGGATAAGTTAGAGACTAATCCACTCCTCTTATCTTTTCTGATTGAATAACCTTTAACCTGCTTCAGATCGTCTTTACTACGATCTATAAGACCCATACCACCGCCATCCTTATGCTCTCTCCTAAATCGGTGTAAATTGGCAAAAATCTTAGTACCATTAATGACAATGTTGTCTAGATTAATGGCAAGAAGATGTTCGTCTTCGACACTTTTAAACCTAACGAATCCAAATATTTTGCCCACGTCGAGCCTACCCGGGATGAACACTTCCAAAATAGACCCAAACTCCTTAAAGACATCGTACATCTATTTCGCTTCATATGAATCTGGAAACCGAGTAAAGAAAAATGATGAAGATTCCTGCAAATCCAAATCAGTAACTTTACCTTTATTGCTCTTCCAAATCGACATTCTACCAATAGAAATATTCCGACCTGTGGACTTCTTCTTCTTACCCACCTCCGTCCAGGTCCCTCTGTTACCACCCAAGTTATTTTGAAATGCCATAGTTCAGGCAACCTCGGCAATGTTGAACCCAACCAGAAAGACACCACGCACCAACCAGTTACCCAGTAAAACCCAGATGGAATCACCTCCCTACCGAGGCCCCTAAGCCCTAAAGCTAGGAATTTAAGCCAAAGATAGAGAAGAGTTCACCCAGTATCTAATAGTTTACTGATCAGGAGTAGTGAAGGATTGAGTTAATAAGAAGAGGAGGAAGCGAATCGTGTTAATGAACCTGAACTTCATACATTGTTGGGAAGATGGACAGAAGATCTAGGTTGTAAAAGATGAACAGAACTCTAGAGAGAAGCTAGAGAGTCTCTCTTTAAAAAGATACAATTTGCTGATCCACTTTATGCTTCCTTTGTTGCTGCAATGTCATTGATTACAAACTAAATGACATTTGCATTAAAAGGTATGAATACGTATGTAACTATGTTGAATCGATGAAAGTCGGTTGTGTCAAATGACACTTCAGTACGTAGCTCTAAAGAATACATATGTTTCAAGTTGCATGCCATCTTCAACTTTATACACATATGTGTTATATAATAAATGAAAAATAAAGTAACATGTACTGATGAACATGTACATGAAGATGTCAATTTAGTGATATGGAGAAACACTTGCAATGTTTATGAGTCATGTAAAAGAAAAATTATATGGCACTCATGCCACCTTACCTTAACAATAGGTTAATTTATTTTAAAAGAACAATTATACTCACCATTTATATCTTAGCAAGAATTATTGTTAGTTTGTTTCTTCTTGAAAAAGAAAAACTTTGGTTTATGTTATCTTAAAGATTGAGATATGAGGATGATTTAACTCAAATTTATGTGAGGTTATAACAGTTAAAGTTAGAGCTTCCAAACCCTTCTTGATTTAGATTAGTTCAAACTACTTCATGCTAATTAATACCCGTCTTAATTTTTCTAGGGATTTAAAATTTTGGGTCTGTTTTGTCTTAGAAGTTTTTTGTATTTATTTTTGTTTTGGTTCAAAATTAAGTTACAAAATATTATGTTTTGACTAAATTTATCACTCTAAACCAATTATGGTCGACACAAATTTTAACTAGCCTTCAATTTCACTAGTCTGTTACTTGAATATCCATTAACTGGTGAAAGTTACTATTATTTTCGGCTTAAATTCGGCTTAAATTCCTAGCCTTAGGGCTAGGGGCCTTGGTATTAGTTATTTTTCATCTAGTTTGTTGGGTGTTTTTGCTGGAAGTTTTCTGCGTGTTTATTATGGCGTGGACTAAGGTTACTAGGAAGAAATTCGTACCCAACTCGGTGAGAGGATCATTTTGGAAAGAGAATGGTGGGAAGGGTGCTGTTGGGGGCGAACCAGTTACTACATTCTTTTTTACTGAATTCCCCATCAACTTGGATGCTAGAGACATGTTCGAAGAGTTCAAAGTTTACGGCGTCATATCCGTAGTGTACATACCAGCAAGATTGGACATAAGAGGCAAGAGATTTGGTTTTGCCAAGCTTAGGAAGATTCATGATTCTAGGATTATGGCAGCGAAGTGGGATAGCATTGAAATCAATGGCAAGAAATTATTTGTGAATTTACCCAAATATTCTCGAAGACAGGAAGGTAGAAAGGTGGAGGTAGGAAGACGGATGAAGAGCAGAGAGGAATTGGTAACTAAGAAGGGTTCTAAAATAGTGGATTCTAATCAGTCTTATGTTCAGATTGTGAAGGGAGGTGGTTCTGCATCATGGAAAGAGTGTGGAATAGAAACAAAATATGGACCATTCCAGTTGGGTGTGGAGAAAGAAGATGCAATAAGATTCGAGAAAGCTGCGATCGGAACTTTGATGGAGGGAAGGGATCCGTTTAACATTCAAAATCTTCTCTATGAAGAAGGCTTTTTTAATATCAGGGTTATACCGTTAGGGGCCAATAAATGCCTTCTTGAGGATACTTTGGAGGGACAAATCGGGAACTTTCTATCATAAGTTGTGGAGTGGGTTAGGTTGATATTCAGTAATGTTATACCTTGGAGCCCTGAGGAGGTGATTACAGGAAGACTTATTTGGGTGATGTGCACTGGTCTCCCCTGCCATGCATGGAACTTAAACTCCTTTGAGAAACTCGCATCTATTTGTGGTACTTTTGTTTGTTGTGATGAAATTACGAGCAAAAAAGAAAGGTTTGATGTGGCGTTGATTCGAATCAAAACTAATTGTGTAAGTATGCTGGATTGTGTGGTCAATGTGGTGGTCAATTAGGATAACTTTATTGTTCACATGATGGAGGTATTTCGTGACTCAGAGTTTCCAAAATATAAACTATTCGAAGAAGATGGAAATTCCACAGATTCCGGTGACCAGGTGGGTGGTGAAGCTGGTGGGAGAGGTTCACCGAAAGAATCTGACAGCGATGAGGATTCAAAACCCAATGGAGAAAGCTTTGATAGTGATGTTTCCTGTAACAGGGATGGGTCAACTATGGGAGATGGAATGTCAGAGGATATTTCATTTGTTGCTGAAAGTCTAGAAGGAGGGGAAGTGGGGAGCGCCGAACATCCTATTAATAATAATATATGTTTGCCTATGACTGACTTGGAAAAGGACAACGTGTTGGAAGATACAAACCCTAGTGCCAGATGTCAGAAGACTTTTCTGCAGAAAGAACATTTCATTGAAGTAGGCATGAAAGACAATAATAGGCTTTTTACTCCTACTGGGGAAAAGAGTACGAGAAAAGAAGTGGAGAAACCATTTGATTTGGTGGGCCTAAGTCCTAAGCCCATTGGTCGTGTAGTGTCCTCCGGTGTGGATCCTACACATATGTCCAATTCTAAAGTGGGCTTTAGCGCTAAGGTCTGTTAGCCCAAATCCTTTAAAAAAACAGGGATTCAGGATATTTACAACAGAACCAAAATCCCTTTTGCTCCTTCCTATTTTGTAACTTTGCTTCACTCTTTAGAACCTTATCCTGTCAGTGATAAGATTGGCGGTGAAGATGTCACTGCAATCCCTAATTCTGAAAATCCAGACGTTTTAGAGGTTGATGGAGATAGGTGTGAGTCTATTTCTTTATTAGATATTGCTAGAATCAATTCGAGGGTAAAAAGGGTGCTCGACGATGTTCCGAGGAAAACTTGGAAATATTTGAAGAAGTTGGGAATTGATGGTGAAGATAAGGATGATGTGTTTACTGGTATTATTAGAAATCTGAAGAATAGAGATAATGAAGAATGGAGTAGAAAGAAGGGTGTGGAAATTCTTGAAAAATGAATATTGTTTCCTTCAATGTACGAGGATCTGGTAGTTTGCTTAAAAGGAGGAGAATTAATCAAAATTACTCTAAGGGGCAGGCTGACCTTTGTTTGATTCAAGAAACCAAGATCCAGTCTATGGAGGATTCTGTTGTTAGAAGTTTGTGGAGTAAGGGGGAGTTTGAGTGGACCGTGGCTAATTTTGAAGGTCTTTCAGGAGGTTTTCTTATCATTTGGAGGAAACATTGTTGGACGGCTATCTCTAGTTTCAAGGGCAAAGGATACTTAGGTATGAATTTTCTTTGGAAGGGAATTAATATCTATGTTATTAATGTTTATTCTCCTTGTGATATTTCTAATAAGAGGAGACTTTGGAGTGATCTTTTGAACCTTAAGTCGAATGTGCCTGTGGGAAAGTGGTTGATCGGAGGAGACTTTAACATCGTTAAAGATGTTGCAGTGATATGAAATGGCGGAGTTCAGTTTCTTTATCGACAATATTAGACCCACTGATTTACCTATGGCATGGAGTAGATTCACGTGGATTAAACCTAATGGTAAGAGTAGGAGTAGAATTGATAGTGTTCTGGGTGATGAAGATTTAATTGATTGCTGGAAGATTAAGAATTAGGTGGTCGGTAATCGCGATATATCGGATCATCGGCCGTTGTGGATTATATCCAACACAACAAACTGAGGACCTAAGCCTTTTAGATTTCTCAACTGCTGGTTTGAACATAAAGAATTTCGTACATTTGTCAAAAGTTGTTGGTCATCATTTGATATCACAGGGTCTTATAGCTATGTGTTAGTGATGAAATTCAAGGCTTAGAAGGATAAACTTGAGTGGTGGAATAAGAACATATTCGGCTGGATTGATCTTAACATAGAGGAAGGGGTGGATTCTCTTAACAAATTTGAACATGAGATGGAGGGTTTCGACTGCAACTTGACAGATGAGATGTTGGATCAGAGATGCCAAGTGCATTAAGAAGTGTGGAAGAATTTGTGAATTAAGGAAAACATAATTCACCAAAAGTCAAGGGCTAAATGGTTGATTGACGGAGATTTGAACACTAAATATTCTCATGCTAAGTGCAAGAACCGCAACAGGAAAAACCATGTGCCTGGAGTGTGGGTGGACAGCGACTGGGTGGAGTAGCCTAATGCAGTGAAACAGGCAGCTAAATCATTTTTTAAACAGAAGTTCACCTTCAGTTATTCTAAACGGCCTCTTTGGGATATGGGAGATATGGCTAGGTTGTCTGAGGCGGATAAATTGTTCCTTGAATCTGATTTCTCCTACGAGAAAGTTCATTAGGCGGTTCTTCAATGCGACGTTAATAAGTGTCCTAGAGTCGACGAATTTAATTTCAATTTCATAAAGAACTGTTGGGAAATAATTGGAACTGATGTTTCAAATTGTGTGCTTGAATTCTTTAGGACTGGAAAGTTGCCTAAAGTGTTCGCTTCGTCTTTCATCTTGCTCATTCCTAAGATCGATAACCCTTTGAATTTTGGAGAATACATACCTATAAGTTTGATTAGTTGAATTCTTAAGATCATCTCCAAAATGATGGCCTCTAGGTTGAGTAATGTCATTGGTAGCTTATTTTCACCGTCTCAAACGACTTTCATACCGGGCAGACAAATGTTGGATGGTATTCTTGTTGCCAACGAATCGATTGATTGGGCTCAAAGAAAGAAAAGGAAATGTTTGATGTTCAAAGTCGATTTTGCACAGGCTTACGACTGTGTCGTATGGGATTTCTTGGATATTATGCTCTTGAAGATGGGGTTTAGTAATAACAGGCTGAAGTGGATTAAAGGTTCCATGTATGACAGCTATCTCTCGGTTCTGATAAACGGGAGCCCCTCGTTAGATTTCAAAGCTTCGAGAGGTCTAAAGCAAGGGGATCCCCTGTCCCCGTTCCTATTTACGATTGTTTCTAAAGGTCTGGCATAATTGGTTCGTAGTGCGTCTGATTTGAATATGTATTCTGCATTTAGGTTCCGAGATGCAGCTGCTGTTAGTATCCTGCAATTCGCAGACGATACTCTTCTTATATGCGACAGTGCTAGTTATAACCTTTGGGCGATGAAATCAATTTTAAGGGGGTTCGAGCTTCTATATGGTTTGAGAATAATTTTTACGAAATGTAGTTTATTCGGTATTGGATTGGATGAAGCATTCATGTCTGCTGCGGAAGAATTTATGCACTATCATACGAGGTCGATTCCTTTTAAGTTCCTTGGGATTGAAATAGGAGGCAATCAGAAAAGATTGTTCTTTTGGAACCCAATTCTCAGTTGCATTAAAGCAAAGCTCTCCTCTTGGATTAGTCGTAATCTTTCGATAGGTGGACGTGTTACTCTTATTAACTCTCACTACAAAAAAACAGGTAAATTATGGCGGTTTAAAAAGTAATATTATGGCGGTTTCAACCGCCACAATATACGGAAATGATGTTTTATAAAAACGCTGTATACTTTGCTGCCGCTAGGTGTAAAATGGCGGTTTCCAATTGACCGCCGTACAAAACGTCGTAATATTCCTAGCATGTAACGTCAGTTTAGTTTGGTAATTAATGAGTTTTCAAATCGCCACAAATTACGATTTTTTTCAAAATAGATAGAATTTTAAGTCGATTATAACCGCCATAATTTTCATATATTTTCTTTATAAAAAAGTAACAGCAATTCCAGCCATGGTTTGATATGTATATTCTACTCCATATAACGAATCAACCTCAATATATATCGTGTTCAAAAATACACCCAAAAATCCATCCAATTAAAATGGTGTTTCATGACTGTGTAGGCATAATAATAAGATATTCAAAATTCACAATCTTAATTTAATAACTGAAAAATGAATGACATAAAAAAATGGACATACGTAGGTTAAGATTCAAGGGCACTAACACAAACTTATTTTCTAATGGTCATTGCAATTGGAACTTTCAACGGGTTAACAACGTGTTCCGCCCAAAGGGCTTTCACAAATTTGACATAATTAAGTTGATCACAACCTTCATCTAGAACACATAGAATACATCATTCTTCCTAATTATATTTTCACCTTCTTGAAAATTCAGTAAGACAACCATGAGAATGAGACTTTCTAAGCATAAGATGAACGACATTTTATAGTGTTCATTGATTCACAAGTATTTATAGGAACAAGATCAACTACAACAACCTCTTATTCACTGCAAAAAAAAAAATATTTGCAATAGTTAACAACTTAACAAAGATTTTGAATTAGTCAAGAAAGAGCTATTCAATAGAGACAGACTACAACTTAGAAATTTGTAGATTTGTAGGACTTTTTTTCTAGCACTATAAATATTATGACAACTTGTTTCATACTAAACTAAAATACTTCTACTTATTAGTAATGTGAAGGCTATTAGATCTAATTATCTAAACAATAGGGTAAAAAGTGATTAGCGTTATTTTCAAAAGAGTGTCATATATATATATATATTAAAAACAAGTAGCATAAATGTTCTGGACTGGGCCAACGGCCATGCGCTGCCCAACCCATGATTGCTAAAGTGACGGCGCAAATGCTTGGATCCAGACCATTAAGGAGGCAAAAGTACCCTTTTGCCCCTACAACCGGTCACGGACTGCTCAGTCCTGCCCGAAATTATTGCCCGTCACGCACGGACCACAGCTCCTCGACAGCTGACGAACAGACGCCCGCAAATACCTTCCTGCCCGGTATAACGGCTAGTTTGGACGTCCTGCCCGTCATAACGGCTAGTCTGGGCAGCTACCTATTCTTCAGGAAAACGGTTAATTCGCCCTGAAAATAGGACCGTTGGCCACGCGCTGGGGAACATTATATAAACCCTCTCATTTGAGAGGGTCAGGTATCAGATATTCATCCTAAGAATACACTTTGTACTTGCCCCTTTCCTCAGACCTTTTCTTACTTGAGCGTCAGAGTGCCTTGCTGGTACACCCCCCTCCTCTCCTCATCAACATTCCGAGAACCTTACCCATCTGACGACCAGCATACGTGGACCAGTTCGAATACTCCGAATCAGTGGCGCCGTTTGTGGGAACTCCTTGTTCTCCCCTTCTTTCTTTCCTCCTCGAAAACTAAAAGATCAAAACATACTTTCTTTGATCCGCCCATATATGGCCGCTCAGAACTCCGCAAAAGGTGCTGACGTTACGGTTCTCGTCCCCGTCAACAAGATGGACGCTGATGAGAGATCTTTGTTACTTTTCGATCCCCGTTTCCTTCGAGACGGGGCTATTGCGTCTCCAACTCCTCCTCCCACCGAGCAAGGAGGAAGACAGCTACCGTCGGGTGACCGACCAATTCCTGACCCCCCAGCGCCGACCTGGCCGTTGCAGCTCTTTTGGAAGCTGTCAACCGCACAAACCTCCTTATCTTGCAGCAAGGAGAGAGAATAGGAGCTCTCGAAGAAGCATCTCTTCCAAGATCCTCTCCTATAAAGAGTAAGCATCGAAAATCAAGAAGCCCGCCACCTAGGCGTGGGGAAGACCACATATCGAGGCATGAGCCTGAATCACAACACATTCGCAAGCGCGACCAAATCTCCCCGCGAGATCAATCATCGCCAAGACACAAGAGAATGAGGCAGGATAGGCATTCTCCACCGGTCAGACCTCGTGACCGGCTACGTTCACCATCGCCCCGCAGAGACCGCCGCCGCCAGCGCAAACAACTGTCACCATCAACTCCAAGTTCAGACAGCGACGACGAGCCTCGCGGCCCATTGTCCCGCAGGATCTTGGCCACCTGTCTCCCTAAAGCACTAGAGAAGCCTCTGTCTCTAGGGACTTACGATGGAACCACTGACCTAGACGAGCACATAGAAAACATAGATGCTCTTTTGGACTATAGAGGTGTACGAGGAGCCATCAAATGCCGCCTGTTCCCGACCACGCTCCGGAAGGGAGCAATGACATGGTACAAGCAACTGCTAGAGGAATCCATTACATCTTGGAGGCAGCTGGGAGGATTTTCTCCCATCACTTTACTGCATCACGACGCCATCCAAAGACTGAGGCGTCCCTCTGAGCTGTCGTACAGGGAAGGGATGAGCCTCTTCGGGGTTACATTGAACGGTTCAACAAGGAGGTCGTTGAAGTGCCAATAACCGACGACATGAAGAAATTCCTGCTCGAGCAGGGATTACGTCCTGGCTCAGACTTCACGAAAACCATCGGCCTTGATCCACCGAGGAACCTTAACGCCCTTCTCCTCCAAGCCCAGTCACATATACAGTGCGAGGAGAAGGTTGCTGCATACTCTGTCCGGGCCTCTCGACACCATGAAGGTGCCCGCTCGTCCAGAGCTGAAGAAACCTCGACACCCCATCGAGGAGATAAAAGACGCGATGATCGGCCTCGCGATGCACGCGAACAGAAGGGACCTTCTGGGAGGTTCCATGACTATACCCCCTCACTGCCTCGAGGGCGAAAATCTTGTCCGAGTGTGCCAACTCGGAATTCAAGCAAGCGGGAGTCCGTTTCCCCAAACAGCTGCCGGCCAGATCGGGTGTGGACAAATCCAAGTATTGCCGCTTCCACAAGAGTCATGACCATACGACGGAAGAATGCATCCACCTCAGATATGCAATAGAGATCCTTATTCGCGACGGCCACCTGAAGCAGTTCGCGAAAAAGAAAGATGTTCCCCGACAGGAGGCCCAGGAGAACAAAAAGGCTGCAGAAGAGACTCCGCCCCTCTGATGACACCAACGTACAGGTCGCTATGTCCATAACTCGGCCAGAGGACTTCCGCATCCCTGATAGTTTATCCGTCTCCACGTACCTCGCTGCTCACAACCCGTGGGAGGCCTTCCCGTCAGCCATGGTCATTTCTGGCGGTGGATTCAACAAAATCACGGTTGGCTCCGTCAAGAGGAGATTCAATCAATTGATCAGCAAAAGCTCCAATGAAGTCACTACGCTGGACACCACTCACAAAGGATCCGTTCCTATTTCCTTCTACAAGGAAGAGCTCCTCGGCGGAGCACCGAACTCAAGCATCCCGCTGCTTATCCGAGCAAAGATGGCGAACTTCGACGTTCGCAGAATACTCGTGGACCAGGGCAGCTCTGTTGATATAATGTACAACCACCTGTTCGAAACGCTGCAGCTGAATGACTCTCACCTTACTCCATACGTTGGATCCAACCTGCAAGGATTCAATGGAGCGGTGACAAAGCCCCAGGGTTACGTAGAGCTCATCGTAACCTTTGGTTCAGGAGAGACAACCCGAGCAATTAAAGCACAGTTTCTGGTAATTAAATGCCTGTCACTATACCAGTGCATTTTTGGAAGGCCAACCCTGGAAGAGTTGAGTGCTGTTGAAATTATGGTACAGATGTGTGATGTCATTGTGCAATGTCACAACATCGCAATCTGCTGAACAAGGCAATAATAGAAACAATAACACACAGAATTGTTCACTCAGTTCGGTTCAACAACCTATATCTGGGGGCATACCAAGCCAGGAAGGAAGTCCACTATTAGTAGTATCAAATTACAGACTCAACAACCCGTTGACAATCTACCTAATTTAATCACTACCCAATGACCCTTCTACCTAAGTCCTCCCTAGGTAAGAGACTCCATCTCACTTCCTATCATCACTATGATGTCTAGCAGTCAACTACACCGTCACTGCATCAACAACTTGATTACCAATAACTGTACACCTATAGAAGACACCCTTCCATGACACCCTTTGGAGTTGCTTCAAAGCTTCCTCCAAGAACAATACCAAACTCAAACTCATTACCTACAGGTTTCTGAGTTACACACAGTGACCATCTCACACCCCGAGTGGTTCACTTAGACAAAGCCCTAAAGATCTACATCTTGGACCCTTACCTCTTCTAGGTTACAAGCATTCTATATATAATATAATCCAACTGGATTTGGGCCTTCAAATCATATCATATCTTCTGTAACAAATCTGCTTCTACATAGATCATATCTTCAATTAAATCTCCAATCATTAACTCTGAATATTCTCCATATCTTTATGCTTTAAATGCGCAACAAACTGATCTTCATAACTGATTGTAACAGAATATATCTCTCCCTTGATCTTCGCCTATATTCTCTGATCCTCTTTAGCAAAATTTCTCATTCACACCAGAAACACGTGCAGCCCTAATCACATACCTGTCTGATGTTTTAATGTTCTGGTATAGTGATGTTAAGACATCGCATGTGACATCACTCTTCAGTACTTTAACTCTTCAACAATAAACCAGAATGTTAGCTAAGACATATCTATACTGTTAGAAGCTCATGTTGCAACATCAACCATGACATCAACATTGTTTTAACAAAATTTCAGCCAATTACAAAAACTTACAATCTCCCCCTTTGGCTAATTTTGGCTAAAACAACTATATAACCATTACAACTCAGATTACAGCAGTAATTACAACTCTATACTACTGTCAGTAGTTATCAGTAACCACTGATCCTAACAGTCAACCATCAGTAGCTACTGTGCGCAGCAATCCTGGAGATCCATCTTCTAGGGACTAATTGAATGATGTTAAGACATCATGTCTGACACCTTCTTTTGGCAGCACAGCCCACCACAATCACTTCAGGCAGCACATCAGGAGGAAGAAGTAGAAAGTCCCGAAGTTATGCCCTCAGATTACAGATATCTAGTGTACATGAGGAAGAAGATTTTAGACACTCCCCCTTAATACAGCACATTTCTTTTTCCTTTCAACTCAGACCCGAAATCATTGTGGAAGACTCCCGGAATCATTGTGGAAGACTCCCCCAGAAAAGAAATGTTAGTCCATTCATCAAAGACCAATGGTGGCATAAGATAATTCTGCACACTATCATTGATCAGACACTGGGTTTAGACCATGGCATAAGAGGAAACTTAAGAAGTGCCATTCAACTAACCCAGGTAACTCATAACACAAGTCACAACTGTGTTCATAACTCAGGACACAAGTCACAAAGACTCAACACCAACTCAGGGATGTACCATCTTCTTCTGCTGCATTAGAAACTGCAGACTCCAGGCATAACATCTGCACAGGCCACTTAGCCAGATCCTCTCCTTTCTCCCGCTTTTTAGCCACAAATTGGCAAAGGGACCCCTCACAGAACCAGACCTAGTAATTGCTCACCCAAACACGAATAAACCCCATAAGACTTATGAGACAAGAACACTCACTGGCTGAAGGAGAACTGAAAACCCCTATAAATAGCTGACCAGTAACTTAGAAATTAACGAGCCTTAGAATATGTTCAATGTTCTTGGTCAAACAAACGCTATTTTAGGTATCAAAAACTGTATTCAAATTCAATGCCTATCTTCCAAAAACTGCCTTGACTGCCTTAATTATTTCACAACTGAATCTTACCATAAATTAGGCCAATAACGCTCCATGCATATTCGAAGCCACGTGTTTCACTTTATCCTAACACCACCGTCCAAAATACTTCCCTGTTTGGCTCAAGAAAAACATATCCTATATCATGTTCTGACATCTCTTCAGACATTGTCTGCTGGCTCATTAACCCAAGACTTTACAAACACATCTTCTTATCTAATGGGTATTGATACAACTTCTCACAACTTCTTCTAGATTGCTTCCAACCATCAGCCAAGTACACCACTTTTGCTTTTCAGACCTTACCTATATAGGCACTATCTTCACACAGCTATGACAGGTCCCATCATCACACTACACAAGTTTGATCAGTACACATGCTGCAATAGGCTATAGTAATCAGTCTTACACTCAACGCCCTTTATGATATCCCACCAATAATGCCACATTCCTCATGGGGATTTTAGGTACAAGATATGCCAAGTCCAAAAGACAAAAGCCCATTTGATTGGAAACTTCTCACACAAGATAAACACCTTTCTGTCCTTACATTCACCAGCTCCTAATGAAGTCTTCAACATGAAAGTAGCCATGTATTTCCTGAACTACTTACCATCTAGATTAGAATCTGCCCATTCTAATCTACACTATGTCAGAACTGCCACTTCAGACAATAATGCTGCTTCTTCAAACTCCATAAGTATGGTACATACCCAACCATAATGTTGTAACAACATGTAGAACATCAGCACGAAAAAAAACCATCCCACTTAACTAGACAAGACCTAGTCTTATCCTACTAGGACCACTTCTACCCAGGCACCAAGCACGAAGTTCTGGTAACCAATATGTCAAGAAAAGCAGGTTCCCAAGAAAAACAGATTCCCACACCAAAGACTACTCTGACTGGTCAGGAGATACAAACAATGCCATATTATCCATTATAAATGCCAAACCTCCTCGCTCCTATCAGCACACCAAGGAAGGAAACATGAGTCAGTCTAACAAGAATGCAGCAAAGAGGCACATGCACGAGGACAAGAAGCTAGATCCTCAGAAGTTGAAGGACACAACATTGTCCAAAGCTGGAGCATCTTCTGGAGCAACAAGAACACACAAGACATCAGAAACCAGGATGAAGACTATCAAGAAAAAACAAGTGCAGCTTCAAGCATCTGATGATGAATGGGATGAAGACTGGAAGACTTTTCTTGATTCGGGGGGTTGGGATAATCTTTAGAGACTTTGTTTGTTGTTTTTACTAATCTTGTAAGCTTTCATCAATGCAATAAATTTCTGGTTTACTTCTGTTCCATTTACACCACTGTACAAGACACTAAAATCCTCATGTAAACAACTTTTCAATTTACTTTAACCTAAGTGCCAACACCAAAAGCTCCCATAATATCATTCTCCCCCTAAAATGAACACCTTCCATCAACACCAACCCCTACTGAGTTCTTGCAAATTAACCAAAACTGTCCTTTAGACTCCTCCCCAGAAGCATGTGCACATATGATTTAAACAATTAGCTTCACAAGGGTAGAACCATTTATGTCCACACCCACATGCGATCCAACAACCTAACATGTTATCTGACATTATCTCTTCACAAGATTCAACCAATCAATGCAATCTTCACAATCCATAGACAAGTAATCCCCCGGTCATGGTTCACTAATGCTATAGATGAGGATGAATATTTGAGCACACTTGCTGAGCACATGCACTTTGGCACCATTTTCCCTTTCTCCACAGGCATTCATTCCTTACCATGCTCTCCATCTTCAGACTTCCAATCAATACCTGAACTACATTTTCCATCCAAGGTAGACCTTCTACTTCATCATCCTCCCGTATGACTATGTAGACGCTCCTCAGGCATAATGTAGGCACCAAGCTTCTGAATCAGAGCATAATTTTCCTTCAAAAAGGATATCCACACGTTAGAACCTCTGCCACCCACCAAGACATCATCACCATGATTCTTGATATGCTCCATCAACTGGACCATTTGATCCAACTCCAGGACGCTCAAATCTTGAAAATACTTTCATAAAGTAAATTCTCAACCCTTCTGCAGTCCTATACTTTAACCTCAGACAAATACACAGTCTCCCGTCAATGTATATTGTCATCAGTTGACTGCACAACTCTATCCAAAGCAGACAACTATTCAACTATTGTCATATAAGATACAACATATTATCTGGTCTGACATCCTTTTTCTGCAGACTTGAGGCACTGATTGATCCTTCTTTTGCTAATCCATCCCACAGAACACATTAGATTAGGTAAGTGGCTTGACCTGATACTTCACCGTGAGCATAATGTTTTAACATCACTAGTCACATGACCTAGCATACTCTCATCTTCCAAGCATCTTCAAACCTTTGATGCCATCCTAAGCTTAAGAGATAACTTATCAAGATCTTTACTCCCGCATGAAAACTTTGACAATGATACTCTTTTGCTTAGTCTCCATCTTCTTCAGATCCTTCCAGCCACAAGGCTGATGCTAACACCAATTCCAATTGACCAAGGGCTGATTGACATATTAAGCTCGGCTTCTTTCTTGATGAATCTCCATACCTCCCAGATGCCTCCTCTTCCAAGTCAGGAGTAGGTTCGAAACAGACGTGATCAACACATTTGTTTAGCCCCCAAGCATCTGTTATGTCACACTCTGCCTTTAACACATCCCAGAGATTGACTTTGGAGGCAAAAAACGCTTCTAACTTTCTTCAGACCCCTTTTCAACAAGATCATATACGAGTTCCTTTATGAGTGGACTTGGGATGAACCACAAGTATCCTTGGCAACTCTAACATGCTAGTTGAAGATATCCTCAAGTATCACCTCACAGAATGTTGCAGCCTTAACACAAAACCACCAGGAATTTTCCATAAAAATATGCAACGGAACACACACCAAAAAACTCCTTTGCAACCTTCAGGAAAAACCCTGTACAAACACGACACTCCATGTGCACTAGGACAACATAGGTTTGAAACAGCAGTTCACCACCAAAGTTACAAGCCTGATAACAATAGACAGGTCCAATACACACCCTGTCATGAACAGTTCATCCTCCACTTCAAGGGATTATACAAAAATCTCTATGAACTGACCAAGTCCATACACCATCTCAGCAAAACTATCTTCCTTGCTCATGAACCAGAAAGTATCTTCCCTAGATCTCATCCAGAAACAGAGAGGATGCCTGCTCTGATACCAATTGAAATTCTGGTACAGATGTGTGATGTCATTGTGCAATGTCACAACATCGCAATCTGCTGAACAAGGCAATAATAGAAACAATAACACATAAAATTGTTCACCCAGTTCGGTTCAACAACCTACATCTGGGGGCATACCAAGCCAGGAAGGAAGTCCACTATTAGTAGTATCAAATTACAGACTCAACAACCCGTTGACAATCTACCTAATTTAATCACTACCCAATGACCCTTCTACCTAAGTCCTCCCTAGGTAAGAGACTCCATCTCACTTCCTATCATCACTATGATGTCTAGCAGTCAACTACACCGTCACTGCATCAACAACTTGATTACCAATAACTGTACACCCATAGAAGACACCCTTCCATGACACCCTTTGGAGTTGCTTCAAAGCTTCCTCCAAGAACAATACCAAACTCAAACTCATTACCTACAGGTTTCTGAGTTACACACAGTGACCATCTCACACCCCGAGTGGTTCACTTAGACAAAGCCCTAAAGATCTACATCTTGGACCCTTACCTCTTCTAGGTTACAAGCATTCTATATATAATATAATCCAACTGGATTTGGGCCTTCAAATCATATCATATCTTCTGTAACAAATCTGCTTCTACATAGATCATATCTTCAATTAAATCTCCAATCATTAACTCTGAATATTCTCCATATCTTTATGCTTTAAATACGCAATAAACTGATCTTCATAACTGATTGTAACAGAATATATCTCTCCCTTGATCTTCGCCTATATTCTCTGATGCTCTTTAGCAGAATTTCTCATTCACACCAGAAACACGTGCAGCCCTAATCACATACCTGTCTGATGTTTTAATGTTCTGGTATAGTGATGTTAAGACATCGCATGTGACATCACTCTTCAGTACTTTAACTCTTCAACAATAAACCAGAATGTTAGCTAAGACATACCTATACTGTTAGAAGATCATGTTGCAACATCAACCATGACATCAACATTGTTTTAACAAAATTTCAGCCAATTACAAAAACTTACAGCTGTACCTTCCACCGTACATCTCAAGATGAAGTACTACACTTCTAAAGGGATGGTCGCCACCCTCCACGGGGACATCGAAGCTGCCCGTCAATGCTTTGAAGCCGCATCTAAAGGACTAAGCACCATGTCAGCAGGACCAAGGACTTCTGGTCGTTCCCCCCTGCCCAGCAGCTCTGAACAGCCAAAACCGCTCCCCCAGGCCGAATCTATCGACTTGGACAACCGTTTCAGCGAGTAAGATCATGCCAAGGACCCAACGACTTCGAGCAGCCAGTCCAACAACATCAGCCATCTCCTACGCCCCGTCCCAGATGGCAACTTCGAGATCGTTCCGTTCGGAGAAGACCCCCAACGGGGAGTAAAGATCGGAGCAGACCTCCCCGACTTAGCCAGGAGACAACTAAAAGCATGCCTCTGGGAGAACACAGACTTGTTCGCATGGAACGCTGCTAAAATTCCAAGATTAGACCCATCCGTCGCTTGCCACCAGCTTACAATTGATCCGGCCGTCAAAGTTGTTGCCCAGCGCAGAAGGAAACAGTCCCCGGAAAAGATGGAAGCCGCGGAGAAAGCCGTCAAAGACCTCCTAGAAACTAGGTTTATTTCTGAGGCCAAATACACTACATGGCTCTCGAACTTTGTACTTGTAAGAAAAAATAATGGCAAATGGAGGATGTGTGTTGATTGTACCGATGTTAATAAGGCCTGTCCGAAGGATGCCTACCCCTCCCCAATATCGATAAGCTCGTAGATAACTCAGCAGGTTTTAAGCTTTTATCGTTCCTCGACGCCTACTCGGGATACAATCAAATCCCAATGGCCGCGAGCGATAAAACTTACACAGCCTTCATGACCGAATCGGGCAACTATTACTACAACGTAATGCCCTTCGGGCTGAAGAACGCCGGCGCTACATACCAACGAATGATGAACAGAGTCTTCCAAGGACAAATAGGCGACATGCTCGAAGTATACATGGACGATATGATCGCCAAGTCCCACGAGGAACTAGACCATGTCGCCCATCTTCGCAAAATCTTCAAGCAAGCAAGGAAGTATTGAATGCGTTTTAACCCTGACAAGTTTTGGGCATTCTCTGAGTTCCCAACGCCCACGTCTAAGAAGAACATCCAATCCCTCAACGGGGTGCTTACTTCGTTGTCCCGCTTCGTAGCAAAATCTGCCCAACACGCCATTCCTTTCTTCAAGCTCTTGCAGAAAGAAGCAGCATTTGAATGGACCGAGGAATGTGAAACATCCCTCCTTCACTTGAAGCAAGCTCTATCGAAACCGCCCGTATTATCACGACCAGATACCGGGGAAGTCTTGTTCCTATACCTCGCCGTCACTGCCGAGCCCGTTAGCGCGGTCCTCATTCGCGAGAATCCTGGCGGACAAAAGCAATTATACTTCACGAGAAAAGCGTTGCAGGACCCAGAGTTGCGATATCAACAAATAGAGAAGGTAACATTGGCCCTCGTCAACACTGCCAGACAACTGAGACACTATTTCTTGGCTCACACGATCGTGGTAAGATCGGATCAGCCCATAAAGCAATTACTGGGACGACCAGACATGGCAGGCAGAATGCTCAAATGGTCATTGGAACTATCTGAGTTCGACATCCAGTACGAAAGCAGGAATGCTCTTAAGGCCCAAGCTCTGGCCGATTTTGTAGCAGAAATGACGTTCTCAGACTCCCCGGTCCACATAGCAAACAGATGGATCATCTATGTAGACGGAACGTCCAACTCGACCGGCAGCGGGGCAGGGGTGATTTTGGAGAACGACGAAGGGACCATAGTTGAGGCTTCTATCACATTGTCCTTTCCCACGTCGAACAACCAGGCCGAGTATGAAACCTTCCTCGCCGGTTTGCGCATAGCCGAAGACCTGGGGGCTAAAGAAATCATCATCTGCACGGACTCTCAGCTCGTAGCCCTCCAGATATCAGGAGAATATCAGACCAAAAATGACAGTATCTCTGAATACCTAACCTTGGTCAAGGGAAAAATGGCGAGTTTCAGAACGGTAGAAGTGAGACATGTTCCACGCGAACACAACGTGCGAGTAGACATCTTGTCCAAACTGGCAAGCACTAAGAGAAAAGGCGGAAACAGGTCAGTCATCCAAGAGATACTTCCCCGGTCCAGCATCGATAAGGGATCCTCGATCCTACACGTACACACGATTGGGGACAGCGATTGCTGGATGACACCAGTAT
Organism: Lathyrus tuberosus; assembly: GCA_022829125.1. Classification (NCBI taxonomy): domain Eukaryota; kingdom Viridiplantae; phylum Streptophyta; class Magnoliopsida; order Fabales; family Fabaceae; genus Lathyrus; species Lathyrus tuberosus. The sequence continues at coordinate 11,074,070 of JALAZF010000100.1, read as the reverse complement.
ACAACTACCTCACCAGGGACGAGCTTCTGGATCACCCCAAGGAGGCCAGCACCATCAGATGAAGAGCTTGCTCGTACGTCATCCTTGAAAACAAACTCTATCGACGAGGCTTCTCCATTCCACTGCTCAAATGCATAGAGGAGGAAGTTATCCCTCACGTATTACGAGAAATCCATGAAGGCATTAACGCCCAGCACCTAGGAGGAAGGTCCCTTGCCCGCAAGGCCCTCCGAGCAGGGTATTATTGGCCAACCATGCAGCACGATGCCAAGGAGCATGTGAAGAGATGCGACAAATGCCAACGGCACGGGGATATGCACCTAGCTCCGCCTAACGAACTGAAAAGCATGACCTCCCCGTGGCCATTCGTCTGGTGGGGCCTAGACATCCTAGGACCCTTCGTGACGGGGTCCAGCCAAATCAAGTACCTGATAGTGGGCGTAGAATATTTCATAAAGTGGATAGAAGCAGAAGCCTTAGCAAAGATAAAAACACTTAACATTCTGCGCTTCTACAAGCTGAATATCCTTGCCTGTTTTGGGATTCCCCAAGCAATTGTCACGGACAATGGAACGCAGTTCACGGACAAGAAGTTCCAAGACTTTGTCGCCCATCTCGGAACAAAGTAGCATTTCGCATCTGTAGAACATCCCCAGACAAACGGGTAGGCAGAAGCGGCCAATCGTGTCATTCTTCGTGGCCTCAAGCGAAGACTGGATGAAACGAAGAAAGCCTGGGTCGAGGAGCTCCACAGCGTCTTATGGTCGTACCGCACCACTCCTCAGTCTACCACCGGGGAAACACCTTTCCGCTTAGCATATGGCACGGAGGCTGTTATACCCATATAAATTCACGTACCGTCCAGAAGGACCGAATCACCTCTAGACAAGGAAATGAATGACGAAGCAATAAGAGAGGAGCTCGACCTTGTCGAGGAAATTCGGACAGGAGCATCCCTCCGCGAAGCATCTCTTAAGCAAAAAATAGCAATCAGGCACAACGCTAAAGTCTTACGATGAGAGTTTGATGTGGGCAGCCTTGTCCTGCAAAGAAACCACAAGGACTCTCGCGAAGGCAAACTAGCAGCCAACGGGGAAGGGCCGTACAGAGTCTGTGCCAGAACGGAGAATGGTGCCTACTTCCTCGAGACCCTCAACGGGGATGAAATCCCTCGACCATGGAACGTTGAAAAACTTAAGCAGTACTATAGCTAAAGTCACAATAGGCTTCCTCGCGTCAAAGGACCACCTAACGGTCATCATGCTCGTTCAGGTACAAACGATTCATACGCACAAAGTGGAATCCCGCTCAAGTAAATGAGCCGGAGCTCTGCTCGTCGGCTGTCCTCAATCGAGCATAGCCTTTGCCCAGGTACCACGATTGGCAGAACCCCAGCTCGCGATGGGACGTTCACGTCGCGACCTCAGGCCTCAATCGCGACCTGAGATCTGCAACCTCGCCAGGACCTTCCTCGCCTATTCGACCAGTTCTCCACACTGGCGAATTCACACACAACGAGAAATATTTCAAAAGAAAGCTCTGTTAACAGACACACCCTCCGACGGGTAGTCATACATGCACCGCTAATTTAAAGCACAGCAACATAAACAAAAATCACATAAGTAACAAAACCGGCCAACATAAACCGGGCATAAAGTAAAAAAAAAGGCCACAAGGGCCAAAGAGTATACGAATTACATAAAAAGGGGGGCCACGCCCCCCCCCCTCCTCCAAATCAAATAAAATTACAACAAACTACACGGCACGTAGGCCAGCAAAACATCATCATCTTCAAACATTATTCCTCGGTGTCTTCGACTCGTTCATCATTGGGCGGAGAAGTCTGGGGTCTAGCTTGGCCAGCAAGGAGAGACTCTGGCATCACAATTTGCCCGTCTTTAACGTACGCTAGGAAATTAGTGCCTTCGGTCACCAAATCAACACCAAGATTCACCACCTGAAGCTGAGACACTGCGTTCTTGAAGGATTCCTCTCCAAGCACTACGTTGTCGTCCTCAGCCACCACCATTCGGGCAACTAACTCTGACCTTGTCGTTAGCATCTTCAGGTCCTCAGGCTCCTCCTCGCCAGGAGCATTGGCAGCCTGCAGTTGCGCGACCAAATACTCAGTGGCCTTTTTCTCAGCCTCAAGTGTAACCATCTCCCCCTTTAACCGGGCAACCTCCTCGCCCTCCTTTTCCTTCGCCTCCTTGGCAACCTTTGCTTCCTCCCTGGCCTTCCTCAAACTCTCCTCAAGAGCGGCCACCTTACCTCGGGCAATAGTTAGCTCATTTTTAGTGGCCGTGTCCCCCTCGGCATAGGTGACCGCCATCTCCAACAGCCTGACCACCGTAGAGGCATCCTGGGCCACCAACGCCCTCTTGCTCGGATGGTCTACACTTCGTAGATGTAGAGAATCAGTAGGAGGAATCACCAAGGAGGTCCCTTCAAAGAACCTCTTATCCAATACACAAGGAGGCAGCTCGAATTTCGCTTTCTCTGGCGCCTTGCCCAAATCCACTACCTCGTTCCTTGGACGCTTAGGCCTGGTCGACAGGGGCATTGGAGACCATTGAACATTGGCCGAAGAAGCATTTCCCTGAAGAGGCTGGAAAAGACCAACCGTACGGGCAGGGGAAGGACGGACCTTAGCAGCTGCAGCGCTTGTTTCCGCGCGGCCACGTTCCTCACCATCCTTTCGTGGGCTGAAGGCATAGTGGCTGCAAAAGACAAAAATAGGCGTCAGGCAATAGAAAATAACGAGCAATGCAAAGCAATATATTAAGGCTAAATACCGAGCAGATCCATGGCATCTCTATAAGTTTTGCATCCCAGCAGTGCCCTAACGTTAATAAAACGAGGCTCCACCCGAGGGCTACCATTCGCCTCAAGGATCGCCTCCTTCTTCTTCGTGATGCACTCGGCCATCCGGAACGAGTTCTGGTACTACAACAACCTTTCATATGAAGCAGCATCCCCCTCGTCCAAATTCGCGGGCTCAAAAACATAGTCGTTTGGGGGCTTCGTAAAATACTCCCCGATCCAATGGAAGGGATATTTCAACAACCTCCGCCCGATGTATTTCCCCTCCTCGTTAATCCTATCCTCGCCGTTCTCCTCCACTTCAATCTCCCAGCAGAATGTGCTATCCTGGGCAGCCTCCGACCTGGGCTCCACGATGAAGTACCTCGTCTTAAATGTCCGTATGAACTCAGAGAAAGGTTTGAACAGCTTGCACAGCTGCTTCAGGGAGACCCAACCGTAACTCCTCCCAGAAGTCTATTGTTGGAGATGAAGGACGGTGAAGAAGAAGGGGATGGTCGCCCCTATGTGCAGGTGCTCGTACACCAACTCGAACACTCGCAGGAAGGTTAACGAGTTGGGATGAAGCTGAGTGGGGGCCAAGCGAAGATGTGAGAAGACAGACTGCTGGAAATCCGTGAATGGAAGCCTCAAGCCCAGCTCTTTGAAAACATATTCGTATATCATAAAGCGCTCCCCATAATTCATGCAGACGTGCTCGTCAGCGGTGGGGAAATGGACTCTCCAGTCCCCGTCATCTCCAACCATCTGGAAACAATCCTCTATGTAGGTCGCGAATTCAGACGCATGCTCAGAGGGTTCCGCCACCTCCCATTCCTCTCCTTTATTCTCCGCTGCACCCTCCTCGGATATCTCCTCCTCGGGCATCTCTTCCTGATCATCATCCAATAGTTCATCCTCTTGCTCATAGTCCATGCCCTGCTCAGTGGACCCACTCGAGGACTGAGTGCTACTGCTACCCGAGGAACCTGACTCCTCCTCGGAAGAATCTAATACAATATCTCCACAGGGCCCTGTCGCCATCACCTGAAAAGCAGAGAAAGACAGTGAATTCAACAGCTAATCAAATCCACCCTTCCACCGCTGAACAAGTGAAAGGGCGCGCTAAGGGCTGAAGACGACGTCCCCGGCCTAAGCCCTGACAACACTATGAAAAAGTCTCCCTGCGAGACAATGCCCGAAACTCTCCTATCACACGAGGAACTTCTCCAAAGCAAGATCACAAGGCTTTCATTCAACTCAAAACTCCATGGAACGCAATGCTAGAACGGTCACGTGCACGTCACCATCGCGATGACGTCACAGACAGACTCTTCACACACAGCATAACAACAGGCTAACGGCGGTGGAGACGGCAGAGCCATCATCCACCACCAGCGGCTACCACATATATAACCCTAAGTCTCCTAAAATCTAACCTAACCGCATGCGATGTCTAAATCAACATCAATAAGAAGCAAAACAAAGAAAAGGGACGACTTACTTATAAATAGAAGACTGAAAAAGGTTGCTCGAAGCTTCAAACGACGAAGGATGCAACAGGCAGATTTCGCGAGCAGGAAATTTGGTGAAGATTGAAAGAAAAAGTTCATAATGAAAAATTTCCCTCCTATTTATACAGGAGGTCACGTGCAGCCCCACGCGCACATAGGTCATGATGACTACCCGCTAGCCATCATTGCCTAAGCGGCGGTGGCATAAGTTCCAACATGCACGTGGCAACCCCCGTATCGTTTCATATTCCACTAGACTGTTGGTATCCATCTGTAATGGGCAACGCTTAACGACCACGACCAACAGCCACAGCGGGCAATAGAAACCATGGGCATCCACAGCCAACGAGCAAAACACTCCACTTCCCCGGGACTGTACGCTATCCTTAAGTCATCACATCCACGCTCGGAAGTAACGACTTGGGGGGCTACTGTTCTGGACCGGGCCAACGGCCATGCGCGGCCCAACCCATGATTTCTACAGTGACGACCCAAACGCTTAGATCCGGTCCATTAAGGGGGCAAAAGGGTAGAACCGGTCATGGACTGCTCAGTCCTGGCCGGAATTATTGCCCGTCACGCACGGACCACAGCTCCCCGACAGCTGATGAACAGACGCCCGCAACTACCTTCCTGCCTGGTATAACGGCTAGTTTGGGCGTCCTGCCCGTCATAACGGCTAGTCTAGGCAGCTACCTATTCTTCAGGAAAACGGTTATTTCGCCCTGAAAATAGGATTGTTGGCCACGCGCTGGGGAACATTATATAAACCATCTCATTTGAGAGGGTCAGGTATCAGATATTCATCCTAAGAATACACTTTGTACTTATCCCTTTCCTCTGACCTTTTCTTACTTGAGCGTCGGAGTGCCTTGCAGGTACACCCCCTCCTCTCCTCATCAACATTCCGAGCACCTTGCCCATCTAACGACCAGCATACGTGGACCAGTTCGAATACTCCGGATCAATAAATATACTAGAACCTGCTAATTTGAACTTGGGAACACACTTATTCATGTTGGGTGCTTGATTCACCTTTTGTGACGTTGTCGTCGATGCTTCATTAACATCAAATATGGTTGTCACACGTTAAAAGCTTCTTTTAGAATCGACTTTTTTAAACAACTATTTACAAATTTGACAAGATATTCATGCTTTTTTTAAATTTATTTTTTAACGAGTGGCCAAAATGTACAAGTGTAATAAATACGCAATATCGTTTTTCTTAAACAGTTTAGAATTATAAAAAAGGTCGTAAGATGCTCTAACCGTGTAGTGGTGAGTGGTGATAGGATGACATTAATATAAACTGTGATTATTAGCTCATAATGATAATATACTATTATTCTGTCAAATTTAGAAGCACTTGGAAAATTCCATATAGAAAATACCTCATCAATTTCAAGTTATTTGGAAGGATAAAGAGGTGTGACAACTAGCATGCCTTCAAACTTTCAGACCAACACTGTTAGATACTAAAATTGAAACATAGTGAGGTTGGTTGTTTCAATTTCTTTATTATATTAACGGATCTATGAAGCCCAAACAGAGAAAAACATCATCAACATTGAAAACACATACGCCAAAACATCATCAACATTGAAAATAATTAGAGGCAAATTGAAAAAATTAAATGTAACTACTTGTGTTAGGTGTCTTTTTCTCAAGGGAATACTTAGCTTTTTCACTCTTTTTCTCAGGCGAAAATGTTACTCTCTGATTGAATCTAATACAAAATGTATTTTTCCTATTAATTAGAACAAAAATTAATCATGTTATTGATTGAAAAATATATTCAACTCACGTTTGCAAAAGAAAATTGATGAATTGCATCTAGTTAGTCTTAGGAAACTCAACCTTAGTAGCTTGAGTTTGCTTCTTTATCTCATCCAGCAGTATATTTGCATCCTTCAAATTACGTAAATATAAATACCTATCATGCAAGAAATGGGAAATTTATCAATTTTAAACCTTATTGAAATAAGCATGGAATTACATATCCAAGATATTAACCAAATATGTATGAAATTATGCTCTCAAATGCTTTTACGAATTTACATTAACATAGCCTGGGCAATGGCCAAATCATCTTAACCAGGATAACACTACAATATTTGAAAAGCATATTAGTGAACATTTCTAAAACTATGCCAAAAATACAAAATGAATGTCAAAGTTAAGAAGTTAGTAACATAATGCAAATGTTGAACCAAGTTTTAGCATAAAAAGCAAGATCAAACTTTTTAGGTATGCATCGACTAAATTTACAAAGTTGAACCAAATAATAAGGAATAAGAAAGTTAGGAGGCTGACCCTGCCCAAAAAGCACACTAGATTAGTAGCAAACTTGATCGGATCATTTCCCCTCACAAAATGACATGTCACTATATACATATCATGCATGCCAAAAGCACATTATCATTTATTTATACAAACAAATGTCATATTAGTTTTCAAGAGAAGTAACAATGAAGATTAAATTCCCTATAAGAGATATTATGATACATACCACCTTAAGACTATCAGAATATATGTACTCAGCTAGAAGAATGTGGCATTCTGGAGCTCCACTACTACTTGTTCCAAATTCAACAGACCACCTGAATAAAATAGCAACAAGTTAGAAATATTGCTCTGAGGAACAAATGATTATAACATAAACAACCATGAATAAATATGCTTTTAGATTCCTATACTATTGTTTAATAATATATTTCTCTAAAGTGAGATATATATGTTACTTTAAATTCACTATTTTTTCTCTTTATTGGCTCACAGAAGAACTAAACAATATATGGCATTATGATTTGATCTCAGACTTGTTTGAACATGTGAACTTTAAATAAAGAATAATTTCAAATGAACCTTTATATTACCACTTACAGGGTAAAAGAGATCTAATAGTTTTAAGATCTTCGTCGTCGTCATCTTCGTTGTCATCGGCAGCTGACGAAGCCATTACTTGAGCGAGGCGTTGAGCAGCGGTTTTAGCAGAAACATTTTGAGTTATTTTAACCATTACCTGTAGTGGTTATCTAGTGCTTTAGTGTATTTGAGCAACTAAAAATCAAGAGACAGATTTAAAATTGACAACAGATATTAATATGTAACAATCAGCTTTATTAATTAATTAACAGCTATCTATCTTTATTATAACACTAAATTTCTATATATCTAGTTGACATGCCATAAGGTCTAGTAGACATGAAACAACCCCCTGCAAACTTGTTGCAACTAGAACAAAGAAACAAGACCATAACGCCAAAATTGCTACTGATTTCCAAATCTTCCCGCATACCAAAACATAGGATAAATTCAATTTAGTAGTAACAATTAATAATATCCTGCACCCAGTTTACAAACACATATTATATATAGCGAAGGAAAGTTGAAAATAATATGTATTTCTCCTAATGAACACTAATGTATGCTAACAATCAAATAATTTCTTCGAACAGACCATTAGACGTGCCTACTTCCTCTTCCCCTGTCATAATAGAGCCACTGCTTATGTATCTCACAAAATGTTTGCAGAGCAGACATAACTCATGAGAGTTTACAGATCTAAAAATATAATGAAGTAAACACCCAATACTAAACTAAAAACTCATTATAGTTGTAAGCCATGATATAAAAAGATAAACAATGATTTTACCTTGAAATCGTAATTAGAATAAGAGAAACGATGCAATGCAGCCGATTGTAGAAATGCGACAAATCGGATTGAAAATCAATGTTCTACAATTGTTAGTGTTGATTTATAGGGTTCGATATCAATATCCATATCGATTAGGCGTGATTCAAACTTCAAATAATTTTTAGGATTCGATCTTCAACAAATTTTAGGGTTGGGCTTTGATTGAGAAAAGGGACTGAGGAAGGAGATAAGAGCTTGGATCGTGAGAAGAAAAGTTGCGACAGAAATGGTGATGAAGCTTTAATCGAAATCGAAAGGATAATAAGTGAAGAAAAGGGTGAGGATATAGAGGTTGAAATTTGGGGAAAGGAAAAACGTGAATGAGAAAAAGAAGGGTTCAAAGGTTTTTTTTTTCTAATTAGGGTTTTTAATAATTATAATTAAAAATTGGTAAAAGAGAAAGGGTAAAACATAGTGAACGTTTAATTAGGAGGTAAAAGCGAAAACAGAACGCACTCGTGCGAATTTCATTTATTAATATCAAAAATGTAAAAAACGACGGTTGTAACCGCCACTATAAGTTTAATATTACGTCGGCTCTTAAAACCGCCGTAATATACATAAATAGTGGCGGTTATTAACAAACGCCATAACTAAACCGCCACAATTTACGTGATTTTTTGTAGTGTCTGCTCTATCGAATCTACCAATACATTACTTCTCATTTTATAAGGCTCCTCCTTTAATTATTAAGAATATAATAGCAATTCAGCGCAACTTTCTTTGGGCAGATGCGTCAGGGAAGAAGTCAATACCCTGGGTGTGTTGGGATTCGATATGCAAACCTAAGAATAAAGGAGGTCTCGGTATCAAGCATGTTGGACGATTTAATACTGCTCTTTTGGCTAAATGGTTATGGAAATTCTGTCAAGACGGTTCAGAGTTATGGAGGTCCATCCTTAGAGACAGGTACGGAGATTTGCGTCGTAAAGCTATAGACTTTAATGTTGCTGATAGTTCAATGTATAAGCAGAATTTGGACTCTGTTTGGATTCGTGACATTATAGTTGCAGGGTATACAAGAACATCTGCTACATTTGCGGATTATATCGGATGCAAGGTTGGGAGGGCTAATTCAGCCTTCTTTTGGAATGTCCAATGGCTGGGAAATACAAAGTTCAGTGATCTGTTCCCAAATTTGTTCCATGCTGCTTTAGACAAATGGAAATTGGTGCAGGATTTTGGCTTATGGGAGGAAGGCATATGGAGATGGAACATTGTTAACACTGATTTTGGTTAATTTCCGTCAAGAGATGCTGAGTTGGAGGAATTGTTCAATGTGCTGCGATAAGTGTCTTTGGCTAACGATGTCGACGACATATGGTATTGGAAACCTTACCCCATTTACGGTTTTTCGGTTAGGTCATTCTATGACGCGGTTTCTGATACGGGCGGTGATTTGATTCTACCGTTATCTAGTGTGCTGGATTTTGTCTGGAAATCGTCCGTCCCCTTGAAAGTCAAAATCTTCGCTTGGCGTCTTTTCCTCAACCGTCTTCCAACGCAGGATAACTTGGTGAAAAGAGGGGTCATAACCAACATCCATGAAACGGTTTGTGTCTTTTGCTTTTCTCTTTCTGAGGATGTTGCGCAATTATTCTGCTTTTGCAATAAGACCCGCCTAATTTGGTAGAAGTTATGCGAATGGTTGAACATTGAGCCTTTTACGGAAACGGATTGTTGTAGACACTTCTTGAACTGGATTGCAAGACTAAGAGGCTCCAGTTCGGGTGAGTCCGTTGCCTCGCTGTGGTTGATTTCCACTTGGAGAATCTAGAGGAGTCAGAATAGTATAGTTTCTAACGACGATATATGTAGCGTAGTAAATATATTCCATGGAATTGTGGCTTCTTCTTGGAAGTGGTTGGTTACCGACGAATACGGAAGGATTAATTGTAGCTTATACGAGTGGGCAAAATTTTGTCTTGATTTTATTTAATGTTTGGGGGGGGGGGGGGGGGGGGGGCGCTGCTTGTGTATTTTAAGTCTGCTTCTGTTCTGTTTTGGACTGGTTTAAGCTATTGCTAGCTTTGGTTGTATGTATTATTTTGGGTGAGAGACCCTCTAAATCTCTCACTATCAATGAAGTTTGCCTATCAAAAAAAATAATTAAGTTACAAAATTGATTACATGACTATTAAAATAAGGTTTGTTTAGTGTATGGCTCTTATGTTTATTTCTTTGAATTGCAAATACTTTACTCTATTAATTTTTCTAATTGGGTTTTCTATTGTTTTTTTCCAGCATGGTTATATGCACAATCTGCTGCTATAACTCTTGTTGTTTTTAAGGTTTGTTTGGTGTATCTTTCCGTTTGAATATTTTTATAACAACATGTTTGGTTTCAATTATTTTAGTCTTTATTACATGAATTCTATAAATTCATTTACACTTTGAAGAGCTTTCTAGATAAGCACGACATTGGCTGTAGTTTTTTTTATAAGCTAAATATATTAATTAACATGGATACAATAGGGGTATCCCAACCCGTATACATCAAAGACCTCACAAAAAGAAAAGGCCTACAAAAAATCACTTGGACAATTTACCCAAGTGTAATAGTTACAGATGTGAGAGCTATTGTGGTTCTTTCCTATCCACCACCAAGAAAACAAAACTATACGATTTGAAATCGTGTCTAATTCCCATAACTCATCTCTAAATATAATGTTGTTTCTAGAATACCAATTAATCCAACATATTAGGGTCCATAATCTTACTGCATTAGAGATCAAATTTTTTTTTCTAACGCACCCCGAAACCCAACACGATAAGTGGTTCAACATATCTCCTACCATGATCTCAGGAATACCCAACCATTTGGTTACAAAATTCCAAACCATTTTGGTCTTATAACAAAAGAAAAGTACGTGTTCGACACTTTCATCCTCTAAAAAACAGAAAGGACATGCCTTTTCATTTCTATTAATAATAATTCCTCTTCGATCAAGATTATCGTGAGTCGGTAATCGCTTACGAATCATCCACCAACCAAATACCTTCACCTTGAACGGTATCTGAGATAGCCACAAAAGTTTGAAAGTTGCTCTCTCGTTATCTCCAACGATCACGACCGAAACTGTACTATTGACCTGTAAAAAATCATATAAGGAAGAAACAGAAAAACAGTTATGATCGGACAAAGTCCATTTGGCTGCAAAATCATCTCCTTCCTGTAAACCAACTTCAACCAGCCGTGCGCATAAAGCTTCCTTCTACTGCAACACAATATTTGACAGACAACATTGGCTGTAGTTGACAAAAAAAAGACATGATTGCCTACAGTACAAAAGTATAACAATTGTTATGGAAAAGAATAAGGGGTCTAGTCTGAGAGTTCTATAAATTAAAATTAAGATATACATATACCATTACACGTGTAATCTTATTGTATTTGTATTTTCAGAAACTGCATGAGCTATAATATATGCTTTTCTTTTGAATAAATAAATTAGTTTGTAAATTATTATTTTGATCAGTTTATTTTTTCTTAAAAAAGTGACATTTATGGCAGTTGAAAGTGCCACTATTTTCATTCAGAAACCACCTTTTTTACTTATGTTTAAAATGGTGGTTAGCACGACATTTAATTACAAACTGTCATTATTTTCCTAGCAGCGGCCAAATTTAAGGCATTTTATAAAACGCCGTTTTTGTTAATTATGGCGGCTAAAACTACCACAAACCTCCTAATGTAACTGTTGTAATTAACACAATTTTTTGTAGTTGTTGATCACCGTGAGATGGGACCATTTGACGAGATAGTGATATACTTTGGATGGTTGACGTGCAGATCGCATTTCACTGCTCCTAATATTTTCGAGCGCATCATGCGGTGGTTCGGCGACACTCAGACCATTCACAAACACCTTAATTTCTTTGTTCCTTCTGCCTTGACACGTAGACAAATTGATGACATGCTTGATGATTATGAGATTCATCTGGTATCTGAGGAGGCACAAAGTAACATAGCTGAGAATGGCTAGAGCTATATCGAAGGGTACATCAGATGGTTCTCCAGGGTGTCACATCCGTATTTGGTGCATGCTGGTCTTGGAGATCCGCCGAGGGCAGCTGAGAACGGTTAGAGCTATATCGAAGGGTACATCAGATGGTTCTCCAGGGTGTCACATTTGTAACACCCCAATTCCCATCGCGAATAAATAATACATAAATAAAATCAGAGTAACTAAAAATTTATTTTTCCGACAGAAACAAGGATGTCACATTTAAATAAACAAAACCTCATCCCTGCTCATATATTTGATACATAACACAAACAATTGAATACCCTCAAGGGGAAACTTTTTCCATATCAAAGGAAGTGTCAATTATGTAATAAAGCGAAAGATCCATAACCGACTTGTTTTACAAAATAAATGGTTTATAACGTCAAAGTACACATACACAAGTAATACAAAAATATATTCCACAATTATATACATATATAACATAATCGTTCCCCGACTCCCGTGCTACGTATCAGAGCAGACAGACGACAAAGGACGGAGGACTAATCTCCACAAAAGCCTCCAAGATACTAATCTGCAATTGCCTCATAGAGCAATAAACCACAGCAGAAGGGTGAGAAATAACAACTAAATCAAGATTCCATAATAATATGCAAACACACATTCAAACACATGTATAAATCATCTCACCCATACCATCACATACTAACACATATAGCATGCCACAAATACAAAACATATCACACATAATAAATCAAATCATGATTTTCCACACATAACGCATCCATTCACAATTCTCGCCACAATTCATCACAACTCACTCATATACATCACAATGTATATATATACAAAACCAAGCATATTCATCATGCATACTTTCACAATTCTTATCATTCCACATAAACATACATATTCATGTTTATTCATCAATGCACAATTATAAAGATGATAAATGCAAATCATAGAGACCGACTTACGACTCTATGCAAATGCAATGCGGGGTACCGACTCAATCATCTCAAGTTCACTCAGGAACTTATTGGAACCATCGTTTGTTACCAATGTAACTCCCCGTCGGGCCTACGATGTTCACCCAATGCTCACACCTCACATAGGCACACAATGTTTATGGATCGCTCACACCCCACATGGGCACACGACCCGATCGGTCACACCCCACATGGGCACACGGTCGTCTATAATCATCGTTCACACCCCACATGGGCACACGACGTTATAGCGGATTCCCTCTGGAACCAATCCGTCGCTCACACCCCACATGGGCACACGGCATTACAAGATGCATATCATGATGCTTGACACCCAAGAACTCATGACATTCAAATGCATCTTCACACATATATGCAACCATAATCATGCATATATTTCAACTCATCATCATTATTCATGCATTGAAAACAATTCAAACAATGCATTTCAACCATAAAGGCCACCAAACGACATGCATTGAATTTCACATTAACAATACATTTCGTCATAATCCACATACCACCACACAACAACATACATTGATATTCAATCAAACAATGCATTTTACCACACAACCACATCATTATCACATGCATCAACATCATATAGATAGCACAAAAGACCCACATTTGTATGACGATAACATATCATGTCGAACACCAACAAACACAACAAAACCTACAAAACCACTAATCATCCCCTACCAAATATTTTTAGTTAACACATGGTATCACATCACCATTTAATAGCATAACAGGTTATCTATCTATGGCCTCAAGTCCCACATCAATCGGACTCGCGATTCGGGAGTTATGGTGGAAACATAAACCGCACTTTCCACACATACATCACTTTTCCATATTTTCTTATCAATCTATGGCTTAAACATATGATCCTATTCCACTATCAAAAAGAGCATTGAAAGAGCTTTCCAACGCATCTGACCGTGCCTCAATCCGATTTACGGATCAAAAGTTATGAAGGAAACAAAATCGGAAATTCTGTCACGTTCGCAATGCGAACGGCTAGCGAACGTTCGCTGATTTCTTCGCTGGGGCTCGCAGTGCGAACCTGCGAACCTCAGAATTTCCAGCAGCGATAACTTAGGTCATTTTGGGTCAAAAACTCTCATTTCTTCCACCCAAACACTTCCAAATCATACTATAACAACCAAAACATGATCCAAACCTAACGACAAGTATTCTACTCAGTTTTTATCGAATTTCATCCGCGAAAACATCGATTTCTATCAATCGCTCCTAATTCCAATCGATACGAAAAGTCGCGAAACAATCAAAACAATTACAACAAACAACACATATACATACACAAGCAAGATATAATTGAAACTTCTCACCCTTACCCGATTAATCGCGCTCGAAACAGAGTTATGTTCGATTTTCCTCTTTTCCTCTTTTTCTCCTCTTCTTTCTTTCCTTCTCTTTTCCTTCTCTTCTTTTTATTTTCTTCCTATTTCTCTCTACTTTCTATTTATATAAAATATCTAAACTCCTAAAAGACCATTTTACCCCTCAGCTCAAATATCTCGCAAACGCTCTCAAAATGCGATAAAACATAAACAGCGATGAAAAATAATATATATCCAAATAAAAGTCAAAAATAAAATAAAATAATAATAAAATAATCAAAACGACTCAATTAAATAAAACGGACAAAACTGGGGCGTTACAATTCTCCCCCACTTAGAAATTTTCGTCCTCGAAAATATACTGAGACGAACAACTCTGGACACGACTCTCGCCACCGACCAACAAACTAACATGCCAACAAGAGGCACCACGAATAACACAGACTGACAAACCACCTCGCTAACAGCAACCACAACAACGACACGACAACGACGGCAAGATGCAAAGCCCATACAATGCACTTGACGACCAACTCACGACTCAAGGAATACCCAAGTTACGAACACACACAGGTTCACTCCTGAACCGAAACACAACCAGAACACAAGTCTCTGAACTGCTCAAACAATTTTAATTCTCTGACCATCAAAGCAAACTTACATAAAAACTTTCGGCTTAACTCGTCAGACACAACCTTAGCTTTACCAACAAGCTAATTTCAACTACAGACATAACTCATCATAAATTCTAACCATCCTCGTTGTCTCATACTCTATTCCTTCAGACCCACCAAGTACTCTAAACTCTTACAATTACCAAACACTTCGAACCTTAGAACCATAAAGATAATACCTCCAAATTTCCAACACCATACAACCGCAACCAATTCCAAATCCTGAATAGTATAAATCCCTTTATGAATCCTCGATTGTCGTAAAGCATAAGCCACGACTTTACTCTCTTGCATTAGCACACTAGCTACACTCATCATAGACGCATCACAATACCTCACAACCGGTTCATCAGGATCACGCAGACTCAAAACTAGAGCCGTAGACAACTTCTACTTCAGCTCACCAAAACTCACTCACAACGAACATCCAAAACAAACGACTCACCCTTTGCAAGTCAACTGAGATACCAGAAGTACGAACTCAACAAGGGCTTCCATAACCTGCAATAACAACCAACTGAGCCCAAAAGTTTCTAATCTCCTCAACCAACTTTGGAATATCTCAATGTAGAACTACATCTACTTCCGATGAATCCTTTACCATCCTCTCCTCTGAAATAAGATATCCAAGAAAACTAACCTTTTTCAACCCAAATTCTCACTTGAATAACTTAGCATAAAACTCCATCTCTTTTCAACACTTGTAGTTCAAATCTCAAACACTCTACCTGTTCTTCCTCTGAGTTTTATAACAGATCCTAATATCCTCAATCGAAACCACTACGAACTTATCCAATTAAATATGGAAGATACGATTCCTCCAATCCACAACCACTCCAGACGCATGGCTTGAAGCTTTTAACGTTTTAATAGTTCTGTTTTACGTAATTCACGTAATTCCGATTAATCCCAATAATCGACCAAAAATCCATTCCATAAATAATATTCCTGTTTTCCAAAACATAGAACCCTTTCATATCTTCACAAAGATACAAATAACGTTTAAATCAGATAAACGAAGCCAAAGTTATGAAAGAAACAATTTGGAAAGATCTATCATGTTCGCAATGCGAACAACCCAGCGAATCCTTCGCTTCTCCATTCGCAGTGCGAATGTCCCAGCGAACTAAGTCAGAAAGGAAAATAGCCTAAAAATTACCCAACGTTCGCAGTGCGAACCATCCAGCGAATGCTCGCTAACACCTTCGCATTACGAGTCTCCCAGCGAACAGAGGCAGAAAGAAAACCACTCAAAATAAAACAAAGTTCGCAGTGCGAACCTCACACGAACCTTCGCGTCCCCCTTCGCAGTGCGAAGCTCTCGCGAGCCTTCGCTGTGACCTTCGCCGTGCGAACACCTGGCGAATACAATCAAAACTGAAACCGGGCAAGGTTCGCTCATTCTCAATCGTTACCATAATCAATTTCCAGTAATCCATACACATTTTCTTCTCCTGGTCGTCCCATTCCACAAATTCCAACATGTATCAACAACCAACCAAAAAGGACTCTTAACTATTACATCCACACCTAAGGGTTTCCTCAAGATTTCCATAGTCTCTTATCATCAAGGAATTCGAAATAGTTTTTGATTCGTCACAATTCAAAACTCAAGCTATCCAGAACACAACCGCAAGTTCCCACATTACTCACTGGTTAACATGCAACCTCCTACTATCATCTTTTTCCTTACCAACCATGCTGGACCTCTTCAAGTTGACATACTAACTTTTCATCCAAAACACATCTGAAAACCATGCACCACTGACGGCCCATCACTGTGGCTTTCCTGCCAATTTCCAGAACACTAGCCTCACAAATATAACAAACACCTTAGTCTCAACTCCAAAAAGTGTCCTAGTCACTTCGCAGATATAATCTCGACTACTCGCCTTCGTCCAATTTAAGTTCACACTCTACTCTCTGAGAACAACCATTAGTAATACCCAATCATTCTCCCTTAGAGACATTCCAACTTGACCAACATACCAAAACCTCTAATCCGTCTCATCTTCCGATATTAGAATCTTCATCGACTCATCAAAACAATCCGTAACCATTTCTAAAAGTCCAAACAAATCATTGCACACACTATCGAAGCCGAAAAGACACGTCTATTCCATCCAACGTAATTCCTGTCTGCTATCAACAAGAGATTAAGGGTGATCAGTTCCTCAATTTGTCAATAGACAGCCGACAATCATGATGGGGCATAAACCGTCTTTACCAAACTTATAATAGCATTTCTTGCATCTTGTGCACAAAACCACCTAAGGCACAATTCCTCAGTTGACATAAACCTTACCTCCGCATTCCCTCCGGAACCGGGAACAACACTGTCCAAACAACACTTACAATCTTGCAATTCACAACACACTGAACCAACGCTCCACACCAGAAGCAACTTGGAGAAGCACCAGCTTCTCCCCTACTTATCTCAATCTAACTCCTGCAGACAACGGAATAGAAAAACCAGAAAGTACTGGCAGTGTTTCACACACCTATCATGTACCAAGGGAAAACCAACAATGATAGTATTCAACTGTCACACCAACTGACTCAACAACTTGGCCGGACGGACCGGCCTGCTCTGATACCACTAATGTAACACCCCAATTCCCATCGCAAATAAATAATACATAATTAAAATCAGAGTAACTAAAAATTTATTTTTCCGACAGAAACAAGGATGTCACATTTAAATAAACAAAACCTCATCCCTGCTCATATATTTGATACATAACACAAACAATTGAATACCCTCAAGGGGAAACTTTTTCCATATCAAAGGAAGTGTCAATTATGGAATAAAGCGAAAGATCCATAACCGACTTGTTTTACAAAATAAATGGTTTATAACGTCAAAGTACACATACACAAGTAATACAAAAATATATTCCACAATTATATACATATATAACATAATCGTTCCCCGACACCCGTGCTACGTATCAGAGCAGACAGACGACAAAGGAAGGAGGACTAATCTCCACAAAAGCCTCCAAGGCTCTAATCTGCAATTGCCTCATAGAGCAATAAACCACAGCAGAAGGGTGAGAAATAACAACTAAATCAAGATTGCATAATAATATGCAAACACACATTCAAACACATGTATAAATCATCTCACCCATACCATCACATACTAACACATATAGCATGCCACAAATACAAAACATATCACACATAATAAATCAAATCATGATTTTCCACACATAACACATCCATTCACAATTCTCGCCACAATTCATCACAACTCACTCATATACATCACAATGTATATATATACAAAACCAAGCATATTCATCATGCATACTTTCACAATTCTTATCATTCCACATAAATATACATATTCATGTTTATTCATCAATGCACAATTATAAAGATGATAAATGCAAATCATAGAGACCGACTTACGACTCTATGCAAATGCAATGTGGTACCGACTCAATCATCTCAAGTTCACTCAGGAACTTATTGGAACCATCATTTGTTATCAATGTAACTCCCCGTCGGGCCTACGATGTTCACCCATTGCTCACACCTCACATAGGCACACAATGTTTATGGATCGCTCACACCCCACACGGGCACACGATCCGATCGCTCACACCCCACATGGGCACACGATCGTCTATAATCATCGCTCACACCCCACATTGGCACACGACGTTATATCGGATTCCCTCTGGAACCAATCCGTCGCTCACACCCCACATGGGCACACGACATTACAAGATGCATATCATGATGCTTGACACCCAAGAACTCATGACATTCAAATGCATCTTCACACATATACGCAACCATAATCACGCATATATTGCAACTCATCATCATTATTCATGCATTGAAAACAATTCAAACAATGCATTTCAACCATAAAGGCCACCAAACGACATACATTGAATTTCACATTAACAATACATTTCGTCATAATCCACATACCACCACACAACAACATACATTGATATTCAATCAAACAATGCATTTTACCACACAACCACATCATTATCACATCCATCAACATCATATAGATAGCACAAAAGACCCACATTTGTATGACGATAACATATCACGTCGAACACCAACAAACACAAAAAACCTACAAAACCACTAATCATCCCCTACCAAATATTTTTATTTAACACATGGTATCACATCACCATTTAATAGCATAACAGGTTATCTATCTATGGCCTCAAGTCCCACATCAATCGGACTCGCGATTCGGGAGTTATGGTGGAAACATAAACCGCGCTTTCCACACATACATCACTTTTCCATATTTTCTAATCAATCTATGGCTTAAACATATGATCCTATTCCACTATCAAAAAGAGCATTGAAAAAGCTTTCCAACGCATCCGACCGTGCCTCAATCCGATTTACGGATCAAAAGTTATGAATGAAACAAAATCGAAAATTCTGTCACGTTCGCAATGCGAACGGCTAGCGAACGTTCGCTGATTCCTTCGCTGGGGCTCGCAGTGCGAACTTGTGAAACTCAGAATTTCCAGCAGCGATAACTTAGGTCATTTTGGGTCAAAAACCCTCATTTCTTCCACCCAAACACTTCCAAATCATACTATAACAACCAAAACATGATCCAAACCTAACGACAAGTATTCTACTCAGTTTTTATCGAATTTCATCCGCAAAAACATCGATTTCTATCAATCGCTCCTAATTCCAATCGATACGAAAATTCGCGAAACAATCAAAACAATTACAACAAACAACACATATACATACACAAGCAAGATATAATTGAAACTTCTCACCCTTACCCGATTAATTGCGCTCGAAACGGAGTTATGTTCGATTTTCCTCTTTTCCTCTTTTTCTCCTCTTCTTTCTTTCCTTCTCTTTTCTTTCTCTTCTTTTTCTCTTCTTCCTATTTCTCTCTACTTTCTATTTATATAAAATATCTAAACTCCTAAAAGACCATTTTACCCCTCAGCTCAAATATCTCGCAAACGCTCTCAAAATGCGATAAAACATAAACAGTGGTGAAAAATAATATATATCCAAATAAAAGTCAAAAATAAAATAAAATAATAATAAAATAATCAAAACGACTCAATTAAATAAAACAGACAAAACTGGGGCGTTACAATTCTCCCCCACTTAGAAATTTTCATCCTCGAAAATATACTGAGACGAACAACTCCGGACACGATTCTCGCCACCGACCAACAAACTAACATGCCAACAAGAGGCACCACGAATAACACAGACTGACAAACCACCTCGCTAACAGCAACCAGAACAACGACACAACAACGACGGCAAGATGCAAAGCCCATACAATGCACTTGACGACCAACTCACGACTCAAGGAATACCCAAGTTACGAACACACACAGGTTCACTCTCGAACCGAAACACAAGTCTCTGAACTGCTCAAACAATTTTAATTCTCTGACCATCAAAGCAAACTTACATAAAAACTTTCGGCTTAACTCGTTAGACACAACCTTAGCTTTACCAACAAGCTAATTCCTTAAATAATTGTTAAGTTCATTTTATTTTACTTTAAGTTGTAAATAATCATCAATATCAAATAAAGGATGATATATTATTATTATTCGTATGAAGTTTCTATGAATGTGGTTTTGTTCATTCTTTTTAAGTTGTCTTTCATAGTTTGATAATGAGACATTTGATAATTGAAATGATTATACAGTCTAAAAAGAGATGCATCTTTACATATATTTTATAGTGAAGTTTCAGTCATATAGAAAATAATTGTTAAAAATTTAATTTTTAATCGAACACTAAATTATTAGACTTCTTTTATATTATATTTTTAATTTTGACAAGCAACCACCTGAAATGTCAATTTTAAATATAATTCTCTCTGGATGAGAGGTTTATTATCAGTTAGATATTCGACGAACAAGAATAGTTTTGCTGACTGCATTTCCTGTGCTGTTGGCAATGGCAGCACTGCATTTTCCTAGATGGCGCAATGGTTGGGGTCGACTCCTCTTTGTGTTTCTTTTCCTCAGCTGTTCGAAGTTGCAGACCTTAAATGGTGCACTATCAAGAATATGGGGAAATTGGACCAAGGTATTTGGATGTCGCAACCCTCCATGACAACTAGTTTGTTTGTTGCATACACAAACCGTGAAGCTGATTTTCATGATCTAAAGAATATGTTGGATGGTGTTAACATAGATACTGATAAGGAAGATGCTTGGTCTTGGAAATTAGATGCCAGTGAAGAATTTATTGTTAAATCTTTTTATGACCACATTGTAAGTGGTAATTTGAAAAGATTGGAGGAATCTCTAGCGTCGACCATTGATATTCTTTGGAAGATCTTAATTCCGATGAAAGTAAAAATCTTCGAATGGCGTTTGTTTCTTGATAGATTGCCCTCTCGTTTGAATCTTGTGAAGAGAGGAATATTTGGGAATGTCCATGAGAAGGTTTATGTTTTGTGTTTAAACGAGTTGGAAGATGTATCTCATCTCTTTTGTAGTTTTCCTAAATCCTTATAACTTTGGAGGAAGGTGTGCGATTGGATGGATATAGAAGAGTTTAGCAAACTGGACTATTGTAGGCATGTTATGTCGTAGTTCGTTAAATTGAGTGGTAGAGGTAGAAAGGATTTGATTGCTTCTATTTGGTTCATTACTTGTTGGAATCTTTAGAAGGTTAGGAATGATATTATTTTCAACGATGAAGTCGGTAATGTCGATAATATCTATCCTAAAATAGGAGGGTGTGTAGTATTTATGAATGGAATAAATTTCCATTTAATTTTTTGCAAGGGCGGGGTGTCTAGATAATGACTTCTAGAGTTTTGTCTTAATAACCTTTGTTCCTCTTGGAGTTCTATTTGTATCCATTGGGGTAGGAGATCCGCTTAATCTCCTTTTATTGAATTATAGCTTATAAAAAAAAACTTTTGTATGTTACTAAAACGTTTTATCATTTCTATTCAAAAAGTTAAATATTTTTTTCATTATTTATTGAAACTAATTTTTTACAATATTAAAAATATAAAAACCCAAAAATTCATTCCCTTATTCATCATGTCTGGGAACAACTTCCTTGCATAAAACTTTTTAAAATTCTTTTGTCTAGTCTTAACGACATATCTAAGACATCTCCTAACAACATTTAACCTCCAAACTCTAGTAAAATGTTTGCACAAGTCTTGAATTAAAAATCAAATATTTGTCATATCCTAATATCCCATCTCCCTTAACCTTGTATCATGGGAGATGGGTTCACAATCTAAATACCAAAAGAGGAATAGCGGGCTGGCCTTAAAGCTCGTGAACATACACTACTACGAAAAACCCATTTAGCAACGGTTGGGAATGACATATAATGACGCAGGCGAAGGCGTTGTTATGTAGATTGTTGTTGTAAGTTCGCCGTTTCTACAACGGTATGGAAACCGTTGTTGTATTCTGGAAGCGCGCGTTATATTGCAACTGTTAGATATTTCAACCGTTGTAATATCAATTAACTATCACAACGGTTATGAGTATCAACCGTTGTCATATATATTAACTATCATAACGGTTATGTTTCTCAACCGTTGTGGAATGTACCCTTAGTTTATTAAATACAAATGTATATTGCTTGTTTTACCATACACCTAATTAAAGAAATACAACCATTAAAATTGGTAAAGAACTATATAATCTGAAAATTAAACTGTTCTTGAAAACCTACTTAAACAAACCACTGTTTTCCGAATTGCATCCATTTCATTCTGCACTTTTTATGTTCCTTAACATAAAATTTATGGTTCAATGGTCGGTTTCCTTCAATCCATCGATATCTTTTATTATAGTTTACCTCATCATCGCCAAAAATCATCGCGATTTTATCTTTATAACAATCATGATCTTAACAACCACGATGATTAGTGACGACGATGAGGTAAAGTATAAGAAAAAATATTGATGAATTGAAGCAAACGGACCATTGGACCATAAATTTTATGTTAAGGAACATTAAATGTGCTTAATGAAATGGATGCAATTCGGAAAACATTGACTTGATAAAGGTTGGTTTTCAAATACATCTTAATTTTCAGATTATTAGTTTCTATATCAATTTAACTGATTGCATTTTCAATAAAAGGATAGTGAAACAAACAATATACATAATATATA
Organism: Lathyrus tuberosus; assembly: GCA_022829125.1. NCBI lineage: Eukaryota > Viridiplantae > Streptophyta > Magnoliopsida > Fabales > Fabaceae > Lathyrus > Lathyrus tuberosus. The sequence goes on along the minus strand of JALAZF010000100.1, from coordinate 11,050,909 downwards.
ATAAACTAAATTTCATATATAATATCATAATGAATTCATATATATGTACCTTATCAGAATGAATTCATATGTATGTACCACCATCATCATCACCTTGTGAAACAAACCCTAAGAAGTGGGAAGCAATGAATAAAATTAGTTAGTATTCAATTTAACTATATACAATATACATAGTATATATATAATAAACTAATGTTCTATATCAATTTAGCTGATTGCATTTTCAATAAAAGGATAGTGAAACAAATAATATACATAGTATATAATAAACTAAATTTCATATACAATATAAGAATGAATTCATATATATGTACCTTATCAGAATGAATTTATACATATATGTACCACCATCATCATCACCATGTTAAACAAAATCTAAGAAGTGGGAAGCAATGAAGAAAATTAGTTAGTATTCAAAACAAAACAACTAAAAGTTGAAATAAAACCCTAAGAAGTGGGACTGTACCATTACAATGAAGTTCACCTTGCTTGTGAAGCATTGAAGTCGAATCTGCACAAAATGAGAACAATCAACAAAAACAACATGAAGCAAACGAGATAATAAGAACTGTCTAACAAAAAGATTGAAGTAGAAGACTACCTTATTTTCGATAAACAATATGTAGATTATGCTTGCTACCGCCAGCATCATCACCATGTTCATCTAGTTTTAGATTCTGCAAGAAGAAATACAAGGAGGAAGAAGCTTAAATCAAAAGCTTCATACTTCTTGTATTTCTTTTCCGGATTCTATAAAAAGATGAAGTTTGCTGCCAAAAATGGGTGCTAGGGTTTCGCTGTGAAGGAAACGGCGGTACTGTCAAAAATAGAAAGTTAATTCCTTTATATAGGTAAATATTTCACAACGGTTTTCTAAAATAACCGTAATGATAAGTATATATATTATTTTAATAATATCACAATGGTTAGTTATATTAACCATAACGATAACCCTTCTAATTGGTACAAGGTTCGACTCTAGGAAACAACATTTTTCTATAATTACGGTAAAAAGAAAAATGTTGTTGCCTAGTATAAGGGGTATCGCTACGGTTATTATTACTAACCGTTGTAATATTATAACCCTTGCTCTTCCCGGAGTAGAGAACACTCTGGCCATAATGATTTAAAATTTTCTCTGTTTTCAAAAATATCGTTCCAGAATATCAACCATTTACAAGTTATCATCATTGCAAGCATTAAACTATCAGACTTTTCATCTTCAACCTCTTCTATAAATAGACAACTTTACATTTCTTCATAATATATTCTTTGTAACAATGAGTACTTCTACAAATGAGAATGCTAGAATCACCAATGAGGAACGTCAGGCGCCAATAGAGGAGGTCCAACCAGCGGCCAGGGATGCCTTAAGGGTGAGGAAGGATAATAATAAGAAGAAGAAGAAGAAGCGGAAGAAGAAAAAGATAAAGAAGAAAAGGAGAACAGTTTATTATGATTCCGGTGAGGGGAGTGAGGAGAGATGTATGGATTATGAATATGCATTTGCAGCAATAGGCTCAGAAATTGATTAATATATGTAATATGATTATCAATGTACTCTTTTTAATGGAATCTTAATAAAATGTTATTTTATATATGCTCATCTCTTACAGCTTTGTTTTTAAAGTTATATATACTATTCTCTTGCACTTAAAAACACTAACAAAAGAAATAAAATAAATGTTTAAAATAAAAACAATGATGAATTTTGAGTTTTGCGGTAGAACTAACAAAAGAAATAAAATATATGTTTAAAATACAAAAACATGACAAAAAATATAGTTGCTGGGAATCGAAGCTTGTTACATGTATTACAACGGTGTTTTAATACAACCATGTTAAAAATATAAAAATATGGATGTTGTGAATCGGATACCTTGAAACAAAGTATTTACGGTCTCTTTATGATCAAGAAACACACAAAGGGTTTAGGGTTAACGAAAAAACAAGAGTAAAAACAACAAGGATTGGTTAAAAAACTATTATTCTTTCCTTTCTCCTTAAAACAAGGATTACAAGTATACAAGAATAACAAACTAACCACTCTCACTCTTTTCTAGGTTTTGTCACACTCTACAATGAGAGACTAGCATGCTATTTATAATAAAACCTAGCACACTAAACTAATGGGCCTTTAACAAAATACCCATTACAAGCTAACTTAGGGTACAAGCTAACTTAATAAATTGGATCCTTAACACAAGGCCCAATTCAATATGCTAACAAACCTAGCAATATTAACTAATACATGTTAGAACAATCTTCGACTACAATCATGCATTATTTTCGACAGCAGCATGTGATCCAACTTCGACGGCATGCTTCTTCTAGAGTTCGATCCAAATTCCACAAATCTCCACCTTGGATCTAACTCTAACAACAAGAAAAACAAACTAGCTTTCTTCATGCAGCTTTATCAACTGCATACAGTGGAAAAACTTGCAACTTGGCAATGTCTTGGTGATCATATCAGCAGCATTATGATTTGTCGAAACCTTCAGCACTTGGACTTCTCCACGCTCGATTACCCCTCTGACGAAATGCAGTCTCACATCAATGTGCTTGGTTCGCTCATGATAGGCTGAGTTCTTCGACAGGTGTATTGCACTTTGACTATCACATTTAACAGTGATACTTCGACCTTGAAGTTTTAGCTCCTTTGCAAATCCTTCAAGCCACAATGCTTCTTTCACAGCTTCAGTGAGGGCAATATATTCAGCTTCAGTGGTTGATAAGGCAACAACCTTCTGGAGCATCGCTTTCCAACTGATTGCTGTGCCAAACATTGTGAAAACATATCCAGAAATAGACTTTCTGGAATCCATACAACCTGCATAATCAGAGTCAACAAATCCTTCAACTGCTGCTTTACTATCTTCACCCAAGGCTCCACCATAAATTAGGACTCTATTCAGGACCCATTTATGTACCTTAAAATCCACTTCAATGCTTGCCAGTGAGCCTTTCCAGGATTCGACATGTACCTGCTCACAAGACTCACTGCATATGCTATGTCAGGTCTTGTACAGACCATAACATACATCAAAGAACCAACTATATTAGCATATGGAATGCTATTCATATAAGTTCTTTCGACATCAGTACTGGGACACTGATCTATACTCAGCTTGAATTGAGGGTTTGTCGGAGTTACAACAGGCTTTGAATTCGACATACCATACTTTTCGAGAATCTTCCGTAGGTATGCCTCTTGAGATAAGCATAATTTCGACTGCTTTCTATCTCTTCGGATGTCAATCCCAAGAATCCTGAATGCAGCTCCCAGATCCTTCATTTCGAACTCCTTATTGAGTTCAGCTTTCACTCTCATTACCTCTTCGACATTGTTGCTTGCTATTAGAATATCATCCACATAAAGCAACAAAATAACAAATGAATTACCTGTTCGAAATCAGAAGTAAACACAGTGGTCGAACTGACTTCTGATGAAACTTATGCGTGCCATGAACTTGTCGAATCTCCTATTCCATTGTCGAGGAGATTGTTTCAGTCCATATAAAGATCTCTTCAGCTTGCACACATAATCTTCCTTCCCCTTTTCGACATACCCGTCAGGTTACCTCATCAGGATCGTTTCATCTAGGTCACCATACAAGAATGCAGTCTTCACATCCATCTGTTCCAGTTCAAGGTCGAACTGTGCCACCATGGCAAGCAACATTCGAATGGACCTGTGCTTCACAACAGGTGAGAACACATCATTGAAATCGACACCTTCTTTCTGAGTGAACCCCCTAGCAACCAACCTTGCCTTATATCTTTTCGACGCCACTCCTTCGATTCCTTCCTTGACTTTGAAGATCCATTTACAACTGACTAACCTGGCTCCAGCAGGTTTCTTTATCAGTTCCCATGTGTCGTTATCATGAAGAGATTTCATCTCGTCATCCATGGCTTTCAGTCATTCAGTCTTCTTTCGACTCCTCATAACTCCCTTATAGTCTCTAGGTTCTTCGTCGAGAACCTCACTTGCAGAGATTAAGGCATAAGCTATAAGATCTGCATACCCAAGTCTCTGAGGTGGCTTGATGACTCTTCTCGACCTGTCTCTTGCTAACAGGTAGTCATTATCAGTTTCCTCATCTTCGACAACATCTTCTGTTTCGTCTTTGACTTCATCTGGGGTACGCACTTCAGCATCAACATGCTCCACCTCAACAGGAATCTCTCCCTGTTCCAGCTCTTCGTCAGCAACATCAGTTTTCTTGAAAGCCATCTCAGCTTCATTGAAAACTACATCTCGACTGGTGATACACCTCCTGTGACCTGGCTCTAGGCACCATAGCCTATAAGCTTTGACTCCTTCAGGGTATCCCATGAACATGCACTTCAGAGCTCTAGGTTCGACCTTGTCTTGCCTAATGTGAGCATAGGCCACACAGCCAAATACTCTCAGTCTATCGAAACTAGGTGGATTTCCCGACCAAACTTCTTCAGGTGTCTTCATATCTAATGCAGTCGAAGGACATCTATTTATCAGGTATGCAGCTGTCGAAACAGCTTCAGCCCAAAACACCTTCTTCAATCCAGCACTAACCAACATGCATCTAACCCTTTCAAGGATTGTTTGATTGAATCTCTCAGCTAAGCCATTTTGTTGAGGAGTACCTGCTACAGTCTTATGCCTTGCAATCCCAGACTCAACACAGTAACTGTCGAACGCTTTGTTGCAGAACTCAAGGCCATTGTCGGTTCCCAACCTCTTAACCTTTCTGCCAGTTTGAGTTTCGACCAGAATCTTCCAACTTTTGAAATTCTCAAAAGTTTCATCCTTCGTCTTCTGAATGAATACCCATAGCTTTCTGGAATAGTCATCAACAATGGATAGAAAATACCTTGCACCTGAGTGTGAAGGATTCCTTGTAGGCCCCCAAAGATCAGCATGAATGTAATCAAGGGATCCATGTGTTCTTTGCTTGCCTTTGTTGAACTTCGCCCTACAGGATTTACCAAATACACAAGATTCACAAAACTCCAACTTTTCGACTTTGTCACCACCTAGCAGGTTCTGCTTCCCCAATTCGACCAGGCCTTTTTCGCTGACATGGCCCAATCTCATGTGCCATAACTCTGTCTTCGACATAGGTTTCGTGGATACAACATTTGTCGAACCACTTACAACCTCAGCCTCCAGGGTATACAAGCCTTGGTTTTTCACGCCTCTCAAGACTTCCTTCGACCCTTTCATGACTCTTAGGGTACCTTGCTCTCCTTTGAAAACATATCCCTTTCTGTCGAATTCACCAAGAGAAATTAAATTTCTCTTCAAGTCAGGTACATACCTAACTTCAGTCAATAATCTTATTGACTCATCATGGAGCTTGAATCTCACGGATCCAATACCTGCAATTTTGCAAGCTTTGTTGTTTCCCAGCAGCACTGATCCTCCATCTTGATCACATAATTCTTCAAACACATTCTTGTTTGGAGTCATATGCCAAGTACATCCAGAATCCATAATCCACTCTTTTCTTGAGTCGCCGCTTGAAACTACAAGAGCATCAGATGAGTCAAAGTCATCTTGAACAATGGCTGCGTTGCCATTATCCTTACCTCCATGATCTTTCAGGCGTTCAGGGCACACTTTTCTTGTGTGACCCTCCTTCTTACAATGATAACATCGAAAACCAGATGTTTCGCCACTAGAAGACTTCTGCTGACTTTTACCTTTCTTCTTGTCGAACCTACCATCCTTTCGCAAGAATTTTCCCTTAACTGCCAAACCTTCACCAACCGTCAAAGGTTTATGCTCCTTTCGTTCGTTCAGGTCCTTAGAGTACAAGGCTGCTTGAACTTCTTCAAAGGTCAGGGACTCTCTTCCATACAAGAGAGTTTCTTTGAAGTGAGCATGCGATTTGGGCAAAGCACACAACAACAACAATGCTTGATCTTCATCATCAATCTTCACATCAATGTTTTCAAGATCAAGAATCAGTTTGTTGAAAGAATCCAACTGCTCAGCCAAAGCCTTTTCTTCATTCATCTTGAACGAATACAAGGCTTGCTTCAGGTAAAGACGATTCACCAAGGATTTGGTCATATACAAACTTTCCAGCTTCGTCCATAATCCCGTCGCCGTCGTCTCTTTTGATACCTGTCGAAGAACCTTATCACCAAGGCTCAACAATATTGCGCTGTGCGCTTTCTCGATCATGGTAGTCTTTTCTTTTTCCATTAACGCAGCATCCATGGCTGCCATTCCCTTCAACGCTTCCAAACAACCCTGCTGAACCAGTAGGGCTTTCATCTTCAAGCGCCACAGACCGAAGTCGTTCACTCCGGTGAACTTCTCGATCTCATACTTTGTTGGAGGCATCTTCTCCACGCTCACCGCACCAATTTGTTGTGAATCGGATACCTTGAAACAAAGTATTTACGGTTTCTTTATGATCAAGAAACACACAAGGGTTTAGGGTTAACGGAAAAACAAGAGTAAAAACAACAAGGATTGGTTAAAAAACTGTTATTCTTTCCTTTCTCCTTAAAACAAGGATTACAAGTATACAAGAATAACAAACTAACCACTCTCACTCTTTTCTAGGTTTTGTCACACTCTAGAATGAGAGACTAGCATGCTATTTATAATAAAACCTAGCACACTAAACTAATGGGCCTTTAACAAAATACCCATTACAAGCTAACTTAGGGTACAAGCTAACTTAATCAATTGGATCCTTAACACAAGACCCAATTCAATATGCTAACAAACCTAGCAATATTAACTAATACATGTTAGAACAATCTTCGACTACAATCATGCATTATTTTCGACAGCAGCATGTGATCCAACTTCGACGGCATGCTTCTTCTAGAGTTCGATCCAAATTCCACAATGGAAAAAAAATGTAGTAGTTGGGAATCGAAGCTTGTTACACAGCTTGTATTACAACGGTCCTTTAGTACAACCGTCGTTAAATATGGCGTTATAAATTTTTTAACGTATTACAACGTTGGGGTACGAACTCGTGGTAAGCCTGACGTCATTAAATGAGTTTTTCGTAGTAGTGATAACCTTCATGGTTGTGTCATTTGGCCGAAAGAGTCAACTATGTTAGACTGTTGTTGCCTTCAAAAGCAAGTTATCTCCTTTGTTGAACAATCTTGATCGTTGGGGATTACTTCTCTTAAAAAAGGTTTTTACAAGTTTTCCTTTCCTTCTCTTGAAGATTTGAAGATGGTTAGAGAGAATGTAACCTGAAACTTGGAAATAGGTGATCTTAAATTGTTTCCTTGTCTAAAGATTTTATCCCTAGCTTGCAACATGTTACTATTGCTCAAGTGTATATTAGGTTATTCGACCTTGCACAAGAATATTGGAGGCTCAACATATTGTTTACCATCGCAAGCACCGTAGGTACGCCCATTTGTACAAAAGAAAAGAACTCGAAAAAATACCATTTAATTAGTTTAATATATATATAATAATTTATAATTTAATAAAAATATATGAAATATTATTAAATAATAAGATATATAACTTAATCATATATTCATTTATTATTATATCAATTTTAGAACATAAGAAACCATAGAATTATATGTTTTAATAAATTATAATTTTTTAATATTATATGTTCATAGAATTATAATATTATATTATATTATATTATTTAAAAATATTATATTAAATTATAATTTTTAAAATATTATATTAAATTATAACTTTTTAAAATTATATGAATTTTTTAAGAAACCGTAGAATTTTTTAATCATATATTCATTTATTTAATTATATGTTTTAAAAAATTATAATTTTTTATAAATAATTTATTTGATTTATAATTTTCTTATTTTAAAATTGATTTAAATATTTATTTAAATTATTAAAAATATTTAGATTTTAATATAAGTTTTAAGATTAATTGGATGAATATCTATTTTACCATCCTTAGTTTCTATGAATCAATAATTATTTGAAAAATCATTAAAAAAATTGATGGATAGGTTCCTAGAAAAATAAATTAAAAATCTTAATTATGGTTGTTTTTTTTATAAGTAATTTGTATTAAAAGGGAGAAAAAGGGATTCTCCAACCCGATACAAAAAACCAATCAAAACAAGAAAAGGAAAAAAAGCAACCTAAAGATTACAAGAAATCTAAAGGATGTTTCATCCACTCATAGAGAGTACATTTCGTGCGCCCTAATTCCAACCATCTCCAAGAGAGAGTAACGATCCGATTGAAGATATCCTCCACATTGCCAATAACTTCGTTAAAAATAATGTTGTTCCTAGTCTTCCTTGCCCTTAATTATGGTTGTTTCTTACGCTTATGTCTCTTGGAAGTGTTTTCTAGAGTTTCTCCTTTATAAATATTATCCAAGGGTTAACTCCCTCATAAGTGTTTTCCAACACATGTTTTTTAGACTAAAATTTTGGAAAAAATAACACAATTTCATAATTTTAAAATTGACCAAATCGCTTAATTGACATACCAAAGCTAAACGGGCTAAAGTGGCAACTATCTAGAGGAAATAACAAGTTAAGATTGGGTTTATGACTTGCTCTGATGCCTTCGTTTTAAGGGATGTACTTAGTGGCCAACTGCCCTCCTATTCTTTTTTATTGTTGTTGTGCTTACCTTTTCTCAACTGATTCTTTCCAGAAGTGAGGTTCTAGGTTTTTGTGAATTAGGATGTCTCATAACAAAATATACTCAGTTTCTTTATAGGAAAAAAACACACAAGAGTTAGGGTTAAAGGAAAAACAAGGAAAAACAACAAGGATTGGTTATAACTACTAGTCTTTACTTTCTCTATAAGACAGATTACAGGTACTCAAGAATAACAAATCACCTTCTCGCCCTAATTAGGATTTGCCACACCACACTCAAGATGAAAGTCTAGTATGCTATTTATAATAAAGCTAATATACTAAACTAATGTGCCTTTTAATAATTACCCATTACAAGCTAACTTAGGTTATATGCTAACTTAAACAATTGGATCCTTAACAGAAGGCCCAATTCGACAACTACATACTAGAATACAATTCGACTACAGCATGTAGGTCTTCGACAACAGTGTTATGTGGCAAATTGTGCATATTTTAGATAGTATTTTGTGGACCTTTTCAATGGTTTCCTTGATGTTTTAATAGTAAATACATATGTTTTAGTGTAAATAAATAAATTTCCGATTTTATTGAAAATATTATGAATATTGATCATTTTGATCATTTTGATTCGAGGAGTTCGTGTCGGTAACTCGCGCTTAGCGCGCTTTTCAGCGCGGGTTCAACGTCTTTTTGATGAAGAGGCAGTAGCTAAGAACCCCTGACCGCGCTTAGCGCGAGAAGTAGCGCGCAAAAAGGCAGTTTAACTATATTTTAAATGAGATCGCGCTGAGCGCGCTCTGAGGCCGCTTAGCGCGGTTTTAATAAATTTCATTCTTTCTAATTTTAATTTATCTCATTTTTTTAGGTATTCAAGCCTTGATTTCTATTCATTTTTATATAGAGCATTAAATAAGCTTTCCAACGCTTCCTACGGCGCATCAATCGGAGTTGCGGTTCGAAAGTTATGAAGAAAATAAGATTTGTGACTTTGCTGATGGCGCTAAGCGCCCTCATAGCGCGCTTAGCGCGGTTCGTGTCTTTTCAACCCCTATTTTAGTCACTTTTCAACATTTTTAGGGTATGGTTTTGGGGATTTTTGCTCCCAACTCCATCAAACTTCATTTTTCAGTAGATTAGCTTAGAAAACAACATGGAAGCTTGCATACGGATGAACCGGGGTGGATTGATCGTCGATCGGCTCTGACAAACCGCGAGATGTTTGGTTCATTTCTCTTCTTCTTTGTGTTCTTCTTCTTTGTTGGGTTTTGTATATGTATTGACTATGATCTCATGTATATTTGTCGCCCATGGCGTTGTATGTATAAAACTTGCTTTACAAATCTCTATTGGTGATTGTCTCTAATTTTTGCTTTATGCGCAGGGTTTGGGTTGCGTTAGACATAACCCTCACGAACTTCGATTAGGGATGATTATCTGTTAGTTTCTGGATTCTAGATATAGATTTAGAGCTAACGATCTTCAATAGGCGTCGAAGCTTAATGCCTCCGTGTCTTGAGTCGCGTGCGAGAGTGTCGACGATGGTAACACGGTTGTTCTCTCAACTTCGCATTAGACATAACCTTGGTTGTGAGCGAAGCTGGGTGATATTGAGGAGAATTGTAGGTGGATTATAACTGGTCGGTAAGTTTAAGTTTGTGAGGAGTCGATTATATGCATGCCTGACAAGTTTCTTCTGTCTGAAGAATAAATTATTTTTGTTTAATGTTTACATTTCTATATTTACTTTAAATCATTTTAATCCAAACTCATTAACATTGATATTGTCGAACGGTAGTTTAAGAACCGAACTCTGTGGACATGACATAAATCCCGGAGAGAATTCTTTCGAAAATAAATATTTTTGCTGCTTGCCATATTCTGCAACCAACTAACAACATGTGAGCAAAGTTCGACGACATGCTTAACAATACTAGAGTTCGATCCAAATATATAACAAATCGCCACCTTGGATCTAACTCTATAACATCTAGAAACAAACTAGTTTTCTTCATGCAACTTTATCAAATGTATACAGTGGAAAAACATGCAACTTGGCAATGTCGGTGATCATATCAGCAGCATTATGATTTGTCAAAACCTTCAGCACTTGGACTTCTCCACGCTCGATTCGCTCATAATAGGCTGAATTCTTCGACAGGTGTATTGCACTTTAACTATCACATTTAACAGTGATAACTCGACCTTGAAGTTTCATCTCCTTAGCAAAACCTTCAAGCTACAATGCTTCCTTCACAGCTTCAGTTAGGGCGATATATTCCGCTTCAGTGGTTGATAAGGTAAAAACCTTCCGAAGTGTTGATTTCTAACTTATTGATGTGCCAAACATAGGGAACACATATCCATAAATAGATTTTCTAGAATCCATACACCCAGCCTGCATAATCATAGTTGACATATCCTTCGACTGCTGATTTACTAACTTCACCCATGGCTCCACCATAAATTAGGACTCTGTTATGAGATCCATTTATGTACCTTAGAATCCGTTTCAATGCTTGCCAGTGAGCCTTTCGAGGATTCGTCATGTACCTACTTACAAGACTTACTACTTATGCTATGGCGGGTCTAGTACATACCATAACATACATCAACGAACCCACTATATTAGCATACAGAATGCAATTCATATAAGCTCTTTCGACATCAGTACTGGGACAGTGATCTATACTCAGATTAAATTGAGGGTTTGGTAGAGTCACAACAGGCTTTGAATTCGACATACCAAACTTTTCAAGAATCTTCCGTTGGTATGCCTCTTGAGACAAGCATAATTTCGACTGCTTTCTATCTCTTCGGATGTCGATCCAAAGATTCCTAGACGCATCTCCAAGATTCTTCATTTCGAACTCCTTATTAAGTTCATCCTTCACCCCCATTACATCTTTGACATTGTTGTTTGCGATTAGAATATCATCCATATAGAGCAACAAAATAACAAATGAATTACCCGGTCGAAATCTGAAGTAAACACTGTGGTCGAACTGACTTCTGGTGAAACTTATGCGTGCCATGAATTTGTCGAATCTCCTATTCCACTGTCGAGGAGATTATTTCAGTCCATATAAAGATCTCTTCAGTTTGCACACATAATCTTCCTCCCCCCTTTTGACATACCCTTAAGGTTGCCTCATTAGGATTGTTTCATCCAAATCACCATACGAGAACGCAGTCTTCACATCCATCTGTTCTAGTTCAAGGTCGAACTGTTCCACCATGGCAAGCAACATTCGAATGGACCCGTGCTTCACAACAGAAGAGAACACATCATTGAAGTCGACACTTTTTTTCTTAGTGAACCCCCTAGCGACCAATCTTGCCTTATATCTTTTAGAAGCCACTCCTTCGATTCCTTCCTTAACATTGAAAATCCATTTACAGCTGACTAACCTAGCTCCAACAAGTTTATTGATCAGTTCTGAGGTGTTGTTATCATGAAGAGATTTCATCTCATCATCCATGGCATTCAACCATTCACTTTTATTACGACTCCTCATAACTTCCTTATAGTCTCGAGGTTCTTCGTCTAGAACCGTACTTGCAGATATTAAAGCATAAGCTATAAGATCTGCATACCTGTTGGTACTGTAACACAGCAGCAAGCAAAAACTATTTCAAGTAACCCAGTTTTATTGTCCACAGGGATCAATGCGAGGGAAAGAATGTCGTTCGACGGTATCTACATTTCTAAACTTATGGTTCAAAAGTTCTGGTTTAAAACGGAACCAAAAGTAAAGACGGAAAATGTAAAGACTGAATATATAAAGTAAAGACTGAATTATAAATGGAGCCTTGTTGGAATTGGATCTCATCAATTGATAACACATGCATTCTTCTGACCAATTTTATACATAAAACACTCGTTCGCATAATATCATCATGTATCACTCACGACATACATATCCTCTCGGCCCCCGCATGTTATGAGTGATTTTGTACCGATCAATAATTGCTCTCGCACATCACCAATCAATACAAAGCATTTAAATCCTACATAAATGTTAAGCCTAAATCCATTTCTGGCATCTAGATCCAACATATATTACTATAACATCAATATCACACCAATGAGTAATTCATACACAAAGCCAATGATCAAAATACATACATACGCTTAACCCTTTTTTACATGCATTCAACTAATTTTCCAAATGAATGTGAACATTATTCTTCATCACTATTCTCACGCACCCTCACGATACCGTTTGTCAAACGATAGCGCGGTCTCTTATTGCATTAATTACTAGAAGCTATTCAAACCAACAATCAACACAATGCTAAAAAGTTGAGATGCAAATGAATATCAAATCACAAACCCATGTCAAAAGCTTGCTTAATGATAGATGAAAATATAAGATCAAAGATTTGAAATAGTTTTTGTCAAGACCAACAAATAAGCAATCAAAGACAACAAAATAATAGAGAATCACAACTAGTTCACAAACATAGATTAGAAGAAATACATAAGGTATCAAAAGATTACATCCTTTCCCAACAAGAAATCAAAGCTCTTACCTTCTCTTCCTTGAAAATGAAGAGATGCAAAGTTTCTCTCTGAAAAATATCTATCTAAAAATTAATTCGAATAATCATTCTCCAAAAGTGTGAAAATTCTATTTATAATACATTCAGGATTTTACAAGTTCGCAAAGCGAACGTTTTATTCGCACAGCGAATGAAGAAAAATGGCACCTGGTGTGCCTCTGCATAGTTTAACCGCCACAGAAATAAAGCATACTTTGCAAAGCGAACACTCGCTTTCAAGTTCGCAAAGCGAACTTTAGCTCCTTTTTCCTCTGCCATAATTCTGGGACCATTCGCTGGGACTTCGCTAGGCTTCGCAAAGCGTACCTTCGCTAGCAAGTTCGCAAAGCGAATTTCTTGAACTTTTCCTCTGTTCTTTGGCAGCTTGTATCATTTCTTGTGTCTTACAACTTTGATCATTTAGTGCCTTTTCCTGCACAATAACACACATATATTACAAGCACCAAAGGTATGTTCTCAATGTTTGAAGAATAACAACAATCATGAGCAAAATCAATGAAAACATGAGAATTGAGTAGAAAAATTGCCAAGAAAGATGTGTCATTTTTAGGTCAAATCTGCACCTAACAACTCTCCCCAACTAGATATTTTCTTTCCCTCAAACAAAGTATGCCTCTCATTGAAAACAAGAGGATTTGCTCAAGCATTAGATTCAACCAAAACAAGAGAAATTTGGCCAAGCACAAAAATGCGCACAACCGCTTCCATCCAACTGACCCACCACTTTCCAAATCCCATAGTCGTAGAAAGAAATCGAAGAAAATCCCAATTTACCCTGTCGTAAGCTTTCTCGAGATCGACCTTGAATATCAAGCACTGCCTGTTTTCTCTTGATGCATAGTCAACTACCTCGTTCGCGATAAGGACTCCATCTAACATCTGCCTCTTGGGGACGAACGCCGATTGATTTTTAGAGATCAGATTATCCAGCACTTTCTTTAACCGACCGGCCAGTAACTTAGATAAGATTTTGTGAAGGCACCCCACCAGACATATAGGACGATAGTCATCCAGGCAAAGAGAATTCGCTTTCTTAGGAACCAAGGTTAAGAAACTAGAAGTAATAACTTAGCTTTGCTGTGAAATTCCTTGACAAAACAAAAGATGTCTTCCTTCAAGAAATGCAAGCGATTCCTAATAAAAGTGAAATTGTAACTGTTAGGTCCAGGACTTTTCGAACCTTCGCAATCGTAGACCGCCTCCTTGATCTCCAAGTCCGAAAACTCTGCCTCCAAAAAGTACACCTCTGTCGAAGATAAAGACTTAAACACACAATCTTCCAGCACAAGCCTATCAAAATCAGGTTTTAAATGAGACTTCACTTCTTCTTTGATCTCCCTAACCCAATCCAACAAACCGTGATCAGATATAATAGAGAAAATAGTGTTTCTTCTACTCCTACCTTTGTTAATGTTTTGAAAATAAGATGAGTTGTTATCTCCCTCCCTAATCTATCGCCCTATGGCCTTCTGAAGCATAATTCTCTCATGAGACACCAAGTTAGCCCACATAGATGAAGCAGTTTTACTACGAGAATCCACCAATTCTTTAATCTCTTCATCCCTACATCCTCCAAGTAAACCATCAATCTCGTTTAAGGTAGAAATATTCCCCTTCAGATCAAGATTAACCTTACCGAACACTTCCTTGTTCCACCTCCTAAGACTACCTTTCAATAATTTAAATTTTTCTTTAATCATATAATCACTTCTACCAATAACATGGAAACTCTTCCACTCTCTCTCGACGAAGCTTAAGAAGTCCTTGTTCTCAAACCAAGCATTAACCACTCTAAAAGGTTTGGGGCCCCAATTTGATTTGTTGCAGATAAGCCAAACCGGACAGTGGTCCGAGACGTCTCTATTCCCAATACGCTGCCCAACAATGTTCCGTCTTTCAACCAATGAATCAGAAAGCACGAAACAATAAATTTTGTTCATTGATCTACCATCACCACTATAACAGGAAAACCTCCCTCCCTTACAAGGAACATCAACCAGCTTGGCGTCTTCGATAAAACCACTGAATTCCCTCATTTCAACCTCTCTACTGACAAACCTGCTACCCTTCCTTTCTTTACTCTT
This sequence comes from Lathyrus tuberosus, assembly GCA_022829125.1. Classification (NCBI taxonomy): domain Eukaryota; kingdom Viridiplantae; phylum Streptophyta; class Magnoliopsida; order Fabales; family Fabaceae; genus Lathyrus; species Lathyrus tuberosus. Next base: position 11,035,682 of record JALAZF010000100.1, on the reverse strand, counting down.
AATGGTGGAGTTGAAGTCCCCACCCAAACACCAATCCCCATCACAATACTTAGCTTTCAACTTAATAAGGTCCCTTCAAACAATTCTCTTATGGTGTGTTTGGCAAAGAGAATAAATGTTGACCAAGTAATAAAAATGACCCTTCCATCTAACCTTCAAACCCAAAAAACCATTGCCTCTGAAGGACAACCATTTATCAGCTCTGGGGTTTTGTTATCATGAAGAGATTTCATCTCATCATCCGTAGCCTTCAGCCATTCATTCTTATTATGACTCCTCATAACTTCCTTATAGTCTCTAGGTTTTTCGTCTAGAACCTCACTTGCAGAGATTAAAGCATAAGCTATAAGATCTGCATACCTAAGTCTCTGAGATGGCTGATGACTCTTCTCGACCTGTCTCTTGCTAGCAGGTAGTCATTATTAGTCTCCTCATCTTCGACAATAGTTTCTGCTTCTTCTTCGATTTCATCTGGGATATGCAATTCAACATCAACATGCTCCACCTCAACATGAATCTCTCCCTGTTCCAGCTCTTCGGCAGCTTCATCAGTTTTACTGAAAACCATATCAACTTTATTGAAAACTGCATCTCGACTGGTGATACACCTCATGTGAACTGACTCGAGGCACCATAGCCTATAAGCTTTGACTTCTTCCAGGTATCCCATGAACATGCATTTCAGAGCTCTAGGTTCGACCTTGTCTTGCCTAATATGAGCATAGGCCACACAACCAAATACTCTCAGTCGGTCGAGACTAGGTGGATGTCCCAACCAAACTTCTTCAAGTGCCTTCATATCTAATGCAGTCAAAGGACATCTGTTTATCAGATATGTTGGTGTCGAAACAACCTTAGCACAAAACACCTTCTTTAATCCAGCACTAGTTAACATGCATCTAACTCTTTCAAAAATAGTTCGATGAAACATTTCCGCCAAACCATTTTGTTGTGGAGTACCTGCAGTAGTTTTGTGCCTTGCAATACCTGAGGCAACACAAAAGCTGTTGAACGCCTCATGTTGAGTGCAGAATAGGGCAAGCAGCAAAAATATTTATTTTCGGAAATAATTTCCTCCGGGATTTATGTTGTGTCCACAGAGATCGGTTCGAGGGAAAGAATTCCGGTCGACAATCTCTCGCGTTTATGAGTTTGGATTAAAATGGTTTAAAACAAGAAAACAGAAAAGTAAACATTAAAACATAAAACAAATTCATTCTTCGGTAAGACAAACTTATCCGGCATGCACATAATCGACTCCTCACAAACTTAAACTTACCGACCAGTTATACTCCACCTACAATACTCCTCAATATCACCCAACATCGCTCACAACAAAGGTTATGTCTAACGCAAAGTTGAGAGAACAACCGTGTTACCCTCGCCGACACTCTCGCACGCGACTCAAGGCACGAAGGAATTAAGCTTCGACGCCTATTGAAGATTGTTAGCTCTTAAATCTATCTCTAGAGTCCAGAAACTAACAGATAATCATCCCTAATCGAAGTTTGCGAGGATTATCTCTAACGCAACTCAAATCCCGCACATAAAGCAAAAATCAGAGACATGGGCGACAAATAAAGATGAGATCATAGTTAAGCAAGTTTTGTAAAGCAAGTTTTATACAACGCCATGGGCGACAAATATACATGAGATCATAGTTAATAAATATACAAAACCCAACAAAGAAGAAAAACACAAAGAAGAAGAGAAATAAACCAAACATCTCGCGGTATGTCAGAGCCAATCGACGATCAATCCACCCTGGTTCATCCGTATGCAAGCTACCATGTTGTTTTCTTAACTAATATACTGAAAAATTAAGTTTGATGGAGTTGGGATCACAAAACCCCAAAACCATACTCTAAAAAGTGACTAAAATGAACTATATACAATTACAAATCTGTCACGTTCGCTTTGCGAACGAATCATTCGTCTAGCGAACCTAAAAAAATGGCACTTAAGTGCCTCTGAAATGTTAAACCGCCTATGCTTTTCTTCGTGAGTTCACAATGCGAATGCTCGCTGCACAGTTCGCAAAGCGAACTTTTGTCCCTTTTTTCTCTACCTCAAACTGGGACCATTCGCTTGGGAACTCGCCAGCCACTCGCAAAGCGAATGTTCGCTGGCTCACTCGGAAAGCGAATAAGCTGAACATTATGGTTTTCTTCAACTCCCTTTTATTGCTTCAAATGACACATCTGGGAGCCTTTATTGCTCATTGCTCCAACAATGCTTAATTACCTACAAAATGAATGGAAACCCATTAATCTTTACATAAATGAATCAAAAAAACAAATATATACTAACTAACGTATTTGTACACAACGTAGGGTTTATTCAACCAATTTTAACACAAAGTAACGATAAGTACAACAAAACTCATATACAAAAATAGGTACATTTTGCACTTATCAACTCTCCCCAACTTACATAATTGTTTGTCCTCAAACCAGAATCAAACAACTCAACGAAACCGAGTGATAACCAAAGAATCACAAATCAACAAGTTTTGAAAAACGGAAAACAAATGTATGGTTCAAATGAAAAACGGTCCACAAAAAGTAAACACTTACCACTAAACTACAACGACAACATAGTCACGAAACAAATGCAAAATACAAAAATCATGCCAAACATCCTAAAACAACACAAGTTCAAATGTGAATCACACCTAGCAAAAACAATCATCGGTAGTTGAAAAACACAAAATGAGGTACTTTTCACTCACACAACAATTATGCAAACAATAGACTAAATTATGCAACCATCCAAAAATCATATTGAACATACAAAGGAAAGAATCACAAGGACTTTCAAGGTTGTAACGTGGTCGGGTAAACAAACAAGGGGAAATTTCTAAAGGTAATTGAAACAAAAACTTGCCTAAACCTAAGGGAGTGATCAACTCACAAAGACTCAAACACAAAATTCCAATTAACTTCTTCCAAAATCCCAAGTGTTACACAAAACACAATACTTATTTAGCACAATTATTTGAACTCTTTTTGTTTCCTTTGACAAGGATTTTCTTTTTCTTCTTTTTCACTTTTTTCTTTTCTTTTCTTTGTTATATTTTTCTCTTTTTTTTTATATTCTTCTCTTTTTGCCTTCAGAGGTTCGCAAAGCGAACGATCATTCGCTAGGCGAACACTCGCTAGGACGTTCGCAAATCTAACTTTGGTCCCTTTCACCACTGTCTAAATCTGGGAGCCTTCGCTGGGAACTCGCCAGCCATTCTCAAAGCGAACATTCGCTGTCATATTCGCAAAGCGAACATGACAGCAAAATAGAACTTTATTTGACCTCATAGAAACCAACCAATGAGTAAACAATCATTCTCTCCCCAACTTGAATTCAACCACATCATCATGTGAATACTCCCTACTTTCTAAGGCAAGGTAAAAATTCATACAACAACACAAAGTTGAGGGTTCAAGAAAAAACAAAATCCACTAAAAAATAAGTGAACTAAATACTCATAGACAAGCATTAAGTTCAAATAAAACATGGATAAAAAAGCTCAAAGGGGTTACGAATGATCACACGCTCACAAGGTGAATGACTATTTGGCTAGGTAGTTGGCCTCAAAATGAAACAAAATGCCTTGATCCTTTTCATACTTTCATACAATCAATACAAACAAAAGATTAAGCATAATAAAATCCAGTTAGAACAAGAATGTTGGTACTCCGAGAACATATAAACAATAGAAGGCTACCTCACAAAAAGGTTTGGAACTAAAGTTATTCACAACAAGAACAAGTATACAAAAGAATGAATGGCATGGAAGTTTGTAAAATGCCTAAGTATCATGAATATGCTAAAGTCAAGAAAGCGATAAATACATACCTCGGACATGTACAAAACTTAACAAGATCATTACCATACATCCGCAAGTTGAAACGATCAAACTTGGAACATCACCAAAAGTTCCTCAAGCTACTCAAAACAAACTCATTGACAAACGCGAAAACTATTAATATACACAAACTGAAAAACCGACAAAAATTCGTTAAACAAGTTGTAAAGTGAAGATTTGAGAATTTTACTAAAAATCTGAGTACAACTTGTTCAATGAATACTCACCACACTACCTAAACTAAACAACAACAAAAGAAAAGAATACACCATGCTTGTGTTATGTCGTAAGCTCGACACATTTACAATGCTTAGCTAGTAATTTCCTTCTTTCATGCCATAGTGATGTCTCACCGCGCAAACCAAAAGCAAGTGCCCTAACCAAACACTTAAACAAACGTTACCGGAACAAAATGTATACAACACTTGAACAAACATAATGGAAACAGACAATATATACGATATATACAAAACTCAAAAACAAATAACCTATCGCAATGCGATTCAATATCAAAACCGATCTCCGACAACGGCGTCATTTTGTTGAGTGCATAATAGGACAAGCAGCAAAAATATTTATTTTCGGAAAGAATTCCCTTCGGGATTTGTGTCGTGTCCACAGAGATCGATTCGAGGAGACCACTTAGCAAGGAGACCACGATTGAAACGACCTACGTGTTTAATACTGATGCCGCCTTGCTCCTTTGGTTTACAAACTGCATTCCAAGACAACCAAGGAACATAACTATGATTAGAGTTACCAGCCCACAAGAACCGACGTTGAATAGCGATGATTTCCTTCACTACTTTCTTTGGAGCTTTGAAGAAAGCAAGATGATGAATTGGAAGATTAACCATTACCGAGTTTATGAGGGTGACTCTACCACCCATTGACAGATTCCTACCAGTCCACTTATTCAATCTATTCCTCATACAAACCAGCACCGGAGTCCAAAACGAGTACCTACGATGATTACCGCCCACCGAAAGACCACGAAAACTGAAAGGGAGGTTTCTAGATTCGCAGTGAAGAAACAATTCAGCAGCAGAGAGCAAAGCTGAATCCACCCCAATCCCGTACAGGAAGCTTTTCGAAAAATTAATTTTAAGACCGGAGATCAATTCAAAAGCTCTCAAGATAGACTTGAAGGCCCAAAATTTTTTAATCGAACCATCACCTATGAGCAGCGTATCATCAGCGTACTGAAGTAATTTAACAGTAGGGTGGCCTTCAATTTTGAACTCAGATAACATGTTACTTATAGAAGCAGAATTCACCAGACTGGCCAGACCTTCAGCAGCAATGACGAAAAGAAAAGGAGCAAGGGGATCACCCTCCTTCAATCCCCTACCAACCTTAAAGTCTTTTGAGGGACTACCATTGATCAGAATCGACAAATAATTATTGAAAACCGAGCCCCTAATCCATTTATTCCACTTACTCCCAAATCCCATCTTGATAAGCATATCTTCCAGGTAGGTCCAATCCACACAATCATAAGCCTTAGCGAAATCGACTTTAAAAAACAGGCATTCCTTCTTGAACCTCTTAGCATAATCGGCTATCTCACTAGCCAACAAAACTCCGTCGAAAATATGGCGCCCCGGGATGAACGCAGATTGCGAGGGGGAGATAAGTTTGTGAATGACTTTCCTCAGTCTGCCAGCAAACGACTTAGAAATTATCTTAAGGACACAACTAACAAGGCTTATAGGCCTGAAATCTTCTAGAAGTTGAGGGTTACTGATCTTCGGGACCAATGAAATGAAGGAAGAAGCGAACAACTTAGGCAGGTACCCTGTATGAAAGAATTCCTTAATGCAGTTCTGATAGCCCTCACCCATAATTTCCCAACACGATTTAATGAACTTGAAGTTTAAACCGTCGACTCTCGGACACTTATTATCATCGTAATTAAACACTGCCTCTTTCACCTCAGCTGAACTGAAATCAGCATCAAGAAAACTCTTGTCTTCCTCTTCCAAACGCACCACTGAGAGACAATCACTTCTGAACTTAAGCAGGTTATGGTTGCTAAATCTATCCTCAAAGAAGTTGACTGCTTCTAATTTGATATCCTCTGGCTCCTCTACTAGAATACCTCTCACTTTAACTGCAGCAATATGATTCGATCGGGTTCTCGACTTCAAGGAATTATGAAAATATTTTGTGTTAAGGTCACCATCCTGGACCCAACTGACCCTGGCTTTTTGAGCCAGCATACTTTCTTTCAATCTCAACTTCTTCCACATTTCCTCCTGAACCTATAAATACTCCCTCCTGGACGCGTCACCTAGGATACTAGAAGCAGATTCAGAGCCATTCTCAAAGAGATTAAGTTTCTGAATGTTCTACTCAATCTCCAAATCCAACCACCCAAACAATTCTCGATTCCACACACGCAAATCGGCTTTAAGAGCTTGCAATTTCTTAATAAGGATGTTGCATTTCGAACCTCCGAACTTGTACGAGCTCCACGAATTTTTGACGAAAGGAATGAACTCCTTATGAGAGAACCAACAATTGAAGGTCCTAAAAGGTTTAGGCCTTCAATTGACAAAGCTGGACTTCAACCACACAGGGCAATGATCTGAGACATCGCGGAGACCAAACTCTTGATTCTTCAAAGACAGGACTGATATAGCGAGGTCATCCGCAAGGATTCTATCAAGCCTACTTCTACTCTTACCGTTCGAATTAAACCAAGTGAAACGATTACCGGAAACCGGGAGGTCTACCAAATTCAAGTTCTCAATAAACTCATTGAACTCCTTCATTTCTCGACTATGATACACACTAGAGCCTTTTCTCTCCTCCCCATTTTTAACAGAGTTAAAATCACCCCCCACAATCCAGCCTCCTCCCAGGAACCTACCTTTTAACTCAACTAACTCCCTCCACAACCTCTTCTTATCAGCGAATCCACACGGAGAGTACACATTAACCACAGTCATAACTTGAGATTTCCACAAGATCTGCACTCCCAGGTAACCATTACCACGAAAGCTTGAGATGGCCTTAATCGAACGACTCTTCCACATTGTGAGAATACCACCTGATCTGCCTACAGAGTTCATAACGGACCACTCGACATCACAATCTCTCCCCATACTATGTATAAAACCTTCATCCATATTAGTAGCTTTTGTCTCCTGCCGAAGGCAAATATCTTCTTTACCTCTCAAAATGGAAAGAGAGATTCTCTTCCTTTTGATAGCACTACAACACCCTCTCACGTTGTAAGATATAATATTCATTTACCACTGCTAGCTACAACCATCTTTCTAGATCTTGCTTCCTTATCATTACTATCGAGTTTCCTCAATAATCCAATGAAGCCCTCATCATCCATATCTCCTTGGATACCCAGTTTTTTCAGGGACAAACACACCTTATTAGGAACCTCTTCAAGGGCCATACGGCATCTCACATTACCTCTTTCTACATCTGTATCTGTTATAGATTCACAGCACAAGAGAGAAGAACTAGACGCGTTTTGGGAACTTCTTCTAGGTTTCTTCTTATTAGCCACCCTGCCATTACTCCCATTATGTTTTTCCTCAGAAGTTTTCATCGCTGAATAAAGAAAAGTGGAGAAATAGGAGGGGGTGTATGGAATCTTAATACAGTCATAAACCTCATGGAGGAGTTTCTTCTTCTTAGTCCTTCCCGAATTAGAAGTCCCAACTAAACCTCCTGGGGGCCCAGAAATCGGGTTAGGGAGCCCCAGGTCCACCACTAACTCACCTTTAAGATGAATATCTATTTTAACACCCTTAGTTTCTATGAATTAAATTTTTTTTGAAAAATCATAAAAATGAAGAAAAAACTTTTGATGGATAGGCTCCTAGAAAAATAAATTAAAAATCTTAATTACGGTTGTTTCTTATGCTTATGTCTCTTGAAAGTGTTTCATAGAGTTTCTCCTTTATAAATATTATCCAAGGGTTAAGTCCCTCATAAGTGGTTTCCAACACAGGTTTTTTAGACGAATTTTCTTTGGAAAAATTGTCAACAGAGCTAACTAGCATTTTGGAAAAAATAACACTATTTCATAATTTTTAAATTGACCAAATCACTTAATTGACATACCAAAGCTAAACGGGCTAAAGTGGGAACCAACTAGAGGAAATAACGAGTTAAGATTGGATTGATGACCCGCTCTGATGCCTTTGTTTTAAGGGATGTACTTAGTGGCCAACTGCCCTCCTGTGCTGTTTTTATTATTGTTGTAGTTGTGCTTACCTTCTCTCAACCGATTCTTTCTGGGAAGTGAGGTTCCAGGTGTATTGATATAGTCTTATTAGTGGCGTGGTTGAGATTATTTTTTCTTGCACTACTACGAAAAACCCATTTAACGACGCCAGGTTTACCACGGATTCGTATCCCACAATTGTAATAGGTTAAAAATTTTATAACGCCATATTTAACGACGGTTGTACTAAATAACCGTTGTAATACAAGCAGTGTAACAAGCTTCGATTCTCAGCTACTACATTTTTTCCATATTTTTACATTTTAAACACGTTTGTATTAAAACACCGTTGTAATACATGTAACAAGCTTCGATTCCCAGCAACTATTTTTTTGTCATATTTTTATATTTTAAACATATATTTTATTTCTTTTGTTAGTGTTACGGGGATTTAACCTTAAAAATCAAAATTCATCATTGTTTTTCTTTCAAACATATATTTTATTTCTTTTGTTAGTGTTTCTAAGTGCAAGAGAATAGCATATACAACTTTAAAAATAAAACTGTAAGACATGAGCATATATAAAATAACATTTTATTAAGATTCCATTAAGAAGAGTACATTGATAATCATATTACATATATTTATCAATGTCAGAGCCCATAGCTGCAAATGCATCTTCATAATCCAGACATCTCTCATCACTCCCCTCATCGGAATCATAATAAACATTCCTCATTTTCTTCTCTATCTTTTTCTTCTTCAGCTTCTTCTTCTTCTTCTTCTTATCCTTCCTCACCCTTAAGGCATCCATGACGTTGGCCGCTGGTTGGACCTCCTCAATTGGCGACTGGTGTTCCTCATTGGTGATGTTTCTAGCATTCTCATTTGTAGAACGCATTGTTACGAAGAATATATTATGAAGAAATGTAAAGTTGTCTATTTATAGATGATATTGAAGATGAAAATTCTGATAGTTTAATGCTTGCAATGATGATAACTTGTAAATGGTTGATATTCTGGAACGATATTTTTTGAAAAACGGAGAAAATTTTAAATCATTATGGCCAGAGTGTTCTCTACTCCGGGAAGAGCAAGGGTTATAATATTACAACGGTTAGTAATAATAACCGTAGCGATACTCCTTATTCTAGGTACAAGGTTCAACTCCAGGCAACAACATTTTTCTATTTTACGTAATTATAGAAAAATGTTGTTGCCTGGAGTCGAACCTTGTACCAATTATAAGGGGTATCGCTACGGTTAATCTAATTAACCGTTGTGATATTATTAAAATAATATATATACTTATCATTACGGTTATTTTAGAAAACCGTAGCGAAATATTTACCTATATAAGGGAATTAACTTTTTATTATTGACAGAAGCGCCGTTTCCTTCACAGCGAAACCCTAGCACCCATTTTTGGCAGCAAACTTTAACTTTTTATAGAATCTGCGAAAAGAAATACAAGAAGTATGAAGCTTTTGATTTAAGCTTCTTCCTCCTTGTATTTCTTCTTGCAGAATCTAAAACTAGATGAACATGGTGATGATGCTGGCGGTAGCAAGCGTAATGTACATATTGTTTATGGAAAATAAGGTATTCTTCTACTTCAATGTTTTTGTTAGATAGTTCCCATTATCTCGTTTGCATCATGTTGTTTTTATTGATTGTTCTCATTTTGTGCAGATTCGACTTCAATGCTTCACAAGCAAGGTGAACTTCATTGTAATGGTACAGTCCCACTTGTTAGGGTTTTGTTTCAACTTTTGGTTGTTTTGTTTTGAATACTAACTAATTTTCTTCATTGCTTCCCACTTCTTAGGGTTTGTTTCACATGGTGATGATGATGATGGTACATATATATATGAATTCATTCTTATAAGGTACATATATATGAATTCATTCTGATATTGTATATGAAATTTAGTTTATTATATACTATGTATATTGTTTTTTTCACTATCCTTTTACTGAAAATGCAATCAGTTAAATTGATATAGAACATTATTTTATATATACTATGTATATTGTATATAGTTAAATTGAATACTAACTAATTTTCTTCATTGCTTCCCACTTCTTAGGGTTTGTTTCACATGGTGATGATGATGGTGGTACATATATATGAATTCATTCTGATAAGGTACATATATATAAATTCAATCTGATATTGTATATGAAATTTAGTTTATTATATACTATGTATATTGTTTGTTTCACAATCCTTTTATTGAAAATACAATCAGTTAAATTGATATAGAAACTTATAATCTGAAATTAAGATTTATTTTAAAACCAACCTTTATCATGTCAATGTTTTCCGAATCGCATCCATTTCATTCAACACATTTAATGTTCCTTAACATAAAATTTATGGTCCAATGGTCTGTTTGCTTCAATTCATCGATATCTTTTATTATAGTTTACCTCATCGTCGTCACTAATCATCGTGGTTGTTAAGATCATGATTGTTATGATGACAAAATCGCGATGATTTTTGGCGATGATGAGGTAAACTATAATAAAAGATATCGATGGATTGAAGGGAAACCGACCATTGAACTATAAATTTTATGTTAAGGAACATAAAATGTGCGGAATGAAATGGATTCAATTCGGAAAACAGTGGTGTGTTTAAGTTGGTTTTCAAGAACAGTTTAATTTTCAGATTATATAGTTCTTTACCAATTTTAATGGTTGTATTTCTTTAATTAGGTGTATGGTAAAACAAGCAATATACATTTGTATTTAATAAACTAATGGTACATTCCACAACGGTTGAGACACATAACCGTTGTGATAGTTAATATATATTACAACGGTTGATACTCATAACTTTTGTGATAGTTAATATATATTACAACGGTTGAAATAACTAACCGTTGCAATATAACGCGCGCGCTTTCAGAATACAACAACGGTTTCCAGACCGTTGTAGAAACAGCGAACTTACAATGACAATCTACATAAAAACGCCTTCGCCCATGTCATTATATGTCATTCTCAACCGTTGTTAAATGAGTTTTTCGTAGTAGTGTTGTAGTGGTTTGGCTTTGCTGGCCTCCTCTTGGGTGGAGTTCTGTGTGTTCAATTTTAGTACACTTGATGCTCATGGTTTGTATTTAATCTTTTCTTTAATATGATTTGATCTGCTCTTCTATTAGAAAAAAAGCATAGAGTAAAGAGCAATAATCTGATGGAAAAATAAACTCTCAATCAAACCAATTAACCATTAAATACCACACGTGAGACCTAAAATTTATTTTGGGTTTCCTAAAACTACTATCAATCCTCCTTGATATACTCCTCTTATAAGTTAAGTCATAAGTTCTTCTACCAACTTGAGGTCCCACAAAAACAAAGACCTCCTAAATTTTAGACCTACTAATAATATAAATTTAAAGAGGGTATGTTTTTGTCCCTGATACACAAAAATTTTGTAACAAGTTATTTTATTGAAAATTTTAGTAACTTAAAGATATCCATAATGAATATGATGTCACAAAACATTAGTGAAGAATTTACAATTCTCTCGCAATTGGTGCAAAATAAATCATTTTTTTGTTAGTAGTTAAAGAGAAAATTATAAATACCTCATTAATTACGAGATATTAATTTCGTAAAAAATCTATGACAAATTCTTTTTATGTCATTAAATTAAAAGACTATGATTCAGTTATATTTATTTTCATCATTAATTAGTAAGAATATAATCTAGTTTAGTCTAAGATGTCTTCTTCGCATGTTTTTTTGTTTATCTTTATGTTTTACTTGCCTTCTTTAATGCTTTCTCTATTGCTATAAACATTCATATTTTATCTATTTTGTGGCACTCTTATGTTGTGGTATGGATTAGATACTTTGATTGCAAACCTTGAGGGAAAGACTCTCTATCCGAGTCTAGAGTGCAAATTTAAGATATGATAGGTTGAGCATTATGGGCTCCAGAGAAGCTGTTCTCGTAAGAGTCGATACGAGAACCTCACTTATAGTAGATTTTATTGAGAATATTGACGACCGTCAAGCTGTTGGCGTAAGCACTCAATGTTTTCTTTAGGATCCATGACTCTAAGGACCTTTGTAGAACCTAAAACTTTTGCCCTACTAGGATTGATGGTCACGTAGTGCAGGTGTTTAAGAAGCTTTTCTCACGTGGGTCGGTACAAAAATTTCACTCAAAATAAACTTTCTTGATGGAGTTGTCGCCCGAGAATGACTGACATACGGAACAAACTGTCCAAGAAGTCCATAATACACTAAAACTTTGTAACCAGTTATTTTATTGAAAAATTTAATAACTTAAAGTTATCTATAATGAATATCAATGTCGCAAAATATTAGTGTAGGATTTACAATTCTCTCACAATTGGTCCAAAATGATCATTTTTTCTTGTTGTCAAAGAGAGAATTATAAATACCTCATTAAATTATGTTTATGGCATTAAATTTAAAGAATATGATTTAGTTATGTTTATTTTCATCACTAATTTGTAAGAACATTTGTAATATTTTTTTAGTAGAGAATAGTTTTTATAAGTTTTTATTGTTTTTATAGTTATGTTTAAATGAAAAGAATAAGTAGCAAAAAAATGATCATTTTAATTTTTTAAAGTAGAGAATAGTTTATATAGTTTTTTTTTGCATGAAAATAAATGACATAAAATAAAATGAAGATTTCGTCATTACATATTTATCATGCATATTCATAGGTCGGTAATATTCTCCTTTACTTAGTTATTAATATTATTATTTGTTTCTTTCATTGGTATATCATGTCAAACTCACTACAAAAAAATGGATAAATTATAGCGATTAAATTTAGAAGATTGTCGTGGTTTTAGTGATCACATTTACATAAACGACGTTTTATAAAACACCATGACTTCGGTCTAAAAATATTAGTCGGAACTATAACCATGGTATGGCGGTTTTTCGTTGAAAGTAATGGCGATTTAGAAGGCCATATTTTTCAAAAAATTAATATAATGACTTATATCGATTGTAACCGCCTTAATATACTCAAAATTTTTTAGTCTAAAACCGACACGGGGTTTCTGGTTTTGCTCGGTTCTTTCAGTAATGGCGTTTGAAAAGAATAGTGGACATAACAGGGGGTTCTGGACGGAGGTGGGTAAGAAGAAGAAGATTTCTGGGTGGATTCATTCATCTGGGAGTTTGTCGATTTGGAAGAATGTTAGAGGTAAAGTTACGGAACTGGATCTGAAAGAGGCATCCTCGTTTTTCTTCACTCAGTTCCCAGATTCGTACGAAGCTAGACACATGTACGAAATCTTTAAGGACTTTGGTGTTATTCTAGAAGTGTTTATACCTGGAAGGCTTGATATTAGGGGAAAAAGGTTCGGATTAGTTTGGTTTAAAAGAGTTGAAGATGAACATCTTCTTGCCAATGATCTAGACAAGATTGTCATTAATGAGATTAAGATATTCGTCAATCTTCCAAGATTTAGAAGAGAGTTCAACGATGTGGGTGGATTTCCTCACAAGGATAGTAGGAGGCAGGATAAGAAACTCGAGAGTGGTTATCCGATCAGGAAAGAGAAATGGAGACTTCTAGAGGATAAAGTTACGTTTGCTCAGGCTGCTAAAGGGGTTCGTGAGAACGTGCTCAATCTGAATCTGAACAGGAATCAAGTACGCCTTGGTGATAAACCTAATTTCGCACATTTAAGCTTTGAAGTCAAAGATGAGGACTTAGAAAGGTTCGAGCAGGCGTTCACTGGGGTTCTGGAGATTCCGGGTTCAGCTGTTGAAGTATCGGAAGCATTCAAAATGGAAGGTTTTTTTAATATTAAGGTTACTCCTATGGGGGCTAACTTGTGTCTGTTAGAAGAAGATAATGTGGGGGACATAAGAAAAATGATATCTGAAGATTCAGCCTGGATCTCTAAATGGTTCTCTGAGATACACCCTTGGTGTCCTAATGACGTAGATCAGGAGAGACTTACTTGGGTCAAAATATTTGGGTTGTCGTGCCACGTATGGGGGGAGAAATTCTTCAAATTTTTAGCTGCAACCACGGGAAGCTTTGTTAAGATGGATGATGATACAGGGAAACACGCGAGATTTGATGTAGCAAGAATCTTGATACGGACGAAATGCGCTATGAATCTAAATGAAGTTGTAAACGTTGATGTTAATGATATGGTGTATAGAATCAAGATAGTGGAGGATTCTTTTGGTCCTTATATTAGAGATCAACGTAAGGCCAAAGGTTCTTGTCTAGTTGAGGATAGCTCAGAGGAGGTGGAGTCTGAATCAGATTCTGAAGGTTTGGGGGAGTACTGGGAGAATTCTCCTAGGGTCTTCAGTACACAATCTAAGTCTTCGGGGTTCAGTCCTCAGGATTTGGAGGGGAGAAAGCTTGAGATTCCTGGTATGGATTTGGAGAAAGGAGTTAGAGGTGCTAGTGGGGAAGCTCATCTTAGTCTGGTTTCTAAAAGTAGGTGTAGTAACAATTCAGTGGCTGGGGATTCTAGCAATTCAGTTGTTCATAGTCTTCTATCAACTGATTGTGATAGACTGGACACTGTTATTAGTGTTGGGGTAACATTGATAAAAATAAGATTACAAGCTCTTACCCTGATCATGTAACTTGTTCTCTGGAGATACAAAAGAGAGACGCAGTTGTAGTTTTGGATAAGAAGATGGGGGAGGAAAACTCTGCTTTGGGAGGTTTGGCAGGCGATTTAGCTGTCTCTACTAGTCAAAGGACATTAAATGGAGCTGGCTCAGGACTTGGCAACTCAGAAAGTATAGGCGGGTTTTTACTGAGGAAGAAGAAGAAAAAGAAGAGTATGGAGGATATTTATTAGAACATTAAGATCCCTTTCCATCCCTCGTATTACGCTTCTCTGCTATATGCTGAGGATTCCCATCCTAAGTATTCTAAGGCTTTAACTAGACAACCTGAAAGTAGTATGGTAAATTCTACCCCAGTCCAAAATAGTAAGGTGCCAGATTCGATTGATAACTTAATTTCTGATTCTGGTTTTATCCAGAGTAATTCTAGAATTAAGAAGAAGTTGGAGAGCCTTCATGCTAGAGTGTGGAAGTCAATCAAAACTTTAGGGATAGAAGCTGAGGAGGGTGATGAAGTGTTTGAAAACATTTTAAGAAATTTAGAAGAGGCTGATAGGAAAGCGAAGAAAGGAAAGAAGGTGGCAGCTACAGTTACATCATGAACATGGTCTCGTATAATGTTAGAGGGTGTGGGGAAGTATTAAAAAGGAGGAAGATTAGAGATACGCTTTACAAAGTTGGTGCAGAAATTTGTTTCTTATAGGAGACTAAATGTACATGTGTTACTGATGAGTTAGTGTACAGTGTGTGGGGTGATAGGACCTGTCAGTGGTCTGCAGTAAATTCTATCGAACTTTCAGGAGGTTTAGTGACTATCTGGAAAGCTGGTGTTTTGGATCCTATATGCAGTTATAGGGGAAATGGTTATCTGGGGATGCAAGTTATTTGGAGAGGATTGAAGTGCTATATGTTTAACATTTACTCACCATGTAATATCTCAGAGAAAAGGGAACTTTGGTCTTCTCTTATCAATCTTAAAAATAGCTTGGAACCTGGGGAGAGGATTTTAGGTGGTGATTTTAACTCAATCAAAAGTACAGGGGAACACATTGGTTATACATGCCTTAACAGAAGACATATGCTCGAATTTTCTGAGTTCATTAGTATGATTGGATGTGTTTATTTGCCTCTATGTGGTCTCAAATATTCTTGGTTCAAAGCGAAAGAAAAAATTTGCAGCCGTCTCGATAGATTTCTAGTTACTCCTGGGGTTTGTAATGATTGGAATATGGTGACTCAAAGGATTGGAGAACGTGATGTGTCAGATCATCGGCCTGTTTGGATTGCAGCCAAAAATACAAAATTGGGACCCAATACGTTCAAGGTTATGTCGTGTTGGTTCGATCATTCAAGTTTTATTCCGTTTATCAAGAAGGAGTGGGAAGATTGTAAAGTGGTGAGGAAAGCTTCTTTTATTCTGGCCAGGAAGATGTAACATCTCAGGGAAAGGCTTCGTTGGTGGAATACTAATATCTTTGGCTGGGTTGAAACCAAAATCAAGATGGACACGGGTGTAATTAATGAGTTAGAAGACTTGATGGTTCTAAATAGAGGAGAAATTGCGAATAAGTAGCTGGCGAAAAGGAATAAGGTTGAGGACGATCTCTGGAAATCGATTAGGATAAAAGAAAGTATCCTAAAACAAAAATCAAGATCGAAATGGATTGAGGATGGAGACACCAATACAAAGTATTTTCATGCTGCCTTTAGGAAACGTATGAACTTGAATACTCTCAATGCAGTTCAGGTTAATGGAAAAGTTGAGGAGGATGTGACAAGGGTTAAAGAGTTCGTTAGGGATCATTTTGCAAAGAGGTTTAGCATGGTGCCTAGACCATTCCCTTTTGTTGGTGAGTCTTGTTTCAAAAGGCTATCCAGCCTGGACAGGGAGGAATTAGAGACAACAGTGAATAATCAAGAGATAAAAGGAGTGGTGTTTGAGTGTGCTGGGGATCGTAGTCCTGGCCTGGATGGCTTTAGCTTTGAGTTCTTAAAAAGGTGTTGGGATATAGTAGGTGTAGATTTTGCAAACTGTGTAAAGGAATTATTTGCTGGCGAAAAGTTACATAAGGTTTTTGCTTCCTCTTTTGTGGTCCTTATTCCTAAACACGACTGTCCTACTAAATTGGAAGACTACAGGCCTATTTCTCTAGTCAGCTCTGTTTATAAAGTTATGGCTAAAATTCTCTCGAATAGGCTTAAAAAGAAGATAGGAGGCATTATCTCAAATACTCAAACGGCGTTCTTAGAGGGTAGGAACTTGTTAGATGGAGTTTTTGCTCTAAATGAGATTGTAGACTTTGCCAAGCGGTCCAAGAAGGAATTGTTGCTTTTAATAGTTGACTTCGCTAAAGCTTATAATTGTGTCGACTGGAATTATTTAAGAGATGTCATGAAACTCATGGGATTTGGTAACAAATGGTTAAGTTGGATGGAGTTGGAGGTTTTCAACAGTTTCTCTTATGTACTGATTAATGGGAGTCCAACCCTGGATTTCAGTGTTTCTAGGGGACTTAAACAAGGGGATCCGCTTGCTCCCCTCTTATTCACTATTGCTGCAGCGGGGCTTGCTGTTATAATGAAAAGAGCAGTGCAAAGTGACATCTATGCAGGTTTCAAAATTAGTCCTGAGCTTTCTTTTCATCTGTTGCAGTATGTTGATGATTCGATACTTCTTGGTGATGGGTCATGGAAGAACATTCTGGCTGCAAAGATTATTCTGAAAGGTTTTCACCTAGTATCTGGTCTGGATATTAACTTCAGTAAGAGTTCTCTGATTGGTGTTGGAGTGGACGAGTCAAAACTTTTGGCCGCTGAAAGGTAACTCGCCTGTAGGATTTCTGCTTTCCCGTTTAAGTTTTTAGGTATCCCTATTGGTGGAAACCATAGATTAATATCCTTCTGGAAACCGTTGATCGACACAATCCGTTCTAGATTGAATTCATGGAGCAGTCGTTTCCTATCTATAGGAGGTAGGATCACCTTGATCAACTCTGTCCTAACTAATCTACCAATTCACTTGATGTCTTTCTTTAAACTCCCTGTACAAGTGATTCGTATTCTTACTTCTATTCAAAAGTCTTTTTTATGGAACAGAATGGTGAACAAAAGAGGCGTCTCATGGGTAAGATGGAGTATGGTATGTAGAAGTAGGGAAGAAGGTGGCTTAGGGGTGAAAGATCTAAAACTTTTCAATAGAGCACTGTTGTATAAATGGATTTGGAGAATTTTGGTCAAGAAGGATACATTGTGGAAGGATTTTATTAAGGTCAGGTATCCTAATAATCAGTACGGTTTCCATACTGGTGAATGTCACAATCTTTTGATTTCCCCCTCCAATTGGTGGCGTGATTTGTTACAAGTCTCAACTATGTGTGGTATAAAAACTGTTTCTAAGTTAATTTCCTACAACATAGGAGATGGCAGTACAGTCTTGTTTTGGTTGTCAAGATGGGCTGGGGATAGGATCTTGGCTGAGGTTTTTCCAGACCTGTGTCAGTGTGCTGAGAATTTAGGCAGTTTTGTGGTGGATAACGGCTCTTGGGTGGAGGGACGCTGGCTTTTGAACATCAAGTTACTTTCTGATATCCTACCTGAGCATGCTCAGTTGCAGTTCACAGAGCTAATGGTTTTGCTGTCTGGTTATTCTCCGTCTGTAGGCGCACCGGATTCCGTCATTTGGCTGTTAAACGAAGACGACAAATTTTCTGTTTCTACCTTATATTCGTTTTTGCAGGAATATTCTGAGAATTCAGCTGCTCAACTAGGTGAAGAATGCAGGGCCGCATTTAAATTAATGTGGCTAGCTCACGTTCCGTTCAAAGTTAAAGTGTTTGGGTGGCGAGTGTTGCATAAGAGGCTTCCGACGCGGGATAACCTAGTGCGTAGAGGTATCATTACTAATAGACATGAAATGTCTTGCCCATTCTGTTTTTTAGAAGCCGAAACTGTAGAGCATGTTTTATTTCAATGCCACAAATCTGGTCGGGTTTGGAACTATGTTTGTAATTGGTTGGGAATTCGAAAAATTTTGGTGGGTACTATTTTGAATCATCTCACTTGTTGGATAATGGGGTGTGTAGGTAGGAAATTTTTGGTTAGTAAAGCGGTGGGATTTTGGTTGGCTATTTGTTGGGTCATTTGGTCATCCCGTAATAATATTATATTTCGGGATGAATTTTGGGACCTTGATACGATTTCGAATCGTATTCTCATTTTGACTTGGTGATGGTTAGGTAAATATCACTCAAGTTCTTCAATTTGTAATTATTACACTTGGGTAAATTCTCCAAGTGATTTTTGTGGCCTTTGATTTGTGTAAAGAGTCTTTTGTATACGGGTTGGGATGCCCCTCTGTATCCATTGATATATATAAATTTAGCTTATAAAAAAAAACCGACACAGTACACTACCACTAATAGTTCAATATGATTTAAATATTTTATTTTTAATTATTTTTTGTAACAAAGTTGTTGAATATATTATAAAAATATTTAATTGACAAAACATTAACAAGTATATATATATATATATATATATATATGAGAGATTGAGTGATATTTACAGGGATTGAGTGGTATTGGCTCCCGAGAAGCTGTTCTTGTAAGAGTCTATACGAGAACCTCACTTAGAGTAGATTCTATTGAAGATATTGACGACCGTCAAGCTGTTGGCCTAAGCGATCAATGTTTTCATTGGGATCCAGGACTCTAAGGACCTTTGTAGAACCTCGAACCTTTGGCCTACAGGGATTGATGGTCACGTAGTACGGGTCCCCGAGAAGCTTTTCTCGCGTGGGTCAGTACGAAGATCTCAATCAGAATAGACATTCTTGATGGAGTTGTTGCCTGGCAATGACTCACATATGCAACAATCAGTCAAGGAAATCAATGACACTGAGACCATTGTCTTGAACCCACTGTCAATGGTCACGTAGTGTGGGTCTCCGAGAAGCTTTTCTCGCGTGGTCGTTACGAAGACCTCACCCAGAATTGATTTATATGATGGGGTTGTAAACCGGCATTCTTCTATTGTGCGTGATGAATAGTCATATGCATCCATGACTTTGGGCTTCCTGTTTAACCTTAGATCCTACCTGGTGAGATCCCTGTTTAGGAAAGGAATTAGACTAATCCTCCATCCATACCTCAGACGTTTGAGACCCTGTACCTGCATAATTCATGAGATATCATTGCATCCATTTACATACCATTGCATTCCTTGATGCATCCATTTACATACCATTACCATTACATTCAAGTTATCAAGAAGCTTATTTTCATCTGTTCTCATCTTCAGATTTGTTGAGCTACGGTCAAGCTAATTCCTCAACACAAGTACGGAACCAGAGCCAACGTCAAAAGAAGAATGGATGATCAAGAGCAAAATAACGAATGAGTTAGGGAAGACATTGATGATTTGAAAAGCAGTGTGAGCAAGATCATGGAAATGTTACAAGCTTTTACTACTAGGGAAACTCAACCTCAGAGATTGACCATGTGCCTCAGACACCAATTACTACTTGACCAGAATTTGGTCTACCACAGAATTACTCTCCACCATTTGAAAACACTACAAGGGTTGACCTATCTGTACTGCTAGTATTCCAAGCCTCAGTAATCTTTGAATCTCCACCCGTCGTGCATATTGTTGCTCAAGTTGCTTACAAATATCCTTCATTGGTGTACCATACTGCTGGTCCATAATCTAAAACTCAGGGAGAAGGTGGAGATATTGATTAAATTAGAGAGCAATGCCAAACTCTAGAGAAGAGGTTAAGAGCCATGGAAAGAAATGATGTCTTTGGTGTTCCTACCAGTCCACCTTCTAGAGGATACTTCATGGTCAAATAAAGAGTGAGTAGTACCGCCTCCCGAGCATTCAAAGCTGATATCTCAATGATGATGTTGTAGTGGGGTTATGTGTTCTCGATCAGGTATCTCACCTTGATGCTTTTTGCATTGCTTCCACTTCCAAAGAGGGTTTTGATAGGCAAGTGTCCTAGTTTTTTAACTTGCTCCCCGGAGACTCCGACTAAGTGCCCTCGAAATGTAGCAACTTGAACGTGTCCATGTTCATTCCTTTGAAAGCAACCCAGTATAATATGTCGATTGAATTGCCTGGGTCGATCAACTCCCTCTTGAAACTACAATCATGAATTTGTAGCTTTTTGAGCATGGGTCATTTTCGGGCACCACCACTCCTTTAGAGTCTTGTCTTCAGAACCCAATGACAGTCGATTTTTCTCATACTAATACCTATGATTTAGTTTTAAGTGAAATAACCTGGATGCAGACATAAATTAGGTGTTACCTTTTATCATATTGTATTTTAGTATCGTAATATTATTGTTGCAATGTCATTGATTACAAACTAAATGACATTTGCATTAAAAGGTATGAATACTTATGTAACTATGTTGAATCGATGAAAGTCGGTTGTGTAAAATGACACTTCAGTACGTAGCTCTAAAGATTACATATGTTTCAAGTTGCATGCCATCTTCAACTTTATACACATATGTGTTATATAATAAATGAAAAATAAAGTAACATGTACTGATGAACATGTACATGAAGATGTCAATTTAGTGATATGGAGAAACACTTGCAATGTTTATGAGTTATGTAAAAGAAAAATTATATGACACTCATGCCACCTTACCTTAACAATAGATTAATTTATTTTAAAAGAACAATTATACTCACCATTTATATTTTAGCAAGAATTATTGTTAGTTTGTTTCTTCTTGAAAAAGAAAAATTTTGGTTTATGTTATCATAAAGATTGAGATATGAGGATGATTTAACTCAAATTTATGTGAGGTTATAACAGTTATAGTTAATCTTCTTAGAGAGACTCTCTGACTTCTCTATAGAGTAGAGAACCCTTCATCTTCCTCATCTCAATCGGTTTGATTCTTCCCATCATTCAACAATGTATCAGGTTCATTAGGTGCTTTATTCAATTCTTTCTTCTCTTGATAACCCTTTACTAGCGTTCCCTGACCTGTTTTTCGAGTAGATACTGGGTGAGCTCTTCTCTATCTTTGGCTTAAATTCCTGGCTTTAGGGCTTAGGGGCCTCGGTAGGGAGGTGTCGTCATCTGGGTTTTCCTGGGTAGCGGGTTGGTGGCCGTCATTTCACTGGTTGGGTATCATTGTTGAGGCTGATTGAAGTATGGCATCTCAGAATAACAAGGGGGGAATCAGAGGGGTTTGGACTGAGGTGCGTAAGAAGAAGAAGCCAATAGGCCGGAATGCTTCTATTGGCAGCATGTCTATTTGGAAAAGCAACAAAGGTAAGGTTACAGATTTGGACCTGCAAGAAGCATCTTCCTTTTTCTTTACTCGGTTTCCAGATTCGTATGAAGCGAAACAGATGTTCGAAGTCTTTAAGGAGTTTGGGACTATATTAGAAGTGTTTATCCCGGGTAGGCTTGACGTCAGGGACAAAAGATTTGGATTCGTTAGGTTTAAAAGAGTAGAGGACGAACATCTTCTTGCCATTAATCTAGACAAAGTTGTCATTAATGGTACTAAGATTTTTTCCAATTTACCCAGATTTAGGAGAGAGACTAAGGTTGGTGATGGTATTGGTATTGTAGATCGTAAGAATGAGGCTTTGAGGATGGAGGAAGTATTTTCAATAAAAAATGACAAGAGGAGTGGTTTAATTTCTAATGTGTCCTTTGCTCAGGCTGTTAGAAGGCATAAAGATTGGAATGTTGATATCAAGAAATCAAAACAGGATTGTATGGGAGATAAACCTAATTTTGCCCATCTGAGTTTCAATGTTGGCGAAGAAGAATTGGAAAGGTTTGAGCAGACTTTTACAGGGGTCTTGGAGAAGCCTGGCTCTGCGTTGGAAGTAGGGGAAGCTTTTCAAATGGAAGGTTTTTTTAATATTAAGGTTACTCCAATGGGAGCTAATCTCTGTCTTATTGAGGAAGACAATCCTGGTGATATTGAAAGGTTGATAGCAAAGGAATCTAGTTGAATTTCCAGATGGTTCTCGGACATTCACCATTGGACCCCAAACGATGTGGATCAAGAAAGGCTTACTCGGGTTAAGATTTTTGGTCTTCCATGCCATGTGTGGGGTGAAAATTTTTTCAAATTTCTAGCTGGTCCAATTGGTGCTTTCGTCAGTATGGATGATAACACTTGGAGACACTATAGGTTCGATGTGGCGAGAATTCTGATTAGGACGAAGGATGCTATGAATCTCTATGAAGTGGTCAATATAGATGTCAATGATAATGTCTCCCGTATTAAGATAGTTGAGGATTCTTTTGGGCTGTATGTTAAAGATAATAGTTCTAGAAGTTTGTCCTGTTTCGATGAAGATAGCTCAGATTTAGTGGAATCTGAGTCTTATAATTCTGATGGTGGTGAGGAGGGATTTAAGATGAATTCGGGCGGGGCGAATTCGTATGGTATGGAGAAAGTATGCGTGAGTGCTGAGGGCAAGAAGGGTTTTTGTGAACGAGAGGGAGATGTTTCAGTCAGAAATTCTACTGAGGAATCTTCTCATCCTATAGATTTTGTGGAAGTTAGTTGTTCTAAACCAGGGCCTATTCTTGTTGACAGCCCTTCTCTCGATTGTCATCGTAGTTCCAATATTGCTGGAGAAGTTGATCTGTGTGGTTTGCAGGTTAATACGATTAAGAGTATTGAGAATGGATTGACCCCTGACCATGTCACTTGTTTTTTGGCTAAACTTAATAGAGATGAAGTTGGTCTAGGGAGTGCCAGTGGTATGAATCATATTCTTAACGACAGGTCTCCTTTGGATAGATGTCCTCCATCTCAGTCTGTTCATTTATGTGATTTAAATGCTGGTAGACCCATTGTTCAGGTTAATGAAGGAATTCAAGTTAATAAGAAGAAGAGTAAGAAGCAAATCATTGGTGAAATTTATCAAAGACTGAAGATTCCTTTCAATTCTTCGTATTATGCTACTCTTGTTCAAGCTGAAAGTTCTTTTCTGATGCCTCATAAGAAGCAGGAAGTGCAAGGGAAGGATAATAGGAAGTATCCTCTGTCAATCCATGAGAACAAGACATCCATCTCAATCGACAATTGTATTTCTGACTCTGGTTTTGTACAGAGTAATTTAAGGATTAAGAAGAAACTGGAGAATTTTCCTATTAGGGTATGGGATTCTATTCAACAGTTAGGTATTGAAGTTGAAGAAGACGATGAAGTGTTTGAGAATATCCTGAGGAATTTAGAAGAGGTGGATAGAAAATCTATAAAAGGAAAGAAGGTGGAAGCTATCATGTTTAAATGAATATAGTTTCCTATAATATTCGAGGGTGTGGTGGGGTTTTGAAAAGAAAGAAGATTAGAGAAACTCTGAATAAAGTTGGGGCAGAGATATGTTTTCTGCAGGAAATGAAGAGTAGTAGTATAACATATGAGTTAGTGTATAGCATTTGGAAAGATAGGAATTGTCAATGGTTTGCATCTAATGCTATTGGGTTCTCTGGTGGATTAATCATCATCTGGAAGTCTGATGTTTTGTCACCTATTTGTAGTTATAGAGGTACAAGATATCTTGGGATGCAAGCGATTTGGAAGGGTAGAAGGTGTTATTTGTTTAATATTTACTCTCCTTGTAACATTGCAGAGAGGAGGGTTTTATGGAAGGAATTAATAAATCTTAAAAATAGTTTGAGTCCAGGAGAGTGGATAGTAGGGGGGACTTCAATTCTATTAAGAGTATAGAGGAACAGATCGGGTATACTCGTCCCAACAGAAGGCACATGTTAGAGTTTTCTGAGTTCATTAATTCTCTAGGTGTGGTTGATCTTCCTTTAAGTGGACTCAAATTCTCTTGGTTTAAGTCAAAAGGTACAGTTTGTAGTCGTCTTGATCGGTTTCTTGTTTCTCCCTCTGTCTTTAATGATTGGAACATGGTGACGCAACGAATAGGAGAGAGGGATATATCATATCACAGGCCGGTTTGGATTGCTGCTAAAAACATTAATTGGGGCCCCAAGCCGTTCAAGGTTTTGTCGTGCTGGTTCGACCACTGTGACTTCATTCCTTTCATTAAGAAGGAGTGGGAAAACTTTAAGGTATCAGGAAAAGCCTCTTATATCTTGGCATTGAAAATGAAACATCTTAGAGATAGGATTCGTTGGTGGAATACCAATATATATGGTTGGGTTGATCTTAGTATTCAAAAGGAAGTTTAGGTTGTTAATGAGATGGAAGATTTGATTGTTCAGAAAAGTGGAGCTATTATAGGCGAGGATCTGTTATGCAGAAATGTAGCAGAAGACAATTTTTGGAAATCCATTAGAGTTAAAGAGAGTATTCTGAAACAAAAATCGAGATCCAAGTGGATAGCTGATGGAGATATCAATTCTAAGTTTTTTCATAAAGTGTTGAGATAGAGGATTAATCTGAACACCATTAATGGAGTAATAATAAATGGTAAATTGGTGGAGGATGTGCAGATTGTGAAACAAGTGGCCAGTTCTCATTTTGCTAGTAGATTCAGGAAGGTGGATAGACCTTTCCCTCGTATTGGTGGTTCTGGTTTTAAATCTCTTTCTCTTGCAGATAGTCAAGACCTAGAGGTTGATGTTAATTTGTAGGAAATCAGGGAAGTGGTGTTTGGTTTTTCTAGGGATCGTAGTCCTAGGCCTGATGGCTTCAGTTTCGAATTCTTGAAAAAATGCTGGGATATTGTGGGTTCAGAGTTTTCAAATTGTGTGTTGGAGTTCTTTGAAGGTGAACAAGTACATAAAAGCTTTGCTTCTTCTTTTGTGGTTTTGATTCTGAAGGCTGAAAATCCAAAAGATTTTGATGGATATAGGCCTATATCTCTTGTAGGTTTTGTTTATAAGGTAATTTCTAAGATTCTTTCCTACAGACTCAAGAAGAAGATTGGAGGAATTATCTCAAATACTCAAACTGCATTTTTGGAAGGTAGAAATCTATTAGATGGGGTGTTTGTATTAAATGAAATCCAGGAGTTTGCCAAGAGATCTAAGAGGGATCTAATGATAATCAAAGTGGACTTCACTAAAGCATGCGACTGTGTAGATTGGAATTACCTTCGTGAAGTCATGAATTATATGGGATTTGGTTCGAAGTGGATGAGATGGATGGACCTTGGAGTTTTTAATAGTTTCACATTTGTTTTAGTTAATGGTAGTCCATCTCAAGATTTCAGAGTTTCTAGGGGTCTCAAGCAAGGAGATCCCCTTGCTCTTTTCCTCTTTTGTTTGGCTGCAGGGGGTCTGGAAGTTATCGTGAAACGTGCAATAGCTGCTGGCTCATTTTCTGAGTTTAGAGTCAATTCAGATATTGATTTTCACCTGCTGCAATATGCTGATGATTCTGTCCTAATTGGTGACGGTTCTTGGAAAAATATTATTGTTATTAAATCCATCTTGAAAGGTTTTCATCTCACTTCAGGGATGGATATAAATTTCAGTAAAAGTTCTTTGATATGTGTAGGTTTGGAAGAGAACAATATTAGAGCTGCAGAGTTGTATCTTTCCTGTAAAATCTCTCCTTCTCAGTTTTCGTTTCTTGGGATCTCTATTGGAGGCAAACACAGGTTAATTTCATTTTGGAAGCCGGTGATTGATACGATGAGAGCTAGATTGAATACTTGGAGAAGTCGGTTCTTATCAATGGGAGGTAGAGTTATGTTAATTAATTATGTCCTGAATAATTTGTCTATCCACTACATGGCTTTCTATAAAATGCCGGCTAAGGTGGTTAGAATTCTCACATCGATTCAAAAATCATTTTTGTGGAATGGCTTGGAGAATAAAAGAGGGATTGCATGGATAAGCTGGAATATGGTATGTAGAAATAGAGAGTTGGGTGGTTTAGGGGTGAAAGATCTTAAATTATTCAATTTGGAATTATTCCTTAAATGGTCTTGGAAGATATTAGAGAACAAGAGTTCAATTTGGAAGGATTTCATCAACTATAGATATCCTTTTAGCTGTTCTGATTTTTTCAGTGGTGAGTTTTCAAACTTGCAGGTTCCTGCTTCAACTTGGTTTCTAGATTTGTTCCGTGCAACGAAAGCTGCAGGAAAGGGTATGTTGGCTGAGCTAATTGCATATGATATTGGAGATGGAAGTAGGGTGGACTTTTGGAGGACTAAATGGGCAATGAATGATACCTTCAGTAGGCGATTTCCTGTTCTGTTTGGTTTAGTAGATATAGCCACAATGACAGTCTTTGATAATGGATTTTGGGAGGGAGAGAATTGGATTTGGGACTTTAAAGTGGAGGCCACTGATTTGTCTGAGTAGGCTCGGTTACAGCTTGAAGAACTTTATTCATTTTTGGCTGCCATTTCCATTGATAAGAAAGCCAATGTTTCGGTCAAGTGGTTGTTGGAGGAAAACCATGTTTTTTCTGTTTCTTCTATGTATGCTTTTTTGCAGGAGAAACTTGGAGATAATGTCGATCAACTTGGAATTGAAATAAAAGCATCGTTCAAGTTAGTTTCGTTAGCTCAAGCTCCTTTTATGGTGAAAGTTTTCGGTTGGAGGATGCTTCACAAGAGAATTCCAACGAGGGATAATTTGACACGTAGAGGAATTATCACTAATAGGCACGAGATGTCTTGTCCTTTCTGTTTCCTTGAAATGGAGTCGGTTGAGCATGTTTTATTTTACTGTAGTAAGATGATTTTGGTGTGGAATTTTGCTTGTAAATGGGTAGAGATTCCTTGTATATTGGTGGGGAATATGATAACTCATTTAACATGTTAGGTGCAGGGTTGTGTTGATAAAGGGTTGGTGGTTAGAATAGCAGTAGGCCTTTGGTTATCGATTTGTTGGATTATTTGGTCATCCCGTAACAACATCGTATTGCGGGATGAATTTTGGGATTTAGATACGATTTCAAATCGTATATTACTTTACACTTGGTGGTGGATAGGAAAGAGTTATAATAGTCCTTATTTTTGTAATTATTTCACTTGGGTTAACTCTCCTAGTGAATTTTGTAGCCGGTGATTTTTGATCTGACTTTAGTTGTATACGGGTTGGGGTACCCCTTTGTACCTCTGTTTATATGAAAGTTTAGCTTATTAAAAAAAATAACAGTTATAGTTAGAGCTTCCAAACCCTTCTTAATTTAGATTAGTTCAAACTGTTTCATGCTAATTAATACCTGTCTTAATTTTTCAAGGGATTTAAAATTTTTGGTCTGTTTTGTCTTAGAAGTTTTTTGTATTTATTTTTGTTTTGGTTCAAAATTAAGTTACGAAATATTATGTTTTGACTAAATTTATACTCTAAACCAATGATGGTCCACACAAATTTTAACTAGCTTCAATTTCACTAGTCTGTTACTTGAATATCCATTATCTGGTGAAACTTATTGGTATTTTCGGCTAAATTCCTAGCCTTAGGGCTAGGGGCCTTGGTGTTAGTTATTTTTCATCTAGTTTGTTGGGTGTTTTTGCTGGAAGTTTTCTGCGTGTTTATTATGGCTTGGACTAAGGTTACTAGGAAGAAGTTCGTACCCAACTCGGTGAGAGGATCAATTTGGAAAGAGAATGGTGGGAAGGGTGCTGTTGGGGGCGAACCAGTTACTACATTCTTTTTTACTGAATTCCCCATCAACTTGGATGCTAGAGACATGTTCAAAGAGTTCAAAGTTTACGGCGTGATATCCGAAGTGTACATACCAGTAAGATTGGACATAAGAGGCAAGAGATTTGGTTTTGCCAAGCTTAGGAAGATTCATGGTTCTAGGATTATGGCAGCGAAGTTGGTTAGCATTGAAATCAATGGCAAGAAATTATTTGTGAATTTACCCAAATATTCTCGAAGACAGGAAGGTAGAAAGGCGGAGGTTGGAAGACGGATGGAGAGCAGAGAGGGATTGGTAACTAAGAAGGGTTCTAAAATAGTGGATTATATTCAGTCTTATGTTCAGATTGTGAAGGGAGGTGGTTCTGCATCATGGAAAGAGTGTGGAATAGAAACAAAATATGGACAAATCCAGTTGGGTGTGGAGAAAGAAGATGCAATAATATTCGAGAAAGCTGTGATCGGAACTTTGATGGAGGGAAGGGATCCGTTTAACATTCAAAATCTTCTCTATGAAGAAGGCTTTTTTAATATCAGGGTTATACCGTTAGGGACCAATAAATGCCTTCTTGAGGATACTTTGGAGGGAAAAATCGGGAACTTTCTATCAGAAGCTGTGAGTGGGTTAGGTTGAGATTTAGTAATGTTAAACCTTGGAGCCCTGAGGAGGTGATTACAGGAAGACTTATTTGGGTGATGTGCACTGGTATCCCCTGCCATGAATGGAACTTAAACTCCTTTGAGAAACTCGCATCTATTTGTGGTACTTTTGTTTGTTGTGATGAAATTACGAGCAAAAAAGAAAGGTTTGATGTGGCGTTGATTCGAATCAAAACTAATTGTGTAAGTATGCTGGATTGTGTGGTCAGTGTGGTGGTCAATAAGGATAGCTTTATTGTTCACATGATGGAGGTATTTCGTGACTCAGAGTTTCCAAAATATAAACTATTCGAAGAAGATGGAAATTCCACAGATTCTGGTGACCAGGTGGGTGGTGAAGCTGGTGGGAGAGGTTCACCGGAAGAATCTGACAGCAATGAGGATTCAAAACCCAATGGAGAAAGCTTTGATAGTGATGTTTCCTGTAACAGGGATGGGTCAACTATGGGAGATGGAATGTCAGAAGATATTTCATTTGTTGGTGAAAGTCTAGAAGGAGGGGAAGTGTGGAGCGCTGAACATCCGATTAATAATTATATATGTTTGCCTATGACTGACTTGGAAAAGGACAACGTGTTGGAAGATACAAACCCTAGTGCCAGATGTCAGAAGACTTTTCTGCAGAAAGAACATTTCATTGAAGTAGGTATGAAAGACAATAATAGGATTTTTACTCCTACTGGGGAAAAAACTACGATAAAAGAAGTGGAGAAACCATTTGATTTGGTGGGCCTAAGTCCTAAGCCCATTGGTCGTGTAGTGTCCTCTGGTGTGAATCCTACACATATGTCCAATTCTAAAGTGGGCTTTAGCGCTAAGGTCTGTTAGCCCAAATCCTTTAAAAAAAATAGGGATTCAGGATATTTACAACAGAACCAAAATCCCTTTTGCTCCTTCCTATTTCGTAACTTTGCTTCACTCTTTAGAACCTTATCCTGCCAGTGATACAATTGGCAGTGAAGATGTCGCTGCAATCCCTAATTCTGAAAATCCAGATGCTTTAGAGGTTGATGGAGATAGGTGTGACTCCGTTTCTTTATCAGATATTGCTAGAAGCAATTCGAGGCCAAAAAGGGTGCTCGACGATGTTCCGAGGAAAACTTGGAAATATTTGAAGAAGTTGGGAATTGATGGTGAAGATAAGGATGATGTGTTTACTGGTATTATTAGAAATCTGAAGAATGGAGATAAAGAAGAATGGAGTAGAAAGAAGGGTGTGGAAATTCTTGAAAAATGAATATTGTTTCCTTCAATGTACGAGGATGTGGTAGTTTGCTTAAAAGGAGGAGAATTAATCAAATTTTCTCTAAGGGGAAAGCTGGCCTTTGTTTGATTCAAGAAACCAAGATCCAGTCTATGGAGGATTCTGTTGTTACAAGTTTGTGGAGTAAGGGGGAGTTTGAGTGGATCGCGGCTAATTCTGAAGGTCTTTCAGGACGTTTGCTTATCATTTGGAGGAAATATTGTTGGACGGCTATCTCTAGTTTCAACGGCAAAGGATACTTAGGTATGAATTTTCTTTGGAAGGGAATTAATATCTATGTTATTAATGTTTATTCACCTTGTGATATTGCTAATAAGAGGAGACTTTGGAGTGATCTTTTGAACCTTAAGTCGAATGTGCCTGTGGGAAAATGGTTGATCAGAGGAGACTTTAACGTCGTTAAAGATGTTGCAGTGATCTGAAATGGCGGAGTTCAGTTTCTTTATCCACAGTATTAGACCCATTGATTTACCTATGGCATGTAGTAGATTCACGTGGATTAAACCTAATGGTAAGAGTAGGAGTAAAATTGCTAGATTTCTGGTGGATGAAGATTTAATTGATTGCTGGAAGATTAACAATTAAGTGGTCGGTAATCGCTATATATCGGATCATCGGCCGTTTTGGATTAAATCCAACACAACAAACTGGGGACCTAAGCCTTTTAGATTTCTCAACTACTGGTTTAAACATAAAGAATTTCGTAGATTTGTCAAAAGCTGATGGTCATCATTTGATTTCACAAGGTCTTATAGCTATGTGTTAGTGATGAAATTCAAGGCTTTGAAGGATAAACTTAAGTGTTGGAATAAGAACATATTCGGCTGGATTGATCTTAACATAGAGGAGGGGTGGATTCTCTCAACAAATTCGAACATGAGATGAAGGGTTTCGACTGCAACTTGATGGATGAGATGTTGGATCAGAGATGCCAAGTGCATCAAGAAGTGTGGAAGAATTTGCGAATTAAGGAAAACTTAATTCACCAAAAGTCAAGGGCTAAATGGTTGATTGACGGAGATTTGAACACTAAATATTTTCATGCTAAGTGGAAGAACCGCAACAGGAAAAATCATGTGTCTGGAGTGTGGGTGGACAACGACTGGTTGGAGTAGCCTAATGCAGTGAAATAGGAAGCTAAATCGTTTTTTCAACAGAAGTTCACGTTCAGTTATTCCAGACGGCCTCTTTGGGATATGGGAGATATGGCTAGGTTGTCTGAGGCGGATAAATTGTTCCTTGAATCTGATTTCTCCTACGAGAAAGTTCATGAGGCGGTTCTTCAATGCGACGTTAATAAGTGTCCTAGAGTCGACAGATTTAATTTCAATTCCATAAAGAACTGTTGGGAAATAATTGGAACTGATGTTTCAAATTGTGTGCTTGAATTCTTTAGGACTGGAAAGTTGCCTAAAGTGTTCGCTTCGTCTTTCATCTCGCTCATTCCTAAGATTGATAACCCTTTGAATTTTGGATAATACAGACCTATAAGTTTGATTAGTTGTATTATTAAGATCATCTCCAAAATGATGGCCTCTAGGTTGAGTAATGTCATTGGTAGCTTAATTTCACCGTCTCAAACGACTTTCATACTGGGCAAACAAATGTTGGATGGTATTCTTGTTGCCAACGAATCGATTGATTGGGCTCGAAGAAAGAAAAGGAAATGTTTGATGTTTAAAGTCGATTTCGCACAGGCTTACGACTGTGTCGAATGGGATTTCTTGGATATTATTCTCTTGAAGATGGGGCTTGGTAATAATTGGATGAAGTGGATTAAAGGGTCCATGTATGACAGCTATCTCTCGTTTCTGATAAACGGCAGCCCCTCGTTAGATTTCAAAGCTTCGAGAGGTCTAAAGCAAGGGTATCCCCTGTCCCCGTGCCTATTTATGATTGTTTTTGAAGGTCTGGCACTGTTGGTTCGTAGGGCGTCTAATTTGAATATGTATTCTGCATTCAGGTTCCGAGATGTAGCTGCTGTTAGTATCCTGCAATTCGCAAACGATACTCTTCTTATATGCGACAGTGCAAGTTATAACCTTTGGGCGATGAAATCAATTTTAAGGGGTTCGAGCTTCTATATGGTTTGAGAATAATTTTTTCGAAAAGTAGTTTATTCGGTATTGGATTGGATGAAGCATTCATGTCTGCTGCGGAAGAATTTATGCACTGTCATTCGAGGTCGATTCCTTTTAAGTTCCTTGGGATTGAAATTGGAGGCAATCACAGAAGATTGTCCTTTTGGAACCCAATTCTCAGTTGCATTAAAGCAAAGCTCTCCTCTTGGATTAGTCGTAATCTTTCGATAGGTGGACGTGTTACTCTTATTAACTCTGCTCTATCGAATCTGCCAATACATTACTTCTCATTTTATAAGGCTCCTCCTTTGATTATTAAGAAGATAATAGCAATTCAGCGCAACTTTCTTAGGGCAGATGCGTCGGGGAAGAAGTCAATACCTCGGGTGTGTTGGGATTCGATATGCAAACCTAAAAATAAAGGAGGTCTCGGTATCAAGCATGTTGGACGATTTAATACTGCTCTTTTGGCTAAATGGTTATGGAAATTCTGTCAAGACGATTCAGAGTTATGGAGGTCCATCCTTAGAGACAGGTACGAAGATTTGCGTCGTAAAGCTATAGACTCTAATGTTGCTGATAGTTCAATGTATAAGCAGAATTTGGACTCTGTTTGGATTCGTGACATTATATTTGCGGGGTATACAAAAACATCTGCTACATTTGCGGATTATATCGGATGCAAGGTTGGGAGGGCTAATTCAGCCTTCTTTTGGAATGTCCAATGGCTGGGAAATACAAAGTTCAGTGATCTGTTCCCAAATTTGTTCCATGCTGCTTTAGACAAATGGAAACTGGTGCAGGATTTTGGCTTATGGGAGGAAGGCATATGGAGATGGAACATTGTTAACACTGATTTTGGTCAATTTCCGTCAAGAGATGCTGAGTTGGAGGAATTGTTCAATGTGCTGCGACAAGTGTCTTTGGCTAACGATGTCGACGACAGATGGTATTGGAAACCTGACCCCATTCACGGTTTTTCGGTTAGGTCTTTCTATGACGCGGTTTCTGATACGGGCGTTGATTTGATTCAACCGTTTTCTAGTGTGCTGGATTTTGTCTAGAAATCGTCCGTCCCCTTGAAAGTCAAAATCTTCGCTTGGCGTCTTTTCCTCAACCGTCTTCCAACGCGGGATAACTTGGTGAAAAGAGGGGTCATAACCAACATCTATGAAATGGTTTGTGTCTTTTTCTTTTCTCATTCCGAGGATGTTGCGCAATTATTCTGCTTTTGCAATAAGACCCGCCTAATTTGGTAGAAGTTATGCGAATGGCTGAACATTGAGCCTTTTACGGAAACGGATTGTTGTAGACACTTCTTGTACTGGATTGCAAGACTAAGAGGCTCCAGTTCGGGTGAGTCCGTTGCCTCTCTGTGGTTGATTTCCACTTGGAGAATCTGGAGGATTCAGAATAGTATAGTTTATAACGACGAGATATGTAGCGTAGTAAATATATTCGATGGAATTGTGGCTTCTTCTTGGAAGTGGTTGGTTACCGACGAATACGGAAGGATTAATTGTAGCTTATACTAGTGGTCAAAATTTCATCTTGATTTTATTTAATGTTTGGGGGGGGGGGGGGGAGCGCAGCTTGTGTATTTTAAGTCTGCTTCTGTTTTGTTTTGGACTGGTTTAAGTTATTGCTAGCTTTGGTTGTATGTATTATTTTGGGTGAGAGATCCTCTTAATCTCTCACTATCAATGAAGTTTGCCTATCCAAAAAAAATAATTAAGTTACAAAATTGATTACATGACTATTGAAATAAGGTTTGTTTAGTGTATGGCTCTTATGTTTATTTCTTTGAATTGCAAATACTTTACTCTATTAATTTTCCTAATTGGGTTTTCTATTGTTTTTTTCCAGCATGGTTATATGCACAATCTGCTGCTATAACTCTTGTTGTTTTTAAGGTTTGTTTGGTGTATCTTTCCGTTTGAATCTTTTTATAACAACATGTTTGGTTTCAATTATTTTAGTCTTTATTACATGAATTCTATAAATTCATTTACACTTTGAAGAGCTTTCTAGATAAGCACGTCATTGGCTGTAGTTGACAAAAAAAAAGACATGATTGCCTACAGTACAAAAGTATAACAATTGTTATGGAAAAGAATAAGGGGTCTTGTCTGAGAGTTGTTTAGTTAAGAGTAGAAAACAGAGATATCTATAAATTAAAATTACGATATACATATACCATTACACGTGTAATCTTATTGTATTTGTATTTTCAGAAACTGCATGAGCTGTAATATATGCTTTTCTTTTGAATAAATAAATTAGTTTGTAAATTATTATTTTGATCAGTTTATTTTTTCTTAAAAAAGTGACATTTATGGCAGTTGAAAGTGCCACTATTTTCAATCCGAAACCACCTTTTTTACTTATGTTTAAAATGGTGGTTAGCACTACATTTAATTACAAACCGTCATTATTTTCCTAGCAGCGGCCAAATTTAAGGCGTTTTATAAAACACTGTTTTTGTTAATTATGGCGGCTAAACCACCACAAACCTCCTAATGTAAATGTTGTAATTAACACAATTTTTTGTAGTTGTTGATCACCGTGAGATGGGACCATTTGACGAGATAGTGATATACTTTGGATGGTTGACCTGCAGATCGCATTTCACTGCTCCTAATATTTTCGAGCGCGTCATGCGGTGGTTCCACGACACTCAGACCATTCACAAACGCCTTAATTTCTTTGTTCCTCCTGCCTTGACACGTAGACAGATTGATGACATGTTTGATGATTATGAGATTCATCTGGTATCTGAGGAGGCACAAAGTAACATAGCTGAGAATGGCTACAGTCATAACTCATCATAAATTCTAACCATCCTCGTTGTCTCATACTCTATTCCTTCAGACCCACCAAGTACTCTAAACTCTTACAATTACCAAACACTTCGAACCTTAGAACCATAAAGATAATACCTCCAAATTTCCAACACCATACAACCGCAACCAATTCCAAATCCTGAATAGTATAAATCCCTTTATGAATCCTCGATTGTCGTAAAGCATAAGCCACGACTTTACTCTCTTGCATTAGCACACTAGCTACACTCATCATAGACGCATCACAATACCTCACAACCGGTTCATCAGGATCACGCAGACTCAAAACTAGAGCCGTAGACAACTTCTACTTCAGCTCACCAAAACTCACTCACAACGAACATCCAAAACAAACGACTCACCCTTTGCAAGTCAACTGAGATACCAGAAGTACGAACTCAACAAGGGCTTCCATAACCTGCAATAACAACCAACTGAGCCCAAAAGTTTCTAATCTCCTCAACCAACTTTGGAATCTCTCAATGTAGAACTACATCTACTTCCGATGAATCCTTTACCATCCTCTCCTCTGAAATAAGATATCCAAGAAAACTAACATTTTTCAACCCAAATTCTCACTTGAATAACTTAGCATAAAACTCCATCTCTTTTCAACACTTGTAGTTCAAATCTCAAACACTCTACCTGTTCTTCCTCTGAGTTTTATAACAGATCCTAATATCCTCAATCGAAACCACTACGAACTTATCCAATTAAATATGGAAGATACGATTGCTCCAATCCACAACCACTCCAGACGCATGGCTTGAAGCTTTTAACGTTTTAATAGTTCTGTTTTAAGTAATTCACGTAATTCCGATTAATCCCAATAATCGACCAAAAATCCATTCCATAAATAATATTCCTGTTTTCCAAAACATAGAACCCTTTCATATCTTCACAAAGATACAAATAACGTTTAAATCAGATAAACGAAGCCAAAGTTATGAAAGAAACAATTTGGAAAGATCTATCATGTTCGCAATGCGAACAACCCAGCGAATCCTTCGCTTCTCCATTCGTAGTGCGAATGTCCCAGCGAACTAAGTCAGAAAGGAAAATAGCCTAAAAATTACCCAACGTTCGCAGTGCGAACCATCCAGCGAATGCTCGCTAACACCTTCGCATTGCGAGTCTCCCAGCGAACAGAGGCAGAAAGAAAACCACTCAAAATAAAACAAAGTTCGCAGTGCGAACCTCACGCGAACCTTCGCGTCCCCCTTCGCAGTGCGAAGCTCTCGCGAGCCTTCGCTGTGACCTTCGCCGTGCGAACACCTGGCGAATACAATCAAAACTGAAACCGGGCAAGGTTCGCTCATTCTCAATCGTTACCATAATCAATTTCCAGTAATCCATACACATTTTCTTCTCCTGGTCGTCCCATTCCACAAATTCCAACATGTATCAACAACCAACCAAAAAGGACTCTTAACTATTACATCCACACCTAAGGGTTTCCTCAAGATTTCCATAGTCTCTTATCATCAAGGAATTCGAAATAGTTTTTGATTCGTCACAATTCAAAACTCAAGCTATCCAGAACACAACCGCAAGTTCCCACATTACTCACTGGTTAACATGCAACCTCCTACTATTATCTTTTTCCTTACCAACCATGCTGGACCTCTTCAAGTTGACATACTAACTTTTCATCCAAAACACATCTGAAAACCATGCACCACTGACGGCCCATCACTGTGGCTTTCCTGCCAATTTCCAGAACACTAGCCTCACAAATATAACAAACACCTTAGTCTCAACTCCAAAAAGTGTCCTAGTCACTTCGCAGATATAATCTCGACTACTCGCCTTCGTCCAATTTAAGTTCACACTCTACTCTCTGAGAACAACCATTAGTAATACCCAATCATTCTCCCTTAGAGACATTCCAACTTGACCAACATACCAAAACCTCTAATCCGTCTCATCTTCCGATATTAGAATCTTCATCGACTCATCAAAACAATCCGTAACCATTTCTAAAAGTCCAAACAAATCATTGCACACACTATCGAAGCCGGAAAGACACGTCTATTCCATCCAACGTAATTCCTGTCTGCTATCAACAAGAGATTAAGGGTGATCAGTTCCTCAATTTGTCAATAGACAGCCGACAATCATGATGGGGCATAAACCGTCTTTACCAAACTTATAATAGCATTTCTTGCATCTTGTGCACAAAACCACCTAAGGCACAATTCCTCAGTTGACATAAACCTTACCTCCGCATTCCCTCCGGAACCGGGAACAACACTGTCCAAACAACACTTACAATCTTGCAATTCACAACACACTGAACCAACGCTCCACACCAGAAGCAACTTGGAGAAGCACCAGCTTCTCCCCTACTTATCTCAATCTAACTCCTGCAGACAACGGAATAGAAAAACCAGAAAGTACTGGCAGTGTTTCACACACCTATCATGTACCAAGGGAAAACCAACAATGATAGTATTCAACTGTCACACCAACTGACTCAACAACTTGGTCGGACGGACCGGCCTGCTCTGATACCACTAATGTAACACCCCAATTCCCATCGCAAATAAATAATACATAATTAAAATCAGAGTAACTAAAAATTTATTTTTCCGACAGAAACAAGGATGTCACATTTAAATAAACAAAACCCCATCCCTGCTCATATATTTGATACATAACACAAACAATTGAATACCCTCAAGGGGAAACTTTTTCCATATCAAAGGAAGTGTCAATTATGGAATAAAGCGAAAGATCCATAACCGACTTGTTTTACAAAATAAATGGTTTATAACGTCAAAGTACACATACACAAGTAATACAAAAATATATTCCACAATTATATACATATATAACATAATCGTTCCCCGACACCCGTGCTACGTATCAGAGCAGACAGACGACAAAGGAAGGAGGACTAATCTCCACAAAAGCCTCCAAGGCTCTAATCTGCAATTGCCTCATAGAGCAATAAACCACAGCAGAAGGGTGAGAAATAACAACTAAATCAAGATTGCATAATAATATGCAAACACACATTCAAACACATGTATAAATCATCTCACCCATACCATCACATACTAACACATATAGCATGCCACAAATACAAAACATATCACACATAATAAATCAAATCATGATTTTCCACACATAACACATCCATTCACAATTCTCGCCACAATTCATCACAACTCACTCATATACATCACAATGTATATATATACAAAACCAAGCATATTCATCATGCATACTTTCACAATTCTTATCATTCCACATAAATATACATATTCATGTTTATTCATCAATGCACAATTATAAAGATGATAAATGCAAATCATAGAGACCGACTTACGACTCTATGCAAATGCAATGTGGTACCGACTCAATCATCTCAAGTTCACTCAGGAACTTATTGGAACCATCATTTGTTATCAATGTAACTCCCCGTCGGGCCTACGATGTTCACCCATTGCTCACACCTCACATAGGCACACAATGTTTATGGATCGCTCACACCCCACACGGGCACACGATCCGATCGCTCACACCCCACATGGGCACACGATCGTCTATAATCATCGCTCACACCCCACATTGGCACACGACGTTATATCGGATTCCCTCTGGAACCAATCCGTCGCTCACACCCCACATGGGCACACGACATTACAAGATGCATATCATGATGCTTGACACCCAAGAACTCATGACATTCAAATGCATCTTCACACATATACGCAACCATAATCACGCATATATTGCAACTCATCATCATTATTCATGCATTGAAAACAATTCAAACAATGCATTTCAACCATAAAGGCCACCAAACGACATACATTGAATTTCACATTAACAATACATTTCGTCATAATCCACATACCACCACACAACAACATACATTGATATTCAATCAAACAATGCATTTTACCACACAACCACATCATTATCACATCCATCAACATCATATAGATAGCACAAAAGACCCACATTTGTATGACGATAACATATCACGTCGAACACCAACAAACACAAAAAACCTACAAAACCACTAATCATCCCCTACCAAATATTTTTATTTAACACATGGTATCACATCACCATTTAATAGCATAACAGGTTATCTATCTATGGCCTCAAGTCCCACATCAATCGGACTCGCGATTCGGGAGTTATGGTGGAAACATAAACCGCGCTTTCCACACATACATCACTTTTCCATATTTTCTTATCAATCTATGGCTTAAACATATGATCCTATTCCACTATCAAAAAGAGCATTGAAAAAGCTTTCCAACGCATCCGACCGTGCCTCAATCCGATTTACGGATCAAAAGTTATGAATGAAACAAAATCGAAAATTCTGTCACGTTCGCAATGCGAACGGCTAGCGAACGTTCGCTGATTCCTTCGCTGGGGCTCGCAGTGCGAACTTGCGAAACTCAGAATTTCCAGCAGCGATAACTTAGGTCATTTTGGGTCAAAAACCCTCATTTCTTCCACCCAAACACTTCCAAATCATACTATAACAACCAAAACATGATCCAAACCTAACGACAAGTATTCTACTCAGTTTTTATCGAATTTCATCCGCAAAAACATCGATTTCTATCAATCGCTCCTAATTCCAATCGATACGAAAATTCGCGAAACAATCAAAACAATTACAACAAACAACACATATACATACACAAGCAAGATATAATTGAAACTTCTCACCCTTACCCGATTAATTGCGCTCGAAACAGAGTTATGTTCGATTTTCCTCTTTTCCTCTTTTTCTCCTCTTCTTTCTTTCCTTCTCTTTTCTTTCTCTTCTTTTTCTCTTCTTCCTATTTCTCTCTACTTTCTATTTATATAAAATATCTAAACTCCTAAAAGACCATTTTACCCCTCAGCTCAAATATCTCGCAAACGCTCTCAAAATGCGATAAAACATAAACAGTGGTGAAAAATAATATATATCCAAATAAAAGTCAAAAATAAAATAAAATAATAATAAAATAATCAAAACGACTCAATTAAATAAAACAGACAAAACTGGGGCGTTACAATTCTCCCCCACTTAGAAATTTTCATCCTCGAAAATATACTGAGACGAACAACTCCGGACACGACTCTCGCCACCGACCAACAAACTAACATGCCAACAAGAGGCACCACGAATAACACAGACTGACAAACCACCTCGCTAACAGCAACCAGAACAACGACACAACAACGACGGCAAGATGCAAAGCCCATACAATGCACTTGACGACCAACTCACGACTCAAGGAATACCCAAGTTACGAACACACACAGGTTCACTCTCGAACCGAAACACAAGTCTCTGAACTGCTCAAACAATTTTAATTCTCTGACCATCAAAGCAAACTTACATAAAAACTTTCGGCTTAACTCGTTAGACACAACCTTAGCTTTACCAACAAGCTAATTCCTTAAATAATTGTTAAGTTCATTTTATTTTACTTTAAGTTGTAAATAATCATCAATATCAAATAAAGGATGATATATTATTATTATTCGTATGAAGTTTCTATGAATGTGGTTTTGTTCATTCTTTTTAAGTTGTCTTTCATAGTTTGATAATGAGACATTTGATAATTGAAATGATTATACAGTCTAAAAAGAGATGCATCTTTACATATATTTTATAGTGAAGTTTCAGTCATATAGAAAATAATTGTTAAAAATTTAATTTTTAATCGAACACTAAATTATTAGACTTCTTTTATATTATATTTTTAATTTTGACAAGCAACCACCTGAAATGTCAATTTTAAATATAATTCTCTCTGGATGAGAGGTTTATTATCAGTTAGATATTCGACGAACAAGAATAGTTTTGCTGACTGCATTTCCTGTGCTGTTGGCAATGGCAGCACTGCATTTTCCTAGATGGCGCAATGGTTGGGGTCGACTCCTCTTTGTGTTTCTTTTCCTCAGCTGTTCGAAGTTGCAGACCTTAAATGGTGCACTATCAAGAATATGGGGAAATTGGACCAAGGTATTTGGATGTCGCAACCCTCCATGACAACTAGTTTGTTTGTTGCATACACAAACCGTGAAGCTGATTTTCATGATCTAAAGAATATGTTGGATGGTGTTAACATAGATACTGATAAGGAAGATGCTTGGTCTTGGAAATTAGATGCCAGTGAAGAATTTATTGTTAAATCTTTTTATGACCACATTGTAAGTGGTAATTTGAAAAGATTGGAGGAATCTCTAGCGTCGACCATTGATATTCTTTGGAAGATCTTAATTCCGATGAAAGTAAAAATCTTCGAATGGCGTTTGTTTCTTGATAGATTGCCCTCTCGTTTGAATCTTGTGAAGAGAGGAATATTTGGGAATGTCCATGAGAAGGTTTATGTTTTGTGTTTAAACGAGTTGGAAGATGTATCTCATCTCTTTTGTAGTTTTCCTAAATCCTTATAACTTTGGAGGAAGGTGTGCGATTGGATGGATATAGAAGAGTTTAGCAAACTGGACTATTGTAGGCATGTTATGTCGTAGTTCGTTAAATTGAGTGGTAGAGGTAGAAAGGATTTGATTGCTTCTATTTGGTTCATTACTTGTTGGAATCTTTAGAAGGTTAGGAATGATATTATTTTCAACGATGAAGTCGGTAATGTCGATAATATCTATCCTAAAATAGGAGGGTGTGTAGTATTTATGAATGGAATAAATTTCCATTTAATTTTTTGCAAGGGCGGGGTGTCTAGATAATGACTTCTAGAGTTTTGTCTTAATAACCTTTGTTCCTCTTGGAGTTCTATTTGTATCCATTGGGGTAGGAGATCCGCTTAATCTCCTTTTATTGAATTATA
Organism: Lathyrus tuberosus; assembly: GCA_022829125.1. Lineage (NCBI taxonomy): Eukaryota > Viridiplantae > Streptophyta > Magnoliopsida > Fabales > Fabaceae > Lathyrus > Lathyrus tuberosus. The sequence goes on along the minus strand of JALAZF010000100.1, from coordinate 10,993,768 downwards.
GCTTATAAAAAAAAACTTTTGTATGTTACTAAAACGTTTTATCATTTCTATTCAAAAAGTTAAATATTTTTTTCATTATTTATTGAAACTAATTTTTTACAATATTAAAAATATAAAAACCCAAAAATTCATTCCCTTATTCATCATGTCTGGGAACAACTTCCTTGCATAAAACTTTTTAAAATTCTTTTGTCTAGTCTTAACGACATATCTAAGACATCTCCTAACAACATTTAACCTCCAAACTCTAGTAAAATGTTTGCACAAGTCTTGAATTAAAAATCAAATATTTGTCATATCCTAATATCCCATCTCCCTCAACCTTGTATCATGGGAGATGGGTTCACAATCTAAATACCAAAAGAGGAATAGCGGGCTGGCCTTAAAGCTCGTGAACATACACTACTACGAAAAACCCATTTAGCAACGGTTGGGAATGACATATAATGACGCAGGCGAAGGCGTTGTTATGTAGATTGTTGTTGTAAGTTCGCCGTTTCTACAACGGTATGGAAACCGTTGTTGTATTCTGGAAGCGCGCGTTATATTGCAACGGTTAGATATTTCAACCGTTGTAATATCAATTAACTATCACAATGGTTATGAGTATCAACCGTTGTCATATATATTAACTATCATAACGGTTATGTTTCTCAACCGTTGTGGAATGTACCCTTAGTTTATTAAATACAAATGTATATTGCTTGTTTTACCATACACCTAATTAAAGAAATACAACCATTAAAATTGGTAAAGAACTATATAATCTGAAAATTAAACTGTTCTTGAAAACCTACTTAAACAAACCACTGTTTTCCGAATTGCATCCATTTCATTCTGCACTTTTTATGTTCCTTAACATAAAATTTATGGTTCAATGGTCGGTTTCCTTCAATCCATCGATATCTTTTATTATAGTTTACCTCATCATCACCAAAAATCATCGCGATTTTATCTTTATAACAATCATGATCTTAACAACCACGATGATTAGTGACGACGATGAGGTAAAGTATAAGAAAAAATATTGATGAATTGAAGCAAACGGACCATTGGACCATAAATTTTATGTTAAGGAACATTAAATGTGCTTAATGAAATGGATGCAATTCGGAAAACATTGACTTGATAAAGGTTGGTTTTCAAATACATCTTAATTTTCAGATTATTAGTTTCTATATCAATTTAACTGATTGCATTTTCAATAAAAGGATAGTGAAACAAACAATATACATAATATATAATAAACTAAATTTCATATATAATATCATAATGAATTCATATATATGTACCTTATCAGAATGAATTCATATGTATGTACCACCATCATCATCACCTTGTGAAACAAACCCTAAGAAGTGGGAAGCAATGAATAAAATTAGTTAGTATTCAATTTAACTATATACAATATACATAGTATATATATAATAAACTAATGTTCTATATCAATTTAGCTGATTGCATTTTCAATAAAAGGATAGTGAAACAAATAATATACATAGTATATAATAAACTAAATTTCATATACAATATAAGAATGAATTCATATATATGTACCTTATCATAATGAATTTATACATATATGTACCACCATCATCATCACCATGTTAAACAAAATCTAAGAAGTGGGAAGCAATGAAGAAAATTAGTTAGTATTCAAAACAAAACAACTAAAAGTTGAAATAAAACCCTAAGAAGTGGGACTGTACCATTACAATGAAGTTCACCTTGCTTGTGAAGCATTGAAGTCGAATCTGCACAAAATGAGAACAATCAACAAAAACAACATGAAGCAAACGAGATAATAAGAACTGTCTAACAAAAAGATTGAAGTAGAAGACTACCTTATTTTCGATAAACAATATGTAGATTATGCTTGCTACCGCCAGCATCATCACCATGTTCATCTAGTTTTAGATTCTGCAAGAAGAAATACAAGGAGGAAGAAGCTTAAATCAAAAGCTTCATACTTCTTGTATTTCTTTTCCGGATTCTATAAAAAGATGAAGTTTGCTGCCAAAAATGGGTGCTAGGGTTTCGCTGTGAAGGAAACGGCGGTACTGTCAAAAATAGAAAGTTAATTCCTTTATATAGGTAAATATTTCACAACGGTTTTCTAAAATAACCGTAATGATAAGTATATATATTATTTTAATAATATCACAATGGTTAGTTATATTAACCATAACGATAACCCTTCTAATTGGTACAAGGTTCGACTCTAGGAAACAACATTTTTCTATAATTACGGTAAAAAGAAAAATGTTGTTGCCTAGTATAAGGGGTATCGCTACGGTTATTATTACTAACCGTTGTAATATTATAACCCTTGCTCTTCCCGGAGTAGAGAACACTCTGGCCATAATGATTTAAAATTTTCTCTGTTTTCAAAAATATCGTTCCAGAATATCAACCATTTACAAGTTATCATCATTGCAAGCATTAAACTATCAGACTTTTCATCTTCAACCTCTTCTATAAATAGACAACTTTACATTTCTTCATAATATATTCTTTGTAACAATGAGTACTTCTACAAATGAGAATGCTAGAATCACCAATGAGGAACGTCAGGCGCCAATAGAGGAGGTCCAACCAGCGGCCAGGGATGCCTTAAGGGTGAGGAAGGATAATAATAAGAAGAAGAAGAAGAAGCGGAAGAAGAAAAAGATAAAGAAGAAAAGGAGAACAGTTTATTATGATTCCGGTGAGGGGAGTGAGGAGAGATGTATGGATTATGAATATGCATTTGCAGCAATAGGCTCAGAAATTGATTAATATATGTAATATGATTATCAATGTACTCTTTTTAATGGAATCTTAATAAAATGTTATTTTATATATGCTCATCTCTTACAACTTTGTTTTTAAAGTTATATATACTATTCTCTTGCACTTAAAAACACTAACAAAAGAAATAAAATAAATGTTTAAAATAAAAACAATGATGAATTTTGAGTTTTGCGGTAGAACTAACAAAAGAAATAAAATATATGTTTAAAATACAAAAACATGACAAAAAATATAGTTGCTGGGAATCGAAGCTTGTTACATGTATTACAACGGTGTTTTAATACAACCATGTTAAAAATATAAAAATATGGATGTTGTGAATCGGATACCTTGAAACAAAGTATTTACGGTCTCTTTATGATCAAGAAACACACAAAGGGTTTAGGGTTAACGGAAAAACAAGAGTAAAAACAACAAGGATTGGTTAAAAAACTATTATTCTTTCCTTTCTCCTTAAAACAAGGATTACAAGTATACAAGAATAACAAACTAACCACTCTCACTCTTTTCTAGGTTTTGTCACACTCTACAATGAGAGACTAGCATGCTATTTATAATAAAACCTAGCACACTAAACTAATGGGCCTTTAACAAAATACCCATTACAAGCTAACTTAGGGTACAAGCTAACTTAATAAATTGGATCCTTAACACAAGGCCCAATTCAATATGCTAACAAACCTAGCAATATTAACTAATACATGTTAGAACAATCTTCGACTACAATCATGCATTATTTTCGACAGCAGCATGTGATCCAACTTCGAGGCATGCTTCTTCTAGAGTTCGATCCAAATTCCACAAATCTCCACCTTGGATCTAACTCTAACAACAAGAAAAACAAACTAGCTTTCTTCATGCAGCTTTATCAACTGCATACAGTGGAAAAACTTGCAACTTGGCAATGTCTTGGTGATCATATCAGCAGCATTATGATCTGTCGAAACCTTCAGCACTTGGACTTCTCCACGCTCGATTACCCCTCTGACGAAATGCAGTCTCACATCAATGTGCTTGGTTCGCTCATGATAGGCTGAGTTCTTCGACAGGTGTATTGCACTTTGACTATCACATTTAACAGTGATACTTCGACCTTGAAGTTTTAGCTCCTTTGCAAATCCTTCAAGCCACAATGCTTCTTTCACAGCTTCAGTGAGGGCAATATATTCAGCTTCAGTGGTTGATAAGGCAACAACCTTCTGGAGCATCGCTTTCCAACTGATTGCTGTGCCAAACATTGTGAAAACATATCCAGAAATAGACTTTCTGGAATCCATACAACCTGCATAATCAGAGTCAACAAATCCTTCGACTGCTGCTTTACTATCTTCACCCAAGGCTCCACCATAAATTAGGACTCTATTCAGGACCCATTTATGTACCTTAAAATCCACTTCAATGCTTGCCAGTGAGCCTTTCCAGGATTCGACATGTACCTGCTCACAAGACTCACTGCATATGCTATGTCAGGTCTTGTACAGACCATAACATACATCAAAGAACCAACTATATTAGCATATGGAATGCTATTCATATAAGTTCTTTCGACATCAGTACTGGGACACTGATCTATACTCAGCTTGAATTGAGGGTTTGTCGGAGTTACAACAGGCTTTGAATTCGACATACCATACTTTTCGAGAATCTTCCGTAGGTATGCCTCTTGAGATAAGCATAATTTCGACTGTTTTCTATCTCTTCGGATGTCAATCCCAAGAATCCTGAACGCAGCTCCCAGATCCTTCATTTCGAACTCCTTATTGAGTTCAGCTTTCACTCTCATTACCTCTTCGACATTGTTGCTTGCTATTAGAATATCATCCACATAAAGCAACAAAATAAAAAATGAATTACCTGTTCGAAATCAGAAGTAAACACAGTGGTCGAACTGACTTCTGATGAAACTTATGCGTGCCATGAACTTGTCGAATCTCCTATTCCATTGTCGAGGAGATTGTTTCAGTCCATATAAAGATCTCTTCAGCTTGCACACATAATCTTCCTTCCCCTTTTCGACATACCCGTCAGGTTACCTCATCAGGATCGTTTCATCTAGGTCACCATACAAGAATGCAGTCTTCACATCCATCTGTTCCAGTTCAAGGTCGAACTGTGCCACCATGGCAAGCAACATTCGAATGGACCTGTGCTTCACAACAGGCGAGAACACATCATTGAAATCGACACCTTCTTTCTGAGTGAACCCCCTAGCAACCAACCTTGCCTTGTATCTTTTCGACGCCACTCCTTCGATTCCTTCCTTGACTTTGAAGATCCATTTACAACTGACTAACCTGGCTCCAGCAGGTTTCTTTATCAGTTCCCATGTGTCGTTATCATGAAGAGATTTCATCTCGTCATCCATGGCTTTCAGTCATTCAGTCTTCTTTCGACTCCTCATAACTCCCTTATAGTCTCTAGGTTCTTCGTCGAGAACCTCACTTGCAGAGATTAAGGCATAAGCTATAAGATCTGCATACCCAAGTCTCTGAGGTAGCTTGATGACTCTTCTCGACCTGTCTCTTGCTAACAGGTAGTCATTATCAGTTTCCTCATCTTCGACAACATCTTCTGTTTCGTCTTTGACTTCATCTGGGGTACGCACTTCAGCATCAACATGCTCCACCTCAACAGGAATCTCTCCCTGTTCCAGCTCTTCGTCAGCAACATCAGTTTTCTTGAAAGCCATCTCAGCTTCATTGAAAACTACATCTCGACTGGTGATACACCTCCTGTGACCTGGCTCTAGGCACCATAGTCTATAAGCTTTGACTCCTTCAGGGTATCCCATGAACATGCACTTCAGAGCTCTAGGTTCGACCTTGTCTTGCCTAATGTGAGCATAGGCCACACAGCCAAATACTCTCAATCTATCGAAACTAGGTGGATTTCCCGACCAAACTTCTTCAGGTGTCTTCATATCTAATGCAGTCGAAGGACATCTATTTATCAGGTATGCAGCTGTCGAAACAGCTTCAGCCCAAAACACCTTCTTCAATCCAGCACTAACCAACATGCATCTAACCCTTTCAAGGATTGTTTGATTGAATCTCTCAGCTAAGCCATTTTGTTGAGGAGTACCTGCTACAGTCTTATGCCTTGCAATCCCAGACTCAACACAGTAACTGTCGAACGCTTTGTTGCAGAACTCAAGGCCATTGTCGGTTCCCAACCTCTTAACCTTTCTGCCAGTTTGAGTTTCGACCAGAATCTTCCAACTTTTGAAATTCTCAAAAGTTTCATCCTTCGTCTTCTGAATGAATACCCATAGCTTTCTGGAATAGTCATCAACAATGGATAGAAAATACCTTGCACCTGAGTGTGAAGGATTCCTTGTAGGCCCCCAAAGATCAGCATGAATGTAATCAAGGGATCCATGTGTTCTTTGCTTGCCTTTGTTGAACTTCGCCCTACAGGATTTACCAAATACACAAGATTCACAAAACTCCAACTTTTCGACTTTGTCACCACCTAGCAGGTTCTGCTTCCCCAATTCGACCAGGCCTTTTTCGCTGACATGGCCCAATCTCATGTGCCATAACTCTGTCTTCGACGTAGGTTTCGTGGATACAACATTTGTCGAACCACTTACAACCTCAGCCTCCAGGGTATACAAGCCTTGGTTTTTCACGCCTCTCAAGACTTCCTTCGACCCTTTCATGACTCTTAGGGTACCTTGCTCTCCTTTGAAAACATATCCCTTTCTGTCGAATTCACCAAGAGAAATTAAATTTCTCTTCAAGTCAGGTACATACCTAACTTCAGTCAATAATCTTATTGACTCATCATGGAGCTTGAATCTCACGGATCCAATACCTGCAATTTTGCAAGCTTTGTTGTTTCCCAGCAGCACTGATCCTCCATCTTGATCACATAATTCTTCAAACACATTCTTGTTTGGAGTCATATGCCAAGTACATCCAGAATCCATAATCCACTCTTTTCTTGAGTCGCCGCTTGAAACTACAAGAGCATCAGATGAGTCAAAGTCATCTTGAACAATGGCTGCGTTGCCATTATCCTTACCTCCATGATCTTTCAGGTGTTCAGGGCACACTTTTCTTGTGTGACCCTCCTTCTTACAGTGATAACATCGAAAACCAGATGTTTCGCCACTAGAAGACTTCTGCTGACTTTTACCTTTCTTCTTGTCGAACCTACCATCCTTTCGCAAGAATTTTCCCTTAACTGCCAAACCTTCACCAACCGTCAAAGGTTTATGCTCCTTTCGTTCGTTCAGGTCCTTAGAGTACAAGGCTGCTTGAACTTCTTCAAAGGTCAGGGACTCTCTTCCATACAAGAGAGTTTCTTTGAAGTGAGCATGCGATTTGGGCAAAGCACACAACAACAACAATGCTTGATCTTCATCATCAATCTTCACATCAATGTTTTCAAGATCAAGAATCAGTTTGTTGAAAGAATCCAACTGCTCAGCCAAAGCCTTTTCTTCATTCATCTTGAACGAATACAAGGCTTGCTTCAGGTAAAGACGATTCACCAAGGATTTGGTCATATACAAACTTTCCAGCTTCGTCCATAATCCCGTCGCCGTCGTCTCTTTTGATACCTGTCGAAGAACCTTATCACCAAGGCTCAACAATATTGCGCTGTGCGCTTTCTCGATCATGGTAGTCTTTTCTTTTTCCATTAACGCAACATCCATGGCTGCCATTCCCTTCAACGCTTCCAAACAACCCTGCTGAACCAGTAGGGCTTTCATCTTCAAGCGCCACAGACCGAAGTCGTTCACTCCGGTGAACTTCTCGATCTCATACTTTGTTGGAGGCATCTTCTCCACGCTCACCGCACCAATTTGTTGTGAATCGGATACCTTGAAACAAAGTATTTACGGTTTCTTTATGATCAAGAAACACACAAGGGTTTAGGGTTAACGGAAAAACAAGAGTAAAAACAACAAGGATTGGTTAAAAAACTGTTATTCTTTCCTTTCTCCTTAAAACAAGGATTACAAGTATACAAGAATAACAAACTAACCACTCTCACTCTTTTCTAGGTTTTGTCACACTCTAGAATGAGAGACTAGCATGCTATTTATAATAAAACCTAGCACACTAAACTAATGGGCCTTTAACAAAATACCCATTACAAGCTAACTTAGGGTACAAGCTAACTTAATCAATTGGATCCTTAACACAAGACCCAATTCAATATGCTAACAAACCTAGCAATATTAACTAATACATGTTAGAACAATCTTCGACTACAATCATGCATTATTTTCGACAGCAGCATGTGATCCAACTTCGACGGCATGCTTCTTCTAGAGTTCGATCCAAATTCCACAATGGAAAAAAAATGTAGTAGTTGGGAATCGAAGCTTGTTACACAGCTTGTATTACAACGGTCCTTTAGTACAACCGTCGTTAAATATGGCGTTATAAATTTTTTAACGTATTACAACGTTGGGGTACGAACTCGTGGTAAGCCTGACGTCATTAAATGAGTTTTTCGTAGTAGTGATAACCTTCATGGTTGTGTCATTTGGCCGAAAGAGTCAACTATGTTAGACTGTTGTTGCCTTCAAAAGCAAGTTATCTCCTTTGTTGAACAATCTTGATCGTTGGGGATTACTTCTCTTAAAAAAGGTTTTTACAAGTTTTCCTTTCCTTCTCTTGAAAATTTGAAGATGGTTAGAGAGAATGTAACCTGGAACTTGGAAATAGGTGATCTTAAATTGTTTCCTTGTCTAAAGATTTTATCCCTAGCTTGCAACATGTTACTATTGCTCAAGTGTATATTAGGTTATTCGACCTTGCACAAGAATATTGGAGGCTCAACATATTGTTTACCATCGCAAGCACCGTAGGTACGCCCATTTGTACAAAAGAAAAGAACTCGAAAAAATACCATTTAATTAGTTTAATATATATATAATAATTTATAATTTAATAAAAATATATGAAATATTATTAAATAATAAGATATATAACTTAATCATATATTCATTTATTATTATATCAATTTTAGAACATAAGAAACCATAGAATTATATGTTTTAATAAATTATAATTTTTTAATATTATATGTTCATAGAATTATAATATTATATTATATTATATTATTTAAAAATATTATATTAAATTATAATTTTTAAAATATTATATTAAATTATAACTTTTTAAAATTATATGAATTTTTTAAGAAACCGTAGAATTTTTTAATCATATATTCATTTATTTAATTATATGTTTTAAAAAATTATAATTTTTTATAAATAATTTATTTGATTTATAATTTTCTTATTTTAAAATTGATTTAAATATTTATTTAAATTATTAAAAATATTTAGATTTTAATATAAGTTTTAAGATTAATTGGATGAATATCTATTTTACCATCCTTAGTTTCTATGAATCAATAATTATTTGAAAAATCATTAAAAAAATTGATGGATAGGTTCCTAGAAAAATAAATTAAAAATCTTAATTATGGTTGTTTTTTTTATAAGTAATTTGTATTAAAAGGGAGAAAAAGGGATTCTCCAACCCGATACAAAAAACCAATCAAAACAAGAAAAGGAAAAAAAGCAACCTAAAGATTACAAGAAATCTAAAGGATGTTTCATCCACTCATAGAGAGTACATTTCGTGCGCCCTAATTCCAACCATCTCCAAGAGAGAGTAACGATCCGATTGAAGATATCCTCCACATTGCCAATAACATCGTTAAAAATAATGTTGTTCCTAGTCTTCCTTGCCCTTAATTATGGTTGTTTCTTACGCTTATGTCTCTTGGAAGTGTTTTCTAGAGTTTCTCCTTTATAAACATTATCCAAGGGTTAACTCCCTCATAAGTGTTTTCCAACACATGTTTTTTAGACTAAAATTTTGGAAAAAATAACACAATTTCATAATTTTAAAATTGACCAAATCGCTTAATTGACATACCAAAGCTAAACGGGCTAAAGTGGCAACTATCTAGAGGAAATAACAAGTTAAGATTGGGTTTATGACTTGCTCTGATGCCTTCGTTTTAAGGGATGTACTTAGTGGCCAACTGCCCTCCTATTCTTTTTTATTGTTGTTGTGCTTACCTTTTCTCAACTGATTCTTTCCAGAAGTGAGGTTCTAGGTTTTTGTGAATTAGGATGTCTCATAACAAAATATACTCAGTTTCTTTATAGGAAAAAAACACACAAGAGTTAGGGTTAAAGGAAAAACAAGGAAAAACAACAAGGATTGGTTATAACTACTAGTCTTTACTTTCTCTATAAGACAGATTACAGGTACTCAAGAATAACAAATCACCTTCTCGCCCTAATTAGGATTTGCCACACCACACTCAAGATGAAAGTCTAGTATGCTATTTATAATAAAGCTAATATACTAAACTAATGTGCCTTTTAATAATTACCCATTACAAGCTAACTTAGGTTATATGCTAACTTAAACAATTGGATCCTTAACAGAAGGCCCAATTCGACAACTACATACTAGAATACAATTCGACTACAGCATGTAGGTCTTCGACAACAGTGTTATGTGGCAAATTGTGCATATTTTAGATAGTATTTTGTGGCCCTTTTCAATGGTTTCCTTGATGTTTTAATAGTAAATACATATGTTTTAGTGTAAATAAATAAATTTCCGATTTTATTGAAAATATTATGAATATTGATCATTTTGATCATTTTGATTCGAGGAGTTCGTGTCGGTAACTCGCGCTTAGCGCGCTTTTCAGCGCGGGTTCAACGTCTTTTTGATGAAGAGGCAGTAGCTAAGAACCCCTGACCGCGCTTAGCGCAAGAAGTAGCGCGCAAAAAGGCAGTTTAACTATATTTTAAATGAGATCGCGCTGAGCGCGCTCTGAGGCCGCTTAGCGCGGTTTTAATAAATTTCATTCTTTCTAATTTTAATTTATCTCATTTTTTTAGGTATTCAAGCCTTGATTTCTATTCATTTTTATATAGAGCATTAAATAAGCTTTCCAACGCTTCCTACGGCGCATCAATCGGAGTTGCGGTTCGAAAGTTATGAAGAAAATAAGATTTGTGACTTTGCTGATGGCGCTAAGCGCCCTCATAGCGCGGTTCGTGTCTTTTCAACCCCTATTTTAGTCACTTTTCAACATTTTTAGGGTATGGTTTTGGGGATTTTTGCTCCCAACTCCATCAAACTTCATTTTTCAGTAGATTAGCTTAGAAAACAACATGGAAGCTTGCATACGGATGAACCGGGGTGGATTGATCGTCGATCGGCTCTGACAAACCGCGAGATGTTTGGTTCATTTCTCTTCTTCTTTGTGTTCTTCTTCTTTGTTGGGTTTTGTATATGTATTGACTATGATCTCATGTATATTTGTCGCCCATGGCGTTGTATGTATAAAACTTGCTTTACAAATCTCTATTGGTGATTGTCTCTAATTTTTGCTTTATGCGCAGGGTTTGGGTTGCGTTAGACATAACCCTCACGAACTTCGATTAGGGATGATTATCTGTTAGTTTCTGGATTCTAGATATAGATTTAGAGCTAACGATCTTCAATAGGCGTCGAAGCTTAATGCCTCCGTGTCTTGAGTCGCGTGCGAGAGTGTCGACGATGGTAACACGGTTGTTCTCTCAACTTCGCATTAGACATAACCTTGGTTGTGAGCGAAGCTGGGTGATATTGAGGAGAATTGTAGGTGGATTATAACTGGTCGGTAAGTTTAAGTTTGTGAGGAGTCGATTATATGCATGCCTGACAAGTTTCTTCTGTCTGAAGAATAAATTATTTTTGTTTAATGTTTACATTTCTATATTTACTTTAAATCATTTTAATCCAAACTCATTAACATTGATATTGTCGAACGGCAGTTTAAGAACCGAACTCTGTGGACATGACATAAATCCCGGAGAGAATTCTTTCGAAAATAAATATTTTTGCTGCTTGCCATATTCTGCAACCAACGAACAACATGTGAGCAAAGTTCGACGACATGCTTAACAATACTAGAGTTCGATCCAAATATATAACAAATCGCCACCTTGGATCTAACTCTATAACATCTAGAAACAAACTAGTTTTCTTCATGCAACTTTATCAAATGTATACAGTGGAAAAACATGCAACTTGGCAATGTCGGTGATCATATCAGCAACATTATGATTTGTCAAAACCTTCAGCACTTGGACTTCTCCACGCTCGATTCGCTCATAATAGGCTGAATTCTTCGACAGGTGTATTGCACTTTAACTATCACATTTAACAGTGATAACTCGACCTTGAAGTTTCATCTCCTTAGCAAAACCTTCAAGCTACAATGCTTCCTTCACAGCTTCAGTTAGGGCGATATATTCCGCTTCAGTGGTTGATAAGGTAAAAACCTTCCGAAGTGTTGATTTCTAACTTATTGATGTGCCAAACATAGGGAACACATATCCATAAATAGATTTTCTAGAATCCATACACCCAGCCTGCATAATCATAGTTGACATATCCTTCGACTGCTGATTTACTAACTTCACCCATGGCTCCACCATAAATTAGGACTCTGTTATGAGATCCATTTATGTACCTTAGAATCCGTTTCAATGCTTGCCAGTGAGCCTTTCGAGGATTCGTCATGTACCTACTTACAAGACTTACTACTTATGCTATGGCGGGTCTAGTACATACCATAACATACATCAACGAACCCACTATATTAGCATACAGAATGCAATTCATATAAGCTCTTTCGACATCAGTACTGGGACAGTGATCTATACTCAGATTAAATTGAGGGTTTGGTAGAGTCACAACAGGCTTTGAATTCGACATACCAAACTTTTCAAGAATCTTCCGTTGGTATGCCTCTTGAGACAAGCATAATTTCGACTGCTTTCTATCTCTTCGGATGTCGATCCAAAGATTCCTAGACGCATCTCCAAGATTCTTCATTTCGAACTCCTTATTAAGTTCATCCTTCACCCCCATTACATCTTTGACATTGTTGTTTGCGATTAGAATATCATCCACATAGAGCAACAAAATAACAAATGAATTACCCGGTCGAAATCTGAAGTAAACACTGTGGTCGAACTGACTTCTGGTGAAACTTATGCGTGCCATGAATTTGTCGAATCTCCTATTCCACTGTCGAGGAGATTATTTCAGTCCATATAAAGATCTCTTCAGTTTGCACACATAATCTTCCTCCCCCCTTTTGACACACCCTTAAGGTTGCCTCATTAGGATTGTTTCATCCAAATCACCATACGAGAACGCAGTCTTCACATCCATCTGTTCTAGTTCAAGGTCGAACTGTTCCACCATGGCAAGCAACATTCGAATGGACCCGTGCTTCACAACAGAAGAGAACACATCATTGAAGTCGACACTTTTTTTCTTAGTGAACCCCCTAGCGACCAATCTTGCCTTATATCTTTTAGAAGCCACTCCTTCGATTCCTTCCTTAACATTGAAAATCCATTTACAGCTGACTAACCTAGCTCCAACAAGTTTATTGATCAGTTCTGAGGTGTTGTTATCATGAAGAGATTTCATCTCATCATCCATGGCATTCAACCATTCACTTTTATTACGACTCCTCATAACTTCCTTATAGTCTCGAGGTTCTTCGTCTAGAACCGTACTTGCAGATATTAAAGCATAAGCTATAAGATCTGCATACCTGTTGGTACTGTAACACAGCAGCAAGCAAAAACTATTTCAAGTAACCCAGTTTTATTGTCCACAGGGATCAATGCGAGGGAAAGAATGTCGTTCGACGGTATCTACATTTCTAAACTTATGGTTCAAAAGTTCTGGTTTAAAACGGAACCAAAAGTAAAGACGGAAAATGTAAAGACTGAATATATAAAGTAAAGACTGAATTATAAATGGAGCCTTGTTGGAATTGGATCTCATCAATTGATAACACATGCATTCTTCTGACCAATTTTATACATAAAACACTCGTTCGCATAATATCATCATGTATCACTCACGACATACATATCCTCTCGGCCCCCGCATGTTATGAGTGATTTTGTACCGATCAATAATTGCGCTCGCACATCACCAATCAATACAAAGCATTTAAATCTTACATAAATGTTAAGCCTAAATCCATTTCTGGCATCTAGATCCAACATATATTACTATAACATCAATATCACACCAATGAGTAATTCATACACAAAGCCAATGATCAAAATACATACATACGCTTAACCCTTTTTTACATGCATTCAACTAATTTTCCAAATGAATGTGAACATTATTCTTCATCACTATTCTCACGCACCCTCACGATACCGTTTGTCAAACGATAACGCGGTCTCTTATTGCATTAATTACTAGAAGCTATTCAAACCAACAATCAACACAATGCTAAAAAGTTGAGATGCAAATGAATATCAAATCACAAACCCATGTCAAAAGCTTGCTTAATGATAGATGAAAATATAAGATCAAAGATTTGAAATAGGTTTTGTCAAGACCAACAAATAAGCAATCAAAGACAACAAAATAATAGAGAATCACAACTAGTTCACAAACATAGATTAGAAGAAATACATAAGGTATCAAAAGATTACATCCTTTCCCAACAAGAAATCAAAGCTCTTACCTTCTCTTCCTTGAAAATGAAGAGATGCAAAGTTTCTCTCTGAAAAATATCTATCTAAAAATTAATTCGAATAATCATTCTCCAAAAGTGTGAAAATTCTATTTATAATACATTCAGGATTTTACAAGTTCGCAAAGCGAACGTTTTATTCGCACAGCGAATGAAGAAAAATGGCACCTGGTGTGCCTCTGCATAGTTTAACCGCCACAGAAATAAAGCATACTTTGCAAAGCGAACACTCGCTTTCAAGTTCGCAAAGCGAACTTTAGCTCCTTTTTCCTCTGCCATAATTCTGGGACCATTCGCTGGGACTTCGCTAGGCTTCGCAAAGCGTACCTTCGCTAGCAAGTTCGCAAAGCGAATTTCTTGAACTTTTCCTCTGTTCTTTGGCAGCTTGTATCATTTCTTGTGTCTTACAACTTTGATCATTTAGTGCCTTTTCCTGCACAATAACACACATATTACAAGCACCAAAGGTATGTTCTCAATGTTTGAAGAATAACAACAATCATGAGCAAAATCAATGAAAACATGAGAATTGAGTAGAAAAATTGCCAAGAAAGATGTGTCATTTTTAGGTCAAATCTGCACCTAACAACTCTCCCCAACTAGATATTTTCTTTCCCTCAAACAAAGTATGCCTCTCATTGAAAACAAGAGGATTTGCTCAAGCATTAGATTCAACCAAAACAAGAGAAATTTGGCCAAGCACAAAAATGCGCACAACCGCTTCCATCCAACTGACCCACCACTTTCCAAATCCCATAGTCGTAGAAAGAAATCGAAGAAAATCCCAATTTACCCTGTCGTAAGCTTTCTCGAGATCGACCTTGAATATCAAGCACTGCCTGTTTTCTCTTGATGCATAGTCAACTACCTCGTTCGCGATAAGGACTCCATCTAACATCTGCCTCTTGGGGACGAACGCCGATTGATTTTTAGAGATCAGATTATCCAGCACTTTCTTTAACCGACCGGCCAGTAACTTAGATAAGATTTTGTGAAGGCACCCCACCAGACATATAGGACGATAGTCATCCAGGCAAAGAGAATTCGCTTTCTTAGGAACCAAGGTTAAGAAACTAGAAGTAATAACTTAGCTTTGCTGTGAAATTCCTTGACAAAACAAAAGATGTCTTCCTTCAAGAAATGCAAGCGATTCCTAATAAAAGTGAAATTGTAACTGTTAGGTCCAGGACTTTTCGAACCTTCGCAATCGTAGACCGCCTCCTTGATCTCCAAGTCCGAAAACTCTGCCTCCAAAAAGTACACCTCTGTCGAAGATAAAGACTTAAACACACAATCTTCCAGCACAAGCCTATCAAAATCAGGTTTTAAATGAGACTTCACTTCTTCTTTGATCTCCCTAACCCAATCCAACAAACCGTGATCAGATATAATAGAGAAAATAGTGTTTCTTCTACTCCTACCTTTGTTAATGTTTTGAAAATAAGATGAGTTGTTATCTCCCTCCCTAATCTATCGCCCTATGGCCTTCTGAAGCATAATTCTCTCATGAGACACCAAGTTAGCCCACATAGATGAAGCAGTTTTACTACGAGAATCCACCAATTCTTTAATCTCTTCATCCCTACATCCTCCAAGTAAACCATCAATCTCGTTTAAGGTAGAAATATTCCCCTTCAGATCAAGATTAACCTTACCGAACACTTCCTTGTTCCACCTCCTAAGACTACCTTTCAATAATTTAAATTTTTCTTTAATCATATAATCACTTCTACCAATAACATGGAAACTCTTCCACTCTCTCTCGACGAAGCTTAAGAAGTCCTTGTTCTCAAACCAAGCATTAACCACTCTAAAAGGTTTGGGGCCCCAATTTGATTTGTTGCAGATAAGCCAAACCGGACAGTGGTCCGAGACGTCTCTATTCCCAATACGCTGCCCAACAATGTTCCGTCTTTCAACCAACGAATCAGAAAGCACGAAACAATAAATTTTGTTCATTGATCTACCATCACCACTATAACAGGAAAACCTCCCTCCCTTACAAGGAACATCAACCAGCTTGGCGTCTTCGATAAAACCACTGAATTCCCTCATTTCAACCTCTCTACTGACAAACCTGCTACCCTTCCTTTCTTTACTCTTAATGGTGGAGTTGAAGTCCCCACCCAAACACCAATCCCCATCACAATACTTAGCTTTCAACTTAATAAGGTCCCTTCAAACAATTCTCTTATGGTGTGTTTGGCAAAGAGAATAAATGTTGACCAAGTAATAAAAATGACCCTTCCATCTAACCTTCAAACCCAAAAAACCATTGCCTCTGAAGGACAACCATTTATCAGCTCTGGGGTTTTGTTATCATGAAGAGATTTCATCTCATCATCCGTAGCCTTCAGCCATTCATTCTTATTATGACTCCTCATAACTTCCTTATAGTCTCTAGGTTTTTCGTCTAGAACCTCACTTGCAGAGATTAAAGCATAAGCTATAAGATCTGCATACCTAAGTCTCTGAGATGGCTGATGACTCTTCTCGACCTGTCTCTTGCTAGCAGGTAGTCATTATTAGTCTCCTCATCTTCGACAATAGTTTCTGCTTCTTCTTCGATTTCATCTGGGATATGCAATTCAACATCAACATGCTCCACCTCAACATGAATCTCTCCCTGTTCCAGCTCTTCGGCAGCTTCATCAGTTTTACTGAAAACCATATCAACTTTATTGAAAACTGCATCTCGACTGGTGATACACCTCATGTGAACTGACTCGAGGCACCATAGCCTATAAGCTTTGACTTCTTCCAGGTATCCCATGAACATGCATTTCAGAGCTCTAGGTTCGACCTTGTCTTGCCTAATATGAGCATAGGCCACACAACCAAATACTCTCAGTCGGTCGAGACTAGGTGGATGTCCCAACCAAACTTCTTCAAGTGCCTTCATATCCAATGCAGTCAAAGGACATCTGTTTATCAGATATGTTGGTGTCGAAACAACCTTAGCACAAAACACCTTCTTTAATCCAGCACTAGTTAACATGCATCTAACTCTTTCAAAAATAGTTCGATGAAACATTTCCGCCAAACCATTTTGTTGTGGAGTACCTGCAGTAGTTTTGTGCCTTGCAATACCTGAGGCAACACAAAAGCTGCTGAACGCCTCATGTTGAGTGCAGAATAGGGCAAGCAGCAAAAATATTTATTTTCGGAAAGAATTTCCTCCGGGATTTATGTTGTGTCCACAGAGATCGGTTCGAGGGAAAGAATTCCGGTCGACAATCTCTCGCGTTTATGAGTTTGGATTAAAATGGTTTAAAACAAGAAAACAGAAAAGTAAACATTAAAACATAAAACAAATTCATTCTTCGGTAAGACAAACTTATCCGGCATGCACATAATCGACTCCTCACAAACTTAAACTTACCGACCAGTTATACTCCACCTACAATACTCCTCAATATCACCCAACATCGCTCACAACAAAGGTTATGTCTAACGCAAAGTTGAGAGAACAACCGTGTTACCCTCGCCGACACTCTCGCACGCGACTCAAGGCACGGAGGAATTAAGCTTCGACGCCTATTGAAGATTGTTAGCTCTTAAATCTATCTCTAGAGTCCAGAAACTAACAGATAATCATCCCTAATCGAAGTTTGCGAGGATTATCTCTAACGCAACTCAAATCCCGCACATAAAGCAAAAATCAGAGACATGGGCGACAAATAAAGATGAGATCATAGTTAAGCAAGTTTTGTAAAGCAAGTTTTATACAACGCCATGGGCGACAAATATACATGAGATCATAGTTAATAAATATACAAAACCCAACAAAGAAGAAAAACACAAAGAAGAAGAGAAATAAACCAAACATCTCGCGGTATGTCAGAGCCAATCGACGATCAATCCACCCTGGTTCATCCGTATGCAAGCTACCATGTTGTTTTCTTAACTAATATACTGAAAAATTAAGTTTGATGGAGTTAGGATCACAAAACCCCAAAACCATACTCTAAAAAGTGACTAAAATGAACTATATACAATTACAAATCTGTCACGTTCGATTTGCGAACGAATCATTCGTCTAGCGAACCTAAAAAAATGGCACTTAAGTGCCTCTGAAATGTTAAACCGCCTATGCTTTTCTTCGTGAGTTCGCAATGCGAATGCTCGCTGCACAGTTCGCAAAGCGAACTTTTGTCCCTTTTTTCTCTACCTCAAACTGGGACCATTCGCTTGGGAACTCGCCAGCCACTCGCAAAGCGAATGTTCGCTGGCTCACTCGGAAAGCGAATAAGCTGAACATTATGGTTTTCTTCAACTCCCTTTTATTGCTTCAAATGACACATCTGGGAGCCTTTATTGCTCATTGCTCCAACAATGCTTAATTACCTACAAAATGAATGGAAACCCATTAATCTTTACATAAATGAATCAAAAACACAAATATATACTAACTAACGTATTTGTACACAACGTAGGGTTTATTCAACCAATTTTAACACAAAGTAACGATAAGTACAACAAAACTCATATACAAAAATAGGTACATTTTGCACTTATCAACTCTCCCCAACTTACATAATTGTTTGTCCTCAAACCAGAATCAAACAACTCAACGAAACCGAGTGATAACCAAAGAATCACAAATCAACAAGTTTTGAAAAACGGAAAACAAATGTATGGTTCAAATGAAAAACGGTCCACAAAAAGTAAACACTTACCACTAAACTACAACGACAACATAGTCACGAAACAAATGCAAAATACAAAAATCATGCCAAACATCCTAAAACAACACAAGTTCAAATGTGAATCACACCTAGCAAAAACAATCATCGGTAGTTGAAAAACACAAAATGAGGTACTTTTCACTCACACAACAATTATGCAAACAATAGACTAAATTATGCAACCATCCAAAAATCATATTGAACATACAAAGGAAAGAATCACAAGGACTTTCAAGGTTGTAACGTGGTCGGGTAAACAAACAAGGGGAAATTTCTAAAGGTAATTGAAACAAAAACTTGCCTAAACCTAAGGGAGTGATCAACTCACAAAGACTCAAACACAAAATTCCAATTAACTTCTTCCAAAATCCCAAGTGTTACACAAAACACAATACTTATTTAGCACAATTATTTGAACTCTTTTTGTTTCCTTTGACAAGGATTTTCTTTTTCTTCTTTTTCACTTTTTTCTTTTCTTTTCTTTGTTATATTTTTCTCTTTTTTTTTATATTCTTCTCTTTTTGCCTTCAGAGGTTCGCAAAGCGAACGATCATTCGCTAGGCGAACACTCGCTAGGACGTTCGCAAATCTAACTTTGGTCCCTTTCACCACTGTCTAAATCTGGGAGCCTTCGCTGGGAACTCGCCAGCCATTCTCAAAGCGAACATTCGCTGTCATATTTGCAAAGCGAACATGACAGCAAAATAGAACTTTATTTGACCTCATAGAAACCAACCAATGAGTAAACAATCATTCTCTCCCCAACTTGAATTCAACCACATCATCATGTGAATACTCCCTACTTTCTAAGGCAAGGTAAAAATTCATACAACAACACAAAGTTGAGGGTTCAAGAAAAAACAAAATCCACTAAAAAATAAGTGAACTAAATACTCATAGACAAGCATTAAGTTCAAATAAAACATGGATAAAAAAGCTCAAAGGGGTTACGAATGATCACACGCTCACAAGGTGAATGACTATTTGGCTAGGTAGTTGGCCTCAAAATGAAACAAAATGCCTTGATCCTTTTCATACTTTCATATAATCAATACAAACAAAAGATTAAGCATAATAAAATCCAGTTAGAACAAGAATGTTGGTACTCCGAGAACATATAAACAATAGAAGGCTACCTCACAAAAAGGTTTGGAACTAAAGTTATTCACAACAAGAACAAGTATACAAAAGAATGAATGGCATGGAAGTTTGTAAAATGCCTAAGTATCATGAATATGCTAAAGTCAAGAAAGCGATAAATACATACCTCGGACATGTACAAAACTTAACAAGATCATTACCATACATCCGCAAGTTGAAACGATCAAACTTGGAACATCACCAAAAGTTCCTCAAGCTACTCAAAACAAACTCATTGACAAACGCGAAAACTATTAATATACACAAACTGAAAAACCGACAAAAATTCGTTAAACAAGTTGTAAAGTGAAGATTTGAGAATTTTACTAAAAATCTGAGTACAACTTGTTCAATGAATACTCACCACACTACCTAAACTAAACAACAACAAAAGAAAAGAATACACCATGCTTGTGTTATGTCGTAAGCTCGACACATTTACAATGCTTAGCTAGTAATTTCCTTCTTTCATGCCATAGTGATGTCTCACCGCGCAAACCAAAAGCAAGTGCCCTAACCAAACACTTAAACAAACGTTACCGGAACAAAATGTATACAACACTTGAACAAACATAATGGAAACAGACAATATATACGATATATACAAAACTAAAAAACAAATAACCTATCGCAATGCGATTCAATATCAAAACCGATCTCCGACAACGGCGTCATTTTGTTGAGTGCATAATAGGACAAGCAGCAAAAATATTTATTTTCGGAAAGAATTCCCTTCGGGATTTATGTCGTGTCCACAGAGATCGATTCGAGGGAAAGAATGTCGTTCGACAATCTCTCGCGTTTATGAGTTTGGAGTAAAATGGTTAAAACAAGAAAACAGAAAAGTAAATATTAAAACATAAAACAAATTCATTCTTCAGCAAGACAAACTTATCCGGCATGCACATAATCGACTCCTCACAAACTTAAACTTACCGACCAGTTATACTACACCTACAATACTCCTCAATATCACCCATCATCGCTCACAACAAAGGTTATGTCTAACGCAAAGTTGAGAGAACAACCGTGTTACCCTCACCGACACTCTCACACGCGACTCAAGGTACGGAGGCATTAAGCTTCGACGCCTATTGAAGATTGCTAGCTCTTAAATCTATCTCTAGAGTCCAGAAACTAATAGATAATCATCCCTAATCAAAGTTTGTGAGGATTATCTCTAACGCAACTCAAATTCCGCGCATAAAGCAAAAAGCAGAGACAATCCCCAA
This sequence comes from Lathyrus tuberosus, assembly GCA_022829125.1. Classification (NCBI taxonomy): domain Eukaryota; kingdom Viridiplantae; phylum Streptophyta; class Magnoliopsida; order Fabales; family Fabaceae; genus Lathyrus; species Lathyrus tuberosus. The sequence goes on along the minus strand of JALAZF010000100.1, from coordinate 10,972,353 downwards.
TAAAGATTTGTAAAGCAAGTTTTATACAACGCCATGGGCGACAAATATACATGAGATCATAGTGAATACATATACAAAACCCAACAAAGAAGAAAAACACAGAAGAAGAGAAATGAACCAAACATCTCGTGGTTTGTCAGAGTCGATCGACGATCAATCTACCCCGGTTCATCCGTATGCAAGCTTCCATGTTGTTTTCTAAGCTAATCTACTGAAAAATGAAGTTTGATGGAGTTGGGATCACAAAATCCCAAAACCATACTCTAAAAAGTGACTGAAATGGACTATATACCATTAAAAATCTGTCACATTCGCTTTGCGAACGAATCATTCGCCTAGCAAACCTCAAAAAATGGCACTTAAGTACCTCTGAAATGTTAAACCGCCTATGCTTTTCTTCGTGAGTTCGCAATGCGAACGATTTATTCGCAAAGAGAATGCTCGTTGCACAGTTCACAAAACGAACTTTGGTTCCTTTTTCCTCTGCCTCAAACTGGGACCATTCGCTAGGGAACTCGCCAGCCACTCGCAAAGTGAATGTTCGCTGGCTCACTCGCAAAGCGAATAAGCTGAACTTTCTGGTTTTCTTCAGCTCCCTTTTATTGCTTCAAATGACACATCTTGGAGCCTTTATTGCTCATTGCTCCAACAAGGCTTAATTACCTACAAAATGAATGGAAAACCATTAATCTTTACATAAATGAATAAAAAACAGAAATATATACTAACTAACGTATTTATACACAAAGTGGGGTTTATTCAACCAATTTTAACACAAAGTAACGATAAGTGCAACAAAACTTATATACAAAAATAGGTACATTTTGCACTTATCACCTCATTTCAAAATTCAAGGCTATTTTCGGTTCTCAACCTCTTGACCTCTCAGCCAGTATGATTTTCGACCAGAGTCTTCCAACCTTTGAAATTCTCAAAAGTTTCATCCTTAGTCTTCTGGATGAATACCCATAACTTTCTAGAATAATCATCCACTATGGATGCAAAATACCTTGCTCCTAAATGTGATGGACACCTTGAAGGCCCCCGAAGATCAGCATGGATGTAATCAAGGGATCCATGAGTCCTTTGTTTGTCTTTGTTGAACTTCACTCTGCAAGATTTTCCAAGTACACAGGGTTCACAAAATTTCAGCTTTTCGATTTTGTCTCCTCCAAGCAAATTTTCTTTCCCCAATTCGACCTGACCCCTTTCACTGACATGGCCCAATCTCATGAGCCAAATTTCTGTTTTCGACAAAGGTTTCATGGATGCAATATTTGTCGAACCACTTATAACTTCAACCTCAAGGGTATACAAGCCTTGTTTCTTCATGCCCCTCATGGCTTCTTTTGACCCCTTCATGACTCTTAGGATACTTTTCTCTCCTTGAAAAACATATCCCTTCTTGTCGAATTCACCAAGAGAAATCAAATTTCTCTTCAAATCAGGTACATAACTAACTTCAGTCAATAACCTTATTGATTCATCATGGAGCTTGAATCTCACAGATCCAATACATGCAATTTTGCAAGCTTTCACTACTAGAAAACTCGTTTATGGTGACCAAAATAGTGACCGAAAATTTTTGGCCACTCTAGCCACCGAAATAGTGAACGAAATTAATTATCCTGCAAGTAAAACTTTAGATGTCGCTAAATTGGTCACAAATTAAAATTAGTTACCGAATCAGTGACTGTTATTAGCCACCAAATTTATGACCGAATAATCAATCTTAAAAAGATAAACTTAATTTATTAAACAATTGTAGCGACCAAAATTTCAGTCACTCTTTTTCCTCTAATTAAGTCAGTGACTGAAAATTTGGTCACTAATAATTTTTCCTAGATTTTTATTATTTTATTTATCTAATTACTATTTGCCATACATTTTTATAAATTTATTTATTTTTCTTATCAAATAATTATATGTGTAAAGGGTGTGTGTTGTGTTCGATTCTTAACGGTGGACATTTTTGTAAAATTTTGCTTATTTTATTAAAAATGTATGGTGAAAGGGTCGAACTCGTGACCTATCAAAAACAATACAAGTACTTTGCCAACCGAAATATACATGAATCAAGAAATAAGATTGACTTATTATAATTATAATGAATCTTTAATTTTATGTGCAGAATAATACGAAAACTCCAAATTTCACCTTTTTCTTTAGCGCGCAGTAATTTAGTTTTTAAACAAAATAACAGTTTACTTTTACAGGTTCCTCATCCAAAATGTTTCCCAAACCCTAGCGCCGTCGTCCCAAAATTGTGAACAACAAATCAAGTTTTCCACAAATCAAGTTTTCCACTCCTCATTTCTTCTCTGCCGTTTAAGCTCGTTCGCCATTCGATAACCGTCAAACATTCAACCACAAATCAAGTCTCTCACTCCTCTTTGCTTCAATGTGAGTTTTTTTCTTTTTAAGTTTCTATTCTTCAATCGGTTGATAAGTCCTGGTGCTTAAAATTGATTATCAGATTGTTTGATAGAGAGATTTTGTATTATGTAATTGAGTACTTTATATGAAATATATAAATTTGTCAGTTGGAATTAGTTTGATAGCAAGTTTAAGGTTTCTTTGTAGCATATATTTTTCAGTGGTAATTTAATTGTTTTGAATTTCGTATGCTTTCAAAGTTTTAATAGGAATTTTATTATTGACATGGAATGATATTTTATTTAGAAATTGTTTTTGAGTATCCATTACTCTGTATCTTTTATAAGCATTTTACAAGTGAAGGAATTACGAATAATGGTTAGAACTTAACAAATCTTGTGTTAGTTAATTTTAGTATATACCCTTGTATTAGTGTGATAGGGTGGAATAACATAAATTGTTCATAATTATATTATATTTTTTCTACCGAAAAAGACTAAATGTTAGTATCACCAAAATGTAGAAACGTTAAGGTGTAACTTTATGGTTTTGAGTGCATTAAGATGATTTTTTGAGTTGAAGGACTTTGTTATGTTACTTGTGTCAATGTTTTTAGTTAAATTAAATAATGAGAATGATAATTTTTAACTAATTTAGTAATTTCACCACCATCAAATTGATGTGTTCCATATGCAAGTGTACATCTATACTAGTTTGTGCCCAGGAAATTTATATTATGCTGCAATTACTCAACTGTTTGAAAGTAATGTTAAATGTAGTATTTATTATATAACACCAATAGATATATTTCATTCATATCTTTGAAATTATATTATAATATAATAATATTATATAAATAATTAAGATACATTATTTTGAATTCATTCATAAATAACAACATTTTGAGTTTATACAAGTACAGAGCACTATTGTTTTTTTTTTTAAGAATGTGACTGGTTGATTCATATGTTTTGGTTTGTTGTGGTTATAAATGTTCTATTGTTTCCCTTTACCAAAAGTTCATAATTTTTCGTTTATAATTCTCTGTTGCGATATTTATTACTGAAGACTGTTGTCTGTGATGGCAGCGAGACTTGGATCTTAGTTATTTGACTGGTATCTATCTCTTAGTTGTTGATATATGTAATGGATGTGATTTGTTCACGCAGTGTTGTTAAATATCCGGTATAGCGCCGGTATACCGGTATTGCGTATCATAATTTTGGCTATCTGATGCGAAAGCCGATATAACATTTCAATTTCGCGATGCTCACGATATCGGTGATTTTCCGGTATACCGGTATACCAGTTTTGAATGGAATATCGGAAGCCATATTTTTATTATTATTTTTAAAAACATTAAAGAGGGTAAGGTGAAGAGGTGGAAAAGTAGACACATTGAAGAGGGTAAGGTGAAGAGGTGGAAAAGTAGAATCTTAAGAGGTGGAAACATTGAAAAAGAAAAATGTTGCTCCTGAGTCAGTGCCTAGTATTATATATACATGTTTATTCTTCCTCTTCTTTTATACTGAGTCGGTGTCTGGTATTATATATACCTACTTGTTCATTCGTCCTGTAATGAAATTGATACAACTGTAGGGATGAAATTGGTACAATTTCACCTGATGACATAGAAGACTCATGTAATGAGTGGTTGATTAGGACGATGGATGATGATGAAGTTAATGCTGGGAATGAAAGAGTCTTTGAGGATGAGAATGATGAGGATGCCCTTAATTGAGAAGCTGTTTATAGAGCTACAGGAGTTGGAGAGCCTACAAGATATACTTGGCAAACAACTAAAAAGAGAAAAGAAACTCCCAACCCTAATGTTGTTGGCACTTCATCTAAATCAAAGACGAAGTCGGTTCTTCATCTAGGAAGGGAAAGCAATAAGTGATTGAAGTGGAATATTCATCGAAGAATCAGAAGCATAATTTGAGGATATTGATTTAGATGATTCAATTGAAGAAGCTGAAGGATATACCTCCCTATCTAAAAAGGAGAATAATGATTATGTTGGGAAAGGGGAAAAGGAGAATAGTTAAATCTTTTATCATTAGTTAGACGTAGAAGAACTACTAGTTTATAGGTTGAACTATTTAACTTTTTGAGTTTTGATTCCTTTTAAATTTCTATTTGTAGCTTTTCTGTTTTAGTTATTGGATTTGAAATTTTTAATCTTGAGTTTTTATTTCTATTTTAACCGCTTTGCGGCTTCCGATATTTTCCCGCTACGTGATCCGATATTTCTCATATCGGTTTTTTGGAGATCCGATATTTTCCGATATTGATATTTGACAATATTGTGTTCATGTGGTTATGTGTTCTCTGCATAAAAGTTCCAGTTAGTTTTAGAGTTTTAGAGTGGTGTAGTTTCGGTTGCGAGGTGTATTGTATCACATGTTCAGATGGTGGAATTTCTTGGTTCTGGTTTATTTTATTTATCTAGTTTCTGGTGTATATTTGTATCTGTTTTATTAGTATGGTGTAGTTGCATTGCGACGGTCATTGCTGGGGCTGGTGTCAGGTTCAATTTTAGTAGGGAGGTATATTCTCATTAATTAATTGAGGGAAGCATTAGTATGTGTTTTTCGGGGCTTCTCTTTTAATTTTTTTGCTTGGGGGCGGGTTTGTTGTTCTATCTGCTCTTTTATAAGTTGTTCTTGCTAGGATAGGATCCTATCATGCTTTCTATATTTTAAAATTTTCTATTCTTGTTAAGTGTGACATTTAGTAATTTTGCTGGGAGCTTACGTCATAAGGAAATAAAGTTTGGATATGTGAGAACTTGGTTTATAAGATGGTGCTCTGATTTTTTTGCTTGCTGGAAGAAACAATTGTAAAATTAGTGGAGGCTTAAAAAGATTGCTTAGGAAGGTTATTTTTTAATGGATCATCAAACCTTGCGATACAGTAGTTGGATGTGTCAAAAATTAAGAAATGATGATGGTTTTTTTTAACACGTGTTTTTGTTTGTATGAGTTCTCTCTTTTTCATGAAAGTGTTTGAGTTATCTTTTAGTAGTTGGATGTGTCACAAATTAAGAAATGCATTGAATTATAACATGTTAACAAAATTTGATAATTATGATGTTGCTTGTTGATCTTACTGATCTCTTCCTTGTATGTCTTACTATTGGTGTTAATTGTCAAATGCAACAATGTCGCTGAATCTATTGGCTGACTCATTTTTAAGAATTACCCAATTTTATTGAACTATTATTGACAAATTTATCTTATGCAAGAAAAAAGGACATATAGGAATTAACTTGTGATTAGTATTCCTTTTCATTTGATAACATGATTGTAATCTTCTTACTTTAATTTAATAAATATATTATATTAATTTAAATTGTTGCTTCTAGTTCTAATTCATAATCTTTATTTTGATATAGACGGAACTGAATGACAGTCCGCCCACTCCTTCAGAGTTGTTGTTCACACACATCAACATCGCAAGAATAAGATTTGGGTTGATCGAAGATCGGAACATGTTTATGTAATGAGTTCTCAACTTTAAATAGATTATTTTCATGTTAATTTTGTATTATTTTATTTAATTTTAAATTATTAATTAGCCTTATATTTGTGTCAATAGGAAAAGTATAAACGTAGATGGAAGAGTTAACCCAACAAGAATCTTCTCAAGGAACTCCGCCACCAAAAGAAATTGATGTGTGGACTGAGGTTGCAAGAATAAGGAAAGGACATGTATATGGTCTTGGGAGTGAATCTTATTTATTTGCAAGCAGGCGAAATTACCGTGGTTCAAGTTCCTCGTCAACTGAATGGGTGCAAAGACATGAATTTGAAGAACTGAAAGTTGAAAGGTAAGAAATGAGAATTGAAAGGGAAGAAATGAGAAAGGAAATGGAAGAATTTCGTGATATGCTAAAACAATTGATGGAAAGCTTAAACTTTCGACCCAAGTCATATATTAGAGATCAAGTTCATGGAGATGATGTGTCTGATGATAATGCTGATGTGGTTGATGACAATGATGATATGTCTGATGATAATGATGATGTGTCTAATGATGGTGAACAAATGGATCAAGAATGACAAGTGTAATAATATGGTTTACTTTTGTAGTTTTTGTATGCAATAATTGAAAGGGATTTATTCCCCTTTTTGTATGTGTTAGATGATGGTGAAAACCAATTCACTCATGATACTTGCAAGTGTAGTAGTGATAACTTAGCTTGTTTATATTTTGGATTGAATATGTACTTTTTTATAAGTAATTGATAATACTTAAATACATTATGTTCATATTGTTGTGTGTCTGTTTAATTGTTTGGTCTGGATGAAATAATTTTAGAGATATTAAATTAGATCTATACAATTACTTTTAGGGATTGTAAATTATTAATCACAATAATAATTTTAAAAAATGCTCAGATTTTAGAGACTGAAATAGAGACCGATTTTATGAGACAACACTTTCTAATTGGTCTCAAACTCTGTCGCAGTGAGAAGAGAAATTAATTCCAAATCAGTCACAAAACTAGTCTCTAAAATTGGTCACTGGAATCGGTCTCTGAATACGGTCGCTTAATCAGTCACTAAAAATCGGTCTCTGATATGGTCGCCACAGACTCGCGACCAGGGTTTTCGCAACTGCAAAAAATTGGTTGCGAATTTAGTCGCAGATGAATTTAGTGACGGATTTTGCCGATTTTCAGTCTCTAAATTGGTCTCTATAGGCGAGATTTCTAGTAGTGTTTGTTGTTTCCCAGCAGCACTGATCCACCATCTTGATCACATAGCTCCTCGAACAATTCTCTGTTTGGTGTCATGTTCCAAGTGCAACCTGAATCCATAATCCACTATTTTCTTGAGTCGCCGCTTGAAACCACAAGAACATCAGATGATTTGAAGTTATCTTAAACAATGGTTGCGTTGCCATTATCCTTACCTCCATGATCTTTCATGCGTTCAGGGCACACCTTTCTTGTGTGGCCCTCCTTCTTACAGTGATAGCATCGAATACCAGACGCTTTGCCACTATAACACTTCTGCTGACTTTTACCTTTCTTCTTGTCGAACTTACCATCATTTCGCAAGAATTTTCCCTTAACGGCCAAACCTTCGCCCACCGTCGAAGGATTGTGCTCTTTTCGTTCGTTAAGGTCCTTAGAATACAAGGCTGATTGAACTTCATCAAAACTCAGGGACTCCTTTCCATACAGGAGAGTTTCTCTTACGTGAGTATTGTAACGCCCCAGTTTTAGTATTTTATTTAATTGAGTCGTTTTGATTATTTTATTATTATATTATTTTATTTTCGACTTTTATGTGAAAATATGTTATTTTTCATCGTGAATATATTTTATCGGGTTTTGGGAACGTTTGCGAGATATTTGAGTTGAGGGATAAAATAGTCTTTTTAGGGGATTAGATATTTTGAATAAATAGAATTGTGTGAGAAAATGAATTAATTTGGTTTGAGTAGAAAATAAGAAAATAGAAAAGAAAAAGAGTTAAGAAGAGAAAATAGGAGAGAAAGAGATAGAAAAGAAAATAGAGAGAAAAAGGAGAGAAAGAAAGAGGAATAAGAGAAAATAGAAGAAAAACTTGGAAAACCTAGAAATCATCAAGAACAATCATCTAGCAAGCTTGGAATCCGGGTAAGGGTGTGAAATCTTATTATCTCATAAATGTATATCATTATGTATGTGTTTGCTTGGATGTTTTCTTATTTTCCATAGCTTGAGTTCTAGGTTAGAATTGAGATTTTTGTGAGAAATCGATGGTTTTACGGTTGAAAATCGGTGTAAACGTAATAGAATACTTGTCATCATGATTGAATTATGTTTTGATGGTTATATGACAGTTGGAAATGTTTTGGGTGGTGAAAACATGAGTTTTGGAGGAACTGGTGCGCTGCTGGGTTTTTCTGAAAACGCAGGTTCGCACTGCGAATGGCTAGCGAGTGGGTAGCGAGCATTCGCTAAGTGTTCGCACTGTGAACGAAGTAGCGAAGGACGCGTTAGCTTCTGCCTTGGTTCGCTGGGTGCTTCGCAATGCGAATGGGGTAGCGAGCATTCACTGGGATGTTCGCACTGCGAACGATGAGAATTTTCTAGGCTATTTTGCTTCTGCCTTGGTTCGCTGGTGCACACGCACTGCGAATGGAGTAGCGAAGTACTCGCTGGGAGATTCGCACTGCGAATGTAGCAGTTTTTCCCAATTTGTTTTCACTGTAACTTTCGATCCGCTTATCCGATTTTTACATTCTTGGTATTATTGTGAAGCTATTGAGCTGTATTTTCTTATTATGATGATTTGGAAATTGTTAGCCGATTTAATTATGTCGAAAAGTCGGGAATAGTGTTTTTAGTGACTTTTTCCCGTTTTGAATGTGTGTTTGGATGTGAATCATACAATAGTGCATTGGTATGAATGTATATAGATTGTATGTGATAGTATGAGATGAATGCATTGTTTGAATTATTTTCAATGTATGAATATGATGATGTGATAATCATATTGTTGATTTGTGAAGATGCATTTGATTGTCATGAGTTCTTGTGTGTCAAGCATCATGATATGCATCTTGTGATCGTGTGCCCATGTGGGGTGTGAGCGATCAGATCGTGTGCCCATGTGGGGTGTGAGCGATCCATAAACGTCGTGTGCCCGTGTGGGGTGTGAGCGACGGATTGGTTCCAGAGGGAATCCGCTATAACGTCGTGTGCCCATGTGGGGTGTGAGCGATGATTATAGACGATCGTGTGCCCATGTGGGGTGTGAGCGATCCATAAACGTCGTGTGCCCATGTGGGGTGTGAGCGACGGATTGGTTCCAGAGGGAATCCGCTATAACGTCGTGTGCCCATGTGGGGTGTGAGCGATGATTATAGACGATCGTGTGCCCATGTGGGGTGTGAGCGATCGGGTCGTGTGCCCGTGTGGGGTGTGAACGATCCATAAACGTCGTGTGCCCGTGTGGGGTGTGAGCGACGGGGAACATCTTATGCCCGACGGGGAGTTACATTAAGTAACGAACGATGATTCCAATAAGTTCCTAAGTGAACTTGAGATGATTGACTCGGTACCCGCATTGCATTTGCATAGAGTCGTGAGTCGGTCTCTATGATTTGCATTTATCATCTTTATATGGTGCATTGATGAATAAACATGAATGTGTATGTTTATGTGGAATGATGGGAAATGTGAAAGTATGCATGATGAATATGCTTGGCTTTATATATATATATACAATGTGATGTATATGAGTGAATTGTGATGAATTGTGGTGAGAGTGTGAAATATGTATATTTTTATGCTAAGATATATAATTATATGCATTGTTATTATGATAATATTTCTCACCCTTCTGCTGTTTTATGATGCTCTATGAGGCATTGCAGAGTAGGTATGCTGGTGGTCTTTTGTGAAGCGTGTCTTCATTCTTTTGGTCGGTCGGCTCTGATATGTAGCACCGGGTAGCTAGGATGTATATGATTCTTTTGCGATGCGTTTACATGTATCTTGTTGATGAATGTTTATGTAAACATGAATTATGTTGGTGGATAATACTTGATGATGTATATATATGTTATATATTATTCAATGTTTAGATTTTCCGCTTTTATTCTGAATATTGAGGTGTGGGTGTAAGGACTAAGTTCCTCTGTTGCAAAGTTACCCCACTGTTGCATATCAATTGTTGAGCAGGTGTTGAATGTTTTAATTTTATGTATAATGTGACATGCCTCTTTTATACTATGTTTATAATTATACTTTGACGAAATTTTTAATATGTGCCTAAATGATTATTTTGGGGTATAAAAGGGGGTGTTACAAGTATGGGTTCTGGGCAAAGCACACAACAACAATAGTGCTTGATCATCATCATCGATCTTCACATCAATATATTCAAGATCAAGAATCTGCTTATTGAACATATCCAACTGCTCAGCCAACACTTAGCCTTCACACATCTTGAATGAATAAAAAGCTTGCTTCAAGTAGAGTCGATTCACCGGAGATTTGGTCATGTACAAACTTTCAAGTTTCAACCATAGCCCCGATGCTTAGTCTCCTTTGAAACCTGTCGAAGAAACTTATCACCAAGGCTCAACAATATTGCGTTATGGGATTTCTTTATCGAAGTTGTCTTTTCTTTTTCTGTTAACACAACTTGAAAGCTAAAAAAAAAAAATTCTTGTCCTATAGTCATCAATGTCAAAGGAATGACTGCACAAGCTCAAAATCTTTTTTGTCCTCCTGAGATTAAGAGCAAGGCAAAAACTCGAAATCAAAAAACAAATATTGTCCTCTAATATGTAAGGACAAGATATTACCCTCTAATGAGATTGACGGTGAAGATAATAACATTGAAATCGAGGCTGAGGATGAAAACAATACTGCAGTTAGGATTGATGATTTATTTCTTACTAGTGCCCATGTCCCTAGGAAGAAGAGAAACTATAGAAATAAGGTGATACATCAAACTTATATGTAATATGAATGTTGTTACATAGAGTTTCTTACATAATTTTGACTGACTATTTTACATTGTTTATTTTGTTTGGTTCGAAAAGCAAAAAAGTGAGAAATGTTACTCCAAGAAAGCAACTCTCAAGTAAAAAATGTTTTTTGTCTTACTAAAATTGAGGACACGGCAATTTTTTTGAAATACAATAATATATATTGTCCTCTAATGTTAAGAGTATAAAAATAACAGTTCGGAAACAGAAAAATAAAGACTGTCCTCAAGAAATGGAGGATATAGAGAATATTTTGGAAAATCATGATTGTCCTAAAAAAATCATGACAAAATAGAATCATTGCTAAATCCACATGAAGTTCAATTTGGATCTTTGTTAAGTATTCCAGAAATGCAACCCATTGCTCATGTCAATCAAGGAGTGTTGGAAATTATGTTGAAAGAACATGATAATAGTAATTTGACATTAGCAGATGACAACAATAACTAAGAAGTTTTGCCTAAGATTACTGAAGATTTTTCAAAGTATGATGATCTCATAGCAAGTTTCTTTAAATAGTTTTTAATTTCTTTTTTACATAAAGATGTAAAATAGTCAATAATCAACACTTACAAATAAAGGATGATATTTTGTTATTTGCTTTAATCTTTTAAGATGTGATTTTGTTAATCCTTTTTAATTTGTTCTTCATAGTATTTATATTATAAGAGTATGATTAAATTTAAGAATGTGATTTTGTTAATCTTTTTAATTTGTTCTTCATAGTATTCATATTATAGAGTCCAAAAAGAGCAGCTTCTCAACATATGTCTAAGCCAAGTTTGAGTCATAAATACTATAATATATGATTAAATTTTATTTATTTTCTCATCAAACTCTAAATTATTAGATATTTTGTATTATATATTTAATTTTGACCAACAACCACCTTAAATGTCAGTCTTTTTTTTAAATGTATGGCATTTGTAAGTCTTAGTAAAACGTTTCATCATTTTTAGAAACAAACAAAATTATATTTTTTAATCGTTTACTAAAATTAATTATTTACAATATTAAAAAATATAGTAAAAATTTAATTGTAAAATTATTTTTAGATCCAATTAATTCATTTAATAATTTGGACGAATCTATGCTTTTTAAAATTTTGAAAGATCCACCAAATTATGATTTTTAAAATATCCAATAGATAAAATCAAAATAATTTAGGTATGAAATAAATTTAAGTAAAAAACACAAAAAGAAAAAAGTAAAGAAAAAAATTGAAAAAATATATTTGAATTTGTTTAATATATATAAAATAATTTATAACTTAATAAAAATATATGAAATATTATTAAACTATAACATATATAATTTCATCATATATTCATTTATTATTATATTATTTTTAAAATATAAGAAACCAAAGATTTGAAATAAAAGTTTGGGTTGAATTTCATTATATATTTAATTATATATTTTAATAAATTATAAATTTATTTAAATAATATATTTAATTTTAAATATTTTTATTTTAAAATGAGATTTAAAAATTCATTTAAATTTAAAAAATATATATTTATCTTTTAATATATATTTTAGGATTGATTGGATGAATATCTATTTTTTTTTATAAGCAAATTCATTAATTGAGATTAAGGAAATCTCCTACCAAAGAAATACAACCACCAATATTCAGAAGCATTACAGAAAATCTAAAGGGAACTTGTACCACTCGTACAGCCTACACTTCTTACTATCCTTTCTACCGAGAATCTGTCAGTTTCACGAATAAATTTTGATGTCACTAAATATGTCATCTACATCAAAAAAGGAATCATTAAACAAAATGTTATTCCTAACCTTCCAAATGACCCAACACGATATGAACTAGATTGAACTAGCCTTAACCGCTTTACAACGACCACGAAGTCTACTATTCCACACCTTTGCATGACTACTACTACTGGAAAATTCCTGAATATTCAATATGTTAACCCACTCACAAATCTTGTTCCAAACCACAATGGATTTAGGACACGAGAAGAAAAGGTGAGAGGCTTCCTCAAGATGACGGAAACAAAACACGCACACCTTATCGTGAGCATTAACGATAATCCTCCGAGCAAGCAAGTTCGATCTAGTTGGCAATCTGTCAAGAGTCAGCCTCCAGCTGAAAATATGGACCTTCGCCGGAAGACACGAATTCCAAATAACCTCCAAGAGATCCATGATTTCTGCATCAATTTTGTTGGCTTGGGGTGAGTGCAGCGATGAAATATAGAGAGATTTAACCGAAAACACTCTATTTTCGTTAAGAATCCAAAACCACTCGCCAGGCGTATTTTTTCGAATAGTGCAGCAATCCAACATTGAGCAGCAAGCATTCCACTCTTGGGCAGGCAAAACAGCTTCAGATTCCATCGATTGAAACAAATTCCAAATCCACTGATCTCCTACCCAATAACACATATCCGACACAACAAGCATCTTCCTGCTGCAGGCCTGGAACAGAGAATGGAATTTCTGCTTCAAAGGTAATTCACCTAACCACAAAGCCTGCCAGAAAGCAACTTCTGTACCCCCTCCTATAGAACATTCCATGAAACTACAGAAATTGCCACTATGCTCTGAAACTGTTACCGACATGATATCCTTCATCTAGAGCGAATCCGAGCTCTGACTGCCACGATCAACGTAAGAATGCGCCTTAATACTGAGATTCCCATATCTTATAGTAAGGTACTGTCTCCAGATTTCATTCCCTCCTATATGGAACTTCCAAATCCACTTAGCAAGGAGACCACGATTGAAACGACCTACGTGTTTAATACTGATGCCGCCTTGCTCCTTTGGTTTACAAACTGCATTCCAAGACAACCAAGGAACATAACTATGATTAGAGTTACCAGCCCACAAGAACCGACGTTGAATAGCGATGATTTCCTTCACTACTTTCTTTGGAGCTTTGAAGAAAGCAAGATGATGAATTGGAAGATTAACCATTACCGAGTTTATGAGGGTGACTCTACCACCCATTGACAGATTCCTACCAGTCCACTTATTCAATCTATTCCTCATACAAACCAGCACCGGAGTCCAAAACGAGTACCTACGATGATTACCGCCCACCGAAAGACCACGAAAACTGAAAGGGAGGTTTCTAGATTCGCAGTGAAGAAACAATTCAGCAGCAGAGAGCAAAGCTGAATCCACCCCAATCCCGTACAGGAAGCTTTTTGAAAAATTAATTTTAAGACCGGAGATCAATTCAAAAGCTCTCAAGATAGACTTGAAGGCCCAAAATTTTTTAATCGAACCATCACCTATGAGCAGCGTATCATCAGCGTACTGAAGTAATTTAACAGTAGGGTGGCCTTCAATTTTGAACTCAGATAACATGTTACTTATAGAAGCAGAATTCACCAGACTGGCCAGACCTTCAGCAGCAATGACGAAAAGAAAAGGAGCAAGGGGATCACCCTCCTTCAATCCCCTACCAACCTTAAAGTCTTTTGAGGGACTACCATTGATCAGAATCGACAAATAATTATTGAAAACCGAGCCCCTAATCCATTTATTCCACTTACTCCCAAATCCCATCTTGATAAGCATATCTTCCAGGTAGGTCCAATCCACACAATCATAAGCCTTAGCGAAATCGACTTTAAAAAACAGGCATTCCTTCTTGAACCTCTTAGCATAATCGGCTATCTCACTAGCCAACAAAACTCCGTCGAAAATCTGGCGCCCCGGGATGAACGCAGATTGCGAGGGGGAGATAAGTTTGTGAATGACTTTCCTCAGTCTGCCAGCAAACGACTTAGAAATTATCTTAAGGACACAACTAACAAGGCTTATAGGCCTGAAATCTTCTAGAAGTTGAGGGTTACTGATCTTCGGGACCAATGAAATGAAGGAAGAAGCGAACAACTTAGGCAGGTACCCTGTATGAAAGAATTCCTTAATGCAGTTCTGAAAGCCCTCACCCATAATTTCCCAACACGATTTAATGAACTTGAAGTTTAAACCGTCGACTCTCGGACACTTATTATCATCGTAATTAAACACTGCCTCTTTCACCTCAGCTGAACTGAAATCAGCATCAAGAAAACTCTTGTCTTCCTCTTCCAAACGCACCACTGAGAGACAATCACTTCTGAACTTAAGCAGGTTATGGTTGCTAAATCTATCCTCAAAGAAGTTGACTGCTTCTAATTTGATATCCTCTGGCTCCTCTACTAGAATACCTCTCACTTTAACTGCAGGAATATGATTCGATCGGGTTCTCGACTTCAAGGAATTATGAAAATATTTTGTGTTAAGGTCACCATCCTGGACCCAACTGACCCTGGCTTTTTGAGCCAGCATACTTTCTTTCAATCTCAACTTCTTCCACATTTCCTCCTGAACCTATAAATACTCCCTCCTGGACGCGTCACCTAGGATACTAGAAGTAGATTCAGAGCCATTCTCAAAGAGATTAAGTTTCTGAATGTTCTACTCAATCTCCAAATCCAACCACCCAAACAATTCTCGATTCCACACACGCAAATCGGCTTTAAGAGCTTGCAATTTCTTAATAAGGATGTTGCATTTCGAACCTCCGAACTTGTACGAGCTCCACGAATTTTTGACGAAAGGAATGAACTCCTTATGAGAGAACCAACAATTGAAGGTCCTAAAAGGTTTAGGCCTTCAATTGACAAAGCTGGACTTCAACCACACAGGGCAATGATCTGAGACATCGCGGAGACCAAACTCTTGATTCTTCAAAGACAGGACTGATATAGCGAGGTCATCCGCAAGGATTCTATCAAGCCTACTTCTACTCTTACCGTTCGAATTAAACCAAGTGAAACGATTACCGGAAACCGGGAGGTCTACCAAATTCAAGTTCTCAATAAACTCATTGAACTCCTTCATTTCTCGACTATGATACACACTAGAGCCTTTTCTCTCCTCCCCATTTTTAACAGAGTTAAAATCACCCCCCACAATCCAGCCTCCTCCCAGGAACCTACCTTTTAACTCAACTAACTCCCTCCACAACCTCTTCTTATCAGCGAATCCACACGGAGAGTACACATTAACCACAGTCATAACTTGAGATTTCCACAAGATCTGCACTCCCAGATAACCATTACCACGAAAGCTTGAGATGGCCTTAATCGAACGACTCTTCCACATTGTGAGAATACCACCTGATCTGCCTACAGAGTTCATAACGGACCACTCGACATCACAATCTCTCCCCATACTATGTATAAAACCTTCATCCATATTAGTAGCTTTTGTCTCCTGCCGAAGGCAAATATCTTCTTTACCTCTCAAAATGGAAAGAGAGATTCTCTTCCTTTTGATAGCACTACAACACCCTCTCACGTTGTAAGATATAATATTCATTTACCACTGCTAGCTACAACCATCTTTCTAGATCTTGCTTCCTTATCATTACTATCGAGTTTCCTCAATAATCCAATGAAGCCCTCATCATCCATATCTCCTTGGATACCCAGTTTTTTCAGGGACAAACACACCTTATTAGGAACCTCTTCAAGGGCCATACGGCATCTCACATTACCTCTTTCTACATCTGTATCTGTTATAGATTCACAGCACAAGAGAGAAGAACTAGACGCGTTTTGGGAACTTCTTCTAGGTTTCTTCTTATTAGCCACCCTGCCATTACTCCCATTATGTTTTTCCTCAGAAGTTTTCATCGCTGAATAAAGAAAAGTGGAGAAATAGGAGGGGGTGTATGGAATCTTAATACAGTCATAAACCTCATGGAGGAGTTTCTTCTTCTTAGTCCTTCCCGAATTAGAAGGCCCAACTAAACCTCCTGGGGGCCCAGAAATCGGGTTAGGGAGCCCCAGGTCCACCACTAACTCACCTTTAAGATGAATATCTATTTTAACACCCTTAGTTTCTATGAATTAAATTTTTTTTGAAAAATCATAAAAATGAAGAAAAAACTTTTGATGGATAGGCTCCTAGAAAAATAAATTAAAAATCTTAATTACGGTTGTTTCTTATGCTTATGTCTCTTGAAAGTGTTTCATAGAGTTTCTCCTTTATAAATATTATCCAAGGGTTAAGTCCCTCATAAGTGGTTTCCAACACAGGTTTTTTAGACGAATTTTCTTTGGAAAAATTGTCAACAGAGCTAACTAGCATTTTGGAAAAAATAACACTATTTCATAATTTTTAAATTGACCAAATCACTTAATTGACATACCAAAGCTAAACGGGCTAAAGTGGGAACCAACTAGAGGAAATAACGAGTTAAGATTGGATTGATGACCCGCTCTGATGCCTTTGTTTTAAGGGATGTACTTAGTGGCCAACTGCCCTCCTGTGCTGTTTTTATTATTGTTGTAGTTGTGCTTACCTTCTCTCAACCGATTCTTTCTGGGAAGTGAGGTTCCAGGTGTATTGATATAGTCTTATTAGTGGCGTGGTTGAGATTATTTTTTCTTGCACTACTACAAAAAACCCATTTAACGACGCCAGGTTTACCACGGATTCGTATCCCACAATTGTAATAGGTTAAAAAATTTATAACGCCATATTTAACGACGGTTGTACTAAATAACCGTTGTAATACAAGCAGTGTAACAAGCTTCGATTCTCAGCTACTACATTTTTTCCATATTTTTACATTTTAAACACGTTTGTATTAAAACACCGTTGTAATACATGTAACAAGCTTCGATTCCCAGCAACTATTTTTTTGTCATATTTTTATATTTTAAACATATATTTTATTTCTTTTGTTAGTGTTACGGGGATTTAACCTTAAAAATCAAAATTCATCATTGTTTTTCTTTCAAACATATATTTTATTTCTTTTGTTAGTGTTTCTAAGTGCAAGAGAATAGTATATACAACTTTAAAAATAAAACTGTAAGACATGAGCATATATAAAATAACATTTTATTAAGATTCCATTAAGAAGAGTACATTGATAATCATATTACATATATTTATCAATGTCAGAGCCCATAGCTGCAAATGCATCTTCATAATCCAGACATCTCTCATCACTCCCCTCATCGGAATCATAATAAACATTCCTCATTTTCTTCTCTATCTTTTTCTTCTTCAGCTTCTTCTTCTTCTTCTTCTTCTTATCCTTCCTCACCCTTAAGGCATCCATGACGTTGGCCGCTGGTTGGACCTCCTCAATTGGCGCCTGGTGTTCCTCATTGGTGATGTTTCTAGCATTCTCATTTGTAGAACGCATTGTTACGAAGAATATATTATGAAGAAATGTAAAGTTGTCTATTTATAGATGATATTGAAGATGAAAATTCTGATAGTTTAATGCTTGCAATGATGATAACTTGTAAATGGTTGATATTCTGGAACGATATTTTTTGAAAAACGGAGAAAATTTTAAATCATTATGGCCAGAGTGTTCTCTACTCCGGGAAGAGCAAGGGTTATAATATTACAACGGTTAGTAATAATAACCGTAGCGATACTCCTTATTCTAGGTACAAGGTTCAACTCCAGGCAACAACATTTTTCTATTTTACGTAATTATAGAAAAATGTTGTTGCCTGGAGTCGAACCTTGTACCAATTATAAGGGGTATCGCTACGGTTAATCTAATTAACCGTTGTGATATTATTAAAATAATATATATACTTATCATTACGGTTATTTTAGAAAACCGTAGCGAAATATTTACCTATATAAGGGAATTAACTTTTTATTATTGACAGAAGCGCCGTTTCCTTCACAGCGAAACCCTAGCACCCATTTTTGGCAGCAAACTTTAACTTTTTATAGAATCTGCGAAAAGAAATACAAGAAGTATGAAGCTTTTGATTTAAGCTTCTTCCTCCTTGTATTTCTTCTTGCAGAATCTAAAACTAGATGAACATGGTGATGATGCTGGCGGTAGCAAGCGTAATGTACATATTGTTTATGGAAAATAAGGTATTCTTCTACTTCAATGTTTTTGTTAGATAGTTCCCATTATCTCGTTTGCATCATGTTGTTTTTATTGATTGTTCTCATTTTGTGCAGATTCGACTTCAATGCTTCACAAGCAAGGTGAACTTCATTGTAATGGTACAGTCCCACTTGTTAGGGTTTTGTTTCAACTTTTGGTTGTTTTGTTTTGAATACTAACTAATTTTCTTCATTGCTTCCCACTTCTTAGGGTTTGTTTCACATGGTGATGATGATGGTGGTACATATATATATGAATTCATTCTTATAAGGTACATATATATGAATTCATTCTGATATTGTATATGAAATTTAGTTTATTATATACTATGTATATTGTTTTTTTCACTATCCTTTTACTGAAAATGCAATCAGTTAAATTGATATAGAACATTATTTTATATATACTATGTATATTGTATATAGTTAAATTGAATACTAACTAATTTTCTTCATTGCTTCCCACTTCTTAGGGTTTGTTTCACATGGTGATGATGATGGTGGTACATATATATGAATTCATTCTGATAAGGTACATATATATAAATTCAATCTGATATTGTATATGAAATTTAGTTTATTATATACTATGTATATTGTTTGTTTCACAATCCTTTTATTGAAAATACAATCAGTTAAATTGATATAGAAACTTATAATCTGAAATTAAGATTTATTTTAAAACCAACCTTTATCATGTCAATGTTTTCCGAATCGCATCCATTTCATTCAACACATTTAATGTTCCTTAACATAAAATTTATGGTCCAATGGTCTGTTTGCTTCAATTCATCGATATCTTTTATTATAGTTTACCTCATCGTCGTCACTAATCATCGTGGTTGTTAAGATCATGATTGTTATGATGACAAAATCGCGATGATTTTTGGCGATGATGAGGTAAACTATAATAAAAGATATCGATGGATTGAAGGGAAACCGACCATTGAACTATAAATTTTATGTTAAGGAACATAAAATGTGCGGAATGAAATGGATTCAATTCGGAAAACAGTGGTGTGTTTAAGTTGGTTTTCAAGAACAGTTTAATTTTCAGATTATATAGTTCTTTACCAATTTTAATGGTTGTATTTCTTTAATTAGGTGTATGGTAAAACAAGCAATATACATTTGTATTTAATAAACTAATGGTACATTCCACAACGGTTGAGACACATAACCGTTGTGATAGTTAATATATATTACAACGGTTGATACTCATAACTTTTGTGATAGTTAATATATATTACAACGGTTGAAATAACTAACCGTTGCAATATAACGCGCGCGCTTTCAGAATACAACAACGGTTTCCAGACCGTTGTAGAAACAGCGAACTTACAATGACAATCTACATAAAAACGCCTTCGCCCATGTCATTATATGTCATTCTCAACCGTTGTTAAATGAGTTTTTCGTAGTAGTGTTGTAGTGGTTTGGCTTTGCTGGCCTCCTCTTGGGTGGAGTTCTGTGTGTTCAATTTTAGTACACTTGATGCTCATGGTTTGTATTTAATCTTTTCTTTAATATGATTTGATCTGCTCTTCTATTAGAAAAAAAGCATAGAGTAAAGAGCAATAATCTGATGGAAAAATAAACTCTCAATCAAACCAATTAACCATTAAATACCACACGTGAGACCTAAAATTTATTTTGGGTTTCCTAAAACTACTATCAATCCTCCTTGATATACTCCTCTTATAAGTTAAGTCATAAGTTCTTCTACCAACTTGAGGTCCCACAAAAACAAAGACCTCCTAAATTTTAGACCTACTAATAATATAAATTTAAAGAGGGTATGTTTTTGTCCCTGATACACAAAAATTTTGTAACAAGTTATTTTATTGAAAATTTTAGTAACTTAAAGATATCCATAATGAATATGATGTCACAAAACATTAGTGAAGAATTTACAATTCTCTCGCAATTGGTGCAAAATAAATCATTTTTTTGTTAGTAGTTAAAGAGAAAATTATAAATACCTCATTAATTACGAGATATTAATTTCGTAAAAAATCTATGACAAATTCTTTTTATGTCATTAAATTAAAAGACTATGATTCAGTTATATTTATTTTCATCATTAATTAGTAAGAATATAATCTAGTTTAGTCTAAGATGTCTTCTTCGCATGTTTTTTTGTTTATCTTTATGTTTTACTTGCCTTCTTTAATGCTTTCTCTATTGCTATAAACATTCATATTTTATCTATTTTGTGGCACTCTTATGTTGTGGTATGGATTAGATACTTTGATTGCAAACCTTGAGGGAAAGACTCTCTATCCGAGTCTAGAGTGCAAATTTAAGATATGATAGGTTGAGCATTATGGGCTCCAGAGAAGCTGTTCTCGTAAGAGTCGATACGAGAACCTCACTTATAGTAGATTTTATTGAGAATATTGACGACCGTCAAGCTGTTGGCGTAAGCACTCAATGTTTTCTTTAGGATCCATGACTCTAAGGACCTTTGTAGAACCTAAAACTTTTGCCCTACTAGGATTGATGGTCACGTAGTGCAGGTGTTTAAGAAGCTTTTCTCATGTGGGTCGGTACAAAAATTTCACTCAAAATAAACTTTCTTGATGGAGTTGTCGCCCGAGAATGACTGACATACGGAACAAACTGTCCAAGAAGTCCATAATACACTAAAACTTTGTAACCAGTTATTTTATTGAAAAATTTAATAACTTAAAGTTATCTATAATGAATATCAATGTCGCAAAATATTAGTGTAGGATTTACAATTCTCTCACAATTGGTCCAAAATGATCATTTTTTCTTGTTGTCGAAGAGAGAATTATAAATACCTCATTAAATTATGTTTATGGCATTAAATTTAAAGAATATGATTTAGTTATGTTTATTTTCATCACTAATTTGTAAGAACATTTGTAATATTTTTTTAGTAGAGAATAGTTTTTATAAGTTTTTATTGTTTTTATAGTTATGTTTAAATGAAAAGAATAAGTAGCAAAAAAATGATCATTTTAATTTTTTAAAGTAGAGAATAGTTTATATAGTTTTTTTTTGCATGAAAATAAATGACATAAAATAAAATGAAGATTTCGTCATTACATATTTATCATGCATATTCATAGGTCGGTAATATTCTCCTTTACTTAGTTATTAATATTATTATTTGTTTCTTTCATTGGTATATCATGTCAAACTCACTACAAAAAAATGGATAAATTATAGCGATTAAATTTAGAAGATTGTCGTGGTTTTAGTGATCACATTTACATAAACGACGTTTTATAAAACACCATGACTTCGGTCTGAAAATATTAGTCGGAACTATAACCATGGTATGGCGGTTTTTCGTTGAAAGTAATGGCGATTTAGAAGGCCATATTTTTCAAAAAATTAATATAATGACTTATATCGATTGTAACCGCCTTAATATACTCAAAATTTTTTAGTCTAAAACCGACACGGGGTTTCTGGTTTTGCTCGGTTCTTTCAGTAATGGCGTTTGAAAAGAATAGTGGACATAACAGGGGGTTCTGGACGGAGGTGGGTAAGAAGAAGAAGATTTCTGGGTGGATTCATTCATCTGGGAGTTTGTCGATTTGGAAGAATGTTAGAGGTAAAGTTACGGAACTGGATCTGAAAGAGGCATCCTCGTTTTTCTTCACTCAGTTCCCAGATTCGTACGAAGCTAGACACATGTATGAAATCTTTAAGGACTTTGGTGTTATTCTAGAAGTGTTTATACCTGGAAGGCTTGATATTAGGGGAAAAAGGTTCGGATTAGTTAGGTTTAAAAGAGTTGAAGATGAACATCTTCTTGCCAATGATCTAGACAAGATTGTCATTAATGAGATTAAGATATTCGTCAATCTTCCAAGATTTAGAAGAGAGTTCAACGATGTGGGTGGATTTCCTCACAAGGATAGTAGGAGGCAGGATAAGAAACTCGAGAGTGGTTATCCGATCAGGAAAGAGAAATGGAGACTTCTAGAGGATAAAGTTACGTTTGCTCAGGCTGCTAAAGGGGTTCGTGAGAACGTGCTCAATCTGAATCTGAACAGGAATCAAGTACGCCTTGGTGATAAACCTAATTTCGCACATTTAAGCTTTGAAGTCAAAGATGAGGACTTAGAAAGGTTCGAGCAGGCGTTCACTGGGGTTCTGGAGATTCCGGGTTCAGCTGTTGAAGTATCGGAAGTATTCAAAATGGAAGGTTTTTTTAATATTAAGGTTACTCCTATGGGGGCTAACTTGTGTCTGTTAGAAGAAGATAATGTGGGGGACATAAGAAAAATGATATCTGAAGATTCAGCCTGGATCTCTAAATGGTTCTCTGAGATACACCCTTGGTGTCCTAATGACGTAGATCAGGAGAGACTTACTTGGGTCAAAATATTTGGGTTGTCGTGCCACGTATGGGGGGAGAAATTCTTTAAATTTTTAGCTGCAACCACGGGAAGCTTTGTTAAGATGGATGATGATACAGGGAAACACGCGAGATTTGATGTAGCAAGAATCTTGATACGGACGAAATGCGCTATGAATCTAAATGAAGTTGTAAACGTTGATGTTAATGATATGGTGTATAGAATCAAGATAGTGGAGGATTCTTTTGGTCCTTATATTAGAGATCAACGTAAGGCCAAAGGTTCTTGTCTAGTTGAGGATAGCTCAGAGGAGGTGGAGTCTGAATCAGATTCTGAAGGTTTGGGGGAGTACTGGGAGAATTCTCCTAGGGTCTTCAGTACACAATCTAAGTCTTCGGGGTTCAGTCCTCAGGATTTGGAGGGGAGAAAGCTTGAGATTCCTGGTATGGATTTGGAGAAAGGAGTTAGAGGTGCTAGTGGGGAAGCTCATCTTAGTCTGGTTTCTAAAAGTAGGTGTAGTAACAATTCAGTGGCTGGGGATTCTAGCAATTCAGCTGTTCATAGTCTTCTATCAACTGATTGTGATAGACTGGACACTGTTATTAGTGTTGGGGTAACATTGATAAAAATAAGATTACAAGCTCTTACCCTGATCATGTAACTTGTTCTCTGGAGATACAAAAGAGAGACGCAGTTGTAGTTTTGGATAAGAAGATGGGGGAGGAAAACTCTGCTTTGGGAGGTTTGGCAGGCGATTTAGCTGTCTCTACTAGTCAAAGGACATTAAATGGAGCTGGCTCAGGACTTGGCAACTCAGAAAGTATGGGCGGGTTTTTACTGAGGAAGAAGAAGAAAAAGAAGAGTATGGAGGATATTTATTAGAACATTAAGATCCCTTTCCATCCCTCGTATTACGCTTCTCTGCTATATGCTGAGGATTCCCATCCTAAGTATTCTAAGGCTTTAACTAGACAACCTGAAAGTAGTATGGTAAATTCTACCCCAGTCCAAAATAGTAAGGTGCCAGATTCGATTGATAACTTAATTTCTGATTCTGGTTTTATCCAGAGTAATTCTAGAATTAAGAAGAAGTTGGAGAGCCTTCATGCTAGAGTGTGGAAGTCAATCAAAACTTTAGGGATAGAAGCTGAGGAGGGTGATGAAGTGTTTGAAAACATTTTAAGAAATTTAGAAGAGGCTGATAGGAAAGCGAAGAAAGGAAAGAAGGTGGCAGCTACAGTTACATCATGAACATGGTCTCGTATAATGTTAGAGGGTGTGGGGAAGTATTAAAAAGGAGGAAGATTAGAGATACGCTTTACAAAGTTGGTGCAGAAATTTGTTTCTTACAGGAGACTAAATGTACATGTGTTACTGATGAGTTAGTGTACAGTGTGTGGGGTGATAGGACCTGTCAGTGGTCTGCAGTAAATTCTATCGAACTTTCAGGAGGTTTAGTGACTATCTGGAAAGCTGGTGTTTTGGATCCTATATGCAGTTATAGGGGAAATGGTTATCTGGGGATGCAAGTTATTTGGAGAGGATTGAAGTGCTATATGTTTAACATTTACTCACCATGTAATATCTCAGAGAAAAGGGAACTTTGGTCTTCTCTTATCAATCTTAAAAATAGCTTGGAACCTGGGGAGAGGATTTTAGGTGGTGATTTTAACTCAATCAAAAGTACAGGGGAACACATTGGTTATACATGCCTTAACAGAAGACATATGCTCGAATTTTCTGAGTTCATTAGTATGATTGGATGTGTTTATTTGCCTCTATGTGGTCTCAAATATTCTTGGTTCAAAGCGAAAGAAAAAATTTGCAGCCGTCTCGATAGATTTCTAGTTACTCCTGGGCTTTGTAATGATTGGAATATGGTGACTCAAAGGATTAGAGAACGTGATGTGTCAGATCATCGGCCTGTTTGGATTGCAGCCAAAAATACAAAATGGGGACCCAATACGTTCAAGGTTATGTCGTGTTGGTTCGATCATTCAAGTTTTATTCCGTTTATCAAGAAGGAGTGGGAAGATTGTAAAGTGGTGAGGAAAGCTTCTTTTATTCTGGCCAGGAAGATGTAACATCTCAGGGAAAGGCTTCGTTGGTGGAATACTAATATCTTTGGCTGGGTTGAAACCAAAATCAAGATGGACACGGGTGTAATTAATGAGTTAGAAGACTTGATGGTTCTAAATAGAGGAGAAATTGCGAATAAGGAGCTGGCGAAAAGGAATAAGGTTGAGGACGATCTCTGGAAATCGATTAGGATAAAAGAAAGTATCCTAAAACAAAAATCAAGATCGAAATGGATTGAGGATGGAGACACCAATACAAAGTATTTTCATGCTGCCTTTAGGAAACGTATGAACTTGAATACTCTCAATGCAGTTCAGGTTAATGGAAAAGTTGAGGAGGATGTGACAAGGGTTAAAGAGTTCGTTAGGGATCATTTTGCAAAGAGGTTTAGCATGGTGCCTAGACCATTCCCTTTTGTTGGTGAGTCTTGTTTCAAAAGGCTATCCAGCCTGGACAGGGAGGAATTAGAGACAACAGTGAATAATCAAGAGATAAAAGGAGTGGTGTTTGAGTATGCTGGGGATCGTAGTCCTGGCCTGGATGGCTTTAGCTTTGAGTTCTTAAAAAGGTGTTGGGATATAGTAGGTGTAGATTTTGCAAACTGTGTAAAGGAATTATTTGCTGGCGAAAAGTTACATAAGGTTTTTGCTTCCTCTTTTGTGGTCCTTATTCCTAAACACGACTGTCCTACTAAATTGGAAGACTACAGGCCTATTTCTCTAGTCAGCTCTGTTTATAAAGTAATGGCTAAAATTCTCTCGAATAGGCTTAAAAAGAAGATAGGAGGCATTATCTCAAATACTCAAACGGCGTTCTTAGAGGGTAGGAACTTGTTAGATGGAGTTTTTGCTCTAAATGAGATTGTAGACTTTGCCAAGCGGTCCAAGAAGGAATTGTTGCTTTTAATAGTTGACTTCGCTAAAGCTTATAATTGTGTCGACTGGAATTATTTAAGAGATGTCATGAAACTCATGGGATTTGGTAACAAATGGTTAAGTTGGATGGAGTTGGAGGTTTTCAACAGTTTCTCTTATGTACTGATTAATGGGAGTCCAACCCTGGATTTCAGTGTTTCTAGGGGACTTAAACAAGGGGATCCGCTTGCTCCCCTCTTATTCACTATTGCTGCAGCGGGGCTTGCTGTTATAATGAAAAGAGCAGTGCAAAGTGACATCTATCCAGGTTTCAAAATTAGTCCTGAGCTTTCTTTTCATCTGTTGCAGTATGTTGATGATTCGATACTTCTTGGTGATGGGTCATGGAAGAACATTCTGGCTGCAAAGATTATTCTGAAAGGTTTTCACCTAGTATCTGGTCTGGATATTAACTTCAGTAAGAGTTCTCTGATTGGTGTTGGAGTGGACGAGTCAAAACTTTTGGCCGCTGAAAGGTAACTCGCCTGTAGGATTTCTGCTTTCCCGTTTAAGTTTTTAGGTATCCCTATTGGTGGAAACCATAGATTAATATCCTTCTGGAAACCGTTGATCGACATAATTCGTTCTAGATTGAATTCATGGAGCAGTCGTTTCCTATCTATAGGAGGTAGGATCACCTTGATCAACTCTGTCCTAACTAATCTACCAATTCACTTGATGTCTTTCTTTAAACGCCCTGTACAAGTGATTCGTATTCTTACTTCTATTCAAAAGTCTTTTTTATGGAACAGAATGGTGAACAAAAGAGGCGTCTCGTGGGTAAGATGGAGTATGGTATGTAGAAGTAGGGAAAAAGGTGGCTTAGGGGTGAAAGATCTAAAACTTTTCAATAGAGCACTGTTGTATAAATGGATTTGGAGAATTTTGGTCAAGAAGGATACATTGTGGAAGGATTTTATTAAGGTCAGGTATCCTAATAATCAGTACGGTTTCCATACTGGTGAATGTCACAATCTTTTGATTTCCCCCTCCAATTGGTGGCGTGATTTGTTACAAGTCTCAACTATGTGTGGTATAAAAACTGTTTCTAAGTTAATTTCCTACAACATAGGAGATGGCAGTACAGACTTGTTTTGGTTGTCAAGATGGGCTGGGGATAGGATCTTGGCTGAGGTTTTTCCAGACCTGGGTCAGTGTGCTGAGAATTTAGGCAGTTTTGTGGTGGATAACGGCTCTTGGGTGGAGGGACGCTGGCTTTTGAACATCAAGTTACTTTCTGATATCCTACCTGAGCATGCTCAGTTGCAGTTCACAGAGCTAATGGTTTTGCTGTCTGGTTATTCTCCGTCTGTAGGCGCACCGGATTCCGTCATTTGGCTGTTAAACGAAGACGACAAATTTTCTGTTTCTACCTTATATTCGTTTTTGCAGGAATATTCTGAGAATTCAGCTGCTCAACTAGGTGAAGAATGCAGGGCCGCATTTAAATTAATGTGGCTAGCTCACGTTCCGTTCAAAGTTAAAGTGTTTGGGTGGCGAGTGTTGCATAAGAGGCTTCCGACGCGGGATAACCTAGTGCGTAGAGGTATCATTACTAATAGACATGAAATGTCTTGCCCATTCTGTTTTTTAGAAGCCGAAACTGTAGAGCATGTTTTATTTCAATGCCACAAATCTGGTCGGGTTTGGAACTATGTTTGTAATTGGTTGGGAATTCGAAAAATTTTGGTGGGTACTATTTTGAATCATCTCACTTGTTGGATAATGGGGTGTGTAGGTAGGAAATTTTTGGTTAGTAAAGCGGTGGGATTTTGGTTGGCTATTTGTTGGGTCATTTGGTCATCCCGTAATAATATTATATTTCGGGATGAATTTTGGGACCTTGATACGATTTCGAATCGTATTCTCATTTTGACTTGGTGATGGTTAGGTAAATATCACTCAAGTTCTTCAATTTGTAATTATTACACTTGGGTAAATTCTCCAAGTGATTTTTGTGGCCTTTGATTTGTGTAAAGAGTCTTTTGTATACGGGTTGGGATGCCCCTCTGTATCCATTGATATATATAAATTTAGCTTATAAAAAAAAACCGACACAGTACACTACCACTAATAGTTCAATATGATTTAAATATTTTATTTTTAATTATTTTTTGTAACAAAGTTGTTGAATATATTATAAAAATATTTAATTGACAAAACATTAACAAGTATATATATATATATATATATATATATATATATATATATATATATATATATATATATATATATATATATATATATGTATATGAGAGATTGAGTGATATTTACAGGGATTGAGTGGTATTGGCTCCCGAGAAGCTGTTCTTGTAAGAGTCTATACGAGAACCTCACTTAGAGTAGATTCTATTGAAGATATTGACGACCGTCAAGCTGTTGGCCTAAGCGATCAATGTTTTCATTGGGATCCAGGACTCTAAGGACCTTTGTAGAACCTCGAACCTTTGGCCTACAGGGATTGATGGTCACGTAGTACGGGTCCCCGAGAAGCTTTTCTCGCGTGGGTCAGTACGAAGATCTCAATCAGAATAGACATTCTTGATGGAGTTGTTGCCTGGCAATGACTCACATATGCAACAATCAGTCAAGGAAATCAATGACACTGAGACTATTGTCTTGAACCCACTGTCAATGGTCACGTAGTGTGGGTCTCCGAGAAGCTTTTCTCGCGTGGTCGTTACGAAGACCTCACCCAGAATTGATTTATATGATGGGGTTGTAAACCGGCATTCTTCTATTGTGCGTGATGAATAGTCATATGCATCCATGACTTTGGGCTTCCTGTTTAACCTTAGATCCTACCTGGTGAGATCCCTGTTTAGGAAAGGAATTAGACTAATCCTCCATCCATACCTCAGACGTTTGAGACCCTGTACCTGCATAATTCATGAGATATCATTGCATCCATTTACATACCATTGCATTCCTTGATGCATCCATTTACATACCATTACCATTACATTCAAGTTATCAAGAAGCTTATTTTCATCTGTTCTCATCTTCAGATTTGTTGAGCTACGGTCAAGCTAATTCCTCAACACAAGTACGGAACCAGAGCCAACGTCAAAAGAAGAATGGATGATCAAGAGCAAAATAACGAATGAGTTAGGGAAGACATTGATGATTTGAAAAGCAGTGTGAGCAAGATCATGGAAATGTTACAAGCTTTTACTACTAGGGAAACTCAACCTCAGAGATTGACCATGTGCCTCAGACACCAATTACTACTTGACCAGAATTTGGTCTACCACAGAATTACTCTCCACCATTTGAAAACACTACAAGGGTTGACCTATCTGTACTGCTAGTATTCTAAGCCTCAGTAATCTTTGAATCTCCACCCGTCGTGCATATTGTTGCTCAAGTTGCTTACAAATATCCTTCATTGGTGTACCATACTGCTGGTCCATAATCTAAAACTCAGGGAGAAGGCGGAGATATTGATTAAATTAGAGAGCAATGCCAAACTCTAGAGAAGAGGTTAAGAGCCATGGAAAGAAATGATGTCTTTGGTGTTCCTACCAGTCCACCTTCTAGAGGATACTTCATGGTCAAATAAAGAGAGAGCAGTACCGCCTCCCGAGCATTCAAAGCTGATATCTCAATGATGATGTTGTAGTGTGGTTATGTGTTCTCGATCAGGTATCTCACCTTGATGCTTTTTGCATTGCTTCCACTTCCAAAGAGGGTTTTGATAGGCAAGTGTCCTAGTTTTTTAACTTGCTCCCCGGAGACTCCGACTAAGTGCCCTCGAAATGTAGCAACTTGAACGTGTCCATGTTCATTCCTTTGAAAGCAACCCAGTATAATATGTCGATTGAATTGCCTGGGTCGATCAACTCCCTCTTGAAACTACAATCATGAATTTGTAGCTTTTTGAGCATGGGTCATTTTCGGGCACCACCACTCCTTTAGAGTCTTGTCTTCAGAACCCAATGACAGTCGATTTTTCTCATACTAATACCTATGATTTAGTTTTAAGTGAAATAACCTGGATGCAGACATAAATTAGGTGTTACCTTTTATCATATTGTATTTTAGTATCGTAATATTATTGTTGCAATGTCATTGATTACAAACTAAATGACATTTGCATTAAAAGGTATGAATACTTATGTAACTATGTTGAATCGATGAAAGTCGGTTGTGTAAAATGACACTTCAGTACGTAGCTCTAAAGATTACATATGTTTCAAGTTGCATGCCATCTTCAACTTTATACACATATGTGTTATATAATAAATGAAAAATAAAGTAACATGTACTGATGAACATGTACATGAAGATGTCAATTTAGTGATATGGAGAAACACTTGCAATGTTTATGAGTTATGTAAAAGAAAAATTATATGACACTCATGCCACCTTACCTTAACAATAGATTAATTTATTTTAAAAGAACAATTATACTCACCATTTATATTTTAGCAAGAATTATTGTTAGTTTGTTTCTTCTTGAAAAAGAAAAATTTTGGTTTATGTTATCATAAAGATTGAGATATGAGGATGATTTAACTCAAATTTATGTGAGGTTATAACAGTTATAGTTAATCTTCTTAGAGAGACTCTCTGACTTCTCTATAGAGTAGAGAACCCTTCATCTTCCTCATCTCAATCGGTTTGATTCTTCCCATCATTCAACAATGTATCAGGTTCATTAGGTGCTTTATTCAATTCTTTCTTCTCTTGATAACCCTTTACTAGCGTTCCCTGACCTATTTTTCGAGTAGATACTGGGTGAGCTCTTCTCTATCTTTGGCTTAAATTCCTGGCTTTAGGGCTTAGGGGCCTCGGTAGGGAGGTGTCGTCATCTGGGTTTTCCTGGGTAGCGGGTTGGTGGCCGTCATTTCACTGGTTGGGTATCATTGTTGAGGCTGATTGAAGTATGGCATCTCAGAATAACAAGGGGGGAATCAGAGGGGTTTGGACTGAGGTGCGTAAGAAGAAGAAGCCAATAGGCCGAAATGCTTCTATTGGCAGCATGTCTATTTGGAAAAGCAACAAAGGTAAGGTTACAGATTTGGACCTGCAAGAAGCATCTTCCTTTTTCTTTACTCGGTTTCCAGATTCGTATGAAGCGAAACAGATGTTCGAAGTCTTTAAGGAGTTTGGGACTATATTAGAAGTGTTTATCCCGGGTAGGCTTGACGTCAGGGACAAAAGATTTGGATTCGTTAGGTTTAAAAGAGTAGAGGACGAACATCTTCTTGCCATTAATCTAGACAAAGTTGTCATTAATGGTACTAAGATTTTTTCCAATTTACCCAGATTTAGGAGAGAGACTAAGGTTGGTGATGGTATTGGTATTGTAGATCGTAAGAATGAGGCTTTGAGGATGGAGGAAGTATTTTCAATAAAAAATGACAAGAGGAGTGGTTTAATTTCTAATGTGTCCTTTGCTCAGGCTGTTAGAAGGCATAAAGATTGGAATGTTGATATCAAGAAATCAAAACAGGATTGTATGGGAGATAAACCTAATTTTGCCCATCTGAGTTTCAATGTTGGCGAAGAAGAATTGGAAAGGTTTGAGCAGACTTTTACAGGGGTCTTGGAGAAGCCTGGCTCTGCGTTGGAAGTAGGGGAAGCTTTTCAAATGGAAGGTTTTTTTAATATTAAGGTTACTCCAATGGGAGCTAATCTCTGTCTTATTGAGGAAGACAATCCTGGTGATATTGAAAGGTTGATAGCAGAGGAATCTAGTTGGATTTCCAGATGGTTCTCGGACATTCACCATTGGACCCCAAACGATGTGGATCAAGAAAGGCTTACTCGGGTTAAGATTTTTGGTCTTCCATGCCATGTGTGGGGTGAAAATTTTTTCAAATTTCTAGCTGGTCCAATTGGTGCTTTCGTCAGTATGGATGATAACACTTGGAGACACTATAGGTTCGATGTGGCGAGAATTCTGATTAGGACGAAGGATGCTATGAATCTCTATGAAGTGGTCAATATAGATGTCAATGATAATGTCTCCCGTATTAAGATAGTTGAGGATTCTTTTGGGCTGTATGTTAAAGATAATAGTTCTAGAAGTTTGCCCTGTTTCGATGAAGATAGCTCAGATTTAGTGGAATCTGAGTCTTATAATTCTGATGGTGGTGAGGAGGGATTTAAGATGAATTCGGGCGGGGAGAATTCGTATGGTATGGAGAAAGTATGCGTGAGTGCTGAGGGCAAGAAGGGTTTTTGTGAACGAGAGGGAGATGTTTCAGTCAGAAATTCTACTGAGGAATCTTCTTATCCTATAGATTTTGTGGAAGTTAGTTGTTCTAAACCAGGGCCTATTCTTGTTGACAGCCCTTCTCTCGATTGTCATCGTAGTTCCAATATTGCTGGAGAAGTTGATCTGTGTGGTTTGCAGGTTAATACGATTAAGAGTATTGAGAATGGATTGACCCCTGACCATGTCACTTGTTTTTTGGCTAAACTTAATAGAGATGAAGTTGGTCTAGGGAGTGCCAGTGGTATGAATCATATTCTTAACGACAGGTCTCCTTTGGATAGATGTCCTCCATCTCAGTCTGTTCATTTATGTGATTTAAATGCTGGTAGACCCATTGTTCAGGTTAATGAAGGAATTCAAGTTAATAAGAAGAAGAGTAAGAAGCAAATCATTGGTGAAATTTATCAAAGACTGAAGATTCCTTTCAATTCTTCGTATTATGCTACTCTTGTTCAAGCTGAAAGTTCTTTTCTGATGCCTCATAAGAAGCAGGAAGTGCAAGGGAAGGATAATAGGAAGTATCCTCTGTCAATCCATGAGAACAAGACATCCATCTCAATCGACAATTGTATTTCTGACTCTGGTTTTGTACAGAGTAATTTAAGGATTAAGAAGAAACTGGAGAATTTTCCTATTAGGGTATGGGATTCTATTCAACAGTTAGGTATTGAAGTTGAAGAAGACGATGAAGTGTTTGAGAATATCCTGAGGAATTTAGAAGAGGTGGATAGAAAATCTATAAAAGGAAAGAAGGTGGAAGCTATCATGTTTAAATCAATATAGTTTCCTATAATATTCGAGGGTGTGGTGGGGTTTTGAAAAGAAAGAAGATTAGAGAAACTCTGAATAAAGTTGGGGCAGAGATATGTTTTCTGCAGGAAATGAAGAGTAGTAGTATAACATATGAGTTAGTGTATAGCGTTTGGAAAGATAGGAATTGTCAATGGTTTGCATCTAATGCTATTGGGTTCTCTGGTGGATTAATCATCATCTGGAAGTCTGATGTTTTGTCACCTATTTGTAGTTATAGAGGTACAAGATATCTTGGGATGCAAGCGATTTGGAAGGGTAGAAGGTGTTATTTGTTTAATATTTACTATCCTTGTAACATTGCAGAGAGGAGGGTTTTATGGAAGGAATTAATAAATCTTAAAAATAGTTTGAGTCCAAGAGAGTGGATAGTAGGGGGGACTTCAATTCTATTAAGAGTATAGAGGAACAGATCGGGTATACTCGTCCCAACAGAAGGCACATGTTAGAGTTTTCTGAGTTCATTAATTCTCTAGGTGTGGTTGATCTTCCTTTAAGTGGACTCAAATTCTCTTGGTTTAAGTCAAAAGGTACAGTTTGTAGTCGTCTTGATCGGTTTCTTGTTTCTCCCTCTGTCTTTAATGATTGGAACATGGTGACGCAACGAATAGGAGAGAGGGATATATCATATCACAGGCCGGTTTGGATTGCTGCTAAAAATATTAATTGGGGCCCCAAGCCGTTCAAGGTTTTGTCGTGCTGGTTCGACCACTGTGACTTCATTCCTTTCATTAAGAAGGAGTGGGAAAACTTTAAGGTATCAGGAAAAGCCTCTTATATCTTGGCATTGAAAATGAAACATCTTAGAGATAGGATTCGTTGGTGGAATACCAATATATATGGTTGGGTTGATCTTAGTATTCAAAAGGAAGTTTAGGTTGTTAATGAGATGGAAGATTTGATTGTTCAGAAAAGTGGAGCTATTATAGGCGAGGATCTGTTATGCAGAAATGTAGCAGAGGACAATTTTTGGAAATCCATTAGAGTTAAAGAGAGTATTCTGAAACAAAAATCGAGATCCAAGTGGATAGCTGATGGAGATATCAATACTAAGTTTTTTCATAAAGTGTTGAGATAGAGGATTAATCTGAACACCATTAATGGAGTAATAATAAATGGTAAATTGGTGGAGGATGTGCAGATTGTGAAACAAGTGGCCAGTTCTCATTTTGCTAGTAGATTCAGGAAGGTGGATAGACCTTTCCCTCGTATTGGTGGTTCTGGTTTTAAATCTCTTTCTCTTGCAGATAGTCAAGACCTAGAGGTTGATGTTAATTTGTAGGAAATCAGGGAAGTGGTGTTTGGTTTTTCTAGGGATCGTAGTCCTAGGCCTGATGGCTTCAGTTTCGAATTCTTGAAAAAATGCTGGGATATTGTGGGTTCAGAGTTTTCAAATTGTGTGTTGGAGTTCTTTGAAGGTGAACAAGTACATAAAAGCTTTGCTTCTTCTTTTGTGGTTTTGATTCTGAAGGCTGAAAATCCAAAAGATTTTGATGGATATAGGCCTATATCTCTTGTAGGTTTTGTTTATAAGGTAATTTCTAAGATTCTTTCCTACAGACTCAAGAAGAAGATTGGAGGAATTATCTCAAATACTCAAACTGCATTTTTGGAAGGTAGAAATCTATTAGATGGGGTGTTTGTATTAAATGAAATCCAGGAGTTTGCCAAGAGATCTAAGAGGGATCTAATGATAATCAAAGTGGACTTCACTAAAGCATGCGACTGTGTAGATTGGAATTACCTTCGTGAAGTCATGAATTATATGGGATTTGGTTCGAAGTGGATGAGATGGATGGACCTTGGAGTTTTTAATAGTTTCACATCTGTTTTAGTTAATGGTAGTCCATCTCAAGATTTCAGAGTTTCTAGGGGTCTCAAGCAAGGAGATCCCCTTGCTCTTTTCCTCTTTTGTTTGGCTGCAGGGGGTCTGGAAGTTATCGTGAAACGTGCAATAGCTGCTGGCTCATTTTCTGAGTTTAGAGTCAATTCAGATATTGATTTTCACCTGCTGCAATATGCTGATGATTCTGTCCTAATTGGTGACGGTTCTTGGAAAAATATTATTGTTATTAAATCCATCTTGAAAGGTTTTCATCTCACTTCAGGGATGGATATAAATTTCAGTAAAAGTTCTTTGATATGTGTAGGTTTGGAAGAGAACAATATTAGAGCTGCAGAGTTGTATCTTTCCTGTAAAATCTCTCCTTCTCAGTTTTCGTTTCTTGGGATCTCTATTGGAGGAAAACACAGGTTAATTTCATTTTGGAAGCCGGTGATTGATACGATGAGAGCTAGATTGAATACTTGGAGAAGTCGGTTCTTATCAATGGGAGGTAGAGTTATGTTAATTAATTATGTCCTGAATAATTTGTCTATCCACTACATGGCTTTCTATAAAATGCCGGCTAAGGTGGTTAGAATTCTCACATCGATTCAAAAATCATTTTTGTGGAATGGCTTGGAGAATAAAAGAGGGATTGCATGGATAAGCTGGAATATGGTATGTAGAAATAGAGAGTTGGGTGGTTTAGGGGTGAAAGATCTTAAATTATTCAATTTGGAATTATTCCTTAAATGGTCTTGGAAGATATTAGAGAACAAGAGTTCAATTTGGAAGGATTTCATCAACTATAGATATCCTTTTAGCTGTTCTGATTTTTTCAGTGGTGAGTTTTCAAACTTGCAGGTTCCTGCTTCAACTTGGTTTCTAGATTTGTTCCGTGCAACGAAAGCTGCAGGAAAGGGTATGTTGGCTGAGCTAATTGCATATGATATTGGAGATGGAAGTAGGGTGGACTTTTGGAGGACTAAATGGGCAATGAATGATACCTTCAGTAGGCGATTTCCTGTTCTGTTTGGTTTAGTAGATATAGCCACAATGACAGTCTTTGATAATGGATTTTGGGAGGGAGAGAATTGGATTTGGGACTTTAAAGTGGAGGCCACTGATTTGTCTGAGTAGGCTCGGTTACAGCTTGAAGAACTTTATTCGTTTTTGGCTGCCATTTCCATTGATAAGAAAGCCAATGTTTCGGTCAAGTGGTTGTTGGAGGAAAACCATGTTTTTTCTGTTTCTTCTATGTATGCTTTTTTGCAGGAGAAACTTGGAGATAATGTCGATCAACTTGGAATTGAAATAAAAGCATCGTTCAAGTTAGTTTCGTTAGCTCAAGCTCCTTTTATGGTGAAAGTTTTCGGTTGGAGGATGCTTCACAAGAGAATTCCAACGAGGGATAATTTGACACGTAGAGGAATTATCACTAATAGGCACGAGATGTCTTGTCCTTTCTGTTTCCTTGAAATGGAGTCGGTTGAGCATGTTTTATTTTACTGTAGTAAGATGATTTTGGTGTGGAATTTTGCTTGTAAATAGGTAGAGATTCCTTGTATATTGGTGGGGAATATGATAACTCATTTAACATGTTAGGTGCAGGGCTGTGTTGATAAAGGGTTGGTGGTTAGAATAGCAGTAGGCCTTTGGTTATCGATTTGTTGGATTATTTGGTCATCCCGTAACAACATCGTATTGCGGGATGAATTTTGGGATTTAGATACGATTTCAAATCGTATATTACTTTACACTTGGTGGTGGATAGGAAAGAGTTATAATAGTCCTTATTTTTGTAATTATTTCACTTGGGTTAACTCTCCTAGTGAATTTTGTAGCCGGTGATTTTTGATCTGACTTTAGTTGTATACGGGTTGGGGTACCCCTTTGTACCTCTGTTTATATGAAAGTTTAGCTTATTAAAAAAAATAACAGTTATAGTTAGAGCTTCCAAACCCTTCTTAATTTAGATTAGTTCAAACTGTTTCATGCTAATTAATACCTGTCTTAATTTTTCAAGGGATTTAAAATTTTTGGTCTGTTTTGTCTTAGAAGTTTTTTGTATTTATTTTTGTTTTGGTTCAAAATTAAGTTACGAAATATTATGTTTTGACTAAATTTATACTCTAAACCAATGATGGTCCACACAAATTTTAACTAGCTTCAATTTCACTAGTCTGTTACTTGAATATCCATTATCTGGTGAAACTTATTGGTATTTTCGGCTAAATTCCTAGCCTTAGGGCTAGGGGCCTTGGTGTTAGTTATTTTTCATCTAGTTTGTTGGGTGTTTTTGCTGGAAGTTTTCTGCGTGTTTATTATGGCTTGGACTAAGGTTACTAGGAAGAAATTCGTACCCAACTCGGTGAGAGGATCAATTTGGAAAGAGAATGGTGGGAAGGGTGCTGTTGGGGGCGAACCAGTTACTACATTCTTTTTTACTGAATTCCCCATCAACTTGGATGCTAGAGACATGTTCAAAGAGTTCAAAGTTTACGGCGTGATATCCGAAGTGTACATACCAGCAAGATTGGACATAAGAGGCAAGAGATTTGGTTTTGCCAAGCTTAGGAAGATTCATGGTTCTAGGATTATGGCAGCGAAGTTGGTTAGCATTGAAATCAATGGCAAGAAATTATTTGTGAATTTACCCAAATATTCTCGAAGACAGGAAGGTAGAAAGGCGGAGGTTGGAAGACGGATGGAGAGCAGAGAGGGATTGGTAACTAAGAAGGGTTCTAAAATAGTGGATTATATTCAGTCTTATGTTCAGATTGTGAAGGGAGGTGGTTCTGCATCATGGAAAGAGTGTGGAATAGAAACAAAATATGGACAAATCCAGTTGGGTGTGGAGAAAGAAGATGCAATAATATTCGAGAAAGCTGTGATCGGAACTTTGATGGAGGGAAGGGATCCGTTTAACATTCAAAATCTTCTCTATGAAGAAGGCTTTTTTAATATCAGGGTTATACCGTTAGGGACCAATAAATGCCTTCTTGAGGATACTTTGGAGGGAAAAATCGGGAACTTTCTATCAGAAGCTGTGGAGTGGGTTAGGTTGAGATTTAGTAATGTTAAACCTTGGAGCCCTGAGGAGGTGATTACAGGAAGACTTATTTGGGTGATGTGCACTGGTATCCCCTGCCATGAATGGAACTTAAACTCCTTTGAGAAACTCGCATCTATTTGTGGTACTTTTGTTTGTTGTGATGAAATTACGGGCAAAAAAGAAAGGTTTGATGTGGCGTTGATTCGAATCAAAACTAATTGTGTAAGTATGCTGGATTGTGTGGTCAGTGTGGTGGTCAATAAGGATAGCTTTATTGTTCACATGATGGAGGTATTTCGTGACTCAGAGTTTCCAAAATATAAACTATTCGAAGAAGATGGAAATTCCACAGATTCTGGTGACCAGGTGGGTGGTGAAGCTGGTGGGAGAGGTTCACCGGAAGAATCTGACAGCAATGAGGATTCAAAACCCAATGGAGAAAGCTTTGATAGTGATGTTTCCTGTAACAGGGATGGGTCAACTATGGGAGATGGAATGTCAGAAGATATTTCATTTGTTGGTGAAAGTCTAGAAGGAGGGGAAGTGTGGAGCGCCGAACATCCGATTAATAATTATATATGTTTGCCTATGACTGACTTGGAAAAGGACAACGTGTTGGAAGATACAAACCCTAGTGCCAGATGTCAGAAGACTTTTCTGCAGAAAGAACATTTCATTGAAGTAGGTATGAAAGACAATAATAGGATTTTTACTCCTACTGGGGAAAAAACTACGATAAAAGAAGTGGAGAAACCATTTGATTTGGTGGGCCTAAGTCCTAAGCCCATTGGTCGTTTAGTGTCCTCTGGTGTGAATCCTACACATATGTCCAATTCTAAAGTGGGCTTTAGCGCTAAGGTCTGTTAGCCCAAATCCTTTAAAAAAAATAGGGATTCAGGATATTTACAACAGAACCAAAATTCCTTTTGCTCCTTCCTATTTCGTAACTTTGCTTCACTCTTTAGAACCTTATCCTGCCAGTGATACAATTGGCAGTGAAGATGTCGCTGCAATCCCTAATTCTGAAAATCCAGATGCTTTAGAGGTTGATGGAGATAGGTGTGACTCCGTTTCTTTATCAGATATTGCTAGAAGCAATTCGAGGCCAAAAAGGGTGCTCGACGATGTTCCGAGGAAAACTTGGAAATATTTGAAGAAGTTGGGAATTGATGGTGAAGATAAGGATGATGTGTTTACTGGTATTATTAGAAATCTGAAGAATGGAGATAAAGAAGAATGGAGTAGAAAGAAGGGTGTGGAAATTCTTGAAAAATGAATATTGTTTCCTTCAATGTACGAGGATGTGGTAGTTTGCTTAAAAGGAGGAGAATTAATCAAATTTTCTCTAAGGGGAAAGCTGGCCTTTGTTTGATTCAAGAAACCAAGATCCAGTCTATGGAGGATTCTGTTGTTACAAGTTTGTGGAGTAAGGGGGAGTTTGAGTGGATCGCGGCTAATTCTGAAGGTCTTTCAGGACGTTTGCTTATCATTTGGAGGAAATATTGTTGGACGGCTATCTCTAGTTTCAACGGCAAAGGATACTTAGGTATGAATTTTCTTTGGAAGGGAATTAATATCTATGTTATTAATGTTTATTCACCTTGTGATATTGCTAATAAGAGGAGACTTTGGAGTGATCTTTTGAACCTTAAGTCGAATGTGCCTGTGGGAAAATGGTTGATCGGAGGAGACTTTAACGTCGTTAAAGATGTTGCAGTGATCTGAAATGGCGGAGTTCAGTTTCTTTATCCACAGTATTAGACCCATTGATTTACCTATGGCATGTAGTAGATTCACGTGGATTAAACCTAATGGTAAGAGTAGGAGTAAAATTGCTAGATTTCTGGTGGATGAAGATTTAATTGATTGCTGGAAGATTAACAATTAAGTGGTCGGTAATCGCTATATATCGGATCATCGGCCGTTTTGGATTAAATCCAACACAACAAACTGGGGACCTAAGCCTTTTAGATTTCTCAACTACTGGTTTAAACATAAAGAATTTCGTAGATTTGTCAAAAGCTGATGGTCATCATTTGATTTCACAAGGTCTTATAGCTATGTGTTAGTGATGAAATTCAAGGCTTTGAAGGATAAACTTAAGTGTTGGAATAAGAACATATTCGGCTGGATTGATCTTAACATAGAGGAGGGGTGGATTCTCTCAACAAATTCGAACATGAGATGAAGGGTTTCGACTGCAACTTGATGGATGAGATGTTGGATCAGAGATGCCAAGTGCATCAAGAAGTGTGGAAGAATTTGCGAATTAAGGAAAACTTAATTCACCAAAAGTCAAGGGCTAAATGGTTGATTGACGGAGATTTGAACACTAAATATTTTCATGCTAAGTGGAAGAACCGCAACAGGAAAAATCATGTGTCTGGAGTGTGGGTGGACAACGACTGGTTGGAGTAGCCTAATGCAGTGAAATAGGAAGCTAAATCGTTTTTTCAACAGAAGTTCACGTTCAGTTATTCCAGACGGCCTCTTTGGGATATGGGAGATATGGCTAGGTTGTCTGAGGCGGATAAATTGTTCCTTGAATCTGATTTCTCCTACGAGAAAGTTCATGAGGCGGTTCTTCAATGCGACGTTAATAAGTGTCCTAGAGTCGACAGATTTAATTTCAATTCCATAAAGAACTGTTGGGAAATAATTGGAACTGATGTTTCAAATTGTGTGCTTGAATTCTTTAGGACTGGAAAGTTGCCTAAAGTGTTCGCTTCGTCTTTCATCTCGCTCATTCCTAAGATTGATAACCCTTTGAATTTTGGATAATACAGACCTATAAGTTTGATTAGTTGTATTCTTAAGATCATCTCCAAAATGATGGCCTCTAGGTTGAGTAGTGTCATTGGTAGCTTAATTTCACCGTCTCAAACGACTTTCATACTGGGCAAACAAATGTTGGATGGTATTCTTGTTGCCAACGAATCGATTGATTGGGCTCGAAGAAAGAAAAGGAAATGTTTGATGTTTAAAGTCGATTTCGCACAGGCTTACGACTGTGTCGAATGGGATTTCTTGGATATTATTCTCTTGAAGATGGGGCTTGGTAATAATTGGATGAAGTGGATTAAAGGGTCCATGTATGACAGCTATCTCTCGTTTCTGATAAACGGCAGCCCCTCGTTAGATTTCAAAGCTTCGAGAGGTCTAAAGCAAGGGTATCCCCTGTCCCCGTGCCTATTTATGATTGTTTTTGAAGGTCTGGCACTGTTGGTTCGTAGGGCGTCTAATTTGAATATGTATTCTGCATTCAGGTTCCGAGATGTAGCTGCTGTTAGTATCCTGCAATTCGCAAACGATACTCTTCTTATATGCGACAGTGCTAGTTATAACCTTTGGGCGATGAAATCAATTTTAAGGGGTTCGAGCTTCTATATGGTTTGAGAATAATTTTTTCGAAAAGTAGTTTATTCGGTATTGGATTGGATGAAGCATTCATGTCTGCTGCGGAAGAATTTATGCACTGTCATTCGAGGTCGATTCCTTTTAAGTTCCTTGGGATTGAAATTGGAGGCAATCACAGAAGATTGTCCTTTTGGAACCCAATTCTCAGTTGCATTAAAGCAAAGCTCTCCTCTTGGATTAGTCGTAATCTTTCGATAGGTGGACGTGTTACTCTTATTAACTCTGCTCTATCGAATCTGCCAATACATTACTTCTCATTTTATAAGGCTCCTCCTTTGATTATTAAGAAGATAATAGCAATTCAGCGCAACTTTCTTAGGGCAGATGCGTCGGGGAAGAAGTCAATACCTCGGGTGTGTTGGGATTCGATATGCAAACCTAAAAATAAAGGAGGTCTCGGTATCAAGCATGTTGGACGATTTAATACTGCTCTTTTGGCTAAATGGTTATGGAAATTCTGTCAAGACGATTCAGAGTTATGGAGGTCCATCCTTAGAGACAGGTACGAAGATTTGCGTCGTAAAGCTATAGACTCTAATGTTGCTGATAGTTCAATGTATAAGCAGAATTTGGACTCTGTTTGGATTCGTGACATTATATTTGCGGGGTATACAAAAACATCTGCTACATTTGCGGATTATATCGGATGCAAGGTTGGGAGGGCTAATTCAGCCTTCTTTTGGAATGTCCAATGGCTGGGAAATACAAAGTTCAGTGATCTGTTCCCAAATTTGTTCCATGCTGCTTTAGACAAATGGAAACTGGTGCAGGATTTTGGCTTATGGGAGGAAGGCA
The DNA here is from genome assembly GCA_022829125.1 of Lathyrus tuberosus. Classification (NCBI taxonomy): domain Eukaryota; kingdom Viridiplantae; phylum Streptophyta; class Magnoliopsida; order Fabales; family Fabaceae; genus Lathyrus; species Lathyrus tuberosus. The sequence goes on along the minus strand of JALAZF010000100.1, from coordinate 10,930,112 downwards.
TATGAAGATGGAACATTGTTAACACTGATTTTGGTCAATTTCCGTCAAGAGATGCTGAGTTGGAGGAATTGTTCAATGTGCTGCGACAAGTGTCTTTGGCTAACGATGTCGACGACAGATGGTATTGGAAACCTGACCCCATTCACGGTTTTTCGGTTAGGTCTTTCTATGACGCGGTTTCTGATACGGGCATTGATTTGATTCAACCGTTATCTAGTGTGCTGGATTTTGTCTAGAAATCGTCCGTCCCCTTGAAAGTCAAAATCTTCGCTTGGCGCCTTTTCCTCAACCGTCTTCCAACGCGGGATAACTTGGTGAAAATAGGGGTCATAACCAACATCTATGAAATGGTTTGTGTCTTTTTCTTTTCTCATTCCGAGGATGTTGCGCAATTATTCTGCTTTTGCAATAAGACCCGCCTAATTTGGTAGAAGTTATGCGAATGGCTGAACATTGAGCCTTTTACGGAAACGGATTGTTGTAGACACTTCTTGTACTGGATTGCAAGACTAAGAGGCTCCAGTTCGGGTGAGTCCGTTGCCTCTCTGTGGTTGATTTCCACTTGGAGAATCTGGAGGATTCAGAATAGTATAGTTTATAACGACGAGATATGTAGCGTAGTAAATATATTCGATGGAATTGTGGCTTCTTCTTGGAAGTGGTTGGTTACCGACGAATACGGAAGGATTAATTGTAGCTTATACTAGTGGTCAAAATTTCATCTTGATTTTATTTAATGTTTGGGTGGGGGGGGGGGGGGGGGGGGGGGGGAGCGCAGCTTGTGTATTTTAAGTCTGCTTCTGTTTTGTTTTGGACTGGTTTAAGTTATTGCTAGCTTTGGTTGTATGTATTATTTTGGGTGAGAGATCCTCTTAATCTCTCACTATCAATGAAGTTTGCCTATCCAAAAAAATTAATTAAGTTACAAAATTGATTACATGACTATTGAAATAAGGTTTGTTTAGTGTATGGCTCTTATGTTTATTTCTTTGAATTGCAAATACTTTACTCTATTAATTTTCCTAATTGGGTTTTCTATTGTTTTTTTCCAGCATGGTTATATGCACAATCTGCTGCTATAACTCTTGTTGTTTTTAAGGTTTGTTTGGTGTATCTTTCCGTTTGAATCTTTTTATAACAACATGTTTGGTTTAAATTATTTTAGTCTTTATTACATGAATTCTATAAATTCATTTACACTTTGAAGAGCTTTCTAGATAAGCACGTCATTGGCTGTAGTTGACAAAAAAAAAAGACATGATTGCCTACAGTACAAAAGTATAACAATTGTTATGGAAAAGAATAAGGGGTCTTGTCTGAGAGTTGTTTAGTTAAGAGTAGAAAACAGAGATATCTATAAATTAAAATTACGATATACATATACCATTACACGTGTAATCTTATTGTATTTGTATTTTCAGAAACTGCATGAGCTGTAATATATGCTTTTCTTTTGAATAAATAAATTAGTTTGTAAATTATTATATTGATCAGTTTATTTTTTCTTAAAAAAGTGACATTTATGGCAGTTGAAAGTGCCACTATTTTCAATCCGAAACCACCTTTTTTACTTATGTTTAAAATGGTGGTTAGCACTACATTTAATTACAAACCGTCATTATTTTCCTAGCAGCGGCCAAATTTAAGGCGTTTTATAAAACACTGTTTTTGTTAATTATGGCGGCTAAACCACCACAAACCTCCTAATGTAAATGTTGTAATTAACACAATTTTTTGTAGTTGTTGATCACCGTGAGATGGGACCATTTGACGAGATAGTGATATACTTTGGATGGTTGTCCTGCAGATCGCATTTCACTGCTCCTAATATTTTCGAGCGCGTCATGCGGTGGTTCCACGACACTCAGACCATTCACAAACGCCTTAATTTCTTTGTTCCTCCTGCCTTGACACGTAGACAGATTGATGACATGTTTGATGATTATGAGATTCATCTGGTATCTGAGGAGGCACAAAGTAACATAGCTGAGAATGGCTAGAGCTATAACGAAGGGTACATCAGATGGTTCTCCAGGGTGTCACATCCGTATTTGGTGCATGCTGGTCTTGGAGATCCGCCGAGGGCAGCTGATAACGGCTAGAGCTATATCGAAGGGTACATCAGATGGTTCTCCAGGGTGTCACATTCATATTTCGTGCATGCTGGTCTTGGAGATCCGCCGAGGGCAGCTCATCAAGAAAAACTAGAGGAGGAGTAGTCACAACTAGATCATACTGGGGATGTCTTGCCTAGATGTCATCACATAGTGGAGATTGCGCAGGCAGACATTGACACTAGTATCGATCGTTCCTGATGGGTCTGATGTGAGGCAGGTCCTAAATGCCATCATGATAGAGGTACGGAGGACATTAATGTATCGGAGATAGCGCAGGAGGACGGGGAGAGATTGATGGCCGAGAAGGTAGAAGAGGCCTAGGAGGTAGTGGAGAAGTAGTCAGATATACAAAGTACTTCATTAGTATATAGTAGTAGTACAATGATGTGTATTTTATTTTGACACAATGCTACTTTATTGGTCTCAATTGTATGACATTTTTGACATTTATTGGTCTATTATTTAGATATGGCATTTTTGGACCATCTCAATTATGTACGTATATTCCTGAGTTTGGATCGTTGGTATGGGTTAAATCTGCATCTAAATACATGTAAGCAAAACATGACATGAATGGTAGTGTTCAAATACGTAATGGAGATACATCTCCGTAAAATTCACAAAGATGCATCTTCGGTACAATTCACGTGTATAATGTCTTCTTAGTGTGATTCATAGTATGCTTTAAATTGTTACAAAGATGCATATTCAAAATATTTAAAAGTTCATTCGAAATTTGGTGCTTCTGGAGATGCATCACTAGAGCATTTCAACGTTCATTCAGAATTTAATGTGTTTGAAGATTTTTTTTTATAAGCAAGTTTTCATTCAAAAGAGTACTAGGGATACCCTAACCCACAGTTACAAAAAGAGAGGGACAAACCGAACAAAAAAAGCGAAAGAAATCCAAACCAACTATGAATACAACATACTGCCCACAGTATCTTGGCAGAAACCATAGAAATCACAGTCGAGGTAAGAATTATCCCCCGCGAAATTAAAAACCATTTAAATAATTTTACGTATTGGTTAAGAAACATAAAATATAGATTAAAAAATATCCTTAGTTATGTACAAATAAATGATCAATCAAAAATAGTGCTAATGCACACTCTAGAAAGGGGTTTTTCCGGTGGTTTTCTCACGGGGTTTTTTGGCGGTGGTTCCTTGGTTCATCGGCGGCACGATTCACAGTCATCATGATTTAGTCACACATGCTAAGATTTTTGGCTTAAATTCCTAACTCTAGGGTTAGGGGCCTTGGTTTTGGTGTATTGTGTTCTAGATTGAGGAGGGTTTCGTTAGGCGCGGTGGTATCGTTCCTGGCTGATAGAGTTAAGGTGGGTTTTGCTAATGGTTGGGAAGAACGGTTCGAAGGAAGTTAGGAGGACGGGTAGCAGGGGAGGCATTTTGAAATGGGGTGTTTTCTCGAGAGGAAAAGTTGGTAAGGAGGGTGAATCTAACAGGATTACGTCTGTGTACTTCTCGGAAATTCCGGACTTCTCAAAAGCAAAGGACATATTTGAGCTGTTTGGTTGTGTTGGAGAAGTGGTCGAGGTTGTTATACCACTTAAGAGGAATAAGTTCGGAAAATGGTTCAGTTTTGCGAGATTTCAAGATGTAGAAGATGAGAGGTTATTAGCGGTGAAGCTGGTTAACATTATGATCGATGGTAGAAAGATTCATGCGAATCTACCGAGGTTTGTAATGGGTGAAGTGAAGAAGAAGGTGTATCCCCAAGAAGTCTTGAAGCCTCGGGGAAGACCTGCTGGGATGGGGGAGAAGTTCAGAAGGCCAGGGGGAGGTGCGTTCGTGGGAAATAGTTTCTTCGCAGCTGTAGTTTCTTCAAATGGGGGTATACACCATTTGAAGGATCGGGATGCAGTCAATGTCAATTTCATTTTGGATCCGGAAGTGTTAAGGAGACTTCATAAGGCTTTTGTCGGCAAGGCTATTTCTCCAGGTTCTACTTATAACTTACAAACCTATTTTGAGATAGAAGGAATTTTCTCGATCAAATTAACTCCGCTCGGAGGTTCTCTGTGTCTGTTAGAGGAGGTTGAGGAGGGTGACATCAATGATCTGATTGAGAACGGTATAGGGTGGTGGGAACAATGGTTATCTGAAATAAAGCCTTGGAAGGAGGATATGGTTGATGAGGAGAGAGTATTGTGGATTAGGGTGTATGGCGTGCCGTGCCACGCATGGGATATTCAGTTTTTCACCGTTTTGGCCAACTCGATAGGTACTTTTGTCTGCGCAGACGAGAACACGATGAAGAAGGGTGGTGGCGATGTAGGGGGAGTTATGGTCAGAATGACTATAGGTAGCAAATTTAGTGAGAAGGTCAAGGTAAGCATCGACGGTAAAGTTTACATTTTATTTTTGGAAGAAGATATTTACGACATGAAGAGGATTCCGAAGGATTCTTCAGCTCCGAAGTGTGCCACGTTGGAGTCGGTCTCGTAGGATAACAATTCTGATTCTGGTTACAGTTCTAACGTTAAGGTGGTGGATGATTTTATTGAGGAGATTATTTCGGACTCGGAGGCAGAGACGAAAGTGTTTAAAAGACAACAGGCTCCAACAGGTTTTGGAATTGCTGATAATAAGGAGCAGCCCATTCAAAGGTTGGAAGAACAGAGAACTATTGTTTCAGAGGAGGTTAATTATTCAGAGGAGGCGGCTAACAAGGGGGTGTTTGTCAAGGCAGTGGATGTTCTGAGGAAAGGATTTCAGTCGGTGGATTCGTGGGATGAAGAAGTAGAAGGCTGTAAGTCTTTTTCGGTGTCTAATGAAACTAAGGTTTGTTGCTCTTTGGAGAATAAAGGGATGGGGACGGGAGTTTTGGACTCTTGTAGGAAAATCTGGAGACAGCCTAACCGTATGAAGTTTAAATATATTATGGAGGAAGGAGGTAATGGATTAAGGCATAGGGGAGGGAGAGCATGTAAGAAAGGCCCAAGAGGAAAGAAAAATAAGTTTTCGGAATTGAATGAACATGTGAATCTCCTGGTTGTTGCTGTTCCGGATCAGGGTTCTTTTTCTAAGGGGTGCGAAGAAGGGTCGAAAGTGTATGGGGAACAACCGGAGGAGACGGACAATGGGAGGAATAATGGGAAGGCGTGGGAGAATCTTCATAAAAGTGCAGGGGAGAAATTGTGGGATGTCATAAATAGTCTTGGGGTAAAAGTTAAAGATTCTGGTGTTGATTATAAGAAGAGAATCCTGGATTTGGGGGAAGTGAATAAAGTTAGAATTTTGAACAAGAGGGAGACTGAAAAAATTCCAAGATGATCATTGGTTCCTTAAATATTAGAGGGGGTGGCTATCTAGCTAAAAGAAGGAGAGTTAGTAATCTGATTAAAAAGGGGAAGGCGGATTTGTTTCTTGTTCAAGAAACTAAATTTCAGTGTATTAGTGAGGTTTTGGCCAAAAGCTTTTGGGGGTAACGAGAAAATTGGTTTTTCTTTTTCGGCTTCGCTAGGATCTTCGGGAGGATTGATCATTTTGTGGAAGGAAGGGGAGGTGGAGGTCCTTAACAGCTTTAGGGATGAAGGTTTCTTGGGTGTCAAGGTGAGTTGGCAGAGTAATTACTATTATATAGTAAATGTGTACTCTTCTTGCGAATTAGCTAAAAAGAAAGCTCTTTGGAGTAATTTATTAGCTCTTAAAGGGAAGTTTCAAGATGGGGAGTGGATCTTTGGGGGTGATTTTAATGCGGTGAAGGATAGGAGCGAAAGAAAGGGAAGGGTGGATTGGAATAGGGGTTCCGAGATGAAAGATTTTGGAACCTTTATCGATAAGAGTTTGTTGATTGACGTTCCTTGTACAGGTAAAAAGTATAGTTGGTACGGAAGGGATGGTAAGGCGATGAGTAGGATTGACCGGTTTCTTGTATCGAATGTCATAATTAATAGATGGGGGGTGGTCGGTCAATTGATTGGGAAACGAGATATCTCGGATCATTGTCCTATATGGTTAGTGGTGGATGGTTCTAATTGGGGGCCGAAACCTTTCAATTTTAATAATGAATGGTTTTCGAATAAAGAATTCGTTCCTTTTGTCGAGAAAGAATGGAAGAAGTTGGAGGTGGTAGGTAGAAACGATTTTGTATTAAAGGAGAAGTTGAGATTATTGAAAGGGAGACTTAGAGATTGGAATTTGGAGGTTTTTGGGAGAATTGACTTGGAAGTGGAGGAAGGGGTGAAGGATATTAATGAGGGGGATGATCTTATTGCTTTAGTGAGTGATAACGAGGTGGATGACATTATTCTAAAGAGGAAGGAAGCAAATAGTCGTTTTTGGCTTAATTTGAAGATTAAGGAGAACATGTTAATCCAAAAGGCTAGATTGAAGTGGAGCAATGATGGGGATAATAACAGTAGATTCTTTCATAGAGTGATGAAGGAGAGGAGGACCCGTAACCACATTGGGTCTATTGTTTCTAGTAATGGTATTCTTGACACGGTTAGCTTAGTGAAGGCGGAGGTGTAGGAGCACTTCTCTAATAAATTTACCGAAGAGGATTTCGAGAGGCCTACTATGGAAGAGGAGTTCTATAATCGGATTAGTTCGGAGGAGTGTGAGTTTCTTGAAGCCCCGTTTTTTGAAGAGGAGGTTAAGGAGGCGGTGTGGAGTTGTGATGGTTCGAAGAGTCCGGGACCCGATGGTTATACTCTTCTTTTCTTTCGGAAATGTTGGTTCTTTTTTAAGGAGGATTTCGTTAAATTATTTGATGGCTTGTACTCGGGTACTTTCTTGTGTAAAGGAATTACTTCTTCTTTTTTGACCCTTGTTCTGAAAAAATCGAATCCCTTGGACCTTGATGACTATAGACCGATTTGCTTGGTGGGAAGTATATATAAGGTGGTTTCTAAACTCTTGGCGGGGAGATTGAAATTGGTCCTTGATTCCTTGATATCTCCTTGCTAAACGGCGTATATTCCTAGGAGACACCTTCTTGATGGGGTTTTGATTGCTAATGAGTTGGTTGATTATTACAAAAGGGAAGGTAAGAGTTGCATTCTATTTAAAGTGGATTTTGAAAAAGCTTACGATAAGGTAAGTTGGAACTTTCTTAGAAGAATGATGGTGAGTATGGGGTTTGGGAGTAGATGGATGAAATGGATGGAATTGTTGATTTTTACTAGCCAAATGTCGGTTCTTGTTAACGGGAGCCCGACTAAGGAGTTTGTAGTGGAGCGTGGTTTAAGGCAAGGAGATCCTCTTTCTCCTTTCCTTTTTGTTATTGTGGCGGAAGGGTTATCGAGATTGGTTAACAAGGCGGTGGAAATTGGTGTTTACGAAGGAGCGTATTTTAATAGGGATTGTAAGGTGGATATCCTCCAATTTGCGGATGATACTTTACTCGTTGGAGAGAGTAGTTGGAATCAAATTTGGGCTTTTAAGGCGGTGCTAAGGAGTTTTTAGTTGATTTCGGGATTGGGGATTAATTTCCATAAAAGTAAGCTTATCGAAATTAACACTAATAGTGGTTTTTTGGAAGCCGCGGCTTCTCTTCTTTCTTGTAGGTTGGAGGATAATAAGTTTTGCTTTCTTGGAATTCCTATTGGAGTTAACCCTAGAAGGATATCTACGTGGTCTCCGTTGGTAAATAAGATTAGGAATCGTTTATCGAGTAGGAAGGGTCGGTTTCTTAGCTTCGGTGGTAGAGTTACTCTCCTTAAATCGGTTTTAAGCACTCTATCTATTTTTTGGTTATCTTTTTACAAGATGCCAGTGAAGGTTGCTAAGGAGATTACCCGTTTACAAAGTAATTTTTTGTGGGGCGGTTTGGAGGATAAGAAGAGAATTCATTGGGTGGGTGGAAGGAAGTATGCATTCCTATTTCTAAAGAGGGGTTGGGCATTAGAAGGATTGAAGACTTTAATGTCTCTCTACTTCTTAAATGGAAGTGGAGAATTATAAATCGGTCGGAAATGCTTTGGTATCGTGTCTTGAAAGCTCGGTATGACGATGTTACTTTGAGCTTGGTAAAGGGTAGTGCTTTCATTGGTTCTAAACATTTGGAATGGTGGAGGGATTTGGTATCGGTGGAAAACAAGTTCGGGGATGGTATATTAGTGAAGAATACAAAGTTCATTATTGGTAATGGATTTACAACTCCCTTTGGCATTCCGTGTGGTTGGAAAACATCGCTTTGAAGGACCGTTTTCCAAATCTTTATGATATTTCCGAGTTGAAAGATGTTACGGTGGCTTGTATGGGAGGATTGGAAGAAGGAGAATGGATATGGGGTAATTTGGGAGTGAAGGTTAACCATGATTTTTTGTTTAATTCTGATCTACAGGTGTTGATCGGCCTTCTTCACGGCAACGGTCTGGCTCCTTGTGTTTCGGACAAGGTGGTTTGGTGTCCCGATCCAGGGAATGGCTATTCTGTGGCAGGAGGCCGGATCTGATTTTTGAGACTAGAACTGGCAGCGCTGCACTTTCTGCTACAGCTCTTCATGATGGCACTGTTATGTTGTGGAAGAACTTGTGGAAAATGGAGGTTCCGGCTAGAATAAAAGCGTTTGGGTGGAGGTTATTTAAGAAGAAACTTCCTTCTAGAGATAAGTTAAAACTTTTTGGTATAATTTCTCATGAATTTTCTTCTCTTTGTGTTCTTTGTGCTGCGGAGGAAGAAATTTTGGAACATACGTTCTTGTCGTGTATAGTAGTGAAACTCATTTGGAGGGATATTAAGGGGTGGATTGGTTTTGAGGAGGATTTTCCGGAAGATTCATTTTCGTTTTTGGATAGCTTTATGAGATGGTTTGATTTTTGCAAACTCCACAAAGTGAAACCTCGGAAAGCAGGTATCTTCTGGTTGGCAATTTGTTGGAACATATGGTCTCTTAGAAATAGGATTATTTTTGAGAATCAAGGTTGGAATGTCCTTGATGTGGTTTGGAACATTAAAATTTCGGTTTGGAAATGGTCCATTATTGGGAAAATTGGGAATTTCAATTGTAACTTCTACGAGTTTTGCAAAGATCCGTTGTATTTTTTATCGTAGCACAATTGGTTCCCAGTTTTTGTTTTTTAGGGGTCGAGTTCTCTGTGTATGTTTCTCGTTTCCCTTTTGTAACAGGTTTTGAGAACCCTTAGTTCTCTCATTAATATAACTTGCTTAAAAAAAAAAAAAAAGTTATGTACAAAGAAAAACCAACATGAAGGCGACAATTTGGCAAAAAAGCCATAGCACAAAAATAAGGTTGTACCTAAACAAGCCAATTATCGTTCAAGCTTGTTTGGATTTTTTAAATAATTTTTTTTTATTTTGATTTAAAATAAGTCACTTTTAATACTATGAAATCATTAATATTTGATTTTGACCAAATACCTTTTATTTGGTTACTTTAGGAAAAAAATAATTTCATTATTTATTTTTGAATTTTTCTTTAACGGTCAAAATAATAATTTGTATTATAATTTATACCATATTTTGCTTAAAAACTTACGCTAAACTAATTAACTTATACCTTATTTTGCTTTGACTGAATTTTTCATATATTAATTCTTTTCAATAGAAAATGATTTTATCAATATTTAGATATTTTATATTTTCAAGCTTTTATATTTTTAGTTTATCATTTACTATATTCACTATATAAAGAGTCACATATTCACTATATTCACCAAATAATTTATAAACAAAGGAGAGATTTTTTTTCTTTTTGATTCTCTTTCATTTCTTAGAATGAGTAACAACAATGATGAGAACAAAAAGATACTGTACATTTTGCGTTCAGGATTCACAACCAGTATTAATCTAGAGAGAGAAGCTCTCCCCCCTCTCTAGTTTCATGTTGTGTCCTTGTTTGTGTGTGATCTCCGTTCTTTCTCATTTGGAAGGTTGGTAGGCGGTTAGGGTTGATTCTTTCTGGTATTTTTGGCTTAAACTCCTAGCTTTAGGGCTAGGGGCCTTGGTACTAGTGTGGTTTTCAGCCTTGCTGTTTGCTATTGGTTCCATTTGAAGTTGTTCTTAGCTTGATTTGCGTTTGTAAATGGATTGGAAGGAAGTGTCGTATAAAAAATTTAACGGTGCCGCCGTTAGTTTTTCGGTTTGGAATGAAAGGGGAGGCAAGGGAGCGGAGAGTGGAGAACATTTAACTTCGTTCTTCATTTCTGACTTTCCTCATAAAATGAAGGCTAAAGAGTTGTTTGAAATCTTCAAGGTTTATGGTGTTATCTCTGAGGTTTTCATCCCAGAAAGGTTTGACAAAAGAGGCAAGAGGTTTGGGTTTGCGCGTTTCAGAAAGGTTCATGACCCTCGTATACTAGCGGTTAAGCTTGATAGTATATTCATTCAGGGTAGGAAACTGCATGCTAATACCCCTAGGTTTCAGAAGGAAACTGATAATCTTCCGGAAGGCGTGGTTGCGAAGGATAGGGTATTTAGTTTCTCTGGACATTCTTCAGAAAGGCTTAATGGAAGAGGGAATACCCTTTCGTTTGCTCAAGTTACGAGCTTGAACCGTAAAGGGGAAAAGGTCGTGGCTCAGAATGAGGGTACTTCGTGTAACAGATTAAGTCTCGTTATTCCTGATGTCAGTAGGTTTGAAAAGGCTTTTGTCGGAGTGGTTCTACAAAATGTTAACCCGTATCTGATTCAACAAAGCCTTTTTAAGGAAGGATATTTCGATATTAAGTCTACCCCCTAAGGAGCAGGTTTATGCCTTTTGGAATCTGACAAGATTGGTGTGGTGCAAGACTTTGTGGTGGAAGCCAAAGGTTGGTGCGAAAATTGGTTTGCCAAGGTTGAACCTTGGAAAAAGGATGTTGTTGATTTCCAAAGATTTGCTTGGGTTAGATGTTTTGGACTTCCTTTCTTTGCTTGGAATCTGGATGTTATTTCCAGTATCTTGGACAGTTCATAAAATGTGATTCAGACAATTTGGAGAATGTCAGTTTTGGTGTAGCTAGTTTTCTCGTTAAAACTAGTAGAAGTGGTTGTATTCAAGAGAATCTGGAACTGGAGATTAATGGTGCATTATTCAATGTTAGGTTGATGGAAGATTTTTCGAAATCCATAAGTGATAAGGATTTTTTTGATGGAGGTGATGGTTGTAGTAGTAAGGGTTCTTTGGATTCTGATGAAGTTGATAGTATCAGTTCTTGGTCCAACGGGTTTGAGGAAGAAGGAGGAGTTAATAGCCCTAATATTTCCTTTCTTTCTAGGGTGGCGCACAGTAGTAGGGATGAAGAGTCTTTTTCTGACAAAGTTGGTAGTCGTGAAGAGGTTTCCCAATCTTATGTTAGTGATTCTGTTGGAACTAGGAAGGTTGACAGTCGAAAGGTGAATAGGGAAGAGAGTGTCATTGATAAAGTCAATTTGACCTTGGTGGACCCGGTGGCGTCTGGTTTAGATTTGACAACTGATGTGCTGGACTCTGTAGCTGAAGACAGTTTGGTGATTTCTCATAAGATCGTGACCAACGAGGTTGTGGGGCCTTCTTTACATTTGGGCTTGGAAAGTGGATTGGGCCAGTATGGTGTGTTGAATGTTGCTGTGCCGGGTCCGGTTCCTCTCAATCTCAATCCATCTGTGATTACTGGTGATGTTATTAGGTCCAAAGTTAAAAAGAAGAAAGACATTGTTGATATATATGGCAGATTCCAAATCCCCTTTGAACCTTCTTTCTTTTCTACTCTCATCAACTCGGCTGGGTCAGGCCCCTCTAGGAGGCTTAGTGCCAAAAATTATAAGAAGAAATTGAAGTTACCTCTCCCCCCGGTGGTGGAGGATTTCGATGTTGTTCTTCCGGAGGCTTCTTATTCTATTGATGAGTCTGATGTGTGCAGAAACAACAATAGATGTAAGGCTGGTTTGGATAGTGTCCCGCAGAAAATTTGGGATTCGGTTCAACTTCTGGGTCTGGAAGCAGAGGAGGATGAGGAGGTTTTCGAGAGTGTGGTTAGAAGCTTGGAAACTAGAGATAAGGCTCAAATGGTTTCGAGTAAGGGTGTGGACAAATGTGGTCAATGATAATAGTTTCTTACAATGTACGTGGGTGTAATCTCCCTCTCAAAAGAAGGAGAATCAGGAAAACTTTAACTGAAGGATATGCTGATCTTTGTCTGTTGCAAGAAACTAAGGTTTCTCTTATGAAGGATTCTGTGGTTAGGAGCTTGTGTGGCAAAGGAGTTTATGATTAGTCTGTTAGTAGTTCTTCTGGTGCGTCGGGAGGAATTCTGGCTGTTTGGAAGAGAGATCTGTTTCATTCCATCACCACAATCAAAGGATTTGGTTTCTTGTGCTCTGTATTTTCGTGGAATAACCACGTACTTTATGTGGTAAATGTTTATTCGCCTTGTTCGATTTCGGAAAAACGAAGGGTTTGGGCTGATATTATTGGACTTAAGTCGAGGAATCCTAGGGGTCTTTGGATTATAGGGGGAGATTTTAATGCTGTTAAAAACAGAGAAAAGAGGTTTGGCACCAGTTCTGTTATGGCTCGGGATTGTGAGGAATTTGCCTCGTTTATTAGAGAGTTGGAGTTGATCGACCTTCCGTTTGCAGGTAACAGATTTTCCTGGTTTAATTCTAATGGTGTTTCAGGCAGTAAATTGGACCGCTACCTTGTTGATGAGTCCTTGGTTGAATTATGGGATATTAATGTTCAGTTAGTAGGCTCTAGAGATATTTCTGATCATCGTCCAGTTTGGATTAAGTCTAATTGTACTAACTCGGGTCCCAAGCCGTTTAGGTTTTTCAATTGTTGGCTTGAGCATAAGGAGTGCAAGAAGTTCATCAAGGGTGAATGGGAGTCCTTTTCTTTTCATGGTTCCCCTTCTTTTGTTTTTAAAGAAAAGCTCAAAGCTCTTAAGCGGCGTTTGATTTGGTGGAATATCAACATTTTCGGTTGGCACGACCTTAAAATTGACAAGCTTTTTGAGAACTTTAATGAGTATGATGCGTTGTTGGAAGGGGGGATAGTTGGTTTGTCGGAAGAGCAGTTGTTTAAGCGTGGGAAGGATCAAGAAAGTTTCTGGAGTAATTTGCGTTTTAAAGAAAGTATGGTTCATCAAAAATCAAGGCATAAGTGGTTGAAGGGGGGTGATACTAATAGTAGACTTTTCCATTCTGCTTTTAAGGCTAGGATCCGGCAGAATCACGTTTGTGTTCAGAATGATCATGGTTCTCTGATGCAAGACCCTGTGATGATTAAAGAAGCTGCTTATCAATTCTTTAATTTGAAGTATCAAAAGGAGGAGTGTGTTAGACCTAGCCTGAATCTCAGTGATTGTGCTAAGCTTTCCTTGGATGATAGGAATATGTTGGAAAATCCTTTCTCTACTGAAGAAATCAAACTTGCGGTTTTTGATTGTGACGGAAACAAAGCTCCTGGCCCAGACGGTTTCTCGTTCAAATTTTTTAAAGATTGCTGGGATATCATTGGGCCTGATTTCTCCAAGTGTGTTATTCATTTCTCTGTTACGGGTAGATGATGGTGAATCTCTTGATTTACTTCAATCTGCTGATGATACATTGATCTTTTGTGATGGTGGTTATCATAACCTTTGGGCGTTGAAGGCAATTTTAAGAGGTTTCGAAATGGTTTCCGGGCTTCGTATCAATTTTTACAAGAGTTTTTTATATGGAATTGGTATTGATGATCATTTTTTAAGGGCTGCTGAATCCTTTATTTTTTGCAAGAAAGGAGAGTTTCCTGTCAAATTCCTGGGTTTGACTATAGGGGGAGATCATAGGAGAATTTCTTTTTGGAAACCTACCTTGGATTGCTTGAAATCTAGATTGAATGCTTGGGTCGGTAGGAATCTTTCAATTGGGGGTCGTGTTACACTGATTAATTTTGTGCTTGTCAACTTACCAATTCATCAGCTGTCGTTTTTTAAGGCACCCGCGAAAATTGTCAGACAATTTATAGCTATTCAACGTAATTTTTTGTGGTCGGGCTCGGCGGATAGGAATGCCATTGCTTGATCTAAGTGGAGTGATTTGTGTGTTTCAAAAGAGAAGGGAGGTTTAGGTATTAGGCATATTGGTTTGTTGAATAAGTGTCTCCTTTCTAAGTGGTTGTGGAAATTCGCCAAAGGTGGTAATGAAATATGGAGGAAGTTTATGGTCTCTAGATACGGGAATCTCGCGTTTTGGGCTTTGGAGTCAGATCCGTGTATTTATCCAAAGGATGCTTCGACTTGGATGAGGGATATTCTTAATTCCAAATGTTGGGGAAATTCTTTATCCTTTCATCAGTGTGTTAGACCTATTGTGGGCAGTGGTGGTAAAATTCCTTTTTGGAATGCTTTGTGGTGTGGTAATCAACAATTACGGTTTGTGTTTCCCTTTCTGTATGCTGCTGCTGTTAAAAAGGATAGTTTTATTGAGGATTACGGTTATTGGATTGATAATCAGTGGCAGTGGAATTTTCAGGATTGCTGGTTGCCAGATTTTAATGTTATGCAGCATCTTATTTCTCTGCTGCAGAATTTCCTCGACAGCAGCCCGGCTGTGCAGCTTGTTGAGGACGATTGGGAGTGGCTGCTGGATCAATATAAGGAGTTTACGGTGAAAAGTTTGTATGATCATATGGCGGAGTCCGTCGTGGGCAATGTTCTTCCGCTGCCGGAGAAGTTATTTTTTAGAGTGGCTTGGAAAACCAAGATTCCTATTAAGATTAAGATTTTTTCTTGGAGATTGATTCGTGATAGGTTGCCGACTCGCGTTAATCTTGCTTCTAGGGGTATCATTTCTTCCTCGCTTAACAAGGTGTGTCCTTTATGTTTAATTGATGATGAGGATTCTTTGCATCTTTTTCTTAAATGCCCAAAAGTTCAGAATTTGTGGGGCAAAATTTACGATTGGTTAGATATTCAGCCGGTGCATGCTGAAAATGTTTGCAACCATGCTCTCTTGTCGTTCCTTGCTCTGTACCAGTACGGAAATGATGATATGAGCTGCTATTTGTGGATTGTTACTTCTTGGTGCATTTGGAATATGAGAAATAATATTATTTTCAATGGTTTGATTTGGGATGCGAACGACGATTTTAACCGCGTGGTTTCTATTTCGTGGAGATGGTTAGAAATAGGCCAGAAGAGATGTAGTTTTTATGATTGGATGTATCATCCTTTTGATTTCCTATAATTTTTGCTTTCTTTGTTTGGTTCTTTTCCTTGTTTTGGTTGGCTTTTTGTAAGGGTTGGAGAATCCCTTTTTCTCCCTTTAATACAAATTGCTTATAAAAAAAAAATGATGAGAACGCTGTTTATGGGCGAGAACTGGCCTACCTCCTTAGAGACAATATAAATGTGAGTGTTAGCCAATATTTTTTCTTTTAGTTTTCTTTTATTTTTAATTATATATTCTATTATATATATATATATATATATATATATATATATATATATATATATATATATATATATATATATATATATATATAAAAGTTTCTAGGACTAATTCTACTTGTCTCTCTTGCTACATGAAATAGAATAAAGTACGAGATTTTCGATCTATGTGTCATGATATGATTAGAACAAATGCGGAAATTACACCAACTGAGGTATGTATTCTTATATTCTTCGTTTACACCTAATTATTTTCATAAACATATCACTTTGAAATTGTGTAAAAATGTTGAAGCATGAAGATAAAAAAGAAAATGTGGACTAAAAAAAATTATGTTTTTTTGTTCTATACACTATAGATAATTGAAAACCATTTCAATTTTTTTTTGTCTTCAATAATGTGTCACTATTTAATACATTTATAATTATTTATGAATACACACTACGCCAAACAAGACTTTCGACAGCGTTTTTTTTGTCCTTAGACAGCGCTTTTAAGCGCTGTCTAAACCTGCGCTGCTAAAGGTTTAGACAGCGCTTTGGGTAATACCAAAAGCGCTGTCTAAAGGGGGGTATATTTTCACAAAAAACGCTGTCTAAGACCCACCTTTTTGAACTTTTTAAGTATACCTTAGACAACGCTTTTGGTGAAAGCGCTTTCTAAGCTCCACCTTTTTGAACTTTTTTAGGCATACCTTAGACAGCGCTTTTGGTGAAAGCGCTTTCTAAGCCCCACCTTAGACAGCGCTTTTAGTGTAAACCGCTGTCTAAGGTATACGAAAATTTTTATATAAATTTTTTTAAACCACAATTTTTACCAGGTTTTTCAACCAGAATTTGACCTGTTTTTCAACCAATTTTTTTCCAGAAAAATACCACAATTATATATGTACCAATTTGGCCTATTTAAATGTACCAATTTACACCAAAATTATATATCCAAAACAATTGGCAATTCAAACCAATATATATATATATATATATATATATATATATATATATATATATATATATATATATACAAATGTACATATTACTTATACTAGTACTTTTGCATCCAACCAAAGCATTGCTTCAAATCTACATAGGTCCTGAAAGAACACAAAGATTGTAATTCAATTAAAAGAATACATCAACAATGTCTATAGTTAGAAAGTTACACATATTTAAATTCTCATCAATTAAAGTAAGAGTACAATATTATACCTGATAAAACTCCGAGCTCCATAATGTATTGACACCAATCCTCTTTAATTTCATCCAATTGAGAAATTGAGTAATGAGCACACTTGCATTCTTCAAAGTACTACATAATAATATAACATAGTTTGATTTAGTTTTAACTATTTCATTATATGAGAGATATGTGTTAAATATTAAAATAACTCATAAGTTAGAAATACATACATCAGATGGAATCTCTATTTGATCCAAAATAAGAGTGTCTCTCATAAACCTCCACATGAAATATCCGCAATCTATTTCATTACGTTGCCGAGGACACTACAAATGAAAAGAAAATATGGATAAATCCTAAGTTTTATCAAGTAGCATCACTAATATATAATAAAACATGTGATAATTAATATACCTTCACTCTATTCCATGTAATGGGGTTGACTCTCCTCTTTGGTACTTGGCCATCTCGTAGTGCTCGGAAAGCTTGTATAACGCTAATAAAATATAAATGAATATTTAGAACAATTCACATAAATAAATAAACAAACAAATAAATATACACATTCATATTTAGCACAATCTCACTTACGTGTCAATACATTTCTTCATATCCGGGTATGTTGTCCAATCATTTCCTAACGAATCCAGATAATACGCCACTTCTCTGCTAGGATTAATTGCGACCAACAACCAATGTCCACTGTAATATTAAACAAGTGTTAGATGGAAACTTTCTACACGACGTCAAAATACAAAAAAACTATAATAGATGAATTTAGAATGAAAATCTAACCCAATATTAAACGGTAAAAGGAACAACTTTTCCTTTTCTTGGTTGTCCATAAAGACGTCGCGTACATACGCCAGGACCTCATCTGGTTTATTTATTATTAAGGATAAGTTGACAGACGCGGGGCATAAGAATGCAAATCTTTGCTGCAATCCACGTGGGCGCATAACTTTGTCATACAGAAACCTTAAATAAAAACATCATTAACATTAGACTATTCATTTGAAACATAAAGTAAATAAGTTGTTCAATTAATATACCAAAGTAGATCGGATATATACCTCACGTATGTATTGACAACACTGACGCCCAATTCTTCATGATTGAAAACTTGCTCGAATTCTTCATTACCAATATTTTGTTCATGTTCAAAGCCATATATACCTTTCTCCATATGTATAAGACGAACACCTCTGGTCGGAATATCTGTCAATTGTAGAAACGTCTGAAGGCACGACCTAAACTTGGAGATAGGTTATTTTCTAGCCCTGTTCTTCTTAGCACCAACATTTTTCTGTGTTGAAACGTTGCTAATCTCTTTACCAGGCAGCTATATATCATATAATTTGTTAGATGAAGTATAAGATATCCAATTTCACATTTTCCATGCATAAATATCATATAATTGTGATGTACCTCTTTTTTTGAGACAACGGACTCGGTATGCTCCGGAATCCCCTTATCCTTTGTTTTGGATCTTGTTGGAGTCTAAATAACATTACCATGTAAAAAATGAAAATAAAATGCCCGTAAAATCTTTGAATCTACACATTAAGGTTAACAAAGGTTCATAACGGTTTTAAGCATACCTCATATCCTATGAGTATGAGGTTTGACGGCCATGCAACATACGACCCTATAGCATCTCCCACCAATGTTGCTTCCGAAACATCGTCAGGATAGGGTAATAATGCACCCGCCTCTGTAGCAATATCAACCGATACTTTCATGCATCCAGTAGGGAGTGAGTTATTGTGAAGTAATTCTACCGAAGTGTTATACACTTTTCCCTTGCCAACCTTCCGATAAGTTGGTGAAGATAAGAAAAGCTGACAATGGGAAACGCCCTAAAACCAAAAATAAATATGACATTGTTAATGTGTATATATGTCATTTAAATAATTTAAGCTACTAATTTAATTTCATAAAAATATATATAATTACCTCTGGAATATTCGGTCGAAAGCTGCAGTTGATACTATCTTTCTCCGATCCATCTCTAAAACCTGAAGCGTTATCTCTTTCTTTCTCCTTTCTTAATTCCCGAACTTCAGTTTCCAGTGCTTCCAACTTAGCTTGAAGTTCTGTATTACTAGGAGTCTTTCCTTTTTTAATATTCAAGGAGGTCGGAGTGATCCCAAATCCCTTACCCCTCACCCGACCAGAATACTCAGGGACATCTAATGCCCGACTAAGTATGCTCCTAGAATCATCTAGAGATACAGACTGAGATAACGCCTCCTGAAAATCAGATGAATATCGAATATTTGTCAAATATTTGTTAATAAAGTTTTGATTTAATTAAAGAAATATTGTTATACTTACACATTTCTCAAATACTTGTAGAACCTCTTCTGCAACAACTCCAGACTTTCCCACACGGGCTTCCTTCCACAAGACATGTGCAGGAAGAGATGTTTCAGAGCTATTCGCCTTTTGTAACTACATATAAAGCCAAATAATATGATCAAATATAACTCATGATGAACAATTATTATATCATTGCAATTTATTGATACTTACCAAAGATTGCTCCAAACGTCCATATCCAACACGTCCTTTCCTGTATCGATACTGGGGAGCTGATGCTCTTTCCCGATTAATTGCACTTAAACTCTTAAATGTCGGGGTTTGTCATTTGGCTTTAAACGTTACCCATTCTTGTGGTGACATCAAACTTGCATATTTAGATGGATACTCTGCATCAACAAAGTTACCTTCAGCATCCTTAAGAAAGGTACGGTTTAAATATGTCCTAAACCCTCTTAGGAGCTTCCCTGCCAATCTCATCAAATAAGTTTTTCTTTCTTCCTCAACGTTGAAGCACCTCTAAAAAAACCATACACATTGGTTAGTACAAATAATTTAAAATACATGATTAGTTGGCATAATTAAAGACATAATTATGGTACCTTTATCTCATTCCAAATTTTTTCATTGACTTCCTTCAACTGTTTGTTTCTCCAATCATCACAAGTAATAGGAATCGCAATCCTTACAAGTGCACCAATGAAACTTGTCAAGGTATGACTGTTAGGCTCAACAAGAGTGCCTGAAGGGCTCCAATGCACATCTAAAATGATGCCTTGATCTCTAGCACGAATCACTTTCTTCATAACGGTTATTCCTCTTTTAATCTCTTCTTCCATAGATTTTTGACTTTCATCCTGAATAGGATCATCATCATGTGGGTAATCATCATCGTGTGGGTGATCATCATCATGTGGGTGATCATCGTTAGTAGCCATCTAACCTGTAATAAAGAAATCAAGGATATCAAATATATTATATAACAAATATAATATGACATAATATATAACAAATATAATAAAGAAATCAAGGATAAAGAAATCAAGGAAATCAAGGATATCAAATATAATATGACATAATATATAACATTGAATGAGCAATATTAACACTAACACTAACACTAACCTAAACTAACCTAAACTAAACTAACACATTGTATAGCAATAACAATTATTAATTTCCATTAGTAATTAATAGAAATCAAAACCAAAAGGAGGAAAGTTATGACTTAAGGATTTACAATATATTTCTTTACCTAATAAACTAACCTAAACTACAATAACACTAATCTAAACTAACTTAAACTAACTTAAACTAATATTCTTAGACATGAAAACTTTGAAATTGTCATAAAAAAGATCTTTAAAAGTTTTCGAGGAGGAGATTCTAAAACTAAAAAGATCCAAATGATTCATAAAAATGCTAAAGTTTGCAAGTCAATCAGCAATCATATTTCTTTCGCACCAAGTATGGTTGATTTTCACATTTCACCTCGATTTCAACATTTTCAAATACGGTGAACTAGAACAAAAATACTCTCGTTAAACTTATAATGTTCATATATCATGTTAATCAAAACCTTTCAGCTACTTTCTACTCCAAGATTAGAATAATGCTCTTTTCGAGTCATGTTCAATCTCAAATACAAACCCCACGTCTCGACAATCAAAATAAAAGTAATTAGTTATAAAATCAAAATGAACGATATAAAACTGTGCATGGGTTGCATATATGCAGTTCCAGTCTCAGAGCACATGAAACACATTTTCATCCTCATTCTCACACTAACCTAACAGAAACACATTTACTTAGTACATGAAACACATTTACTTAGTACGCGTCCACTGTTCACTTAGTACGCGTCCATTGTAACACCCTAAACTACAATAACACTAACCTAACAGAAAAATATGAAACTCACTTCTAACATAAAAAGAAAAACTCTTACCGGAACAGTGGAGCACGGTGAGTACGGTGGAGGATGTTGGAGGATAATGTAGGAAGGACGACGGTCGGACGGACGACGGCGAGAAAGGACGGACGACGGCGGTGAAAGGACGGACGACGGCGGTGGTTTCAGCTGGTTCGTTCTTGTTCGCAGAAAGAGAGGGAAAGAGGGAAAGAATGAAATGAAAATTGAAACGGTATCAGTATTAATACTGATACCGTTTCAATTTTTATTTTAATTAAAAAGACCTTAGACAGCGCTTTGAATGAAAGCGTTGTCTAAGGTAGGCCTTAGACAGCGCTTTTGATTTTATTTTTTTTTAATTTATAAGACCTTAGACAGCGCTTTTGAGTAAAGCGCTGTCTAATATTTTACTTTAATTTTTTTTTTAAATTTATAAGACCTTAGAAAGCGCTTTCCTCAAAAGCGCTGTCTCAGGTCTTATATTTTTTTTTTAATTTATAAGACCTTAGACAGCGCTTTTAAGGAAAGCGCTGTCTAATATTTTCCTTTAATTTTTTTTTTTAATTTATAAGACCTTAGAAAGCGCTTTCCTTAAAAGCGCTGTCGAAGGTCTTATATTTAGACTCGATTTTATTTTTCTAAGTGAATAGTTTCCGTGTTTTCTAAATTTTTTAACTTATAGCAGCGCTTTTGTAATAAAGCGCTGCCTATGTTGTGCTGCCAAAGAGTAATTTTGGCGTAGTGACAGTTGAGTAATTAAAATTATTTTGTTTTTGTTTTTATCATTCTAAATGATGATCTTATATGATAGGAATTGGCTAGACGTGGAAAGCCATTGACAACAATAATGCTGAAAAAGAAAATATTTTCTTTTTCATTTCCTATAGATTTCAACGTTTCATGTTTCTCCGATATAGACAATATGTTGTCTAATCTTAAACAATGGGAAGTTCAATGTCGAAAAAAGAATGCAAGAATATGCGATACGGTAAAAAAACTTATTTTCGTTTGGTACTTTTTGTTGTCTTGTTGAATTATAATTTTTCAATTTTTTTCTTTGATCTGAATATTTTTATATCTACTTATTTTATAAATGGTACGTAAGTATTTATGAATATAAGACCACTGATTTGTTTATATTTTGTTTTTTGAAGTACTATATTCATAACGTTATCACTGGTGGTAAAAAATTACGATCGGTTACGGAAGTTGTAAATTGCTTACTCTCGGAAGGATATGCCAAGTTAGAATCAAGGAATAGAAAGAGAAAGGTTGTGAATAAAAATATAATATATAATTTTTTTGTTGCATTATTTATAAATTATATTTTAAACAATTTTATCCGTATTTTATTTATAATATCCTAATTTTAATTTTTCTAATAATTATTAGGACGAAGAGGTTGATAATGAAGATTATATTGAAAGAGAGGCTAAGGATGAAAATGATTGTAAAGTTTTAAGTGATGATTTCCTTCTTTCTAATCTCTTTGTTCCTAGGAAGAAGAGAACATACAAAAAGAGGGTGATGCATCAAAATTTAATTAAATTTTAAGGTTGCTACATAGATTTTTTTTTACATAATTTTGACTGCGTTTTTATCTTGATTTAATATTTTTAGGTTAAAAATGAAAAACATGCTGAAATCGTGGCTAAGGATGAAAACAATCTTGAAGTTAGGAGTGATGATTTACTTTTTTCTAATGCTTATCTACCTAGGAAGAAGAGAACCTGTAAAAAGAGGGTAAGGCATTAAACATTTTTTAATATTACTATTGCTACATAAATTTTCTTACATAATTTTTACTGCCTATTTTATATTGTTTATTATTTATAGGTTCGAATAGAAAAACACTTTGAAAGCTCTCAAAGCTCTTCAACATTTCATCCTATGATTGAAGACAAGGTGAACAATTCCAAATCTGAAAATATTTCTCCTGCTATAGTCTTCAAGGTCAGAGGAAACAACTTTCAAACTGAAAATATTGTTTGTCCTTCGCAAATTGAGAACAACGAAAAAAATTCAAAATCTGAAAATATTTCTGGTTCCCTAATGTCAGAGGATAAAGAGAACAATTCAGAAATGGAAAATTATGCTTGTCCCCAAAGAATGGAGAACATAGAAAATATTTTGGAAGTTGGAGATAATTCAATAAAAACATTGCTAACCTCGCAAGAAGTTCAGGACGGATCTTTGTTATGTATTCATGAAGTGCAACTTGTTGATCATGTCAATCAAGAGGTATTGGAAAATATGTTAAAAGAATATGATGTTAATAATTTGACTTTAACGGAGGACAATAATAACTATGAAATCTTGCCTGAGATTACCGATGATTTTTCTGAGTATGATGATCTCATAGCGAGCTTCCTTAAATAATTGTTAAGTTCATTTTATTTTACTTTAAGTTGTAAATAATCATCAATATCAAATAAAGGATGATATATTATTATTCGTATTAAGCTTCTATGAATGTGGTTTTGTTCATTCTTTTTAAGTTGTCTTTCATAGTTTGATAATTGAAATGATTATAGTCTAAAAAGAGATGCATCTTTACATATATTTTATAGTGAAGTTTCAGTCATAAAGAAAATAATTGTTAAAAATTTAATTTTCAATCGAACACTAAATTATTAGACTTCTTTTATATTATATTTTTAATTTTGACAAGCAACCACCTGAAATGTCAATTTTAAATATTTTTTTTTATAAGCAATTGTATTAAAAGGAGAAATAGGGATTTTCCAACCCAATACAAAGGATCAAAAAGCAGCTAAAGAGCCACAAAGAAGAAAAACTCTACAGAAAACTCGTAGGACAGTTAATCCACTCATAAAAGCTACATTTGACCCTACCAATCTCTAACCATCTCCAAGATAAAATCAAAATACGAAAGAATAAAGCATCGATATCGCAAACCCCTTCGCCAAAAATAATGTTATTTCTTAAGGTCCAAATACTCCAAGCCGCGATATACCAGACATAATTAGTCATACCTTCCATGGAAGAAACGAGAAAAAACGATCTCCAAGCCTTAGCGTGAGATAAGATTGAATCAGCAAGGATCGGAGGGGCACCCAACCAAGAATAAATCTTCTTCCAAACCTGCTGAGTTTTAGAGCAAGACAAAAAAAGATGATAATCATCTTCTTCCTCCATGAAACAGAAGACACAGACCTTGTCATGGGCTGAAGCAATCATCCCTCTAGAAACCAAATTCTTATGAGTCGACAATCTATTGAGCATCAATCTCCAAATGAAGGCTTTAATTTTCATAGGTATACATGATTCCCACATCTCTTGGAGCACAACGAGAACCTCATCATGGACTGCATTTCCTCTTATTACCGAACTACTTAAATTATAATAGGAGCTGACAGAAAAAGTGGAGTTAATATCCAAATTCTAAGACAAAAAATCTTCCTCCAAATGCTTCATCGAAGCATCATTCACAATAAGAAGAAGAGCCTGAACAACTCTATCATCAAGAACCGTGGTAGTGGGCCAAAGGTTGCTGAGGTTCCACTGCCAGTTTCCATCCAACCACTGGCCCAGTTCTGATATGCGACAATTATGAGTATGAGAAGCAGCGAACAAAACTGGAAAAACAGACTTAAGATCAAAATCTCCACACAAATTATGCTGCCAAAACTGAACTGAATCACCTCTCCCTACTATTGGTTGCACACAATTAGAAAATTGAGTAGACGGATTAATGGATTTCAGCGATAACAAGTCCCTCATCCAAAGAGAGTAGTTACAAATATTACCATCAGACACAAAGCTTAAAACAAGGTTATGTAAACTACCATACCTGCTGTAAAGTAACCTCCTCCAGATTTCATTCCTACCATTGAGAAATTTCCACAACCATTTAGCTATTAACGCCTTGTTAAACAACCCAATGTGTTTAATCCCAAGGCCACCCTCCTCTTTGGGCTTGCAAATGGAATCCCAATTCACCCAAGCAATTCTCTTCTTATCCACCGATCCCGACCACAAGAACCGACGCTGAATCGAGATGATCTTTTTAACAATCTTGGAAGGCGCCTTATAGAAAGACAAGCTATAAATAGGAATACTAGTCAGAACCGAATTAATCAGAGTAACTCTGCCTCCTAACGAAAGGTTCCTACCAGCCCACGAAGAAAGCCTATTCTTAAGCGACAAGATAACCGGATTCCAGAATGAAAGCCTACGATGATTTCCTCCAATTACAATTCCGAGGAATTTAAAAAGCAAAACCCCAGCTTTACAAAAAAGGAAAGATTCAGCAGCATTAAGGAGAGTTTTATGAAGGCCGACACCGTACAGGCAGCTTTTGGAAAAATTAATTTTTAATCTAGATTTCAGGGCCCAAAGGTTATGTATCTCACCATCACAAATCAAAATGGTATCGTCGGCAAACTGGAGGAGCTCGATAGAGTCGACACCATTAAAACGAAAACCTGACAGAAGATTACTATCAGAAGCTCTTCTGACCAAGAGAGAAAGACCTTCAGCCACTATAGAGAAAAGGAACGGGGCCAAAGGATCCCCTTGTTTCAGCCCCCTCGAAGCCTTAAAGTCCTTAGAGGGACTTCCGTTAATAAGGACAGAAATATAACTAGAACAGACTACGCCTTTGATCCACTTAATCCAATTAGGCCCAAAGTTCATAGCTACCATAATGGGGATCATGAAATACTAATCAACACAATCACAAGCTTGCGCAAAATCCACCTTGAACATCAAGCATTTACACTTCTCTCTTTTAGCTAAATCAAGAATTTCATTAGCTACAAGAACGTCATCTAAGAGGTTCCTTCCAGGAATGAAAGCTGTTTGCGACGGCGAAATGAGTTTATCAATTACCGAAGAAAGTCTCCTAGCTAACATATTAGAAACCACCTTAGCAACACAACCCACTAAACTAATAGGTCTGAAGTCAACAAAATGCTGGGGGCTATCGACCTTAGGAACCAAAGCCAGAAAGGAAGAGGTGAAAGCTTCCGGGAGAGAACCTGTCATGAAGAAATGTCGAACACAGTTGGAAAAATCTAACCCCACGATATCCCAAGCTTCCTTAATAAAATTAAACGAGAAACCATCTGGACCCGGAGATTTATTCCCGTCGCAAGCAAACACAGAATCCCGAATATTTTCAGACAAAAAATCAGAGTCCAACCACTCTCTATCCATATCGTTAAGCTTCAAGACATCATTTAGATCCATAGCCGGTCTTCTCACATCAGGCTTTTGAAATTTAGCACTGAAGAAATCAAAGGCAGCTTCCTTGATAAGAAGAGGATCCTCAACAAGAGCTTCAGTAGATCCTATTGCAGCAATAGAATTAAGCCTAGTTCTAGATTTAAGACTGGCGTGAAAAAATCTAGAATTAATGTCTCCCTCCGTCGCCCATAAAGACCAAGATTTTTGAAAGACCATGCTCTCTTTAATGTGAAGGCTACTCCATATTTGTTCCTGAAATTCCAATCTCTTCTTGAGTAAGACAGCCGATGCAGGAGAAGAAGAAGAAGCCAACTCCAACTCCAACCCATTGAGGCTCTCCACACTATCTTCTAACTTGAGGTCAATCCAACCAAACATATGAAGATTCCACCATTTCAACCTATTCTTTAAAGACTTGAACTTTTCCTTTAACACAAAGGACGGGGATCCATGAACTTCAACTGACTTCCAATGATCTTTAACAAAAGCAAAGAACTCCTTGTGTTCTAGCCAAGCATTATAAAATCTGAAAGGTTTCGGACCCGAATTACTCGAATTAGACTTAATCCAAATCGGATGGTGATCAGACACATCACGATTATCTACAAACTGGGCTTTGAGCTCCCAAGATTCAGCAAGAGACTCGTCAACAAGAATTCTATCAAGTTTGCTGCAACTCTTACCATTGGAATTAAACCAGGAAAACCTATTTCCCACAAATGGAAGATCAACCAAGTCCAACTCGTTTAAAAACGAATTTAACTCCGAACAATCCTGATTACTGGAAATACCACAACCCTTCCTCTTCTCTCTATATTTAACAGAGTTAAAGTCGCCCTCGATCAACCAAATCCCGCCCTGGCATCTATTCTTAAGGGCCAAAATATCAGACCAAAGAATTCTCTTCTCCCTCAGCCCACAAGGCGAATAAACATTCACGACGAATAAATTCACATCTCTCCATTAAAGATTAGTACAAAGAAATCCATTAGCTCTGTAACTGGATATTGGGATAAAAGAAGCCCTCCTCCAGATAGTAAGAATACCTCCCGAAAGACCTTCGGAATCAATAGCAGACCAATCGAAACCTTGATCACCCCATAAACTCTGAGTCATCGAATCATTCATCTTTCTAATCTTAGTTTCTTGTAAAAGACACAGATAAGCACTTCCTCTCAAAAAAGTTTGGCAGATTCTTCTCCTTTTCAGAGAAGAGTTACACCCACGAACGTTGTAAGTCCCCAAAATCATAACTCCTTACTTTCAACAACCTTCAAACCTGCTAAAGCCTTCTTATCCCTATCCTCCAATAATTTGACAATCCCTTCAAAGGCTTCATCATCTTCATCTGCTTCAATCCCCAAGACATTCATGGTTTCCCACGCTTTCTAAGGGACAAGATCCAAGTTCTTGTTGCACCTAACATTGCTTCTGACCACATCCGAATCGTCCATAGAAGGGCACACAAGTAAAGACGGTAACCTAGATGGCCCACCAAATTCTTTGCACGGAGAAAGCTTAGAATGTAACTTAGACTTCTCATTTTTGTGATGCTTTGTTCCCTTTGGAGCTACAGAGGAAGAATTGAGCAAGGTGGAGTAGAAAGAGGGAGAAAAGGGGATCTGAAAATCTTTGTAAATCTCAGAGAAAAGATTTTTCTTTTTAGCCTTAGGCCCATTTGGAGGCCCACATGGCACAACAAAAGAAACCGAAATAGGGTTCGAATTCATTATGGACTCATCAACTATTTGTTCCAGCCCACTAGAAGAATTAGGAACCAAAAGATGCGCCACGTCACTCCCAGTAAAAGACGAACCAGCTAGTTGAGAAAGGACCTTTCCAATAGAATTGGGATTAGCCAAACCAGGTTTAGCACAAGCATTTAGAGACCTTTTAGGTGAA
Source organism: Lathyrus tuberosus (assembly GCA_022829125.1). Lineage (NCBI taxonomy): Eukaryota > Viridiplantae > Streptophyta > Magnoliopsida > Fabales > Fabaceae > Lathyrus > Lathyrus tuberosus. The sequence continues at coordinate 10,902,149 of JALAZF010000100.1, read as the reverse complement.
CGCAGAGCCTCGGGGCTATCAATCGACAAAGAAACATCCTTAAAAATGTTAACAGCTGAGTCAACCTCTAGCCCCCCAAGGTTGATAACTGGGTCAAGCAAAGGTCCACTCAAAAAAGGATTTTCAAGACCAACACTACTTCCCACATCTTCAGGTGTAGCTGAACACTCCTTAAAGCCTAACTTAACCCTAACATCCTTTTTCACTTTTGACATACCAACCTCATCTTCATCGTCAGTCGGCCACGCGCTATCTTCACCGTGTGAAATCAAATCAATATTATCTAAGTCAACCAAAGGATTTTCACGAGAAGGGTAAACTTCAGGATCTTCAAAGATAAAAACTTTGTATTCTAACCCATCAATCTCAAACAAAACCTCTAGCCAAGTCTAATCTAACGTTGTTTACCGTGTCTTCGTCACCTTTTACAAAGGCTCCAAAATTTTCCACCAGCTTCCCAAACACATCGTTACTCCAAACATGGCATAGAAGTCCCAAGCACCTCACCCAAGCAAACCTGGATTTATCAGAGAACTCAAGAGACCAAGGTTTGAAAGATTTGAAGCGTTCATCACACCAAGTCTTCGTAGAGTTGATAAACTCTGAAATAACATTTTTGTTCCTTGACTCTAGGAGGCAGAACGTTGCCCCTAACAGAGTAGCCTTGACATCAAAGAAGCCAGCTTCGGAGAGGTCCTTTGAATTTGGAAAGGGTTCCCTAAAGAATGCACCTCTCCAACAACAGCTTTGATAAACCTATCAACATCAGGAGTTTCAACCTTGATTCTACGGGGGGAATTAGAGCCACACCAAGCCTTCTCCAACACACCTGATTTAACCCCTGTTCTTAAGACCTGGGCGAAAGAAGAAGGAGCCTGATTTTTAGCAAAAAAACCTCTATTATGATCATTCACCCTCCTTCCGACTTCATCAAATCCACCGTTGCGAGCTAATGGAACAAGCTCGAACCTTGGGACATTAGCATACAATTTTTTCCCTTGCATGTGAATGTTGTCCAGTTTGACAGCTAGGATACGAGCATCATGCACCTTCCTGAACCTCGCAAAGCTGTATCTCCGACCTCTCTTGTCCCTCTTAGTAGGAATGTAAACCTCTGAGATAAGCCCATACACTTTGAAAACCTCGAAGAGATATTTCGCTGTCGAATTTTTCGGGAATTCCGTGATGAAGAAGGACGTAACAACATCTCCCGGGGCCGCTCCCTTTCCACCATTTTCTTTCCAAACGGAGCATCCTAGGATAGGGGTTTCTTCTTCTTACGAGACATGTTCTTCCACTCCATACTAAAGCAAAGATAATCTAATGCAACAAAACTCAAATAAACAATGAGAGGGAACCAAATGCCAAGGTCCCTATACATACGTATAGGAGTTTAAACCAAAAACATCTAATCTCCTACATTATCTAGTATTGCTTGCGAAAGAAACAGAAAGTAAAGGATAATGAAAGAAAATCTTGAAGACCTAAGAAGGAAGAGAGAAGTGGGAGCTTCTCTCTCTAATCTATGTTAAAAAGCTTACTGTTTGGTTCAATTTTAAATATAATTCTCTCTGGATAAGAGATTTATTATCCGTTAGATATTCGTCGAACGAGAATAGTTTTACTGACTGCATTTCCTGTGATGTTGGCAATGGCAGCACTGCAATTTTCTAGATGGCGCAATGGTTGGGGTCGACTCCTCTTTGTGTTTCTTTTCCTCAGTTGTTCGAAGCTGCAGACCTTAAATGGTGCACTATCAAGGATATGGGGAAATGAGACCAAGGTATTTGGACGTCGCATCCCTCAATGACAACTAGTTTGTTTGTTGCATACCCAAACCGTGAAGCTGATTTTCATGATCTAAAGAAAATGTTGAATGGTGTTAACATAGATACTGATAAGGAAGATGCTTGGTCTTGGAAATTAGATGTCAGTGAAGAATTTACTGTTAAATCTTTTTATGACCACATTGTAAGTGGTAATTTGGAAAGATTGGAGGAACCTCCAGCGTCGGCCATTGATATTCTTTGGAAGATCTTAATTATGATGAAAGTAAAAATCTTCGCATGGCGTTTGTTTCTTGATAGATTGCCATCTCGTTTGAATCTTGTGAAGAGAGGAATAATTGGGAATGTCCACGAGAAGGTTTGTGTTTTGTGTTTCAACGAGTTAGAAGATGTATCTCATCTTTTTTGTAGTTGTCCTAAATCCTTATAACTTTGGAGGAAGGTGTGTGATTGGATGGATATAGAAGAGTTTAGCAAACCGGGCTATTGTAGGCATGTTATGTCGATAATATCTATCATAATATTGTTACTTCTTCCTGGAATTTATTGTATATAGACAAGATGGGTAGGAGGGTGTGTAGTATTTATGAATGGAATAAATTTCCATTTAATTTTTTGCAAGGGCGGGGTGTCTAGATCATGACTTCTAGAGTTTTGTCTTGATAACCTTTGTTCCTCTTGGAGTTCTATTTGTATCCATTGGGGTAGGAGATCCCCTTAATCTCCTTTTATTGAATTATAGCTTATAAAAAAAAAACTTTTGTATGTTACTAAAACGTTTTATCATTTCTATACAAAAAGTTAAATAATTTTTTCATTATTTATTGAAACTAATTTTTTAAAATATTAAAAATATAAAAACCCAAAAATTCATTCCCTTATTCATCATGTCTGGGAACAACTTCCTTCCATAAAACTTTTTAAAATTCTTTTGTCTAGTCTTAACGACATATCTAAGACATCTCCTAACAACATTTAACCTCCAAACCCTAGTAAAATGTTTGCACAAGTCTTGATTTAAAAGTCAAACATTTGTCATATCCTAATATCCCATCTCCCTCAACCTTGTATCATGGGAGATGGGTTCACAATCTCAATACCAAAAGAGGAATACCGGGTTGGCCTTAAAGCTCGTGAACATACACTACTACGAAAAACCCATTTAGCAACGGTTAGGAATGACATATAATGACGCGGGCGAAGGCGTTGTTATGTAGATTGTTGTTGTAAGTTCGTCGTTTCTACAATGGTATGGAAACCGTTGTTGTATTCTGGAAGCGTGCGATATATTGCAACGGTTAGATATTTCAACCGTTGTAATATCAATTAACTATCACAACGGTTATGTTTCTCAACCGTTGTGGAATGTACCCTTAGTTTATTAAATACAAATGTATATTTCTTGTTTTACCATACACCTAATTAAAGAAATACAACCATTAAAATTGGTAAAGAACTATATAATCTGAAAATTAAACTGTTCTTGATAACCTACTTAAACACACCACTGTTTTCCGAATTGCATCCATTTCATTATGCACATTTTATGTTCCTTAACATAAAGTTTATGGTTCAATGGTCGGTTTCCTTCACTCTGCAAGATTTTCCAAGTACAAGTGGTTCACAAAATTTTAGCTTTTCGACTTTGTCTTCTCCAAGAAAATTTTGTTTCCCCAATTCGACCAAACCCCTTTCACTGACACGGCCCAATCTCATGAGCCAAATTTCTTTTTTCGACAAAGGTTTCATGGATGCAACATTTGTCGAACCACTTACAACTTCAGCCTCAAGGGTATACAAGCCTTGTTTCTTCACGCCCCTCAAGGCTTCTTTTGACCCCTTCATGACTCTTAGGATACTTTTCTCTCCTTAAAAAACATATCCCTTCTTGTCAAATTCACCAAGAGAAATCAAATTCTCTTCAAATCAGGTACATAACTGACTTCAGTCAATAACCTTATTGATTCATTATGGAGCTTGAATCTCACAGATCCAATACATGCAATTTTGCAAGCTTTGTTGTTTCCCAGCAGCACTGATCCGACATCTTGATCACATAGCTCCTCGAACAATTCTTTGTTTGGTGTCATCTTCCAAGTGCAATCTGAATCCATAATCCACTATTTTCTTGAGTCGCCGCTTGAAACCACAAGAACATCAGATGATTCGAAGTTATCTTAAACAATGGTTGCGTTGCCATTCTCCTTACCTCCATGATCTTTCATGCGTTCAGGGCACACCTTTCTTGTGTGGCCCTTCTTCTTACCGTGATAGCATCGAATACCAGACTCTTCGCCACTATAACACTTCTACTGACATTTACCTTTCTTTTTGTCGAACTTACCATTATTTCGCAAGAATTTTCCCTTAACAGCCAAACCTTCGCTCACTGTCGAACGATTGTGCTCTTTTCGTTCATTAAGGTCCTTAGAATACAAGGCTGATTGAACTTCATCAAAGCTCAGGGACTCCTTTCTATACAGGAGAGTTTCTCTGACGCGAGCATGTGTTCTGGGCAAAGCACACAACAACAATAGTGATTGATCATCATCATCGATCTTCACATCAATGTTTTCAAGATCAAGAATCATCTTGTTGAATATATCCAACTGCTCAGCCAACACTTAGCCTTCATTGATCTTGAATGGATAAAAAGCTTGCTTTAGGTAGAGTCGATTCACCGGAGATTTGGTCATGTACAAACTTTCAAGTTTCAACCATAGCCCCGATGCCTTAGTCTCCTTTGATACCTGTCGAAGAAACTTATCACCAAGACTCAACAATATTGCGTTGTGGGCTTTCTTTATCATATCTGTCTTTTCTTTTTCCGTTAACACAACTTGAAAGCTGAAAAAAAAATTCTTGTCCTATAGTCATCAATGTCAAAGGAAAGAATGCACAAGCTCAAAATCTTTTTTGTCCTCCTGAGATTAAGAGCAACGCAAAAACTCGAAATCAAAAAACAAATATTGTCCTCCAATATGTAAGGACAAGATATTACCCTCTAATGAGATTGACGGTGAAGATAATAACGTTAAAATCGAGGCTAAGGATGAAAACAAAACTGAAGTTAGGATTGATGATTTATTTCTTACTAGTGCCTATGTCCCTAGGAAGAAGAGAAACTATAGAAATAAGGTGATACGTCAAACTTATATGTAATATGAATGTTGTTACATAAATTTTCTTACATAATTTTGACTGACTATTTTACATTGTTTATTTTGTTTGGTTCGAAAAGCAAAAAAGTGAGAAATGTTACTCCAAGAAAGCAACTCTCAAGTAAAAAATGTTTTTTGTCTTACTAAAATTGAGGACACGGCAATTTTTTTGAAATACAATAATATATATTGTCCTCTAATGTTAAGAGTATAAAAATAACAGTTCGGAAACAGAAAAATAAAGATTGTCCTCAAGAAATGGAGGATATAGAGAATATTTTGGAAAATCATGATTGTCCTCAAAAAATCATGACAAAATAGAATCATTGCTAAATCCACATGAAGTTCAAATTGGATCTTTGTTAAGTATTCCAGAAATGCAACCCATTGCTCATGTCAATCAAGGAGTGTTGGAAGTGATGTTGAAAAAACATGATAATAGTAATTTGACATTAGCAGATGACAAATGAAGCTGATTGACCTCCCGGTTGTTGGAAATACCTTCACTTGGTTTAATTCTAATAATAGGAGTAGAAGCAGGCTCGACAGAATCCTTGTGGATGATCATGCTATCTCTTTGTTATCTCTGAAGAATCAAGAAGTTGGAGATAGAGATATCTCGGATCATCGTCCGGTGTGGTTGAAATCTAACTTGTTGAACTGGGGCCCCAAGCCCTTTAGGTCCTTTAACTGTTGGTTTTCTCATAAGGAGTTCTTGCCTTTTGTGAAACGAGTTTGGAATTCTTACCATTTCTCAGAATCTTGTTCTTATATTTTGATAAAAAAAGTTTAGTGCTCTTAAAGTTGACCTTAAACGCTGGAATGTTGAAGTATTTGGTTGGCTGGATCTAGCTATTGAAGATAATGTTCAGATTTTAAATACTTTGGAGTTGAATTCTCTTCGAAGTCAAGATGCTGAAGATGTTGGTAACTGTTTGAATATCCAAGAGGAGCTTTGGCCAAAGTTAAGACTTAAAGAGAACATGTTAGCTCAGAAGTCTCGTGTGAAGTGGTTTCAAGATGGTGACTTAAACACCAAATTCTTCCATAACTCTCTCAAGGTGAGGAACCGTTTGAACCAGATTTTTGCTATTAGAGTGGAAGACTGATTGGTTGTTAAACCTGAGGAGTTGAAAGATGAAGTTGTTAAGTATTTCAAAGACAGGTATAATCACCAGAGCTTGCTTAATGTTAGAAGCAATTTAGAGCATATTCCTTGTTTGGTTGAAGAAGATCGCAAGTTCCTAGATTCTGAGTTTGAAAGGTCAGAAGTGAAAGAAGCAGTGTTCGGTTGTGATGGTAGTAAGTGCCCCGGGGTCGATGGTTTTAATTTTAAGTTCCTTAAGTGTTGCTGGGATGTGATTAGTGAAGATCTCTCTAATTGTATCTTGGAATTCTTTAGAACTGGTTTTCTTCCTAAAGTTTTTGCTTCTTCTTTCATCACCCTTGTTCCAAAAATTGATAACCCTCAGCACTTCGAGGATTGCAGACCAATAAGCTTGGTTAGTTGTGTGCTCAAGGTTATCTCGAAGATGCTTGCTAGAAGGTTGGGTAAGATCATCCACAAGCTTATAAGTAGTTCCCCAACTGCTTTCGTTCCGGGTCGTCAGATTTACGATGGTATTTTGTTGGCTAATGAAGTTGCCGATTTCGCCAAAAAATTCAAGAAGGAGTGTCTGTTCTTCAAAGTTGATTTCGCTAAGGCATACGACTGTGTGAAATGGTCGTACCTTGAAGACATGTTGGTGAAGATGGGTTTCGGTCCAAACTGGCTGAAGTGGATACGAGGGTCTACTTTTAATAGTTTCTTGTCTATTCTTATTAATGGTAGCCCGTCGAAAGATTTCAAAGCGAGCAGGGGACTGAAACAAGGCGATCCGTTGGCTCCTTTCTTGTTCTCTATTGTAGCAGAGGGGTTAGCAAGTTTATCCAAATCTGCCATTTCCAATGACTTGCTGTCTGTGTTTAAGATTAGAGATTCTCCTTCAGCTGGTATTCTTCAGTTCGCAGACGACACCCTATTTATAGGGGATGGCTCTACATCTAATATTTGGGCTTTCAAAGCAATACTTCGCGATTTTGAATTGTTGTCTGGCCTCAAAATTAACTTCCACAAAAGCTGCTTATTTGGTATTGGTATAGCTCCTGAATTTCTTTTATCTGCTGAGTCTTTCTTAAATTGCAAAGTGGGAAGCTTGCCTCTAAAATTTCTGGGCATTTCTGTTGGCGGTAATCACCGGCGTCTCTCCTTTTGGAAATCGGTAATAACCTGCATTAGGAACAGACTGTCTTGCTGGAAGGAGAGATCCCTTTCGATTGGCGGAAGAGTCTCTCTTATCAACTCAGTGTTGGTCAATCTCCCCATCCATAACTTGGCTTTCTTCAAAGCTCCTGTGAAGGTTGTTAATGAAATCATTGGAATTCAGCGTCGGTTCTTGTGGGCTGGTGTTTCTAATAATAAATTCATTTCTTGGATATCATGGAGTACCATTTGTAAACCGAAGGATTATGGAGGGCTAGGCATTAAGCATATTGGTAGATTTAATAGAGCTCTTCTTGCGAAGTGGTCTTGGAGATTCTTGACTGGTGGAAATGAAATCTGGCGTAATACTCTTGAACATAGGTATGGAAATTTAAGTTTGAAAGTTCAGAATTTTGAAGGAAAGGGCCGGTCAAATTCTTATTCAACTTGGATGAAGGATATTTTGTCTATCTCGGAAGTGGGTCAGTTAGATAACTTCAACAAGTTCTTAATCTGTTCAATGGGGGAAGGGGATAATGTGGCTTTTTGGCATGCTGTATGGACTGGTAACGTTGCTCTGAAGTTGATGTTTCCTCTCCTATTCGATCGTACCAGTAGTCCTTTTGTGACGGTGAAGCAGATGGGAGGTTGGTATGGAAGTACTTGGCAGTGGAATTTCCAAAACCTGGGGGTCAGTGAGCATACTCCAGAATCCGAAGAGGAGTTGAGAATCCTGACTAGTTTGTTGGCAGATTTATCTCCATTCAAAAATGTGCCCGATAAATGGTTTTGGTCTCTTGACGTATCCAACGAGTTTTCGGTTAAATCTTTCTATCTCCTCTTGAATTCGTTCAATCTTCTTGAGCTTGATACTGAGTTCGCTGAACCTCTGGAGATTCTTTGGAAAGCTGCGATGCCGGTGAAAATTCATATTTTCGGGTGGAGATTAATCCTCGACAGACTGCCTACTAGATTCAATTTGGAGAAAAGAGGAGTTTTATCTTCTGAGCATGATAAGGTTTGTGTGTTCTGTTTCCGTTCTTCTGAGTTCAATGCTCATCTCTTCTTTTCCTGCTGTTTCTCCTCTTTGGTTTGGATCAAAATCTGTATCTGGGGTTGGCATTACTCCTATTACGGCTGTTTCGTGTTGGTCCCATTTGAACGATTGGAATGCTAAACTTAAAGGTCGGAGTAAATCGGGCAAGGTTAACGCAATTTGGTTTATTACTTGTTGGTCCCTCTGGAGATCGCGAAACAACATTTTGTACAATGATGCCTTGTATAGTGTTGACGACATTGTTAGCGATGTCAAAATTGTCTCGTGGAATTGGTTGATTTTAGGGCAAGATGATAGTAGAAAGTGTAGGCTTTATGAATGGCATAAGTTTCCATTCGACTACTTGTAATTAGTCTCCTCCTGATTTGAGGAGCGTGTTTTGGTTTGAGATTCTATTAATCTCCTATTAATGAATTGCTTATAAAAAAAAATAACTAAGAAGTTTTGCCTAAGATTACTGAAGATTTTTCAAAGTATGATGATCTCATAGCAAGTTTCTTTAAATAGTTTTTAATTTCTTTTTTACATAAAGATGTAAAATAGTCAATAATCAACACTTACAAATAAAGGATGATATTTTGTTATTTGCTTTAATCTTTTAAGATGTGATTTTGTTTATCCTTTTTAATTTGTTCTTCATAGTATTTATATTATAAGAGTATGATTAAATTTAAGAATGGGATTTTGTTAATCCTTTTTAATTTGTTCTTCATAGTATTCATATTATAGAGTCCAAAAAGAGCAGCTTCTCAACATATGTCTAAGCCAAGTTTGAGTCATAAATACTATAATATATGATTAAATTTTATTTATTTTCTCATCAAACTCTAAATTATTAGATATTTTGTATTATATATTTAATTTTGACCAACAACCACCTTAAATGTCAGTCTTTTTTTTAAATGTATGGCATTTGTAAGTTTTAGTAAAACGTTTCATCAATTTTAGAAAAAAACAAAATTATATTTTTTAATCGTTTACTAAAATTAATTATTTACAATATTAAAAAATATAGTAAAAATTAAATTGTAAAATTATTTTTAGATCCAATTAATTCATTTAATAATTTGGACGAATCTATGCTTTTTAAAATTTTGAAAGATCCACCAAATTATGCTTTTTAAAATATCCAATAGATAAAATCAAAATAATTTAGGTATGAAATAAATTTAAGTAAAAAACACAAAAAGAAAAAAGTAAAGAAAAAAATTGAAAAAATATGTTTGAATTTGTTTAATATATATAAAATAATTTATAACTTAATAAAAATATATGAAATATTATTAAACTATAACATATATAATTTCATCATATATTCATTTATTATTATATTATTTTTAAAATATAAGAAACCAAAGATTTTAAATAAAAGTTTGGGTTGAATTTCATTATATATTTAATTATATATTTTAATAAATTATAAAATTATTTAAATAATATATTTAATTTTAAATATCTTTATTTTAAAATGAGATTTAAAAATTCATTTAAATTTAAAAAATATATATTTATTTTTTAATATATATTTTAGGATTGATTGGATGAATATCTATTTTTTTTTTTATAAGCAAATTCATTAATAGAGATTAAGGAAATCTCCTACCAAAGAAATACAACCACCAATATTCAGAAGCATTACAGAAAATCTAACGGGAACTTGTACCACTCGTACAACCTACACTTCTTACTATCCTTTCTACCGAGAATCAGTCAGTTCCACGAATAAATTTTGATGTCACTAACTATGTCATCTACATCAAAAAAGGAATCATTAAACAAAATGTTATTCCTAACCTTCCAAATGACCCAGTACGATATGAACCAGATTGAACTAGCCTTAACCGCTTTACAATGACCACGAAGTCTACTATTCCACACTTTTGCATGACTACTACTGGAAAATTCCTGAATATTCAATATGTTAACCCACTCATAAATCTTGTTCCAAACCACGATGGATTTAGGACACGAGAAGAAAAGGTGAGAGGCTTCCTCAAGATGACGGAAACAAAACACGCACACCTTATCGTGATCATTAACGATAATCCTCCGAGCAAGCAAGTTCGATCTAGTTGGCAATCTGTCAAGAGCCAGCCTCCAGCAGAAAATATGGACCTTCGCCGGAAGACACGAATTCCATATAACCTCCAAGAGATCCATGATTTCTGCATCAATATTGTTGGCTTAGGGAGAGTGCAGCGATGAAATATAGAGAGATTTAACTGAAAACAGTCTGTTTTCATTAAGAATCCAAAACCACTCGTCAGGCGTATTTTTTCGAATAGTGCAGGAATCCAACATTGAGCAGCAAGCATTCCACTCTTGGGCAGGAAAAACAGCTTCAGATTCCATCGATTTAAACAAATTCCAAATCCGCTGATCTCCTACCCAATAACCCATATCAGACACAGCCAACATCTTCCTACTGCAGGCCTGGAACAGCGAAGGGAATTTCTGCTTCAAAGGTAATTCACCTAACCACAAAGCCTTCCAGAAAGCAACTTCTGTACCCCCTCTTATAGAACATTCCATGAAACTACAGAAATTATCACTATGCTCTAAAACTGTTACCGACATGATATCCTTCATCCAGAACGAATCCGAGCTCTGACTGCCACGATCAATGTAAGAATGCGCCTTAATACTGAGATTCCCATATCTTATAGTAAGGAACTGTCTCCAGATTTCATTCCCCCCTATATGGAACTTCCAAATCCACTTAGCAAGGAGACCACGATTGAAACGACCTACGTGTTTAATACCGATGCTGCCTTGCTCCTTAGGTTTACAAACTGCATTCCAAGACAACCAAGGAACACAGTTATGATTAGAGTTACCAGCCCACAAGAACCGAAGTTGAATAGCGATGATTTCCTTCACTACTTTCTTTGGAGCTTTGAAAAAAGCAAGATGATGAATTGGCAGATTAACCATTACCGAGTTTATGAGGGTGACTCTACCACCCATTGACAGATTCCTACCAGTCCACTTATTCAATCTATTCCTCATACAAACCAGCACAAGAGTTCAAAACGAGTACCTACGATGATTACCGCCCACCGAAAGACCAAGAAAACTGAAAGGGAGGTTTCCAGATTTGCAGTGAAGAAATAATTCAGCAGCAGAGAGCAAAGCTGAATCCACCCCAATCCCGTACAGGTAGCTATTCGAAAAATTAATTTTAAGACCGGAGATCAATTCAAAAGCTCTGAAGATAGACTTGAAGGGACAAAATTTTTTAATCGAACCATCACCTATGAGCAGCGTATCATCAGCGTACTGAAGTAATTTAACAGTAGGGTGGCCTTCAATTTTGAACTCAGATAACATGTTACTTATAGAAGCAGAATTCACCAGACTGGCCAGACCTTCAGCGGCAATGACGAAAAGAAAAGGAGCAAGGGGATCACCCTGCTTCAATCCCCTAACAACCTTAAAGTCTTTTGAGGGACTACCATTGATCAGAACCGACACATAACTATTGAAAACCGAGCCCCTAATCCATTTATTCCACTTACTCCCAAATCCCATCTTGATAAGCATATCTTCCAGGTAGGTCCAATCCACACAATCATAAGCCTTAGCGAAATCGACTTTAAAAAACAAGCATTCCTTCTTGAACCTCTTAGCATAATCGGCTATCTCACTAGCCAACAGAACTCCGTCGAAAATCTGGTGCCCCGGGATGAAAGCAGATTGCGAGGGGGAGATAAGTTTGTGAATGAATTTCCTCGGTCTGCCAGCAAGCGACTTAGAAATTATCTTAAAGACACAACTAAAAAGGCTTATAGGCCTGAAATCTTCTAGAAGTTGAGGGTTACTGATCTTTGGGACCAATGAAATGAAGGAAGAAGCGAACAGCTTAGGCAGGTACCCTGTATGAAAGAATTCCTGAATGCAGTTCTGAAATTCCTCCCCACAATTTCCCAACACGATTTAATGAACTTGAAGTTGAAACCGTCGACTCCCAGACACTTATTATCATCGCAATTAAACACTGCCTCTTTCACCTCAGCTGAACTGAAATCAGCATCAAGAAAACTCTTGTCTTTCTCTTCCAAACGCGCCACTGAGAGACAATCACTTCTGAACTTAAGCAGGTTATGGTTGCTAAATCTATCCTCAAAGAAGTTGACTGCTTCTTATTTGATATCCTCTGGCTCCTCTACTAGAATACCTTTCACTTTAACTGCAGAAATATGATTCGATCGGGTTCTCGACTTCAAGGAATTATGAAAATATTTTGTGTTAAGGTCACCATCCTGGACCCAACTGACCCTGGCTTTTTGAGCCAGCATACTTTCTTTCAATCTCAACTTCTTCCACATTTCCTCCTGAACTAATAAATACTCCCTCTTGGACGCGTCATCTAGGATACTAGAAGCAAATTCAGAGCCATTCTAAAAGAGATTAAGTTTCTGAATGTTCTCCTCAATCTCCAAATCCAACCACCCAAACACTTCTCGATTCCACACACGCAAATCGGCTTTAAGAGCATGCAATTTCTTAATAAGGATGTTGCATTTCGAACCTCCGAACTTGTACGAGCTCCAAGAATTTTTGACGAAAGGAATGAACTCCTTATGAGAGAACCAACAATTGAAGGTCCTAAAAGGTTTAGGCCCCCAGTTGACAAAGCTGGACTTCAACCACACATGACAATGATCCGAGACATGCGGAGACCAATCTCTTGATTCTTCAAAGACATGACTGAAAAAGCAAGGTCATCCGCAAGGATTCTATAAAGCCTACTTCTACTCTTACCGTTCGAATTAAACCAAGTGAAACGATTACCAGAAACCGGGAGGTCTACCAAATTCAAGTTCTCAATAAACTCATTGAACTCCTTCATTTCTCGACTATGATACACACTAGAGCCTTTTCTCTCCTCCCCATTTTTAACAGAGTTAAAATCACCCCCCACAATCCAGCCTCCTCCCGGGAACCTACCTTTTAATTCAACTAACTCCCTCCACAACCTCTTCTTATCAGCGAATCCACACAGAGAGTACACATTAACCACAGTCAGAACTTGAGATTTCCACAAGATCTGCACTCCCAAGTAACCATTACCACGAATGCTTGAGATGGCCTTAATCGAACGACTGTTCCACATTGTGAGAATACCACCTGATCTGCCTACAGAGTTCACAACGGACCACTCGACATCACAATCTCTCCCCATACTATGTATAAAACCTTCATCCATCTTAGTAGCTTTTGTCTCCTGCAGAAGGCAAATATCTGCTTTACCTCTCAAAATGGAAAGAGAGATTCTCTTCCTTTTGATAGCACTACAACACCCTCTCACGTTGTAAGATATAATATTCATTTACCACTACTAGCTACAACCATCTTTCTAGATCTTGCTTCCTTATCATTACTATCGAGTTTCCTCAATAATCCAATGAAGCCCTCATCATCCATATCTCCTTGGATACCCAGTTTTTTAAGGGACAAACTCACCTTATTAGGAACCTCTTCAAGGGCCCTACGGCATCTCACATTACCTCTTTCTACATCTGTATCTGTTATAGATTCACAGCACAAGAGAGAACAACTAGACGCGTTTTTGGAACTTCTTCTAGGTTTCTTCTTATTAGCCACCCTGCCATTACTCCCATTATGTTTTTCCTCAGAAGTTTTCATCGCCGAATGAAGAAGAGCGGAGAAATAGGAGGTGGTGTATGGAATCTTAATAAAGTCATAAACCTCATGGAGGAGTGTCTTCTTCTTAGTCCTTCCCCAATTAGAAGCCCAACTAAACCACCTGGGGGGCCAGAAATCGGGTTAGGGAGCCCCAGGTCCACCACTAACTCACCTTTAAGATGGATATCTATTTTAACACCCTTAGTTTCTATGAATTAAATTTTTTTTGAAAAATCATAAAAATGAAAAAAAAACTTTTGATGGATAGGCTCCTAGAAAAATAAATTAAAAATCTTAATTATGGTTGTTTCTTATGCTTATGTCTCTTGAAAGTGTTTCATAGAGTTTCTCCTTTATAAATATTATCCAAGGGTTAAGTCCCTCATAAGTGGTTTCCAACACAGGTTTTTTAGACGAATTTTCTTTGGAAAAATTGTCAACAGAGCTAACTAGCATTTTGGAAAAAATAACACTATTTCATAATTTTTAAATTGACCAAAACACTTAATTGACATACCAAAGCTAAACGGGCTAAAGTCAGAACCAACTAGAGGAAATAACGAGTTAAGATTGGATTTATGACCCGCTCTGATGCCTTTGTTTTAAGGGATGTACTTAGTGGCCAACTGCCCTCCTGTGCTATTTTTTTTATTGTTGTAGTTGTGCTTACCTTCTCTCAACCGACTCTTTCTGGGAAGTGAGGTTCCAGGTGTATTGATGTAGTCTTATTAGTGGCGTGGTTGAGTTTTTTTTTTCTTGCACTACTACGAAAAATCCATTTAACGACGTCAGGTTTACCACGGATTCGAATCCCACCGTTGTAATAGGTTAAAAAATTTACAACGCCATATTTAACGACGGTTGTACTAAATAACCGTTGTAATACAAGCAGTGTAACAAGCTTCGATTCTCAGCTACTATATTTTTTTCCATATTTTTACATTTTAAACACGCTTGTATTAAAACACCGTTGTAATACATGTAACAAGCTTCGATTCCCAACAACTATATTTTTTGTCATATTTTTATATTTTAAACATATATTTTATTTCTTTTGTTAGTGTTACGGGGATTTAACCTTAAAACTCAAAATTCATCATTGTTTTTCTTTCAAACATATATTTTACTTCTTTTGTTAGTGTTTTTAAGTGGAAGAGAATAGTATATACAACTTTAAAAATAAAACTGTAAGACATGAGCATATATAAAATAACATTTTATTAAGATTTCATTAAGAAGAGTACATTGATAATCATATTACATATATTTATCAATGTCAGAGCCTGTTAGATGTCAAACATGTTATATATTTATATGGAATATTTGGCATTTACCATTTCTTTCTTGCGGTAAAGTGTGAATTTAAGCGTTAAATGGAGTTGTTATGCTCACATTGGAATAATTGTGTGGAGCTTGTAATTTGTGTGTTAATATGCAGGTATAGGCATGAAAGGAGAAAAATGGTGAACACATGGAACCAATGCAAGTTCCACTGAGTTTTCTAGCTGCAACAGGGTGTTCGCAGTGCGAACAATCTGGCGAATGCCCAGCGAAGGTTCGCACTGCGAGGGACCAGCGAATGGAGGCAGTGAGCTCCAGGTTTTCAATTACCTTGTGTTCGCACTGCGAACTCCCAGCGAGTGTCCAGCGAATGTTCGCTGGTTGGTTCGCAGTGCGAAGGTGCTGGCGAAGAGAGGCAGTAAGTTCCAGTTTTGAGAATTCTGGCTCGCTAGTTTATTCGCAGTGTGAATGAAGCTAGCAAATGATTCGCAGTGCGAATGAAGGGTTCCCAGTGCGAACCCACGATTTCTGCTTGGGGCGGTTTAAGTCTCAGAGGCACTTAAAGTGCCATTTTTCCTCATTCGCAGTGCGAATGGATTGCTCGCAGTGCGAATCATGCAGAATTCTGCTTTGTAAAAATAGAATTTCACTTTTTGTAAAGAGGATCTTTTGTTCATTTTGATCCAAAATCATAGTTTTCAGTCTTTTTACCATTGGAGCTTGTATTTTCACTTGGAGAAGCTGATTTTGCATCCATTCTTGAACTTGTTATCCAATTTACCATGAGAAGTGGTAGCTAAACCCTCTATGTTGAGGTTAGAAGTAGTTGATTCTGTTTTTATGTATTGCTTTTGATCTATTATATATGAACAAAGTCTTTGATCAATATAGATGAAGTTATTTTCTCTTGATGCTTTAAGTTTGATTTGTTTTACTCTAGACATAGATTCCACAAATCTTGACCTAACAATTTCATCTCTTAAAAACCAAACTCTAGACATAGATTTGGGATTTGCTATTCGCATTGTATTGATCTTACTGATCGTTGCTTAGATTGTTAGCGTGAGACATCATCTAACGGTCTAAACAACGGTACTCACGACTTCGCTTTAGACATAAACTTAGTCGGGAGAATACGCGGTTATATTGGTCGGAAACCGAGTTCATATGCTTGATTAATCGTTTATACATGGAAAGGATTAGCGAAACCTAACCTTAACATGTTTTTATAAAACCTTTTACAAAAATCTTTGTCACAATTTAATCTTTGCTACAATTGAATGATAACAACAATTGAAACTTTTGAAACCGTTAACTTAGAATATCGCAACTATTGAAAGGCAAGCGTCTAAATATCAAACAGTCCTTGTGGATACGATTAAAAACAACCCACACTATTACTCTTCTAACGCTGTTAGATGTCAAACATGTTATATATTTGTATGGAATATTTGGCATTTTCCATTTGTTTCTTGTGGTAAAGTGTGAATTTAAGCGTTAAATGGAGTTGTTATGCTCACATTGGAATAATTGTGTGGAGCTTGTAATTTGTGTGTTAATATGCAGGTATAGGCATGAAAGGAGCAAAATGGTGAACACATGGAACCAATGCAAGTTCCACTGAGTTTTCTAGCTGCAACAGGGTGTTCGCAGTACGAACAATCTGGCGAATGCCCAGCGAAGGTTCGCACTGCGAGGGACCAGCGAAGGTGCCAGCGAATGGAGGCAGTGAGCTCCAGGTTTTCAATTACCTTGTGTTCGCACTGCGAACTCCCAGCGAGTGTCCAGCGAATGTTCGCTGGTTGGTTCGCAGTGCGAAGGTGCTGGCGAAGAGAGGCAGTAAGTTCCAGTTTTGAGAATTCTGGCTCGCTAGTTTATTCGCAGTGCGAATGAAGCTAGCGAATGATTCGCAGTGCGAATGAAGGGTTCCCAGTGCGAACCCACGATTTCTGCTTGGGGCGGTTTAAGTCTCAGAGGCACTTAAAGTGCCATTTTTCCTCATTCGCAGTGCGAATCATGCAGAATTCTGCTTTGTAAAAATAGAATTTCACTTTTTGTAAAGAGGATCTTTTGTTCATTTTGATCTAAAATCATAGTTTTCAGTCTTTTTACCATTGGAGCTTGTATTTTCACTTGGAGAAGCTGATTTTGCATCCATTCTTGATTATTCGGCGTGGATGTTTACTCATCTCCTCTCTTTACTTGTTATCCAATCTACCATGAGAAGTGGTATCTAAACCCTCTATGTTGAGGTTAGAAGTAGTTGATTCTGTTTTTATGTATTGCTTTTGATCTATTATATATGAACAAAGTCTTTGATCAATATAGATGAAGTTATTTTCTCTTGATGCTTTAAGTTTGATTTGTTTTACTCTAGACATAGATTCCACAAATCTTGACCTAACAATTTCATCTCTTAAAAACCAAACTCTAGACATAGATTTGGGATTTGCTATTCGCATTGTATTGATCTTACTGATCGTTGCTTAGATTGTTAGCGTGAGACATCATCTAACGGTCTAAACAACGGTACTCACGACTTCGCTTTAGACATAAACTTAGTCGGGAGAATACGCGGTTATATTGGTCGGAAACCGAGTTCATATGCTTGATTAATCGTTTATACATGGAAAGGATTAGCGAAACCTAACCTTAACATGTTTTTATAAAACCTTTTAGAAAAATCTTTGTCACAATTTAATCTTTGCTACAATTGAATGATAACAACAATTGAAACTTTTGAAACCGTTAACTTAGAATATCGCAACTATTGAAAGGCAAGCGTCTAAATATCAAACAGTCCTTGTGGATACGATTAAAAACAACCCACACTATTACTCTTCTAACGCTGTTAGATGTCAAACATGTTATATATTTGTATGGAATATTTGGCATTTTCCATTTGTTTCTTGCGGTAAAGTGTGAATTTAAGCGTTAAATGGAGTTGTTATGCTCACATTGGAATAATTGTGTGGAGCTTGTAATTTGTGTGTTAATATGCAGGTATAGGCATGAAAGGAGCAAAATGGTGAACACATGGAACCAATGCAAGTTCCACTGAGTTTTCTAGCTGCAACAGGGTGTTCGCAGTACGGACAATCTGGCGAATGCCCAGCGAAGGTTCGCACTGCGAGGGACCAGCGAAGGTGCCAGCGAATGGAGGCAGTGAGCTCCGGGTTTTCAATTACCTTGTGTTCGCACTGCGAACTCCCAGCGAGTGTCCAGCGAATGTTCGCTGGTTGGTTCGCAGTGCGAAGGTGCTGGCGAAGAGAGGCAGTAAGTTCCAGTTTTGAGAATTCTGGCTCGCTAGTTTATTCGCAGTGCGAATGAAGCTAGCGAATGATTCGCAGTGCGAATGAAGGGTTCCCAGTGCGAACCCACGATTTCTGCTTGGGGCGGTTTAAGTCTCAGAGGCACTTAAAGTGCCATTTTTCCTCATTCGCAGTGCGAATGGATTGCTCGCAGTGCGAATCATGCAGAATTCTGCTTTGTAAAAATAGAATTTCACTTTTTGTAAAGAGGATCTTTTGTTCATTTTGATCTAAAATCATAGTTTTCAGTCTTTTTACCATTGGAGCTTGTATTTTCACTTGGAGAAGCTGATTTTGCATCCATTCTTGATTATTCGGCGTGGATGTTTACTCATCTCCTCTCTTTACTTGTTATCCAATCTACCATGAGAAGTGGTATCTAAACCCTCTATGTTGAGGTTAGAAGTAGTTGATTCTGTTTTTATGTATTGCTTTTGATCTATTATATATGAACAAAGTCTTTGATCAATATAGATGAAGTTATTTTCTCTTGATGCTTTAAGTTTGATTTGTTTTACTCTAGACATAGATTCCACAAATCTTGACCTAACAATTTCATCTCTTAAAAACCAAACTCTAGACATAGATTTGGGATTTGCTATTCGCATTGTATTGATCTTACTGATCGTTGCTTAGATTGTTAGCGTGAGACATCATCTAACGGTCTAAACAACGGTACTCACGACTTCGCTTTAGACATAAACTTAGTCGGGAGAATACGCGGTTATATTGGTCGGAAAACGAGTTCATATGCTTGATTAATCGTTTATACATGGAAAGGATTAGCGAAACCTTACCTTAACATGTTTTTATAAAACCTTTTACAAAAATCTTTGTCACAATTTAATCTTTGCTACAATTGAATGATAACAACAATTGAAACTTTTGAAACCGTTAACTTATAATATCGCAACTATTGAAAGGCAAGCATCTAAATATCAAACAGTCCTTGTGGATACGATTAAAAACAACCCACACTATTACTCTTCTAACGCTGTTAGATGTCAAACATGTTATATATTTGTATGGAATATTTGGCATTTTCCATTTGTTTCTTGCGGTAAAGTGTGAATTTAAGCGTTAAATGGAGTTGTTATGCTCACATTGGAATAATTGTGTGGAGCTTGTAATTTGTGTGTTAATATGCAGGTATAAGCATGAAAGGAGCAAAATGGTGAACACATGGAACCAATGCAAGTTCCACTGAGTTTTCTAGCTGCAACAGGGTGTTCGCAGTACGAACAATCTGGCGAATGCCCAGCGAAGGTTCGCACTGCGAGGGACCAGCGAAGGTGCCAGCGAATGGAGGCAGTGAGCTCCAGGTTTTCAATTACCTTGTGTTCGCACTGCGAACTCCCAGCGAGTGTCCAGCGAATGTTCGCTGGTTGGTTCGCAGTGCGAAGGTGCTGGCGAAGAGAGGCAGTAAGTTCCAGTTTTGAGAATTCTGGCTCGCTAGTTTATTCGCAGTGCGAATGAAGCTAGCGAATGATTCGCAGTGCGAATGAAGGGTTCCTAGTGCGAACCCACGATTTCTGCTTGGGGCGGTTTAAGTCTCAGAGGCACTTAAAGTGCCATTTTTCCTCATTCGCAGTGCGAATGGATTGCTCGCAGTGCGAATCATGCAGAATTTTGCTTTGTAAAAATAGAATTTCACTTTTTGTAAAGAGGATCTTTTGTTCATTTTGATCTAAAATCATAGTTTTCACTCTTTTTACCATTGGAGCTTGTATTTTCACTTGGAGAAGCTGATTTTGTATCCATTCTTGATTATTCGGCGTGGATGTTTACTCATCTCCTCTCTTTACTTGTTATCCAATCTACCATGAGAAGTGGTATCTAAACCCTCTATGTTGAGGTTAGAAGTAGTTGATTCTGTTTTTATGTATTGCTTTTGATCTATTATATATGAACAAAGTCTTTGATCAATATAGATGAAGTTATTTTCTCTTGATGCTTTAAGTTTGATTTGTTTTACTCTAGACATAGATTCCACAAATCTTGACCTAACAATTTCATCTCTTAAAAACCAAACTCTAGACATAGATTTGGGATTTGCTATTCGCATTGTATTGATCTTACTGATCGTTGCTTAGATTGTTAGCGTGAGACATCATCTAACGGTCTAAACAACGGTACTCACGACTTCGCTTTAGACATAAACTTAGTCGGGAGAATACGCGGTTATATTGGTCGGAAACCGAGTTCATATGCTTGATTAATCGTTTATACATGGAAAGGATTAGCGAAACCTAACCTTAACATGTTTTTATAAAACCTTTTAGAAAAATCTTTGTCACAATTTAATCTTTGCTACAATTGAATGATAACAACAATTGAAACTTTTGAAACCGTTAACTTAGAATATCGCAACTATTAAAAGGCAAACATCTAAATATCAAACAGTCCTTGTGGATACGATTAAAAACAACCCACACTATTACTCTTCTAACGCTGTTAGATGTCAAACATGTTATATATTTGTATGGAATATTTGGCATTTTCCATTTGTTTCTTGCGGTAAAGTGTGAATTTAAGCGTTAAATGGAGTTGTTATGCTCACATTGGAATAATTGTGTGGAGCTTGTAATTTGTGTGTTAATATGCAGGTATAGGCATGAAAGGAGCAAAATGGTGAACACATGGAACCAATGCAAGTTCCACTGAGTTTTCTAGCTGCAACAGGGTGTTCGCAGTACGAACAATCTGGCGAATGCCCAGCAAAGGTTCGCACTGCGAGGGACCAGCGAAGGTGCCAGCGAATGGAGGCAGTGAGCTCCAGGTTTTCAATTACCTTGTGTTCGCACTGCGAACTCCCAGCGAGTGTCCAGCGAATGTTCGCTGGTTGGTTCGCAATGCGAAGGTGCTGGCGAAGAGAGGCAGTAAGTTCCAGTTTTGAGAATTCTGGCTCGCTAGTTTATTCGCAGTGCGAATGAAGCTAGCGAATGATTCGCAGTGCGAATGAAGGGTTCCCAGTGCGAACCCACGATTTCTGCTTGGGGCGGTTTAAGTCTCAGAGGCACTTAAAGTGCCATTTTTCCTCATTCGCAGTGCGAATGGATTGCTCGCAGTGCGAATCATGCAGAATTCTGCTTTGTAAAAATAGAATTTCACTTTTTGTAAAGAGGATCTTTTGTTCATTTTGATCTAAAATCATAGTTTTCAGTCTTTTTACCATTGGAGCTTGTATTTTCACTTGGAGAAGCTGATTTTTCATCCATTCTTGATTATTCGGCGTGGATGTTTACTCATCTCCTCTCTTTACTTGTTATCCAATCTACCATGAGAAGTGGTAGCTAAACCCTCTATGTTGAGGTTAGAAGTAGTTGATTCTGTTTTTATGTATTGCTTTTGATCTATTATATATGAACAAAGTCTTTGATCAATATAGATGAAGTTATTTTCTCTTGATGCTTTAAGTTTGATTTGTTTTACTCTAGACATAGATTCCACAAATCTTGACCTAACAATTTCATCTCTTAAAAACCAAACTCTAGACATAGATTTGGGATTTGCTATTCGCATTGTATTGATCTTACTGATCGTTGCTTAGATTGTTAGCGTGAGACATCATCTAACGGTCTAAACAACGGTACTCACGACTTCGCTTTAGACATAAACTTAGTCGGGAGAATACGCGGTTATATTGGTCGGAAACCGAGTTCATATGCTTGATTAATCGTTTATACATGGAAAGGATTAGCGAAACCTAACCTTAACATGTTTTTATAAAACCTTTTACAAAAATCTTTGTCACAATTTAATCTTTGCTACAATTGAATGATAACAACAATTGAAACTTTTGAAACCGTTAACTTAGAATATCGCAACTATTAAAAGGCAAACATCTAAATATCAAACAGTCCTTGTGGATACGATTAAAAACAACCCACACTATTACTCTTCTAACGCTGTTAGATGTCAAACATGTTATATATTTGTATGGAATATTTGGCATTTTCCATTTGTTTCTTGCGGTAAAGTGTGAATTTAAGCGTTAAATGGAGTTGTTATGCTCACATTGGAATAATTGTGTGGAGCTTGTAATTTGTGTGTTAATATGCAGGTATAGGCATGAAAGGAGCAAAATGGTGAACACATGGAACCAATGCAAGTTCCACTGAGTTTTCTAGCTGCAACAGGGTGTTCGCAGTACGAACAATCTGGCGAATGCCCAGCGAAGGTTCGCACTGCGAGGGACCAGCGAAGGTGCCAGCGAATGGAGGCAGTGAGCTCCAGGTTTTCAATTACCTTGTGTTCGCACTGCGAACTCCCAGCGAGTGTCCAGCGAATGTTCGCTGGTTGGTTCGCAGTGCGAAGGTGCTGGCGAAGAGAGGCAGTAAGTTCCAGTTTTGAGAATTCTGGCTCGCTAGTTTATTCGCAGTGCGAATGAAGCTAGCGAATGATTCGCAGTGCGAATGAAGGGTTCCCAGTGCGAACCCACGATTTCTGCTTGGGGCGGTTTAAGTCTCAGAGGCACTTAAAGTGCCATTTTTCCTCATTCGCAGTGCGAATGGATTGCTCGCAGTGCGAATCATGCAGAATTCTGCTTTGTAAAAATAGAATTTCACTTTTTGTAAAGAGGATCTTTTGTTCATTTTGATCTAAAATCATAGTTTTCAGTCTTTTTACCATTGGAGCTTGTATTTTCACTTGGAGAAGCTGATTTTTCATCCATTCTTGATTATTCGGCGTGGATGTTTACTCATCTCCTCTCTTTACTTGTTATCCAATCTACCATGAGAAGTGGTAGCTAAACCCTCTATGTTGAGGTTAGAAGTAGTTGATTCTGTTTTTATGTATTGCTTTTGATCTATTATATATGAACAAAGTCTTTGATCAATATAGATGAAGTTATTTTCTCTTGATGCTTTAAGTTTGATTTGTTTTACTCTAGACATAGATTCCACAAATCTTGACCTAACAATTTCATCTCTTAAAAACCAAACTCTAGACATAGATTTGGGATTTGCTATTCGCATTGTATTGATCTTACTGATCGTTGCTTAGATTGTTAGCGTGAGACATCATCTAACGGTCTAAACAACGGTACTCACGACTTCGCTTTAGACATAAACTTAGTCGGGAGAATACGCGGTTATATTGGTCGGAAACCGAGTTCATATGCTTGATTAATCATTTATACATGGAAAGGATTAGCGAAACCTAACCTTAACATGTTTTTATAAAACCTTTTACAAAAATCTTTGTCACAATTTAATCTTTGCTACAATTGAATGATAACAACAATTGAAACTTTTGAAACCGTTAACTTAGAATATCGCAACTATTAAAAGGCAAACATCTAAATATCAAACAGTCCTTGTGGATACGATTAAAAACAACCCACACTATTACTCTTCTAACGCTGTTAGATGTCAAACATGTTATATATTTGTATGGAATATTTGGCATTTTCCATTTGTTTCTTGCGGTAAAGTGTGAATTTAAGCGTTAAATGGAGTTGTTATGCTCACATTGGAATAATTGTGTGGAGCTTGTAATTTGTGTGTTAATATGCAGGTATAGGCATGAAAGGAGCAAAATGGTGAACACATGGAACCAATGCAAGTTCCACTGAGTTTTCTAGCTGCAACAGGGTGTTCGCAGTACGAACAATCTGGCGAATGCCCAGCGAAGGTTCGCACTGCGAGGGACCAGCGAAGGTGCCAGCGAATGGAGGCAGTGAGCTCCAGGTTTTCAATTACCTTGTGTTCGCACTGCGAACTCCCAGCGAGTGTCCAGCGAATGTTCGCTGGTTGGTTCGCAGTGCGAAGGTGCTGGCGAAGAGAGGCAGTAAGTTCCAGTTTTGAGAATTCTGGCTCGCTAGTTTATTCGCAGTGCGAATGAAGCTAGCGAATGATTCGCAGTGCGAATGAAGGGTTCCCAGTGCGAACCCACGATTTCTGCTTGGGGCGGTTTAAGTCTCAGAGGCACTTAAAGTGCCATTTTTCCTCATTCGCAGTGCGAATGGATTGCTCGCAGTGCGAATCATGCAGAATTCTGCTTTGTAAAAATAGAATTTCACTTTTAGTAAAGAGGATCTTTTGTTCATTTTGATCTAAAATCATAGTTTTCAGTCTTTTTACCATTGGAGCTTGTATTTTCACTTGGAGAAGCTGATTTTTCATCCATTCTTGATTATTCGGCGTGGATGTTTACTCATCTCCTCTCTTTACTTGTTATCCAATCTACCATGAGAAGTGGTAGCTAAACCCTCTATGTTGAGGTTAGAAGTAGTTGATTCTGTTTTTATGTATTGCTTTTGATCTATTATATATGAACAAAGTCTTTGATCAATATAGATGAAGTTATTTTCTCTTGATGCTTTAAGTTTGATTTGTTTTACTCTAGACATAGATTCCACAAATCTTGACCTAACAATTTCATCTCTTAAAAACCAAACTCTAGACATAGATTTGGGATTTGCTATTCGCATTGTATTGATCTTACTGATCGTTGCTTAGATTGTTAGCGTGAGACATCATCTAACGGTCCAAACAACGGTACTCACGACTTCGCTTTAGACATAAACTTAGTCGGGAGAATACGCGGTTATATTGGTCGGAAACCGAGTTCATATGCTTGATTAATCATTTATACATGGAAAGGATTAGCGAAACCTAACCTTAACATGTTTTTATAAAACCTTTTACAAAAATCTTTGTCACAATTTAATCTTTGCTACAATTGAATGATAACAACAATTGAAACTTTTGAAACCGTTAACTTAGAATATCGCAACTATTAAAAGGCAAACATCTAAATATCAAACAGTCCTTGTGGATACGATTAAAAACAACCCACACTATTACTCTTCTAACGCTGTTAGATGTCAAACATGTTATATATTTGTATGGAATATTTGGCATTTTCCATTTGTTTCTTGCGGTAAAGTGTGAATTTAAACGTTAAATGGAGTTGTTATGCTCACATTGGAATAATTGTGTGGAGCTTGTAATTTGTGTGTTAATATGCAGGTATAGGCATGAAAGGAGCAAAATGGTGAACACATGGAACAAATGCAAGTTCCACTGAGTTTTCTAGCTGCAACAGGGTGTTCGCAGTACGAACAATCTGGCGAATGCCCAGCGAAGGTTCGCACTGCGAGGGACCAGCGAAGGTGCCAGCGAATGGAGGCAGTGAGCTCCAGGTTTTCAATTACCTTGTGTTCGCACTGCGAACTCCCAGCGAGTGTCCAGCGAATGTTCGCTGGTTGGTTCGCAGTGCGAAGGTGCTGGCGAAGAGAGGCAGTAAGTTCCAGTTTTGAGAATTCTGGCTCGCTAGTTTATTCGCAGTGCGAATGAAGCTAGCGAATGATTCGCAGTGCGAATGAAGGGTTCCCAGTGCAAACCCACGATTTCTGCTTGGGGCGGTTTAAGTCTCAGAGGCACTTAAAGTGCCATTTTTCCTCATTCGCAGTGCGAATGAATTGCTCGCAGTGCGAATCATGCAGAATTCTGCTTTGTAAAAATAGAATTTCACTTTTTGTAAAGAGGATCTTTTGTTCATTTTGATCCAAAATCATAGTTTTCAGTCTTTTTACCATTGGAGCTTGTATTTTCACTTGGAGAAGCTGATTTTGCATCCATTCTTGATTATTCGGCGTGGATGTTTACTCATCGCCTCTCTTTACTTGTTATCCAATTTACCATGAGAAGTGGTAGCTAAACCCTCTATGTTGAGGTTAGAAGTAGTTGATTATGTTTTTATGTATTGCTTTTGATCTATTGTATATGAACAAAGTCTTTGATCAATATAGATGAAGTTGTTTTCTCTTAATGCTTTAAGTTTGATTTATTTTACTCTAGACATAGATTCCACAAATCTTGACCTAACAATTTCATCTCTTAAAAACCAAACTCTAGACATAGATTTGGGATTTGCTATTCGCATTGTATTGATCTTACTGATCGTTGCTTAGATTGTTAGCGTGAGACATCATCTAACGGTCTAAACAACGGTACTCACGACTTCGCTTTAGACATAAACTTAGTCGGGAGAATACGCGGTTATATTGGTCGGAAACCGAGTTCATATGCTTGATTAATCGTTTATACATGGAAAGGATTAGCGAAACCTAACCTTAACATGTTTTTATAAAACCTTTTACAAAAATCTTTGTCACAATTTAATCTTTGCTACAATTGAATGATAACAACAATTGAAACTTTTGAAACCGTTAACTTAGAATATCGCAACTATTAAAAGGCAAACATCTAAATTTCAAACAGTCCTTGTGGATACGATTAAAAACAACCCACACTATTACTCTTCTAACGCTGTTAGATGTCAAACATGTTATATATTTGTATGGAATATTTGGCATTTTCCATTTGTTTCTTGCGGTAAAGTGTGAATTTAAGCGTTAAATGGAGTTGTTATGCTCACATTGGAATAATTGTGTGGAGCTTGTAATTTGTGTGTTAATATGCAGGTATAGGCATGAAAGGAGCAAAATGGTGAACACATGGAACCAATGCAAGTTCCACTGAGTTTTCTAGCTGCAACAGGGTGTTCGCAGTACGAACAATCTGGCGAATGCCCAGCGAAGGTTCGCACTGCGAGGGACCAGTGAAGGTGCCAGCGAATGGAGGCAGTGAGCTCCAGGTTTTCAATTACCTTGTGTTCGCACTGCGAACTCCCAGCGAGTGTCCAGCGAATGTTCGCTGGTTGGTTCGCAGTGCGAAGGTGCTGGCGAAGAGAGGCAGTAAGTTCCATTTTTGAGAATTCTGGCTCGCTAGTTTATTCGCAGTGCGAATGAAGCTAGCGAATGATTCGCAGTGCGAATGAAGGGTTCCCAGTGCAAACCCACGATTTCTGCTTGGGGCGGTTTAAGTCTCAGAGGCACTTAAAGTGCCATTTTTCCTCATTCGCAGTGCGAATGAATTGCTCGCAGTGCAAATCATGCAGAATTCTGCTTTGTAAAAATAGAATTTCACTTTTTGTAAAGAGGATCTTTTGTTCATTTTGATCCAAAATCATAGTTTTCAGTCTTTTTACCATTGGAGCTTGTATTTTCACTTGGAGAAGCTGATTTTGCATCCATTCTTGATTATTCGGCGTGGATGTTTACTCATCGCCTCTCTTTACTTGTTATCCAATTTACCATGAGAAGTGGTAGCTAAACCCTCTATGTTGAGGTTAGAAGTAGTTGATTATGTTTTTATGTATTGCTTTTGATCTATTGTATATGAACAAAGTCTTTGATCAATATAGATGAAGTTGTTTTCTCTTAATGCTTTAAGTTTGATTTGTTTTACTCTAGACATAGATTCCACAAATCTTGACCTAACAATTTCATCTCTTAAAAACCAAACTCTAGACATAGATTTGGGATTTGCTATTCGCATTGTATTGATCTTACTGATCGTTGCTTAGATTATTAGCGTGAGACATCATCTAACGGTCTAAACAACGGTACTCACGACTTCGCTTTAGACATAAACTTAGTCGGGAGAATACGCGGTTATATTGGTCGGAAACCGAGTTCATATGCTTGATTAATCGTTTATACATGGAAAGGATTAACGAAACCTAACCTTAACATGTTTTTATAAAACCTTTTACAAAAATCTTTGTCACAATTTAATCTTTGCTACAATTGAATGATAACAACAATTGAAACTTTTGAAACCGTTAACTTAGAATATCGCAACTATTGAAAGACAAGCATCTAAATATCAAACAGTCCTTGTGGATACGATTAAAAACAACCCACACTATTACTCTTCTAACGCTGTTAGATGTCAAACATGTTATATATTTGTATGGAATATTTGGCATTTTCCATTTGTTTCTTGCGGTAAAGTGTGAATTTAAGCGTTAAATGGAGTTGTTATGCTCACATTGGAATAATTGTGTGGAGCTTGTAATTTGTGTGTTAATATGCAGGTATAGGCATGAAAGGAGCAAAATGGTGAACACATGGAACCAATGCAAGTTCCACTGAGTTTTCTAGCTGCAACAGGGTGTTCGCAGTACGAACAATCTGGCGAATGCCCAGCGAAGGTTCGCACTGCGAGGGACCAGCGAAGGTGCCAGCGAATGGAGGCAGTGAGCTCCAGGTTTTCAATTACCTTGTGTTCGCACTGCGAACTCCCAGCGAGTGTCCAGCGAATGTTCGCTGGTTGGTTCGCAGTGCGAAGGTGCTGGCGAAGAGAGGCAGTAAGTTCCAGTTTTGAGAATTCTGGCTCGCTAGTTTATTCGCAGTGCGAATGAAGCTAGCGAATGATTCGCAGTGCGAATGAAGGGTTCCCAGTGCAAACCCACGATTTCTGCTTGGGGCGGTTTAAGTCTCAGAGGCACTTAAAGTGCCATTTTTCCTCATTCGCAGTGCGAATGAATTGCTCGCAGTGCGAATCATGCAGAATTCTGCTTTGTAAAAATAGAATTTCACTTTTTGTAAAGAGGATCTTTTGTTCATTTTGATCCAAAATCATAGTTTTCAGTCTTTTTACCATTGGAGCTTGTATTTTCACTTGGAGAAGCTGATTTTGCATCCATTCTTGATTATTCGGCGTGGATGTTTACTCATCGCCTCTCTTTACTTGTTATCCAATTTACCATGAGAAGTGGTAGCTAAACCCTCTATGTTGAGGTTAGAAGTAGTTGATTATGTTTTTATGTATTGCTTTTGATCTATTGTATATGAACAAAGTCTTTGATCAATATAGATGAAGTTGTTTTCTCTGAATGCTTTAAGTTTGATTTGTTTTACTCTAGACATAGATTCCACAAATCTTGACCTAACAATTTCATCTCTTAAAAACCAAACTCTAGACATAGATTTGGGATTTGCTATTCGCATTGTATTGATCTTACTGATCGTTGCTTAGATTATTAGCGTGAGACATCATCTAACGGTCTAAACAACGGTACTCACGACTTCGCTTTAGACATAAACTTAGTCGGGAGAATACGCGGTTATATTGGTCGGAAACCGAGTTCATATGCTTGATTAATCGTTTATACATGGAAAGGATTAACGAAACCTAACCTTAACATGTTTTTATAAAACCTTTTACAAAAATCTTTGTCACAATTTAATCTTTGCTACAATTGAATGATAACAACAATTGAAACTTTTGAAACCGTTAACTTAGAATATCGCAACTATTGAAAGACAAGCATCTAAATATCAAACAGTCCTTGTGGATACGATTAAAAACAACCCACACTATTACTCTTCTAACGCTGTTAGATGTCAAACATGTTATATATTTGTATGGAATATTTGGCATTTTCCATTTGTTTCTTGCGGTAAAGTGTGAATTTAAGCGTTAAATGGAGTTGTTATGCTCACATTGGAATAATTGTGTGGAGCTTGTAATTTGTGTGTTAATATGCAGGTATAGGCATGAAAGGAGCAAAATGGTGAACACATGGAACCAATGCAAGTTCCACTGAGTTTTCTAGCTGCAACAGGGTGTTCGCAGTACGAACAATCTGGCGAATGCCCAGCGAAGGTTCGCACTGCGAGGGACCAGCGAAGGTGCCAGCGAATGGAGGCAGTGAGCTCCAGGTTTTCAATTACCTTGTGTTCGCACTGCGAACTCCCAGCGAGTGTCCAGCGAATGTTCGCTGGTTGGTTCGCAGTGCGAAGGTGCTGGCGAAGAGAGGCAGTAAGTTCCAGTTTTGAGAATTCTGGCTCGCTAGTTTATTCGCAGTGCGAATGAAGCTAGCGAATGATTCGCAGTGCGAATGAAGGGTTCCCAGTGCAAACCCACGATTTCTGCTTGGGGCGGTTTAAGTCTCAGAGGCACTTAAAGTGCCATTTTTCCTCATTCGCAGTGCGAATGAATTGCTCGCAGTGCAAATCATGCAGAATTCTGCTTTGTAAAAATAGAATTTCACTTTTTGTAAAGAGGATCTTTTGTTCATTTTGATCCAAAATCATAGTTTTCAGTCTTTTTACCATTGGAGCTTGTATTTTCACTTGGAGAAGCTGATTTTGCATCCATTCTTGATTATTCGGCGTGGATGTTTACTCATCGCCTCTCTTTACTTGTTATCCAATTTACCATGAGAAGTGGTAGCTAAACCCTCTATGTTGAGGTTAGAAGTAGTTGATTATGTTTTTATGTATTGCTTTTGATCTATTGTATATGAACAAAGTCTTTGATCAATATAGATGAAGTTGTTTTCTCTTAATGCTTTAAGTTTGATTTGTTTTACTCTAGACATAGATTCCACAAATCTTGACCTAACAATTTCATCTCTTAAAAACCAAACTCTAGACATAGATTTGGGATTTGCTATTCGCATTGTATTGATCTTACTGATCGTTGCTTAGATTATTAGCGTGAGACATCATCTAACGGTCTAAACAACGGTACTCACGACTTCGCTTTAGACATAAACTTAGTCGGGAGAATACGCGGTTATATTGGTCGGAAACCGAGTTCATATGCTTGATTAATCGTTTATACATGGAAAGGATTAACGAAACCTAACCTTAACATGTTTTTATAAAACCTTTTACAAAAATCTTTGTCACAATTTAATCTTTGCTACAATTGAATGATAACAACAATTGAAACTTTTGAAACCGTTAACTTAGAATATCGCAACTATTGAAAGACAAGCATCTAAATATCAAACAGTCCTTGTGGATACGATTAAAAACAACCCACACTATTACTCTTCTAACAGAGCCCATAGCTACAAATGCATCTTCATAATCCAGACATATCTCCTCACTCCCCTCATCGGAATCATAATAAACAGTCCTCCTTTTCTTCTTTATCTTTTTCTTCTTCAGCGCTTCTTCTTCTTCTTCTTATTCTTCCTCACCCTTAAGGCATCCATGACGTTGGCCGCTGGTTGGACCTCCTTAATTGGCGCCTGGTGTTCCTCATTGGTGATGTTTCTAGCATTCTCATTTGTAGAACTCATTGTTACGAAGAATATATTATGAAGAAATGTAAAGTTGTCTATTTATAGATGATGTTGAAAATGAAAAGTCTAATAGTTTAATGCTTGCAATGATGATAACTTGTAAATGGTTGATATTCTGGAACGATATTTTTTGAAAAACGGAGAAAATTTTAAATCATTATGGCCAGAGTGTTCTCTACTTCGGGAAGAGCAAGGGTTATAATATTACAACGGTTAGTAATAATAACCGTAGCGATACTCCTTATTCTAGGTACAAGGTTCAACTCCAGGCAACAACATTTTTCTATTTTACGTAATTATAGAAAACTGTTGTTGCCTGGAGTCGAACCTTGTACCAATTATAAGGTGTATCGCTACGGTTAATCTAATTAACCGTTGTGATATTATTAAAATAATATATATACTTATCATTATGGTTATTTTAGAAAACCGTTGTGAAATATTTACCTATTTAAGGGAATTAACTTTTTATTATTGACAGTAGCATCGTTTCCTTCACAGCGAAACCCTAGCACCCATTTTTGGCAGCAAACTTTAACTTTTTATAGAATTCGCGAAAAGAAATACAAGAAGTATGAAGCTTTTGATTTAAGCTTCTTCCTCCTTGTATTTCTTCTTGCAGAATCTAAAACTAGATGAACATGGTGATGATGCTGGCGGTAGCAAGCGTAATGTACATATTGTTTATGGAAAATAAGGTATTCTTCTACTTCAATCTTTTTGTTAGATAGTTCCCATTATCTCGTTTGCTTCATGTTGTTTTTATTGATTGTTCTCATTTTGTGCAGATTCGACTTCAATGCTTCACAAGCAAGGTGAACTTCATTGTAATGGTACAGTCCCACTTGTTAGGGTTTTGTTTCAACTTTTGGTTGTTTTGTTTTGAATACTAACTAATTTTCTTCATTGCTTTCCACTTCTTAGGGTTTGTTTCACATGGTGATGATGATGATGGTACATATATATATGAATTCATTCTGATAAGGTACATATATATGAATTCATTCTGATATTATATATGAAATTTAGTTTATTATATACTATGTATATTGTTTGTTTCACTATCCTTTAACTGAAAATGCAATCAGTTAAATTGATATAGAACATTAGTTTATATATACTATGTATATTGTATATAGTTAAATTGAATACTAACTAATTTTATTCATTGCTTCCCACTTCTTAGGGTTTGTTTCACATGGTGATGATGATGATGGTACATATATATGAATTCATTCTGATAAGGTACATATATATAAATTCAATCTGATATTGTATATGAAATTTAGTTTATTATATACTATGTATATTGTTTGTTTCACAATCCTTTTATTGAAAATGCAATCAGTTAAATTGATATAGAAACTTATAATCTGAAATTAAGATGTATTTTAAAACCAACCTTTATCATGTCAATGTTTTCCGAATTGCATCCATTTCATTCAACACATTTAATGTTCCTTAACATAAAATTTATGGTCCAATGGTCTGTTTGCTTCAATTCATCGATATTTTTTATTATAGTTTACCTCATCGTCGTCACTAATCATCGTGGTTGTTAAGATCATGATTGTTATGATGATAAAATCGCGATAATTTTTGGCGATGATGAGGTAAACTATAATAAAAGATATCGATGGATTGAAGGAAACCGACCATTGAACCATAAATTTTATGTTAAGGAACATAAAATGTGTGGAATGAAATGGATGCAATTCGGAAAACAGTGGTGTGTTTAAGTTGGTTTTCAAGAACAGTTTAATTTTCAGATTATATAGTTCTTTACCAATTTTAATGGTTGTATTTCTTTAATTAGGTGTATGGTAAAACAAGCAATATACATTTGTATTTAATAAACTAAGGGTACATTCCACAACGGTTGAGACACATAACCGTTGTGATAGTTAATATATATTACAACGGTTGATACTCATAACCTTTGTGATAGTTAATATATATTACAATGGTTGAAATAACTAACCGTTGCAATGTAACGCGTGCGCTTCCAGAATACAACAACGGTTTCCAGACCATTGTAGAAACAGCGAACTTACAACGATAATCTACATAAAAACGCCTTCGTCCGCGTCATTATATGTCATTCTCAACCGTTGTTAAATGGGTTTTTCGTAGTAGTGTTATAGTGGTTTGGCTTTGCTGGCCTCCTCTTGGGTGGAGTTCTGTGTGTTCAATTTTAGTACACTTGATGCTCTTGGTTTGTATTTAATCTTTTCTTTAATATAATTTGATCTGCTCTTCTATTAGAAAAAAAGCATAGAGTAAAGAGCAATAATCTGATGGAAAAATAAACTCTCAATCAAACCAATTAACCATTAAATACCACACGTGAGACCTAAAATTTATTTTGGGTTTCCTAAAACTACTATCAATCCTCCTTGATATACTCCTCTTATAAGTTAAGTCATAAGTTCTTCTACCAACTTGAGGTCCCACAAAAACAAAGACCTCCTAAATTTTAGACCTACTAATAATATAAATTTAAAGAGGGTATGTTTTTGTCCCCGATACACAAAAATTTTGTAACAAGTTATTTTATTGAAAATTTTAGTAACTTAAAGATATCCATAATGAATATGATGTCACAAAACATTAGTGAAGAATTTACAATTCTCTCATAATTGGTGTAAAATAAATCATTTTTTTGTTAGTAGTTAAAGAGAAAATTATAAATACCTCATTAATTACGAGATATTAATTTCGTATCAAATCTATGACAAATTATTTTTATGTCATTAAATTAAAAGACTATGATTCAATTATATTTATTTTCATCATTAATTAGTAAGAATATAATCTAGTTTAGTCTAAGATGTCTTCTTCGCTTGTTTTTTTTTGGTTATCTTTATGTTTTACTTGCCTTCTTTAATGCTTTCTCTATTGCTATAAACATTCATTATTTTATCTATTTTGTGGCACTCTTATGTTGTGGTATGGATTAGATACTTTGATTGCAAACCTTGAGGGAAAGACTCTCTATCCTAGTTTAGAGTGCAAATTTAAGATATGATAGGTTGAGTAGTATGGGCTCCAGAGAAGCTGTTCTCGTAAGAGTCGATACGAGAACCTCACTTAGAGTAGATTTTATTGAAAATATTGACGACCGTCAAGCTGTTGGCGTAAGCAATCAATGTTTTCATTGGGATCCATGACTCTAAGGACCTTTGTAGAACCTTAAACTTTTGCCCTACTAGGATTGATGGTCATGTAGTGCAGGTGTTTAAGAAGCTTTTCTCACGTGGGTCGGTATAAAAATTTCACTCAAAATAAACTTGCTTGATGGAGTTGTCGCCGGAGAATGACTGACATACGGAACAAACTGTCAAAGAAGTCCATAATACACTAAAACTTTGTAACCAGTTATTTTATCGAAAAATTTAATAACTTAAAGTTATCTATAATGAATATCAATGTCGCAAAATATTAGTGTAGGATTTACAATTCTCTCACAATTGGTCCAAAATGATCATTTTTTCTTGTAGTCAAAGAGAGAATTATAAATACCTCATTAAATTCTATTTATGGCATTAAATTTAAAGAATATGATTTAGTTATGTTTATTTTCATCACTAATTTGTAAGAACATTTGTAATATTTTTTGAGTAGAGAATAGTTTTTATAAGTTTTTATTGTTTTTATAGTTATGTTTAAATGAAAAGAATAAGTAGCAAAAAAATGATCATTTTAATTTTTTAAAGTAGAGAATAGTTTAGATAGTTTTTTTTTTGCATGAAAATAAATGACATAAAATAAAATGAAGATTTCGTCATTACATATTTATCATGCATATTCATAAGTCGGTAATATTCTCCTTTACTTAGTTATTAATATTATTATTTGTTTCTTTCATTGGTATATCATGTCAAACTCACTACAAAAAAAGGGATAAATTATAGCGATTAAATTTAGAAGATTGTTGTGGTTTTAGTGATCACATTTACCTAAACGACGTTTTATAAAACGCCATGACTTCGGTCCGAAAATATTAGTCGGAACTATAACCATGGTATGGCGGTTTTTCGTTGAAAGTAATGGCAATTTAGAAGGCCATATTTTTCAAAAAATTAATATAATGACTTATATCGATTGTAACCGCCTTAATATACTCAAAATTTTGTAGTCTAAAACCGACACAGTACACTACCACTAATAGTTCAATATGATTTAAATATTTTATTTTTAATAAATTTTTGTAACAAAGTTGTTGAATATTTTATTAAAATATTTAATTGTAAAAAGATTAACAAGTGTATATATATATATATATATATATATATATATATATATATATATATATATATATATATATATATATATATATATATATATATATATATATATAAATCAGGAAGAACTCTTTATTTGAGTCTAGAGTGAAAACTTGAGATATGAGAGATTGAGTGGTACTGGCTCCCGAGAAGCTGTTCTTGTAAGAGTCGATACGAGAACCTCACTTAGAGTAGATTCTATTGAAGATATTGACGACCATCAAGCTGTTGGCCTAAGCGATCAATGTTTTCATTGGGATCCAGGACTCTAAGGATCTTTGTAGAACCTCGAACCTTTGGCCTACGGGGATTGATGGTCACGTAGTGCGGGTCCCCGAGAAGGTTTTCTCGTGTGGGTCAGTACGAAGATCTCAATTAGAATAGACATTCTTGACGGAGTTGTTGCCTGGCAATGACTCACATATGCAACAATCAGTCAAGGAAATCAATGACACTGAGACCATTGTCTTGAACCCACTGTCAATGGTCACGTAGTGTGGGTCTCCGAGAAGTTTTTCTCGCGTGGGTCGTTACAAAGACTTCACCCAGAATAGATTTATATGATGGGGTTGTAAACCGGCATGCTTCTATCGTGCATGATGAATAGTCATTTGCATCCATGACTTTGGGCTTCCTGTTTAACCTTAGATCCTACCTAGTGAGATCCCTCTTTTGGAAAGGAATTAGACTTATCCTCCATCCATACCTCAGACGTTTGAGACCCTATACCTGCATAATTCATGAGATATCATTGCATCCATTTACATACCATTGCATTCCTTGATGCATCCATTTACATACCATTACCATTACATTCAAGTTATCAAGAAGCTTATTTTCATCCGTTCTCATCTTCAGATTTGTTGAGCTACGGTCAAGCTAATTCCTCAACACAAGTACGGAACCAGAGCCAACGTCAAAAGAAGAATGGATGATCAAGAGCAAAATAACGAATGAGTTAGGGAAGACATTGATGATTTGAAAAGCAGTGTGAGCAAGATCATGGAAATGTTACAAGCTTTGACTGCTAGGGAAACTCAACCTCAGAGGATTGACCATGTGCCTCAAACACTAGTTACTACTTGACCAGAATTTGGTCTACCACGGAAATACTCTCCATCATTTGAAAACACTACAAGGGTTGACCTATATGTACTGCTAGTATTCCAAGCCTCAGTAATCACTGAATCTCCACCCGTCGTGCATATTGTTGCTCAAGTTGCTTACAAATATCCTTCATTGGTGTACCATGCTGCTGGTCCATAATCTAAAACTTAGGGAGAAGGTGGAGATATTGATTAAATTAGAGAGCAATGCCAAACTCTAGAGATGAGGTTAAGAGCCATGGAAAGAAATGATGTCTTTGGTGTTCCTACCAGTCCACCTTCTAGAGGATACTTCATGGTCAAATAAAGAGTGAGTAGTACTGCCTCCCGAGCATTCAAAGCTGATATCTCAATGATGATGTTGTAGTGTGGTTATGCGTTCACGATCACGTATCTCACCTTGATGCTTTTTGCATTGCTTCCACTTCCAAAGATGGTTTTGATAGGCAAGTGTCCTAGTTCTTTAACTTGCTCCCCGGACACTCCGACTAAGTGCCCTCGAAATGTAGCAACTCGATCGTGTTCATGTTCATTCCTTTGAAAGCAACCCAGTATAATATGTCGATTGAATTGCCTGGGTCGATCAACTCCCTCTTGAAACTACAATCATGAATTTGTAGCTTTTTGACCATGGGTCATTTTCGGGCACCACCACTCCTTTAGAGTCTAGACTTCAGAACCCAATGACAAACGATTTTTCTCATACTAATACCTATGATTTAGTTTTAAGTGAAATAACCTTGATGCAGACATAAATTAGGTGTTACCTTTTATCATATTGTATTTTAGTATGGTAATATTATTGCTGCAATGTCATTGATTACAAACTAAATGACATTTGCATTAAAAGGTATGAATACGTATGTAACTATGTTGAATCGATGAAAGTCGGTTGTGTAAAATGACACTTCAGTACGTAGCTCTATAGAATACATATGTTTCAAGTTGCATGCCATCTTCAACTTCATACACATATGTGTTATATAATAAATGAAAAATAAAGTAACATGTACTGATGAACATGTACATGAAGATGTCAATTTAGTGATATGGAGAAACACTTGCAATGTTTATGAGTCATGTAAAAGAAAAATTATATGACACTCATGCCACCTTACCTTAACAATAGATTAATTTATTTTAAAAGAACAATTATACTCACCATTTATATTTTAGCAAGAATTATTGTTAGTTTGTTTCTTCTTGAAAAAGAAAAACGTTGGTTTATGTTATCTTAAAGATTGAGATATGAGGATGATTTAACTAAAATTTATGTGAGGTTATAACAGTTATAGTTAGAGCTTCCAAACCCTTCTTGATTTAGATTAGTTCAAACTGCTTCATGCTAATTAATACCCGTCTTAATTTTTCTAGGGATTTAAAATTTTGGGTCTGTTTTGTCTTAGAAGTTTTTTGTATTTATTTTTGTTTTGGTTCAAAATTAAGTTACAAAATATTATGTTTTGACTAAATTTATCACTCTAAACCAATGATGGTCCACACAAATTTTAACTAGCCTTCAATTTCACTAGTCTGTTACTTGAATATCCATTAACTGGTGGAACTTATTGGTATTTTCGGCTTAAATTCCTAGCCCTAAGGCTAGGGGCCTTGGTATTAGTTGTTTTTCATCTAGTTTGTTGGGTGTTTTTGCTGGAAGCTTTCTGAATGTTTATTATGGCTTGGACTAAGGTTACTAGGAAGAAATTCGTACCCAACTCGGGGAGAGGATCAATTTGGAAAGAGAATGGTGGGAAGGGTGCTGTTGGGGGCGAACCAGTTACTACATTCTTTTTTACTGAATTCCCCATCAACTTGGATGCTAGAGACATGTTCGAAGAGTTCAAAGTTTACGGCGTGATATCCGAAGTGTACATACCAGCAAGATTGGACATAAGAGGCAAGAGATTTGGTTTTTCCAAGCTTAGGAAGATTCATGATTCTAGGATTATGGCAGCGAAGTTGGTTAGCATTGAAATCAATGGCAAGAAATTATTTGTGAATTTACCCAAATATTCTCGAAGACAGGAAGGTAGAAAGGCGGAGGTAGGAAGACGGATGGAGAGCAGAGAGGGATTGGTAACTAAGAAGGGTTTTAAAATAGTGGATTATAACCAGTCTTATGTTCAGATTGTGAAGGGAGGTGGTTCTGCATCATGGAAAGAGTGTGGAATAGAAACAAAATATGGACCAAACCAGTTGGGTGTGGAGAAAGAAGATGCAATAATATTCGAGAAAGCTGCGATCGGAACTTTGATGAAGGGAAGGGATCCGTTTAACATTCAAAATCTTCTCTATGAAGAAGGCTTTTTTAATATCAGGGCTATACCGTTAGGGGCCAATAAATGTCTTCTTGAGGATTCAGAAGCTGTGGAGTGGGTTAGGTTGAGATTCAGTAATGTTAAACCTTGGAGCCCTGAGGAGGTGATTACAGGAAGACTTATTTGGGTGATGTGCACTGGTCTCCCCTGCCATGCATGGAACTTAAACTCCTTTGAGAAACTCGCATCTATTTGTGGTACTTTCGTTTGTTGTGATGAAATTACGAGCAAAAAAGAAAGGTTTGATGTGGCGTTGATTCGAATCAAAACTAATTGTGTAAGTATGCTGGATTGTGTGGTCAATGTGGTGGTCAATTAGGATAACTTTATTGTTCACATGATGGAGGTTTTTCGTGAATCAGAGTTTCCAAAATATAAACTATTCGAAGAAGATGGAAATTCCACAGATTCCGGTGACCAGGTGGGTGGTGAAGCTGGTGGGCGAGGTTCACCGGAAGAATCCGACAGCGATGAGGATTCAAAACCCAATGGAGAAAGCTTTGATAGTGATGTTTCCTGTAACAGGGATGGGTCAACTATGGGAGATGGAATGTCAGACGATATTTCATTTATTGGTGAAAGTCTAGAAGGAGGGGAAGTGTGGAGCGCCGAACATCCGATTAATAATAATATATGTTTGCCTATGACTGACTTGGAAAAGGACAACGTGTTGGAAGATACAAACCCTAGTGCCAGATGTCAGAAGACTTTTCTGCAGAAAGAACATTTCATTGAAGTAGGTATGAAAGACAATAATAGGCTTTTTACTCCTACTGGGGAAAAGAGTACGAGAAAAGAAGTGGAGATACCATTTGATTTGGTGGGCCTAAGTCCTAAGCCCATTGGTCGTGTAGTGTCCTCTGGTGTAGATCCTACACATATGTCCAATTCTAAAGTGGGCTTTAACGCTAAGGTTTGTTAGCCCAAATCCTATAAAAAAATAGGGATTCAGGATATTTACAACAGAACCAAAATCCCTTTTGCTCCTTCCTATTTCGTAACTTTGCTTCACTCTTTAGAACCTTATCCTGTCAGTGATAAGATTGGCGGTGAAGATGTCGCTGCAATCCCTAATTCTGAAAATCCAGATGCATTAGAGGTTGATGGAGATAGGTGTGAGTCCGTTTCTTTATCAGATATTGCTAGAAGCAATTCGAGGCTAAAAAGGGTGCTCGACGATGTTCTGAGGAAAACTTGGAAATATTTGAAGAAGTTGGGAATTGATGGTGAAGATAAGGATGATGTGTTTACTGGTATTATTAGAAATCTGAAGAATGGAGATAAAGAAGAATGGAGTAGAAAGAAGGGTGTGGAAATTCTTGAAAAATTAATATTGTTTCCTTCAATGTACGAGGATGTGGTAGTTTGCTTAAAAGGAGGAGAATTAATCAAATTTTCTCTAAGGGGCAAGCTGGCCTTTGTTTGATTCAAGAAATCAAGATCCAGTCTATGGAGGATTCTGTTGTTAGAAGTTTGTGGAGTAAGGGGTAGTTTGAGTGGACCGCGGCTAATTCTGAAGGTCTTTCAGGAGGTTTGCTTATCACTTGGAGGAAATATTGTTGGACGGCTATCTCTAGTTTCAAAGGCAAAGGATACTTAGGTATGAATTTTCTTTGGAAGGGAATTAATATCTATGTTATTAATGTTTATTCTCCTTGTGATATTGCTAATAAGAGGAGACTTTGGAGTGATCTCCTTGTGCCTGTGGGAAAGTGGTTGATCGGAGGAGACTTTAACGTCGTTAAAGATGTTGCAGTGATCTGAAATGGCGGAGTTCAGTTTCTTTATCGCAGTATTAGACTCACTGATTTACCTATGGCATGGAGTAGATTCACGTGGATTAAACCTAATGGTAAGAGTAGGAGTAGAATTGATAGATTTCTGGTGGATGAAGATTTAATTGATTGCTGGAAGATTAAAAATTAAGTGGTCGGTAATCGCGATATATCGGATCATCGGCCATTGTGGATTAAATCCAAGACAACAAACTGGGGACCTAAGCCTTTTAGATTTCTCTACTGCTGGTTTGAACGTAAAGAATTTCGTACATTTGTCAAAAGCTGATGGTCATCATTTGATTTCACAAGGTCTTATAGCTATGTGTTAGTGATGAAATTCAAGGCTTTGAAGGATAAACTTAAGTGCTGGAATAAGAACATATTCGGCTGGATTGATCTTAACATAGAGGAGGGGGTGGATTCTCTCAACAAATTCGAACATGAGATAGAGGGTTTCGACTGCAACTTGACGGATGAGATGTTGGATCAGAGATGCCAAGTGTATCAAGAAGTGTGGAAGAATTTGTGAATTAAGGAAAACATAATTCACCAAAAGTCAAGGGCTAAATGGTTGATTGACGGAGATTTGAACATTAAATATTTTCATGCTAAGTGGAAGAACTGCAACAGGAAAAATCATGTGTCTGGAGTGTGGGTGGACAGCGACTGGGTGGAGTAGCCTAATGCAGTGACACAGGCAGCTAAATCATTTTTTCCACAGAAGTTCACGTCCAGTTATTCCAAACGGCCTCTTTTGGATATGGGAGATATGGCTAGGTTGTCTGATGCGGATAAATTGTTCCTTGAATCTGATTTCTCCTACGAGAAAGTTCATGAGGCGGTTCTTCAATGCGACGTTAATAAGTGTCCTAGAGTCGACAGATTTAATTTCAATTTCATAAAGAACTGTTGGGAAATAATTGGAACTGATGTTTCAAATTGTGTGCTTGAATTCTTTAGGACTAGAAAGTTTCCTAAAGTGTTCGCTTCGTCTTTCATCTCGCTCATTCCTAAGATCGATAACCCTTTGAATTTTGGAGAATACAGACCTATAAGTTTGATTAGTTTTATTCTTAAGATCATCTCCAAAATGATGGCCTCTAGGTTGAGTAATGTCATTGGTAGCTTAATTTCACCGTCTCAAACGACATTCATACCGGGCAAACAAATGTTGGATGGTATTTTTGTTGCCAACAAATCGATTGATTGGGCTCGAAGAAAGGAAAGGAAATGTTTGATGTTCAAAGTCGATTTTGCACAGGCTTTCGACTGTGTCGAATGGGATTTCTTGGATATTATGCTCTTGAAGATGGGGTTTGGTAATAATTGGCTGAAGTGGATTAAAGGGTCCATGTATGACAGCTATCTCTTGGTTCTGATAAACGACAGCCCCTCGTTAGATTTCAAAGCTTCGAGAGGTCTAAAGCAAGGGTATCCCCTGTCCCCGTTCCTATTTATGATTGTTTCTAAAGGTCTCGCACAGTTGGTTCGTAGGGCGTCTGATTTGAATATGTATTCTGCATTCAGGTTCCGAGATGCAGCTGCTGTTAGTATCCTGCAATTCGCAGACGATACTCTTCTTGTATGCGACAGTGCTAGTTATAACCATTGGGAGATGAAATCAATTTTAAGGGGGTTCGAGCTTCTATATGATTTGAGAATAATTTTTGCGAAAAGTAGTTTATTCGGTATTGGATTGGATGAAGCATTCATGTCTGCTGCGGAAGAATTTATGCACTGTCATACGAGGTCGATTCCTTTTAAGTTCCTTGGGATTGAAATTGGAGGCAATCACAGAAGATTGTCCTTTTGGAACCCAATTCTCAGTTGCATTAAAGCAAAGCTCTCCTCTTGGATTAGTCGTAATCTTTTGATAGGTGGACGTGTTACTCTTATTAACTCTGCTCTATCGAATGTGCCAATACATTACTTCTCATTTTATAAGGCTCCTCTTTTGATTATTAAGAAGATAATAGTAATTCAGCGCAACTTTCTTTGGGCAGATGCGTCGGGGAAGAAGTCAATACCTTGGGTGTGTTGGGATTCGATATGCAAACCTAAGAATAAAGGAGGTCTCGGTATCAAGCATGTTGGACGATTTAATATTGCTCTTTTGGCTAAATGGTTATGGAAATTTTGTCAAGACGGTTCAGAGTTATGGAGGTCCATCCTTAGAGACAGGTACGGAGATTTGCGTCGTAAAGCTATAGGCTCTAATGTTGCTGATAGTTCAATGTATAAGCAGAATTTGGACTCTGTTTGGATTCGTGACATTATAGTTGCGGGGTATACAAAAACATCTGCTACATTTGCGGATTATATCGGATGCAAGGTTGGGAGGGCTAATTCAACCTTCTTTTAGAAAGTCCAATGGCTGGGAAATACAAAGTTCAGTGATCTGTTCCCAAATTTGTTCCATGCTGCTTTAGACAAATGGAAGCTGGTGCAGGATTTTGGCTTATGGGAGGAAGACATATGGAGATGGAACATTGTTAACACTGATTTTGGTCAATTTCCGTCAAGAGATGCTGAGTTGGAGGAATTGTTCAATGTGCTGCGACAAGTGTCTTTGGCTAACGATGTCGACAACAGATGGTATTGGAAACCTGACCCCATTCACGGTTTTTCGGTTAGGTCTTTCTATGATGCGGTTTCTGATACCGGCGGTGATTTGATTCAACCGTTATCTAGTGTGCTGGACTTTATCGGGAAATCGTTCGTCCCCTTGAAAATCAAAATCTTCGCTTGGCGTCTTTTCCTCAACCGTCTTCAAACGCGGGATAACTTGGTGAAAAGAGGGGTCATAACCAACATCCATGAAACGGTTTGTGTCTTTTGCTTTTCTCATTCCGAGGATGTTGCGCAATTATTCTGCTTTTGTAATAAGACCCGCCTAATTTGGTAGAAGTTATGCGAATGGCTGAACATTGAGCCTTTTACGGAAACGGATTGTTGTAGACACTTCTTGAACTGGATTGCAAGACTAAGAGGCTCCAGTTCGGGTGAGTCCGTTGCCTCTCTGTGGTTGATTTCCACTTGGAGAATCTGGAGGAGTCGGAATAGTATAGTTTCTAACGACAAGATATGTAGCGTAGTAAATATATTCCATGGAATTGTGGCTTCTTCTTGGAAGTGGTTGGTTATCAACGAATACGAAAGAATTAATTGTAGCTTATACTAGTGGTCGAAATTTCGTCTTGATTTTATTTAATGTTTGGTGGTGGGGGGGGGGGGGGGGGGAGCGCTGCTTGTGTATTTTAAGTCTGCTTCTGTTTTGTTTTGGACTGGTTTAAGCTATTGCTAGCTTTGGTTGTATGTATTATTTTGGGTGAGAGACCCTCTTAATCTCTCACTATCAATGAAGTTTGCCTATCCAAAAAAAATAATAAAGTTACAAAATTGATTACATGACTATTGAAATAAGGTTTGTTTAGTGTATGGCTCTTATGTTTATTTCTTTGAATTGCAAATACTTTACTCTATTAATTTTCCTAATTGGGTTTTCTATTATTTTTTTCCAGCATGGTTATATGCACAATCTGCTGCTATAACTCTTGTTGTTTTTAAGGTTTGTTTGGTGTATCTTTCCGTTTGAATCTTTTTATAACAACATGTTTGGTTTCAATTATTTTAGTCTTTATTACATGAATTCTATAAATTCATTTACACTTTGAAGAGCTTTCTAGATAAGCACGACATTGGCTGTAGTTGACAAAAAAGAAAGACATGATTGCCTACAGTACAAAAGTATAACAATTGTTATGGAAAAGAATAAGGGGTCTAGTCTGAGAGTTGTTTAGTTAAGAGTAGAAAACAAAGATATCTATAAATTAAAATTAAGA
Organism: Lathyrus tuberosus; assembly: GCA_022829125.1. NCBI lineage: Eukaryota > Viridiplantae > Streptophyta > Magnoliopsida > Fabales > Fabaceae > Lathyrus > Lathyrus tuberosus. Next base: position 10,857,431 of record JALAZF010000100.1, on the reverse strand, counting down.
TATACATATACCATTACACGTGTAATCTTTTTGTATTTGTATTTTCAGAAACTGCATGAGCTGTAATATATACTTTTCTTTTGAATAAATAAATTAGTTTGTAAATTATTATTTTGATCAGTTTATTTTTTCTTAAAAAAGTGAAATTTATGGCAGTTGAAAGTGCCACTATTTTCAATCCGAAACCACCTTTTTTACTTATGTTTAAAATGGTGGTTAGCACGACATTTAATTACAAACCGTCATTATTTTCCTAGAAGCGGCCAAATTTAAGGCGTTTTATAAAACGTTGTTTTTGTTAATTATGGCGGCTAAAACCACCACAAACCTCCTAATGTAACTGTTGTAATTAACACAATTTTTTGTAGTTGTTGATCACCGTGAGATGGGACAATTTGACGAGATAGTGATATACTTTTGATGGTTGACCTGCAGATCGCGTTTCACTGCTCCTAATATTTTCGAGCGCGTCATGCGGTGGTTCGGCGACACTCAGACCATTCACAAACACCTTAATTTCTTTGTTCCTCTTGCCTTGACACGTAGACAGATTGATGACATGTTTGATGATTATGAGATTCATCTGGTATCTGAGGAGGCACAAAGTAACATAGCTGAGAACGGCTAGAGCTATATCGAAGGGTACATCAGACGGTTCTCCAAGGTGTCACATCCGTATTTGGTGCATGCTGGTCTTGGAGATCCGCCGAGGGCAGCTGATAACGGCTAGAGCTATATCGAATGGTACATCAGATGGTTCTCTAGGGTGTCACATTCGTATTTGGTGCATGCTGGTCTTGGAGATCTGCCGAACGCATCTCATCAAGAAAAACTAGAGGAGGAGCAGTCACAACTATATCATACTGAGGATGTCTTGCCTAGATGTCATCACATAGTGGAGATTGCGCAGACAGACATTGACACTAGTATCGATCGTTCCTGATGGGTCTGATGTGAGGTAGGTCCTAAATGCCATCATGATAGAGGTACGACGGACATTGATGTATCGGAGATAGCGCAGGAGGACGGGGAGAGATTGATGGCCGAGAAGGTAGAAGAGGCAGAGGAGGTAGTGGAGAAGTAGTCAGATATACAAAGTACTTCATTAGTATATAGTAGTAGTACAATGATGTGTATTTTATTTTGACACAATGCTACTTTATTAGTCTCGATTGTATGACATTTTTGACATTTATTGGTCTATAATTTATATATGGCATTTTTGGACCATCTCAATTATCTACGTATATTCCTGAGTTTCGATCGTATTGTATGGGTTAAATCTGCATCTAAATACATGTAAGCAAAACATGACATGAATGGTAGTGTTCAAATACGTAATGGAGATACATCTCCCTATAATTCACAAAGATGCATCTTCGGTACAATTCACGTGTATAATGTCTTCTTAGTGTGATTCATAGTATGCTTTAAATTGTTACAAAGATGCATATTCAAAATATTTAAAAGTTCATTCGAAATTTGGTGCTTCTAGAGATGCATCACTAGAGCATTTCAACGTTCATTCAGAATTTAATGTGTTTGAAGATTTTTTTTTTTAAGCAAGTTTTCATTCAAAAGAGTACTAGGGATACCCTAACCCATACTTACAAAAAGAGAGGGACAAACCGAACAAAAAAAGCGAAAGAAATCCAAACCAACTATGGATACAACATACTGCCCACAGTATCCTGGCAGAAACCATAGAAATCACAGTCGGGGTAAGAATTATCCCCCGCGAAATTAAAAACCATTTAAATAATTTTACGTATTGGTTAAGAAACATAAAATATAGATTAAAAAATCATCCTTAGTTATGTACAAAGAAAAACCAACATGAAGGCGACAATTTGGCAAAAAAGCCATAGAACAAAAATAAGGTTGTACCTAAACAAGCCAATTGTCGTTCAAGCTTGTTTGGATTTTTTAAATAATTTTTTTTATTTTGATTTAAAATAAGTCACTTTTAATACTATCAAATCATTAATATTTGATTTTGACCAAATACATTTTATTTGGTTACTTTAGGAAAAAAATAATTTCATTATTTATTTTTGAATTTTTCTTTAACGGTCAAAATAATAATTTGTATTATAATTTATACCTTATTTTGCTTAAAAACTTACGCTAAACTAATTAACTTATACCTTATTTTGCTTTGACTGAATTTTTCATATATTAATTCTTTTCAATAGAAAATGATTTTATCAATATTTAGATATTTTATATTTTCAAGCTTTTATATTTTTAGTTTATCATTCACTATATTCACTATATAAAGAGTCACATATACACTATATTCACCAAATAATTTATAAACAAAGGAGAGATTTTTTTTCATTTTGATTCTCTTTCATTTCTTAGAATGAGTAACAACAATGATGAGAACGCTGTTTATGGGCGAGAACTGGCCTACCTCCTTAGAGACAATATAAATGTGAGTGTTAGTCAATATTTTTTCTTTTAGTTTTCTTTTATTTTTAATTATATATTCTATTAGATATATATATATATATATATATATATATATATAAAAGTTTCTATGACTAATTCTACTTGTCTCTCTTGCTACATGAAATAGAATAAAGTACGAGATTTTCGATCTATGTGTCATGATATAATTAGAACAAATGCGGAAATTACACCAACTGAGGTATGTATTCTTATATCCTTCGTTTACACCTAATTATTTTCATAAACATATCACTTTGAAATTGTGTAAAAATGTTGAAGCATGAAGATAAAAAAGAAAATAGGGACTAAAAAAAATTATGTTTTTTGTTCTATACACTATAGATAATTGAAAACCATTTCAATTTTTTTTTGTCTTCAATAATGTGTCACTATTTAATACATTTATAATTATTTATGAATACAGTTGAGTAATTAAAATTATTTTGTTTTTGTTTTTATCATTCTAAATGATGATCTTATATGATAGGAATTGGCTAGACGTGGAAAGCCATTGACAACAATAATGCTGAAAAAGAAAATATTTTCTTTTTCATTTCCTATAGATTTCAACGTTTCATGTTTCTCCGGTATAGACAATATGTTGTCTAATCTTAAACAATGGGAAGTTCAATGTCGAAAAAGGAATGCAAGAATATGCGATACGGTAAAAAAAACTTATTCTCGTTTGGTACTTTTTGTTGTCTTGTTAAATTATAATTTTTCATTTTTTTTCGTTGATCTGAATATTTTTATATCTACTTATTTTATAAATGGTACGTAAGTATTAATGAATATAAGACCACTGATTTGTTTATATTTTGTTTTTTGAAGTACTATATTCATAACGTTATCACTGGTGGTAAAAAATTATGATCGGTTACAGAAGTTGTAAATTGCTTACTCCCGGAAGGATATGCCAAGTTAGAATCAAGGAAAAGAAAGAGAAAGGTTGTGAATAAAAATATAATATATAATTTTTTTGTTGCATTATTTATAAATTATATTTTAAACAATTTTATCCGTATATTATTAATATCCTAATTTTAATTTTTCTAATAATTATTAGGACGAAGAGGTTGATAATGAAGATTATATTGAAAGAGAGGCTAAGGATGAAAATGATTGTAAAGTTTTAAGTGATGATTTCCTTCTTTCTAATGTCTTTGTTCCTAGGAAGAAGAGAACATACAAAAAGAGGGTGATGCATCAAAATTTAATTAAATTTTAAGGTTGCTACATAAATTTTTTTTTACATAATTTTGACTGCGTTTTTATCTTGATTTAATATTTTTAGGTTAAAAATGAAAAACATGCTGAAATCGTGGCTAAGGATGAAAACAATCTTGAAGTTAGGAGTGATGATTTACTTTTTTCTAATGCTTATCTACCTAGGAAGAAGAGAACCTGTAAAAAGAGGGCAAGGCATTAAACATTATTTAATATTACTATTGCTACATAAATTTTCTTACATAATTTTTACTGCCTATTTTATATTGTTTATTATTTATAGGTTCGAAAAGAAAAACACTTTGAAAGCTCTCAAAGCTCTTCAACATTTCATCCTTTGATTGAAGACAAGGTGAACAATTCCAAATCTGAAAATATTTCTCCTCCTATAGTCTTCAAGGTCAGAGGAAACAACTTTCAAACTGAAAATATTGTTTGTCCTTCGCAAATTGAGAACAACGAAAAAAATTCAAAATCTGAAAATATTTCTGGTTCCCTAATGTCAGAGGATAAAGAGAACAATTCAGAAATGGAAAATTATGCTTGTCCCCAAAGAATGGAGAACATAGAAAATATTTTGGAAGTGGGAGATAATTCAATAAAAACATTGCTAACCTCGCAAGAAGTTCAGGACGGATCTTTGTTATGTATTCATGAAGTGCAACTTGTTGATCATGTCAATCAAGAAGTATTGGAAATTATGTTAAAAGAATATGATGTTAATAATTTGACTTTAACGGAGGACAATAATAACTATGAAACCTTGCCTGAGATTACCGATGATTTTTCTGAGTATGATGATCTCATAGCGAGCTTCCTTAAATAATTGTTAAGTTCATTTTATTTTACTTTAAGTTGTAAATAATCATCAATATCAAATAAAGGATGACATATTATTATTCGTATTAAGCTTCTATGAATGTGGTTTTGTTCATTCTTTTTAAGTTGTCTTTCATAGTTTGATAATTGAAATGATTATAGTCTAAAAAGAGATGCATCTTGATAGGAAGATTTTCCTACCAAGAACTATTTAACTAGGGTTTCTAAAATAAAAAGGGGAAGAACACTAAAATGATAAAATAAATGGAATAAAAGACATTTTTCTTCATTGATACCTAAAATGTGTCCAAGACACTTACATATATAGTGTTCATAATGGGTAATGAATTAAAAACCCAATTACACAATAGCCCAATAACACCAATAACTAATAACACTAAACATAAAAAACTAATTAAATTGATATTCTAATTAAACCAAATTATTAAATTATAACTAATAATACTCTCTATCATTGCAGCGGGGTTCACTTGAACCTTGTCCTCAAGGTTCTAAACCTACTCCCGGATCCCATTGCTTAAACTGAACAATCAAATACCCAGCAACATCCTCAACAAATGACATATCAAACACGGTTGGTGCTGTTAGCATAATAAGAAAAACACAGCCATAACGCGGACCTAACAGGTCATAAACTGCACCCATTGCTAGCCTTGAGAAAATACTACCTCGTTGAATACCAATGATGTTCCTCCACATGACGCCAGTGATGAACTTTGCATTTCTTCCAATAGGTGGTCTCTTCATTAATCCATCATGGGGAGGTTCTTTAGCCAATGCCAATGCACCTAATGTGTCCATTATCATGTTTACCCACAGCATTTGAACAGCTGTAAGAGGAGCAGAGCCTGATACACAAATGAAACAAAATTCAGCATCAGAGCTACAACATTTACTGTTAATTGGAACTTGACAAACTTTTGTATGTTAATATAAACGGAACGACCCCATCTTGTTACATTCACTATTGTGGTGAAGTTATCGTTCATCACAATCACATCCGCATTTTCTTTTGCAACCTCGGTTCTAGCAATACCCATAGCAAATCCAATATCAGCTTCATTTAAAGCTGGAGCATCATTGGTCCCATCACTTGTTACTACCACAACCTCATGAAAGTCCTTCCTCAAATGAGTCACTAAGGTGTGCTTATCAAGAGGCAAAGATCAAGCCATTACCTACAATTTAGGTATTATCTCTTCCATTTCTTGCTGAGTCTTGTTTCTGAAATCTGGCCCCTCTATGGCCAAACCATCTGTCAAAATACCACATTCTCTAGCTATAGCTTTAGCAGTGTTTATATTATCACCAATTACCATTCTTACAGTGATTCCAGCTGCCAAACAAGTCTTAACAGCTTCTTTTACTCCAGGTCTCACTGGATCCTTGATTCCAATAATTGAAATTAGAGTATATTTATCCTCAGGAATACTGCTATCACTTTCAGAGCTTCCTTCAATATCCTTAAAAGCTATGCAGAGTGTTCTCAATGCATCGCAAGCAAAACCATTAATAACTTCATTGATGTTGTTTCTTATTTGTTCATTCAAATCAACAACTTTTCCTTCTGTATTAACAACTTTGTCACACATTTTAACCACTATCTCTGATGCTCCTTTACAAAAAGCTCTAGTTTTGTTGGTGCTATCCGGAAGAGAAACAAGAACCGACATCTTTTTTCTGTTTGAATTGAAAGGCTCAACTTTAATTACCTCATACTTGTCATTGTAAAACTTTGTATCCCCTCCTAAAACCAAACCAAATCAAAGCAATGCTGATTCTGTTGGAGTTCCCATCACTTTGTTCTTTCCATCTTCACCTTTAACAACCTCTGAGGCTGTATTCTGAAATATGGACTGCAAAAGTAGATCAAATATTTCATCAACAATTGATTTCCTCAACACACTTTCATCGAAATTTTCTGTTTTAATTGCCTTAGTTCATTCACAAATCCATATTTTGTCAACAACCATCTGATTTATAGTCAAAGTTCCGGTTTTATTGGTGCAAATACAACCAGCAGAACCCATTGTTTCACATAAATCAAGTCCACCAACAAATGCTGCAATTTTTCTTCTATTATTTCCAGCATCAGCATCCCCAATATACAGTTTTCTATTATTTCCACCAACATACAAAACAGGTTTCTTAGATTCCAAAATCAACCTCACAATCTGCTCTAAATGTGCCTCAGACGGCGCTTTCGGTAACCTAGTCATATACCCTGTTAACCTCTTAGGTTGATTCCAATCAGGAACTGAAACCTGTTGCTGAATATCTTTCGGTATATCAATCAACACAGGTCCAGGTCTTCCAGAACTAGCTAAGAAAAATGCTTCATTCACTATCCTAGGTATATCATCTACATCTAGAACAAGATAATTATGCTTCGTGATTGACCTAGTTACCTCAACAATCGGAGTTTCCTGAAACGCATCAGTCTCGATCATTCTCCGGGGAACTTGACCGGTGATTGCAACAAGAGGAACACTGTCAAGCATAGCATCAGCGAGGCCACTGACGAAATTCGTAGCGTCGGGACCGGAAGTAGCGATGCAGACACCAGGAAGGTCGGAGGATCGAGCATAACCCTCCGCTACAAAAATTCCACCTTGTTCGTGACGGGGGAGAACGTTACGAATAAAAGTGGAGCACGTGAGTGCTTGGTGGATCTCCATCGACGCGCCGCCGGGGTAAGCTAATACATCGGTGACGCCTTGACGTTCGAGAGCTTCAACGAGGATATCGGCGCCTTTTCGGGGCTCGTCGTGGGCAAATCGGGAAGTAAAATGTTGGGTTGAGGGTAGGGGAGGGATTTGTTGTTGTGTAGGGTTGGAGATGGAAGATGAGATTCTAAGTGGACGGAGATGGCGTTTTGAGGGGTTGTTTGGGTGTGAGGAGAATGGTAAAGTGGATCGGGAAAGGTGGTTGGGGGTCGGAGAAGGTTGTAGCTGTAGCTGTGACGGTGGAGGTGGTTGTTGTTGTGGTGGTAGCAATGGCGGTAGCTGTGACGGTGGAGGTGGTTGTTGTTGTGGTGGTAGCAATGGCGGTGGAAAGGGAAATTTAGGATAAGTTTTGGTTTTTCAGTTTTTCTTAAAATTGATATGAGACACTTGCAAATGCTTCTCAAAATCCCTTCTAATTGTGTATGAGGTTTTTGTTGGTGATAGTTGTTGATGATAATTATTGTAGTAGTATGAAGAATAGGATGGTGAATAATATGAATATGGGTTAGCATTAGGTGTATGTGGTGAATACCCATGATTTGGATACAAACTTGGTGATGTTGAACCAACATGAGTGTAACAAGGTGTAAAATGTTCCCATGGAAAAGATGGAATTGAAGATGTGGTAGGAGATGTAAAAGAGGGGTTTGTGGGATAGGTAGGAGGAATACTCCATGGATGATATGAAGGTGTATGATAAGGATAATCCATAGGAGGATTTGAGTACATGATGAAAGCACCAATTTGATAGGAAGATTTTCCTACCAAGAACTATTTAACTAGGGTTTCTAAAATAAAAAGGGGAAGAACACTAAAATGATAAAATAAATGAAATAAAAGACATTTTTCTTCATTGATACCTAAAATGTGTCCAAGACACTTACATATATAGTGTTCATAATGGGTAATGAATTAAAAGCCCAATTACACAATAGCCCAATAACACCAATAACTAATAACACTAAACTTAAAAGACTAATTAAATTGATATTCTAATTAAACCAAATTATTAAATTATAACTAATAATACTCTCTATCACATCTTTACATATATTTTATATTGAAGTTTCAGTCATGAAGAAAATAATTGTTAAAAATTTAATTTTCAATCGAACACTAAATTATTAGACTTCTTTTATATTATATTTTTTATTTTGACAAGCAACCACCTGAAATGTCTATTTTAAATATTTTTTTTATAAGAAATTGTACTAAAAGGAGAAATAGGGATTCTTCAACCCAATACAAAGGATCAAAAAGCAGCTAAAGAGCCACAAAGAAGAAAAACTCTATAGAAAACTCGTAGGACAGTTAATCCATTCATAAAGGCTACATTTGACCCTACCAATCTCTAACCATCTCCAAGATAAAATCAAAATGCAAAAGAATAAAGCATCGATATCGCAAACCTCTTCGCCAAAAATAATGTTATTTCTTAAGGTCCAAATACTCCAAGCCGCGATATACCAGACATAATTAGTCATACCTTCCATGGAAGAAACGAGAAAAAACGATCTCCAAGCCTTAGCGTGAGATAAGATTGAATCGGCAAGGATCGGAGGGGCACCCAACCAAGAATAAATCTTCTTCCAAACCTGCTGAGTTTTAGAGCACGACAAAAAAAGATGATAATCATCTTATTCCTCCATGAAACAAAAGACACAGACCTTGTCATGCGCTGAAGCAATCATCCCTCTAGAAACCCAATTCTTATGGGTCGGCAATCTATTGAGCATCAATCTCCAAATGAAGGCTTTAATTTTCATAGGTATACAGGATTCCCACATCTCTTGGGGCACAACGGGAACCTCATCATGGACGACATTTCCTCTTATAACCGAACTACTTAAATTATAATAGGAGCTGACAGAAAAAGTGGAGCTAATATCCAAATTCCAAGACAAAAAATATTCCTCCAAATGCTTCATCGAAGAAGCATTCACAATAAGAAGAAGAGCCTGAACAACTCTATCATCAAGAACCGTGGTAGCGGGCCAAAGGTTGCTGAGGTTCCACTGCTAGTTTCCATCCAACCACTGGCCCAGTTCTGATATGCGAAAATTATGAGTATGAGAAGCAGCGAACAAAACTGGAAAAACAAACTTAAGATCAAAATATCCACACCAATTATGCTGCCAAAACTGAACTGAATCACCTCTCCCTACTTTTGGTTGTGCACAATCAAAAAATTGAGTAGAGGGATTAATGGATTTCAGCGATAACAAGCCCCTCATCCAAAGAGAGTAGTTACAAATATTACCATCAGACACAGAGCTTAAAACAAGGTTATGTAAACTACCATACCTGCTGCAAAGTAACCTCCTCCAGATTTCATTCCTACCATTGAGAAATTTCCACAGCCATTTAGCTACTAACGCCTTGTTAAACAACCCAATGTGTTTAATCCCAAGGCCACCCTCCTCTTTGGGCTTGCAAATGGAATCCCAATTCACCCAAGCAATTCTCTTCTTATCCACCGATCCCGACCACAAGAACCGACGCTGAATCGAGATGATCTTTTTAACAATCTTGGAAGGCGCCTTATAGAAAGACAAGCTATGAATAGGAATACTAGTCGAAACCGAATTAATCAGAGTAACTCTGCCTCCTAACGAAAGGTTCCTACCAGCCCACGAAGAAAGCCTATTCTTAAGCGACAAGATAACCGGATTCCAGAATGAAAGCCTACGATGATTTCCTCCAATTGCAATTCCGAGGAATTTAAAAGGCAAAACCCCAGCTTTACAAAAAAGGAAAGATTCAGCAGCATTAAGGAGAGTTTGATGAAGGCCGACACCGTACAGGTAGCTTTTGGAAAAATTAATTTTTAATCCCGAGGTCATCTCAAACCCTCGGAGGATAGATTTCAGGGCCCAAAGGTTATGTATCTCACCATCACAAATCAAAATGGTATCGTAGGCAAAATGGAGGAGCTCGATAGAGTCGACGCCATTAAAATGAAAACCTGACAGAAGATTACTATCAGAAGCTCTTCTGAGCAAGAGAGAAAGACCTTCAGCCACTATAGAGAAAAGAAATGGGGCCAAAGGATCCCCTTGTTTCAGCCCCCTCGAAGCCTTAAAGTCCTTAGAGGGACTTCTGTTAATAAGGACAGAAATATAACTAGAACAGACTACGCCTTTGATCCACTTAATCCAATTAGGCCCAAAGTTCATAGCTACCATAATGGAGATCATGAAATCCTAATCAACACAATCACAAGCTTGCGCAAAATCCACCTTGAACATCAAGCATTTACGCTTCTCTCTTTTAGCTAAATCAAGAATTTCATTAGCTACAAGAACGCCATCTAAGAGGTTCCTTCCAAGAATGAAAGCTGTTTGCGACGGCGAAATGAGTTTATCAATTACCGAAGAAAGTCTCCTAGCTAACATCTTAGAAACCACCTTAGCAACACAACCCACTAAACTAATAGGTCTGAAGTCAACCAAATGCTGGGGGCTATCGACCTTAGGAACGAAAGCCAGAAAGGAAGAGGTGAAAGCTTTCGGGGGAGAACCTGTCATGAAGAAATGTCGAACACAGTTGGAAAAATCTAACCCCACGATATCCCAAGCTTCCTTAATGAAATTAAACGAGAAACCATCCGGACCCGGAGATTTATTCCCGTCGCAAGCAAACACAGAATCCCGAATATCTTCAGACAAAAAATCAGAGTCCAACCACTCTCTATCCATATTGTTAAGCTTCAAGACATCATTTAGATCCATAGTCGGTCTTCTCACATCAGGCTTTTGAAATTTAGCACTGAAGAAATCAAAGGCAGCTTCCTTGATAAGAAGAGGATCCTCAACAAGAGCTTCAGTAGATCCTATTGCAACAATAGAATTAAGCCTAGTTCTAGATTTAAGACTGGCGTGAAAAAATCTAGAATTAATCTCCCTCCGTCGCCCATAAAGACCGAGATTTTGGAAAGACCATGCTCTCTTTAATGCGAAGGCTACTCCATATTTGTTCCTGAAATTCCAATCTCTTCTTGAGTAAGACAGCTGATGCAGGAGAAGAAGAAGAAGCCAACTCCAACTCCAACCCATTGAGGCTCTCCACACTATCTTCTAACTTGAGGTCAATCCAACCAAACACATGAAGATTCCACCATTTCAACCTATTCTTTAAAGACTTGAACTTTTCCTTTAACACAAAGGACGGGGATCCATGAACTTCAACTGACTTCCAATGATCTTTAACAAAAGCCAAGAACTCCTTGTGTTCTAGCCAAGCATTATAAAATCTGAAAGGTTTCGGACCCGAATTACTCGAATTAGACTTAATCCAAATCGGACGGTGATCAGACATATCACGATTACCTACAAAATGGGCTTTGAGCTCCCAAGATTCAGCAAGAGACTCGTCAACAAGAATTCTATCAAGTTTGCTGCAACTCTTACCATTGGAATTAAACCAGGAAAACTTATTTCCCACAAATGGAAGATCAACCAAGTCCAAATCGTTTAAAAATGAATTAAACTCCGAACAATCCTGATTACTGGAAATACCACAACACTTCCTCTCCTCTCTAGATTTAACAGAGTTAAAGTCGCCCCCGATAAACCAAATCCCACCCTGACATCTATTCTTAAGGGCCAAAATATCAGACCAAAGAAATCTCTTCTCCCTCAGCCCACAAGGCGAATAAACATTCACGACGAATAAATTCACATCTCTTCATAAAAGATTAGTACAAATAAATCCATTACCTCTGTAACTGGATATTGGGATAAAAGAAGCCCTTCTCCAGATAGTAAGAATACCTCCCGAAAGAGCTTCGGAATCAATAGCAGACCAATCGAAACCTTGATCACCCCATAAACTCTGAATCATCGAATCATTCATCTTTCTAATCTTAGTTTCTTGTAAAAGACACAGATCAGCACTTCCTCTCAAAAAAGTTTGGCAGATTCTTCTCCTTTTCAGAGAAGAGTTACACCCACGAACGTTGTAAGTCACCAAAATCATAACTCCTTACTTTCAACAACCTTCAAACCTGCTAAAGCCTTCTTATCCCTATCCTCCAATAATTTGACAATCCCTTCAAAGGCTTCATCATCTTCATTTGCTTCAATCCCCAAGACATTCATGGTTCCCCACACTTTCTGAGGGACAAGATCCAAGTTCTTGTTGCACCTAACATTGCTTCTGACCACATCCGAATCGTCCATAGAAGGGAACACATTCTTTGCACGGAGAAAGCTTAGAATGTAACTTAGACTTCTCATTTTTGTGATGCTTCGTTCCCTTTAGAGCTACAGAGGAAGAATTGAGCAAGGTGGAATAGAAAGAGGGAGAAAAGGGGATCTCAGAGAAAAGTTTTTTCTTTTTAGCCTTAGGCCCATTTGGAGGCCCACACGGCACAACAAAAGAAACCGAAATAGGGTCTGAATTCATTATGGACTCAGCAACTATTTATTCCAGCCCACTAGAAGAATTAGGAACCAAAATATGCGACACGTCACTCCCAGTAAAAGACGAACCAGCTAGTTGAGAAAGGACCTTTCCAATAGAATTGGGATTAGCCAAACCAGGTTTAGCACAAGCATTTAGAGACATTTTAGGTGAATGCAGAGCCTCGGGGCTATTAATCGACAAAGAAACATCCTTAAAAATGTTAACAGCTGAGTCAGCCTCTAGCCCCCCAAGGTTGATAACTGGGTCAAGCAAAGGTCCACTCAGAAAAGGATTTTCAAGACCAACACTACTTCCTACATCTTCAGGTGTAGCTGAACACTCCTTAAAGCCTAACTCAACCCTAACATCCTTTTTGACTTTTGACATACCAACCTCATCTTCATCGTCAGTTGGCCACGCGCTATCTTCACCGGATGAAATCAAATCAATATTATCTAAGTCAACCAAAGGATTTTCACGAGAAGGGTAAACTTCATGATCTTCAAAGATAAAAAATTTGAATTCTAACCCATCAATCTCAACCAAAACCTCTTCTTTAATAACCTCGAACCCATCAACTAATATCAACAATCTAGCCAAGTCTAATCTAACGTTGTTTACCGTGTCTTCGCAGAGTTGATAAACTCCGAAATAACATCTTTGTTCCTTGACTCTAGGAGGCAGAACGTTGCCCCTAACGGAGTAGCCTTGACATCAAAGAAGCCAGCTTCTGAGAGGTCCTTTTGAATTTGGAAAGGGTTCCCTAAAGAATGCACCTCTCCAACAACAGCTTTGACAAACCTATCAACATCAGGAGTTTCAACCTTGATTCTACCGGGGGCATTTCAGCGACACCAAGCCTTCTCCAACACACCTGATTTAACCCCTGTTCTTAAGACCTGGGCGAAAGAAAAAGGAGCCTGATTTTTAGCAAAAAAACCTCCATTATGATCGTTCACCCTCCTTCCGACTTTATCAAATCCACCGTTACGAGCTAATGGAACAAGCTCGAACCTTGGGACGTTAGCATACAATTTTTTCCCTTGCATGTGAATGTTGTCCAGTTTGACAGCTAGGATACGAGCATCATGCACCTTCCTGAACCTTGCAAAGCCGTATCTCCGACCTCGCTTGTCCCTCTTAGTAGGAATGTAAACCTCCGAGATAAGCCCATACACTTTGAAAACCTCGAAGAGATCTTTCGCTGTCAAATTTTCTGGGAATTCTGTGATGAAGAAGGACATAACAACATCTCCCGGGGCCGCTCCCTTTCCACCATTTTCTTTCCAAACGGAGCATCCTAGGATAGGGGGTTTCTTCTTCTTACGAGACATATTCTTCCACTCCATACTAAAGCAAAGATAATCTAATGCAACAAAACTCAACTAAACAATGAGAGGGAACCAAATGCCAAGGTCCCTATACCTAAGTATAGGAGTTTAAACCAAAAACATCTAATCTCCTACATTATCTAGTATCGCTTGGGAAAGAAACAGAAAGTAAAGGATAATGAAAGAAAATCTTGAAGACCTAAGAAGGAAGAGAGAAGTGGGAGCTTCTCTCTCTAGATCTATGTTAAAAAGCTTACTGTTTGGTTCAATTTTAAATATAATTCTCTCTGGATAAGAGATTTTTTACCAGTTAGATATTCGACGAACGAGAATAGTTTTACTGACTGCATTTCCTGTGATGTTGGCAATGGCAGCACTGCATTTTTCTAGATGGCGCAATGGTTGGGGTCGAATCCTCTTTGTGTTTCTTTTCCTCAGTTGTTTGAAGCTGCAGACCTTAAATGGTGCACTATCAAGGATATGGGGAAATAGGACAAATGTATTTGGACGTCGCATCCCTCCATGACAACTAGTTTGTTTGTTGCATACCCAAACCGTGAAGCTGATTTTCATGATCTAAAGAATATGTTGGATGGTGTTAACATAGATACTGATAAGGAATATGCTTGGCCTTGGAAATTAGATGTCAGAGAAGAATTTACTGTTAAATCTTTTTATGACCACATTGTAAGTGGTAATTTGGAAAGATTGGAGGAAACTCTAGCGTCGGCCATTGATATTCTTTGGAAGATCTTAATTCTGATGAAAGTAAAAATCTTCGCATGGCGTTTGTTTCTTGATAGATTGCACTCTCGTTTGAATCTTGTGAAGAGAGGAATAATTGGGAATGTCCACGAGAAGGTTTGTGTTTTGTATTTCAACGAGTTGGAAGATGTATCTCATCTCTTTTGTAGTTGTCCTAAATCCTTATAACTTTGGAGGAAGGTGTGTGATTGGATGGATATAGAAGAGTTTATCAAATCGGACTGTTGTAGGCATGTTATGTCAATAATATCTATCATAAAATTGTTACTTCTTCCTGGAATTTATTGGCTATAGACAAGATGGGTAGGAGGGTGTGTAGTATTTATGAATGGAATAAATTTCCATTTAATTTTTTGCAAGGGCGGGGTGTCTAGATCATGACTTCTAGAGTTTTGTCTTGATAACCTTTATTCCTCTTGGAGTTCTATTTGTAACCATTGAGGTAGGAGATCCCCTTAATCTCCTTTTATTGAATTATAGCTTATAAAAAAAACTTTTGTATGTTACTAAAATGTTTTATCATTTCTATACAAAAAGTTAAATAATTTTTTCATTATTTATTGAAACTAATTTTTTACAATATTAAAAATATAAAAACCCAAAAATTCATTCCCTTATTCATCATGTCTGGGAACAACTTCCTTCCATAAAACTTTTTAAAATTCTTTTGTCTAGTCTTAACGACATATCTAAGACATCTCCTAACAACATTTAACCTCCAAACCCTAGTAAAATGTTTGCACAAGTCTTGAATTAAAAATCAAACATTTGTAATATCCTAATATCCCATCTCCCTCAACCTTGTATCATGGGAGATGGGTTCACAATCTCAATACCAAAAGAGGAATACTGGGCTGGCCTTAAAGCTCCTGAACATACACTGCTACGAAAAACCCATTTAGCAACGGTTGAGAATGACATATAATGACGCGGGCGAGGCGTTGTTATATAGATTGTTATTGTAAGTTCGCCGTTTCTACAATGGTATGGAAACCGTTGTTGTATTCTGGAAGCGCGCGTTATATTGCAACGGTTAGATATTTCAACTGTTGTAATATCAATTAACTATCACAACGGTTATGAGTATCAACCGTTGTCATATATATTAACTATCACAACAGTTATGTTTCTCAACGGTTGTGGAATGTACCCTTAGTTTATTAAATACAAACGTATATTGCTTGTTTTACTATACACCTAATTAAAGAAATTCAACCATTAAAATTGGTAAAGAACTATATAATCTGAAAATTAAACTGTTCTTGAAAACCTACTTAAACACACCACTGTTTTCCGAATTGCATCCATTTCATTCTGCACATTTTATGTTCCTTAACATAAAATTTATGGTTCAATGGTCGGTTTCCTTCAATCCATCAATAGCTTTTATTATAGTTTACCTCATCATCGCCAAAAATCATCGCGATTTTATCTTCATAACAATCATGATCTTAACAACCACGATGATTAGTGACGACGATGAGGTAAAGTATAAGAAAAGATATCGATGAATTGAAGCAAACAGATCGTTGGACCATAAATTTTATGTTAAGGAACATTAAATGTGCTGAATGAAATGGATGCAATTCGGAAAACATTGACATGATAAAGGTTGGTTTTCAAATACATCTTAATTTTCAGATTATAAGTTTCTATATCAATTTAACTGATTCATTTTCAATAAAAGGATAGTGAAACAAACAATATACATAATATATAATAAACTAAATTTCATATACAACGGTATGGAAACCGTTTTTGTATTCTGGAAGCGCGCGTTATATTGCACCAGTTAGATATTTCAACCGTTGTAATATCAATTAACTATCACAACGGTTATGAGTATCAACTGTTGTCATATATATTAACTATCACAACGGTTATGTTTCTCAACCGTTGTGGAATGTACCCTTAGTTTATTAAATACAAATGTATATTGCTTGTTTTAACATACACCTAATTAAAGAAATATAACCATTAAAATTGGCAAAGAACTATATAATCTGAAAATTAAACTGTTCTTGAAAACCTACTTAAACACACCACTGTTTTCTAAATTGTATCCATTTCATTCTGCACATTTTATGTTCCTTAACATAAAATTTATGGTTCAATGGTCGGTTTCCTTCAATCCATCGATATCTTTTATTATAGTTTACCTCATCATCGCCAAAAATCATCGCTATTTTATCTTCATAACAATCATGATCTTTACAACCACGATGATTAGTGACGACGATGAGGTAAAGTATAAGAAAAGATATCGATGAATTGAAGCAAACAGATCGTTGGATCATTAATTTTATGTTAAGAAACCTTAAATATGCTGAATGAAATGGATGCAATTCGGAAAACATTGACATGATAAAGGTTGGTTTTCAAATACATCTTAATTTTCAGATTACAAGTTTCTATATCAATTTAACTGATTGCATTTTCAATAAAAGTATAGTAAAACAAACAATATACATAATATAATAAACTAAATTTCATATACAATATCACAATGAATTCATATATATGTACCTTATTATAATGAATTCATATGTATGTACCACCAGCATCATCACCATGTGAAACAAACCCTAAGAAGTTGGAAGCAATGAAGAAAATTAGTTAGTATTCAATTTAACTATATACAATATACATAGTATATATATAATAAACTAATGTTCTATATCAATTTAACTGATTGCATTTTCAATAAAATGATAGTGAAACAAACAATATACATAGTATATAATAAACTAAATTTCATATACAATATAAGAATGAATTCATATATATGTACCTTATCAGAATGAATTTATATATATATGTACCACCATCATCATCACCATGTGAAACAAACCCTAAGAAGCGGGAAGCAATGAAGAAAATTAGTTAGTATTCAAAACAAAACAACCAAAAGTTGAAACAAAACCCTAAGAAGTGGGATTGTACCATTACAATGAAGTTCACCTTGCTTGTGAAGCATTGAAGTTGAATCTGCACAAAATGAGAACAATCAACAAAAACAACATGAAGCAAACGAGATAATAGGAACTATCTAACAAAGAGATTGAAGTAGAAGACTACCTTATTTTCCATAAACAATATGTACATTATGCTTGCTACCGCCAGCATCATCACCATGTTCATCTAGTTTTAGATTCTGCAAGAAGAAATACAAGGAGGAAGAAGCTTAAATCAAAAGCTTCATACTTCTTGTATTTCTTTTCGCGGATTCTATAAAAAGATGAAGTTTGCTTCCAAAAATGGGTGCTAGGGTTTCGCTGTGAAGGAAACGGCGCTACTGTCAAAAATAGAAAGTTAATTCCTTTATATAGGTAAATATTTCACAACGGTTTTCTAAAATAACCGTAATGATAAGTATATATATTATTTTAATAATATCACAACGGTTGTTATATTAACCGTTAGCGATAACCCTTCTAATTGGTACAAGGTTTGACTCCAGGAAACAACATTTTTCTATAATTACGTAAAATAGAAAAATGTTGTTGCCTAGTATAAGGGGTATCGCTACGGTTATTATTACTAACCGCTGTAATATTATAACCCTTGCTCTTCTCGGAGTAGAGAACACTCTGGCCATAAAACTATCAGACTTTTCAAAAAATATCGTTCCAGAATATCAACCATTTACAAGTTATCATCATTGCAAGCATTAAACTATCAGACTTTTCATCTTCAACCTCATCTATAAATAGACAACTTTACATTTCTTCATAATATATTCTTCGTAACAATGAGTACTTCTACAAATGAGAATGCTAGAATCACCAATGAGCAACGTCAAACGCCAATAGAGGAGGTCCAACCAGCGGCCAGGGATGCCTTAAGGGTGAGGAAGAATAGGAGGAAGAAGAAGAAAAAGCTGAAGAAGAAAAAGATAAAGAAGAAAAGGCAAGCAGTTTATTATGATTCCGATGAGGGGAGTGAGGAGAGATGTGTGAATTATGAAGATGCATTTGCAGCAATGGGCTCTGACATTGATTAATATATGTAATATGATTATCAATTTACTCTTTTTAATGGAATCTTAATAAAATGTTATTTTATATATGTCATCTCTTACAGTTTTATTTTTAAAGTTATATATACTATTGTCTTGCACTTAAAAACACTAACAAAAGAAATAAAATATATGTTTAAAATAAAAACAATGATGAATTTTGAGTTTTGAGGTAAAACTAACAAAAGAAATAAAATATATGTTTAAAATAAAAAAACATGACAAACAATATAGTTGCTGGGAATCGAAGCTTGTTACATGTATTACAACGGTGTTTTAATACAATCTTGTTTAAAATATAAAAATATGGAAAAAAAATGTAGTAGTTGGGAATCGAAGCTTGTTACACAGCTAGTATTACAACGGTCCTTTAGTACAACCGTCGTTAAATATGGCGTTATAAATTTTTTAACGTATTACAACGTTGGGGTACGAACTCGTGGTAAGCCTGACGTTGTTAAATGAGTTTTTCGTAGTAGTGATAACCTTCATGGTTGTGTCATTTGGCCGAAAGGGTCAACTATGTTAGACTGCTGTTGCCTTCAAAAGCAAGTTATCTCCTTTGTTGAACAATCTTGGTCGTTGGGGATTACTTCTCTTAAAAAAGGTTTTTACAAGTTTTCCTTTCCTTCTCTTGAAGATTTGAACATGGTTAGAGAGAATGTAACCTGGAACTTGGAAATAGGTGATCTTAAATTGTTTCCTTGTCTAAAGATTTTATCCCTAGCTTGCAACATGTTACTATTGCTCAAGTGTATATTAGGTTATTCGACCTTGCACAAGAATATTGGAGGCTCAACATATTGTTTACCATCACAAGCACCGTAGGTACGCCCATTTGTACAAAAGAAAAGAACTGGAAAAAATACCATTTAACTAGTTTAATATATATAAAATAATTTATAATTTAATAAAAATATATGAAATATTATTAAATAATAAGATATATAATTTAATCATTTATTCATTTATTATTATATCAATTTTAGAACATAAGAAACCATAGAATTATATGTTTTAATAAATTAAATTTTTTTAATATTATATGTTCATAGAATTATAATATTATATTATATTATATTTTTTAAAAATATTACATTAAATTATAATTTTTTAAAATATTATATTAAATTTAACTTTTTAAAATTATATTAATTTTTTAAGAAAACGTAGAATTTTTTAATCATATATTCATTTATTTAATTATATGTTTTAATAAATTATAATTTTTTATAAATAATTTATTTGATTTATAATTTTCTTATTTTAAAATAGATTTAAATATTTATTTAAATTATAAAAAAGATTTAGATTTTAATATAAGTTTTAAGATTAATTGGATGAATATCTATTTTACCACCCTTAGTTTCTATGAATCAATAATTTTTTGAAAAATCATTAAAAAAATTGATGGATAGGTTCCTAGAAAAATAAATTAAAAATCTTAATTATGGTTGTTTTTTTTTATAAGTAATTTGTATTAAAAGGGAGAAAAAGAGATTCTCCAACCAGATACAAAAAACCAATCAAAACAAGAAATCTAAAGGATGTTTCATCCAATCAAAACAAGAAATCAAAACAAAAAAAGCAACCTAAAGATTACAAGAAATCTAAAGGATGTTTCATCCACTCATAGAGAGTACATTTCGTGCGCCCTAATTCCAACCATCTCCAAGAGAGAGTAACGATCCGATTGAAGATATCCTCCACATTGTCAATAACATCGTTAAAAATAATGTTGTTCCTAGTCCTCCTTGCCCATAATTATGGTTGTTTCTTACGCTTATGTCTCTTGGAAGTGTTTTCTAGAGTTTCTCCTTTATAAATATTATCGAAGGGTTAAGTCCCTCATAAGTGGTTTCCAACACATGTTTTTTAGACTAAAATTTTGGAAAAAATAACACAATTTCATAATTTTTAAATTGACCAAATCGCTTAATTGACATACCAAAGCTAAACGGGCTTAAGTGGCAACCATCTAGAGGAAATAACAAGTTAAGATTGGGTTTATGACTTGCTCTGATGCCTTCGTTTTAAGGGATGTACTTAGTGGCCAATTGCCCTCCTATTCTTTTTTATTGTTGTTGTGCTTACCTTTTCTCAACCGATTCTTTCCAGAAGTGAGGTTCTTGGTATTTGTGAATTAGGATGTCTCATAACAAAATATACTCAGTTTCTTTATAGGAAAAAAACACACAAGGGTTAGGGTTAAAGGAAAAACAACAAGGATTGGTTATAACTACTATTCTTTACTTTCTCTATAAGACTGATTACAGGTACTCAAGAATAACAAATCACCCTCTCGCCCTAATTAGGATTTGCCAGACCACACTCAAGATGAAAGACTAGTATGCTATTTATAATAAAGCTAATATACTAAACTAATGTGCCTTTTAATAATTACCCATTACAAGCTAACTTAGGGTATATGCTAACTTAAACAATTGGATCCTTAACAGAAGGCCCAATTCGACAACTACATACTAGAACACAATTCGACTACAACATGTAGGTCTTCGACAACAGTGTTATGTGCCAAATTGTGCATATTTTAGATTGTATTTTGTGGCCCTTTTCAATGGTTTCTTTGATGTTTTAATAGTAAATACATATATTTTAGTGTAAATAAGTAAGTTTCTAATTTTATTGTGAATATTGATCATTTTGATGTTCTTTGACAGGCCTTCTTGCTTATATTTGATGATAGGAACAATTGGTGAAGGAAAGAAGACCTAAAAGTTGATTTTCGAGGAGTTCGTGTCGGTAACTCGCGCTTTGCGCGCTTTTCAGCGCGGGTTCAGCGTATTTTTGATAAAGAGGCAGTAGCTAAGAACCCCTGACCGCGCTTAGCGCGAGAAGTACCTCGCTTAGCGCGCTCTGAGGCAGTTTAACTATATTTCAAATGAGATCGAGCTGAGCGCGCTCTGAGGCTGCTTAGCGCGGTTTTAATAAATTTCATTCTTTCTAATTTTAATTTATCTCATTTTTGTAGGTATCCAAGCCTTGATTTCTATTCATTTTTATATAGAGCATTGAATAAGCTTTCCAACGCTTCCTACGGCGCGTCAATCAGAGTTTCGGTTAGAAAGTTATGAAGAAAGTAAGGTTTGTGACTTTGCTGATGACACTAAGCGCCCTCATAGCGAACTTAGCGCGGTTCGCGTCTTTTCAGCCCTTATTTTAGTCACTTTTCAGCATTTTTAGGGTATGTTTTTGGGGATTTTTACTCCCAACTCCATCAAACTTCATTTTTTAGTAGATTAGCTTAGAAAATAACTGGAAGCTTGCATACGGATGAACCGAGGTGGATTGATCGTCGATCAGCTCTGACAAACCGCGAGATGTTTGGTTCATTTCTCTTCTTCTTTATGTTCTTCTTCTTTGTTGGGTTTTGTATATGTATTGACTATGATCTCATGTATATTTGTCGCCCATGGCGTTGTATGTATAAAACTTGCTTTACAAATCTCTATTGGTGATTGTCTCTAATTTTTGCTTTATGCGCGGGGTTTGGGTTGCATTTGACATAACCCTCACGAACTTCGATTAGGGATGATTATCTGTTAGTTTCTGGATTCTAGATATAGATTTAGAGCTAACGATCTTCAATAGACGTCAAAGCTTAATGCCTCCGGTTCTTGAGTCGCGTGCGAGAGTGTCGACGATGGTAACACGGTTGTTCTCTCAACTTCGCGTTAGACATAACCTTGGTTGTGAGTGAAGCTGGGTGATATTGAGGAGAATTGTAGGTGGAGTTTAACTGCTCGGTAAGTTTAAGTTTGTGAGAAGTCGATTATATACATGCCTGACAAGTTTCTTCTGTCTGAAGAATGAATTATTTTTATTTAATGTTTACATTTCTATATTTACTTTAAATCATTTTAATCCAAACTCATTAACATTGATATTGTCGAACGACAGTTTAAGAACCGAACTCTGTGGACACGACATAAATCCCGGAGGGAATTCTTCCGAAAATAAATATTTTTGCTGCTTGCCCTATTCTGCAACCAACAAACAGCATGTGACCAAACTTTGACGACATGCTTAACAATACTAGAGTTCGATCCAAATATATCACAAATCGTCACCTTGGATCTAACTCTATAACATCTAGAAACAAACTAGTTTTCTTCATGTAGCTTTATCAAATGTATACAGTGGAAAAACATGCAACTTGGCAATGTCGGTGATCATATCAGCAGCATTATGATTTGTCAAAACCTTCAGCACTTGGACTTCTCCACGCTCGATTCGCTCATAATAGGCTGAATTCTTCGACAGGTGTATTGCACTTTGACTATCACATGTAACAGTGATAACGCGACCTTGAAGTTTCATCTCCTTGGCAAAACCTTCAAGCTACAATGCTTCCTTCACAGCTTCCGTTAGGGCAATATATTCCGCTTCAGTGGTTGATAAGGTAAAAACCTTCTGAAGTGTGGATTTCTAACTTATTGATGTGCCAAACATAGGGAACACATATCCATGAATAGATTTTCTAGAATCCATACACCCGGCCTGCATAATCATAGTTGACATATCCTTCGACTGCTGATATACTAACTTCACCCATGGCTCCACCATAAATTTGGAATCTGTTCTGAGATCCATTTATGTACCTTAGAATCCACTTCAATGCTTTCTAGTGAGCCTTTCGAGGATTCGCCATGTACCTACTTACAAGACTTACTACATATGCTATGTCAGGTCTAGTACATACCATAGCATACATCAACGAACCCACTATATTAGCATGCAGAATGCAATTCATATAGGCTCTTTTGACATCAGTACTGGGACACTGATCTATACTCAGCTTAAATTGAGGGTTTGTCAGAGTCACAACAGGCTTTGAATTTGACATACCAAACTTTCCAAGAATCTTCCGTTGGTATGCCTCTTGAGACAAGCATAATTTCGACTGCTTTCTATCTCTTCGGATGTCGATCCAAAGAATCCTAGACGCAGCTTCAAGATTCTTCATTTCGAACTCCTTATTAAGTTCATCCTTCACCCCCATTACATCTTTGACATTGTTGTTTGCGATTAGAATATCATCCACATAGTGCAACAAAATAACAAATGAATTACCCGGTCGAAATCTGAAGTAAACACTGTGGTCGAACTGACTTCTGATGAAACTTATGCGTGCCATGAATTGGTCGAATCTCCTATTTCACTGTCGAGGAGATTATTTCAGTCCATATAAAGATCTCTTCAGTTTGCACACATAATCTTCCTCCCCCCTTTTGACATACCCTTATGGTTGCCTCATTTGGATGGTTCCATCTGTTCTAGTTCAAGGTCGAACTGTTCCACCATGGCAAGCAACATTCTAATGGACCTGTGCTTCACAACAGAAGAGAACACATCATTGAAGTCGACACCTTTTTTCTGAGTGAACCCCCTAGCGACCAATCTTGCGTTATATCTTTTAGAAGCCACTCCTTCGGTTCCTTCCTTAACTTTGAAAATCCATTTACAGCTGACTAACCTAGCTCCAACAAGTTTATTGATCAGTTCTGAGGTGTTGTTATCATGAAGAGATTTCATCTCATCATCCATGGCCTTCAGCCGTTCACTTTTATTACGCTCCTCATAACTTCCTTATAGTCTCTAGGTTCTTCGTCTAGAACCGTACTTGCAGATATTAAAGCATAAGCTATAAGATCTGCATACCCGTTGGTACTGTAACACAGCAGCAAGCAAAAACTATTTCAAGTAACCCAGTTTTATTGTTCACAAGGATCAATGCGAGGGAAAGAATGTCGTTCGACGGTATCTATATTTCTAAACTTATGGTTCAAAAGTTCTGCTTTAAAACGGAACCAAAAGCAAAGACGGAAAATGTAAAGACTGAATATATAAAGTAAAGACTGAATTATAAACGGAGCCTTGTTGGAATTGGATCTCATCAATTGATAACACATGCATTCTTCTGACCAATTTAATACATAAAACACTCGTTCGCATAATATCATCATGTATCACTCACGACATATATATCCTCTCGGCCCCCGCATGTTATGAGTGATTTTGTACCGATCAATAATTGCTCTCGCACATCACCAATCAATACAAAGCATTTAAAGCCTACATGAATGTTAAGCCTAAATCCATTTCTGGCATCTAGATCCAACATATATTACTATAACATCAATATCACACCAATGAGTAATTCATATACAAAGGCAATGATCAAAATACGTACATACGTTTAACCCTTTTTTACATGCATTCAACTAATTTGCCAAATGAATGTGAACATCATTCTTCATCACTATTCTCAGGCACCCTCACGATACCGTTTGTCAAACGATAGCGCAGTCTCTTATTGCATTAATTACTAGAGGCTATTCAAACTAACAATTAACACAATGCTAAAAAGTTGAGATGCAAATGAATATCAAATCACAAACCCATGTCAAAAGCTTGCTTAATGATAGATGAAAATCTAAGATCAAATACTTGAAATAGGTTTTGTCAATACCAACAAATAAGCAATCAAAGACAACAAAATAATAGAGAATCACAACTAGTTCACAAACATATATTAGAAGAATTACATAAGGTATCAAAAGATTACATCCTTTCCCAATAAGAAATCAAAGCTCTTACCTTCTCTTCCTTGAAAATGAAGAGAAGCAAAGTTTCTCTCTGAAAAATATCTATCTAAAAAGTAATTCTAATAATAATTCTCCAAAAGTGTGAAAATTCTATTTATAATACATTCAGTATTTTACAAGTTCGCAAAACGAACGTTTTATTCGCACAGCGAATGAAGAAAAGTGGTACCTGGTGTGCCTCTGCATAGTTAAACCGCCACAAAAATAAAGCATACTTCGAAATGCGAAGGATAGTTCGCAAAGCGAACACTCTCTTTCAAGTTCGCAAAGAGAACTTTAGCTCCTTTTTCCCCTGCCATAATTCTGGGACCATTCGCTGGGACTTCGCTAGCCTTCGCAAAGCGAACCTTCGCTAGCAAGTTTGCAAAGCGAACTTCTTGAAGTTTTCCTCTGTTCTTTGGCCGCTTGTATCATTTCTTGTGTCTTACAACTTTGATCATTTAGTGCCTTTTCCTGCACAATAACACACATATTACAAGCACCAAAGGTATATTCTCAATGTTTGAAGAATAACAACAATCATGAGCAAAATCAATGAAAACATGAGAATTGAGTAGAAAAATTGCCAAGAAAGATGTGTCATTTTTAGGTCAAATCTGCACCTAACAACTCTCCCCAACTAGATTTTTGCTTTCCCTCAAGCAAAGTATGCCTCTCATAGAAAACAAGAGGATTTGCTCAAGCATTAGATTCAACCAAAACAAGAGAAATTTGGCTAAGCACAAAAATGCGCACAACCGCTTCCATCCAGCTGACCCACCGCTTTCCAAATCCCATAGCCGTAGAAAGAAATTGAAGAAAATCCCAATTTACCTTGTCGTAAGCTTTCTCGAGATCGACCTTGAACAGTAAGCACTGCCTGTTTTCTCTAGATGCATAGTCAACTACCTCGTTCACGATAAGGACTCCATCTAACATCTTTCTCCTGGGGATGAACGCCGATTGATTTTTAGAGACAGATTATCCAACACTTTCTTCAACCGACCGGCCAGTAACTTAGATAAGATTTTGTGAAGGCACCCCACCAGACATATAGGACGATAGTCATCCAGGCAAAGAGGATTCGCTTTCTTAGGAACCAAGGTTAAGAAACTAGAAGTAATGGCCTTGTTTAACTTAGATTTGTTGTGAAATTCCGTGACAAAATAGAAGATGTCTTCCTTCAAGAAATGCAAGCAATTCCTAATAAAAGTGAAATTGTAACTGTCAAGTCCAGGACTTTTCGAACCTTCGCAATCCCAGACCGCCTCCTTGATCTCCAAGTCCGAAAACTCTGCCTCCAAAAAGTACACCTCCGTCGAAGATAAAGACTTAAACACACAATCTTCCAGCACAGGCCTATCAAAATCAGGTTTTAAATGAGACTTCACTTCTTATTTGATCTCCCTAACCCCATCCAACAAACCGTGATCAGACATCATAGAGAAAATAGAGTTTCTTCTTCTCCTACCTTTGTTAATGTTGTGAAAATAAGATGAGTTGTTATCTCCCTCCCTAATCTATCGCCCTGTGGCCTTCTGAAGCATAATTCTCTCTTGAGACACCAAGTTAGCCCACATAGATGAAGCATTTTTACTACGAGAATCCACCAATTCTTTAATCTCTTCATCCCTACATCCTCCAAGTAAACCATCAATCTCGTTTAAGGTAGAAATATTCCCCTTCAGATCAAGATTAACCTTACCGAACACTTCCTTGTTCCACCTCCTAAGACTACCTTTCAATAATTTAAATTTTCCTTTAATCACATAGTCACTTCTACCAATAACATAGAAACTCTTCCACTCTCTCTCGACGAAGCTTTAGAAGTCCTTGTTCTCGAACCAAGCATTAACCACTCTAAAAGGTTTGGGGCACCAATTCGAGTTGTTGCAGATAAGCCAAACCGGACAGTGGTTCGAGACGTCTCTATTCCCAATACGCTGCCCAACAATGTTTCATCTATCAACCAACGAATCAGAAAGCACGAAACGATCAATTTTGTTCATTGATCTACCATCACCACTGTAACAGGAAAACCTCCCTCCCTTACAAGGAACACCAACCAGCTTGGCTTCTTCGATAAAACCACTGAATTTCATCATTTCAACCTCTCTATTGACAAACCTGCTACCCTTCATTTCTTTACTCTTAATGGTGGAGTTGAAGTCCCCACCCAAACACCAATCCCCATCACAATACTTAGCTTTCAACTTAAGGTCCCTTCAAAGAATTCTCTTACGGTGTGTTTGGCAAGGAGAATAAATGTTGACCAAGTAATAAAAATGACCCTTCCATCTAACCTTCAAACCCAAAAAACTATTGCCTCTGAAGGAAAACCATTGATCAGCTCCGAGGTTTTGTTATCATGAAGAGATTTCATCTCATCATCCAAAGCCTTCAGCCATTCATTCTTATTATGACTCCTCATAACTTCCTTATAGTCTCTAGGTTCTTCGTCTAGAACCTCACTTGCAGAGATTAAAGCATAAGCTATAAGATCTGCATACCTAAGTCTCTGAGGTGGCTGATGACTCTTCTCGACCTGTCTCTTGCTAGCAGGTAGTCATTATTAGTCTCCTCATCTTCGACAACAGTTTCTACTTCTTCTTCTTCTTATCCTTCATCACCCTTAAGGCATCCCTGACGTTGGCCGCTGGATGGACCACCTCAATTGGCGCCTGGTGTTCCTCATTGGTGACGTTTCTAGCATTCTCATTTGTGGAACTCATTGTTAGGAAGAATATATTATGAAGAACTGTAAAGTTGTCTATTTATAGATGATGTTGAAGATGAAAAGTCTGATAGTTTAATGCTTGCAATGATGATAACTTGAAAATGGTTGATATTCTGGAACGATATTTTTTGATAAACGGAGAAAATTTTAAATCATTATGGCCAGAGTGTTCTCTACTTCGGGAAGAGCAAGGGTTATAATATTACAATGGTTAGTAATAATAACCGTATCGATACTCCTTATTCTAGGTACAAGGTTCGACTCCAAGCAACAACATTTTTCTATTTTACGTAATAATAGAAAAATGTTATTGCCTGGAGTCGAACCTTGTACCAATTATAAGGGGTATCGCTACGATTAATCTAATTAACCGTTCAGATAATATTAAAATAATATATATACTTATCATTATGGTTATTTTAGAAAACCGTTGGGAAATATTTACCTATATAAAGGAATTAACTTTTTATTATTGACAGTAGCGCCGTTTCCTTCACAGCGAAACCCTAGCACCCATTTTTGGCAGCAAACTTCATCTTTTTATAGAATCCGCGAAAAGAAATACAAGAAGTATGAAGCTTTTTATTTAAGCTTCTTCCTCCTTGTATTTCTTCTTGCAGAATCTAAAACTAGATGAACATGGTAATGATGCTGGCGGTAGCAAGCGTAATGTACATATTGTTTATGGAAAATAAGGTATTCCTCTACTTCAATCTTTTTGTTAGATAGTTCCCATTATCTCGTTTACTTCATGTTGTTGTTATTGATTGTTCTCATTTTGTGCAGATTCGACTTCAATGCTTCACAAGCAAGGTGAACTTCATTGTAATGGTACAATCCCACTTCTTAGGGTTTTGTTTCAACTTTTGGTTGTTTTGTTTTGAATACTAACTAATTTTCTTCATTGCTTCCCACTTATTAGGGTTTGTTTCACATGGTGATGATGATGGTGGTACATATTTATATGAATTCATTCTGATAAGGTACATATATATGAATTCATTCTGATATTGTATATGAAATTTAGTTTATTATATACTATGTATATTCACTATCCTTTTACTGAAAATGAAATCAGTTAAATTGATATAGAACATTAGTTTATATATACTATGTATATTGTATATAGTTAAATTGAATACTAAGTAATTTTCTTCATTGCTTCTCACTTCTTAGGGTTTGTTTCACATAGTGATGATGATGGTGGTACATATATATGAATTCATTCTGATAACGTACATATATATATATATATATATATATATATATATATATATATATATATATATATATATATATATGAATTCAATCTGATATTGTATATGAAATTTAGTTCATTATATACTATGTATATTGTTTGTTTCACAATCCTTTTATTGAAAATGCAATCAGTTAAATTGATATAGAAACTTATAATCTGAAATTAAGATGTATTTGAAAACTAACCTTTATCATGTCAATGTTTTCCGAATTGCATCCATTTCATTCAACACATTTAATGTTCCTTAAAATTAAATTTATGGTCCACTGGTCTGTTTGCTTCAATTCATCGATATCTTTTATTATAGTTTACCTTATCGTCGTCACTAATCATCGTGGTTGTTAAGATCATGATTGATATGATGATAAAATCACGATGATTTTTGGCGATGATGAGGTAAACTATAAAAAAAAGATATCGATGGATTGAAGGAAACCGACCATTGAACCATAAATTTTATGTTAAGGAACATAAAATGTGCGGAATGAAATGGATGCAATTCGGAAAGCAGTGGTGTGTTTAAGTTGGTTTTCAAGAACAGTTTAATTTTCAGATTATATAGTTCTTTACCAATTTTAATGGTTGTATTTCTTTAATTAGGTGTATTAGGAAGATCCTAAAGTCCCACATTGGTTGGAGATAGAGCAATGAAATAGTTTATATAGAGTGGCACCCCTCACCTTACCAACTGGTTTTGTAAGGTTGTGTTAGGCCAAACTCTAATATGGTATCAGAGCCTATCGATCGGACCTTGGACAACCCACCATTTAAATCCACGCACTAAGCCCAAAAAAAGAGTGCTGGGCGTGAGGGGGTGTATTAGGAAGATCCTAAAGTCCCACATTGGTTGGAGATAGAGCAATGAAATAGTTTAAATAGAGTGGCACCCCTCACCTTACCAACCGGTTTTGTAAGGTTGTGTTAGGCCAAACTCTAATAAGGTGTATGGTAAAACAAGCAATATACATTTGTATTTAATAAAATAAGGGTACATTCAACAACGGTCGAGACACATAACCGTTGTGATAGCTAATATATATTACAACGGTTGATACTCATAACCGTTGTGATAGTTAATATATATTACAACGATTGAAATAACAAACCGTTGCAATATAACGCGTACGCTTCCAGAATACAACAACGGTTTTCAGACCGTTATAGAAACAACGAACTTACAACGACAATCTATATAAAAACGCCTTCGCCCGCGTCATTTTATGTCATTCCCAACCGTTGTTAAATGGGTTTTTCGTAGTAATGTTGTAGTGGTTTGGCTTTGCTGGCCTCCTCTTGGGTGGAGTTCTGTGTGTTCAATTTTAGGACACTAGATGCTCTTGGTTTGTATTTACTCTTTTCTTTAATATAATTTGATCTGCTCTTCTATTAGAAAAAAAGCATAGAGTAAAGGGCAATAATCTGATGGAAAAATAAACTCTCAATCAAACCAATTAACCACTAAATACCTCACGTGAGACCTAAAATTTATTTTGGGTTTCCTAAAACTACTATCAATCCTCCTTGATATACTCCTCTTATAAGTTAAGTCATAAGTTCTTCTACCAACTTGAGGTCCCACAAAAACAAAGACCTCCTAGATTTAAGGTTAAAATTCATTTTTGATCATTTTTTCTTATTTTAGATTTTAAGCTGATCCTAGATGTTTACTACTAATAATATAAATTTAAAGAGGGCATGTTTTTGTCCCTGATAGACAAAAATTTTGTAACAAGTTATTTTATTGAAAATTTTAGTAACTTAAAGATATCCATAATGAATATGATGTCACAAAACATTAGGGAAGAATTTACAATTCTCTCACAATTGGTGCAAAATATATCATTTTTTTGTTAGTAGTTAAAGAGAAAATTATAAATACCTCATTAATTACGAGAGATTAATTTCGTAACAAATCTATGACAAATTCTTTTTATGTCATTAAATTAAAAGACTATGATTCAATTATATTTATTTTCATCATTAATTAGTAAGTATATAATCTAGTTTAGTCTAAGATGTCTTCTTCGCATGTTTTTTTGTTTATCTTTATGTTTTACTTGCCTTCTTTAATGCTTTCTCTATTGCTATAAACATTCATATTTTATCTATTTTGTGGCACTCTTATGTTGTGGTATAGATTAGATACTTTGATTGCAAACCTTGAGGGAAAGACTCTCTATCCGAGTCTAGAGTGCAAATTTGAGATATGATAGGTTGAGTAGAATGGGCTCCAGAGAAGCTGTTCTCGTAAGAGTCGATACGAGAACCTTACTTAGAGTAGATTTTATTGAGAATATTGACGACCGTCAGGCTGTTGGCATAAGCAATCAATGTTTGCATTGGGATCCATGACTCTAAGGACCTTTGTAGAACCTTAAACTTTTGCCCTACAATGATTGATGGTCACGTAGTGCAGGTGTTTAAGAAGCTTTTCTCACGTGGGTCGGTACAAAAATTTCACTCAAAATAAACTTTCTTGATGGAGTTGTCGCCGGAGAATGACTGACATACGGAACAAACTGTCCAAGAAGTCCATAATACACTAGAACTTTGTAACCAGTTATTTTATTGAAATATTTAATAACTTAAAGTTATCCATAATGAATATCAATGTCGCAAAATATTAGTGTAGAACTTACAATTCTCTCACAATTGGTCCAAAATGATCATTTTTTCTTGTAGTCAAAGAGAGAATTATAAATACCTCATTAAATTCTGTTTATGGCATTAAATTTAAAGAATATAATTTAGTTATGTTTATTTTCATCACTAATTTGTAAGAAAATTTGTAATATTTTTTTAGTAGAGAATAGTTTTTATAAGTTTTTATTGTTTTTATAGTTATGTTTAAATGAAAAGAATAAGTAGCAAAAAAATGATCATTTTAATTTTTTAAAGTAGAGAATAGTTTATATAGTTTTTTTTCATGAAAATAAATGACATAAAATAAAATGAAGATTTCGTCATTACATATTTATCATGCATATTCATAGGTCGGTAATATTCTCCTTTACTTAGTTATTAATATTATTATTTGTTTCTTTCATTGGTATATCATGTCAAACTCACTACAAAAAAAGGGATAAATTATAGCGATTAAATTTAGAAGACTGTCGTGGTTTTAGTGATCACATTTACATATACGACGTTTTATAAAACGCCATGACTTCGGTCCGAAAATATTAGTCGGAACTATAACCATGGTATGGCGGCTTTTCGTTGAAAGTAATGGCGGTTTAGAAGGCCATATTTTTCAAAAAATTAATATAATGACTTATATCGATTGTAACCGCCTTAATATACTCAAAATTTTGTAGTCTAAAACCGACACAGTACACTACCACTAATAGTTCAATATGATTTAAATATTTTATTTTTAATTAATTTTTGTAACAAAGTAGTTGAATATTTTTGCAACAAAGTTGTTGAATATATTATTAAAATATTTTAATTGAATATATATATATATATATATATATATATATATATATATAAA
Source organism: Lathyrus tuberosus (assembly GCA_022829125.1). Taxonomy (NCBI): domain Eukaryota; kingdom Viridiplantae; phylum Streptophyta; class Magnoliopsida; order Fabales; family Fabaceae; genus Lathyrus; species Lathyrus tuberosus. Next base: position 10,824,562 of record JALAZF010000100.1, on the reverse strand, counting down.
TCAGGAAGGACTCTTTATTTGAGTCTAGAGTGAAAAAAAAAAAATATATATATATATATATATATATATATTTATAAATCAGGAAGGACTCTTTATTTGAGTCTAGAGTGAAAACTTGAGATATGAGAGATTGAGTAGTACTGGCTCCCGAGAAGCTGTTCTTGTAAGAGTTGATACGAGAACCTCACTTAGAGTAGATTCTATTGAAGATATTGACGACCGTCAAGCTGTTGGCCTAAGCGATCAATGTTTTCATTGGGATCCAAGACTCTAAGGACCTTTGTAGAACTTCGAACCTTTGGCCTACGGGGATTGATGGTCACGTATTGCGGGTCCCCGAGAAGCTTTTCTCATGTGGGTCGGTACGAAGATCTCAATCAGAATAGACATTCTTGATGGAGTTGTTGCCTGGCAATGACTCACATATGCAACAATCAGTCAAGGAGATCAATGACACTGAGACCATTGTCTTGAACCCACTGTCAATGGTTACGTAGTGTGGGTCTCCGAGAAGCTTTTCTCGGGTGGGTCGTTACGAATACCTCACACGAATATATTTATATGATGGGATTGTAAACCGGCATGCTTCTATCGTGCGTGATGAATAGTCATATGCATCCATGACTTTGGGCTTCCTGTTTAACCTTAGATCCTACCTGGTGAGATCCCTGTTTAGGAAAGGAATTAGACTTATCCTTCATCCATACCTCAGACGTTTGAGACCCTGTACCTGCATAATTCATGAGATATCATTGCATCCATTTACATACCATTGCATTCTTGATGCATACATTCAAGTTATCAAGAAGCTTATTTTCATCCGTTCTCATCTTCAGATTTGTTGAGCTACGGTCAAACTAATTCCTCAACACAAGTACGGAACCAGAGCCAACATCAAAAGAAGAATGAATGATCAAGAGCAAAATAACGAATGAGTTAGGGAAGACATTGATGATTTGAAAAACAGTATGAACAAGATCATGGAAATGTTACAAGCTTTGACTGCTAGGGAAACTCAACCTCAGAGGATTGACCATGTGCCTCAGACACCAGTTACTACTTGACCAGAATTTGGTCTACCACATAATTACTCTCCACCATTTGAAAACACTACAAGTGTTGAACTATCTGTACTGCTAGTATTCCAAGCCTCAGAAATCACTGAATCTCCACCTAAAACTCAGGGAGAAGGTGGAGATATTGATTAAATTAGAGAGCAATGCCAAATTCTAGAGAAGAGGTTAAGAGCCATGGAAAGAAATGATGTCTTTGGTGTTCCTACCAGTCCACCTTCTAGAGGATACTTCATGGTCAAATAAAGAGTGAGTAGTATCGCCTCCCGAGCATTCAAAGCTGATATCTCAATGATGATGTTGTAGTGTGGTTATGGGTTCACGATCAGGTATCTCACCTTGATGCTTTCTGCATTGCTTCCACTTTCAAAGATGGTTTTGATAGGAAAGTGTCCTAGTTCTTTAACTTGCTCCCCGGAGACTCCGACTAAGTGCCCTCGAAATATAGCAACTTGATCATGTCCATGTTCATTTCTTTAAAAGCAACCCAGTATAATATGTCGATTGAATTGCCTGGGTCGATCAACTCCCTCTTGAAACTACAATCATGAATTTGTAGCTTTTTTACCATGGGTCATTTTTGGGCACCACCACTCCTTTAGAGTCTTGTCTTCAGAACCCAATGACAATCGTTTTTCTCATACTAAAACCTATGATTTAGTTTTAAGTGAAATAACCTTGATGCAGACATAAATTAGGTGTTACCTTTTATCATATTGTATTTTAGTATGGTAATATTATTGATGCAATGTCATTGATTACAAACTAAATGACATTTGCATTAAAAGGTATGAATACGTATGTAACTATGTTGAATCGATGAAAGTCGGTTGTGTCAAATGACACTTCAGTACGTAGCTCTAAAGAATACATATGTTTCAAGTTGCATGCCATCTTCAACTTTATACACATATGTGTTATATAATAAATGAAAAATAAAGTAACATGTACTGATGAACATGTACATGAAGATGTCAATTTAGTGATATGGAGAAACACTTGCAATGTTTATGAGTCATGTAAAAGAAAAATTATATGGCACTCATGCCACCTTACCTTAACAATAGGTTAATTTATTTTAAAAGAACAATTATACTCACCATTTATATCTTAGCAAGAATTATTGTTAGTTTGTTTCTTCTTGAAAAAGAAAAACTTTGGTTTATGTTATCTTAAAGATTGAGATATGAGGATGATTTAACTCAAATTTATGTGAGGTTATAACAGTTATAGTTAGAGCTTCCAAACCCTTCTTGATTTAGATTAGTTCAAACTGCTTCATGCTAATTAATACCCGTCTGAATTTTTCTAGGGATTTAAAATTTTGGGTCTGTTTTGTCTTAGAAGTTTTTTGTATTTATTTTTGTTTTGGTTCAAAATTAAGTTACAAAATATTATGTTTTGACTAAATTTATCACTCTAAACCAATGATGGTCCACACAAATTTTAACTAGCCTTCAATTTCACTAGTCTGTTACTTGAATATACATTAACTGGTGAAACTTACTGGTATTTTTGGCTTAAATTCGGCTTAAATTCCTAGCCTTAGGGCTAGGGGCCTTGGTATTAGTTGTTTTTCATCTAGTTTGTTGGGTGTTTTTGCTGGAAGTTTTTTGCGTGTTTATTATGGCTTGGACTAAGGTTACTAGGAAGAAATTTGTAACCAACTCGGTGAGAGGATCAATTTGGAAAGAGAATGGTGGGAAGGGTGCTATTGGGGGCGAACCAGTTACTACATTCTTTTTTACTGAATTCCCCATCAACTTGGATGCTAGAGTCATGTTCGAAGAGTTCAAAGTTTACGGCGTGATATCCGAAGTGTTCATACCAGCAAGATTGGACATAAGAGGCAAGAGATTTGGTTTTGCCAAGCTTAGGAAGATTCATGATTCTAGGATTATGGAAGCGAAGTGGGATAGCATTGAAATCAATGGCAAGAAATTATTTGTGAATTTACCCAAATATTCTCGAAGACAGGAAGGTAGAAAAGTGGAGGTAGGAAGACGGATAGAGAGCAGAGAGGGATTGGTACTAAGAAGGGTTCTAAAATCGTGGATTCTAATCAGTCTTATGTTCAGATTGTGAAGGGAGGTGGTTCTGCATCATGGAAAGAGTGTGGAATAGAAACAAAATATGGATCAATCCAGTTGGGTGTGGAGAAAGAAGATGCAATAAGATTCGAGAAATCTGCGATCGGAACTTTGATGGAGGGAAGGGATCCGTTTAACATTCAAAATCTTCGCTATAAAGAAGGCTTTTTTAATATCAGGGCTATACCGTTAGGGGCCAATAAATGCCTTCTTGAGGATACTTTGGAGGGACAAATCGGGAACTTTCTATCAGAAGCTGTGGAGTGGGTTAGGTTGAGATTCAGTAATGTTATACCTTGGAGCCCTGAGGAGGTGATTACAGGAAGAATTATTTGGGTGATGTGCACTGGTCTCCCGTGCCATGCATGGAACTTAAACTCCTTTGAGAAACTCGCATCTATTTGTGGTACTTTCGTTTGTTGTGATGAAATTACGAGCAAAAAAGAAAGGTTTGATGTGGCGTTGATTCAAATCAAAACTAATTGTGTAAGTATGCTGGATTGTATGGTCAATGTGGTGGTCAATTAGGATAACTTTATTCTTCACATGATGGAGTTATTTCGTGACTCAGAGTTTCCAAAATATAAATTATTCGAAGAAGATGGAAATTCCACAGATTTCGGTGACCGGGTGGGTGGTAAAGCTGGTGGGAGAGGTTGACCGGAAGAATCTGACAGCGACGAGGATTCAAAACCCAATGGAGAAAGCTTTGATAGTGATGTTTCCTGTAACAGGGATGGGTCAACTATGGGAGATGGAATGTCAGAGGATATTTCATTTGTTGGTGAAAGTCTAGAAGGAGGAGAAGTGGGGAGCGCCGAACATCCTATTAATAATAATATATGTTTGCCTATGACTGACTTGGAAAAGGACAACGTGTTGGAAGATACAAACCCAATTGCCAGATGTCAGAAGACTTTTCTGTAGAAAGAACATTTCATTGAAGTAGGTAAGAAAGACAATAATAGGCTTTTTACTCCTACTGGGGAAAAGTGTACGAGAAAAGAAGTGGAGAAACCATTTGATTTGGTGGGCCTAAGTCCTAAGCCCATTGGTCGTGTAGTGTCCTCCGGTTAGGATCCTACACATATGTCCAATTCTAAAGTGGGCTTTAGCGCTAAGGTCTGTTAGCCCAAATCCTTTAAAAAAATAGGGATTCAGGATATTTACAACAGAACCAAAATCCCTTTTGCTCCTTCCTATTTCGTAACTTTGCTTCACTCTTTAGAACCTTATCCTGTCAGTGATAAGATTGGCGGTGAAGATGTTGCTGCAATCCCTAATTCTGAAAATCCAGATGCTTTAGAGGTTGATGGAGATAAGTGTGAGTCCGTTTCTTTATCAGATATTGCTAGAAGCAATTCGAGGCTAAAAAGGGTGCTCGATGATGTTCTGAGGAAAACTTGGAAATATTTGAAGAAGTTGGGAATTGATGGTGAAGACAAGGATGATGTGTTTATTGGTATTATTAGAAATCTGAAGAATGGAGATAAAGAAGAATGTAGTAGAAAGAAGGGTGTGCAAATTCTTGAAAAATGAATATTGTTTCCTTCAATGTACGAGGATGTGGTAGTTTGCTTAAAAGGAGGAGAATTAATCAAATTTTCTCTAAGGGGCAGGCTGACCTTTGTTTGATTCAAGAAACCAAAATCCAGTCTATGGAGGATTCTGTTGTGAGAAGTTTGTGGAGTAAGGGGGAGTTTGAGTGGACCGCGGCTAATTCTAAAGGTCTTTCAAGAGATTTGCTTATCATTTGGAGGAAACATTGTTGGACGGCTATCTCTAGTTTCAAGGGCAAAGGATACTTAGGTATGAATTTTCTTTGGAAGGGAATTAATATCTATGTTATTAATGTTTATTCTCCTTGGGATATTGCTAATAAGAGGAGACTTTGGAGTGATCTTTTGAACCTTAAGTCGAATGTGCCTGTGGGAAAGTGGTTGATCGGAGGAGACCTTAACGTCGTTAAAGATGTTGCAGTGATCTGAAATGGCGGAGTTCAGTTTCTTTATCGACAGTATTAGACCCACTGATTTACCTATGCCATGGAGTAGATTCACGTGGATTAAACCTAATGGTAAAAGTAGGAGTATAATTGATAGATTTCTGGTGGATGAAGATTTAATTGATTGTTGGAAGATTAAGAATTAAGTGGTCGGTAATCGCGATATATCGGATCATCTGCCGTTGTGGATTAAATCCAACACAACAAACTGGGGACCTAAGCCTTTTAGATTTCTCAACTGCTAGTTTAAACATAAAGAATTTCGTACATTTGTCAAAAGTTGTTGGTCATCATTTGATTTCACAGGGTCTTATAGCTATGTGTTAGTGATGAAATTCAAGGCTTTGAAGGATAAACTTAAGTGGTGGAATAAGAACATATTCGGCTGGATTGATTTTAACATAGAGGAATGGGTGGATTCTCTTAACAAATTTGAACATGAGATGGAGGGTTTCGACTGCAACTTGATGGATGAGATGTTGCGAATTAAGGAAAACAAAATTCACCAAAAGTCAAGGGCTAAATGGTTGATTGACGGAGATTTGAACACTAAATATTTTCATGCTACGTGGAAGAACCGCAACAGGAAAAACCATGTGTCTGAAGTGTGGGTGGACAGCGACTGGGTGGAGTAGTCTAATGTAGTGAAACAGGTAGCTAAATCATTTTTTCAACAGAAGTTCACCTCTAGTTATTCCAGACAGCCTCTTTGGGATATGGGAGATATGGCTAGGTTGTCTGAGGCGGATAAATTGTTCCTTGAATCTGATTTCTCCTACGAGAAAGTTCATTAGCCGGTTCTTCAATGCGACGTTAATAAGTGTCCTAGAGTCGACGGATTTAATTTCAATTTCATAAAGAACTGTTGCGAAATAATTGGAACTGATGTTTCAAATTGTGTGCTTGAATTCTTTAGGACTGGAAAGTTGCCTAAAGTGTTCGCTTCATCTTTCATCTTGCTCATTCCTAAGATCGATAACCCTTTGAATTTTGGAGAATACAGACCTAGAAGTTTGATTAATTGTATTCTTAAGATCATCTCCAAAATGATGGCCTCTAGGTTGAGTAATGTCATTGGTAGCTTAATTTCACCGTCTCAAACGACTTTCATACCGGGCAGACAAATGTTAGATGGTATTCTTGTTGCCAACGAATCGATTGATTGGGCTCGAAGAAAGAAAAGTAAATGTTTGATGTTCAAAGTCGATTTCGCACAGGCTTACGACTGTGTCGAATGGGATTTCTTGGATATTATGCTCTTGAAGATGGGGTTTGGTAATAATTGGCTGAAGTGGATTAAAGGGTCCATGTATGATAGCTATCTCTCGGTTCTGATAAACGGCAGCCCCTCGTTAGATTTCAAAGCTTCGAGAGGTCTAAAGCAAGTGGATCCCCTGTCCCCGTTCCTATTTAAGATTGTTTCTGAAGGTCTGGCACAGTTGGTGCGTAGGGCGTCTGATTTGAATATGTATTCTGCATTCAGGTTCCGAGATGCAGCTGCTGTTAGTATCCTGCAATTCGCAGACGATACTCTTCTTATATGCGACAGTGCTAGTTATAACATTTGGGCGATGAAATTAATTTTAAGGGGGTTCGAGCTTCTATATGGTTTGAGAATAATTTTTATGAAAAGTAGTTTATTCGGTATTGGATTGGATGAAGCATTCTTGTCTGCTGCGGAAGAATTTATGCACTGTCATACGAGGTCGATTCCTTTTAAGTTCCTTGGGATTGAAATAGGAGGCAATCACAGAAGATTGTCCTTTTGGAACCCAATTCTCAGTTGCATTAAAGCAAAGCTCTCCTCTTTGATTAGTCGTAATCATTCGATAGGTGGACGTGTTATTCTTATTAACTCTGCTCTATCGAATCTGCCAATACATTACTTCTCATTTTATAAGGCTCCTCCTTTGATTATTAAGAAGATAATAGCAATTCAGCGCAACTTTCTTTGGGCAGATGCGTCGGGGAAGAAGTCAATACCTTGGGTGTGTTGGGATTCGATATACAAACCTAAGAATAAAGGAGGTCTCGGTATCAAGCATGTTGGACGATTTAATACTGCTCTTTTGGCTAAATGGTTATGGAAATTTTGTCAAGGCGATTCAGAGTTATGGAGGTCCATCCTTAGAGACAGGTACGGAGATTTGCGTCGTAAAGCTATAGACTTTAATGTTGCTGATAGTTCAATGTATAAGCAGAATTTGGACTCTGTTTGGATTCGTGACATTATACCTGCGGGGTATACAAAAACATCTACTACATTTGCGGATTATATCGGATGCAAGGTTGGGAGGGCTAATTCAGCCTTCTTTTGGAATGTCCAATGGCTGGGAAATACAAAGTTCAGTGATTTGTTCCCAAATTTGTTCCATGTTGCTTTAGACAAATGGAAACTGGTGCAGGATTTTGGCTTATGGGAGGAAGGCATATGGAGATGGAACATTGTTAACACTGATTTTGGTTAATTTCCGTCAAGAGATGCTGAGTTGGAGGAATTGTTCAATGTGCTGCGACGAGTGTCTTTGGCTAACGATGTCGACGACAGATGGTATTGGAAACCTGACCTCATTCACGGTTTTTCGGTTAGGTCTTTCTATGACGTGGTTTCTGATACGGGCGGTGATTTGATTCAACCGTTATCTAGTGTGCTGGATTTTGTCTGGAAATCGTCCGTCCCCTTGAAAGTCAAAATCTTCGCTTGGCGTCTTTTCCTCAACCGTCTTCCAACGCGGGATAACTTGGTGAAAAGAGGGATCATAACCAACATCAATGAAATGGTTTGTGTCTTTTTCTTTTCTCATTCCGAGGATGTTGCCAATTATTCTACTTTTGCAATAAGACCCGCCTAATTTGGTAGAAGTTATGCGAATGGCTAAACATTGAGCCTTTTACGGAAACCGATTGTTGTAGACACTTCTTGAACTGGATTACAAGACTAAGAGGCTCCAGTTCGGGTGAGTCCGTTGCCTCTCTGTGGTTGATTTCCACTTGGAGAATCTGGAGGAGTCAGAATAGTATAGTTTCTAACGACGAGATATGTAGTGTAGTAAATATATTCCATGGAATTGTGGCTTCTTCTTGGAAGTGGTTGGTTACCGACGAATATGGAAGGATTAATTGTAGCTTATACGAGTGGTCGAAATTTCGTCTTGATTTTATTTAATGTTGAGGGGGGGGGGGGGGGCGCTGTTTCTGTATTTTAAGTCTACTTCTGTTTTGTTTTGGACTGGTTTAAGCTACTGCTAGCTTTGGTTGTATGTATTATTTTGGGTGAGAGACCCTCTTAATCTCTCACTATCAATGAAGTTTTCCTATCAAAAAAAAAATAATTAAGTTACAAAATTGATTACATGACTATTGAAATAAGGTTTGTTTAGTGTATGGCTCTTATGTTTGTTTCTTTGAATTGCAAATACTTTACTCTATTAATTTTCCTAATTGAGTTTTCTATTGTTTTTTTCCAGCATGGTTATATGCACAATCTGCTGCTATAACTCTTGTTGTTTTTAAGGTTTGTTTAGTGTATCTTTCCGTTTGAATCTTTTTATAACAACATGTTTGGTTTCAATTATTTTAGTCTTTATTACATGAATTCTATAAATTCATTTACACTTTGAAGAGCTTTCTAGATAAGCACGACATTGGCTGTAGTTGACAAAAAAAAAAAAAGACATGATTGCCTACAGTACAAAAGTATAACAATTGTTATGGAAAAGAATAAGGGGTCTAGTCTGAGAGTTGTTTAGTTAAGAGTAGAAAACAAAGATATCTATAAATTAAAATTAAGAGATACATATACCATTACACGTGTAATCTTATTGTATTTGTATTTTCAGAAACTGCATGAGCTATAATATATGCTTTTCTTTTGAATAAATAAATTAGTTTGTAAATTATTATTTTGATCAGTTTATTTTTTGTTAAAAAAGTGACTTTTATGGCAGTTGAAAGTGCCACTATTTTCAATCCGAAACCACCTTTTTTACTTATGTTTAAAATGGTGGTTAGCACGACATTTAAGTACAAACCGTCATTATTTTCCTAGCAGCGACCAAATTTAAAGCGTTTAATAAAACGCCGTTTTTGTTAATTATGGCGGCTAAAACCACCACAAACCTCCTAATGTAAATGTTGTAATTAACTCAATTTTTTGTAGTTGTTGATCACCGTGAGATGGGACCATTTGACGAGATAGTGATATACTTTGGATGGTTGACCTGCAGATCGCATTTCACTACTCCTAATATTTTCGAGCGCGTCATGCGATGGTTCGGCGACACTCAGACCATTCACAAACACCTTAATTTCTTTGTTCCGCCTGCCTTGACACGTAGACAGATTGATGACATGTTTGATGATTATGAGATTCTTTTTTTTTATAAGCTATTTGTATTAAAGGGAGAAAAAGGGATTCTCCAACCCGAACAAAAAGCCTAACAAAAGCGACAAGCCGAAAAGGGGACTCCCTTAAACGAAATGTATTACAAGAAGTCTAAAGGGTGATACAACCAATCATAAAAATTGCATCTTTTGCGACCAATTTCTAACTATCTCCAAGATGTTGTAACAATACGGTTAAAAACGTCATCCCCGTCCCAAACTAGACCGTTGAAAATTATGTTATTCCTTATGTTCCAAATACACCAAGATGAAACAATCCACAAAAAATAGCTCATATCATCTTTCCCTTTGTGGAGAAGAGCTAAGAACCATAAAAGAGCATGGTTACAAAGATTATCCGCAACAATCGGCTGAACTCCAAGCCAATTAGAAATTTTCAACCACAAAACTTGAATTTTCGGACAAGAAAGAAAAAGGTGTAAGGCATCCTCGTCAGCAAGAGAACACAACACACATGACTTATCTTGCGAGGAATTAATAACACCCCTAAATCCAAGGTTGGAACGAGTCGGTAACCTATCGCAAATTAATCTCCAAACAAAAATTTGAATTGTCAAAGGATCTTTAGTCTTCCAAACTACTTTCAAAAGCAAAGCCTCCGACTGATGAGGTAAAGGAATATGAACAAAATCCGATAAATTATCGTAAGAAGTCCTCACCGAGAATTCGTTGCTTTTTTCCAAAAGTCATTCCCATTTATCGTCCTCAGGACGCATCAACAAACTGCCTATGTTCAAGACCTGCATAAGCGAATTCTGCTCATGCTCGTCGACAGTTCCGGAGGTCCAGCAATTTTCCAAACACCACTGCCAATGACCATCTTGCCAAGATCCAAAATCTGCCACAGAGCCATATTTATTTAAAGCAGCAGCGAAGAGGTTCGGAAAAGAAATATCGAGTTGTTGAAACCCACACCAATGAGCCTTCCAGAAGGGGATCTTGCAACCATTACCGATAGCAAGTCTAATGCACTGATTGAAACTAGAGAAGTCACCACAATATTTGGAATTGAGAATGTCCCTCAACCAAAGCGAGGCATATTTAGGACAACTGTTCTGGTTTACGTTCAATGCCCAATAACCAAGATTACCGTACCGGCAGACCAAGAGATTACGCCATATTTCATTACCGCCACTAAGAAACTTCCACAACCATTTGGATAGGAGAGATTTATTGAACAACCCTATGTGTTTTATGCCTAACCCACCCTTGTCTTTGGATTTACATAGAGCACTCTAATTGATCCACACAATTTTGCTTTTATCCGCCGATCCCGACCACAAAAAGCGACGTTGGATGGCAATAAACTCTTTAATAATTTTAGAGGGAGCCTTGAAGAACGATAGGTGATGAATCGGTAAATTTATGAGAACCGAATTAATCAAAGTGACCCTTCCTCCAATGGTCATGTTCCTGCCAGCCCAAGAATTGAGTCGCTCCTTCAGACAATTTGTAACAGGTTTCCAAAACAAAGCTCTTCTTTGATTGCCACCTATGGTGATCCCCAGGAATTTCAAAGGAAAGACACCTGTGTTGCAGTATAGAAAAGAAGCCGCAGCTCTCAAAAATCCATCATCAATACCTATTCCAATCAAACAACTTTTGGAAAAGTTGATTCGTAAATCGGAAACCATTTTGAAACCTCTTAGAATAGACTTGATAGCCCAAAGATTTTGATACCCGCCATCACAAAAAATCGACGTATCGTCAGCGAATTCAAGCAAGTCGATGGATTCACCAACTGCATAACCAAAACCAGAGAACATATTAATAACAAAAGCTCTATTAATCATAATGGCTAATGTTTCAGCCACCAAAGTGAAAAGAAACTGAGCAAGCGGATCGCCCTACTTCAACCAGCTAGAAGCCTCAAAATCCTTGGAAGGCGAACCATTAACCAAAACAGAAACATGGTTGTTGCAAATATTTCCTTCTATCCACCTAATCCAATTCGGGCCGAAATTCATGGATTTGAGAATGTGAATCATAAACTTCCAATCGACGCAATCATATGCTTGAGCAAAGTCAACTTTAAACAAAAGGAAAGGCTTCCTATTCCTCCTAGCCATATCAATGACCTCATTGGCTAACAAAACGCCGTCCAAAAGATTTCTACCCGGGATGAATGTTGTCTGAAATGGAGAGACGAGTTTGGAGATCACTGCAGACAATCTAATAACCATGAGTTTGGAAATAACTTTAGAAACACAGCTTACCAACGAGATAGGCCTGTAGTCTCCAAGGTTTTGGGGATCGTCTTGTTAAGGAATTAACGACAAGAACGAAGAGGCGAAGATTTTAGGGAGTTTACCGGTAAAAGAAAAGTGCAGAATGCAGCTGATAAAATCAGTCCCTATGATATCCCAACAATCCTTAATAAATTTAAAAGAAAAACCATCGGGGCCAGGCGCTTTGTTCCCGTCACATTGAAAAACGGCAGCCCTGATTTCATCTTGAGAAAACTGAGCATCCAGCTTGCTACGATCATCATCGGATAACTTAGCACAATCAGACAGATTAAACCTTGGTCTAACACAAGCTTCCCGTTTAAACTTCTTCTTAAAGAACTGGAGAGCAACATCTTTAACCATAGCTGGATCTTCCAACATAGCTTCATCTTGACCTTGAATGCTAATGTGATTCTGCCTATTCCTGAACTTGAAAAAAGGATGGAAAAATTTACTATTGACATCTCCCCCCTTAATCCAATTCTGCCTAGATTTTTGGTGAATTAAGCTTTCTTTGAAACGCAGTTTACACCAGAAATTCTCGTGATCCTCCCCTCGTCTTATCAGCTGGGACTCCGACAAGTCTTCAAGACCACCCTCCAAAAGAGCATCGTAATCATTAAAATTCTTGGCAAACTTATCAATGCAAAGGTCTAACCAACCAAATACGTTTATATTCCACCATTTCAACCTTTCCTTGAGAGCTCTAAGTTTTTCCTTAAAAACGAAATAGGGAAGCCATGGAAAGAAAAAGAGTTCCACGAAACACTAACGTAGTTCTTACACTCTTTATGGTCAAGCCAGCAATTAAAGAAGCGGAAAGGCTTAGGACCAGAATCACGATTGAAAGGTTTAATCCACACAGGACGATGATCAGAAATATCTTGATTGCTTACGACTTGAGCCTTAAAGTCCCAGTAGTCAATAAGGGATTCATCAACAAGGAAACGATCTAATTTAATGCAAGAAAGACCATTAGAATTAAACCACGAGAACCTGTTACCTACAAAAGGGAGATCGACCAACTCCAAATCTCTTATGAAAGAGCAAAACTCCTCACAATCACTAGCAGACGAAGAGCTGACGCCATTCCTCTCTTCCCTACTTTTAACAGAATTAAAGTCTCCCCCCAAATCCATCTTCCCCCAGGGTTCCTCAATTAAAAAACAATAATGTCCTCCCAAAGTTTTCGTTTGTCCCTTAAAGAACAAGGGGAGTAAACATTAACCACATACAGATTGGTGTTGTTCCAAGAAAACATAGAACACAGAAATCCTGAACCTGTGTAGGAAGAGATAGGTTGAAGAAACCCCTTCCTCCTAATTGTCAAAAGCCCACCAGACACACAAATGGAACCATTGGCAGTCCATTCAAAGCCTCCATTACCCCATAAACTTCTGACAATTGACTCCTTCATGATCTTAACCTTAGATTCTTGTATCAGGCAAACATCAGCTTGGCCTTCCATCAAGGTTTTCCGAATTCTCCTCCTCTTGAGAGAGAGATTACACCCACGAACATTATAGGTCACAAAAGTCATTGATACGGTTTGTCCACACCCTTTCTAGCTGCAAATTGAACTTTGTCCCTGTTCTCTAAAATTCTAACCACACTCTCAAAAACCTCTTCATCTTCATCCGCTTCCAAACCCATAAGCTGAATCGACTCCCAGATTTTCTTAGGAACATTATCTAAACCAGCTTACACCTATTATTGTTTCTGAAAACATCTGACTCGTCTAAGGAATAAGAAGCTTCAGGTGGGAAGTCAAACTCGACTGCCTCTTTAACTAGAGGAAGAGAAAGATTAGGGAACCTGTTTGAAGTGGAGCGCTTCTTTTTCACTAATAGATTACGCCTGGATGGGCCAGATCCTCCAGAGGTGTTTAAAAGTGTGGAGTAGAAGGAGGGCTCAAAAGGAATTTGTAACCTTTCGTAGAAATCAGCGATGGCTTTCTTCTTTTTTATTTTGTGTCCACCATCATGTCCTACATTAATATCAACTTTGGTTTCTATTGGGCCCAACCCAATAGAATTCAATCCACCTGTTTTGTCCAAACCAGAGGTAGAGCCCAATACCACAGTGGGCCCCAACACCAAACTTACCCCATTCTTTATAGCAGAATTCAAAATATCCTCGGCAACTGGACAAACTGCATCAGCAGTCAAAATCACCGCAGGAATAGACAGGTCCAAGAAATCCAAGTTGACCTTAGATACATCGGACTCCTCAACAAAATCTTTTACACTTTCCACCACTCTGACACCTGGAGAATTACTAACATAGGATTGGGAAATATCACTGCATCTACCATCAATGACAGATAAAACCTCATTATCCCTACGTCTATGCGCCACTCTAGAAACCATAGAGCTAGTAGGGCTGGAAACGCCTTCATCTTCTTCGACGCCATTGGACCAAGAGCTAATACTATCTTCTCCATCTAAAAACAAAGAACCAGAAGATCTATCCACTTCATCTTCCAACAAGTCCTTGCCTCTGAAAGGTTTCGAAAAGTCCTCAATGATCCTTACCAAGAGCATGGAATCGTTAATCTTCAGGTCAAGAGCCTCATTTATGAACTCACTCCTATTAGTTTTAATAAGCAACCTTGCCTCATCAAAGCTAATGTTCTTCGTAGTATCAGAATCACATAAAACAAACTAACCAAAATTCTTAGAAACATTGGAAAAAGAATCAGGATTCCAAGCAAAACAAGGAAGGCCATAACATTTAACCCTCGCATATCTTTTTCTATCCACTACATCAATGCTCCAAGGCACTATCTTGACAAACCATTTATCACACCAATCCTTGGCTTCCAAAACGAAGTCTTGCACCGAGCCTATCTTGTCAGATTCAAGCAAGCATAAACCAGCACCTAAGGGAGTTGACTTAATATGAAAATAACCTTCCTCAGAAAGACTTTGCTGAATCACGTACGGGTTGATATTCTCTAAAACCTCTCCCACAAGAGCCTATTCGAACCTACTCACATCAGGAACCACAAAACTAAGGTTGGTGCTAGTGTTATCCGGCTCCTGATATGCAGACCTCACACCTCCCAGATTCTTCCTCGCAACATGAGCGTTAAAAATATTTTTTGAACAACCTCCAACTCTAGGTCCCTTATCTTCAAGTCTTTTACCAACAACATGACTGAACCTCCCCTTTAGAGTATCGGCACCGTGAGTGTGGTGATTATTCTTCAGGAACCTTGGGGAGTTGGCATGCATCTTAGAACCCTGAATGAATATACTGTCTAGTTTAACCTCTAAAATTCTTGGATCGTGAACCTTTCTGAAACGTGCGAATCCAAATCTCTTTCCTCTAATATCTTTCCTTCAAGAAATGAAAACTTCCGAAATGACACCGAAAACCTTGAAGAGTTCAAACAAATCTCGTGCAAACATATTCTCAAGGAAATCGGATATGAAGAAGGAAGTTAGTGGTTCACTCACATCCGCTCCCTTGCCCCCCCCCCCCTCTCTTTCCAAACCGAGAAACCGTTGGGTCTGTTTTTCTTCTTGTAGGACACTTTCTTCCAATCCATAACTGATCCAACCGAGAGAGAACCAAGAACAAGCAGCTAACTAAGAACTAAACTGGTACCAAGGCCCCTAGCCCTAAGGCTAGGAGTTTAAGCCAAAAATACCAGAAAACTTCAGGTAAAACTACCTATGCTGAGTCCAAGGGTGGAAGATCAGAGAAGGAAACTAGCAATGGCGAAAGAACAGTGAAAGTCCCATGGAAAACTAGATTTTTTTAAGCAACTTGTTCTCGTGGCTCAGAGATGCTATTATGATTATGAGATTCATCTAGTATCTGAGGAGGCACAAAGTAACATAGCTGAGAACGGCTAGAGCTATATCGAAGGGTACATCAGATGGTTCTCCAGGGTGTCACATCCGTATTTGGTGCATGTTGGTCTTGGAGATCCGCCGAGGGCAGCTGAGAACGGCTAGAGCTATATCGAAGGGTACATCAGATGGTTCTCCAGAGTGTCACATTCGTATTTGGTGCATGCTGGTCTTGGAGATCCGCCGAGGACAGCTCATCAAGAAAAACTAGAGGAGAAGCAGGCACAACTAGATCATATTGAGGATGTCTTGCCTAGATGTCATCACATAGTGGAGATTGCGCAGGCAGACATTGACACTAGTATCGATCATTCCTGATGGGTCTGATGTGAGGCAGGTCCTAAATGCCATCATGATAGAGGTACGGCGGACATTGGTGTATCGAAGATAGCGTAGGAGGACGGGGAGAGATTGATGGACGAGAAGGTAGAAGAGGCAGAGGAGGTAGTGGAGAAGTAGTTAGATATACACAGTACTTCATTAGTATATAGTAGTAGTACAATGATGTGTATTTTATTTTGACACAATGCTACTTTATTGGTCTCGATTGTATGACATTTTTGAAATTTATTGGTCTATTATTTATATATGGCATTTTTGGACCATCTCAATTATGTATGTATATTCCTGAGTTTCGATCGTGTGGTATGGGTTAAATCTGCATCTAAATACATGTAAGCAAAACATGACATGAATGGTAGTGTTCAAATACGTAATGGAGATACATCTCCATAAAATTCACAAAGATGCATCTTCGGTACAATTCACGTGTATAATGTCTTCTTAATGTGATTCATAGTATGCTTTAATTAAATTGTTACAAAGATGCATATTCAAAATATTTAAAAGTTCATTCGAAATTTGGTGCTTCCGGAGATGCATCACTAGAGCATTTCAACGTTCATTCAGAATTTAATGCGTTTGAAGATTTTTTTTTATAAGCACGTTTTCATTCAAAAGAGTACTAGGGATACCCTAACCCACGCTTACAAAAAGAGAGGGACAAACCGAACAAAAAAAGCGAAAGAAATCCAAACCAACTCTGAATACAACATACTGTCCACAGTATCCTGGCAGAAACCATAGAAATCACAGTCGAGGTAAGAATTATCCCCCGCAAAATTAAAAACCATTTAAATAATTTTACGTATTGGTTAAGAAACATAAAATATATATTAAAAAATCATCCTTAGTTATGTACAAAGAAAAACCAACATGAAGGCGACAATTTGGCAAAAAAGCCATAGCACAAAAATAAGGTTGTGTACCTAAACAAGCCAATTGTCGTTCAAGCTTTTTTGGATTTTTTAAATAAAATTTTTTTTATTTTGATTTAAAATAAGTCACTTTTAATACTATCAAATCATTAATATTTGATTTTGACCAAATACATTTTATTTGGTTACTTTAGGAAAAAAATAATTTCATTATTTATTTTTGAATTTTTCTTTAACGGTCAAAATAATAATTTGTATTATAATTTATACCTTATTTTGTTTAAAAACTTACGCTAAACTAATTAACTTATACCTTATTTTGCTTTGACTGAATTTTTCATATATTAATTCTTTTCAATAGAAAATGATTTTATCAATATTTAGATATTTTATATTTTCAAGCTTTTATATTTTTAGTTTATCATTCACTATATTCACTATATAAAGAGTCACATATTCACTATATTCACCAAATAACTTATAAACAAAGGAGAGATTTTTTTTCATTTTGATTCTCTTTCGTTTCTTAGAATGGGTAACAACAATGATGAGAACGCTGTTTATGGGCGAGAACTGGCATACCTCATTAGAGACAATATAAATGTGAGTGTTAGTCAATATTTTTTCTTTTAGTTTTCTTTTATTTTTAATTATATATTCTATTAGATATATATATATATATATATATATATATATATATATATATATATATATATATATATATATATATATATATATAAGTTTCTATGACTAATTCTACTTGTCTCTCTTGCTACATGAAATCGAATAATGTGAATTGGGGACCTAAGCCTTTTAGATCCCTCAATTGTTGGTTTGAACACAAAGAATTCTTTTCTTTTGTGAAGAACTCTTGGTCGTCTTACCATTTTTTTTTGGTTCCTATTGCTATATTCTGCTCAACAAGCTCAAAGCTCTTAAGGGGGATTTGCGTAGTTGGAACATTAATACTTTTGGTTGACTTGACATAAGAATTGAAGATAATGTGGACCAGCTGAATCAGCTTGAATTGAATCTGGAGTTGCTTGATTCTAGCCAAGATGGAGAAGTCATGTTTAGTAGAATGCGTGCTCAGGAAGAGGTTTGGAAGTGCCTCCGGCTTAAGGAATACATGATTCTGTAGAAATCTAGAGTTAGATGGGCCAGGGATGGTGACCTCAACACCAAGTTCTTCCATGACTCCTTGAAGAAGAGAAACCGGTCTAATTCGATCTCTGCTATTAGAATGGGCGCTGATATGCTGGAAGATCCGGAAGTGGTTAAAAATGGGGCTAAGGAATTCTTTGAGCTCAAATTCCAGCAAAAGGCCAGGCCTAGAATCAGGTATGATTTGGAATGGGTTGCGAGCCTTGATAGTGCTGACAGAATTGCTTTGGAAGCGGAGTTTTCTACTGATGAAGTGAGAGCTGCTGTTTTTGCGTGTGACGGGAACAAGTGCCCCGGGGTAGACGGATTTAATTTCAATTTATTAAATCCTGTTGGGATATAATTGGTCAAGATTTCACAAATAGCGTGCTTGAATTCTTTAAGACCGGAAAGCTTCCTAAGATGTTTGCGTCCTCCTTTATTTCGTTGGTTCCTAAGGTTGACAACCCTCAAAGTTTCGACGACTTCAGGCCCATCAGCTTGATCAGCTGTATGCTTAAAACTATATCCAAAATACTTGCTCGTAGGTTGAGAAAAGTGATCCATAAGTTGATTTCTCCTTCTCAGTCAGCTTTTATTCCTGGCCGGCAACTTCTCGATGGTGTTCTTTTGGCTAATAAAATAGTAGACTTTGTTAGGAGGAATAAGAAGAAGTGTTTGTTGCTTAAGTAGATTTCGCTAAGGCGTACGATTGTGTAGACTGGTCTTACCTTGAAGCTATGTTGGTTAATTTGGGATTTGGTCAAAACTGGCTTAAGTGGATTAGAGGATCCGTTTTTCATAGCTTTATGTCGGTTTTAATTAACGGCAGTCCTTCGAAGGATTTCAAGGCGTCGAGGGGGTTGAAACAAGGAGACCCTCTTTCTCCTTTCTTATTCGTCATTGTCGCGGAAGGCTTGGCTAGTTTGGTTAGAAGTGCTACTGTCAATAATTTTCTGTCGGAATTCAAAGTATACGACTCTTCTTCGGTTAGTGTCTTTCAGTTTGCAGACGATACTCTCCTTTTAGGGGATGGTTCGGCTTCTAACATTTGGGCCTTCAAATCTATTCTTCGGGCATTTGAGCTAGTTTCCAGTCTTAAGATAAACTTCGCTAAAAGTTGTGTTTTTGGGGTGGGAGTGGATGCGGAGTTTCTGGTGGCAGCTGAGCAGTTCCTTCATTGCAATACCGGAAAACTTCCCTTTAAGTTTCTCGGGTTAACGGTTGGAGGTAACCATCATCGCATTTCGTTTTGGAAACCGGTTGTTTCATGCTTGAGGAATAGGCTATCTAGATGGATTGGTCAGAATTTATCCATTGGAGGGAGAGTTTCCCTTATCAATTCTGTCCTCGTTAATCTTCCATTACACCACTTATCTTTCTTTAAGGCTCCGAAGAAAGTTGTGAAGGATATTATAGCCATCCAAAGACGGTTCCTTTGGGTAGGATCTTCGAATAAAAGCTTTATCTCTTGGGTTGGTTGGAATTCCGTTTGCAAATCAAAGGAGTGCGGGGGCCTCGGAATAAAACATGTAGGGCGTTTTAATAGGGCTCTCCTTGCTAAATGGTTGTGGAGATTTTCCCGTGACGGTAATGAGATTTGGAGGCATATGCTTGTCGCCAGATACGGAAATCTTAGTTTTAAAGTTCAGATTCATGAGGAAGTTGGATATTTAAATAATGATTCTTTGTGGATTAAAGATATTTTGTCAACTGCTGTTTCTAACTGTAATGACAGGTTTTGCGATCTTCTGGTGTGTTCCGTTGGCGATGGGGCTGGTATCACATTCTGGCATTCAGTTTGGATCGGGTGTTCTAGTCTGAAACTTAGCTATCCTAGGCTATTTATGGCGTGTAGAAAGAAGTCCAGCTCTGTTAAAGAAATGGGCGATTGGGAAGAGGGATCGTGGCGGTGGAACATTCGCGAAACATTGGATGGTTAGGAAGATCAGCTGGAACTGGATTTGAGTGAGCTATGTCACCTGCTAGATGCAGTGAAGTTGAAGCAGACTGTTAAGGATGATTGGGAATGGAGTCTTGATAGAATAACGGGATATACGGTGAGTTCTTATTACCGCTTCATTAGTTCTTGCGTGGCTCTGAATGAGTTGGATGATAAGACTGTGGATTTGTTGGAGCGTGTGTGGAAAACTTCTGTTCCTTTAAAAATTCAAGTTTTTGCTTGGAGAATGGCTCTGGATAGATTGCCTACGAGATTGAATTTGGTTGAGAGGAAGATTATTGAAAATCCCCATGATAAAGTGTGTATTTTTTGTTTCCAAGAGAATGAGAATTCCTCCCACCTGTTTTTCTCGTGCATTAAATCGATGGATGTTTGGAGGAAGATTTGCGAGTGGGTGGAGATAGATAGAATTTCAGTTTCGGATTGTAGTCTTCATGCGGAGGCTTGGGATTCGCGTCTTAAAGGCGGGAGTAAATCCGGTACGATTAGTTCTATTTGGTTTATCACTTGTTGGAATATTTGGAGGGTTAGAAACAATATATTATTCAATGATGGTTTTTGTAATGTCGATGATATTGTTAGTTCTATTATCATTTCCTCTTGGAACTGGTTGGTATTAGGTAGAGGTAAGAGTATGAAGTGTAGCTTGTACGAGTGGTATAAGTTTCCATACGATTTCTTGTAATTGTATCGTAGTGTTGTGGTTTGTTGTTTGTTGGTTTAAGATTTCCTTAATCTCCAACTATTGAAGTTTGCTTATCAAATAAAAAGAATAAAGTACGAGATTTTCGATCTATGTGTCATGATAAGAATAAAGTACACCAACTGAGGTATTTATTCTTATATCCTTTCGTTTACACCTAATTATTTTTATAAACATATCACTTTGAAATTGTGTCAAAATGTTGAAGCATGAGGATAAAAAAGAAAATGGGGACTGAAAAAATTATGTTTTTTGTTCTATACACTACAGATAATTGAAAACCATTTCAATTTTTTTTTTGTCTTCAATAATGTGTCACTATTTAATACATCTATAATTATTTATGAATACAGTTGAGTAATTAAAATTATTTTGTTTTTGTTTTTATCATTGTAAATGATGATCTTATATGATAGGAATTGGCTAGACGTGGAAAGCCATTGACAACAATAATGCTGAAAAGGAAAATATTTTCTTTTTCATTTCTTATGGATTACAACGTTTCATGTTTCTCCGGTATAGACAATATGTTGTCTAATCTTAAACAATGGGAAGTTCAATGTCGAAAAAGGAATGCAAGAATATGCGATACGGTAAAAAAAACCTATTTTCCTTTGGTACTTTTTGTTGTCTTGTTGAATTATAATTTTTCATTTTTTTTCTTTGATCTGAATATTTTTATTATATCTACTTATTTTATAAATGCACTACAAGAAAATATCATATTAGCTACCAAAATATTGCTACAGTTATATATTCAAGTTAATTTGAGACTGATTGGATATGCTTTAGCTGCAAATCATATTTCTAGCTAATACATTGCAATTTTTTATTATATTTTCTATTTTTTTATTTTTAATTTTGAAGTTAAAAATGATACGAAAAAACATAACAAGTTTGCAAGTCGTTTAGTTTGCCATCAAAAAATAAATTAAATAAAAAATTAAAAAGTTAACGTTTTCAATTTTACAATAAATATAAAAATTATTTTTGAAAACAATTAAATTAACATCTAAACGACGTCGTTTCTTCTGCAACACTTTCTCAGTTTCTCTCTCAGAATCGTCCATGGCGAACAAGAACGAACCCGCGAAACTCCTGTTACCATACCTTCAACGCGCCGATGAATTGCAGAAACACTTTTATGAATAATTAATTTTATGAATAATTTTAATCTTGCTTGATTAGTTTTAATTAGAATTAATAATAATATATAAAAAATTAGCTTGAGATTTACTACGATATTTTTGTGGTAACATTGTAGCTGTTTAGTTTGGAAATGTAAATTTAAGGCTCCGGTTTTGCTACAGTTTAGCTTGGATTTTTTTTTTTGATAAGAAACTTGTATTAAAAGGAGAAAAAGGGGATCTCCAACCCAATACAAACAGATCAAAACAACAGAAAAGAGGAAGGAAAAAACAAGAAAAGACTATAAATAATCAAGAGGATTTTTCATCCACTCGTAAAGGTTGCATTTAACACACCCTAACTCCAACCATCTCCAAGAAGTCAGAACAATCCTGTAAAAAATTGTTTCCACATCGCATATCTCGTCTCAAAAAAGGATGTTATTCCTCGAAATCCAAATACACCAAGTAGCAACTGCCCAAATGAAACACAAGAAACCTTCATTCCTGAAACTCTTCAACGCTTTAATCCAAGCGAGCAGGTGCAACGCAGGAGATAATTCCCTAAAAGGCTGCATCCCAATCCAAGAAATTTTTTTGTCCCAAACCTTGGAAATCTTGCAGCAAGAAAAGAATAGATGAAAATCATCCTCATCCTCCAAAAAACAGAACACACACACTCTAAGATGAGGGGAAGAAATCACTCCTCTACGGACTAGGTTCATACGCGTGGGTAATCGATTCAATAAAAGACGCTAGACAAAAATGCTAACCTTAGAAGGCAAAATAGATTTCCAAAGAAATGTGATGGCTGCCTTAAGATCAGCATTAATAATCATTCCTTCAACCTTCTTGATAGCGACACCATAGCATGATCTAACCGAAAATTCATTATTGATTTCTGGCGTCCAAGACCAACCGTCACACTCCTGCTGCCTCAGCTGAACCGATTGTACTAAGCTCAACAAGACATTAATCGCACGAGTGTCTACCTCCAAGGACAAATCTTCGAAACGCTCAAGTTTCTAAACCCAATTATTATCTACCCAAGTCCCCATATCAGAAACACAACAGTCCTTTAAAGGGTCAGCAGCATACAAGACCGGAAAAACAGAACGGAGGTCGAAATCCCCACACCAAGGGCTGTGCCAGAACAGTAAAGAATCTCCTCTTCCAACCAAAGGTGTAAGCAAAGAAGAAAAACGAGTACCGTCCTGCATGTTTTTCAATTTTAATAAGTCCTTCATCCATAAAGAAAACTTGGAATCGGAACCATCACTATCCCCTGCATGTTTAATACCAAGGCCGCCTTCTTCTTTAGGTTTGCAAATGTGATTCCACTTAACCCAGGCTATTCCACTGTTTTCTTTGAAACCTCCCCAGAGAAATATCATTTGAATAGCAATAATTTCCTTCACAATTTTAGAAGGAGCCCTGAAAAAAGATAAGAAGTGGATCGGCAAGTTAATAAGAACAGAGTTTATAAGGGTAACTCTACCTCCTATCGACAAGTTTCTCCCAATCCACGAATTAAGATGAGCTTCAAGGCAAGCAATAACAGGTTTCCAAAACGAAAGTTTCCTATGATTCCCTCTGACAACCAAACCAAGGAACTTGAACGGGAGCAGCCCAGATTTACAAAACAAAAAACTTTCAGCTCCAAGGAGAAAGGACTCTTCCAAACCCCCACCAAAGAGACAACTCTTCCCAAAATTAATTTTAAGTCTGGATACCATTTCGAAACCCCGCAGGATAGACTTAATAGCCCACAAGTTTGAATGATTGCCATCAGAAATCAGAATCGTGTCGTCCGCAAACTGAAGGAGCTCAATGGTATCAACATCATTAACACGAAACCCAGAAAAGATCTTAATGTTCACAGCTCTCTTCACCAAAGAAGCTAAGGATTCCACCATTAACGCGAATAGATACGGAGCTAAGGGATCCCCTTGTTTTAATCCTCTGGTGGCCTCGAAATCCTCTGTTGGACTCCCGTTAATTAAAACCGAGATAAAACTAGAACAAACAGCTCCCTTAATCCTCCTTAACCAGTTCGGACCAGAGTTCATTGCATCTAGAATGTTGAGCAAAAATGACCAATCCACACAGTCATAAGTCTGTTCAAAATCTACTTTAAATAGCAGACATTTCTCTTCTCTCTTTTAGCCAAGTCAATAATTTCATTGGCTACTAGGACCCCATCGAGGAGATTCCTGCCTGGAACAAAAGCCGTTTGCGACGAAGAGACCAAATTATTCACTACCGAGGAAAGTCTCTTGGATAGAACTTTAGAGATGATTTTGGAGACACAACCCACGAGCGTAATAGGCCTATAATTCTTAAAGTCAACAGGATTATCAACTTTCGGAACCAGGGCCAGGAAGGAGGACTTAAACGCTTTTGGGAGAACTCCAGTTTTGCAAAATTGTTGGACGCAATTGACAATGTCAATACCCAGGAAATCCCAACCTTCTTTGATGAATTTGAAAGAAAAACCATCTGGACCAGACGATTTATTACCGTCGCAATCGAATGCCGCAACCCTGATTTCTTCTTCAGTAAACAAAGCATCCAAAGAAATCCTATCTTCGGGACTCAGCTTACGTAAGTCAGACAGAACCATAGATGGGCGAAAATACTCAGCTTTACTGAACTTAACCTTAAAGAACTCAACAGCAGCCTGCTTAATGAGGACAGGATCATCTACACAACCTTTGTTCGTCCCAATAGCCATGATAGAATTCAGCCTAGTCCTCTTCTTTAAAGTAGCATGAAAAAATCTTGAATTAACATCTCCCTCCTTAACCCACTTCGACCTTGATTTCTGAAAAATCATACTTTCTTTCACACGCAAATTACTCCAAACCTGCTCCTGAGCCTCCACTCTTCTCTTTAGCAACTCATTCGGAACATTGAGATCGGAGTTGACTAACTCCATCTCCAACTCGTTAAGGTTCTCGACACATTCATCAATCTTGAGACCCCTCCACCCAAACACATTGAGGTTCCGCCACTTAAGACGAGCCTTGAGGGCTTTGAATTTCTCTTTAAGGACAAACGAGGGAGAACCTTGGATCACAGTAGATCTCCAACAATCCTTGGCAAACGCGAGGAACTCCTTATTCTCAAGCCAACAGTTGAAAAACTTAAATGGCTTGGGGCCCCAATTAATAGAAGAAGATTTAAGCGAAATCGGTCGGTGATCGGAAATGTCGCGTGCTCCAATATGTTGGGCCTTGAAACCCCAGTCGATGATTAAAGAATCACTAACAAGAAATCTATCAATCTTGCTACAACTGGATCCGTTAAAATTAAACCACGTATAACGATTCCCCACAGTCGGAAGATCAATCAAATCCATCTCTTCAATAAAAGAATTGAAGTCAACACAATCTCTGATGGAAAATGCCCCTTTTCCCTTTCTCTCATCCTTCGATCTAGTAGCATTGAAGTCTCCCCCAATTAACCATTTACCAACAGGAAACTTATTTTTGAACAACAATAGATCCGCCCACAGCTTCCTCTTATTAGCCGCTTCATATGGGGAGTAGACATTCACCACATTCACTAAAACTCCCCTCCAAGATAAAGTTGTGCAAAGAAAACCTGGACCACGAAAACTATATATGGGTAAGAAATAATCCTTATTCCAAATAGTAAGCAAACCACCTGACAGACCCGTAGCATCAGTAGCCGACCAATCGAAATTATCTTTACCCCACAGACTCTTAACAAGGGACTCAGACATGATTTTGACTTTTGTTTCTTGAAGCATACAAATCTCAACACCTTCTTTCCTCAGAAATTGATTAATTTTACGCCTTTTGAGGGGAAGACAACACCCACGAACATTGTACGAAACAACAATCATAAACACACACTAGCTACAACCTTCTTACCTTCAAAAGCCTCTTTGTCTCTTGCCTCCAAAGCTTTAACAGCACCATCGAAAGATACTTCAGCACCTCTTGCCTCAATACCCAAACTGTTTAACGACTTCCTGATTTTAAGAGGAACATCAGAAAGTGATTGCATGCATTTCTGATTACATCTGATGATATCAGAATCATCGATGGAAGGGCACGAATCAGGCAACCGACAAGACGGGTCGCCTCCCACCAAGGAAGAAGGAGGAGGATGATACTTCAAGGTTCGAGCTTCAGAAAACTTCTTAAAGGACTTGTGAGATTTCACTTTAGGAGCCACATTAGCCGCAAGTAAGAGAGAAGAATAGAAAGAGGGTCTAAAAGGTATCTGCACTTTCTCGTAAAAATCTGAGACAGGTTTTTTCTTTTTACTTCCTTTTGGACCACTTAACGGCCCAACCACAGGCCCACTATGGACGACACGGGGAAAAAGGAGTGGCCCAGTGTAAGAAGAAAATCAGATTCGACATTAACCCTACACAAGGCCCCACCACTCCCAACCACTTTAAGCCCAATAAGACACGCCTCAACTCCTACAGTGTTCTGGTCAGATGCTTCCAAGTCAATGGCTTTATCCAGACGACACGTACTCTTGGCAATAAAAGGTTCACTCTGATGGGTCCCAACAAAAGGACAAACCTCCAAGTCCTTAGACTTCTTGGACAAAGTGTTAGCACCCAAACTGTCAAGATTTTCTGCAAGGGAAATCCCAATCTCCAAGGAATCACGCACAAAGGATTTAGCTGAACCTGCACTACTAACCTCATCCTCTGGCCTATCCTCAAAAGGACGCCTCTTTTCGTCCTTTACACTGTCATCATTGACACGAGTCAAGTCAACATCACCTTCCTCGTCCAAAGACCAAACGCTCTCCCCATCAGAAGAGGCAGAAAACAACGATCGGTCACCATCGTCTCGAGCCCCACGAAACTGCAACAGGTCTTTGGACGAAAGATACGGCTGGTCCAAAGAAAACCTAACGAAGAATTGTTTGCCATTGATCTCAACCTCAAGGTTCTCGTTTAGGGCAAGGACACCCTTGTGCTTAATGAGGAGTCTAGCAGCCGCATAGTGGGTCTTATTTTCAGTTTCTGTATCAGCTTTGACAAATGTTCCATACTTCTTTGTCAAACGCCCAAAGGTAATATTGTTCCATGCGTAACACGGAAGTCTAACGCAAATGACCCAAGAAAAACTAACCTCATCTTGAACCTCTGGCGACCAAGGGAAAATTTTCTGGAATTTAATATCACACCAGTCCTTAGCCAAAGAAGTGAACTCCAAAAGGTCTCCCTCACTCTTGCCTTCAAGGAGGCATAAACTAGCCCCCAGAGGAGTTGCTTTGATATTAAAGTAACCAGCTTCAAATAACTCCTTCTGGATAGAGAAAGTGTTCCCGGACTCGACTACCTCCCCTATCATAGCTTTCTCAAAGGTGGAAAAATCTGTGACATCCACTTCCAATTTAATAACAGGCTCTGGACAGTTACCGATCTCACCAACCACCACGTCTCTCCTCCCATTCCTAACGACGTTAGCAAAGGAATCAAAACGACTTCTGTAGCTTCCCGTCCCTTTATACGGGTATCCTTTTGGAAACACATCCTCTTTCGAAGCTCCCGTAGAACGAGGAGGCTCGTAACGAAACATTCTTCCCCGAACATCACGCCTCCCCGAGATGAAAACTTCCGATATCAGACCATAGACTTTAAAAACCTCGAAAAGATCCTTCGCTACTGTGTTATCCGGGAACTCCGAAATGAAGAAGGAAGTGACAACTTCCCCTGGGTTAGCTCCCTTTCCACCGTTTTCTTTCCAGACAAAAACCCTACCTGAAACCTGGTTTCTAACATTCTTACCATAAGAAACCTTCTTCCACACCATACCTAAAGGAAACTCCGGACACAACCCTAAGACACGATAAGAGATGGACCTACAAGATACCAAGGCCCCTAGCCCTAAGGCTAGGAGTTTAAGCCAAAAATACCAAGAAGAAACACCACTATCGGCCTAAGGTTAGAGAAGAAACTTGGTAGAAGAAAGGTGCAATAACGAAAAAAATCCCATATGAGAGTACCTTAAACTCGTTATTTTGTGCTAATTTAAAATCACCATGATCAGTCTCTGCTACATATTACCTTTGTTGAACTAACCCTTAGTAGGAATAATTAGAGGTCGTTGACCGTGCAGGTATCTTGGAAAAGGCAACTCTAGAGGGTATAGATAAAGATCAAGATAAAGTTCAAGATAGTTTAGCTTGGATTTAACTAGGAAAATTTAGATATTAGTTGGAGTTTTGCTAGGAATTTTTACCTTAGATAATTAGCCACTCAATCCATGCTACGACTTATATTGTAGTTAATTCACAACTAATTTCCAACTAAATCTGTTTGGTAGAGATTAACTTCAAATTAGCTACGGTTTTGACCATAGCTAATTACAGATTTTCTTGTTGTGATGGTACGTAAGTATTTATGAATATAAGACCACTGATTTGTTTATATTTTGTTTTTTGAAGTACTATATTCATAACGTTATCACTGGTGGTAAAAAATTACGATCGGTTACGGAAGTTGTAAATTGCTTACTCCCGGAAGGATATGCCAAGTTAGAATCAAGGAAAAGAAAGAGAAAGGTTGTGAATAAAAATATAATATATAATTTTTTTGTTGCATTATTTATAAATTATATTTTAAACAATTTTATCCGTATTTTATTTATAATATCCAAATTTTAATTTTTCTAATAATTATTAGGACGAAGAGGTTGATAATGAAGATTATATTGAAAGAGAGGCTAAGGATGAAAATGATTGTAAAGTTTTAAGTGATGATTTCCTTCTTTCTAATGTCTTTGTTCCTAGGAAGAAGAGAACATACAAAAAGAGGGTGATGCATCAAAATTTAACTAAATTTTAAGGTTGCTACATAGATTTTTTTTTACATAATTTTGACTGCGTATTTTATCTTGATTTAATATTTTTTTAGGTTAAAAATGAAAAACATGCTGAAATCGTGGCTAAGGATGAAAACAATCTTGAAGTTAGGAGTGATGATTTACTTTTTTCTAAAGCTTATTTACCTAGGAAGAAGAGAACCTGTAAAAAGAGGGTAAGGCATTAAACATTTTTTAATATTACTATTGCTACATAAATTTTATTACATAATTTTTACTGCCTATTTTTACTGCCTATATCACAAATCGCCACCTTGGATCTAACTCTATAACATCTAGAAACAAACTAGTTTTCTTCATGCAGCTTTATCAAATGTATACAGTGGAAAAACATGCAACTTGGCAATGTCGGTGATCATATCAGCAACATTATAATTTGTCAAAACCTTCAGCACTTGGATTTCTCCACGCTCGATTCGCTCATAATAGGCTGAATTCTTCGACAAGTGTATTGCACTTTGACTATCACATGTAACAGTGATAACTCGACCTTGAAGTTTCATCTCCTTGCCAAAACCTTCAAGCTACAATGCTTCCTTCACAGCTTCAGTTAGGGCAATATATTCCGCCTCAGTGGTTGATAAGGGAAAAACCTTCTGAAGCGTTGATTTCTAACTTATTGATGTGCCAAACATAGGGAACACATATCCATAAATAGATTTTCTAGAATCCATACACCCGGCCTGCATAATCATAGTTGACATATCCTTCGACTGCTGATATACTAACTTCACCCATGGCTCCACCATAAATTTGGACTCTGTTCTGAGATCCATTTATGTACCTTAGAATCCACTTCAATGCTTGCTAGTGAGCCTTTCGAGGATTCGTCATGTACCTACTTACAAGACTTACTACATATGCTATGTCAGGTCTAGTACATACCATAGCATACATCAACGAACCCACTATATTAGCATGCAGAATGCAATTCATATAGGCTCTTTTGACATCAGTACTGGGACACTGATCTATACTCAACTTAAATTGAGGGTTTGTCAGAGTCACAACAGGCTTTGAATTTGACATACCAAACTTTCCAAGAATCTTCCGTTGGTATGCCTCTTGAGACAAGCATAATTTCGACTGCTTTCTATCTCTTCGGATGTCGATCCAAAGAATCCTAGACGCAGCTTCAAGATTCTTCATTTCGAACTCCTTATTAAGTTCATCCTTCACCCCCATTACATCTTTGACATTGTTGTTTGCGATTAGAATATCATCCACATAGTGCAACAAAATAACAAATGAATTACCCGGTCGAAATCTGAAGTAAACACTGTGGTCGAACTGACTTCTGATGAAACTTATGCGTGCCATGAATTTGTCGAATCTCCTATTCCACTGTCGAGGAGATTATTTCTGTCCATATAAAGATCTCTTCAGTTTGAACACATAATCTTCCTCCTCCCTTTTGACATACCCTTAAGGTTGCCTCATTAGGATTGTTTCATCCAAATCACCATACGAGAACGCAATCTTCACATCCATCTGTTCTAGTTCAAGGTCGAACTGTTCCACCATGGCAAGCAACATTCGAATGGACCTGTGCTTCACAGCAGAAGAGAACACATCATTGAAGTCGACACCTTTTTTCTGAGTGAACCCCCCAGCGACCAATCTTGCCTTATATCTTTTAGAAGCCACTCATTTGATTCCTTCCTTAACTTTGAAAATCCATTTACAGCTGACTAACCTAGCTCCAACAAGTTTATTGATCAGTTCTGAGGTGTTGTTATCATGAAGAGATTTCATCTCATCATCCATGGCCTTCAGCCATTCACTTTTATTACGACTCCTCATAACTTCCTTATAGTCTTTAGGTTCTTCGTCTAGAACCGTACTTGCAGATATTAAAGCATAAGCTATAAGATCTGCATACCTGTTTGTACTGTAACACAACAGCAAGCAAAAAATATTTCAAGTAACCCAATTTTATTGTCCACAGGGATCAATGCGAGGGAAAGAATGTCGTTCGACGGTATCTATATTTCTAAACTTATGGTTCAAAAGTTCTGCTTTAAAACGGAACCAAAAGCAAAGACGGAAAATGTAAAGACTGAATATATAAAGTAAAGACTGAATTATAAACGGAGCCTTGTTGGAATTGGATCTCATCAATTGATAACACATGCATTCTTCTGACCAATTTTATACATAAAACACTCGTTCGCATAATATCATCATGTATCACTCACGACATACATATCCTCTCGGCCCCCGCATGTTATGAGTGATTTTGTACCGATCATTAATTGCTCTCGCACATCACCAATCAATACAAAGCATTTAAATCCTACATGAATGTTAAGCCTAAATCCATTTCTGGCATCTAGATCCAACATATATTACTATAGCATCAATATCACACCAATGAGTAATTCATATACAAAGGCAATGATCAAAATACGTACATACGTTTAACCCTTTTTTACATGCATTCAACTAATTTACCAAATGAATGTGAACATCATTCTTCATCACTATTCTCATGCACCCTCACAATACCGTTTGTCAAACGATAGCGCGGTCTCTTATTGCATTAATTACTAGAAGCTATTCTAACTAACAATCAACACAATGCTAAAAAGTTGAGATGCAAATGAATATCAAATCACAAACCCATGTCAAAAGCTTGCTTAATGATAGATGAAAATCTAAGATCAAATATTTGAAATAGGATTTGTCAAGACCAACAAATAAGCAATCAAAGACAACAAAATAATAGAGAATCACAACTAGTTCACAAACATATATTAGAAGAAATACATAAGGTATCAAAAGATTACATCCTTTCCCAACAAGTAATCAAAGCTCTTACCTTCTCTTCCTTGAAAATGAAGAGATGCAAAGTTTCTCTCTAAAAAATATCTATCTAAAAAGTAATTCTAATAATAATTCTCCAAAAGTGTGAAAATTCTATTTATAATACATTCAGGACTTTACAAGTTCGCAAAGCGAACATTTTATTCGCACAGCGAATGAAGAAAAATGGCACCTGGTGTGCCTCTGCATAGTTAAACCGCCACAGAAATAAAGCATACTTCGCAATGCGAAGGATAGTTCACAAAGCGAACACTCGCTTTCAAGTTCGCAAAGCGAACTTTAGCTCCTTTTTCCTCTGCCATAATTCTGGGACCATTCGCTGGGACTTCGCTAGCCTTCGCAAAGCGAACCTTCGCTAGCAAGTTCGCAAAGCAAACTTCTTGAAGTTTTCCTCTGTTCCTTGGCAGCTTGTATCATTTCTTGTGTCTTACAAATTTGATCATTTAGTGCATTTTCCTGCACAATAACACACATATTACAAGCACCAAAGGTATATTCTCAATGTTTGAAGAATAACAACAATCAGGAGAAAAATCAATGAAAACATGAGAATTTAGTAGAAAAATTGCCAAGAAAGATGTGTCATTTTTAGGTCAAATCTGCACCTAACAACTCTCCCCAACTAGATTTTTGCTTGCCCCCAAGTAAAGTATGTCTCTCATAGAAAACAAGAGGATTTGCTCAAGCATTAGATTCAACCAAAACAAGAGAAATATGGCCAAGCACAAAAATGCGCACATAGCCGTAGAAAGAAATCGAAGAAAATTCCAATTTCCCTTGTCGTAAGCTTTCTCGAGATCGACCTTGAACAGCAAGCACTGCCTGTTTTCTCTTGATGCATAGTCAACTACCTCGTTCGCGATAAGGACTCCATCTAACATATGCCTCCTAGGGACGAACGCCGATTGATTTTTAGAGATCAGATTATCCAGCACTTTCTTCAACTGACCGGCCAGTAACTTAGATAAGATTTTGTAAAGGCACCCCACCAGACATATAGGACGATAGTCATCCAGGCAAAGAGGATTCGCTTTCTTAGGAACCAAGGTTAAGAAACTAGAAGTAATGGCCTTGTTTAACTTCGATTTGCTGTGAAATTCCTTGACAAAACAGAAGATGTCTTCCTTCAAGAAATGCAATCAATTCCTAATAAAAGTGAAATTGTAGCTGTCAGGTCCAGGACTTTTCGAACCTTCGCAATCCCAGACCGCCTCCTTGATCTCCAAGTCCAAAAACTCTGCCTCCAAAAAGTACACCTCCGTCGAAGATAAAGACTTAAACACACAATCTTCTAGCACAACCCTATCAAAATCAGGTTTTAAATGAGACTTCACTTCTTATTTGATCTCCCTAACCCCATCCAACAAACCGTGATCAGACATAATAGAGAAAATAGAGTTTCTTCTTCTCCTACCTTTGTTAATGTTGTGAAAATAAGATGAGTTGTTATCTCCCTCCCTAATCTATCGCCCTCTGGCCTTCTGAAGCATAATTTTCTCTTGAGACACCTAGTTAGCCCACATAGATGAAGCAGTTTTACTACGAGAATCCACCAATTCTTTAATCTCTTCATCCCTACATCCTCCAAGTAAACCATCAATCTCGTTTAAGGTAGAAATATTCCCCTTCAGATCAAGATTAACCTTACCGAACACTTCCTTATTCCACCTCCTAAGACTACCTTTCAATAATTTAAATTTTCCTTTAATCACATAGTCACTTCTACCAATAACATGGAAACTTTTCCACTCTCTCTCGACGAAGCTTAAGAAGTCCTTGTTCTCGAACCAAGCATTAACCACTCTAAAAGGTTTGGGGCCCCAATTCGAGTTGTTGCAGATAAGCCAAACCGGACAGTGGTCTGAGACGTCTCTATTCCCAATACGCTGCCCAACAATGTTCCATCTATCAATCAGCGAATCAGAAAGCACGAAACGATCAATTTTGTTCATTGATCTACCATCACCACTGTAACAGGAAAACCTACCTCCCTTACAAGGAACATCAACCAGCTTGGCGTCTTCGATAAAACCACTGAATTCCCTCATTTCAACTTCTCTACTTACAAACCTGCTACACTTCCTTTCTTTACTCTTAATGGTGGAGTTGAAGTCCCCACCCAAACACCAATCCCCATCACAATACTTAGCTTTCAACTTAATAAGGTCCCTTCAAAGAATTCTCTTACGGTGTGTTTGTCAAGGAGAATAAAAATGACCCTTCCATCTAACCTTCAAACCCAAAAAACCATTGCCTCTGAAGGAAAACCATTGATCAGCTCTGGGGTTTTGTTATCATGAAGAGATTTCATCTCATCATCCATAGCCTTCAGCCATTCATTCTTATTATGACTCCTCATAACTTCCTTATAGTCTCTAGGTTCTTCGTCTAGAACCTCACTTGCTGAGATTAAAGCATAAGCTATAAGATCTGCATACCTAAGTCTCTGAGGTGGCTGATGACTCTTCTTGGCCTGTCTCTTGCTAGCAGGTAGTCATTATTAGTCTCCTCATCTTCGACAACAGTTTCTGCTTCTTCTTCTTATCCTTCCTTACCCTTAAGGCATCCCTGACCACTACTACAAAAAAGTTATTTAATAGTGCTTTTTTTGGTTTTTGATAGTGCTTAAAAGTGCTATTAACCACGGTGCTATTGTAAATATTTTCGTTTGATAGCACTTTAAAAGCGCTATTATAGTACTGATAATTAATAGCGCTTTTCCAAAAGCGCTATTATAGTACCGGTATTCAATAGCGTTTTTCGAAAAGTGCTATTATAATACTTATTTTGATTTGATTTTGATAGCACTTCCAAACAAAGTGCTATTATAAGACACATGTTTGATAGCGCTTTTTCATAAAAGTGCTATTATAAGGCACATGTTTGATAGCGCTTTTCATAAAAATGCTATTATAGAATGTTTCATTGATAGCACTCTCTCTACAAATGCTATTGTAATACACTTTTTTTTTTACACAAATTCCTTCTTATATATATATATATATATATATATATTGCTAAATATTTTTTTGTGAAATAAATTTCATCATTTTTATTTTGATATATATATATATATATATATATATATATATATATATATATATATATATATATATATATATATATATATATATATATATATATATATATATATATATATATATATATATATATATTGCTAAATATTTTTTTGTGAAATAAATTTCATCATTTTTATTTTGATATATATATATATATATATATATATATCAAAATAAAAATGATGAAATTTATTTCACAAACAAATATTTAGCAAAATAATACATGTAGTCTAAAGAAAGACTTTGAATCCTCACTTAAAAATATTAAATTTGTTTCATTCTATACTTCTAGGCCTATAATCCCATCTTAAACTAGGATCAAAGTCACTAGGCCTGTTACCGAAAATTACACGGTCGCATTCAGCTCGAAATCTGCATTTAGCTCTACAACTGGCTGAGGAATTACACGGTCGCATTCAGCCCGAGAATTACACGGTCGCATTCAGCTCGATATCTGCATTCAGCTCTACAACTAGCTGAACCTTCGAAATCTGCATTCAGCTCTACGACTGGCCGAGGAATTGGAGATGGCGTATAACATCCACTACTTCCACTTGTTCCAGGAAGATTGGTTATAGTCTTTCTGATAAGAGCCAGCCATTTTTTAGCAGGGCCATTGTCCTCTTCCCCTAGGATATTACTGGCATTCAATGGAACTACCTCTTGAAATCTGTAAGAAACAGATAGAATAGAAAAATATATCATTGGTAAAACAGTTAAGCCTTACACATTCATTTTTTTTGTAATTTGTAGAGATTGACTAAAAGCAAAATTCGAGATAATTATCGAGACTGAACATATTTAAGCGAAAAGTTAATGTCAACTACCAAGATCAAATAACGACCAACTAGTTTCTTTGTCACAAGATCAAACTAATCACTCGATGCGAACTTACCTGCACCGCCACCAATTACGAACCACGCCTTCAATTTTCAGTGGACGAATTCTTGATAGTTACGCGGGATAGCCAAAAAGAAGAAGATCACCTACAAGGATACCATTATTTGTGTACATGAGGATTCATAATATGTGTTCAAAAGAATATTCCGATTAAATGAATAAAATACAGTCAGGTGCCAATGTCTTAACAAAGAGCAGCACCAAGTTTGAGAGTTTGAAAGTTAACACGTCTAGAACTATCTTGCCGCCTAAAGACACAAGTTTCATATTGTTCTGCACACTGCTTCCTCGACTTGTGTTTGCTTTGACAGCAACATGTACTGTGGAATTGGTATCTGCATCAAGAAGTGTACCAAAAGCTTGAAAACCACCAATGCAGTAAGGACAAAATAATATTTCAGAATATATTCAAGAATCTTCAGCTCCTAATGCAAATTACTTACAGAACAGTCCTTCAACTTACATTGCTGAGCTGATAAGGATGGCTGATGAAACAAGCATTGGGTTCAGAGTTTGACCAGATGTTACAGTCTGCTGCGAGAAGATGAATACCAGCTTTAATTTCATATCGTTGGAGGAAATTCAAATTAACAGCACTAACCTTTCAAGTGCCTCATAGGAATTAAGCATCTCAAAACTCAAAGACACGTACAAGCATCATCATCATCATCAAATGCAATCAGAAGGAATGTAACATCTATCAATTCCCTAAGCAATGCTCAGAAGTACTGATTTGAAAAGGAGAAGAATGTCATAAAACTCTTTCTAAACACAATCAAAATAATTCAGTTTCCAAAACAGAAGTCAAAGCATGTTCCAAACAAATTCCAATTGTTCACACGAGACGTAATTAAAGCATAAAAGCAAAAGAAATAGCCCTGCCACCGACGATCTAGAACCCAGTTCTGAGAATAAAAGTTGTGAGATGACGGAGCAGAATTCACACTTAATGTAAAAAATAAATTAACTAGACAAAAACTAAAAATACTAACAGAACACTTATAATGAAGACAGTTGAACTCCCCGGTTCATTTCTTCTTTATCTTATTGCAGCAACAAATCATTTGCTTGACACCAAGAGTGAAAGCAAGGAGAGCATGTTCACGGGTCTGGCCATCCTTGGAAATACCAGCTTCAAAACCACCAGTGGTGGAATCAATGATGAGAACAGCACTTGAGCATTAGACACACACTTGAGCATTCATGATGAATCAAACTTAGTTACACCATTTGTTTATTTCTGGTATTTACGTTCAACATGGTTACTGTGCATCTTAATCCCGTTACAGTATGTGTGTGAAATGGAAAAGCGAAAGAGTAACAGTAATAATCAGAAAACAGTAACAATGAATCAACTAGGATTATGAGTGGTTACTTCACGCGGCAAACTCGCAGACTGTTTATAAGTACTGTGGCTTCACAGTGTTGCAGATCAGACATGCAGACTTTTTCTGATTTTCATGAATAACACTGTACTAAACCACGTTAATTCTGCTATCTATCCACCTCACATTTCCTTGTCGTCTTGTTATTACATTATGTTCT
Source organism: Lathyrus tuberosus (assembly GCA_022829125.1). Lineage (NCBI taxonomy): Eukaryota > Viridiplantae > Streptophyta > Magnoliopsida > Fabales > Fabaceae > Lathyrus > Lathyrus tuberosus. The sequence goes on along the minus strand of JALAZF010000100.1, from coordinate 10,787,517 downwards.
TTGTTTTTCTCATTAATAACGTATAATAATTGTTCTATTCTAAAATATAAATATCTGAATAAATGAGTTTAGTTTGATTTTTATTAGTGTCCATAGCCACGAAGTTTCGTCTTGCTAATTGCATTTTAGGACGTACACGTTGGTATATGTTGCAGTGCAATGAAATTGAACGGGGTTGAAGGAGTAGTTAATTATAACTTCCTACCTCTCATTTATGTTTCCTACCTCTCGTTTATGTTTTTCTCATTAGTGTGTTTTGAAAAAGGATAACTAAGAAAATATATAGACTTAATTCATTTTTTAATTGCTTAACTATTTTTCACAACAATCAAATAAAATACCTTATTGCAGCAACAAATCATTTGCTTGACACCAAGAGTGAAAGCAAGGAGAGCATGTTCACGGGTCTGGCCATCCTTGGAAATACCAGCTTCAAAACCACCAGTGGTGGAATCAATAATGAGAACAGCACAATCAGCTTGAGATGTCCCGGTAATCATATTCTTAATGAAATCCCTGTGGCCGGGAGCATCAATGACAGTGCAGTAGTACTTAGTTGTCTCAAACTTCCACAAAGCAATGTCAATAGTGATACCTCTTTCCCTCTCAGCCTTGAGCTTGTCAAGCACCCAAGCATACTTAAATGAACGCTTGTTCATCTCAGCAGCTTCTTTCTCAAATCTCTCAATGACACTTTTTTCAATACCTCCAAGCTTGTAGATCAAGTGACCTGTGGTAGTTGACTTCCCAGAGTCGACATGGCCAATGACAACAATGTTAATATGAACCTTTTCTTTTCCCATTTGTCCTTAAAAGCTTAAAATCACAAAAAAGATCTGCTAATTCAACAAAGGAAACAATAAGTAAGTATGATCCCAATTCCCAAAGAGAACAATGAACAAACGATCTAGGATTTCAACAAAGAAACCAATACATAAGTATGATCCCAATACAAAACCTAGATGAAAACTACTTATTCACAAATTCTAGCTAGATTGAAATAGAATAACAAATCAGAAAACAATAGATAAATATGATCCCAATACAAAACCCTAGATGAAAACACCTTATTCACAAATTCCCAATTCAACAACGAAAACAATACATAATTATGATACAATTCCCAAAGAAAAAAAACCTACTATCAACAGAACAACGACCTAAAAACCTACTATACAACAATTGGAACTTAGAAAGAGGCAAATAACAAATTAAAGATTCATATTTGATAGTGTATCATATTAACAATCTATGTTATTATAAATACGACACACAATTCAGTACAAAATAAATCCAGTCACATCATCAGCTATACATAATGCATTGTAGGCACAACATGTAGTATAATAGTTTAATCCAAACATTTCGTAAGACTACACAAATAGATTGATGATAGCAATACAAAAGAGGAATCATGTTCATTGAATTTAAAAATCCATGATCACAATTAAAAGGTCTCAATCAAACAGAATCATAGCAACCCAAAAAGACATGTAATTCATGCGCCATAAGAAATTATGTTTCACATGTTATAAGACTATAAACAATTTAGTAGACATAGCAATACAAAAAGAGGCATCGTGTTGATTGAATTTGAAAACCTCTGCGTCACAACTCAAACTGAATCATAATAAAATGCATCATGTACAGTGAATTTACAAATTCATACCAAATCATGTTTCACATTATAAAACTACTATGATATAAATCTGGCTCAAAATAAGCATCATAAAGCATGCATCCAAACATATCATTGATTCAACGCACTATAAATTAACTATTCAGACAGTTGCATATTTGGATTGTAAATTTACATATTGTATGAACACACAGGACCAATATTAGTTACATATGACAAAATCAATACACCATGAACCGCAAAATTAACAAACTGATAAATAGAATAGATAAACAAACTAATATGAACAAATTATTGAATAGATCTAGCAGAGAGAGTAAACTAACTAACCGAATACAGTGTTGATAGGGTTCATAGCGACCTGATTCTTAGCGGCATCACCGATGAGACGCTAGGAGTCAGTGAACGCGACGTAAAAAGGCTAGGTTCTGTTGCCTTGGTCGTTGGCAAAGATTTCAACTCGGTCATGTTGCCAGACTGCTACACAGGAGTAGGTGGTTCCGAGGTCGATTCCGATAGTCGGTCCCTCTCCTTTTACGACCATTGGATTTTAACTTTTGGCTAATCGGAAATTGATACGATTCAGGTAATTTGGGTTAAAACTGAAACAGTTTAAATTGAAATCAAGACAAACAGTGAGTGAGAATCATGCACAGAACAGTGAAGGTATATCTGAGAAGGAACCGAAGCAATGTCTGAGATGAAGAAGATGACAAGTTGAAGAAGAATCGGTCAGTTTTTGCGATGAAGAAGATTAGGGGTTTTTGGGGGGAATGACCAATTTGTGCGCCAAAATAAAAAATATCTACCAATAAGTGTTTTGGTTTTTTTTTATTTTATTAACTATTTTATATTTTATTAATAATAATAGCGTTTTGTCAAAAGTGTTATCTTAGTGTATAATATTAATAGCGTTTTGATGCTGGCGGTAGCAAGCGTAATGTATATATTGTTTATGGAAAGTAAGGTATTCTTCTACTTCAATCTTTTTGTTAGATAGTTCCCATTATCTCGTTTGCTTCATGTTGTTTTTATTGATTGTTCTCATTTTGTGCAGATTCGACTTCAATGCTTCACAAGCAATGTGAACTTCATTGTAATGGTACAGTCCCACTTCTTAGGGTTTTGTTTCAACTTTTGGTAGTTTTGTTTTGAATACTAACTAATTTTCTTCATTGCTTCCCACTTCTTAGGGTTTGTTTCACATGGTGATGATGATGGTGGTATATAAATATATGAATTCATTCTGATAAGGTACATATATATGAATTCATTCTGATATTGTATATGAAATTTAGTTTATTATATACTATGTATATTGTTTGTTTCACTATCTTTTTACTGAAAATGCAATCAGTTAAATTGATATAGAACATTAGTTTATATATACTATGTATATTGTATATAGTTAAATTGAATACTAACTAATTTTCTTCATTGCTTCCCACTTCTTAGGGTTTGTTTCACATGGTGATGATGATGGTGGTACATATATATGAATTCATTCTGATAAGGTACATATATATATATATATGAATTCAATCTGATATTGTATATGAAATTTAGTTAATTATATACTATGTATATTGTTTGTTTCACAATCCTTTTATTAAAAATGCAATCAGTTAAATTGATATAGAAACTTATAATCTGAAATTAAGATGTATTTGAAAACCAACCTTTATCATGTCAATGTTTTCCGAATTGCATCCATTTCATTCAACACATTTAATGTTCCTTAACATAAAATTTATGGTCCACTGGTCTGTTTGCTTCAATTCATCGATATCTTTTATAATAGTTTACCTCATCGTCGTCACTAATCATCGTGGTTGTTAAGATCATGATTGTTATGATGATAAAATCGCGATGATTTTTGGCGATGATGAGGTAAACTATAAAAAGAGATATCGATGGATGGAAGGAAATCGACCATTGAACCATAAATTTTATGTTAAGGAACGTAAAATGTGCGGAATGAAATGGATGCAATTCGGAAAACAGTGGTGTGTTTAAGTTGGTTTTCAAGAACAGTTGAATTTTCAGATTATATAGTTCTTTACCAATTTTAATGGTTGTATTTCTTTAATTAGGTGTATGGTAAAACAAGCAATATATACATTTGTATTTAATAAACTAAGGGTACATTCCACAACGGTTGAGACACATAACCGTTGTGATAGTTAATATATATTACAACGGTTGATACTCATAACCGTTGTGATAGTTAATATATATTACAACAGTTGAAATAACTAACCGTTGCAATATAACGCGCGCGCTTCCATAATACAACAACGGTTTCCAGACTGTTGTAGAAACAGCGAACTTACAACGACAATCTACATAAAAACGCCTTCGCCCGCGTCATTTTATGTCATTCCCAACCGTTGTTAAATGAGTTTTTTGTAGTAGTGTTGTAGTGGTTTGGCTTTGCTGGCCTCCTCTTGGGTGGAGTTTTGTGTGTTCAATTTTAGTACACTTGATGCTCTTGATCTGCTCTTCTATTAGAAAAAAAGCATAGAGTAAAGGGCAATAATCTGATGGAAAAATAAACTCTCAATCAAACCAATTAACCACTAAATACCACACGTGAGACCTAAAATTTATTTTGGGTTTCCTAATACTACTATCAATCCTCCTTGATATACTCCTCTTATAAGTTAAGTCATAAGTTCTTCTACCAACTTGAGGTCCCACAAAAACAAAGACCTCCTAAATTTAAGGTTAAAATTCATTTTTGATCATTTTTTCTTATTTTAGATTTTAAGCTGATCCTAGATGTTTACTACTAATAATATAAATTTAAAGAGGGTATGTTTTTGTCCCTGATAGACAAAAAATTTGTAACAAGTTATTTTATTGAAAATTTTAGTAACTTAAAGATATCCATAATGAATATGATGTCACAAAACATTAGTGAAGAATTTACAATTCTCTCACAATTGGTGCAAAATAAATCATTTTTTTGTTAGTAGTTAAAGAGAAAATTATAAATACCTCATTAATTACGAGATATTAATTTCGTAACAAATCTATGACAAATTCTTTTTATGTCATTAAATTAAAAGACTATGATTCAGTTATATTTATTTTCATCACTAATTAGTAAGAATATAATCTAGTTTAGTCTAAGATGTCTTCTTCGCATGTTTTTTTGTTTATCTTTATGTTTTACTTGCCTTCTTTAATGCTTTCTCTATTGCTATAAACATTCATATTTTATCTCTTTTGTGGCACTCTTATGTTGTGGTATGGATTAGATACTTTGATTGCAAACCTTGAGAGAAAATTCTCTATCCGAGTCTAGAGTGCAAATTTGAGATATGATAGGTTGAGTAGTATGGGCTTCAGAGAAGCTGTTCTCGTAAGAGTCGATACGAGAACCTCACTTAGAGTAGATTTTATTGAGAATATTGACGACCGTCAAGCTGTTGGCGTAAGCAATCAATGTTTTTATTGGGATCCATGACTCTAAGGACCTTTGTAGAACCTTAAACTTTTGCCCTACTAGGATTGATGGTCACGTAGTGCAGGTGTTTAAGAAGCTTTTCTCATGTGGGTCGGTACAAAAATTTCACTCAAAATAAACTTTTTTGATGGAGTTGTCGCCGGAGAATGACTGACATACGAAACAAACTGTCCAAGAAGTCCATAATACACTAAAACTTTGTAACCAGTTATTTTATTGAAAAATTTAATAACTTAAAGTTATCCATAATGAATATCAATGTCGCAAAATATTAGTGTAGAATTTATAATTCTCTCACAATTGGTCCAAAATGATCATTTTTTCTTGTAGTAAAAGAGAGAATTATAAATACCTCATTAAATTATGTTTATGGCATTAAATTTAAAGAATATGATTTAGTTATGTTTATTTTCATCACTAATTTGTAAGAACATTTGTAATATTTTTTGAGTAGAGAATAGTTTTTATAAGTTTTTATTGTTTTTATAGATATGTTTAAATGAAAAGAATAAGTAGAAAAAAATGATCATTTTAAATTTTTAAAGTAGAGAATAGTTTATGTAGTTTTTTTTGCATGAAAATAAATGACATAAAATAAAATGAAGATTTCGTCATTACATATTTATCATGCATATTCATAGGTCGGTAATATTCTCCTTTACTTAGTTATTAATATTATTATTTGTTTCTTTCATTGGTATATCATGTCAAACTCACTACAAAAAAATGGATAAATTATAGCGATTAAATTTAGAAGATTGTCGTGGTTTTAGTGATCACATTTACATAAACGACGTTTTATAAAACGCCATGACTTCGGTCCAAAAATATTAGTCGGAACTATACCATGGTATGGCGGTTTTTCGTTGAAAGTAATGGCGGTTTAGAAGGCCATATTTTTCAAAAAATTAATATAATGACTTATATCGATTGTAACCGCCTTAATATACTCAAAATTTTGTAGTCTAAAACCGACACAGTACACTACCACTAATAGTTCAATATGATTTAAATATTTTATTTTTAATTAATTTTTGTAACAAAGTTGTTGAATACATTATTAAAATATTTAATTGACAAAAGATTAATATATATATATATATATATATATATATATATATATATATATATATATATATTTAAATCAGGAAGGACTCTTTATTTGAGTTTAGAGTGAAAACTTGAGATATGAGAGATTGAGTAGTACTGGCTCCCGTGAAGCTGTTCTTGTAAGAGTCGATACGAGAACCTCACTTAGAGTAGATTCTATTGAAAATATTGACGACCGTCAAGCTGTTGGCCTAAGCGATCAATGTTTTCATTGGGATCCAGGACTCTAAGGACCTTTGTAGAACCTCGAACCTTTGGCCTACATGGATTGATGGTCACGTAGTGCAGGTCCCCGAGAAGCTTTTCTCGTGTGGGTCGGTACGAAGATCTCAATCAGAATAGACATTCTTAACGGAGTTGTTGCCTGGCAATGACTCACATATGCAACAATCAGTCAAGGAAATCAATGACACTGAGACCATTGTCTTGAACCCACTGTCAATGGTCACGTAGTGTGGGTCTCCGAGAAGCTTTTCTCGCGTGGGCCGTTACGAAGACCTCACCCAGAATAGATTTATATGATGGGGTTGTAAACCGGCATGCTTCTATCGTGCGTGATAAATAGTCATATGCATCCATGACTTTGGGCTTCCTGTTTAACCTTAGATCCTACCTGGTGATATCCCTGTTTAGGAAAGGAATTAGACTTATCCTTCATCCATACCTCAGACGTTTGAGACCCTTCACCTGCATAATTCATGAGATATCATTGCATCCATTTACATACCTTTGCATTCCTTGATGCATACATTCAAGTTATCAAGAAGCTTATTTTCATCCGTTCTCATCTTCAGATTTGTTGAGCTACGGTCAAGCTAATTCCTCAACACAAGTACGGAACCAGAGCCAACGTCAAAAGAAGAATGGATGATCAAGAGCAAAATAACGAATGAGTTAGGGAAGACATTGATGATTTGAAAAGCAGTGTGAGCAAGATCATGGAAATGTTACAAGCTTTGACTGCTAGGGAAACTCAACCTCAGAGGATTGACCATGTGCCTCAGACACCAGTTACTACTTGACCAGAATTTGGTCTACCACGGAATTACTCTCCACCATTTGAAAACACTACAAGGGTTGACTTATCTGTACTGCTAGTATTCCAAGCCTCAGTAATCACTGAATCTCCACCCGTCGTGCATATTGTTGCTCAAGTTGCTTACAAATATCCTTCATTGGTGTACCATGCTGCTGGTCCATAATCTAAAACTCAGGGAGAAGGTGGAGATATTGATTAAATTAGAGAGCAATGCCAAACTCTAGATAAGAGGTTAAGAGCCATGGCAAGATATGATGTCTTTGGTGTTCCTACCAGTCCACCTTCTAGAGGATACTTCATGGTCAAATAAAGAGTGAGTAGTACCGCCTCCCGAGCATTCAAAGTTGATATCTCAATGATGATGTTGTAGTGTGGTTATGCGTTCACGATCAGGTATCTCACCTTGATGCTTTTTGCATTGCTTCCACTTCCAAAGATGGTTTTGATAGGAAAGTGTCCTAGTTCTTTAACTTGCTCCCCGGAGACTCCGACTAAGTGCCCTCGAAATGTAGCAACTCGATCGTGTCCATGTTCATTCCTTTGAAAGCAACCCAGTATAATATGTCGATCGAATTGCATGGGTCGATCAACTCCCTCTTGAAACTACAATCATGAATTTGTAGCTTTTTGACCATGGGTCATTTTCGGGCACCGCCACTCCTTTAGAGTCTTATCTTCAGAACTCAATGACAATCGTTTTTCTCATACTAATACCTATGATTTAGTTTTAAGTGAAATAACCTTGATGCAAACATAAATTAGGTGTTACCTTTTATCATATTGTATTTTAGTATGGTAATATTATTGCTGCAATGTCATTGATTATAAACTAAATGACATTTGCATTAAAAGGTATGAATACGTATGTAACTATGTTGAATCAATGAAAGTCGGTTGTGTCAAATGACACTTCAGTACGTAGCTCTAAAGAATACATATGTTTCAAGTTGCATGCTATCTTCAACTTTATACACATATGTGTTATATAATAAATGAAAAATAAAGTAACATGTACTGATGAACATGTACATGAAGATGTCAATTTAGTGATATGGAGAAACACTTGCAATGTTTATGAGTCATGTAAAAGAAAAATTATATGGCACTCATGCCACCTTACCTTAACAATAGGTTAATTTATTTTAAAAGAACAATTATACTCATCATTTATATCTTAGCAAGAATTATTGTTAGTTTGTTTCTTCTTGAAAATGAAAAACTTTGGTTTATGTTATCTTAAAGATTGAGATATGAGGATGATTTAACTCAAATTTATGTGAGGTTATAACAGTTATAGTTAGAGCTTCCAAACCCTTCTTTATTTAGATTAGTTCAAACTGCTTCATGCTAATTAATACTCGTCTTAATTTTTCTAGGGATTTAAAATTTTGGGTCTGTTTTGTCTTAGAAGTTTTTTGTATTTATTTTTGTTTTGGTTCAAAATTAAGTTACAAAATATTATGTTTTGACTAAATTTACCACTCTAAACCAATGATGGTCCACACAAATTTTAACTAGCCTTCAATTTCACTAGTCTGTTACTTGAATATCCATTAACTGGTGAAACTTACTGGTATTTTTGGCTTAAATTCGGCTTAAATTCCTAGCCTTAGGGCTAGGGGCCTTGGTATTAGTTGTTTTTCATCTAGTTTGTTGGGTGTTTTTGCTGAAGTTTTCTGCGTGTTTATTATGGCTTGGACTAAGGTTACTAGGAAGAAATTCGTAACCAACTCGGTGAGAGGATCAATTTGGAAAGAGAATGGTGGGAAGGGTGCTATTGGGGGAGAACTAGTTACTACATTCTTTTTTACTGAATTCCCCATCAACTTGGATGCTAGAGACATGTTCGAAGAGTTCAAAGTTTACGGCGTGATATCCGAAGTGTACATACCAGCAAGATTGGACATAAGAGGAAAAAGATTTGGTTTTGCAAAGCTTAGGAAGATTCATGATTCTAGGATTATGGCAGCGAAGTGGGATAGCATTGAAATCAATGGCAAGAAAATATTTGTGAATTTACCCAAATATTCTCGAAGACAGGAAGGTAGAAAGGTGGAGGTAGGAAGACGGATGGAGAGCAGAGAGGGATTGGTAACTAAGAAGGGTTCTAAAACAGTGGATTCTAATCAGTCTTATGTTCAGATTGTGAAGGGAGGTGGTTCTGCATCATGGAAAGAGTGTGGAATAGAAACAAAATATGGACTAATCCAGTTGGGTGTGGAGAAAGAAGATGCAGTAAGATTCGAGAAATCTGCGATCGGAACTTTGATGGAGGGAAGGGATCCGTTTAACATTCAAAATCTTCTCTATGAAGAGGGCTTTTTTAATATCAGGGCTATACCGTTAGGGGCCAATAAATGCCTTCTTGAGGATACTTTGGAGGGACAAATCGGGAACTTTCTATCAGAAGCTATGGAGTGGGATAGGTTGAGATTCAGTAATGTTATACCTTGGAGCCCTGAGGAGGTGATTACAGGAAGACTTATTTGGGTGATGTGCACTGGTCTCCCCTGCCATGCATGGAACTTAAACTCCTTTAAGAAACTCGCATCTATTTGTGTTACTTGCATTTGTTGTGATGAAATTACGAGCAAAAAAGAAAGGTTTGATGTGGTGTTGATTCGAATCAAAACTAATTGTGTAAGTATGCTGGATTATGTGGTCAATGTAGTGGTCAATTAGGATAACTTTATTGTTCACATGATGGAGGTATTTCGTGACTCAGAGTTTCCAAAATATAAACTATTCGAAGAAGATGGAAATTCCACAGATTCCGGTGACCAGGTGGGAGGTGAAGCTGGTGGGAGAGGTTCACCGGAAGAATCTGACAGCGATGAGGATTAAAAACCCAATGGAGAAAGCTTTGATAATGATGTTTCCTGTAACAGGGATGGGTCAACTATGGGAGATGGAATGTCAGAGGATATTTCATTTGTTGGTGAAAGTCTAGAAGGAGGGGAAGTGGGGAGCGCCGAACATCCTATTAATAATAATATATGTTTGCCTATGACTGACTTGGAAAAGGACAACGTGTTGGAAGATACAAACCCTAGTGCCAGATGTCAGAAGACTTTTCTGCAGAAAGAACATTTCATTGAAGTAGGTATGAAAGACAATAATAGGCTTTTTACTCCTACTAGGGAAAAGAGTACGAGAAAAGAAGTGGAGAAACCATTTGATTTGGTGGGCCTAAGTCCTAAGCCCATTGGTCGTGTAGTGTCCTCCGGTGTGTATCCTACACATATGTCCAATTCTAAAGTGGGCTTTAGCGCTAAGGTCTGTTAGCCCAAATACTTTAAAAAAATAGGGATTCTGGATATTTACAACAGAACCAAAATCCCTTTTGCTCCTTCCTATTTCGTAACTTTGCTTCACTCTTTAGAACCTTATCCTGTCAGTGATAAGATTGGCGGTGAAGATGTCGCTGCAATCCCTAATTCTGAAAATCCAGATGCATTAGAGGTTAATGGAGATAGGTGTGAGTCTGTTTCTTTATCAGATATTGCTAGAAGCAATTCGAGGCTAAAAAGGGTGCTCGACGATGTTCCGAGGAAAACTTGGAAATATTTGAAGAAGTTGGGAATTGATGGTGAAGATAAGGATGATGTGTTTACTAGTATTATTAGAAATCTGAAGAATGGAGATAAAGAAGAGTGGAGTAGAAAGAAGGGTGTGGAAATTCTTGAAAAATGAATATTGTTTCCTTCAATGTACGAGGATGTGGTAGTTTGCTTAAAAGGAAGAGAATTAATCAAATTTTCTCTAAGGGGCGGGCTGACCTTTGTTTGATTCAAGAAACCAAGATCCAGTCTATGGAGGATTCTGTTGTTAGAAGTTTGTGGAGTAAGGGGGAGTTTGAGTGCTATCTCTAGTTTCAAGGGCAAAGGATACTTAGGTATGAATTTTCTTTGGAAGGGAATTAATATCTATGTTATTAATGTTTATTCTCCTTGTGATATTGCTAATAAGAGGAGACTTTGGAGTGATCTTTTGAACCTTAAGTTGAATGTGCCTGTGGGAAAGTGGTTGATCAGAGGAGACTTTAACGTCGTTAAAGATGTTGCAGTGATCTGAAATGGCGGAGTTCAGTTTCTTTATCGACAGTATTAGACCCACTGATTTACCTATGGCATGGAGTAGATTCACGTGGATTAAACCTAATGGTAAGAGTAGAAGTAGAATTGATAGATTTCTGGTTGATGAAGATTTAATTGATTATTGGAAGATTAAGAATTAAGTGGTCGGTAATCGCGATATATCGGATCATCCGCCGTTGTGGATTAAATCCAACACAACAAACTAGGGACCTAAGCCTTTTAGATTTTTCAACTGCTGGTTTAAACATAAAGAATTTCATACATTTGACAAAAGTTGTTGGTCATCATTTGATTTCACAGGGTCTTATAGCTATGTGTTAGTGATAAAATTCAAGGCTTTGAAGGATAAACTTAAGTGGTGGAATAAGAACATATTCAGCTGGATTAATCTTAACATAAAGGAAGGGGTGGATTCTCTTAACAAATTTGAACACGAGATGGAGGGTTTCGACTGCAACTTGACGGATGAGATGTTTGATCAGGGATGCCAAGTGCATCAAGAAGTGTGGAAGAATTTACGAATTAAGGAAAACATAATTCACCAAAAGTCAAGGGCTAAATGGTTGAGTGACGGAGATTTGAACACTAAATATTTTCATGCTAAGTGGAAGAATCGTAACAGGAAAAACCATGTGTCTGGAGTGTGGGTGGACAGCGACTGGGTGGGGTAGCTTAATGCAGTGAAACAGGCAGCTAAATCGTTTTTTCAACAGAAGTTCACCTCCAGTTATTCCAGACGGCCTCTTTGGGATATGGGAGATATGGCTAGGTTGTCTGAGCACTACCACAAAAAAGACCTTAGACAGCGCTTTTTTTGCCCTTAGACAGCGCTTTTAAGCGCTGTATAAACCTGCGCTGCTATAGGTTTAGACAGCGCTTTGGGTAATACCAAAAGCGCTGTCTAAAGGGGGGTATATTTAATGAAAAGCGCTGTCTATGGTACCTTTAGACAGCGCTTTTTGACATTATAAGGTATACCTTAGACAATGCTTTTGGAAAAAGCGCTTTCTAAGCCTCACCTTTTTTGACATTTTTTTGGTATACCTTAGACAGCGCTTTCACCAAAAGCGCTGTCTAAGCCCTACCTTTTTTGACATTTTATTGGTATACCTTAGACAGCGCTTTCACTAAAAGCGCTGTCTAAGGTCAACCTTTTTGAACTTTTCTAGGTATACCTTAGACAGCGCTTTCTCCAGAAGCGCTGTCTAAGGTATAAGAAAAATTTTATATAAATTTTTTTAAACCACAATTTTTACCAGGTTTTTTCAACCAGAATTTTACCTGTTTTTCAACCAGCAATTTTTTTCAGAAATTGGCAATTCAAACCATTGGCAATTTACACCAAAATTATATATGCAAAACAATTGGCAATTCAAACCAATATATATATTTAAAATTACAAACCAAAATTATATATACACCTATTTATAATTACAAATCATTACATTTTTTCTACAAATGCACATATTACTTATACTAATACTTTTGCATCCAACCAAAGCATTGCTTCAAATCTACATTATAGGTCCTGAAAACACAAAGATTGTAATTCAATTAAAAGAATACATAAACAAAGTTACACATATTTAAATTCTCATCAATTAAAGTAAGAGTACAATATTATACCTTGTAAAATTCCGAGTTAGAAATTGAGAAATGAGCACACTTGCATTCTTCAAAGTACTACATAATAATATAACATAGTTTGATTTAGTTTTAACTGTTTTTTTGAAACGACGGACTCGGTATTCATCAGTAAATGAGCACACTTGCATTCATCAGTAAATGAGCACACTTGCATTCATCAGTAAATGGGATTTCAATCCATCTGCGTCAACCCTACCCACATAACAACAACCCAAGCAAGGACATTTTATTCGATTGAGCTCTTCAGCGTCAGCGTGTTGAACAGCAAACTTAACGAAATCCAATACCCCATTCTCGTACTCTTTGGACAATCGATCGACATCCATCCATTTTTTATCCATGGTTTTCCTACTTATTAAGGTCAACAAAATAACATTAATTCAACCATGTTAATCAAGAAATGAACAAGTTTGATAGTGTTTGATATGTAACTGGTTGAATTTCTTATGTTTTAGTGAAATGTTTATGTTCATTATATTTGTTTATTAACTCAACCATCTCAAATTCTAGAATTTTGAGGCTTCAAAAACAAGCTTTGAATTCTAAAATTCATAGGACATTTCCATCAATTGTAAGAGTTTTTTAGAAGATTTAAGAGGTGGAAAAAATAAAACTAAACTAAACTATTTCCATCAATTTTAACAAAACTCCATCAATTTTAAGAGTTTTTTAGAGTTTTTTAGAAGATTTCATCAAACATACTCATTCACTACAAAACTTCATTAACAAAACTTCAAACATACTCATTCACTACAAAACTTCATTAATAAAACAGTCCAACATAACTTCATTAACAAAACTCATCAAACATAATCATTACTTCAACATTGTAAAGCAACAAAACCCTACAACAACAATGTAAAGCAACAAAACCCTATTCTTCACAACAACGACATACCTTTAACGACGGTAACAACGACAATGCAAGAACGAAATGTATCAAAGAGCAGAAAGAGAAACGAACGACGACGGCAATGAGCAGAAACGAAAACGACGGCAGTGAGCAGAAACGGATGGACGGCAATGCAACGACGGCAACAACGAACGAAGACACGGTGGAGGACGGTTGACGGTGAAGGTTTTTCGTTCGCAAGGGTTTTGAGCTCTGTTCGCTAGCAGGGGAGAAGAAAGAGCGGAAATATGAAAATGAATACTAACTATTCATATATTTTAATTTAATTAGACCTTAGACAGCGCTTGTCATAAAAGCGCTTTCTAAGGTGGATCTTAGACAGCGCTTTTAAAAGCGCTTTCTAAGGTTAGCCTTAGACAACGCTTTTGATTTTATTTTTTTTTAATTTTTAAGACCTTAGACAGCGCTTTTAATGAAAGCGCTGTCTAATATTTTCCTTTAATTTTTTTTTTAAATTAATAAAACTTTAGAAAGCGCTTTTTACGGAAGCGCTGTCTAAGGTCTTATATTTTTTTAAATTTATAAGATCTTAGAAAGCGCTTTTAACTAAAGCGTTGTCTAATATTTTCCATTAAATTTTTTTTTTTAATTTATAAGACCTTATAAAGCGCTTTTGACCAAAGCGCTGTCTAAGGTCTTATATTTTTTGCGCTTTTATTTTTTTAAATGAATAGATTCCTTGTTTTTAACTTATAGCAGCGCTTTTGTATTAAAGCGCTGTCTAAGGTGCGATGTTATAACTTACTTTTGTTGTAGTGGAGGCGGATAAATTGTTCCTTGAATCTGATTTCTCCTACGAGAAAGTTCATTAGGCGGTTCTTCAATGCAACGTTAATAAGTTTCCTAGAGTCGACGGATTTAATTTCAATTTCATAAAGAACTGTTGGGAAATAATTGGAACTGATGTTTCAAATTGTGTGCTTGAATTCTTTAGGACTGGAAAGTTTCCTAAAGTGTTCGCTTCGTCTTTCATCTCGCACATTCCTAAGATCGATAACCCTTTGAATTTTGGAGAATACAGACCTATAAGTTTGATTAGTTGTATTCTTAAGATCATCTCCAAAATGATGGCCTCTAGGTTGAGTAAGGTCATTGGTAGCTTAATTTCACCGTCTCAAACGACTTTCATATCCGGCAGACAAATGTTGGATGGTATTCTTGTTGCCAACGAATCGATTGATTGGGCTCGAAGAAAGAAAAGGAAATGTTTGATGTTCAAAGTCGATTTCGCACAGGCTTACGACTGTGTCGAATGGGATTTCTTGTATATTATGCTCTTGAAGATGGGGTTTGGTAATAATTGGCTGAAGTGGATTAAAGGTCCCATGTATGACAGCTATCTCTCGGTTCTGATAAACGGCAGCCCCTCGTTAGATTTCAAAGCTTCGAGAGGTCTAAAGCAAGGGGATCCCCTGTCCCTGTTCCTATTTAAGATTGTTTCTAAAGGTCTGGCACAGTTGGTTCGTAGGGCGTCTGATTTGAATATGTATTTTGCATTCAGGTTCTGAGATGCAGCTGCTGTTAGTATCCTGCAATTCGCAGATGATACTCTTCTTATATGCGACAGTGCTATTTATAACCATTGGGCGATGAAATCAATTTTAAGGGGGTTCGAGCTTCTATATGGTTTGAGAATAATTTTTGTGAAAAGTAGTTTATTCGGTATTGGATTGGATGAAGCATTCATGTCTGCTGCGGAAGAATTTATGCACTGTCATACGAGGTCGATTCCTTTTAAGTTCCTTGGGATTGAAATAGGAGGCAATCACAGAAGATTGTCCTTTTGGAACCCAATTCTCAGTTGCATTAAAGCAAAGCACTCCTCTTGGATTAGTCGTAACCTTTCGATAGGTGAACGTGTTACTCTTATTAACTCTGCTCTATCGAATCTGCCAATACATTACTTCTCATTTTATAAGGCTCCTCCTTTGATTATTAAGAAGATAATAGCAATTCAGCGCAACTTTCTTTGGGCAGATGCGTCGGGGAAGAAGTCAATACCTTGGGTGTGTTGGGATTCAATATGCAAACCTAAGAATAAAGGAGGTCTCGGTATCAAGCATGTTGGACGATTTAATACTGCTCTTTTGGCTAAATGGTTTTGGAAATTCTGTCAAGGCGGTTCAGAGTTATGGTGGTCCATCCTTAGAGACAGGTATGGAGATTTGCGTCGTAAAGCTATAGACTCTAATGTTGCTGATAGTTCAATGTATAAGCAGAATTTGGACTCTGTTTGGATTCGTGACATTATAGCTGCGGGGTATACAAAAACATCTGCAACATTTGCGGATTATATCGGATGCAAGGTTGGGAGGGCTAATTCAGCCTTCTTTTGGAATGTCCAATGGCTGGGAAATACAAAGTTCAGTGATCTGTTCCCAAATTTGTTCCATGCTGCTTTAGACAAATGGAAACTGGTGCAGGATTTTGGCTTATGGGAGGAAGGCATATGGAGATGGAACATTGTTAACACTGATTTTGGTCAATTTTCGTCAAGAGATGCTGAGTTGGAGGAATTGTTCAATGTGCTGCGACAAGTGTCTTTGGCTAACGATGTCGAGGACAGATGGTATTGGAAACCTGACCCCATTCACGGTTTTTCGTTTAGGTCTTTCTATGACGCGGTTTCTGATACGGGAGGTTATTTGATTCAACCGTTATCTAGTGTGCTGGATTTTTTCTGGAAATCGTTCGTCTCCTTGAAAGTCAAAATATTCGCTTGGCGTCTTGTCCTTAACCGTCTTCCAACGCAGGATAACTTGGTGAAAAGAGGGGTCATAACCAACATCCATGAAAAGGTTTGTGTCTTTTTCTTTTCTAATTCCGAGGATGTTGCGCAATTATTATGGTTTTGCAATAAGACCCGCCTAATTTGGTAGAAGTTATGCGAATGGATGAACATTGAGCCTTTTACGGAAACGGATTGTTGTAGACACTTCTTGAACTGGATTGCAAGACTAAGAGGCTCCAGTTCGGGTGAGTCTGTTGCCTCTCTGTGGTTGATTTCCACTTGGAGAATCTGGAGAAGTCAGAATATTATAGTTTCTAACGACGAGATATGTAGCGTAGTAAATATATTCCATGGAATTCTGGCTTCTTCTTGGAAGTGGTTGGTTACCGGCGAATATGGAAGGATTAATTGTTGCTTATACGAGTGGTCGAAATTTCGTCTTGATTTTATTTAATATTGAAGGGGGGGGGAGGGGGGGGGGGCGCTGCTTGTGTATTTTAAGTCTGCTTCTGTTTTGTTTTGGACTGGTTTAAGCTATTGCTAGCTTTGGTTGTATGTATTATTTTGGGTGAGAGACCCTCTTAATCTCTCACTATCAATGAAGTTTTCCTATAAAAAAAATAATTAAGTTACAAAATTGATTACATGACTATTGAAATAAGGTTTGTTTAGTGTATGGCTCTTATGTTTATTTCTTTGAATTGCAAATACTTTACTCTATTAATTTTCCTAATTGGGTTTTCTATTGTTTTTTTCCAGCATGGTTATATGCACAATCTGCTGCTATAACTCTTGTTGTTTTTAAGGTTTGTTTGGTGTATCTTTCCATTTGAATCTTTTTATAACAACATGTTTGGTTTCAATTATTTTAGTCTTTATTACATGAATTCTATAAATTCATTTACACTTTGAAGAGCTTTCTAGATAAGCGCGACATTGGCTGTAGTTGACAAAAAAAAAGACATGATTGCCTACAGTACAAAAGTATAACAATTGTTATGGAAAAGAATATGGGGTCTAGTATGAGAGTTGTTTAGTTAAGAGTAGAAAACAGAGATATCTATAAAGTAAAATTAAGATATACATATACCATTACACGTGTAATCTTATTGTATTTGTATTTTTAGAAACTGCATGAGCTATAATATATGCTTTTCTTTTGATTAAATAAATTAGTTTGTAAATTATTTTTTTGATCAGTTTATTTTTTCTTAAAAAAGTGACATTTATGGCAGTTGAAAGTGCCACTATTTTCAATCCGAAACCACCTTTTTTACTTATGTTTAAAATGGTGGTTAGCACGACATTTAATTACAAACCGTCATTATTTTCCTAGCAGCGGCCAAATTTAAGGCGTTTTATAAAATGCCGTTTTTGTTAATTATGGCGGCTAAAACCACCACAAACCTCCTAATGTAACTGTTGTAATTAACACAATTTTTTGTAGTTGTTGATCACCGTGAGATGGGACCATTTGACGAGATAGTGATATACTTTAGATGGTTGACCTGCTCCTAATATTTTCGAGCGCGTCATGCGGCGACACTCAGACCATTCACAAACACCTTAATTTCTTTGTTTCTCCTGCCTTGACACGTAGACAGATTGATGACATGTTTGGTGATTATGAGATTCATCTCGTATCTGAGGAGGCACAAAGTAACATAGCTGAGAACGGCTAGAGCTATATCAAAGGGTACATCAGATGGTTCTCCAGGGTGTCACATCCGTATTTGGTGCATGCTGGTCTTGCAGATCCGCCGAGGGCAGCTGAGAACGGCTAGAGCTATATTGAAGGGTACATCAGATGGTTCTCCAGGGTGTCACATTCGTATTTGGTGCATGCTGGTCTTGGAGATCCGCCGAGGACAGCTCATCAAGAAAAACTAGAGGAGGAGCAGACACAACTAGATCATACTGAGGATGTCTTGCCTAGATGTCATCACATAGTGGAGATTGCGCAGGCAGACCTTGACACTAGTATCGATCGTTCCTGATGGGTCTGATGTGAGGTAGGTCCTAAATGCCATCATGATAGAGGTACGACGGACATTGATGTATCGAAGATAGCGCAGGAGGACGGGGAGAGATTGATGGCCGATAATGTAGAAGAGGCAGAGGAGGTAGTGGAGAAGTAGTCAGATATACACAATACTTCATTAGTATATAGTAGTAGTACAATGATGTGTATTTTATTTTGACACAATGCTACTTTATTGGTCTCGATTGTATGACATTTTTGAAATTTATCGGTCTATTATTTATATATGGCATTTTTGGACCATCTCAATTATGTACGTATATTCCTGTGTTTCGATCGTATGGTATGGGTTAAATATGCATCTAAATACATGTAAGCAAAACATGACATGAATGGTAGTGTTCAAATACGTAATGGAGATACATCTCCGTAAAATTCACAAAGATGCATCTTCGGTACAATTCACATGTATAATGTCTTCTTAGTGTGATTCATAGTATGCTTTAAATTGTTACAAAGATGCATATTCAAAATATTTAAAAGTTCATTCGAAATTTGGTGCTTCCGGAGATGCATCACTAGAGCATTTCAACATTCATTCAGAATTTAATGCGTTTGAAGATTTTTTTTTATAAGCAAGTTTTCATTCAAAAGAGTACTAGGGATACCCTAACCCACGCTTACAAAAAGAGAGGGCCAAACCGAAAAAAAAAACGAAAGAAATCCAAACCAACTATGGATACAACATACTGCCCACAGTATCCTGGCAGAAACCATAGAAATCACAGTCGAGGTAAGAATTATCCCCCGCGAAATTAAAAACCATTTAAATAATTTTACGTATTGGTTAAGAAACATAAAATATAGATTAAAAAATCATCCTTAGTTATGTACAAAGAAAAACCAACATGAAGGCGACAATTTGGCAAAAAAGCCATAGCACAAAAATAAGGTTGTACCTAAACAAGCCAATTGTCGTTCAAGCTTTTTTGGATTTTTTAAATAATTTTTTGTTTTGATTTAAAATAAGTCACTTTTAATACTATCAAATCATTAATATTTGATTTTGACCAAATACATTTTATTTGGTTACTTTAGGAAAAAAATAATTTCATTATTTATTTTTGAATTTTTCTTTAACGGTCAAAATAATAATTTGTATTATAATTTATACCTTATTTTGCTTAAAAACTTACGCTAAACTAATTAACTTATACCTTATTTTGCTTTGACTGAATTTTTCATATATTAATTCTTTTCAATAGAAAATGATTTTATCAATATTTAGATATTTTATATTTTCAAGCTTTTATATTTTTAGTTTATCATTCACTATATTCACTATATAAAGAGTCACATATTCACTATATTCACCAAATAATTTATAAACAAAGGAGAGATTTTTTTTCATTTTGATTCTCTTTCATTTCTTAGAATGAGTAACAACAATGATGAGAACGCTGTTAATGGGCGAGAACTGGCCTACCTCCTTAGAGACAATATAAATGTGAGTGTTAGGCAATATTTTTAGGTATATATATAAAAGTTTCTATGACTAATTCTACTTGTCTCTCTTGCTACATGAAATAGAATAAAGTACGAGATTTTCGATCTATGTGTCATGATATGATTAGAACAAATGCGGAAATTACACCAACTGAGGTATTTATTCTTATATCCTTCGTTTACACCTAATTATTTTCATAAACATATCACTTTGAAATTGTGTAAAAATGTTGAAGCATGAAGATAAAAAAGAAAATGGGGACTAAAAAAATTATGTTTTTTGTTCTATACACTATAGATAATTGAAAACCATTTCAATTTTTTTTTGTCTTCAATAATGTGTCACTATTTAATACATTTATAATTATTTATGAATACAGTTGAGTAATTAAAATTATTTTGTTTTTGTTTTTATCATTGTAAATGATGATCTTATATGATAGGAATTGGCTAGACGTGGAAAGCCATTGACAACGATAATGCTGAAAAGGAAAATATTTTCTTTTTCATTTCCTATAGATTTCAACGTTTTATGTTTCTCCGGTATAGACAATATGTTGTCTAATCTTAAACAATGGGAAGTTCAATGTCGAAAAAAAAATGCAAGAATATGCGATACGGTAAAAAAAACTTATTTTCGTTTGGTACTTTTTGTTGTCTTGTTGAATTATAATTTTTCATTTTTTTTCTTTGATCTGAATATTTTTATATCTGCTTATTTTATACATGGTACGTAAGTATTTATGAATATAAGACCACTGATTTGTTTATATTTTGTTTTTTGAAGTACTATATTCATAACGTTATCACTGGTGGTAAAAAATTACGATCGGTTACGGAAGTTGTAAATTGCTTACTCCCGGAAGGATATGCCAAGTTACAATCAAGGAAAAGAAAGAGAAAGGTTGTGAATAAAAATATAATATATAATTTTTTTGTTGCATTATTTATAAATTATATTTTAAACAATTTTATCCGTATTTTATTTATAATATCCTAATTTTAATTTTTCTAATAATTATTAGGACGAAGAGGTTGATAATGAAGTTTATATTGAAAGAGAGGCTAAGGATGAAAATGATTGTAAAGTTTTAAGTGATGATTTCCTTCTTTCTAATGTCTTTGTTCCTAGGAAGAAGAGAACATACAAAAAGAGGGTGATGCATCAAAATTTAATTAAATTTTAAGGTTGTTACATAGATTTTTTTTTACATAATTTTGACTGCGTATTTTATCTTGATTCAATATTTTTAGGTTAAAAATGAAAAACATGCTGAAATCGTGGCTAAGGATGAAAACAGTCTTGAAGTTAGGAGTGATGATTTACTTTTTTCTAATGCTTATCTACCTAGGAAGAAGAGAACCTGTAAAAAGAGAGTAAGGCATTAAACATTTTTTAATATTACTATTGCTACATAAATTTTCTTACATAATTTTTACTGCCTATTTTATATTGTTTATTATTTATAGGTTCGAAAAGAAAAACACTTTGAAAGCTCTCAAAGCTCTTCAACATTTCATCCTATGATTGAAAACAAGGTGAACAATTCCAAATCTGAAAATATTTCTCCTCCTATAGTCTTCAAGGTCAGAGGAAACAACTTTCAAACTGAAAATATTGTTTGTCCTTCGCAAATTGAGAACAACGAAAAAAATTCAAAATCTGATTATATTTCTGGTTCCCTAATGTCAGAGGATAAAGAGAACAATTCAGAAATGGAAAATTATGCTTGTCCCCAAAGAATGGAGAACATAGAAAATATTTTGGAAGTGGGAGATATTTCAATAAAAACATTGCTAACCTCGCAAGAAGTTCAGGACGGATCTTTGTTATGTATTCATGAAGTGCAACTTGTTGATCATGTCAATCAAGAAGTATTGGAAAATATGTTAAAAGAATATGATGATAATAATTTGACTTTAACGGAGGACAATAATAACTATGAAATCTTGCTTGAGATTACCGATGATTTTTCTGAGTATGATGATCTCATAGCGAGCTTCCTTAAATAAGAGGATTTCTTAACACACCACCAATGTTTCTTATACACCACGTGAAATTTCCATTTTGCCCCCAGATTCCGGATGTGCACATCCGGACGCACCGTTTTTTCAAAAAACGCTGATGTGTTCCGGATGTGCACATCCGGAAGCAGGAATAGCTTTATTTTTAACAAATACGGATTTGCAGATCCGGAAAAAAGTGTAACTTAATTTTTTTTTCTTAAAAATCGGTTTTGTCGGTCGGTCGCAAACGTTAATATATCAACGCAAGTCAATATACATTTGAATAGAAAACTTTGTTCTCCGTATCTGTACAATAGAAAACTTTGTTCTCCGTATCTGTACAATAGAAAACTTTGTTCTCTGTATCTGTACAATAGAAAACTTTGTTCTCCGTATCTGTACAATAGAAAACTTTGTTCTCTGTATCTCTACAATAGAAAACTTTGTTCTCCGTATCTGTACAATAGAAAATTTTGTTCTCTGTATCTGTACAATAGAAAACTTTGTTCTCCGTATTTGTACAATAGAAAACTTTGTTCTCTGTATCTATACAATATAAAACTTTGTTCTCCGTATCTGGACTGACTTTGGGTCACAGTTCCTCCTGCTTATTATGCACACTTGCTAGCTTTCCGCGCTCGATACTACATAAGTGAAGTAGAACATTCTGATTCTGGTTCTGCAAGTGGTAATAGGAGTGCCACCAACTTTGTGTAGACTCTGCTGCCATAAGTAATGTGGCTGGTGCACAAGTAGCAGTAATGTCATCAGAAGTTATAACAAACTCTAGGGTTGAAGTCTCTCAGTCAACATAATGGTTGTCTTCGGCATTTCAATAAGTAATGTGGCTGGTGCACCAGTAGCAGTAATGTCATCAGAAGTTATACCAAACTCTAGGGTTGGAGTCTCTCCGTTAACATAATGGTTGTCTTCGGCATTTTAATAAGTAATGTGGCTGGTGCACCAGTCGCATAATGTCATCAGAAGTTATAACAAACTCTAGGGTTATAACTTCTGATGACATTTGCGACTAGCCGACAAAACAGATTTGTAAAAACAAATTACGCTTTTTTCCGGATCTGAAGATTCGGAATTTAAAAAAATAATGCTATAATATGTTTTCGGATGTGCACATCCGGAATGCATCAGCGTTTTTTAAAAATTTGGTGCGTCCGGATGTGCACATCCGGAATCTGGGGGCAAAATAGAAATTTCACGTGGTGTATAAGAAACTTGAGTGGTGTATTAAGAAATGGTCTTAAATAATTGTTAAGTTCATTTTATTTTACTTTAAGTTGTAAATAATCATCAATATCAAATAAAGGATGATATATTATTATTCGTATTAAGCTTCTATGAATGTGGTTTTGTTCATTCTTTTTAAGTTGTCTTTCATAGTTTGATAATGAGACATTTGATAATTGAAATGATTATAGAGTCTAAAAAGAGATGCATCTTTACATATATTTTATAAGTTTCAGTCATAAAGAAAATAATTGTTAAAAATTTAATTTTCAATCGAACACTAAATTATTAGACTTCTTTTATATTATATTTTTAATTTTGACAAGCAACCACTTGAAATGTCAATTTTAAATATAATTCTCTCTGGATGAGAGATTTATTATCAGTTAGATATTCGACGAACGAGAATAGTTTTACTGACTGTATTTCCTGTGCTGTTGGCAATGGCTGCACTGCATTTTTCTAGATGGCGCAATGGTTGGGGTCGACTCCTCTTTGTGTTTCTTTTCCTCAGTTGTTCGAAGCTGCAGACCTTAAATGGTGCACTATCAAGGATATGGGGAAATGAGACCAAGGTATTTGGAAGTCGCATCCCTCCATGACAACTAATTTGTTTGTTGCATACCCAAACCGTGAAGCTGATTTTCATGATCTAAAGAATATGTTGGATGGTGTTAACATGGATAACGATAAGGAATATGCATGGTCTTGGAAATTAGATGCCAGTGAAGAATTTACTGTTAAATCTTTTTATGACCACATTGTAAGTGGTAATTTGGAAAGATTGGAGGAACCTCTAGCGTCGGCCATTGATATTCTTTGGAAGATCTTAATTCCGATGAAAGTAAAAATCTTCGCATGGCGTTTGTTTCTTGATAGATTGCCCTCTCGTTTGAATCTTGTGAAGAGAGGAATAATTGGGAATGTCCATGAGAAGGTTTGTGTTTTGTGTTTCAACGAGTTGGAAGATGTATCTCATCTCTTTTGTAGTTGTCCTAAATCCTTATAACTTTGGAGGAAGGTGTGCGATTGGATGGATATAAAAGAGTTTAGCAAACCGGACTGTTGTAGGCATGTTATGTCGTAGTTCGTTAAATTGAGTGGTAGAGGTAGAAAGGATTTGATTGCTTCTATTTGGTTCATTACTTGTTGGAATCTTTGGAAGGTTAGGAATGATATTATTTTCAACGATGAGGTCGGTAATGTCGATAATATCTATCCTAAAATTGATACTTCTTCCTGGAATTTATTGGCTATAGACAAGATGGGTAGGTGGGTGTGTAGTATTTATGAATGGAATAAATTTCCATTTAATTTTTTGCAAGGGCAGGGTGTCTAGATCATGACTTCTAGAGTTTTGTTTTGATAACCTTTGTTCCCCTTGGAGTTCTATTTGTATCCATTGGGGTAGGAGATCCCCTTAATCTCCTTTTATTGAATTATAGCTTATAAAAAAAAACTTTTGTATGTTACTAAAACGTTTTATCATTTTTATACAAAAAGTTAAATATTTTTCTCATTATTTATTGAAACTAATTTTTTACATTATTAAAAATATAAAAACCCAAAAATTCATTCCCTTATTCATCATGTCTGGGAACAACTTCCTTCCATAAAACTTTTAAAAATTCTTTTGTCTAGTCTTAACGACATATCTAAGACATCTCCTAACAACATTTAACCTCCGAACCCTAGTAAAATGTTTGCACAAGTCTTGAATTAGAAATCAAACATTTGTCATATCCTAATATCCCATCTCCCTCAACCTTGTATCATGGGAGATGGGTTCACAATCTCAATACCAAAAGAGGAATATCGGGCTGGCCTTAAAGCTCGTGAACATATACTACTATGAAAAATCCACTTAGCAACGGTTGAGAAAGACATATAATGACGCGGGCGAAGGCGTTGTTATGTAGATTGTTGTTGTAAGTTCGCCGTTTCTACAACAGTATGGAAACCGTTGTTGTATTCTGGAAGCGCGCGTTATATTGCAACAGTTAGATATTTCAACCGTTGTAATATCAATTAACTATCACAACGGTTATAAGTATCAACCGTTGTCATATATATATTAACTATCACAACGGTTATGTTTCTCAACCGTTGTGGAATGTACCCTTAGCTTATTAAATACAAATGTATATTGCTTGTTTTGCCATACACCTAATTAAAGAAATACAACCATTAAAATTGGTAAAGAACTATATAATCTGAAAATTAAACTGTTCTTGAAAACCAACTTAAACACACCACTGTTTTCCGAATTGCATCCATTTCATTCTGCACATTTTTTGTTCCTTAACATAAAATTTATGGTTCAATGGTCGGTTTCCTTCAATCCATCGATATCTTTTATTATAGTTTACCTCATCATCGCGATTTTATCTTTATAACAATCATGATCTTAACAACCACGATGATTAGTGACGACGATGAGGTAAAGTATCAGAAAAAATATCGATGAATTGAAGCAAACGGACCATTGGACCATAAATTTTATGTTAAGGAACATTAAATGTGCTGAATGAAATGAATGCAATTCGGAAAACATTGACATGATAAAGGTTGGTTTTCAAATACATCTTAATTTTCAGATTATAAGTTTCTATATCAATTTAACTGATTGCATTTTCAGTAAAATGATAGTGAGACAAACAATATACATAATATATAATAAACTAAATTTCATATAGAATATCATAATGAATTCATATATATGTACCTTATCAGAATGAATTCATATGTATGTACCACCATCATCATCACCATGTGAAACAAACCCTAAGAAGTGGGAAGCAATGAAGAAAATTAGTTAGTATTCAATTTAACTACATACAATATACATAGTATATATATAATAAACTAATGTTCTATATCAATTTAACTGATTTCATTTTCAATAAAAGGATAGTGAAACAAACAGTATACATAGTATATAATAAACTAAATTTCATATACAATATAAGAATGAATTCATATATATGTACCTTATCAGAATGAATTTATATATATATGTACCACCATCATCATCACCATGTGAAACAAACTCTAAGAAGTGGGAAGCAATGAAGAAAATTAGTTAGTATTCAAAACAAAACAACTAAAAGTTGAAACAAAACCCTAGGAAGTGGGACTGTACCATTACAATGAAGTTCACCTTGCTTGTGAAGCATTGAAGTCGAATCTGCACAAAATGAGAACAATCAACAAAAACAACATGAAGCAAATGAGATAATAGGAACTATCTAACAATATGTACATTATGCTTGCTACCGCCAGCATCATCACCATGTTCATCTAGTTTTAGATTCTGCAATAAGAAATACAAGGAGGAAGAAGCTTAAATCAAAAGCTTCATACTTCTTGTATTTCTTTTCGCGGATTCTATAAAAAGATGAAGTTTGCTGCCAAAAATGGGTGATAGGGTTTTGCTGTGAAGGAAACGGCGGTACTGTCAAAAATAGAAAGTTAATTCCTTTATATAGGTAAATATTTCACAACGGTTTTCTAAAATAACCATAATGATAAGTATATATATTATTTTAATAATATCACAACGGTTAGTTATATTAACCGTAGTGATAACCCTTCTAATTGGTACAAGGTTCGACTCCAGGAAACAACATTTTTCTATAACTACATAAAATAGAAAAATGTTGTTGCCTAGTATAAGGGGTATCGCTACGGTTATTATTACTAACCGTTGTAATATTATAACCCTTGCTCTTCCCGGAGTAGAGAACACTCTGGCCATAATGATTTAAAATTCTCTTTGTTTTCAAAAATATCGTTCCAGAATATCAACCATTTACAAGTTATCATCATTGCAAGCATTAAACTATCAGACTTTTCATCTTCAACCTCATCTATAAATAGACAACTTTACATTTCTTCATAATATATTCTTCGTAACAATGAGTACTTTTACAAATGAGAATGCTAGAATCACCAATGAGGAACGTCAGGCGCCAATAGAGGAGGTCCAACCAGCGGCCAGGGATGCCTTAAGGGTGAGGAAGGGTCAACTATGTAGTGATAACCTTCATGGTTGTGTCATTTGGCCGAAAGGGTCAACTATGTTAGACTGTTGTTGCCTTCAAAAGCAAGTTATCTCCTTTGTTGAACAATCTTGGTCGTTGGGGATTACTTCTCTTAAAAAAGGTTTTTACAAGTTTTCCTTTCCTTCTCTTGAAGATTTGAAGATGGTTAGAGAGAATGTAACCTGGAACTTGGAAATAGGTGATCTTAAATTGTTTCCTTGTCTAAAGATTTTATCCCTAACTTGCAACATGTTACTATTGCTCAAGTGTATCTTAGGTTATTGTTGGTTGCAGAATAGGGAAAGCAAGCAAAAATATTTATTTTCGGAAAGAATTCCCTCCGGGATTTATGTCGTGTCCACAGAGATCGGGTCGAGGGAAAGAATGCCATTCGACAATCTCTCCCGTTTATGAGTTTGGATTAAAATAGTTTCAAACAAGAAAACAGAAAAGTAAATATTAAAACAAAAAGAAATCATTCTTCAGAGAGAAAAACTCGTTCGGCAATGCATACAAATCACTCCTCACAAACTTAAACTTACCGACTAGTTATACTCCACCTACAATACTCCTCAATATCACCCAACATCGCTCACAACACAGGTTATGTCTAACGCAAAGTTGAGAAAACAACCGTGTTACTCTCTTCGTCACTCTCGCGAGCGAAGCCTCGAAACACGGAAGGCATTAAGCTTCGACGCCTATTGAAGATTGTTAGCCCTAAATCTATCTCTAGAATCCAGAAACTAACAGACAATCATCCCTAATCGAAATTTGCGACGGTTATCTCTAACGCACCCCAAACCCCGCGCATAAAGCAAAAATTAAAGACAATCACCAATAAAGATTTGTAAAGCAAGTTTTATACAACGCCATGGGCGACAAATATACATGAGTTCATAGCAAATACATATGCACAACCCAACAAGAAAGAATACACAAAGAGGAAGAGAAATGAACCAAACACTTCACGGATTGTCGGAGCCGATCGATGAGAAATCCACCTCGGATCATCCATATGCAAGCTTCCATGTTGTTTTCTAAGCTAATCTACTAAAAAAATGAAGTTTGATGGAGTTGGAGCAAGAATCCCCAAAACCATAACATAAAAAATGATGAAAAATGGCTAAAATAGGCAATTCTGACTTTCCAGGTTCGCCTAGCGAGTCCCCGTTCGCTAGGCGAACGTAAACTGCCTTTCTGTTGAGTTTTTTCACTATTCTGGAACTTTCTGTTCGCCCCGGTTCGCCTAGCGAACAAGCTAGCGAGTGTTCGCTACGGGGGCTCGCCTAGCGAGTATGACAGAAAACCAAAATTTGTTTTCTTCATAACTCTTGAACCGTAACTCCGATTGACACACTGTTTGAAGCGTTGGAAAGCTTATTCAATGCTCTTTATGAATATGGAAATATCCCATTGCTGGAACACCTACAAAAATAAATGAAAATCGATTAAACTCAATGATATTTACACGGTAACGCACTATACACCGAAAACGTAAAGTAAACGTATTTACACACAAAGTGAGTTTTATTCGCACGATATTTACCAAAAAGAATCGATAAGTGCAACAAAACATATATACAAAAATAGGTACAATTTGCACTTATCAAACTCTCCCCAACTTACCTACTTGTTTGTCCACAAACAAAAATCAAACAAACTTGAAAATGCAAAAGCGATATCCAATGAATGACGAATCAACAGGTTTTGAAAAACGAAAACGAATGAATGGTTCAAATGAAAAAGGTACACACAAAAAGTAAATACTTTCCACTAAACTGCAACGATAACATAGTCACGAAACAAAAGCAAAATACAAAAATCATGCCAAACATTCTAAAACAACACTAGTTCCAAAGGGAATCACACCTAGCAAAAATAATCATCGGTAGATGAAAAACACAAAATGAGGTTCTTTACACTCACACAACACTCATGCAAACAAAAGACTAAATTATGCATACATCCACAAATTCACATTGAAAATATAAAGGCAAGAATCACAAGGGCTTTTCAAGGTTGTAGCGTGGTCGGGTAAACAAACAAGGGGCAATTCCTAAAGCTAATCGAAACAAAAACTTGCCTAAACCTAAGGGAGTGATCAACTCACAAAAGTTCAAACACAAAATTTCAATCAAACTTCTTCTTTCATCCCAAGTGTTACACACAACACAATACTTATTTAACACAATTATTGCAACTCTTTTTGTTTCCTTTTTCAAGGATTTTTCTTTTTTCTTTCTTTTTCACTTTTTTCTTTTCTTTTCTTTGTCATATTTTTCTCTTTTTTTCTTTTCTTTTTCAATCCTAATAGAATCCAACCAATGAGTAAACAACCATTCTCTCCCCAACTTGAATTCAACCACATCATCATGTGAATACTCCCTACTTTCTAAGGCAAGGAAAAAATCCATACAACAACACATAGTTGAGGTCCAAGAAAAAACAAAATCCATTCAAAAATAAGTGAACTAAATACTCATTGACAAGCATTAAGTTCAAATAAAAACATGGATCAAAAAGCTCAAAGGGGTTACGAATTCTCACACACTCACAAGGTGAATTGACTATTTGGCTAAGGTAGTTGTGCTCAAAATGAAACAATTGCCTTGATCCTTTTCATGCATTCATAAACTCAACACAAACAAAAGATTCAACATAATAAAGTCCAGTTATAACAAGAATGTTGGTTCTCCGCGCATATATGAACAATAGAAGGCTACCTCACAAAAAGGTTGGGAACTAAAGTGATTCACAATAAGAACAAGTATATAAAAGAATGGATGGCATGGAAGTTTGTAAAATGCCTAAGTATCATGAATATGCTAAAGTATAGAAAGCGATAAATACATACCTCGGACGTGTACAAAACATAACAAGATCATTACCATACATCCGCAAGTTGAAACGAACCAACTTGGAAAATCACAACAGCATCCTCAAATAAGTCAATCAAAATCTGTGAGCAAACAACAACCAAAATCTTAGCAGCCTTCGCCTAGCGAAGGAATCATTCGCGATGCGAGCCTTCGCTACATCCTTCGCTCCAGCGAAGTTTGGGTGTTTTCAAAAGTGAAAGTTTCTGCCACCCCCTCGCTGGCACCTTCGCCTCGCGAACACATCAGCGAGCATTCGCTGGCTCCCTCGCCCAGCGAATTTACCCAGTTTTCCTACTGAAGGTTTTTGCATACTTTCTGCCACCCCCTCGTTGGCACCCTCGCCAACGTTCGCAAGGCGAACCTTCGCTGGTGACTTCGCCAGAACTCGCTTAGCGAGAACAAGAATTATTAATATAAACAAACGAAAAGAAAGGGAGAAATTTCATTAAACAAGTTGTAAAGTGAAGATTTGAGAAGTTTACGAAAAATCCGAGTACAACTTGTTTAATGAAAGTTCACCACCCAACCAAAGAAAATAATACAACATGCTTGTTTTACGTCGTAAGCTCGACGCCTTTACATTGCTTAGCTAGCAAACTCACTTCCTTCATGCCATAGTGATGCCTCACCGCGCAAACCTAAAGTAAGTGTCCTAACCAAACATATGAACAAACGGTTACGGGAACAAAATGTATACAACACTTGAACAAACATAATGGAAATAGACAATATATACGATATATACAAAACTCAAAAACAAAGAAACTATCGCAATGCGATTCAATATCAAAACCAATCCCCGGCAACAACGCCATTTTGTTGGTTGCAGAATAGGGCAAGCAAGCAAAAATATTTATTTTCGAAAAGAATTCCCTCCGAGATTTATCTCGTGTCCACAGAGATCGGTTCGAGGGAAAGAATGTCATTCGACAATCTCTCGCGTTTATGAGTTTGGATTAAAATAGTTTCAAACAAGAAAACAAAAAAGTAAATATTAAAACAAAAAGAAATCATTCTTCAGAGAGAAAAACTCGTCCGGCAATGCATACAAATCACTCCTCACAAACTTAAACTTACCGACCAGTTATACTCCACCTACAATACTCCTCAATATCACCCAGCATCGCTCACAACACAGGTTATGTCTAACGCAAAGTTGAGAAAACAACCGTGTTACTCTCTTCGTCACTCTCGCGAGCGAAGCCTCGAAACACGGAAGGCATTAAGCTTCGACGTCTATTGAAGATTGTTAGCCCTAAATCTATCTCTAGAATCCAGAAACTAACAGACAATCATCCCTAATCGAAATTTGCGACGGTTATCTCTAACGCACCCCAAACCCCGCGCATAAAGCAAAAATTAAAGACAATCACCAATAAAGATTTGTAAAGCAAGTTTTATACAACGCCATGGGCGACAAATATACATGAGTTCATAGCAAATACATATGCACAACCCAACAAGAAAGAATACACAAAGAGGAAGAGAAATGAACCAAACACTTCACGGATTGTCGGAGCCGATCGATGAGAAATCCACCTCGGATCATCCATATGCAAGCTTCCATGTTGTTTTCTAAGCTAATCTACTAAAAAAATGAAGTTTGATGGAGTTGGAGCAAGAATCCCCAAAACCATAACATAAAAAATGATGAAAAATGGCTAAAATAGGCAATTTTGACTTTCCAGGTTCGCCTAGCGAGTCCCCGTTCGCTAGGCGAACGTAAACCGCCTTTCTGTTGAGTTTTTTCACGATTCTGGAACTTTCTGTTCGCCCCGGTTCGCCTAGCGAACAAGCTAGCGAGTGTTCGCTACGGGGGCTCGCCTAGCGAGTATGACAGAAAATCAGAATTTGTTTTCTTCATAACTCTTGAACCGTAACTCCGATTGACGCACGGTTTGAAGCGTTGGAAAGCTTATTCAATGCTCTTTATGAATATGGAAATATCCCATTGCTGGAACACCTACAAAAATAAATGAAAATCGATTAAACTCAATGATATTTACACGGTAACACATTATACACCGAAAACGTAAAGTAAACGTATTTACACACAAAGTGGGTTTTATTCGCACGATATTTACCAAAAAGAATCGATAAGTGCAACAAAACATATATACAAAAATAGGTACAATTTGCACTTATCAGTTATTCGACCTTGCACAAGAATATTGGAGGCTCAACATAGTGTTTACAATCGCAAGCACCGTAGGTACGCCCATTTGTACAAAAGAAAAGAACTCGAAAAAATACCATTTAATTAGTTTAATATATATAAAATAAATTATAATTTAATAAAAATATATGAAATATAATTAAATAATAAGATATATAATTTAATCATATATTCATTTATTATTATATCAATTTTAGAACATAAGAAACCATAGAATTATACGTTTTAATAAATTATAATTTTTTAATATTATATGTTCATAGAATTATAATATTATATTTTTTAAAATTATTATATTAAATTATTATTTTTTAAAATATTATATTAAATTATAACTTTTTAAAATTATATTAATTTATTAAGAAACCGTAGAATTTTTTAATCATATATTTGTTTATTTAATTATATGTTTTAATAAATTATAATTTTTTATAAATAATTTATTTGATTTATAATTTTCTTATTTTAAATAAGATTTAAATATTTATTTAAATTATAAAAAAGATTTAGATTTTAATATAAGTTTTAAGATTAATTGGATGAATATCTATTTTACCACCCTTAGTTTCTATGAATCAATAATTATTTGAAAAATCATTAAAAAAATTGATGCATAGGTTCCTAGAAAAATAAATTAAAAATCTTAATTACGGTTGTTTTTTTTTATAAATAATTTGTATTAAAAGGAAGAAAAAGGGATTCTCCAACCCGATACAAAAGACCAATCAAAACAAGAAAAGGAAAAAATTGATTCATCCACTCATAGAGAGTACATTTCGTGCGCCCTAATTCCAACCATCTCCAAGAGAGAGTAACGATCCGATTGAACATATCCTCCACATTGCCAATAACATCGTTAAAAATAATGTTGTTCCTAGTCCTCCTTGCCCTTAATTATGGTTGTTTCTTACGCTTATGTCTCTTGGAAGTGTTTTCTAGAGTTTCTCCTTTATAAATATTATCCAAGGGTTAAGTCCCTCATAAGTGGTTTCCAACACATGTTTTTTAGACTTAAATTTTGGAAAAAATAACACAATTTCATAATTTTTAAATTGACTAAATCGCTTAATTGACATACCAAAGCTAAACGGGCTAAAGTGGCAACCATCTAGAGGAAATAACAAGTTAAGATTGGGTTTATGACTTGCTCTGATGCCTTCGTTTTAAGGGATGTACTTAGTGGCCAACTGCCCTCCTATTCTTTTTTATTGTTGTTGTGCTTACCTTTTCTCAACCGATTCTTTCCAGAAGTGAGGTTCTAGGTTTTTGTGAATTAGGATGTCTCATAACAAAATATACTCAGTTTCTTTATAGGAAAAAACACGCAAGAGTTAGGGTTAAAGGAAAAACAAGGAAAAACAACAAGGATTGGTTATAACTACTATTCTTTACTTTCTCTATAAGACAGATTACAGGTACTCAAGAATAACAAATCACCCTCTCGCCCTAATTAGGATTTGCCACACCACACTCAAGATGAAAGACTAGTATGCTATTTATAATAAAGCTAATATACTAAACTAATGTGCCTTTTAATAATTACCCATTACAAGCTAACTTAGGGTATATGTTAACTTAAACAATTGGATCCTTAACAGAACGCCAAATTCGACAACTACATACTAGAACACAATTCGACTACAACATGTAGGTCTTCGACAACAGTGTTATGTGCCGAATTGCGCATATTTTAGATAGTATTTTGTGGCCCTTTTCAATGGTTTACTTGATGTTTTAATAGTAAATACATATGTTTTAGTGTAAATAAGTAAGTTTCCAATTTTATTGTAAATATTGTGAATATTGATCATTTTAATGTTCTTTGACAGATATTCTTGCTTATATTTGATGATAGGAACAATTGGTGAAGGAAAGAAGACTTAAAAGTTGATTTTCGAGGAGTTCTTGTCGGTAACTCGCGCTTAGCGCGCTTTTCAGCGCGGGTTCAACGTATTTTTGATAAAGAGGCAGTACCTAAGAACCCCTGACCGCGCTTAGCGCGAGAAGTACCGCGCTTAGCGCGCTCTAAGGCAGTTTAACTATATTTCAAATGAGATCGCGCTGAGCGCGCTCTAGGGCCGCTTAGCGCGGTTTTAATAAATTTCATTCTTTCTAATTTTAATTTATCTCATTTTTGTAGGTATTCAAGCCTTGATTTATATTCATTTTTATATAGAGCATTGAATAAGTTTTCCAACGCTTCCTACGGCGCGTCAATCGCAATTGCGGTTCGAAAGTTATGAAGAAAATAAGATTTGTGACTTTGCTGATGGCGCTAAGCGCCCTCATAGCGTGCTTAGCGCGGTTCGCGTCTTTTCAGCCCCTATTTTAGTCACTTTTCAGCATTTTTAGGGTATGGTTTTGGGGATTTTTGCTCCCAACTCCATCAAACTTCATTTTTCAGTAGATTAGCTTAGAAAATAACATGGAAGCTTGCATACGGATGTACCAAGGTGGATTGATCGTCGATCGGCTCTGACAAACCGCGAGATGTTTGGTTCATTTCTCTTCTTCTTTGTGTTCTTCTTCTTTGTTGGGTTTTGTATATGTATTGATTATGATCTCATGTATATTTGTCGCCCATGGCGTTGTATGTATAAAACTTGTTTTACAAATCTCTATTAGTGATTGTCTCTAATTTTTGCTTTATGCGCGGGGTTTGGGGTGCGTTAGACATAACCCTCACGAACTTTGATTAGGGATGATTATCTGTTAGTTTCTGGATTCTAGACATAGATTTAGAGGTAACGATCTTCAATAGGCGTCGAAGCTTAATGCCTCCGTGTCTTGAGTCGCGTGCGAGAGTGTCGACGATGGTAACACGGTTGTTCTCTCAACTTCGCGTTAGACATAACCTTGGTTGTGAGCGAAGCTGGGTGATATTGAGGAGAATTGTAGGTGGAGTATAACTGGTCGGTAAGTTTAAGTTTGTGAGGAGTCGATTATATGCATGCCTGACAAGTTTCTTCTGTCTGAAGAATAAATTATTTTTGTTTAATGTTTACATATCTATATTTACTTTAAATCATTTTAATCCAAACTCATTAACATAGATATTGTCGAAAGGCAGTTTAAGAACCGATCTCTGTGGACACGACATAAATCCCGGAGGGAATTCTTCCGATAATAAATATTTTTGCTGCTTGCCTTATTCTGCAACCAACAAACAGCATGTGAGCAAACTTCGACGACATGCTTAACAATACTAGAGTTCGATCCAAATATATCACAAATCGCTACCTTGGATCTAACTCTATAACATCTAGAAACAAACTAGTTTTCTACATGCAGCTTTATCAAATGTATACAGTGGAAAAACATGCAACTTGGCAATGTCGGTGATCATATAAGCATCATTATCATTTGTCAAAACCTTCAGCACTTGGACTTCTCCACGCTCGATTCGCTCATAATAGGCTGAATTCTTCGACAGGTGTATTGCACTTTGACTATCACATTTAACAGTGATAACTCGACCCTGAAGTTTCATCTCCTTGGCAAAACCTTCAACCTACGATGCTTCCTTCACAGCTTTAGTTAGGGAGATATATTCCGCTTCAGTGGTTTATAAGGTAAAAACCTTCTGAAGTGTTGATTTCTAACTTATTGATGTGCCAAACATAGGGAACACATATCCATAAATAGATTTTCTAGAATCCATACACCCGGCCTGCATAATCATAGTTGACATATCCTTCGACTGCTGATTTACTAACTTCACCCATGGCTCCACCATAAATTATGACTTTGTTTTGAGATCCATTTATGTACCTTAGAATCCACTTCAATGCTTGCCAGTGAGCCTTTCGAGGATTCGTCATGTACCTACTTACAAGACTTACTACATATGCTATGTCGGGTCTAGTACATACCATAGCATACATCAACGAACCCACTATATTAGCATACAGAATGCAATTCATATAAGCCCTTTCGACATCAGTACTGGGACACTTATCTATACTCAGCTTAAATTAAGGGTTTGGTACAGTCACAACAGTCTTTCAATTCGACATACCAAACTTTCCAAGAATCTTCCGTTGGTATGCCTCTTGAGACAAGTATAATTTCGACTGCTTTCTATCTCTTCGGATGTCGATCCAAAGAATCCTAGACGCAGCTCCAAGATTCTTCATTTCGAACTCCTTATTATGTTCATCCTTCACCCCCATTACATCTTTGACATTGTTGTTTGCGATTAGAATATCATCCACATAGAGCAACAAAATAACAAATGAATTACCCGGTCGAAATCTGAAGTAAACACTGTGGTCGAACTGACTTCTGGTGAAACTTATCCATGCCATGAATTTGTCGAATCTCCTATTCCACTGCCGAGGAGATTATTTCAGTCCATATAAAGATCTCTTCAGTTTGCACACATAATCTTCCTCCCCCCCTCTTGACATACCCTTAAGGTTGACTCATTAGGATTGTTTCATCCAAATCACCATACGAGAACGCAGTCTTCACATCCATCTGTTCTAGTTCAAGGTCGAACTGTTCCACCATGGCAAGCAACATTCGAATGGACCTGTGCTTCACAACAGAAGAGAACACATCATCGAAGTCGACACCTTTTTTCTGAGTGAACCCCCTAGCGACCAATCTTGCCTTATATCTTTTAGAACCCACTCCTTCGATTCCTTCCTTAACTTTGAAAATCCATTTACAGCTGACTATCCTAGCTCCAACAAGTTTATTGATCAGTTTTGAGGTGTTGTTATCATGAAGAGATTTCATCTAATCATCCATGGCCTTCAGCCATTCACTTTTATTACGACTCCTCATAACTTCCTTATAGTCTATAGGTTCTTCGTCTAGAACCGTACTTGCAGATATTAAAGCATAAGCTATAAGATCTGCATACCTGTTGGTACTGTAACACAGCAGCAAGCAAAAACTATTTCAAGTAACCCAGTTTTATTGTCCACAGGGATCAATGCGAGGGAAAGAATGTCGTTCGCATAATATTATCATGTATCACTCACGATATACATATCCTCTCGGCCCCCGCATGTTATGAGTTATTTTGTACCGATCAATAATTGCTCTCGCACATCACCAATCAATACAAATCATTTAAAGCCTACATGAATGTTAAGCCTAAATCCATTTCTGGCATCGAGATCCAACATATATTTCTATAACATTAATATCACACCAATGAGTAATTCATATACAAAGCCAATGATCAAAATACGTACATACGTTTAACCCTTTTTACATGCCTTCAACTAATTTTCTAAATGAATGTGAACATCATTCTTCATCACTATTCTCATGCACCCTCACGATACCGTTTGTCAAACGATAGCGCGGTCTCTTATTGCATTAATTACTAGAAGCTATTCAAACTAACAATCAACCCAATGCTAAAAAGTTGAGATGCAAATGAATATCAAATCACAAACCCATGTCAAAATCTTGCTTAATGATAGATGAAAATCTAAGATCATAGATTTGAAATAGGTTTTGTCAAGACCAACA
Source organism: Lathyrus tuberosus (assembly GCA_022829125.1). NCBI lineage: Eukaryota > Viridiplantae > Streptophyta > Magnoliopsida > Fabales > Fabaceae > Lathyrus > Lathyrus tuberosus. The sequence goes on along the minus strand of JALAZF010000100.1, from coordinate 10,749,539 downwards.
AATAAGCAATCAAAGACAACAAAAAAATAGAGAATCACAACTAGTTCACAAACATAGATTAGAAGAAATACATAAGGTATCAAAATATTACATCATTTCTCAACAAGAAATCAAAGCTCTTACCTTCTCTTCTATGAAAATGAAGAGATGCAAAGTTTCTCTATGAAAAATATCTATCTAAAAAGTAATTCTAATAATAATTCTCCAAAAGTGTTAAAATTCTATTTATAATACATTCAGGATTTTACAAGTTCGCAAAGCGAACGTTTTATTCGCACAGCGAATGAAGAAAAATGGCACCTGGTGTGCCTCTGCATAGTTAAACCGCCACAGAAATAAAGCATACTTCGCAAAGCGAACACTCGCTTTCAAGTTCGCAAAGCGAACTTTAGCTCCTTTTTCCTCTGCCATAATTCTGGGACCATTCGTTGGGACTTCGCTAGCCTTCGCAAAGAGAACCTTCGCTAGCAAGTTCGCAAAGCGAACTTTTTGAAGTTTTCCTCTGTTCTTTGGCAGCTTGTATTATTTCTTGTGTCTTACAACTTTGATCATTTAGTGCCTTTTCCTGCACAATAACACACATATTACAAGCACCAAAGGTATATTCTCAATGTTTGAAGAATAACAACAATCATGACAAAATCAATGAAAACATGAGAATTGAGTAGAAAAATTTCCAAGAAAGGTGTGTCATTTTTAGGTCAAATCTGCACCTAACAACTCTCCCCAACTAGATTTTTGCTTGCCCTCAAGCAAAGTATGCCTCTCATTGAAAATAAGAGGATTTGCTCAAGCATTAGATTCAACCAAAACAAGAGAAATTTGGCCAAGCACAAAAATGTGCACAACCTCTTCCATCCAACTGACCCACCACTTTCTATATCCCATAGCCGTAGAAAGAAATCGAAGAAAATCCCAATTTACCTTGTCGTAAGCTTTCTCGAGATCGACCTTGAACAGCAAGCACTACCTGTTTTCTCTTGATGCATAGTCAACTACCTCGTTCGAGATAAGGACTCCATCTAACATCTGCCTCCTAGGGACGAACGCCGATTGATTTTTAGAGATCAGATTATCCAGCACTTTCTTCAACTGACCGGCCAGTAACTTAGATAAGATTTTGTGAAGGCACCCCACCAGACATATAGGACGATAGTCATCCAGGCAAAGAGAATTCGCTTTCTTAGGAACCAAGGTTAAGAAACTAGAAGTAATGGCCTTGTTTAACTTAGCTTTACTGTGAAATTCCTTGACAAAAGAGAAGATGTCTTCCTTCCAGAAATGCAAGCAATTCCTAATAAAAGTGAAATTGTAACTGTCAGGTCCAGGACTTTTTGAACCTTCACAATCCCAGACCGCCTCCTTGATCTCCAAGTCCGAAAACTCTGCCTCCAAAAAGTACACCTCTGTCGAAGATAAAGACTTAAACACACAATCTTCCAGCACAGGCCTATCAAAATCATGTTTTAAATGAGACTTCATTTCTTCTTTGATCTCCCTAACCCCATCCAACAAACCGTGATCAGACATAATAGAGAAAATAGAGTTTCTTCTTCTCCTACCTTTGTTAATGTTGTGAAAATAAGATGAGTTGTTATCTCCCTCCCTAATCTATCGCCCTCTGGCCTTCTGAAGCATAATTCTCTCATGAGACACCAAGTTAGCCCACATAGATGAAGCAGTTTTACTACGAGAATCCACCAATTCTTTAATCTCTTCATCCCTACATCCTCCAAGTAAACCATCAATCTCGTTTAAGGTAGAAATATTCCCCTTCAGATCAAGATTAACCTTACCGAACACTTCCTTGTTCCACCTCCTAAGACTACCTTTCAATAATTTAAATTTTTCTTTAATCACATAGTCACTTCTACCAATAACATAGAAACTCTTCCACTCTCTCTCGACGAAGCTTAAGAAGTCCTTATTCTCGAACCAAGCATTAACCACTCTAAAAGGTTTGGGGCCCCAATTCGAGTTGTTACAGATAAGCCAAATCGGACAGTGGTCCGAGACGTCTCTATTCCCAATACGCTGCCCAACAATGTTCCGTCTATCAACAAACGAATCAGAAAGCACGAAACGATCAATTGTGTTCATTGATATACCATCACCACTCTAACAGGAAAACCTCCCTCCCTTACAAGTAACATCAACCAGCTTGGCGTCTTCGATAAAACCACTGAATTCCCTCATTTCAACCTCTCTACTGACAAACCTGCTACCCTTCCTTTCTTTACTCTTAATGGTGGAGTTGAAGTCCCCACCCAAACACCAATCCCCATCACAATACTTAGCTTTCAACTTAATAAGGTCCCTTCAAAGAATTCTCTTACGGTGTGTTTGGCAAGGAGAATAAATGTTGACCAAGTAATAAAAATAACCCTTCCATCTAACCTTCAAACCCAAAAAACCATTGCCTCTGAAGGACAACCATTGATCAGCTCCGGGGTTTTGTTATCATGAAGAGATTTCATCTCATCATCCGTAGCCTTCAGCCATTCATTCTTATTACGAATCCTCATAACTTCCTTATAGTCTCTAGGTTCTTCGTCTAGAACCTCACTTGCAGAGATTAAAGCATAAGCTATAAGATCTGCATACCTAAGTCTCTGAGATGGCTGATGACTCTTCTCGACCTATCTCTTGCTAGCAGGTAGTCATTATTAGTCTCCTCATCTTCGACAACAGTTTCTGCTTCTTCTTCGATTTCATCTGGGATATGCAATTCAGCATCAACATGCTCCACCTCAACATGAATCTCTCCTTGTTCAAACTCTTTGTCAGCTTCATCAATTTTACTGAAACCCATCTCAACTTCATTGAAAACTGCATCTCGACTGGTGATACACCTCGTGTGAACTGCCTCGAGGCACCATAGCCTATAAGCTTTGACTTCTTCCAGGTATCCCATGAACATGCATTTCAGAGCTCTAGGTTCGATCTTGTCTTGCCTAATATGAGCATAGGCCACACAGCCAAATACTCTTAGTCGGTCGAGACTAGGTGGAAGTCCCAACCAAACTTCTTCAAGTGCCTTCATATCTAACGCAGTCGAAGGACATCTGTTTATCAGATATGTTGGTGTCGAAAGAACCTTAGCATAAAACACCTTCTTTAATCCAGCACTAGTCAACATGCATCTCACTCTTTCAAAAATAGTTCTATGAAACATTTCCGCCAAACCATTTTGTTGTGGATTACCTGCAGTAGTTTTGTGCCTTGCAATACCTGAGGCAACACAAAAGCTGCTGAACGCCTAATGTTGAGTACAGAATAGGGCAAGCAGCAAAAATATTTATTTTTGGAAAGAATTTCCTCCGGGATTTATGTCGTGTCCATTGAGATCGGTTCGAGGGAAAAAATTCCGGTCGACAATCTCTCGCGTTTATGAGTTTGGATTAAAATGGTTTAAAACAAGAAAACAGAAAAGTAAATATTAAAACATAAAACAAAGTCATTCTTCAGCAAGACAAACTTATCCGGCATGCACATAATCGACTCCTCACAAACTTAAACTTAACGACCAGTTATACTCCACCTACAATATCATCGCTCACGACAAAGGTTATGTCTAACGCAAAGTTGAGAGAACAACCGTGTTACCCTCGCCGACACTCTCACACGCGACTCAAGGCACGGAGGAATTAAGCTTCGACGCCTATTGAAGATTGTTAGCTCTTAAATCTATCTCTAGAGTCCAGAAACTAACAGATAATCATCCCTAATCGAAGTTTGCGAGGATTATCTCTAACGCAACTCAAACCCCGCAAGTTTTGTAAAGTAAGTTTTATACAATGCCATGGGCGACAAATATACATGAGATCATAGTTAATACATATACAAAACCCAACAAAGAAGAAAAACACAAAGAAGAAGAGAAATGAACTAAACATCTCGCGGTTTGTCAGATCCGATCGATGATCAATCCACCCTGGTTCATCCGTATGCAAGCTACCATGTTTTTTTCTAAGCTAATCTACTGAAAAATGAAGTTTGATGGAGTTGGGATCACAAAACCCCAAAACCATACTCTAAAAAGTGACTAAAATGAACTATATACAATTACAAATCTGTCACGTTCACTTTGCGAACGAATCATTCGCCTAGCGAACCTCAAAAAATGGCACTTAAGTGCCTCTGAAATGTTAAACCGCCTATGCTTTTCTTCGTGAGTTCGCAATGCGAACGATTTATTCGCAATGCGAATGCTCGCTGCACAGTTCGCAAAGAGAACTTTGGTTCCTTTTTTCTCTGCCTCAAACTGGGACCATTCGCTAGGGAACTCGCCAGCCACTCGCAAAGCGAATGTTTGCTGGCTCACTCGGAAAGCGAATAAGCTGAACTTTATGGTTTTCTTCAACTCCCTTTTATTGCTTCAAATGACACATCTTGGAGCCTTTATTGCTCATTGCTCCAACAATGCTTAATTACCTACAAAATGAATGGAAACCCATTAATCTTTGCATAAATGAATCAAAAACACAAATATATACTAACTAACGTATTTATACTAAAAGTAGGGTTTATTCAACCAATTTAAACACAAAGTAACAATAAGTGCAACAAAACTTATATACAAAAATAGGTACATTTTGCACTTATCAACTCTCCCCAACTTACATAATTGTTTGTCCTCAAACAAGAATCAAACACCTCAACGAAACCGAGTGATAACCAAAGAATCACAAATCAACAAGTTTTGAAAAATGGAAAACAAATGTATGGTTCAAATGAAAAACGGTCCACAAAAAGTAAATACTTACCACTAAACTACAACGACAACATAGTCACGAAACAAATGCAAAATACAAAAATCATGCCAAACATCCTAAAACAACACAAGTTCAAATGTGAATCACACTTAGCAAAAACAATCATCGGTAGATGAAAAACACAAAATGAGGTACTTTTCACTCACACAACAATCATGCAAACAATAGACTAAATTATGCAACCATCCAAAAATCATATTGAACATACAAAGGAAAGAATCACAAGGACTTTCAAGGTTGTAACGTGGTCGGGTAAACAAACAAGGGGAAATTTCTAAAGGAAATTGAAACAAAAACTTGCCTAAACCTAAGGGAGTGATCAACTCACAAAGACTCAAACACAAAATTCCAATTAACTTCTTCCAAAATTCTAAGTGTTACACAAAACACAATACTTATTTAGCACAATTATTTGAACTCTTTTTGTTTCCTTTCACAAGGATTTTCTTTTTCTTCTTTTTCACTTTTTTCTTTTCTTTTCTTTGTTATATTTTTCTCTATTTTTTTATATTCTTCTCTTTTTGTCTTCAGAGGTTCGCAAAGCGAATGATCATTCGCTAGGCGAACACTCGCTAGGACGTTCGCAAAACGAACCTTGGTCCCTTTCACCACTGTCTAAATCTGGGAGCCTTCGTTGGGAACTTGCCAGCCATTCACAAAGCGAACATTCGCTGTCATAATCGCAAATCAAACATGACAGCAAAATAGAACTTTATTTGACCTCATAGAAACCAACCAATGAGTAAACAATCATTCTCTCTCCAACTTGAATTCAACCACATCATCATGTGAATACTCCTACTTTCTAAGGCAAGGTAAAAATTCATACAACAACACAAAGTTGAGGGTTCAAGAAAAAACAAAATCAACTAAAAAATAAGTGAACTAAATACTCATAGACAAGCATTAACTTCAAATAAAACATGGATAAAAAAGCTCAAAGGGGTTACGAATGATCACACACTCACAAGGTGAATGACTATTTGGCTAGGTAGTTGGCCTCAAAATGAAACAAAATGCCTTGATCCTTTTCATACTTTCATACAATCAATACAAACAAAAGATTAAGCATAATAAAATCCAGTTAGAACAAGAATGTTGGTACTCCGAGCACATATAAACAATAGAAGGCTACCTCACAAAAAGGTTTGGAACTAAAGTAATTCACAACAAGAACAAGTATACAAATGAATGAATGGCATGGAAGTTTGTAAAATGCCTAAGTATCATGAATATGCTAAAGTCAAGAAAGCGATAAATACATACCTCGGACATGTACAAAACTTAACAAGATCATTACCATGCATCCGCAAGTTGAAACGATCGAAGTTGGAACATCACCAAAAGTTCCTAAAGCTACTCAAAACAAACTCATTGACAAACGCGAAAACTATTAATATACACAAACTGAAAAACCGGCAAAAATTCATTAAACAAGTTGTAAAGTTAAGATTTGAGAATTTTACTAAAAATCCGAGTACAACTTGTTCAATGAATACTCACCACACTACCTAAACTAAACAACAACAAAAGAAAAGAATACACCATGCTTGTTTTACGTCGTAAGCTCGGCGCCTTTACAATGCTTAGCTAGTAACTTCCTTCCTTCATGCCATAGTGATGTCTCACCGCGTAAACCAAAAGCAAGTGCCCTAACCAAACACTTAAACAAACGTTACGGGAATAAAATGTATACAACACTTGAACAAACATAATGGAAACAGACAATATATACGATATATACAAAACTCAAAAACAAATAACCTATCGCAATGCGATTCAATATCAAAACCGATCCCCGACAACAGCGCCATTTTGTTGAGTGCAAAATAGGGCAAGCAGCAAAAATATTTATTTTCAGAAAGAATTCCCTCCGGGATTTATGTCGTGTCCACAGAGACCGGTTCGAGGGAAAGAATGTCGTTCGACAATCTCTCACGTTTATGAGTTTGGATTAAAATGGTTTAAAACAAGAAAACAGAAAAGTAAATATTAAAACATAAAACAAATTCATTCGTCAGCAAGACAAACTTATCCGGCATGCACATAATCGACTCCTCACAAACTTAAACTTACCGACCAGTTATACTCCACCTACAATACTCCTCAATATCACCCAGCATTGCTCACAACAAAGGTTATGTCTAACGCAAAGTTGAGAGAACAACCGTGTTACCCTCGCAGACACTCTCGCACGCGACTCAAGGTACGGAGGCATTAAGCTTCGACGCCTATTCAAGATTGCTAGTTCTTAAATCTATCTGTAGAGTCCAGAAACTAACAGATAATCATCCCTAATCGAAGTTTGCGAGGATTATCTCTAACGCAACTCAAATCCCGCGCATAAAGAAAAAATCAGAGATAATCACCAATAAAGATTTGTAAAGCAAGTTTTATACAACGCCATGGGCGACAAATATACATGAGATCATAGTCAATACATATACAAAACCCAACAAAGAAGAAAAACACAGAAGAAGAGAAATGAACTAAACATCTCGCAGTTTGTTACAGCCGATCGACGATCAATCTACCCCGGTTCATCCGTATGCAAGCTTCCATGTTGTTTTCTAAGCTAATCTACTGAAAAATGATGTTTGATGGAGTTGGGATCACAAAACTCCAAAACGATACTCTAAAAATTGACTGAAATGGACTATATACAATTACAAATCTGTCACGTTAGCTTTGCAAACAAATCATTCGCCTAGCGAACCTCAAAAAATGGCACTTAAGTACCTCTGAAATGTTAAACCGCCTATGCTTTTCTTCGTGAGTTCGCAATGCGAACGATTTATTCACAAAGCGAATGCTCGCTTCACAGTTTGCAAAACGAACTTTGGTTCCTTTTTCATCTACCTCAAACTGGGACCATTCGCTAGGGAACTCGCCAGCCACTCGCAAAGTGAATGTTCGCTGGCTCACTCGCAAAGCAAATAAGCTGAACTTTCTGGTTTTCTTCAGCTCCCTTTTATTGCTTCAAATGACACATCTTGGAGCCTTTATTGCTCCTTGCTCCAACAAGGCTTAATTACCTACAAAATGAATGGAAAACCATTAATCTTTACATAAATGAATAAAAAACATAAATATATGCTAACTAACGTATTTATACACAAAGTGGGGTTTATTCAACCAATTTTAACACAAAGTAACGATAAGTGCAACAAAACTTATATACAAAAATAGGTACATTTTGCACTTATCACCTCATTTCAAAATTCAAGTCTATTTTCGGTTCTCAACCTCTTGACCTTTCAGCCAGTATGATTTTCGACTAGAGTCTTCCAACCTTTGAAATTCTCAAAAGTTTCATCCTTAGTCTTTCGGATGAATACCCATAACTTTCTAGAATAATCATCGACTATGGATGCAAAATACCTTGCTCCTAAATGTGATGGACACCTTGAAGGCCCCCGAAGATCAGCATAGATGTAATCAAGGGATCCATGAGTCCTTTGTTTGTCTTTGTTGAACTTCACTCTGCAAGATTTTCCAAGTACACAGGGTTCACAAAATTTCAGCTTTTTGATTTTGTCTCCTCCAAGCAAATTTTCTTTCCCCAATTCGACCTGACCCTTTTCACTGACATGGCTCAATCTCATGAGCCAAAATTCTATTTTCGACAAAGGTTTCATGGATGCAATATTTGTCGAATCACTTACAACTTCAGCCTCAAGGGTATACAAGCCTTGTTTCTTCATGCCCCTCATGGTTTTTTTTGACCCCTTCATGACTCTTAGGATACTTTTCTCTCCTTGAAAAACATATCCCTTCTTGTCAAATTCACCAAGAGAAATCAAATTTCATTTCAAATCAAGTACATAACTGACTTCAGTCAATAACATTATTGATTCATCATGGAGCTTGAATCTCACAGATCCAATACATGCAATTTTGCAAGCTTTCACTACTAGAAAACTCGTTTATGGTGACCAAAATAGTGACCGAAAATTTTCGGCCACTCTAGCCACCGAAATAGTGACCGAAATTAATTATCCTGCAAGTAAAATTTTAGATGTCGCTAAATTGGTCACAAATTAAAATTAGTTACCGAATCAGTGACTGTTATTAGCCACCAAATTTGTGACCGAATAATCAATCTAAAAAAGATAAACTTAATTTATTAAACAATTGTAGCGACCAAAATTGCAGTCACTCTTTTTCCTGTAATTAAGTCAGTGACTGAAAATTTGGTCACTAATTATTTTTCCTAGATTTTTATTATTTTATTTATCTAATTACTATTTGCCATACATTTTTATAATTTTATTTATTTTTCTTATCAAATAATTATATGTGTAAAGGGTGTGTGTTGTGTTCAATTCTTAACGGTGGACATTTTTGTAAAACTTTGCTTATTTTATTAAAAACTAGCGGGATACCCGTGCCTTCGCACGGGTACCCGTCGGTGACGCGCATTTGTCTACATTTAAAACTTTGTCAAAAAAATATGATTAATAAAAATTAGTAAATATAATTTATATTTTAAAAAAATAGAATCAATACCCGCGGACATCGGTTGATATTTTTTATAAAAATATTTTTGTAATAATTTAGTTTTAAAAAATATCAAATAATAACATAGTATTTTTAAATATTAATTTAATTGTATAAATAAATATTAGTAACATTAATAAAAGTATTTGGATCATCCATACACTATTTTTTCATATATAAAAATAAAGTTCAATCTAAAGTATTTAAATTTTTTCCGTGTATAAAAATATATATGTCTCGTATACATTACTATATTATCAATGATTTCATTTTCCCAGTTTCAGTAATACAGTTTTTTCCATAGTTATATAATTTAAATTAAAAAAAATAGAATTAAATATACATGTACTACTTTTTTTGTATTTACCCGTAATAAATTTATTTTATATATTTTTGAAAAAAGACAAATATTTTACTTTATTTTTAATATTTATCAATCATAAATATTTGTCCCGTAATTTATTTATTTTTTTAAATTTCGAATTCAAATGTAACGATTATTTAAAAAAAGTTATAGATTTCATATAGTAATTAAAATTTATTAATATATTTTTTTTTTAATTTATTATCATTTATAAAACATTGTATCAACAATAGACTTTTCTCCGTTTATAAAACATTGTAATTTTCTTCATAAGAAGATTTATTTTATTATCAAATTTTAGAGACGAATCATTGTGACGTCTTAAATAGTTTATTTTAATAATTAGTTAGACTATAATTCGTGATAAATTAGAAAATTAATCTGAGAATAATTTTTTTGGCGTTTTGAGTATTTTTATGATTGGAGTGTTCTTTTATCAATGATAACTATAATTTTTTTGATAATTTTAAAAAATATAGATAAATTTTTATTTTCTTACAAATTATTATTTCTTTTAAAAAGGTATTTTAACTTAAATTAAAAACAACTTTAAATTATTTTGCTTTTTTTTTTAAAGTGATCTGATTGTACGTATATTTAAAATTAAATTTGAAAAAAAGTATAATAGTATCTTAAATAAAAATTATTTATTATTTATAGTGATCTATTAATTTTGCATTTATTTCAAAAATCTCTCTTTCTTCCAGATTTAGAAAAAAACATATTTATAAATGATTGATAAATATATTTATAATTAATCAGATCATAATATTGGATAAATACACTCATTGATATTTGTTTTCTTTTTAAAAGTGAGATTTTGAAAAACTACTCATTGAAAATTATTATCTATAAAAACAATTAATCAGGTCATAATATTGGATAAATACACTCATTTACAAAAATTATTTTCATTTAAATTATTTATTATCAAAATTAATCAGATGACCATTATAATAATATTGAATGATATGAGATTGGGACAATAAAATTGATCAAATTAATTGACCTTCATTAACTACGGTAAATTAATAAATACATACCAAATTTTTATTTATTGACACATTATAAAATAAACTTTTATTAATATTAATTTTTTTTTTAATCTTTTTAACGTATACATAATATTAAAATTCTAAAATTTTAATAAATATTTAATTTAAAAGTGCATCTTTTAAAAATTCTCATTTACATACATTTTAATATATTAATCAACCATATATTTTTTTCCCATATATTAATATTGTTCTGGACTGGACCACTGGATAGAATTGGCCCAATAAGCCTCTGCTACAGAGCGGCCCAAATCGCCTAAGTCCAATCCGCAGGAGGGCAAAAGTTACCTCTCTGCCCCTCCTACCAGGCGAGGAACATAACGTTCCTCCCCGGACATTCTGCCCAACGTGCTCAGCTTCAGTGCTCCCCGACAGCCATGGGCAGATGCCCGAAACTAAGCACATGCCCGACATAACGGCTAGTTTTGGACACCCTGCCCGTCGTAACGGCTAGTTTGGGCAGCGACCGATTCTTTAGGGAAAACGGTTATTTCGCCCCGAAAATAGGACCGTTAGCCACGCGCTTAGAGCCCTATATAAACCCTCTCACTTGAGAGGGTCAGGTATCAAATATTCACCCTACGAACTAATACTTTGTACTTGCCCCTTTCTTCTGACCCTTTCTTACTTGAGCGTCGGAGTGCCTTGCAGGTACACCACCACCTCTCCTCAATCACTTACCGGACAGCCAGTACGACCAGCACCCATCCGGACACCTCCATAATGACCAGCCCGCGTGGACCCGTTCGAGCACATCGGATCAGTGGCGCCGTCTGTGGGAACTTCTTGTTCTCCCCTTCTTTCATTCCTCCTCGGAAATCGAAAGATCAAAACATATTCTCTTTAATCCGCCCACGTATGGCTGCCCAGAATTCCGCGATAGGTGCTGACACCACTGTTCTCGTCCCCGTCAACAAGATGGACGTTGACGGCCATTCTTCGTTACTCTCTGACCCTCGTTTCCGTCGGGACGGGGCTATTGCATCTCCAACTCCTCCTCCCACCTGACAAGGAGACGTGCAGATCCCATCGGAAGACCGGCCAGTTCCCGGTCCACCCAGCGCCGACCTGGCCGTGGCAGCCCTTCTGGAAGCTGTTAACCGCACCAACCTCCTCATCCTACAACAAGGAGAAAGGATAGGAGCTTTTGAGGAGGCATCTTTCCCAAGATCCTCTCCTCCCCGGAATAAAGCCCGAAGATCCAAAAGCCCGCCACCTAGGCGCGGAGAAGACCGTGCGGTTAGGCACGGGCCTGAGATACGACCCACTCGCAAGCGCGACCAGATCTCCCCGCGAGATCGATCCCCGTCGAGACGCAAAAGAACGAGGCAAGATAGGCCCTCCCCGCCGGGCAGACCTCATGACCGGTCCCGTTCACCCTCACCTCACAGAAACCGCCGCCGCGAGCGCAGACGACGGTCACTATCAGAGCCTCCGTCGCTAGGGATGTACGACGGAACCACCGACCCGGACGAGCATATAGAGAACATCGACGCTCTCTTGGATTACAGAGGGGTACGGGGAGCCATCAAGTGCCGCCTGTTCCCGACCACGCTCCGTAAAGGAGCAATGACGTGGTACAAGCAGCTGCCCGAGGAATCCATCACGTCATGGAGACAGCTGGGGAGGATCTTCTCCCGTCATTTCACCGCTTCACGACGCCACCCTAAGACCGAGGCGTCCCTGGGAGCCGTCGTACAAGGCAAAGAGGAGCCTCTCCGGGCTTATATCGAGCGCTTCAATAAGGAGGTTGTCCAGGTACCAACGACCGACGCCATGAAGAAATTCTTTCTCGAGCAAGGGTTACGTCCTGGTTCTGATTTCGCGAAAGCCATCGACCTCGACCCACCGAGGAATCTCAATGCACTTCTCCACCAGGCCCAGTCACATATACAGTACGAGGAGAAGGTCGCGGCCCACTCGGTCCGGACATCTCGCAACCAAGAAGGTGCCCGGACGTCCAGAGTTGAAGAACCCTCGACGGGACGTCGAGGAGACAAGAGACGCGACGATCGACCTCGCGATACACGCGAGCAGAGAGCACCCTCCGGGCGATTCCACGATTATACCCCCCTCACTGCCTCGAGGGAGAAAATACTGTCCGAGTGCGCCAACTCGGAGTTCAAACAGGCGGGAGTCCGCTTCCCCAAGCAGCTGCCGGTCAGACCAGGGATGGACAAGTCCAAGTACTGCCGTTTCCACAAGAGTCACAGCCATACAACTGAAGAGTGCATCCACCTCAGAGATGCCATAGAGATCCTCATTCGCGACGGCCATCTGAAGCAGTTCGCAAAAAAGAAGGACGCTCCCCGGCAAGAGGCCCAGGAAAGCAAAAAGGTCGCAGAGGAAATTCCGCCCTCCGACGACACCAACATCCAGGTCGCTATGTCCGTGACCCGACCAGAAGACTTTCGCTTCCCAGACAATCTGCTCGCCTCCACATACCTCGCTGCCAGCAGCCCATGGGAGGCCTTCCCGTCGGCCATGGTGATCTCCGGGGGCGGATTCAACAAAGTCACAGTTGGCTCGGTCAAAAGGAGATTCGACCAACTGATCAGCGAAAGCTCCAACGAGGTCACCACGCTGGACGCCATGCACAAAGGGTCCGCTCCCATTTCCTTCTACAAGGAAGAACTCCTCGGCGGGGCACCGAATTCGAACATCCCACTGCTTATTCGGGCCAGGATGGCGAATTTCGATGTCCGAAGGATACTCGTGGACCAAGGCAGTTCGGTTGACATAATGTACAACCACCTGTTCGAGACATTGCAGCTGAACGACTCTCACCTCACTCCATACGTCGGATCCGACCTGCAAGGGTTCAACGGAGCGGTGACAAAGCCCTGAGGTTACGTAGAGCTCATCGTAACCTTTGGTTCAGGAAAGGCAACCCGAACAATCAAGGCACAGTTTCTGGTAATCGATTGCCCGTCACTATACCAGTGCATCTTCGGAAGGCCAACCCTGGCAGAGTTGATTGCAGTACCCTCCACCGTACATCTCAAAATGAAGTACTACACTTCTGAAGGGATGGTCGCCACCCTCCACGGCGACATCGAGGCTGCCCGCCGCTGCTTTGAAGCAGCGTCAAAGGGACTTAACACCATCTCGGCAAAGCCAAGAGCATCTGGTCGTCCCCCCCTGCCCAGCAGCTCCGAGCAGCCAATACCACTTCCCCAGGTCGAATCAATCGATCTAGACAGTCGGTTCAGCGAAGAAGATTGCGCCAAGGTTCCAACACCGTCGGGCATTAAGTCCGACAACAGCGGCCACCTCCTACGACCTGTCCCAGATGGCAACTTCGAGATCGTTCCGTTCGGAGAAGACCCCCAACGGGGAGTGCAGATCGGAGCAGATCTGCCCGACCTGGCCAGAAGACAGCTGAAAGCGTGCCTCCGCGAAAACGCAGACCTGTTCGCATGGAGTGCTGCTGAGATGCCCGGATTGGACCCCTCCGTCGCCTGCCACCAGCTCACGATCGACCCAACCGTCAAAGCCGTTGCCCAGCGCAGAAGGAAGCAATCCCCGGAGAAGACAGAAGTCGCGGAGAAAGCTGTCAAAGACCTTCTAAAAGCTAGGTTTATTTCCGAGGCTAAATATACTACATGGCTCTCTAATGTTGTACTTGTACGAAAAAATAATGGCAAATGGAGGATGTGCATTGATTATATTGATGTTAATAAGGCTTGTCCGAAGGACGCCTACCCCCTCCCCAATATAGACAAACTCGTAGATAATTCGGCCGGTTTTAAACTGTTATCGTTCCTCGACGCCTACTCGGGATACAACCAAATACCAATGGCCGCGAGCGATAAAACTTACACAGCCTTCATGACCGAATCGGGCAACTATTACTATAACGTAATGCCCTTCGGACTGAAGAACGCTGGCGCTACATACCAACGAATGATGAACAAAGTCTTCCGCGAACAGATAGGCGACATGCTCGAGGTATACATGGACGACATGATCGTTAAATCCCACGAGGAACTAGACCATGTTGCCCACCTCCGCAAAATTTTCGAGCAGGCAAGGAAATACCAAATGCGTTTCAACCCGGAGAAGTGCACGTTCGGGGTACGAGCAGGTAAGTTCCTCGGTTTCTACCTTACGGAACAGGGAATAGAGGCTAACCCCGATAAATGTCGAACATTCTCCGAGTTCCCAACGCCCACGTCTAAAAAGAACATCCAATCCCTCAACGGAGTGCTGACCTCGCTGTCCCGCTTCGTCGCAAAGTCCGCCCAGCACGCCCTTCCTTTCTTCAAGCTCTTGCGGAAAGAAGCAGCATTTGAATGGACCGAAGAATGCGAGGCGTCCCTCCTCCATTTGAAGCAAGCTCTATCGGAACCGTCCGTGTTGTCACGACCAGATACCGGGGAGGTCTTGTTCCTGTACCTCGCCGTCTCCGCCGAGGCCGTTAGCGCCGTTCTCATCCGCGAAAATCCTAGCGGGAAAAAGCCGGTATATTTCACGAGCAAGGCACTGCAGGACACATAATTAAGATATCAACAGATAGAGAAGGTAGCATTGGCCCTCGTCAATGCTGCCAGACGACTAAGACACTATTCTTGGCCCACACGATCGTGGTGAGAACAGATCAACCCATCAAGCAGCTACTGGGACGACCAGACATGGCCGGGCGAATGCTCAGATGGTCGCTAGAACTGTCCGAATTCGACGTCCAGTACGAAAGCAGGAAAGCTCTTAAAGCCCAGGCCCTGGCCGATTTCGTAGCAGAAGTGACCTTTTCAAACTCCTCGCCCCACGTGACAAATAGATGGACCATCTATGTGGACGGGGCATCCAGCTCGAGCGGCAGCGGGGCAGGCGTAATTCTGGAAAACGACGAAGGGACCATAGTCGAGGCTTCTCTCACATTGTCTTTTCCCACGTCAAACAACCAGGCCGAGTACGAAGCCTTCCTCGCCGGGCTACGCCTAGCCGAAGACCTGGAGGCCGAGGAAGTCATCATCTGCACGGATTCGCAGCTCGTAGCCAACCAGGTGTCCGGGGAATATCAAGCCAAAAACGTCAGTCTCTCCGAATACCTCACCCTCGTCAGAGAAAAGATGTGAAATTCAGAACAGTAGAAGTAAGACACGTTCCACGCGAACACAACGTACGAGCAGACGTATTGTCAAAACTGGCAAGCACCAAGAGGAAAGGCGGAAACAGGTCAGTCATCAAAGAGATACTTCCCCGGTTAAGCATCACTAAGGGATCTTCGACCCTACACGTACACGCGATCGGGGATAGCGATTGCTGGATGACGCCCGTGTACAACTACCTCACCAGGGACGAACTTCCAGAGGATCCCAAGGAGGCCAGCACCATCAAACGAATGGCCTGCTCGTACGTTATCCTCGAAAAGAAACTCTACCGGCGGGGCTTCTCCATCCCACTTCTTAAATGCATAGAAGAGGAGGTCGTCCCCCACGTATTGCGAGAAATCCATGAAGGCATCGACGCCCAATACCTCGGAGGAAAGTCCCTTGCCCGTAAGGCCCTCCGAGCAGGGTACTATTGGCCGACCATGCAACAAGACGCCAAGGAGCATGTGAAGAAATGCGACAAATGCCAACGACACGGGGATATGCACCTAGCTCCGCCAAACGAACTAAAAGGCATGACCTCCCTGTGGCCATTCGCCTGGTGGGGCGTGGACATCCTAGGACCCTTCGTGACGGGGTCCAGCCAAAACAAATACCTGATAGTAGGCGTAGATTACTTCACAAAGTGGATAGAAGCAGAAGCTTTAGCCAAGATAACAGCGCTCAACATTCTGCGCTTCTACAAACGGAACATCCTTTCCCGGTTTCGGATCCCCCAAGCAATTGTCACGGACAAGGGAACACAATTCACAGACAAAAAATTCCAAGACTTTGTCGCACACCTCGGAACGAGGCAGCACTTCGCTTCCGTGGAGCATCCCAAAACCAACGGGCAGGCAGAAGCGGCCAATCGTGTCATACTGCGCGGCCTCAAGCAAAGACTGGACGAAACAAAGAAAGCCTGGGTCGAGGAGCTTCACAGTGTCCTATGGGCATACTGCACCACTCCCCAGTCCACCACCGGGGAAACACCTTTCCGTTTGGCATATGGCACCGAGGCGGTCATACCCATCGAAATCCACGTGTCGTCCAGGAGGACGGAATCACCCCTGGATGAGGAAATGAACGACGAAGCGATAAGAGAGGAGCTCGACCTCGTCGAGGAAATCCGAACAGGAGCAGCCCTCCGCGAGGCATCTCTCAAGCAAAAAATAGCGATCAGGCACAACGCCAAAGTCTTGCGACGGGAATTCGACGTGGGCAGCCTCGTCCTGCGAAGTAACCACAAGGACTCCCGCGAAGGTAAACTGGCGCCCAACTGGGAAGGACCATACCGAGTCCGCGCCAAAACGGGGAACGGCGCATACTTCCTCGAAAACCTCAACGGGGAAACGCTCCCTCGACCATGGAACGCTGAAAAACTTAAGCAATACTACAGCTAAAAGGCACAAGAAGCTTCCTCGCATCACAAGGCCGTCTAACGACCATCACGCTCATTCAGGTACAAACGACGTGTACGTACAAAGCGGAATCCCGCTCAAATAAACGAGTCGGAGCTCCGCTCGTCGGCGGTCCTCGATCGAGCACTGCCTTCACCCAAGTACCATGATTGGCAGAACCCCAGCTCGCGATGGGACGTTCACGCCGCGACCTCAGGCCTCAATCGCGACCTGAGATTCGCAACCTCGCCAGGATCTTCCCCGGCTGTTCGACCAGTTCCCCACACTGGCGAATTCATAACGCAACGAGCAATCTGTCAAAAATAAGCCTTGTTGACAAACACACCCTCCGACGGGCAGTCACGCATACACAACTAAAACAAAATACAACAGTATAAACAGAAGTTGTATAAATTAACCGGGCATTAAATTAAAAGGCCACAAGGGCCAAAGATTGTGCTTGTTACATTAAAAAGGGGCCACGCCCCCAGAACAAAAATGAGATTACAACGAGTTCAACGGCACGCAGGCCGGACAAGATACAGCTAAGCAACAAAAACTCTTCAGTCTTCCACACGCTCGGTTGACGCTGCTTCAGGCCCCGGCTCCTCCACAGGCTGCTCCTCGATATGTTCCTCGGGAGTATCGAGAACAAGACCCTCGGGCAGGACAATGCGGCCACCCTCTACACGAGCTAGGTAGTGAGTACCCCCGGTCGAAATCTCGAGCCCAGGGTTCACCACTCGCAACTGGGCCACCGCACTATCAAAAGACTCCGCGGCCACAGCAATACCATCATCCTCGGCCTGCAGAATGCCAGCGACCAGCTCTGCCCGAGTCTTCAACACTCTTATCTCCTCTGGTTCGTCATCACCTGGGGCATTGGCCGCCATCAACTCCGCGTTCAACTCCTCGGACGCCTTCTTCTCCGACTTTAGCTTGGTAACTTCCTCCCTCAGCGTTGTCACCTCTTCCTCGGCTTTCTTCTTCGCCTCACGGGCATTCCGGATCTCCTCCTTCAGCGTCGCTTCGGAGGCCCGAGCAGCAGTAAGCTCAGCCTCGAGCACGTGGTCCCCCTCAGCGTACACAGCTGCCATCTCGAGCATCCTCACGAGGGCAGAAGCATCCCTGGCCACCATCGCCCTTTTGCCCGCGCGATCCATGTTCCCCAGGATAAGAGATTCAGCCCGAGGAACAACCAAGGTATTACCCTCAAAGAACCTCATATCGTTGATGCACGGAGGAAGTTCGAACTTCCCCTTCTCAATTGCCCCCCTCAGATCCACCGTATCTGTTGTCCGGAGGCGCTTCTGTCGCCCGACCAAAGGCAGCGGAGAATCCCGCGGACAGGGAGTGGGAGAACAGGAGGTCCCCAGAGCAGTTTGAACAGGGGGAGGCGCACGAACACCAGCAGCAGTCCGGATCTTGGAGGGGGTCGCTCCAGCCTTACCCCTCGCCATGGCGTTCCTCACCACACGGTCACGGGCTTGAGGCATCTCACCTGCACAAAGAAAACAAGCGCGTCAGAAACGAGGAAGAAAGAATAGCAAATAAAGTCTAAGTAACTAAATCTACCGAGCAGCGCCGTGACATCCGCAGAAGTCTTGCACTCCAGCAGTGCCTTGACGGGGATAAACTGGCGCTCAACCCTTTGACTGACATCCTCCTCGAAGATAGGATTACCCTTGCTCGTCCAACAGGTCGCGAGCTGAAAAGAGTTGACCAAATTCACCAGGGTCTCGTAAGACGCGGCATCCTGCCCACGTAAAGCACTCGGCTCAAAAACATAGGCATTGGGCTTCTTTGAGAAGTGGTCGGGCGTCCAGCGGATTGGGAACTTGTACACTCTCTCCCCAATGTACTTCCCTTCCTCGTTAATCAACTCATCCCCGTTCTCATCACATTCCACCTCCCAGCAGTACGTGCTGTCCTTAGCAGCTTCGGACAGAGGCTCGACGATGTAGTACCGTCTCTTGAAGTTTCGGATGGACTCCGAGAACGGCTTGAACAGTTTTTTGGGCTGCTTCAAAGAGACCCATCCGTACCTCTTCCCCGTCAGCTGCCGCTGTAGGTGGAAAACGGCAAAGAACAGAGGGATGGTGAGCCCCAAAGCAAGGTGCTCGTACACCAACTCAAAAGCCTGTATAAAGGCCAGCGAATTGGGGTGGAGTTGGGAAGGCGCCAGCTTCAGATGAGGGAACACCGACCGCTGGAAGTCAGTGAAGGGCAACCTCAGCCCCAGTTCTTTGAAGACGTATTCGTACATCCCGAAGCAGTCCCCGAAGCTCGAGCATATCCGCTCGCCCACGCTAGGCAGAAGCACCCTCCATTCACCTGAAGGCCCCACCTCAGTAAAAGCATCCGCCGCAAACCTCGCAAACGTGGAAGTGTGTTCGGAAGGCTCGGCCACCTCCCACTCTTCCGGGCAGAACGCGTCTACGTCCTCTTCCGTTACATCTTCCTCCACGACCCCCAGGTCATCTCCCTCCTCGGCATCACTTGCTTCCCCCTCGACGTCGCTCGAGGAATTAGAAGCCGACGAACTCGAGGACGCAGAACTCGAGGCCGTTGCACTGCTGCTCTCATCGGAGACAGTTTCTTCGGACATAACGGGTATAACCTCCCTCTCGGGCTCCATCGCCACTATGATCACCTGAAAAAGCAGAGAAAGGCAGTGAATTCGACAGGAAATCAAATCCACCCTTCCACCGCTAAGACAAGTGAAAGGGCGTGCGAAAGGCTAGGGACAACGTCCCCAGCCTAGGCCCCAACATCGAGCAAAGAAGAACAAAACATCCCCGCGAAGAGATGCCCGAGACATGTCAACTTCCTACGAGTAACCTCCCAGCGCATATGCCCAGATTCCGTTGAAGCTCCGCCAGGAATCGCACAACTCCACCAGAATCTAGAAACATCCTACTAGGAAACTCACCAAGTACCCCAGGAAACGATAAGACGCGGTGGTCACAACTCACAACTACCACGTGGACCACCACGCCCACCTAGCGCACTACCTACTCCGACGAGATGCTTGGCGCAGCAAAAGGGCAAAACCACCGCCCACCACCAACACTCGCCGGAAATCTGCCTATCTTGTCATCTAAAACTAACCCTAGCCACATGCAACCTACCACTAACAACAAAAGGAAGCAAAACAAACAGAAAATCTGAAAACTTACTTGATTTTACTGGAAGAAAAACAACTGCTCGAAACTTGTTGCGGTGGCCGGTTGCTTGGAGCCGATGACGGACAAGAACAAAGGCGGCGACGGGGAAGAATCAGAAAGGGAAAAGTCAAAAATGGGACGGTTTCCCCCATTTTATACCAAGAGGCACGTGCACACACGCGCCCGTAGGTAATAATGACGACCCACTAGCCATGATTACCTACTTAACTGCTACACATGTCTCGATGCACACGTGGCGACCCAACGTTTCCCATTCCATCTGACGCGTCACCTCCCAGAATACCGGGCAATAGGGATTCGACCACGAGCATCGCGGACACGGAGGACCACGAGCACCTCGAGACAATCGTCCTCGTATCCAACGACGACTTCATGATAGTCCCCCGGGACAACGAGGAGTCCTTAAGTCATTACTCCCATGCTCGGGAGCAACGACTTGGGGGGCTCCTGTTCTGGACTGGACCAATGGATAGAATTGGCCCAATAAGCCTCTGCTACAGAGCGGTCCAAATCGCCTAAGTCCAATCCGCAGGAGGGCAAAAGTTACCTCTCTGCCCCTCCTACCAGGCGAGGAACATAACGTTCCTCCCCGGACATTCTGCCCAACGTGCTCAGCTTCAGTGCTCCCCGAAAGCCATGGGCAGATGCCCGAAACTAAGCACATGCCCGACATAACGGCTAGTTTTGGACACCCTGCCCGTCGTAACGGCTAGTTTGGGCAGCGACCGATTCTTTAGGGAAAACGATTATTTCGCCCCGAAAATAGGACCGTTAGCCACGCGCTTAGAGCCCTATATAAACCCTCTCACTTGAGAGGGTCAGGTATCAAATATTCACCCTACGAACTAATACTTTGTACTTTGCCCCTTTCTTCTGACCCTTTCTTACTTTAGCGTCGGAGTGCCTTGCAGGTACACCACCACCTCTCCTCAATCACTTACCAGACAGCCAGTACGACCAGCACCCATCCGGACACCTCCATAACGACCAGCCCGCGTGGACCCGTTCGAGCACATCGGATCAAATATTATTTTTGATTTGATATTATTTATAAAAATATTTGAATTAATAATTAAACATATTCCCGTGTATAAATATTATTTATAAATTATTATTTTTTGGATTTAATTTAATCTATATTAAAAAATGAAGGCCATAATTAAAATATTAATTATAATTAAATTATAATTATTCAACTTTCCTTTATTATTTACAATCTATATAATAAAAATAAAAAATAGTAGTAATAATAATAACAATAATAGTTCAAAATCTATGTTTCTATCTCTATGTAATTATATTGTTATCAAAATCTTTTAGTAATGTTGTAATAGTTTAATAATAAAGAATCTTCTAACATGTGAATGATATAATTATAACCAAAAGTGTATAATCAAATATAGTTGGATAATATAGTTATTATTTTGTAATGTTTTATACTACATATTATACATTATCAAAATCACTAAAAGTTTGGACCAGATGAATTCTTATTTATAAATATTTCATCCAAATAGAATAACAAATAATGTAAAATTTTAACACTTTATGTTAAGTTTTATAAAGATGAAAAAATTATGGAATAGAAAAAGTTGAATAAATATAATTTAATTATAATTAATATTTTAATTAGGGCCTTCATTTTTTTCTTTCATTTATTATATTCAATATTGAACTATTACATCATTACTAAAAGATTTTGATAACAATATAATTACATAGAGATAGAATCATAGATTTTTGCAATTTTTTGAATCAAAATTTATGAGTACTATTGCTTTAAGCATATGAGTGACATTTGACATATGTGCTTTATGTCAAGAGCATGACAACTGTTTCAAAGTTGTCTAATGTGACAAGTAACTTCCAAATTTTTTGCCAATCTAATTAAACATCCATGTCTGTTACCACGTCCTATCATTAAATTTCCTAAATACAAAATAAAGAGTTTAAAACTCATTAAACACTCATCCATATCATTAAGTATGATCCATCAAAACCAACAACTACAACTGTAAATGTGATATTTATTGTTGTGTATTGCAATGTTATTATTGTTAAACATAACCTGCAAAACAAAATACAAAATAAGAACTTCGTAGAAACAAAATAAGAAGCTCAACAAAAATAAGCTCTATTGCCTTATGAAAGATACTCATATAGCAAAATATCAAGCTATAGAAAGCTCTAAATTTTGATATAAGAATTTGTACAAAATATTATAGAGTTGAGTGTTAATGTCTATATACACACATAACTCTTGGCTCTTTAAAGAATAACTCATAAATTACTTACTCTCAATTCTTGACATATCCTTCTTATTTTTGTTCTCTCACATGTTTCTCTGGCAAAAGTATCACATAAACTTGTCAATCCACTCTTCTGAAATAGAGAAAAAACCAACAACATGTTTGAATTAATGAATACTTCAATTTTAAATCTCTGCCATGTGAAGTAGGAAAATAAATAACATGTAACAAGATGGAGCAATAACATGAACTAAGTCATTTGCTGGTAGACAGAAATAAGGAACCTGCTCAAGTTAAAATTTGAAACTGAATGAAACTTGTTGTTTGAATGAAAAAAAGGTCAAGAAATGAATAAAATCTTGTCACTCCTCTATACATTAAAGCACCCCTGAAAAATCCGCTATTTTTCTGCCAAAGTTAATGAATACTAAATCATCATGATTACCATATAATTTTATTAACTTATTTTCCATAATAATTGGTGATTAATTAACAAATTTATGTACTTTCACAAAATATCAAAATAAAATATCATTGTTTAAAAAACCCAAAATACTAATTACTTTAAAACCCAAAATAACATGGAAGATCAAATTTTTAAAAATACTAAATCATTAAAAACCCAAAAATATTTTGCAGCAACAAAAGGGAAACCCTTAAAACTTGAAAATGCTAAATCTATTTTTAAAGGAATACTTTAAGAACCCAAAAATAATATGTGAAATTTAAAAATATGCATCAACATTGAAACATAAGCATCAACAAAATGAAGAGTGAAGATGAAGAAGAAATATTGTGAATAGATGAAGAAGATAAACCCATTTTACCTGTTTTGTCCAAGAAAGATGTTTTGGAGGTGAAGATGAAATCACTTAAGAGAGAAGACGAAGATGAAGCTTGGAAAGATGAAGGATCTTAAAAAAATTTCAGAGATGAAGATAAAATCGCTTAATGTCTGTTATTGCCTCCAGATCTAAAATCACTTCCATAAACTTTCATAGCTCTGAAAAAAAAATAAAAGAGAAACAAAAACTATTTAAAGAAATATCATTTTTACAAAATTTTGTATGCACATATAAAAGGGGTGAACAACATCTATAATGAAGACTACAAAATAGTGATAAGGTTTCAAAATATATATTACCTGCTTGATTGGTAGAAATCTGAAATTAGTAAGAAGGTTTGAAAAATGGGTTTGTTAAGAGAAGAAGTGGAAGGTATTGGAAAAAGAAAGAAGGAGTGAAAGATGAAAATAACATTAAATTGAGAAATCTGAAGGAAGCAGTGGTATGGCAGAGATAGTGGAGATGATCTTCTGAAGAACTCACCAATAAAACAAAGACATAATTAAGCGTGTATGATTTGAAATAAGTGCATTTAATGTTCACCATAGCCATTAATGACAATCTTGTCAAGATTATTGGCCATAAGATCTTCGTCTTCCACTTTTTTGAACCTAACAAAACCAAACCTCTTGCCTCTGATGTCGACTCTTCCCGGAATAAAAACCTCCAAGATCCGACCGTAAGCCTAAAAAATGTCGTACATTCTCTTGGCGTCGTAGTGAACCAGAAACTCTGTAAAAAAGAATGAAGATGCTTCATTCCAATCAAGGTATGTGACATTTCCTTTGTTGTTTTTCTAGATGGATAGTTTCCCTACGCTCTGACACCTATTCTTCTTTCTCTCTACTTCAATCCATGTGCCTTTATTATGGTTGTTACTGTTGAAAAAACCCATTGAAACCAGACGATAACCCAAATCGGATATAACACCTAACGATTACAAATCTGGAGCGCTAGAACACTATTTGAACTCCAAAACCCAGACCAAGATTCGACACGCCACAATCTTTCCAATGTTCAAAGCTCAGCAGCCGCAAGAGGGACGAGGATGTCACAGATTGAGGCCTCTCTGTTCAATGTAGCCCCAAAGGGAGGAAGGTCCCTAACCCTAAGGCTAGGACTTTAAACTAAACCCTTTGAACCTACCAGATAAGCCCCCAATCTGAGAAACCCTAAGTCCAGACGAGAAACACAGGCTGAAACTGACCTTAATGAACCTGCTACATGATGCTGTGTAGAAGGTTGAAGGTGTTGAAGGTTGAAGAAGGTGAACCGAATTAAAATTAGGTTAGTTCAAAAGCTAGAGAGAAGAGAGAATTTCTCTCTCTAGAATCCCAAAATAACTTTAATATAACTTTAATTTGTTCTTCATAGTATTCATATTATAAGAGTATGAGACTTTTGATAATTGAAATGATTAGAGTCCAAAAAGAGCAGCGTCTCAACATATGTCTAAGCCAAGTTTGAGTCATAAATACTATAATATATGATTAAATTTTATTTATTTTTTCATCAAACTCTAAATTATTAGATATTATATATTTAATTTTGACCAACAACCACCTTAAATTTCAGTCTTTTTTTTTTTTTTAAATGTATGGCATTTGTATGTTTTAGTAAAACGTTTCGTCATTTTTAGAAAAAAACAAAATTATATTTTTTAAATTAATTATTTACAATATTAAAAAATATAGTAAAAATTTAATTGTAAAATTATTTTTAGATCCAATTAATTCATTTAATAATTTGGACGAATCTATGCTTTTTAAAATTTTGAAAGATCCACCAAATTAAGCTTTTTAAAATATCCAATAGATAAAATCAAAATAATTTAGGTATGAAATAAATTTAAGTAAAAAACATAAAAAGAAAAAAGTAAAGAAAAAAATTGAAAAAACATGTTTGAATTTGTTTAATATATATAAAATAATTTATAACTTAATAAAAATATATGAAATATTATTAAACTATAACATATAAAATTTCATCATATATTCATTTATTATTATATTATTTTTAAAATATAAGAAACCAAAGATTTGAAATAAAAGTTTGGGTTGAGTTTCATTATAGATTTAATTATATATTTATTTTTTAATATATATTTTAGGATTGATTGGATGAATATCTATTTTAACACCCTTAGTTTCTATGAATTAAATTTTTTTTTGAAAAATCATAAAAATGAAAAAAAAAAACTTTTGATGGATAGGCTCCTAGAAAAATAAATTAAAAATGTTAATTATGGTTGTTTCTTATGCTTATGTCTCTTGAAAGTGTTTCATAGAGTTTCTCCTTTAAAAATATTTTAAAAATAAGTGGTTTCGAACACAGGTTTTTTAGACGATTTTTCTTTGGAATATTTGTCAAAAGAGCTAACTAGCATTTTGGAAAAAATCACACTATTTCTTAATTTTTAAATTGACCAAATCACTTAATTGACATACCAAAGCTAAACAGGCCTAAGTGGGAACCAACTAAAGGAAATAACGAGTTAAGATTGGATTTATGACCCGCTCTGATGCCTTTGTTTTAAGGGAAGTACTTAGTGGCCAACTGCCTTCTCTCAACCGATTCTTTCTGGGAAGTGAGGTTCCAGGTGTATTGATGTAGTCTTATTAGTGGTGTGGTTGAGATTTTTTTTTTCTTGTAGTGGTTTGGTTTTGCTGGCCTCCTCTTTGGTGGAGCTCTGTGTGTTCAATTTTAGTACACTTGATACTCTTGGTTTGTATTTACTCTTTTCTTTAATATAATTTGATCTGCTCTTCTATTAGAAAAAAAGCATAGAGTAATGAGCAATAATCTGATGGAAAATAAGCTCTTAATCAAACCAATCAACCACTAAATACCACAGGTGAGACCTAAAATTTATTTTAGGTTTCCTAAAACTACTATCAATCCTCCCTTATATATGCCTCTTATAAGTTAAGTCATAAGTTCTTCTACCAACTTGAGCTCCCACAAAAACAAAGACCTCCTAGATTTAAGGTTTTTTTTTTTTTTTTAAGCAAGATTAGTGGTATATATATTAGGGAATCTCAAGGGGAGATCCAACCCATATACAGGTAAGGCCTAAACCAAAAAAAATCAAGGCCTACAAAAATCTAGAGAGGCATTTACCCATGAATAATAATTACAGTTAAGTGCATATTTGTATTTTTTACCAATCCACCACCAAGAATAAATGACTATACGATTGATAATCGTATGTATCTACATCGCAAAACTCGTCTCTGAACATGATGTTGTTCCTAGACGACCAAAGTACCCTACAGACTATTAGCCAAAAACCCATAGCAGTACCTATAATAAGAGAATTTTGGATACACCCATTTATCCAACATAGAATATGGTTCGAAATATCTCCTACGCAAAATGTCGCGACATCCAGCCAAAGAAATATGAATTTCCAAACACGGTTTGATTTAGAGCAGTGAAAGAGGAGGTGTTCCGCATTTTCGTCTATTAAGAAACAGAATGGGCAAATCTTTTCATTAAAATGCATTTTTGATCATTTCTTCTTATTTTAGATTTTAAGTTGATCCTAGATGTTTACTACTAAAAGTATAAATTTAAACAGAGTGTGTTTTTGTCCAGAATGAAATTTGTAACAAGTTATTTTATTGAAAATTTTAGTAACTTAAAGATATCCATAATGAATATGATGTCACAAAACATTAGTGAAGAATTTGCAATTCTCTCACAATTGGTGCAAAATAAATCATTTTTTTGTTAGTAGTTAAAGAGAGAATTATAAATACCTCATTAATTACGAGATATTAATTTCGTAACAAATCTATGACAAATTCTTTTTATGTCATTAAATTAAAAGGCTATGATTCAATTATATTTTTTTTCGTCATTAATTAGTAAGAACATAATCTAGTTTAGTCTAAATTGTCTTCTTCCCATGTTTTGGTGTTTATCTTTCTGCTTTACTTGCTTTTTTTAATGCTTTCTCTATTGCTATAAACATTCATATCTTTTCTATTTGTGACACTTTTATGTTGTGGTATAGATTGGATACTTTGATTGAAAAATTTGAGGAAAAGACTCTCTATCCGAGTCTAGAGTACTAATTTGAGATATGATAGGTTGAGTAGTATGGGCTCCTGAGAAGTTGTTCTCGTAAGAGTCGATACGAAAACCTCACTTAGAGTAGATTTTATTGAGGATATTGACGACCGTCAAGCTACTGGCGTAAGCGATCAATGTTTTCATTGTGATCCATGACTCTAAGGACCTTTGTAGAACCTTGAACCTTTGACATACTAGAGTTGATGGTCACGTAGTGCGGGTGTTCGAGAAGCTTTTCTAGTGTGCGTCGGTACAAAAATCTCACTTAAAATAGACTTTCTTGATGGAATTATTGCTTGAGAATGACTGACATACGGAACAAACAATCAAAGAAGCCCATAATACACTAAAACTTTGTAACAAGTTATTTTATTGAAAAATTTGGTAAAATAACCTTTTTCATCCCTTAACTTTACCCCAAAGTCTAGTTTGGTCCCTTAACTTTAAAAAGTGGCAAGTTCGTCCCTTAACTTTTAAAATAGTGTCAAAGTAGTCATTGCCGTTAGTTGGCTCAAACGTCTGTTTATTCTTGGTTACGTGGCAGCTGACATGGATTTGGAACATCATCTTCTTCTTTCTTAGCATATTCTGCCTGCTATGTTCCTCTATTCCTCCTAAGAAATCTTTCATATGTCAATAGACTTCTAACTAACTTCACTTCACATTTTTTCTTCGTGAAACCTTCTCCCACTTAAAGTTATCCATAATGAATATCAATGTCGCAAAATATTAGTGTAGAATTTACAATTCTTTCACAATTGGTCCAAAATGATCATTTTTTCTTGTAGTCATAGAGAGAATTATAAATACCTCATTAATGATGAAATGTTTATTTCTGAACAAATCTATGACAAATTCTGTTTATGGCATTAAATTAGAAAAATATGATTTACTTATGTTTATTTTCATCACTAATTTGTAAGAACATTTGTAATAATTTTTTTAACAACATACATAATGTATTTGATATTATAAATTTTCTACCTTATTCAATTAATGATATTAATAGTGCAAATGAATCTATTATATTAAATAAAATTAAAATAATCAACAAATAATAAGAAACACTTTTTAAATTTTTTCCGTGAATATTATAAATATTCATCACCAAGTTATACCCATAGAAGTATTAGCATTATTCTTGAAACTAGATGGGAAAATATGGTTAGATATCGAAGATTTTGATGACTTATATTTTGTTGCTTATGGCAGAGCAACAAAAGTATGTTTTATAAATAACGTATCTATAGAAATTGGTGGTTATAAAATATCTTAAATAGTTTTTATGATTTTAAGTAGAGAATAATTTTTATAGATATTGTTTGGCATAAAAATAAATGACAAAAAATAAAATGAAGATTTCATCATTACATAGTTATCATGCATATTCATAGGTCGGTAATATTCTCCTTTACTGAGCTATTAATATTATTATTTATTTCTTTCATTGAAATATCATGTCAATCTCATTACAAAAAATGCATTTCATCTTATTTTTTATTGTTCCAAATCTGTCATTATTTGGGATAAGATTATTAGGTGGCGTGGTGTGTCGGTGTATTTAGACGGAACGATCGTCGATCATTTAAGATGTTGGGCTTTCTCTTTATCTTCTGCTGGTAGTACAATTAACAATTCAGTCGGTTTATGGTTAGTAATATGTTGGTGTCTGTGGAACATGCGGAACAAAATTATTTTTGGAGATGAAATTTGGGATACCGATTCAATAGTTTCCAAGATTTTGTTACTAACTTGAAAATTGATTGGTAAACAATCTAACTATACTTGTAACTATTACAGTTGGATTAAATCACCACTAGATTTTTTGTAAGGTGATTTATTAGGTTGTAATTGGGTTTGGAGTACCCCTTTGTACTCCCTTTGAATATATTTTGCGTATAAAAAAAAAATATAGAAGATTGTCGTGGTTTTAGTGATCACATTTACATAAACGACGTTTTATAAAACGCCATGACTTCGGTCCGAAAGTATTAGTTGGAACTTTAACCATGGTATGACGGTTTTTCGTTGAAAGTAATGGCAGTTTAGAAGGCATATTTTTCAAAAAATGAATATAATGACTTATACCGTTTGTAAACGCCTTAATATACTCAAAAAATTTTAGTCTAAAACCGACACAGTACACTACCACTAATACTTCAATATGATTTAAATATTTTATTTTTAATTGATTTTTGTAACAAAGTTATTGAATATATTATTAAAATATTTAATTGACAAAAGACTAACAAAGGTGTACTATGCTGCTGGTCCCTAATCTGAAAATCAGGGAGAAGAAAGTCAGGGAGAAGGTGGAGATATTGATTAAGTCAGAGAGAATGCCAAACTTTAGTGAAGAGGTTAAGAGCCATGGAAAGAAATGCTATCTTTGGTGTTCCTACTTGTCCGCCTTCTAGAGGATACTTCTTGGTCAAATAAAGAGTGAGTAGTACCGCCTCCCGAGCATTCAAAGCTGATATCCCAATGATGATGTTGTAGGGTGGTGATGCGTTCACGATCAGGTATCTCACCTTGATGTTTTTTTGCGTTGCTTCCACTTCCAAAGATGGTTTTGATAGGCAATTGTCCTAGTTCTTTAACTTGCTCCCCGGAGACTCCAAAGATGGTTTTGATAAGCAACCCAGTATAATATGTCGGTTGAATTTCCTGGGTCAATCAACACCCTCTTGAAGCTACAATCGAGAATTTGTAGCTTTTTGACCATGGGGTCATTTTCGGGCACCACCACTCCTTTAGAGTCTTCTCTTGAGATCCCAATGACAGTCGATTTTTCTCATACTAATACCTATGTTTTAGTCTTAAGTGAAATAACCTTGATGCAGACATAAATTAGGTGTTATCTTTTATCATATAGTATTTTAGTATGGTAATATTATTGCTGCAATGTCATTGATTACAAACTAAATGACATTTGCATAAAAAGGTAAGAATACGTATGTAACTATGTTGAATCGATGAAAGTCAGTTGTGTCAAATGACACTTCAGTACGTAGCTCTATAGAATACATATGTTTCAAGTTGCATGCGATCTTCAACTTTATACACATATGAGTTATATAATAAATGAAAAATAATGTAACATGTACTGATGAACATGTACATGAAGATGTCAATTTAGTGATACGGAGAAACACTTGCAATGTTTATGAGTCATGTAAAAGAAAAATTATATGGACCCATGCCACCTTACCGTAACAATAGGTTAATTTATTTTAAAAGAACAATTATACTCACCATTTATATCTTAGCAAGAATTATTGTTAGTTTGTTTCTTCTTTAAAAAGAAAAACTTTGGTTTATGTGAGGTTATAACAGTTATAGTTAGAGCTTCCAAACCCTTCTTGATTTAGATTAGCTCAAACTGCTTCATGCTAATTAAAACCCAGTTAATTTTTCTAGGTATTTAAAATTTTGGGTCTGTTTTGTCTTAGAAGTTTTTTGTATTTATTTTGGTTTTGGTTCTAAATTAAGTTACAAAATTGATTACATGACTATTGAATTAAGGTTTGTTTAGTGAATGGCTCTTATGTTTATTGCTTTGAATTGGAAATACTTTACTCTATTAATTTTCCTAATTGGGTTTTCTATTGTTTTTTTCCAGCATGGTTCTTTTTATAAGAACATGTTTTGGTTTCAATTATTTTAGTTTTTATTATATGAATTCTATAAATTCATTTACACCTTGAATTTGATATCTAGGTTTTGAGCTATCAAGATAAGCGACATTGGCTGCGGTTGACAAAAAAAAAGACATGATTGCATACAGTACAAAAGTATAACAATTGTTATAGATTCATATATTTGGTTGGAGAATGTTCATCAACAGATTACCGACTAAGAAGGAGCTTGCGATAAGGGGAGTGATCCATAGTCCTGTTGAATCAGCTTGTGGCTCGTGTTTTCATAGCTTGGAAGATGGGTACCATTTATTTGTCGATTGTCCATTTGCAAGCAAAATATGGAATCTTATTTGTAGTTGGTTGGATTTGGAGTATATTGTTGAAGAAACTATCTCTAAGCATGCGGAGAAATTCAGTTTATTGTTAGGTCATAAAGTTGGAAACGTGATCTTCAATAATGTCGGGCTGAATTTAGTGGAAACGTGCAATCATATTAGAGTTACTTCGTGGAATTGGTTAATCATAAGTACGAAAAGTAAATCGGTTTTATTTTTTTATAATTGGTGGAAAAATCCAATAGAATATCTCATGTTGAATTGATCGTATAATTGTTTTGAGCACGTTTTGTGCTCTTTATCAATTTAATTGCCTATTAAAAAAAATGGAGAAGAATAAAGGGTCTAGTCTGAGAGTTGTTTAGTTAAGAGTAGAAAACAGAGATATTTATAAACTAAAATTAAGATAAACATATACCATTACACGTGTAATATTAATGTATTTGTATTTTCAGAAATTGCATGAATTGCAATATATGCTTTTCTTTTGAATAAATAAATTATTTTGTAAATTATTATTTTGACCAGTTAATTTTTTCTAAAAAACGTGATATTTATGGCAGTTGAAAGCGCCACTATTTTCAATCTTAAACAACCTTTTTTACTTATGTTTAAAATGGTGGTTAGCAGGACATTTAATTACAAACCGTCATTATTTTCCTAGCAGCGGCCAAATTTAAGGCGTTTTATAAAACGCCGTTTTTGTTAATTATTGCGGCTAAAACCACCACAAACCTCCTAATTTAACTGTTGTGATTGACACGATTTTTTGTAGTTGTTGATTACCGTGAGATGGGACCATTTGACGAGATAGTGATATACTTTGGATGGTTGACCTGCAGATCGCATTTCACTGCTCCTAATATTCCCGAGCGCGTCATGCGGTGGTTCGGCTAAACTCAAACCATTCCCAAACACCTTAATTTCTTTGTTCCTCCTGCCTTGACACGTAGACAGATTGATGACATGTTTGATGATGATGAGATTCATCTGGTATTTGAGGAGACACAAAGTAACATAGCTAAGAGCGACTAGAGCTACAACGAATAGTACATCAGATGGTTCTCAAAGGTGTCACATCCGTACTTGGTGCATGCTGGTCTTGGAGATCCGCCAAGGCCAGCTCATCAAGATAAACTAGAGGAGGAGCAGACACAACTAGATCATACTAGGGATGTCTTGCCTAGATTTCGTCACATAGTGGAGATTGCGCAAGCAGACATTGACACTAGTATTGGTCGTTCCTGATGGGTCTGTCGTGAGGCAGGTCATAAATGCCATTATGATAGAGGCACGGCAGACATTGATGTATCGGAGATAGCGTAGGAGACAGGGAGAAATAGTCAGATATACACAGTACGCCATTAGTATATAGTAGTAGTACAATGATGTGTATTTTATTTTGACACCATGCTACTTGTTGGTCTCGATTGTATGACATTTTTTACATTTATTGGTCTATTATTTATATATGGCATTTTTGGACCATCTCAATTATGTACGTATATTCCTGTGTTTCGATCGTATGGTATGGGTTAAATCCACATCTAATTACATGTAAGCAAAACATGACATGAATGGTAGTGTTCAAATACGTTACGGAGATACATCTCCATAAAATTCACGCAGATGCATCTTCGGTACAATTCACGTGTATAATGGCTTCTTAGTGTGATTCATAGTATGCTTTAAATTGTTACTGATCGTGAAGGCTGGATCAGATCCTGTAGAAGTGGGCCACCAAGAACGTCTGGGATGCTGGTCGTATGGAGAGGAGGGGGTGTACCTGCAAGGCACTCCGACGCTCAAGTAAGAAAGGGTCGGAGAAAAGGGGCAAGTACAAAGTATTAGTTCGTAGGGTGAATATTGGATACTTAACCCTCTTAAGCGAGAGGGTTTATATCGATCCCCTAGCGCGTGGCCAACGGTCCTATTTTCGGGGAGAAATAACTGTTTTCCCCAAAGAATAGGTAACTACCCGAACTAGCCGTTATGTCGGGCAGGGTGCCCGAAACTAGCCGTTATGTCGGACATACGTATAGTTTCGGGCATATGCCCTTAACTGTTCGGGGAGCAATGGAGTCGTGCGTAACGGGCAGTAATTCCGGGGAGGAACATTGCGTTCCTTGCCCGGTTGGAAGGGCAGACATGTAACTTTTGCCCCTCTGTGGATTGGACTTAGGCAATTTGGGCCGCCCTGAAGCAGAAGCGGATTGGGCCATGTCCAGCCATTGGTCTAGTCCAGAACAGGAGCCCCCCAAGTCGTTACTCCCGAGCATGGGAGTGATGACTTAAGGGCAATTCGTTGCTCCGGGGAGCTAGCATGGAGTCGTCGCTTGACTACGAGGAAGATTGTCTCAATGTGCTCGTGACCTCTGGTGTTCGTGAAATTCGTGGTCGCGACCCTGTCGCCCAGTGTTCGGGGAGACTAATGGTCAGACAGAATTGGAAACGTTGGGACGCCAGGTGTGCTTAGAACTCCATGTAGCAGTTACTAGGCAATGATGGCTTGTGGATAGCCATCATGGCCAACGAGCGCATGTTCGCACGTGCCCCTTTGTATAAAAGGGGAAAATTCGTTCCATTTGGAACTTTTAGCTCAGATTTCTCTCCGTTTCCTTCAGCATTCTTGCCCGTATCCGCCGTCTTCCTACTCCGACCACCCTTCAGGCTTCGAGCAGCTACTTTCGTGTACTTAAATCAAGTAAGTTTTCTGATCCAGATCTTGTTTGACTCCCTTTGGTTGTCAATGGTAGATTGCATGTGGTTAGGGATAGGTTTAGAGGACGAAATAGGTGGATTTTCGGCGATTGTTGGTGGTGGACGGTGGTTGTGCCATTTTTCCACCTCTGACATGTCGCCGGAGTTATTAGTATGTTTCAGCGAGGAGGGTGGTTCATGGCGATGTTGCGACAGCTAAGCATGTGTGACTGTCGTGTTTGTTCATCCTCTAAATAGGTGATGAGTTTTCCGGTAGAACACTTCCGAGATTCCGGTGAAGCTTTATGATTTTTGGCGAAGCTTCGAATGGAAACTGGGTACGAGTGTGGGGAATCTCCTCGTTTGGGGATGATTTGTTTCGGGCATCTCCTCGCGGGGAGGATTCAGTTTTTCTTTTGATGTTAGGGCTTAGGCCGGGGACGGCGTCCTTAGCCCTTCGTGCGCCCTTTCACTTGACTTAGCGGTGGAAGGGTGGATTTGATTTTTCTGTCGAATTCACTTTCTTCTCTACTTTTCAGGTGATTGTCATGGCGACGGGGCCAGAAATAGAGATTGTTATAAATACGTCAGAGGAAGAAACGGGCTCCGAGGAGAATAGGAGCTCGACGGCTTCGAGTTCCTCCAGCGATGTCGGGGAGGAGGAGGAGTTCGACGACATGGACGAGGACGTCGACGGGTTCTCCGCGAGGGAGTGGGAGGTGGCCGAACACGCCGAGCATGTGTCCACTTTCGCAAAGTCCTTGGGGGACGTTTTTACGGAGGTTGGACCGGAGGGAGAGTGGAAGGTGCACTTCCCTTCCTTCGACGAGCTGGTCTGTTCGAAATTCGGGGACCGTTTTACCATGTATGAATACGCTTTCAAGGAGCTAGGTTTGAGGTTGTCGTTCACTGATTTTCAACAGTCAGTGTTCGTGCATTTAAAATTGGCCCCCACGCAACTGCATCCTAACTCGTTGGCCTTCATCCGAGCGTTCGAGCTGGTATGCGAGCATCTCTCTATAGGGGATACTCTCCCTCTGTTCTTCACTGTCTTCCATCTTCAAAGGCAGATATCAGGGAAGAAGTACGGTTGGGTTTCTTTGAAGCAGCCCCGCAAGTTGTTTAAGCCATTCTCGGAGTCGATGGGAAGTTTATTAGGCAGAGAATCTACAAGTTCCCCGTCCATTGGGCACCCGACTACTTAGCCAAGAAGCCCAGTGACTATGTTCTCCAACCAAGCGAGCTACGCGGGCAGGACGCCATGGCGTACAAGGTGCTGGTGATGTGGGTCAACTCCTTCTGGCTTGCTGAGTGCTGGACGAGCAAGGGTAATCCGGTCTTCGAGGAGGATGGGAGTCAGAGGGTTGAGCGTCGATTCATCAATATTAAGGCACTGCTGGAGTGTAAGACTCCCGTGGATGCCGAGAAGCTGCTTGGTAGTCTTAGTAATTTAGATTTGTTTGTGCCTTTTCTTTTCCTCGTGTCTAACGCGTTCGTATTTTGTTTGTGCATGTGAGATGCCTCGGGCCCACGACAGAATTATGAAGAATGCTCTGGTGAGGAACAAAGTCGGGGCAGTTCCTCCGAAGTCTCGGTTTGCTGGTGCTCGTGCTCCTCCTCCAGTTCAGTCTGCTGCGGGACCTCTTCTTCTCCTACTCCCGCTCCCCGGGGATCTCCCCTGTCTTTGACCAGGCGACCAAAGGGGCCAAGGGTTACTGATGCCGTGGATCTTACTCGGGTGGCTGAGAAAGGGAAGTTTAAGCTTCCTCTGTGTATCCTTGATAGGAGGTTCTTCGAGGGAAACTCTTTGGTCATGCCCCGAGCAGAGTCTCTTTGCTTGGAAAGTATGGAGCGCCCAAGCAAGAGGGCGTTGGTGGCTCAAGACACCTCTTCCTTGGCTAGGATGTTGGAGATGGCAGCTGTTTACACTGAAGGGGACTCTGCAACTGAGTCCGAACTAAATGCTGCCCGGGCTTCTATGGCGTCCCTTAAGGAAGAAGTCAAGAGTGTCGGCGAAGCTCGGAAGAAGGCTGAGGAAGAGGCGGCCAGGCTGAAGGAGGGGAACTCCAAGCTGGCGGCGGAGAAGAAAGCTGTCGAGGAGCTGGTCCAGCGGCTGAAGGCGGCCAATGCCCCGGGTGATGATGAGCCGGAAGATGTGAGGGGATTGAAGACGAGATCTGAACTGGTTGCCCGTATACTGACGACCGAGGATGATGGTATTGCAGTTGCAGATGAATCCTTCAGAAATGCTGTGGCTCAACTGTGGGTGGTGAACCCCGGGCTCGACCTTTCTGACGAGGGTATCCATTATCTGGCGCATGTTGAGGATGGCCGGATTGTTATGCCCGACGCCCTTCTTGAAGGTAACGCCGAGGATCAGCCTGCGGAGGACCAGGGGCCTCAGCCTGATCCTGTTGAGCAAATGGACGAGTGACTAGTTTCCTTGATGTTGTTGTAATCTATCCGGCCTGCGCACCGAGTACTTGCTTTAATCATTTTCGGATGGTTGTAATCGCAGAGACATGTTATTTAATCATTTTTTTTTGTGTTGTTGGTTTAATTATTGTAACTAAATGTTGTAACACTACTACAAAAAGGATATACAACAACGCCCACGTTACTATGCCCAAATGATTCATTGTGGTAGACTCTATTCCATTAGGTGCTTTCTTTTTATTTTGATTTTTAGCCACTTTTCACCTCAGTTGGAATTTTCAACCGTGGTAAAAATTGGCGCATGGTCATGAGTTCAAATCTTGATGTCGTTGTTGTTCTACTACTACATTTTTATATTTTATTAAAAGACATACAACAATGGTTGTTTAATACAACTGTTGTTGTATGTAGCGCATGGTCATGAGTTCCAATCATCATGTTGTTATTTTACTGATGCATTTTATATGTTTTATTAAAATGCATACAACAACGATTGTTTAATAACACCATTGTTGTATGTAGCGTGTTTAGAAGTCACCAAGAGTCGTGGGAAAATATAAGCTTGTTAATTGAGTTTTTTCACTGTCCTTAAACAAATCTTTATCGTCCATTTAATGAGTATGAACGCTTTAAAACCTACCATTAGTGATCCGCGTGAAACCTATAACTTAGACAAACTTCCAACTTAGATGAACTTCATGTTCTACCTCCAAACGCCATCATTCATTTACAACACTCTATTTCTCCATTAAACCAAGCTCAAAAATGTCATTTCTTCCATAAACAATACTCGAAAACATCATTTCTTTCATTAACAAATTTCAGAACTCCATCATCTCTTCTCCAACTTAAATGATACAAGGAAAGTATGGATTCAAGTTAGCAATGTTAGTTGTTGTTGTTGTTGTTGTTCTATTTTTTTGTTATTGTTGTCGTTGTTGTTCTTGTTGTTCTTGTTGTTATTATTGTTATTGTTGTTATTGTTCTTGTTGTTGTTCTTGTTGTTGTTGTCATTGTTGTTTTTCTTCTTCTTATTATTATTATTATTATTATTATTATTCTTAATATTCTTATTCTTCATCTTCTTCTCGTTCTTCTCGTTGTTCTTCTTGATTTTGTTGTTTTTGTTGTTGTTCTTGTTGTTCTTGTCGTTGTTGTTGTTCTACTGCTGCATTTTTTTTATTTTATTAAAAGACACACAACAACGATTGTTTAATACAACAGTGGTTGTATGTAGCGCGTTATTTAGTTTACTACCACGGGCAATAGACCGTGGTTGTAAATAATCCACATATAATCACACCTACCTAACAACGATTGTTTAACCGTTATTATAGATCTTTCGCAACCGTTGTTATATGTGTTTTTTGTAGTAGTCAATCTTTATGAAAATGGCGTTGGTTTCAATATCAAACTAAATGGTTACATAAAATGTATTACATATCAAAAGAAGGACTAAAAGTGGATTCAATAGTCATGTTGTGGAGTTTTCTCCAACATTGGGACACTTTGTACGATTGTGCTGAGTTGACTGCATGAACTACATATTCTCACCATTTTGTTTGTCGTATCCATTTCAGGTCGAATACGTCTACTTTTAGGAGACCCTTCTTCTTTCTTTGCACATTTTCATTGTGCCAAACTATGTCACCTTATTATGTAGGCCAATAATCTTTATTTTCTATCACCGAAACGCTATTGTTGTACACATTGCATACATATATCACTTTGTAAGTGGCAGATAGTAGGTTGGAAGGGTCTTGCCACAATGGTTGGAATTGGGTGCTAATTTTTTATTTCTTATTTATCCTATGTAGCTGGAAAGGAAAGGGAAGGCATCTAAAATTAACTTTGCACGCAAATGTTTTTTTAACAAATGCTAAGAGATGGGGGATTCGGGGTCAGGTTATATAAAGGGAAGTTGTTAATCACCCAGTGTATATAAGGTTATCCATAGAATTTCTATTGCATGTCTCTCTGTTAACTTAACTACTTTCTGGTGTTTGTTTGTCATGTATTGGGAAAGTTTCTCCTTTGAGAAGTTTGAGAGGATGCTTTTGTTGTGTTTGGGTTTTCCGTTATTTTTGGTAAGGTATTGGACCTAGAGTTTTTTATTTGTGTGCTCGCTAATATTTCGCAATCTTATGCCTTCGTATTCCCGTAAAGATACTCGGGAAATCAGACCAATCGTAGTTCCTCCTATTCTATGGGAGGGAAAAAATGTTTGGTGTCTTGTTCAAACCCCAAGATTGAAGCTAAAGGTTATTTGTGTCTTCTTCAAAGGCCAAGATTGAAGCTAAAGGTTATTTGTGTCTTGTTCAAAGCCCAAGATTGAAGATAAAAGGTTTGACTGAGAGAGAATTTGTCATCTCAAAAGGGAATATCTCACCTATTCATCACAGTTGTTGAAGGATTGGTTATAAAGGGAGATTACTTCAACTGGAATGTATGGAATCCAGTAATGCCATAATTACCTTTATAAAGGAGATGTCCTAAAGGAAGAAACTTTAACTCAGTGTAGAGCAATGCCATTTTCCTTGGGAGTCTTCCATGCTAAGAGAGGGACATTGGCTTGGATGTAAATAATCCAGAGGCTTTCCACTTACAGCAATTAGATGAAAGAGGAAGTTTACTAGGATAAAAGAGGGACCACAACTTAGATTTTTAAATCAACAAATGTGCCACTTACAACAGTTATCTGGAAATTGGTTTTTTTTTTATTGTCTGTTTTGATATGCGATGTACAGAGAAATGTCTTCCTACAGAGGGAACTCTTGATTTCCTATAAGGGGGTGTTGATTTTTGTGTGCCTTGATCAAAACCCAAGGTTGAAGCTAAAAGGTTGAATCTACTACGGAGTTTTATATCTGTCTTGTACAAAGCCCAAGAATGAGGGTAAAAAAGAGATGGACTCCGCTGGGGAGGTTTTATCTGTCTTGTACAAAGTCCATGATTGAGGGTAAAATGAAATTGACTCCACTGGGGAGATTTAATCTGTCTTATACAAATCCCAAGATTGAGGCAAAAAGAAATTGACTCCACTAGGGAGAATCATTATACAAAGCCTAAGAGGAGGCTGGTAGGGGAGATGCTTATATGAACCCTAAGAGCAGGCTGGCTTCTGCAGAGGATTATTGAAATCCAGAGGCAGGTCCAATATGTATTGGGGAATCCAAAGGTTTTACTCTTTTTGGGGATTAAAGTGAGAGTTACAGTATCAGATACCATGAGGCTCTGGTTCTGTTAGGGTTTTATTGATGGTTGATAGATCCTGATTGGGATTTTTTAAAGTGAAGGTTTAAACCTTGTTGGGGGTCAAAAGAGTTTTGAAAATGATTCTGAAAACCTAAGAAGATTTTAGACTCTGCTGTATACTGATGAAATGATCAGGGTTTTTTTTCCTGTACTTTTAGGAAACTTGAGGGTCTCTGTGAGTTCTAAGGAAAGATGAGACCTTCCAGGTCTACTTGTATAAAGAGGTTAACTCTTAATTGGTGAATGATCTTTATATGATGCCCAAGACGAGGCTAAGATTGTCCAAGTCTGCTTGTATGAAGCCCAAGAGGAGGCTGAGGGTTTAAGGGTTGAAGATCAACCCTACAATGGTTTGATGTTTGGAAATTTTGACTCTCGTGAGGATTGAACTAGTAGAGATGACAAATTTATGTCCTATACCTGTAGGAGGCCTTTGGGTCCTTGTATTAAGCCCAAAAGGAGGCTGAGAACTACTAAGAAGCCTTTGGGTCCTTGTACTAAGCCCAAGAGGAGGTTGGGGATGCTTTTAGGAAACATGTGGGTCCAAGCCTAAGAAAAGTTCAAGAAAGGTTTCACCGGGAAGAAGTCCTTTCTTTGCAGAACAATTCTAAGGTTTGAAGAAATTCGAGAGGTTTCACCGAGAATTAATCCTCTCTGGGGAAAATGAATTTCTTGTACACATATATTTCTAAGTTAGGACAGTCTTGAGAAAAGTTTCACCAGGAATAATGCCTTTCTCTGATCCATATTGTATAAGCCCAAGAGGAGGCAAGACTGTATCTGGAATTTCCTATGGGGAACAAGTTTTGACTGTGTTGAAAGAGGAACCTCTGGTTTAATCTAAACCTAGACTTAACTGCTAGGGAAATCTCTAAGCAAGTATGTACAAGCATATATATATATATATATATATATATATATATATATATATATATTTATACAAATGAAATATATAAACAAGTATGTATTGAAGAGATAGTGGAACTTCCAGTTGTGCAAGCCCAAGCATAGTAACTACAGCTGTATGGTTAGTTTTTTTCAAGAAATTGAAGAAAGTTTAGATAAAATATTGAATTTGAATTTGAATAAAAAAGAAAGTTGTTTTAAAAGAAAGTTTGGGGCTTATATTTAAGGAGAGGCCCAAATGATCTTTTTTGAAAAAACGACGATCACGTCGTAGTTTTGAAAACCACAGAGGGACTTATACAATAAATGAGGCCCAAATTATTGTATTTACAAATAGGATGGATCTTACACTCTATTAGAGGCCGAAAAGTTTTATTTTTATAGATAATTTGGGACTTATAACTCAAGGAGATGCTCAGATAAAAAACAGTGATCGCACCGTTTAATTTGAAAATCGTATCGGGGCTTATTCAATGATTGAGACCCAAAATGGTTTATTTATGTACAAAGGAGGTGGTTCTTAAACTCTATTAGAGGCCCAGAAGTGTTTGAAAAAAGAAGAAAGATGGGGTTTACAACTCAAGGAGAGGCCCATATGAAAATTGCTTTGAAAACGGCGATCGCGCCGAGATTTTTAAAATCGTATTGGGACTTATACAATGACTGAGGCCCAAAAAGGTTTTTGTACAAAGGGATTGGACTTACAATCTACTAAGAGGCCCAACAGTGTTGAAAAATGTTTGGAAAAAAATCAAGAATAAAGAAAACCCTAATTTTGATTTTTTTATATAATTTTCAAAGTAAATTTAAATAAGAAATGATATAAAATATTAACATAAGTTCTCAACCTCGATTGAGCTCCATCGTCGCCGTACCAATGAGGCAAAACACCCAGCTCACGATGGGAAGTTCACGCCATGAAGCTAAGACCTCGACTGAGCTCTTAGCCTCATTAAAGGTCGGAATACACCTCCGACCACTCGACCAGCTCTCCACGCAGTCGAGGATCGTCAAAGTCGAGCAAATTCCCCAAATCACCAAATTACTTAGACAAAAATAAGTAAAGTATAGCAAATACACAAGCATCACACACACATATAAGCAAAAGGAAAAGTTTTAAAACCGGGCAAAAGCCCATTGTACAAATGTTACAAACATGTCAAAAAGCCCCTGGCACGTAGGCCGGGCACAAGTCATTACAAAAAATGGCGCGCATGCCAAACAGAACAAGCAAGTAAAAACCTATTCGGCAGCCGGGCATGTCTCGTCGTTCAAGACCAAGGCAGCCGCACAAACCCGCATCACCGCGGACACATCCTCAACCAACGCCCTTCGCCGAGAAGCCCTGTCGACACCCAAGATGGTCTGAACTTCGGGTGCACCAACACACAGGGAGTTGTTCCCCGTAAAGAAATTCGGCCTCGAGTGACAAGGCGGGAGCACAAACTTCACTGCAAGATGGCTCTCGTTCTCAATGAGATCGACTTACACATGCTCGGCAAGTTGTTGTCTCTTCGTTGAACCCTAACTATTGGGAGACTGACTATCTTGGGGAGAGCTGGAAGAAACCCCGGGCGCTGGAGCAGGGTCGGGGTGTTGTGTACAGATTTGCTCGACACGACTTTTCCCACTTTTCTTCAAATTGTGAGCA
Source organism: Lathyrus tuberosus (assembly GCA_022829125.1). NCBI lineage: Eukaryota > Viridiplantae > Streptophyta > Magnoliopsida > Fabales > Fabaceae > Lathyrus > Lathyrus tuberosus. The sequence goes on along the minus strand of JALAZF010000100.1, from coordinate 10,707,069 downwards.
CCCGCCAGCTTCTTGATACGTTCCTTCGCACTCGACATCTTACCTGCATAAGAGTAAGAAATGTGTCAGTAAATCGATCCCAGAACGGGTAGAAAGGGCAAGTCGAGGAAGGTTCCACCACCTAACAGATCCATGGCATCCTCATCAGAAAATATCTCGAGGAGGGCCCTCGTATTAATCAGTCGGGTTTGCGTCAAGACTTCCTCATCGTCTCCCCGGATAAATTTCCCGTCCAGCGTCATGAGCTTGGCTTTGTTAAATCCAGCGACGAAGTTGACTATCACCTCGTACGCCAGACGGTCCCCTTTGCAAAGTCGGCCAGGACTGACGATGTAACTATCCGTGCCCCTCTTGAAATTCTCCTTAGTCCAGAATAAGGGGAATCTTGGTTCGAGGGCTTCTTCCTGTTGTCCGTCTACTTCTCGGAAGACTTGACGATACACCAAATTCACGGCCTCGAGCGAAACCGGCCTCACGGTGTAGTATCGGTATTTAAAGTTGCGAACAGAGTCCATATAGGTTTGGAACAGTCTGCTCACTTGTTTAAAAGACACCCAGTCGTGTCTGTCATCAGTTGCCTGTCGCTGTAGGTGGAAAATGCAGAAGAAGAAGGGCACAGTTGCCCCGATCTTGAGATATTTGCAAACGAGCTCAAAGGTGCGGATAAAAGTGAGGGAGTTGGGATGGAGCTGTGAGGGCGCCAGCCGCATCCAAACGAACACCGATTGCTGAAAATCTATGAAGGGCAGGCGCCACCCCACCTCGTCGAACATAAATTCGTACAGGGGAAACCACATCCCTCGATACGTCGAGCAAATGCGGTGGTGCGCCTGAGGCCGGAACACCTTCCATGTCTACGCGAAGCCCACCAGGCGATGCTCGACGGTACAGAAGATGTCGTCCTCGTCCCCGTCGACGAACTGGGAAATAATATTTAGAGGCTCATCGCTGACCCACTCCTCGACCGGTCGTTCCTCGACGCTGTTGATCGGCGCCATCGGGAGTCAGGTTGATCGTCAACGTCTAAAGATCCCACGGCCACGGCCAAGGCTTCCATTTACCTGAAAAGCAGAAGGAAACAGTGAATTCAATGATCCATATCAAATTCACCCCTCCACTACTGATCAAGTGAAAGGGCGAAGAAGGAGCGTCCCCGGGACCATCCTCAATATGCCAAGGCGTTACCCCGGGAGAATTCGTCCCACAGCTCGGGATATTAGTGAGAGCCTCGAGTTATTCATCTCGTGTCCTAGGGACATTCTTCTTGTCCTCGTGGAACTCATCCCATCTCCCCTCGAGATTCAACAAAAACATAGAGAAATTCCGCCGTTTTCGCCGGAAATTTCATGGTTTCCCCGGGAACTTCAACAGTTCACCAGATGAACACCACATAAAACATCTTAAAGAGGGAAAGGATCAAGAAACTTACTGGAAAAACGGCTGTTACGGAGTTCCGGCACGGCGGTAGGTGGCGGAGAACGGCGGTGGTGATAGAGAAGGGAAAGAGAGAGAATCTGAGCAAGGAAGAGCGAAAAGTGCAAATGAGGCGGGTTGGCCACTATTTATAAAGCCCCTCACGGGACTCGAGGAGTTTCTAGGCACTCGATTACGCTACCATAGCCTAGCTGCCCTAGGTAATGATGGCGTGTGACATGTGGTTCACGCTTCACCACGTGCGCCTTTTCGTTCTCCCAGACGCGTCCTTTCACAATGTTTGTTGCTCGACTCCATAACTTCTCGTATCCCCGCGGTGTCGGCCAGAAACAGCCTATCAAACCCGACCAGACATCAAGGTTTCTGCCCCGTTTGACATGCCTCGCTCATAGTAGGAGTCCATCGCAACCGAAGAGGTCCCCGCTACTGTTAGCATCTCGGTCCCACGATCGAGTCCAATACGTCCTCGACACGATTACTGGCCCTTAAGTCATTACTCCGACACCTCGGAGCAACGACTTGGGGGCTCCTGTTCTGGACTGGGCCGGAGCCTGCCCCTCAGACGGGCAGGCCTAACCCACACGACCTGGGACGGCCCAACAAGGCCGTAGGCAATACCTGCGTCGAACACGTGCCAGCTTTGAGCAGGGTCGAGCACGTGCAGCAGAGACCGTCGAATATAGACATCAAGCCTTGCAGGGCACGTCTCTCCCCGACACACAGAGGCTCCTCCCCGCGAGGACACGTTCTCTTGTAACCTCCCACTTCCGAAGGATTCGGTCTGCCCACCTTCCAGAGATCTCGAGACCGTTACCCCAGGACGAAGACCACGCACTGGTCTTCACTACGCCACATAATCCCTGGAAGTTATTTGGATTGGGCCCTGCAATCCAGCCCAGTGCGAGTAACCGTTGGCCCCGCGCTGGGGACTCTCTATAAATACCCTCTCTCTTGAGAGGATCAGGTTACTTCATATTCTAAACTCACACCTGCTTTCTGTACTTGTTTTTCTCTGACCTTACCTGACTTGAGCGTCGGAGTACCTTGCAGGTACACCACCCCCCCCCCCCCCCGCCGTCTCACCAGCACCGGAGCTGAAGGTTTCACGACGCTGTTGGCCACTGTCTGATCCAGGTACGATCAGAACCAATAAAAAATAATTAAAAATTAGGGAGAAATTAATTTTTGAAGTTTGTAAAGAAAATGTGAAAAAAATATGTGATAAAAAAATGGGATGGTCCTCCCAAGGATTGAACCCACGCCCTTGGGGTGGAGGTTTTAAAACTTTACCATCTTAGCCATGTGCGTGTGGTGATAGAAAATGGAAAGGAGTGAATAATATGGAAAAAACCCTTTTGAAAATAGTTTAAAAAATAAAACCAAAAGGTCTGGGGCGAGGGGGATTCGAACCTCAGACCTTTCGCTCGCTACACACACAAAGCCAGTTGATCAACCACTAGGGAGCAATGTCAATTCAAATATATAGTGGCAATGAAATAATATATAGTAAGTTTGGTTTTGAAAACCTGAAAATGGCGCCATGGCCATCTTCTTCCTCCAACTAACTTCTGATTTGCAAGAAGCATGCTATCTCCTTCGTTTCTCAACCATTTTGAAAGATGTAAAAATGAAACTCGTTCATTTTTTAACAAGGAACATGATGGTTCTTTTCAATTTTATTTATTTTAAGTGTATCAAGAGATATCATGTTATAATCAGATGAACCCTAAAAAATGCAAGAACTATACAAAATCTTATACACGCAAGATAAATAGCAATTGATTGAGGGCTAATAATCTAAAAGCAACCAGAATCATGATCATAACTTAAAGCAACATTTATGATGCATGATTCATGGAGTTTGAAGGTTCAAGGCTTACCTCTGCAAGAAGGAATCGAATTCTACTTTGGAGGTGTTACAGATGCAAGATGATGATCCGTACAGCTTCTTTGGCCCTCAAGGAATGTGTTTATGTGATTGGAATTACTTGAATCCCTCTTAATTGAGTGGCTCGAATCCAACTGTAGCTTGTTGTGTATTTTGAGAAAATGGTGTATGACTTAGTGATCCTAATGTTACAGATGAGATGTAAGGGCTTGGATCTCTTCCACATAGTGTATGCGAAGTGTTTGAATTCTTGGTTTGGACATAATTGCTCTGATTTGAGAATTCCAAACTTTCACTCTTTTAGGACTTAGAAATTAGCAAGAAATAGGATTTGTGAGAAAACAAGCATTGTGGTTGTTTTGGTGTGTTTTTATCAGTCATACATGTCCTCTATTTATAGTAGAGGAAGTTTGTCTTGGATGAACATCGTTAGATTGAAAGATAAGATCTTGGTTCACTGGTTTTGGAATGGTATCATTACCCCTAATGCAAGGTACACCAAGGTGTCCAAATAGATCAGCTACTAATTGACCAGTTCCACATTCCTCAGTCATTTTTATTGTTGTTTATGTGAGCATCTTGACTGAGGAATGTCCTTTTGTTGAATGTGCACTATTGCAATAAATGCCTTTGAATTCAAGGCATAATGTGACAAAAACCATTACTCCAAGTTGAAAGCTTTCTTGACTCCTTGACTCAAATTTGCAAGTTTGCCTTGATTCCTTCTGCTATGCAATGAATGTGAGAGGCATTGATCATTTCTCTTGACAAGAAAAATCGTGTGTGTCAAGTAATAACCCAAATTGTTTTGCAAAATAGTTTGTAACAAGGTGTATTGCAACTGTCATAATCCCTTGGTCAAGTGGAGTTATCTCATGCTCTTGGGCTCTTTGGAAAGCTTGTATATCCTACTTTAACTTTGATGTCCAACATTGGTCTTGGTTCAGCTTGGATTAAGTTGAAAAATGGCCTCAAAGTTGGTTAAAAACCAAGGCAGATTATGTCCAAGATTTTCACTAAGTGTTGGAAAAAGTGGCCCATTTTCATGTTTTTTGTGTTTTGATCAATCCATAACTCAAAATCCATAATGATTTGGAATCTGATGTAGTTGACAATTTTGAAGTATGCAATGAGAGCTTTCATTTGAGATTTTAATGGAAGCAAAAGGATTTGTGGTTTGGGAGTTATGACCTTGCAAAGTTGGTACCAAATCATTTTTCTTCCATAACTTAGAAATTTTAAGTTTCTTAAGGTTGCCCCTTTTTTAAGTAACCTCATTTGTTTTCAATTTTCTTGATGAATGATGATCCAAACCATGAATTAACATTGTTTTTTACTTAGGGAAGCCTTGTTTGTCAAGAAATTCAAAAAGTCAAACTTAGTTTTTAGGCACAGTTGACTTTTTGTCAGATGAATTTCAAACTGTGTGATCCTCTATGAAATCAAATCCTTGACCTAATTCAAGCCTAATGGATGGATTCCATAGGTGTTTTAGAGTGTCTTGAATCATTTCCCAAGGTTTGGGAGCATGTCTTAGTCAAAAGTCAAAGATACAATTGACTTTTCATCATGAAACCCTAATTGGCCCAGATGAATTTGAATCTTTGTATTACTTATGAGCCAAGTTCTTTGAATCAATCCAACCTTGTAAATGGATCAATATGATGTATTGGAGGTCTTAAAAACACTTCTTGAGGTCTTGGCTCATATCTTGCTCCAAAAGTCCTGATTTTTACTGAATACATCCCCTGAGTCTATTTTGACTTGATGATTGGGTCTATGAGGTACCTTTGAGCTTCTCGAATCATGTTTTAAAGTATTGGCTCATGCCCAAACGAAAATTTTCATTTGGAGGCACTGGTCGACCAAAACCCTAATTTGGTGACACTGGCGATCTGGAGGCTTGATCCACTTTGAATGTTGCAATCTTGTGCTTGATTCTTGATGTGGGATACCTCTTGATCCTTCATGGGTATTTTAGAGACTATAAAAGTTGAAAATCATGTCAATTCTTGGTTGATCCTTTGTCTAAGTGTTATGAGAGGGCTCAAAACCCTAATTCTTGGTTGTAGTGAATGCTCAACAATCCTTGAGAAGATTGATGAGGTATGATGGTACATCCATATTGTGGTGATGATTTGCACAATGATGGGAAATCTTGGTGGTTAAATTTGGGGTATGACACATTTGAAGCTAACGGGATTATACCTCTGTGAATCGCACACTCAAACATACAACAGAGTTGCCACCGAACTTCATTTAGTCCCAGAGGACAAGGAAAATATCGATAAAACTGAAGGGGAAGTGAAACGGGTAAGGGGGTCATTTATGCGAGAGGAAGGTACTAGCACCCCACGCATCCGTCGTACTCGACGGGAATCGCTTTACTTGCTTATAGGCTTATATAGGTTATATATCTAAAGGCTTCTAGCTAAAAAGAGGGAAGAAAAAAAGAGACAAAGAAAGTACTCGCGGAGGATAGTGCAATGAGGAATTCAGAGCTTCATAGTTCATGGAACCAGGAAAAGAGGAGGAAGAAGGGAAGAAGGTGGCTCGCCAAGATTCCACAATATCGTGCCTACGTATCCTCATAAAGCAATAAGGAATTCATAGCCTACGTAGTTAGGGGAACAAAGACAGAGAAGGAAAAGGAAACGGGGTCAAAACGAAGAGCGAAAAGAGGTAGAAAGACTCTACTGGGGAACACAAAAGAATGGAGTCAAAACCAAGAAAGAAAGGCAGAGGAAAATTAGAGACTTCACTGGGGAGAAAACAAAGGAATGGTTTCGAAACCAAGAGAATAAACGAGCAAAGAAATAATATCGAGACAGAGCAAGGGACACTGACGATTCGGTATATTAACTGACAGGCAGTGGTTAGCCGAAGAAAAGAAAAGAATATGACTGTTTGGGGAATGTTGCGGTGAGAATCGGATATCAAACTATTAATTAACTTGAATCACACATGTTTGAAATTCACCATCGAGCTTTGATTTATCCAAAGGAAAGGGAAAAGATCGAAAACCCTAATTGCAATGTAAAAACAATGCAAGAGATCTAAGGTTTGGGGGTTGGTTATACCTAGGGAAGGTGTTAACATCCTAAGTATCTGTTGTACTCTACAGGAACCTCTTGTTAGTATTTGTGTTATGCTATTGTTTGATTACTAAGGGAAATGCTAAGGTGAAGACCTAGGGGTATATACAAAGTATGCTTGCCAAGACGTCGTATCTCGTGCCTACGTATCTTGACTAGGATGGAATCAGAGCATTCATAGTTTGCTTAACTACTGGTGAGGAACTCTTGACTTTGGTCAAGGTTCTAGGGGGAAAAGTAAGTGTCTGCGCCGAGTCGCCTACATAGAGTACGGAGACTCTAAGCCTAAATCTGGGTTAAAAAGGAAGAGAAAGAGTAAGCATCCATAACCATTATACTTACATAGAGTGCGGCGACTCTAATCCTAAGGCTAGGATAAAGGGAAGAGGAGACTAGGTTATGCTATTATGAACATGACATGGAGTCAATAGAGAGAATCCTTTCCTTTGGAATAATGTATAAGCAATAGAGGGGCAAAGAGAGAAGCCTCAAGTATCAATGCAAGATGAATGAATAGCAACATATGCGAAGTAGATGCCAAGGTAATCAAGTCAACTCAAAATGCAAAGTAACAAGTCACCAATAAGACACACAACATGTTAGGGATGAGGGCAGACAAGGTAGTGCAAACATGTGTGTCTCAAAGTCGAACAAACACCAACACGGTATCAAATGAACTAAGTAGGGTATAAACTCATGTCAAAGCATCACAAGTATCATGAAAGCAGACATCAAGCAGAATCAAGCATCAAGCAAATAGTAAGAGATGGAAAGATCTAACCAAAAGATGGTGCATGACAAGCATTCTCTTCTATTGGACTGGTGAAGCACTGGAAAGCCAAGAAATAATCAAACATCAGATGAAGACAGAATATCCTAGCCAAGTCTTTATAGGGACCAAGAACCAAGTAGGAGCTTCATGTACCAGATGTCTTCAATATCAAAATATCAACACCCGCACACAGAAAATTTCCCAATACAGACAAAGCAACATAACAGGTTCAAGGTCTCCAAAACTCAACTCCAAGAGCATAGCGCAAAGGGTTCTAAATCTAAGTTCACAGTCCAAAACTCGAGACAGTAACCACAGTCCACCAATTAACAGTCTTTTAGGGTTTCGATATTTTTATGATGTTTTTATATTTTTGAATGAAATGAAAAAGATAAGATGAATATGATGAACAGATGATGATATGAACAATGATATATTAACAGAAGAATAGAGCATAAGTATATTGAACAGAAGTTAAACTTAGTGATTAGTGATTAATTAATCGGATGAACCGGATCCAATGTAGTGCTAAACCATCGTAGCACGATCTATGAGGAAGATTATGCTATAGGAGGCCGCTTAACAACAATATCTGTGCTAAAACACGATAGAGAAAGTATATGTAGATCATTCTCAAAGAATCGTGTCACACGAAAAGAAAAGTGAATAGTCTCATCTTAATCACACCATTTTGTTGATTAGTTGAAGGTAACCTATCACAATCCCAAAGTATAGAGAATGATCTCGATGATCATTCACTATAGATTTGAAATAATGAAGGTTAAACAACCTCAACAACCCACATTCGCAATATTAAAGACTTTCATCGACCGAAATAAAAAATGGAGATAAAATTGAAATTAACGTGAAAAGAAATGAAAATCAAAAGGCAATGAAGTAAAAAATCAAAGGAAATAAATCATTGAAATAATAAAAAAAATCCTAAAAATTAGAAAATGAAACAAAAATAAAATGCTAAAAGAAATGGTATTTGAAGGAGAAACAAGACGAAGGGGGATGCTTAGGAATGAGGTGGTATCATGAAACCACCATGGGCTTAACAAAGCCCAAGAAAATCAGCTAGCAAAAAAATAAAATTAAATTAAAAAAAAGTGGAAAGAAATAACATGTGCCGAGCCCAACCTACATAAAATGGTTCCATCAAAAAAACAAAAAAAACAAGACCACAATAAAATGGCACGACATCTTGTTACAGTATCCTTTTTCTTTGAAGCAACACACAGAAGAAACACAAAATGGTAAAGGAAAAGAGAAAATAAATGGATTTCGCTCAGAATGAACATAATCGCGTATCAATGTTCCAACCTTCTCAACGAAACCGATCTTCTTCCATTCTTGCTTTGCCGGCTATACGACAATCCGTCGTTTCAGGTTTGTACTCAATTTTGGTTATGATTTTTCTTTTGTATCTCCGCTTCGACTTTCTCCGTCTCTCGCTTTTGATTTCGCTTTTGCAATTTGAGGTGTTGTCGATTGAAGGGTATGAAAGTTTGGGTTTTATGATGTTTGGTTGATGAAGAGTAAATGTTTGAAGATGGGAGCAAAGGGTGCAGTTCTGAGATTTTTTATTTTGATCGATTTAGTTTTGGTTGTAATGAGGTTTGTGGAGAATGGTTTGAAAGGGTGGAAGGTGAATATGGAGGTTTGAACACAAGGGGATGCGAATAAGAAGGTTTTTGAAAGGAGATAAATGGTTTTGGAGTGTTTGATGTTGGAAGGTGAATATGGAGTTTGAAGGAAGTATGAGGGGTTGAGGGGAAAAAGGAAGATTTTCGGAGGAGGTTTGTTCTGAAAACGAGTGAAGAAGAATTTTAGCAGAACCTTGTTGGCTCAAAAAAAGCTTTTTTTCCGAAGGAGATAGTGAGCAATGTATTTATAAGAGAGGTGAAGTGGGATCGCTTGGCTGGGACTTGTGTGGTTGTAGATTGTTTGGAGGTCGTAACATGTAAAGCAACTTGGAGAATTGTTGTGACATTGGCTTGATTTTGATGTGTAGCAACTAAGAGTTGGTTGAAGTGGGTTGTGCTTGATTTATGAGGAGGACCTTGTGTATATTTTTTTGGTAACTTTGACAATTTGTACATGAGCTTTGTTGTAATTGTAAATGACATGGACTCATGATATCACTTGTTTTTTTATTTATTTTGGCAATAGTAATGGGCATGAAATGGTAATCTTGAATAATTTTTTTTGGGGGAATGCAAATGAAATTGTGACTTATGAACTTGAAATTGATTTGAATTGAACTTGAAATTTTTTTTGGAAAGAATTTGGAAGGAATTGTGACTTATGAACTTGAACTTGAAATTTTTTTGGAAAGAATTTGGAAGGAAATTGATTTGAATTGAACTTTAAATTGGATAGAATTGAAATCCATGAAACTTGAATGATTTTTGAAAATAAAAATGGCATTGCATTAAATTGAAACTTGGAAATTTGAAATAATGAAATTGGAAAATATGGATTGAATCATGAAGTGTATTTGAATTTGAATGCATTTTGGAAATTGAAACTTGGATTTTGAATGGAGAATTGAAATTTTGTTGTGAACTTGAATTCTTGAAGGACATTCGAAAATTTGGAACTTTACAAGACCTTGGAGTTGAATTTTAAAGCTTGAAAATTGAAATGTGGTCATGAATTGAAATTTGGTTGAAATTTTGATATGGAATTTGAATTTTGTATCTTGGATTGAAATTTGAAATTTTAGAAAGAAACTTGAAATCTTGACATTGAACTTGAATGGATCTTGAATGAGAAGTGTGACTTGATCGAATATTATATTTTTTTGTATAATTTTTGTTGATGAATGGACTTGAAACTTGAATTTTGATTGAAACTTAGAATTTTGGATGGAATTAAATTTTGAATTTGGCTAGTTGAAAGAAGTTGTAACTTGATACTATTTCCTTACATTTGGACTGATGAATTGATTCAACTTGGTTGATCGTCCAAAATTCTTTGAATTAACTCCAGGTGAAACCATCAATCCGAAACTGAACTGGAAGCTTGATTCAAATCTTGAGAAATGACCACAAATGAAACACTTGAACAAATCCTGAATAAACGACACTCTTGTCCTGCAACAGACAAAATCATCCTTGAAATCAATTTCCAGCATCTTAAATTCTTCATCATACCAGAACTGCATTGAAACTTTGAATCCACTCTGTCATACCCCAAATTTTGACCACTAAGATTTCCCATCATTGTGCAAATCATCATCACAATATAGATGAACTTTCATGCCTCATCAATCTCCTCAAGGATTGTTGAGCATTCACTACGATCAAAGATTAGGGTTTTGAGCCCTCTCAGAACACTTAGACCAAAAGATCAATCAAGGAATGACATGATCTTAAACTTGTCTAACCTATCAAACACCCATAAGGATCAAGAGGACTCCCACATCAAGGATCAAGCACAAGGTTGCAGCATTCCAAGTGGATTAAGCCTCAAGATCGCCAGTGTCACCAAATTAGGGTTTTGGTCGACCAAGGCTTCCAGATGGAAATTTTCCTCTGGGCATGAGCCATTGCTTCAAAGCACAACTTAAGATACTCCAAGGGACCTCATAAACCCAATCATCAAGTCAATTTTGCCTCAGGGGATGCATTCATCAAAAATCAGGAATTAAGGTTTCTTGACCTAATTCACCCCTAAGTTGACTTTTGGGACAAAACATGAGCCAAGACCTCAAGACATGGTTTGAGGGTCTCCAATACACTACATTGATCCATTTGCAATAATGGATTAATTCAAGAAGCTTGATCCACAAGTTTCAATTTCATCAGGACCACAATTAGGATTTTGGGGAAAAAGTCAACTGTACCTTTGACTTTTGACCCAGACATGCTCCCAAACCTGGGGACATGATTCAATACACCCTATAACACCTATGGAACATATCCATTAGGTTTGATTTAGGTCGAGGACTTGATTTCACGGAGGATCGCACAGTTTGGAATTCATCTGATAAAAAGTCAATTGTGCACAAAGTCAACTTTGACTTTTTGATATTTTTTACAATTATGGTTCTTTGACCCTAAAACAATGTTAATATATGATTTGAATCATCATCCATCAAGAATCATAACTTGAGATCCAAGCAACCATTTTGGATTATCCAAAGATGGATTTGTAGCTCTCATGGCATACTTTAAAAGTGTCAACTACACCTCATTCCAATTCCCCATGGATTTTAAGTTATGGAGTGATCAAAATGGCTGAAAACACAAAAGTGACATTTTTCCAACACTTAGTGAAATTTTCACTAAGTCAGAATCTGCCTTATTTTTTCCCAAAAGTAGAGGCATTTTTCATTGTAATTCAAGTTGGATCAAAACCAAAGTTAGACATCATGTTGAAATAGGATATATCAGCTTTCCAAAATGTCCAAGAACATCTCCAAATTCCATTTGAGCAAGGAGATACAACCCTTGAAACATAGCGTCATGAACTATTTTTTCCAAGACAGATTTGGCAGATTTGATGCATTTTACTCGATTTGATCAAATCTGACAAAACCAAGCCTTCTCATCATTTTGGACACATCTAAGGATCAAATCCAAGGGGGATGATCTAATCTCCAAGCCTCACAAGTCCATGAATCTACAAGTAGCATGCCAAACCTAAAAAAGCCTAAAAGGTGCCAAGACTCCAATTTTGTTTCCAAGCATTCAATGGATGCACCAAGGTGGCATGAACTGAGCCTATTCCAACTAAATGAGTCAAGGATAAGCTCTGAACCAAAGAACCATAGGCATGTGCTCTAACCTCTAGTCAATGGCTAGAGGAGACTTGAGATTCCAAAGTGATCCAATTGGCCAAAGGCCTGCTGCAGCCACCATTCACTATTGCTTGCAAAACAAACTTGCTCTACTATAAATAGAGCTCATTTGTGCTCAGTTTGAGTGCACCAAAGCAACCAAACTCATGCTTTCCTCAAAATCCCTCTCTTTAGGCCAAAATGCCTTCTTTAGCAAGGTATCTCTGAGTTTTTGAGTTAGAGAGCATTTCCATCACAGCTCATGATCCAAACACATCCAATATGTCATATCTAAGTTGTCCAAACTCTCATAAGTGACCTGTAACACCAAAATCACAAAGTCCCCTATCAAAACCTCAAAATTGGACTTTTTTGCATTTTTCAAGCCATGCCTTGATTCAGTCACTTTCAAAACTAGATAAAACCTCAAACACACTCCAAATATCATCCTTGAACTGTCACAAATGGTTCCCCACATCTGGAACACCATTTGAGACAGTTGTCATATTGGTCACTTTTGCCCCTTTTGCAAGAAAGAGCTCAAACTTGTTCCTGAAAATTCCAGTTGGTTCCAATCATTCTAAAAAGCTTCTAAGGGATTAATTAAGAGTGTTCAAAGCATCAAATCACTTCTGGCACAAGGAACTTGACAAATACCATAAGGAGCTCCAAGAGGTAAGTGCATCATCACTTGAACTTTCTAAAATATGCATTTCTTTGAAGTCCACTGATCATAAACATCTCATACATGTTATATATGTTGTGTTTGAATCAATTTGCCATGTAATTCTTGCTTATACCATGTGTTAGTATAGAAAATGCAATTATAGGCCTATTTCAAATCCACTATCAGGTTTTTCAATAGGAGCCTCATCTGAAAAAACCACCACCACCATTGGATTCCTTGGGAAATTCTAGGCCAGATGCATATAAATTTTGTCCCAATCCATGGAGAAATGAGAAAGTTTTGGCTTTTACGTTTTTAACCAAAACCTTGCCTTGCCTTACCTTGGCCAGGCCAAAAACAAGGCATGCTTTATGTATTTCTAGGGTGGCTTTGATACACGGATGTATCACCACCCCAGTGGTAGAAGGCGCACGTTGCACCCTAGAGGTTTGGGGTTCGAATCCCCCTCGCCCCAGACCCCTTTTTGCTATTTTTTTCACTTTTTTACTATTTTTCATATTATTTTTAATGATTTGAAAAATTAATTTCTCTCTCAATTTTAATTATTTTTTATTGGTTATTTTGAAAAAAATCATAAAAATGTTAAAATATTTTATTCCACAATAAAAATCCAATTTATATTATTTATTTAATATAATTAGAATTTTTATAATTAATTTCATTTTAATTGTTTTTAAACATTTTTAAATGGAATTTTTACTTTGATCTTTCAAAATCAATTGGATTTTAAGCTTTCATATGATTAAACTTGATTTTTCAAAATATTTTCCAACGTGTACAACTTGTTTTTGAATATAAATGATATTTTATCATTTATTATTTAAAATTACCTTTGAAAAATATCATTTTTATTCAAAATTAGGGTTTCTTCCCGATTTTGAATTTTCAAACATTCATGGGCCTCTAATAGAGTTAAGACTCAATCCTTTGTAAATACAAACCTTTTTGGGCCTCAGATGTTGTATAAGTCCCACTGTATTTTCAAAATCACGGCGCGGTCGTCGCCTTTTAAAAAAAATCATTGGGCCTACCCTCGTGTTGTAAGTCCTATTTCTTTTCCTTAAACATTCTTTGGGCCTCTAATAGAGTGTAAGACCCAATATTTTGTAAATACAAATCTTTTTGGGCCTCAGTCGTTGTATAAGACCCACTGTGTTTGCAAAAACCTCGGCGTGATCGTCAGTTTAAATAAAAAACCCCGGGCCTCTCCTTGAGTTGTAAGCCCTACCTTTGGTACAAAAATAAACCTTTTTGGGCATTAGTCATTGTATAAGTCCCGATACGATATTCAAAACAACGGTACGTTCACTGTTAAAACCTTGGGCCTCTCCTTGAGTCTAAGCCCCAACAATCTTTTCAAAACAATTCCTTTTTGATTTAGATTCAAACATAGATATATTGTTCAAAACTTTCTTTAATTTCTTTGAACAACTAACAATACAGCATGGAAGCTTGCTCACTGTAAGTTTTAACAGCTTTCATTTACTCGCTTTCATATATATAACTGTATTGTGGGAACCTGTGCATGGCTAGTCTTCTTTCATTCTTTTAAATACATGTCAAATATATATAACATTATTGTGGGAAGTTGTGCATGGTTAGTCTTCTTTCATACCCTGTTAAGATACTTGTCATATATAAAATGTATATATACTAGTATAGTTATTTAGAGCTTTCCCCGGCAACTAGGTCTAGAACTAGGTAAAGCCCTATTGGTCATTCTTAAATACAGTCAAAACTAGATCCCCATAGGATTTCTAGATATAGTTTTCCCTTCTCTTGGGGTTAAACAATATGGAACAAAGAGAAAGGCAGTATTCTCGGTGAACCTTTTCTCAGAATGTCACCCCTAGAAATTGTCAAAGAAATTCTACTCCCTAGAGTTGATCTATTATCGGTGAATGGCATCTCTTGAGTTTCTTTAATCCTCGAACTTTCCTGAAATGATCTCTTCTCTGTGAATTGCATTTCTTGAACTTCTCTTGGTTTGGGACCCACAGGCTTCCTAAAAGCATCCCCGCCTTCTCTTGGGCTTTGTACAAGGACCCTTCGGCTTCTTAGAAGTTCTCATGCCTTCTCTTGGGATTAATACAAGGACCCTGACGACCTCATAAAGGAATAAGACAGTACTTAGTCATCCTTTGCTAGAGCAGTCTTTCCAGTGTCAAAACTCCGGTCAATTTAGGTTTGATTCTCATCCCTTAATGCCCGTGCCTCCTCTTGGGCATCGTATAAAAGATAAAACTCTTCCCTACCAGTAGACTTGGATAGTCTAAACCTCTTGAGTCTCAAAGACATTCTCAAGTTCCCTACAAACATAGGAGAAACTCCGGTCAATCTGGATTAATCTCCAGCAGAGCTGAAACTCAGTCTCTCTTTTAAAAATCCCAAAATCAGAACCTCAAGGCATCTGATACCTCAATTCTTCTATAAATCCTCAGTGAGAGTTTATTCCCCACTTGGACCTGCCTCGGGATTTCAATAATCCCCAGCAGAAAGTTAGCCTCCTCTTAGGCTTTGTATAATGATCCTTCCTCAGCGAAGTCAGCCTCCTCTTGGGCTTTGTACAAACGATTCTCCCCAGCGGAGCTAACCTTTTCAGACTCTCTTGTTAATTCAATCACCTTGTCAGACTCTCTTTTTGAGTCAATCACCTTTTAGCACTCTCTTGTTGAGTCAACCTTTTAGCCTCAATCCTGGGCTTCGTACAGGACAGATAAAAGCACTCTCTTGTTGAGTCAATATTTTAGCCTCAATCTTGGGCTTTGTACAAGACACAAACCTTCCTCTCTTAAGCTTGGGACAAATATTTCCCCAAGTAGAGTCAAACTTACTTCAGCCTCCATCTTGGGCTTTGTACAAGATACATAAAAATATCCTCACCAAAGTCAGTTAAATTTCCCTTTAGCCTCAATCTTGGGCTTTGTACAAGACAAATAATACTCTCCCGCTGAGTCAAACTTTCAGCCTTCTATTAGGCTTTGTATAATGATATCCCTAAAGAGCCCGTCTCTTTTTTTTTTTGGCTCAATCTTGGGCTTTGTATAAGATACCGACATATAAACACTCTCTTGTTAAGTCAGTCTTATCCAGACTTTGGACAAAGACTTCCCTAGTGGAGTCAATCAACCTTTTAGCATCATACTTGTGCTTTGATCAAGGCATACAAAAATTAACAAACCCTCTTTAGAGATGACAAGTTCTCTCTTAGTCAAACCTTTTAGCTTCAGTATTGGGCTTTGAACAAGACACAAATCAACCTTTTAGCTTCAATCTTTGGCTTTAAACAAGACACCAAAACATCTTCTTCCTCCCTTAGAATTGGAGGAACTACGATTGCTCTGATTTCCCTGTTTCGTTTAAAAGGGAATACGTAGGCATAAGATTGTAAAATCTTAGGGAGTGCCATACCCCAAATTTTGACCACTAAGATTTCCCATCATTGTGAAAATCACCATCACAATATGGAAGTACCTTTATGCCTCATCAATCTCCTCAAGGGATGGGTGAGCATCCACTACAATCAAAATTAGGGTTTCAAGCCCTCTCAGAACCTTAGACAAAGGATCAATCAAGGAATGACTTGATCCTCAACTTGTCTAACCTCTAAAACATCCACAAAGGATCAAAAAGGACTCCCACCCCAAGGATTAAGTACAAAGCTGCTCCCTTCTAGGTGGATCAAGCCTCAAGATCGCCAGTGTCACCAAATTAGGGTTTTGGTCGATCAGGGCCTCCAAAGGGAAATTTTCCTCTAGGGATGAGCCAAGGATCCAAAACACGACCTAATATACTCCATGGAACCTCATGGAACCAATCATCAAGTCAATTTTGCCTCAGGGGATGCATTCATCAAAAATCAGGAATTAGGGTTTCTTGACCTAATTCACCCCTAAGTTGACTTTTGGGACAATTCATGAGCCAAGACCGCAAGAGAGGATTTGAGGGTCTCTAATGAACTATATTGACCCATTTGGAATAATGGATTAATCCAAGAAGCTTGAGCAACAAGTCTCAATTTCATCTGCACCACAATTAGGGTTTTAAGAGGAAAGTCAACTGTAACTTTGACTTTTGACCAGGACATGCTCCCAAACCCTAGGACATGCATCAATATACCCTATGACACCCATGGAACATGTCCATCAAGTTTGATTTAGGTCAAGGACATGATTTCCTGAAGAATTGCACAGTTTGGAATTCATCTGATAAAAAGTCAACTGTGCACAAAAGTCAACTTTGACTTTTTGAGATTTTTCACCAAAATGGATTTTTAACCCTAAAATGATGTTAATGTATGATTTGAATCATCATTCATCAAGAAAAATCAAGAAAAGTTGGATAACTTGTAAAAGGGGTAACCATAAAAACTTAGAAAATTTTCTAAGTTAAAAATAAAGTGGCTAGGGTACCAACTTTGGAGGGTCATAACTCCTAAACCATAAGGCCATTTTTTCCCATCCAAAGCTTGATTTGTAGATCTCATTGCCCTCTACAAAAACTTCAACTAGACCTAACTCCAATTCATTGTGGATTTTGAGCTATGAATGAGCCAAAATGGCTGAAAATATGAAAGTACACCATTTTCCAACACATAGAAAAATTCTGTCCAAGACAGATTTTGTTGAAACATCAAAACTTGTGAGATATTTTCACATAGATGCAAGCTGAATCAAGTCCAAAGTTAAACATCAATGTTGTTGCATATGTTGCCAAGAATTTAAAGAGCTTAACAGCATAAATTGATTCAACTTGAGCCAAGAGAAATCCATGCCCAAAGTCATGCTGCTGCAAGCTGTTTTGGAAAAGTCAGTTTTCATGTTTGCTTGCCACACACGATTTTGAACCAAAAAATGAGGATCAGTAAGCCACATGTATACAAACCAATCACATTGCATCTGATCCAACTGATAAATCTGAGTCAAAAGGCCAAGGAATCTTCCAACTTGAAATTCATCCACTTTGGCACATTTTGCCTTGAATTCAAAGTGCATTAATGTGGAATAGTGCATTGTCAAGGCAGCTACCCTACTCAGTCAAGTTCTCTGATTAAACAACAATAAAAACATCTGAGAAATGTGATTTTGGTTAAGGCATAGCCCTGCTCTTGGGAATGGCTAGCTTGCCTTGCTTGAGAAGAAATCCTCCAAGCCAATCCATGCAAATGTGATCTGATCCAGTAGCCATTCACTATTCCTCCAAAACAAAAGTTGATCACCTATAAATAGAGGTCCCAATGGATCATTCAACTCACACCAAAGCCGATTACAACACTGCTTTCTCTCATTCTTCCTTGAACCTCAAGTTTTTTGGTTTTTGAGTAACCACTATCGGGTTTTGAGTTGCGGCCTTAGGCAATCAATTCCAATTGCTCAAACACATCACATATGATGTATTTGAGGTGTCCAAACACTTAAACACTAACTGTAACACCTCAGGCTCAAAATCACTCTTCAACCAAGCCATTATGCCTCAATTATGCAGGTGGAGGTCTCCAGCTTGATCCAAAGAGTTTCAAAGTGTTCCAAAGCTTGTAACACACTCCATAACATCCATTGAAGCTTTAGGGATCATTAGTTCACGACTGGAACCAAGTTTGTGCAGAGTTCCATTTCAGCTTGCATCAAGGTAAGCCTCAAAACTCAAACTCCATGATCCATGCATATTTCCTCGCATGATATTTTTGCCAATTGCTTGCCATCATATGATGATTGTTTTCCCTCAAAAAATTTTATCATTGCACTCATAATCATGCCTACTCGATTTCTTTTGCAAAATTAGGGTTCATACGGCCACAATGATATAATTTGTTATACACTGAAAATGAATAAAATTGGGTATTGCCATCTTCTTCCTTGTGAAAAAACGCATGAGTTTGGTGTTTGAATGATGTCCAATGGTTGAGAGATGAGTGAGATATGGTGCTTCACGCACGAGCTCGAGGAAGAAGATGGCCATGGCGCCATTTTCAGAAAATCCAACAAGTTCTCTATATATTTTTCCATTGCCATGTTATATTTGAATTGACATTGCGCCCCAGCGGTTCATCAGCTGGTTTTGTGTGTATTGGCAAGCGAGAGGTCTGGGGTTCGAATCCCCCTCACCCCAGACTTCTTTTTATCACTTGTTTATTTTGTCATTTTTCATATTATTATTTTTAATGATTTGAAAAATTAATAACTCCTTCAATTTTTATCATTTTTGATTGGTTCTTTTTGCAACAATTCACAAAAATGTTGAAATATTTTATTCCACCAAAAAAATTAGATTTATATTATTTATTTAATATAATTAGTATTTTTGTGAATAAATTCATTTTTTATTATTTTTAAACATTCTAAAAGTGATTATTTACTTTGAAAATCAAAACCTAATGAGTTTAAATATTCCTTGTGATTATCCCTCATTTTTTCCTAACCTTAAACAAAATCATAAAAGGATTATTCAAATTTATTTTGTATTTTGTTTGATTTTCTTTAAATATTTACTTTTAAAGATTAAAATTAGGATTTTTTATTAATTCAACTTTCAAAATTGATTTTCAAATACATTTGGGCCTCTAATAGAGTGTAAAACCCAACCCTTTGTAAATACAACCTATTTTGGGCCTCACTTATGGTATAAGTCTCGTTGTATTTCAAAAAGTTCGACGCGATCATCATCCGTTGAAAAACAAACATTGGGCCTCTCCTTGAGCTATAAGACCCATTCAAAACTTTTGGGTCTCTATTAGAGTGTAAGACCCAACCCCCTTGTACAGAAAACATTTTGGGCCTCATTCGTTGTATAATTCCCTCTGTACATTTTCAAATAAACGGCACGATCGTCGCCTTTTCAAAATAACACTGGGCCTCTCCTTGAGCTATAAGACCCATTCAAAACTTCTTGGGCCTCTAATAGAGTGTAAGACCCAATCCCCCTTTTAACCAAAAAACATTTTTGGGCCTCACTTAATGTATAAATCCCTTCGTGTTAAAAGAAAATCTCGGCGCGATCTCCATTTCAAACGAAAAGTCAACTGGGCCTACCCTCGTGTTATAAGCCCCACTCTTTTTCTTTAAAACTTTTTGGGCCTCTTGAGAGAGTGTAAGACCCATCCCTTTGTACAGAAAATAATTTTTGGGCCACAGTCACTTGTATAAGTCCCTCTGTACAAATTCAAACAGTGCGCTCACTGATAAAACCCTGGGCCTCTCCTTGAGCTGTAAGCCCCAAATCTTTCTTTTTCAAAGCACTTTCTCCTTTGATTTTGAATATACTGTTGTTTTTCAATCTTTCTTTGTTGAACAACTAACCAAACACCACGGAAGCTCTACAACCGAGTAAGTGGTT
The DNA here is from genome assembly GCA_022829125.1 of Lathyrus tuberosus. NCBI lineage: Eukaryota > Viridiplantae > Streptophyta > Magnoliopsida > Fabales > Fabaceae > Lathyrus > Lathyrus tuberosus. The sequence continues at coordinate 10,687,071 of JALAZF010000100.1, read as the reverse complement.
ATCGCTTTCATTTACCGCTTTCATATACATATAACTGTATTGTGGGGCTGTTTCACTGTAAGTCTTCTTTCATAAACTCATATCAACTGTGTAATAATAATATAGATATTTAGAGTTTCCCCGGCAACTACGTCTAGCATTAAGCCCATTGATCACTCTTAGAAATAGTCTAAACTAGATCCCCATAGGATTACCAGACACAGTCTTCCCTCCTCTTGGGGTTAAACAATATGGAGATATGAAAGGAAGCATTCTCTATGAACCCTTTCATAGACTGTCACTCGTAGAAGTTGTCAAAGAAACTCTATTCCCCAGAGATGATCTTTTCTCCGTGAATGGCATCTCTTGAGTTTCTTCCAAATTTTTGGACTTTCCTGGCTTGATCTATTCTCGGTGAATGGCATGTCTTGAACTTCTCGGGGTTTGGGGACCCACAGGCTTCTTAAAAGCACTTGTCAAGAAACTCTATTCCCCAGAGATGATCTTTTCTCCGTGAATGGCATCTCTTGAGTTTCTTCCAAATTCTCGAACTTTCCTGACTTGATCTATTCCTTGTGAATAGCTTGCCTTGAATTTCTCGGGGTTTGGGGACCCATCGGCTTCTTAAAAGCATCGGCCTCCTCTTGGGCATCGTACAAGGACCCACAGGCTTCCTAAAAGCAACCTAGCCTCCTCTTGGGCTTAGTACAAGGACCCTACGGCTTCTTAGAAGTATTCACAGCCTCCTCTTAGGCTTCATATAATGATCTCTTCCTCCTGGAATGATAGCCTCCTCTTGGGCTTCGTACAAGGACCCGCCGGCTTCTTAAAAGTTTCCAGCCTCCTCTTGGGCTTCGTACAATAGTCCCGACGACCTCTTAGAGGTATAGGAACAGATCTTAGTCATCTGCATAGAACCGTCATTTCATGGAGTCTACTACTGTTTCTCAAAGCATGGTACAAAAGATGAAACTCTAGACTTGGATAGTCTAATCTCCTTGAGTCTCAAAGACATTCTCAAGCACCCTTCAAGAATAGGAAGTAAACCCGTAGACTCAGACAGTCTCAATACCCTTCGGATTTCCCGCTTCCTTAAAAAATAGGAATAACCTGGATCCTTGAATCGAATCCATGAGTACAGTGTTGCTCATATAAGAACAGATTTTCTCTTTAAAATCAGTATACTGGACCTGTCACTTAACTGAAACAACATTTAGCCTCTCTCTCGGGCTTTGTACGAGACACATATGAGACTCTCTCGTTGAGTCAATCACCTCTTTCGCCTCTATCTCGGGCTTTATACGAGATACAAAAAGGTTCTTATTGAGCCAAATAAACAACAGCCTCCATCTTGGGCTTCGTACGAGATACAACAAAACTCTCTTGTTGAGTCAAATAGCCTCCATCTCGGGCTTTATACGAGATACCAAAAGACTTCATCGTCGAGTCAAAACATTTAGCCTCTCTCTCGGGCTTTGTACGAGACACATATTCGCCTCCTCTTAGGCTTTGAATAAGAAAACCACTGGTTGATCCGATCAACCTTTTAGCATCAAAGTTGTGCCGCGTTCACAGTACACAAACATCAACAACTCCTTCCCTTTCATCTAATCGCTGTAAGCGGCAAGCCTCTGGATCATCTACATCCATGCCAATGTCCCTCTTTTAGCATGAGAAATTCCTAAGGGAAGATGGCATTACTCTACACTGATTTATAGTCTTCTCCTTCAGGTTGAAATCCCCTATAAAGGAAATTATGGCATTGTCGGATTCACATATCCCGGTTAAAGTAATTCTCCTTTATAAAACAGTTGTGACATACAACCCCCTCTTTAGAGATGACACATTCCCTCTAAAGTTGAGACCTTTCAGCTTCACATCTTGGGCTTTGAACAAGATACAAATAGACCTTTCAGCTTCACATCTTGGGCTTTGAACAAGATACAAACCACCTTTTCGCTTCACGTCTTGGGCTATGAACAAGACACCAAAATAACCATTTCCTCCCATAGAATAGGAGGAACTACGAACGCTCTGATTTCCCTGTTTCGGTAAACGGGAATACGTTGGCATAAGATCGAAAGAAAAGATCTTAGCGAGCACACTAAACAAAAACCCAAAATCCCATACTCTCATGTATCTATCAAAAGCATCAGTCCTAACATCCTAATCCTTGTTCCCCGCCAGAAACATTCTGTCAAAATAAAAAAGGAAGAAAACCGTATTGGCAAAAATACAAATAACCAGTACAAAGGCCCCCCCACATTGATCGCATCCATAACCTAACAGACTGCTGTTTAAACTCAGAATGCAAAGCAGGGTTAATTGGAGACATCTATTTCCCTTCCTTCATCAGCTTCAATAGGATAAAAAATGAATCGACCTGTAGTTTAAAGCTCAACCGCAGAGAACGACCAGCGCTTAAGAACCGCGTCCAAAATCGCTCGCTACAGAAAAATGGCGCCCACCGTGGGGCCTACTTCTAAACCATTTCACCTCTTGTATGTATACCACATATTGGGGCTTCCGTCGGGGAACCCATTTTCTGTCAGGAACTTAGGATTCATAGCTTTAAAGGTCTAGGATGTTTAGGACAAATATATATACTGCTTTTCCTAATTGCTATACGTGTTTATTTTTCTGCTAATGGGAATGCGCGTGATGCCGCATGTGGAAAGATTGAGTATGCACTTAAGATAAGTGATGGCGACGGGGTCGACCATCAACCTCAGTGGAGGCTGACCAATGCAACCCATTCTCTCACCTAGACAATAGGTCGATTGTTAAGTCTGAGAAGCTGAGGAGCCAAATCCTTTCGTAGTGCGGAAACTATCAGGAATAGTTGTTATGCGATACTACCCTCATTTGAGGCTGGTGATCTATTCTCGGTGAATGGCACTTACTCTAAGATTGCTCTACAACTCGCTGGCGATCCGCTTGTTGTTTTACTTTCCTGGGAGGAGCTGATGATAATGAGTACAGGTACAAAAATACCCTAGTATAAACCTTTGGGGATGGGTAGAGCCTTGACTTCATGACAACGACCCTTTGACCCCATGTTTTTTCTATGTTTTTGTGTGCTGCATTCATGCATTCATTTAAAAAACATTAAAACATTTAAAAAATTTCTCTTCTAGTCTCTCTGTTTTTCAATGTAAACTAAGACTATGATTGCAAATATCAGAGAAAATGATTGCACTAATGGATTTCGGCAGAAGGAGAACTCACCAGTATACCTTCAAGGTTCCAAAGTTAGAGGATTTAAGAAGGTTAGCAAGGATGATCACAAACCAAGAGGCTTTCAGAGCTAAGCACGGAGGTCTGCTACCACTGTTAAGAGTCCATGTGATTGAGGGAATCATGGATGCGCTCATTCAGTTTTACGATCCGGTTTATCACTATTTCACATTCCCGGATTACCAGCTAGCACCAACGCTGGAGGAGTATTCTCATCTGATTGATCTACATATCACTGATCGAGCTCCATTTTCTGGACTGGAAGAAATTCCAAAGAATCAGACCATTGCAAGAGCAATTCATTTGGACGAGTCTGAAGTTAGGACTCACCTAACCACTAAGGGTGGCATCCAAGGTTTTCCAGCCCAGTTCTTAATAAAGAAAGCCCTATATTTTTCCAGTATAAGAAACGTGACTGCTTTTGAAAGCATCTTTGTCTTGCTCACCTACAGGTTATTTTTGTTTCCCAACATTAATAATTTCGTCGATATCTACTCCATTAAGGTTTTTCTCATTGGAAACCCTGTACCGACTTTGCTCGCAGATGCGTATCATTCTGTACACTTGGGGAATTTGTACAGTGGAGGGGAGATCACGTGCTGTGTACCTCTGCTTTACAAATGGTTCATCTCTCATTTGCCCAAGTCTGCTGCTTTTTGGGATTGCAAGAGTGTCTTACGTTGGTCGCAGAATATCATGTCTCTTACCAACTCTGATATAGATTGGTGTAATAGGATCTATGATGGAATCAGAATCATTGATCGTTGTGGAAACTTCCCCAACGTACCCCTTATAGGAACTAAGGGAGGAATCAACTATCATCCAGTTCTCGTTCATCGTCAATTTGGATACCCGATGAGACACATCCCACGGGGTGTTCATCTGGAAGGTCTTTTCTTCAAGGAAGGAGAAAACGACAAAGCACTAAAGATGGAAATAGTGCACGCTTGGAAACACGTTCATAAGAAAGGACGAGAGTCTCTGGGAAAACCAGACTGTGTCTCGGTGGGCCTTACCTCCATTGGGTACAAACTAGAGCTCTCAAGCTAAAAATGCCTTATCCTCGTTACGAAATTCTTCCGCCAAAGGAATCTGTCATGTACTTCATGACGGAAACTGAAAAGCTTCAGGTTACTCTCAACAAAGTTCAACGGGAGAGAAGGTCTTGGAAGAACAAGTACCACACCCTCGACGTAGAGTGCATCAAAATACAGCAATTACTGAAAGAGAAAGATGCTCTGATTGAAATTTTGGAGCGACATGCTGTAGAGAATCAAGATGACCAAAGGAATTTGCTCGCTTCTTTCACTTGGAAAAGGAATGACAACCTGACAACGGCTCAAGAGCCCGAGTCAAAGAAAAGGAAGATACCAGAATCAGCACCCGATTTCTCTTCAGAGAGGACTCGGGACCCATTAGTTTAGGTTTCTGTTTCTGCACTTTGTAATCTACTGTATTTCCATTTCTGTAATCCTTTGAATTCAATAAAAAGGGGTTTCCCCACTATTTGATATTTGCAATCTAATTGTCGAAGTTTATTTTGATTAAACCAAAAAACAATTAATATAATCATTGCATTCATCATTCTCACATCGCGTATTCTTCTTACCTACGAATTTCACATTTGTGTCTCGGTTCTAGAGTTAAACTGTCTCATTCGTATAATACTCGGGCCAATCGTCAAAAAAAGATGGCTGATCTTGAGGAAGAAAACAGAGAGTTGAAAGAAGAGATCGATGCTCTGAGAGAGGATATGAGAAAGCTTCGTAACGACATGCAAGCCATGGCAGAAGCTCAGCTACAAAGGACTGTGATCTCAGAGATCACCTCAACGCCCATCGTGGAGAAGTATGATCCTAGGTATCAGATGCCGAAAGATCATCCCTGGGGCATGCCTGTTAACTATATCCCGGAAGGATGTGTTCCACCGATCATTGAAGATTAGGGAATCACAACAGAATCCGCTGGGCCTGAAGGTTACAAACTTCGGGAAAGCGAAGATGCTAGAGGCATACTAAAGACTCCTGAAGGTTACAAACTTCGGGAGACGCCAAGACTCACCACCGTAGTCACGGTACCACTCCTTGTGGTGCACACTGTCCCGAAAGGACAGATTCCACAGACACCTTCTGGTAAGAAGGAAACTATGTTTGACAGAATGGAGGAATTCCAGGAGCAGTTCTTGGAAATGCAGAACGAACTGCAAGCCATTCGCGGCAGGATTTATTTGGAAAGGACGCCGCAGATCTCTGCTTGGTCCCAAATGTGAATGTCCCGCACAAATTTCAAGTGCCCGACTTTGAAAAGTACAAGGGTAACTCTTGCCCTCAGAGTCATCTGGTGATGTACGCTCGACGGATGTCAGCTCAGACGGAGAATCAGGACCTACTGATTCACTACTTCCAGGATAGTTCAACCGGTGCCGCACTCAAATGGTACATGGGTTTAAACTGTGCCACGATCAGCACATTCAGAGATCTTAGCACTGCCTTCATCCAACAATACAAATACAATTTGGACATGGCACCCGACAGAGATCAACTCAGATCGATGTCGCAAAAGGACAAGGAAACCTTTAAGGAGTATGCTCAAAGGTGGCGTGAGATTGCCGCTCAAATTTGTCCACCTCTTGAGGAAAAAGAAATGATAAAGATATTCTTAAAGACCTTAAGCTCATTTTACTATGACCGAATGGTTGCCAGTGCGCCCAGTGACTTCACCGAAATGGTCGGCATGGGCGTACATCTTGAGGAAGCTATCTGAGAAGGACGTTTGGTAAAAGACACTGGATCGACGAGCGGTACTAAAAAATACGGTAGTGCTCTCCCTAAGAAAAAAGAGCAAGATATTGGGAATATCTCTCTCGGAAAGCAAATGTGACGTTATCAACCGGTAGCAGCTGTGACTCCTGCTATCAACCCTGCGTCTATTCCTACATATCAACCGCAGGTTGCGTAGAGCCAACCTGATCAGCAAAGGACACAACAGACTCTTCAGCAGGCTCGTCCTCCATATAACAACAACCGTACAACACGGTCACCAGGATTTGATCCTATACCCGTAACGTACGTAGAGCTGTTTCCATTACTGCTAGCCAAGGGGCACATTCAGACTAACTCCCCTCTTACAGTACCAGAAATTCCGCCTTTTTGGTTTAAGGTGGATCAAACTTGCCCTTACTATCAAGGAGGATCAGGGCATAACATAGAGACTTGTCTCAATTTCAAGTCCGACGTGCAAAAACTTGTTAGGAGCGAGGTCTTATCCTTCAAGGATACGAATCCTAATGTTCTCACGAACCCGCTGCCTCAACATGAGAAGGCTACAGTCAATTTGATAGAAGGAGAGACTAACAATGTCTATCAAATTCACGATGTACTCTTGTTGAAAACCAATCTGGTCAAGATGCATTCTAGACAGAGTGGATATGGCCATGTGCCACCTCATAATTATCATCAGTGTGATGTCTGCTCTAAAAACAATCAAGGATGTTCTGTGGTGCAAGCAGGTCTACAGGAACAAATGGATCTCGGATGGATCTAGGAGCACCGAGTTCGTGGAGTTAACATGGTCTACACGAACTCCAACATCATTCAGAACCACGACATCCGTGCAATGAATGCCAACTTGGTGGCAATGCACTCAAGGCAAAGCCAGTATCATAATCTGCCGTGGCACGATTACAGTTCCTGTCTGATTTGCTCGGTAAATAAACAGGGATGCTCTTTCATACAGGAGGCCCTCCAGCATCAGATGGATCCAAGACTACCATGATAGGAACCCTTATCAAATCAACATGGTTTAGATCTTTGATATTCGCGTGATGAATACCAACCTAGTAGAGTTACATGCTGAGCAGGTCTGACTCGGATTCTTAATATCACATGACTATCAAAACTGTAAAGCAGGTTGCGAAAACGATCAAGGTTGTACCCTTGTCCAGGAGGCACTTCAGCACTTGTTAAATCACTGGTGGATGCCAATTTATATGGATGAAGATACTCAGTAAATTAGTATCAGTAACAGGAATCCTACTCGCCGTCAGAGTCAGGATGTCCGATCTGTGGAAGCTAACCTAGCGAGGTTACATTGTATTCAAAGCGGGCGTGGCCAGGTGCCACCACACAATTATGACTGTTGTAGCGTCTGTTCGGAAAATAACCAAGGGTGTTACCTTGTGAGAGCAGCTCTTCAGGGTCAGGTCGATCGTGGAGAAATTCGTCCATATCCGGGTTCTGGACCTATCAACTGGACGCTGAACTACCTTGCCGAGCAAGTTGAGGATGTTGTCACAATCTCTGGGATGTTTTTGCCATCATCCCTCTACTTGACGAATCTAAAGTTCCCAACCGGGAACGGATCGAGATTACTTACGATGGTCAGAAAAATCAGAAGGTTCCCATAGTCATCTATCTACCGGACCATTACCGTATGAATCAACTAAGGCTATCCCTTACAAATACAGTGCAACAACAATTGAAAATGGAAAGGAAATTCCATTACCCTCCGTCGTGAATATTGCAGACATCAGTCGTGTAACACGGAGCGGTCGAATCTTCAACCAAGGAGTTGGAGAACCTAACAAGGAAAAGGAAACTCAGACAGAAGTTCCTAATCCACCAGTCGGTCAATCTAGTAATCCCGACCTTTCGAAAAATAATGATGAGATGCTGAAGCTCATCGAAAGGAGTGAATACAACATTGTGGATCAACTGTTACAAACTCCTTCAAAGATCTAGGTGTTATCACTGTTACTCAGTTCAGAAGCCCACAGGGAGGCTCTACAGGAAGTCTTGGAGCAAGCCTTTGTGGAACAGGATGTAACAATCAGACAGTTCGATAGTATTGTCTCTAACATCACTTCCTGCACTAATTTGGGATTTAGTGATGAGGAATTACCTGAAGAGGGTCACCGTTATAACATGGCGCTCAACATTACAGTTAACTGCCAGGACAATGATTTAGCCAACATACTGGTAGACACAGGGTCAGCCCTGAATGTTATGCCGATGTCCACTTTGATGCAATTATCATTCAAGGGCCCTCCGATGAGAACCAGCGAGGTCGTCGTTAAAGCGTTCGACGGATCCAGAAAAACAGTTATCGGCAAAATTGACCTTCCCATAACTATTGGTCCTCACACTTTCCAAGTCATTTTCCAGGTCATGGACATCCGGGAAACGTACAGTTGTTTATTAGGAAGACCTTGGATACACCAGGCTGGAGAGGTTACGTCAACCCTCCACCAAAAACTAAAGTTCGTCAAGAACGATCAACTTGTCACAGTCTGTGGAGAACAGGCCTTGCTCGTAAGCAACTTGTCATCATCTACTGGTATAGAACCCGAGGAGGTTGTTGGAACGTAGTTCTAAGCACTGTCGGTAAGCAAAGATAATCAGTTCAGAGGAGGAACCTCGATTTCCTCATACAACGATGCTATCAAAGCGGTCGAGAGTACCGATACAACAGGATGGGGACAACTTGTCATTCCTACTAACAATAAAACAAAGAAGGGTCTTGGTTTTTCTGCAAGCTGTACCCAGACAGCTGCCAACAATGAAAGTCTTTATCCCCTTCAAAACTTCTTCCACAGTGGAGGTTTCCTTCACCCGGTGTCTCAAGCAGTACATGCTATTAATGAGAAAATCCCTCTGACACGGATGAAGAATGGAGGTCCTACCTTAACGAGGACGGTTATATGTCTCAGGAAGAGGTGCCTATACTATTTTGCTATCCCGCACAGAGTCCGAGATTTATACCAAGGTCAGACGTCGAAATGATATATGGAGATTGTGATCCGGAAGGATGTCGTGCTCCGCCAAATTCATTAGAGGAAGACACTCTGATGAAAGACAACTTTGACTACAACTACTATGGCCCAATGGATGGTCTGCCAATGTGGCAGCCTTATCCAGGAGATTTGGGGCAAGAAAGTCAGCTGAACAATGAAAATCAGCTGAGCATCATTAAACAGAATACCTGTGTCCCCACCATGTCATGGGATCAACACTCAGGTCATTCAGAAACTACTCAACATGAAGATGAATTTGCAACGTTTGCAGGACTTGAATTCATCAACTATGCTTTTCCCGAGGTCAACGTCATCGAGAGAGATGGATTCTCCAGTTCCAAAGAAGTTTGGGACACTCTGGGAGAACCAAGTGGAAAATACGACTATATGGTCAAGTACACCGCTCCCGAAAGCTCTCGTATCAGGCTCGAAGATATCCAGCCTACTGGATGGGGAGATACAGCTGAGAGCACAAATGCTATTCAAAATGTAACAGAGGAATCCTCCTACAATAATTCTGCTTGGGAGATAGATTCCAATGATCCCGCTCTACCTGAAATTAGCGTTATTTCTGAAGACAAATCAAGGAAGGTGCCAGACTTTGTGATTCACCGAGGAGTTCACCGCCAATGGGTTGCCGTCGAGGTTCCGAAGATCGTTCATCAGTCAAAGTAATTGCCATCTTTAACCTTTCACCCTGCCCAGGTGAAACAGATGTTTTGATAGGGCTCGCTTTCTGTAAATTTTCCCTCTTCGCTTAGCCCAAAGTGACAGAGTTTTGTTTTATAGGGCTGTAGTTTCAAGGATCGACTTGTTCATTAATAAAATAACGTCGTTCTTTAATTTCTGCATTTATTGTTGTTTTCTCTTTTTACTTTTTCGGAAAATGGTAATCCTAAAAAACAGTTCAAATAAAAATAAGCAGTAAAATAAAAACACTGCACACACTTGCATTTTCTCTATCTCTTCTAAACACGAATCATCACGTCATGCAAATTGCTTATTTTAAACCCCGATGAAACATACGATCTGATGCCTTCTCCCAACTTTGAGTTCCCGGTATTCGAGGCTGAAGAAGAAAATGACGACAAAATTCCAGAAGAGATCTCTCGACAACTCAGACAAGAGGAAAGGTCCATTGAACCTCACAAAGAGCCGTTGGAAACGGTAAACTTGGGTTTAGAAAAAGAGAGAAAAGAAATCAGGATTGGGGCACTGCTCAGTCCAACTACCAAAGAGAGTTTGATAAAGCTTCTCAAAGAATTTCCCGATGTATTCGCTTGGTCCTATTAGGATATGCCAGGGTTGGATACCAGCATCGTGGAACATCACTTACCGTTAAGATCAGAATGTCCGCCAGTAAAGCAAAGGTTGAGACGCACTCACCTGGACATGGCCATCAAAATCAAAGAGGAGGTACAGAAACAGATTGACGCGGGTTTCCTAGCTACGTCAAAATATCCTCAATGGTTAGCCAACATCGTACCTGTTCCCAAAAAGGACGGAAAGGTCAGAATGTGTGTCGACTACAGGGATCTGAACAAGGCAAGTCCAAAGGACGACTTTCCTTTACCACACATTGACATGCTGGTTGACAGTACAGGAAAGTTTAAGGTTTTCTCCTTCATGGATGGATTCTCGGGCTATAACCAGATCAAAATGGCGCCGAAAGACATGGAGAAAACTTCGTTCATTACCCCATGGGGTACCTTTTGTTACAAGGTAATGCCGTTCGGTTTGAAGAACGTCGGGGCAACCTATCAAAGGCCCATGACTACTCTGTTTCATGACATGATACGCAAAGAAATCGAGGTATATGTCGATGATATGATTGCAAAATCTAAGACAGAAGAGGAGTATGTGACCCACCTGTCAAAATTGTTCGAACGTTTAAGAAAATTCAAGCTCCGCTTAAATCCCAACAAGTGCACCTTCGGTGTCCGTTCAGGGAAACTATTAGGGTTCATCGTTAGCCAGAAAGGAATTGAGGTTGATCCTGACAAGGTCAAGGCCATTCAAGAAATGCCTTCTCCGAAAACTGAAAAACAAGTCAGAGGATTCCTGGGACGTTTGAACTACATCTCCAGATTCATATTCCTCATGACCGCGACATGTGCGCCGATTTTCAAATTACTCAAAAAGAACCAGGATTGCGTTTGGTCCGAAGATTGCCAAACCGCCTTCGACAGTATCAAGGAATATCTGTTGAATCCTCCGATTCTATCACCTCCAGTGGAAGGAAGACCACTGATCATTTATCTCACAGTCCTAGAGGACTCAATGGGATGTGTACTTGGCCAACAAGATGAAACCAAACGGAAAGAGTCTGCCATTTACTATTTGAGCAAGAAATTCACCGACTGTGAAACTCGGTACACGATGCTTGAGAAAACTTGTTGCGCTTTGGCTTGGGCAGCCAAACGTCTTTGTTAGTACATGATTCGTCATACTACTTGGTTAATCTCAGAAATGGATCCAATCAAGTATGTCTTCAAAAAACCTGCTCTTACGGGAAGAATCGCCCGTTGGCAGATGCTGTTATCAGAATATGACATAGAGTACCATGCTCAGAAAGCCGCTAAGGAAAGTATTTTAGCCGATCATTTGGCTCATCAACCGATTGACGATCAGGAATCAGTCGGGTTTGACTTCCCAGACGAAGATGTCATGTATCTAAAAATGAAAGATTGCGATGAACCGTTACCCAGTGAAGGGCCAGAACCAAGTTCCCAATGGGGACTTATCTTTGACGGAGCAGTTTATCATTATGGAAACGGAATTGGGGCAATAATTGTTACCCCTCAGGGTACCCACATTCCTTTCACCGCTCGACTTACGTTCAAATGTACGAACAACGAGGCCGAATACGAAGCTTGTATCATGGGTCTCAAAGAAGCAATTGATTTAAGGATAAAAAACTTGGACGTATATGGCGACTCAGCTCTGGTTATCAATCAGATAAAAGGATATTGGAACACATACCAATCAGGACTGATTCCTTACAAAGACTATGCAAGAAGGTTGTTACCCTTCTTTAACAGAGTCGAGTTTCATCACATCCCTCGTGAGGGGAATCACATGGCTGATGCATTAGCCACTCTCTCTTCCATGATTAGTGTAGGTCAATGGAACGACCTACCTAAGATCGACATAATGCGCCTTGAACGGCCCGCTTACATCTTCACGATTGAAGCAGTCATAGACGACAAACCTTGGTATCACGATATCAAATGCTTCCTTCAGAAACAAGAGTACCCATTTGGGGCACTCAGAAAAGACAGAAAGACCCTCAGAAGATTGGCTGGAAACTTCTTCCTGAGCGGTGACACTCTTTATAAGAGAAATTTTGACATTGTCTTGCTCCGATCGTAGACAGACCAGAAGCAGACATGCTTATGAAAGAAATTCATGAAGGATCCTTTGGCACTCATGCCAACAGACATACAATGGCGAGAAAAATCTTAAGAGCAGGGTACTACTGGTTGACCATGGAATCCGACTGCTACAAGTACATGAGGAGGTGTCACAAGTGTCAGATATACTCCGACAAAATTCATGTACCGCCATCACATCTCAAAGTTCTTTCTTCCCCGTGGCCTTTTTCCATATGGGGAATCGACATGATTGGCTTGATCGAACCTTAGGCTTCAAACGGACATCGATTCATCCTAGTAGCCATTGACTACTTCACCAAGTGGGTCGAAGCAGCGTCATACGCTAATGTAACCCGATAAGTGGTGATCCGATTTATCAAAAACAATATCATCTGCCGTTATGGTGTTCCAAGCGAGATCATTACGGATAATGGATCTAACTTGAACAATAAGATGATGAAAGAGTTGTGCGCAGAGTTCAAGATTGAACACCATAACTCATCCCCCTACCGACCAAAGATGAATGGAGCGGTAGAAGCGGCTAACAAGAACATCAAGAGGATTGTTCAAAAGATGGTTGTAACCTACAAAGACTGGCACGACATGCTACCCTTTACTCTTCACGGTTATCGCACATCTGTCGGCACTTCAACAGGGGCAACCCCTTTCTCTCTAGTATATGGCATGGAGGCAGTGCTCCCCATCGAAGTAGAGATCCCATCAATCCGGGTATTGATGGAAGCTAAGCTCACCGAAGCTGAATGGTGTCAAAGTCGACACGACGAACTGAATCTGATCGAGGAGAAGCGAATCACGGCAATATGCCACGGTCAGTTGTATCAGCAGAGAATGAAGAAGACGTTCGACAAAAAGGTTCGACCTCGTATCTTTAGAAAAGGAGACCTCGTGGTCAAGAAGATACAATCGTTTCTCACTGATTCTCGGGGTAAATGGACTCCAAATTATGATGGCCCCTATGTGGTCAAGAAAGCTTTCTCAGGCGGCGCCTTGAGACTTGCAACCATGGACGGAGAGGAATTTGCCTACCCCACGAATGTTGATGTAGTCAAGAAATACTTCGCCTAAACTAAAAAAAAAACGTCTCGGTGGATTGAAAACCCGAAAGGGCGGTCCAGGCAAAAGTTAGAGACATGAAAAAAAATCATCCCGGTGGATTGGAAACATCAAAGTACAATCCAGGCAAAAATTAGGGATAATGGCAAGTAACTATGTTCAACAGAGGCGAGTCCCTCAGCAGCAGCAGTTACATCATCCATCGGAGGAAAACTCCAGTCAAGGTCATCTTCGACGGAAGCTCAGGATGTCCCGAATTCAAAGTTGGTAGAAGGATAGTGGCCGTTATGTTTCAACGTAGCCCTTTTCCCTGTAAATTACCATTTTCTAACTTTGTATATACTCTTTGGAATCACGCGTTTGGCTGATCTTCATCTTATCAATAAAATTTGAGCCCTTGTGCTTTTGTTTGTAATTCTTATTTGTTTTAGATTTACAAAACGACGTTGTTAACATGATTAAAATTTCTTGAAATAAAACAAAAATGAATTTACTTGTTAAAACATTTTCTGCTTTTAAAATAAAGACGACAATTTCTTTTGACTATTGAACATCAGAAGAACATCAGTCGCTTCTCCAGAAGTAATCGAACTTCAAAGTGCAGAATCAAAGTACTCCTTCTAACTCAGTATGCCTGAATGAGGGGATCAATTGTGTCAGAGACCTTGTTTCGTCTGACACGCCTCGGACGAGTTCTTATCTCCTAAGCCTGACCAACGGTAGCTCCCAACAGGGACTATCTTTCCTAAGCAAGGTGGAATTGCTATCTTGAACCAACGGTACTTCTTCGCCCCGCGATGGCCGAGTATCCAGTCATGTTCATCTTTTAGTTTGTGTGTCGCGTTAGTTTTGTCGGCATAGACATACATACATCATGCATTATTTGATTTGCATTCACATAATCATATTGCATCATTATCACTATAGTCGGTCTTGTCCCTTAGTGATAGGAGTCCTCTCAATCGAGTTCCCAGTTCTTTCCTCGTCAGGAAATACTGTGTCTGAACAATCTTTTCTCCAGTTTATTTCTGGATTGAAATTGGCCCTCGACCACTTTGATAACTTGAACCTCTAAAAAACCAGAGGAACCTTCAGTCAGCATCATTCTTCGCCATTGAAGATGATATCCTTGCTTTCCCGGATTAAGGAAAACCCACAGGGAAAGCCTCGTAATCAGAGATTCGGCAGCATGCCAGTTTCGCTCCGAAAAGATCGCTGATGAAAAGGTCATCGGCACCTCAAAATTAGATCCCATCATATGGCATTTCTCCGGGAAGATCCCGAGAAAAGTATGATGTAAGACCCCCACGCAGAAGCAGCCTCTCAAGAGACTCGCTTTCCCCAGTAGAAACAAATGGCGTCTCCAACAGAGAAGTTTGTGCAACTCTACAACTCGGACGATTGGGTTCCCCAACAAGTCTAACATCAGGTCTTTTTCCGTCAAATGGCATCTCCCCAAGAAAATTCGGCGAGAAGTTTGAGGAAAACCGCTACCAATAGCGTCCCTTGTGAATAAAGTTTATTGACGAAAGAAACTTAGACCAGTTCCTTGGTAGGAAACCAGGATCGAGGGGAAGTTTAAATCAGAAACTAAGACCAGTTCCTTGGTAGGAAACCAGGATCGAGGGGAAGTTTGTTTCAGCAACTGAGACTAGTTCTTTGGTAGGAAACCAAGAACGAGGGAAGTTGACAAAAGAAAACAGAGACCAGTTCCTTGGATGAAAACCAGGATCGAGGGGAAGTTTACCTTTTCTAAGCATCATTGCTTAACAAAAGAAGATGAATGCGTAAGCTACCATTCATAGCCACCATCAAAATTTCGGGTATTCCGATATTTAATCCTCTTGCACCCCGAATGCCCGAATACCTTCGTCATTCATACCTTCGGGTCCAAGAAGATTAAATAGGGGCATCTGTCATACCCCAAATTTTGACCACTAATATTTCCCATCATTGTGAAAATCACCATCACAATATGGAAGTACCTTTATGCCTCATCAATCTCCTCAAGGGATGGGTGAGCATCCACTACAATCAAAATTAGGGTTTCAAGCCCTCTCAGAACCTTAGACAAAGGATCAATCAAGGAATGACTTGATCCTCAACTTGTCTAACCTCTAAAACATCCACAAAGGATCAAAAAGGACTCCCACCCCAAGGATTAAGTACAAAGTTGCTCCCTTCTAGGTGGCTCAAGCCTCAAGATCGCCAGTGTCACCAAATTAGGGTTTTGGTCGATCAGGGCCTCCAAAGGGAAATTTTCCTCTGGGCATGATCCAAGGATCCAAAACACAACCTAATATACTCCATGGAACCTCATGGAACCAATCATCAAGTCAATTTTGCCTCAGGGGATGCATTCATCAAAAATCAGGAATTAGGGTTTCTTGACCTAATTCACCCCTAAGTTGACTTTTGGGACAAATCATGAGCCAAGACCTCAAGAGAGGATTTGAGGGTCTCTAATGAACTATATTGATCCATTTGGAATAATGGATTAATCCAAGAAGCTTGAGCAACAAGTCTCAATTTCATCTGCACCACAATTAGGGTTTTAAGAGGAAAGTCAACTGTAAATTTGACTTTTGACCAGGACATGCTCCCAAACCCTAGGACATGCATCAATATACCCTATGACACCCATGGAACATGTCCATCAAGTTTTATTTAGGTCAAGGACATGATTTCCTGAAGAATTGCACAGTTTGGAATTCATCTGATAAAAAGTCAACTGTGCACATAAGTCAACTTTGACTTTTTGAGATTTTTCACCAAAATGGATTTTTAACCCTAAAATGATGTTAATGTATGATTTGAATCATCATTAATTAAGAAAAATCAAGAAAAGTTGGATAACTTGTAAAAGGGGTAACCATAAAAACTTAGAAAATTTTCTAAGTTAAAAATAAAGTGGCTAGGGTACCAACTTTGGAGGGTCATAACTCCTAAACCATAAGGCCATTTTTTCCCATCCAAAGCTTGATTTGTAGATCTCATTGCCCTCTACAAAAACTTCAACTAGACCTAACTCCAATTCATTGTGGATTTGGAGCTATGAGTGAGCTAAAATGGCTGAAAATATGAAAGTACATCATTTTCCAACACTTAGAAAAATTCTGTCCAAGACAGATTTTGGTGAAACATCAAAACTTGTGAGATCTTTTCACATAGATGCAAGCTGAATCAAGTCCAAAGTTAAACATCAATGTTGTTGCATATGTTGCCAAGAATTTAAAGAGCTTAACAGCATGAATTGATTCAACTTGAGCCAAGAGAAATCCATTCCCAAAGTCATGCTGCTGCAAGCTGTTTTGGAAAAGTCAGTTTGCATGTTTGCTTGCCACACACGATTTTGAACGAAAAACTGAGGATCAGTATGCCACATGTATTTAAACCAATCACATTGCATCTGATCCAAATGATAAATCTGAGTCAAAAGGCCAAGGAATCTTCCAACTTGAAATTCATCCACTTTGGCACATTTTGCCTTGAATTCAAAGTACATTAATGTGGAATAGTGCATTATCAAGGTAGCTACCCTACTCAGTCAAGTTCTCTGATTAAACAACAATAAAAACATCTGAGGAATGTGATTTCGGTCAAGGCATAGCCCTGCTCTTGGGAATGGCTAGCTTGCCTTGGTTGAGAAGAAATCCTCCAAGCCAATCCATGCAAATGTGATCTGATCCAGCAGCCATTCACTATTCCTCCAAAACAAAAGTTGATCACCTATAAATAGAGGTCCCAATGGATCATTCAACTCACTCCAAAGCCAGTTACAGCACTGCTTTCTCTCATTCTTCCTTGAACCTCAAGTTTTTTGGTTTTTGAGTAACCACTATCGGGTTTTGATTTGTAGCCTTAGGCAATCAATTCCAATTGCTCAAACACATCACATATGATGTATTTGAGGTGTCCAAACACTTAAACACTAACTGTAACACCTCAGGCTCAAAATCACTCTTCAACAAAGCCATTATGCCTCAATTATGCAGGTGGAGGTCTCCAGCTTGATCCAAAGAGTTTCAAAGTGTTCCAAAGCTTGTAACACACTCCATAACATCCATTGAAGCTGTAGGGATCATTAGTTCACGACTGGAACCAAGTTTGTGCAGAGTTCCATTTCAGCTTGCATCAAGGTAAGCCTCAAAACTCAAACTCCATGATCCATGCATATTTCCTCGCATGATATTTTTGCCAATTGCTTGCCATCATATGCTGATTGTTTTCCCTTAAAAAATTTGATCATTGCACTCATAATCATGCCTACTCGATTGCTTTTGCAAAATTAGGGTTCATACGGCCACAATGATATAATTTGTTATACACTGAAAATGAATAAAATTGGGTATTGCCATCTTCTTCCTTGTGAAAAAACGCATGAGTTTGGTGTTTGAAAGATGTCCAATGGTTGAGAGATGAGTGAGATATGGTGCTTCACGCACGAGCTCGAGGAAGAAGATGGCCATGGTGCCATTTTCAGAAAATCCAACAAGTTCTCTATATATTTTTCCATTGCCATTGTATATTTGAATTGGCATTGCGCCCCAGCGGTTCATCAGCTGGTTTTGTGTGTATTGGCAAGCGAGAGGTCTGGGGTTCGAATCCCCCTCGCCCCAGACTTCTTTTTATCACTTGTTTATTTTGTTATTTTTCATATTATTGTTTTTAATGATTTGAAAAATTAATAACTCCTTCAATTTTTATCATTTTTGATTGGTTCTTTTTGCAACAATTCACAAAAATGTTGAAATATTTTATTCCACCAAAAAAATTAGATTTATATTATTTATTTAATATAATTAGTATTTTTGTGAATAAATTCTTTTTTTATTGTTTTTAAACATTCTAAAAGTGAATATTTACTTTGAAAATCAAAACCTAATGAGTTTAAATATTCCTTGTGATTATCCCTCATTTTTTCCAAACCTTAAACAAAATCATAAAAGGATTATTCAAATTTATTTTGTATTTTGTTTGATTTTCTTTAAATATTTACTTTTAAAGATTAAAATTAGGATTTTTGATTAATTCAACTTTCAAAATTGATTTTCAAATACATTTGGGCCTCTAATAGAGTGTAAGACCCAACCCTTTGTAAATACAACCTATTTTGGGCCTCACTTATGGTATAAGTCCCGTTGTATTTCAAAAAGTTCGACGCGATCATCATCCGTTGAAAAACAAACACTGGGCCTCTCCTTGAGCTATAAGACCCATTCAAAACTTTTGGGCCTCTATTAGAGTGTAAAACCCAACCCCCTTGTACAGAAAACATTTTGGGCCTCATTCGTTGTATAAGTCCCTCTGTACATTTTTAAATAAACGGCACGATCGTCACCTTTTCAAAATAACACTGGGCCTCTCCTTGAGCTATAAGACCCATTCAAAACTTCTTGAGCCTCTAATAGAGTGTAAGACCCAATCCCCTTTTAACCAAAAAACATTTTTGGGCCTCACTTATTGTATAAATCCCTTCGCGCTAAAAGAAAATCTCGGCGCGATCGCCATTTCAAACGAAAAGTCAACTGGGCCTACCCTCGTGTTATAAGCCCCACTCTTTTTCTTTAAAACTTTTTGGGCCTCTTGAGAGAGTGTAAGACCCATCCCTTTGTACAGAAAACAATTTTTGGGCCACAGTCACTTGTATAAGTCCCTCTGTACAAATTCAAAGAGTGCGCTCACTGATAAAACCCTGGGTCTCTCCTTGAGCTGTAAGCCCCAAATCTTTCTTTTTCAAAGTACTTTCTCCTTTGATTTTGAATATACTGTTGTTTTTCAATCTTTCTTTGTTGAACAACTAACCAAACAGCATGGAAGCTCTACAACCGAGTAAGTGGTTATCGCTTTCATTTACCGCTTTCATATACATATAACTGTATTGTGGGGCTGTTTCACTGTAAGTCTTCTTTCATAAACACATATCAACTGTGTAATAATAGTACAGATATTTAGAGTTTCCCCGGCAACTACGTCTAGCATTAAGCCCGTTAATCACTCTTAGAAATAGTCTAAACTAGATCCCCATAGGATTACCAGACACAGTCTTCCCTCCTCTTGGGGTTAAACAATATGGATATATGAAAGGCAGCATTCTCTGTGAACCCTTTCATAGACTGTCACTCGTAGAAGTTGTCAAAGAAACTCTATTCCCCAGAGATGATCTTTTCTCCGTGAATGGCATCTCTTGAGTTTCTTCCAAATTCTCGGACTTTCCTGGCTTGATCTATTCTCGGTGAATGGCATGTATTGAACTTCTCGGGGTTTGGGGACCCACAGGCTTCTTAAAAGCACTTGTCAAGAAACTCTATTCCCCAGAGATGATCTTTTCTCTGTGAATGGCATCTCTTGAATTTCTTCTAAATTCTCAAACTTTCCTGACTTGATCTATTCCTTGTGAATAGCTTGCCTTGAATTTCTCGGGGTTTAGGGACCCATCGGCTTCTTAAAAGCATCGGCCTCCTCTTAGGCATCGTACAAGGACCCACAGGCTTCCTAAAAGCAACCTAGCCTCCTCTTGGGCTTAGTACAAGGACCCTACGGCTTCTTAGAAGTATTCACAGCCTCCTCTTAGGCTTCATATAATGATCTCTTCCTCCGGGAATGATAGCCTCCTCTTGGGCTTCGTACAAGGACCCGTCGGCTTCTTAAAAGTTTCCAGCCTCCTCTTGGGCTTTGTACAAATTGTCCCGACGACCTCTTAGAGGTATAGGAACAGAACTTAGTCATTTGCATAGAACCATTCTTTCATAGAGTCTACTACTGTTTCTCAAAGCATGGTACAAAAGATGAAACTCTAGACTTGGACAGTCTAATCTCCTTGAGTCTCAAAGACCTTCTCAAGCACCCTTCAAGAATAGGAAGTAAACCCGTAGACTCGGACAGTCTCAATACCCTTCAGATTTTCCGCTTCCTTAAAAAACAGGAATAACCCGAATCCTTGAATTGAATCCATGAGTACAGTGTTGCTCATATAAGAACTGATTTTCTCTTTAAAATCAGTATACTGGACCTGTCACTTAACTAAAACAACATTTAGCCTCTCTCTCTGGCTTTGTACGAGACACATATGAGACTCCCTCGTTGAGTCAATCACCTATTTCGCCTCCATCTCGGGCTTTATACGAGATACAAAAAGGTTCTTATTGAGCCAAATAAACAACAGCCTCCATCTCGGGCTTCGTACGACATACAAAAAAACTCTCTTGTTGAGTCAAATAGCCTCCATCTCGGGCTTTATACGAGATACCAAAAGACTTCATCGTCGAGTCAAAACATTTAGCCTCTCTCTCGGGCTTTGTACGAGACACATATTTGCCTCCTCTTAGGCTTTGTATAAGAAAACCACTGGTTGATCCGATCAACCTTTTAGCATCAAAGCTGTGCCGCGTTCACAGTACACAAACATCAACAACTCCTTCCCTTTCATCTAATCGCTGTAAGCGGCAAGCCTCTGGATCATCTACATCCATGCCAATGTCCCTCTTTTAGCATGAGAAATTCCTAAGGGAAGATGGTATTACTCTACACTGGGTTAAAGTCTTCTCCTTCAGGTTGAAAACCCCTATAAAGAAAATTATGGCATTGCCGGATTCACATATCCCGGTTAAAGTAATTCTCCTTTATAAAACAGTTGTGACATATAACCCCCTCTTTAGAGATGACACATTCCCTCTAAAGTTGAGACCTTTCAGCTTCACATCTTGGGCTTTGAACAAGATACAAATAGACCTTTCAACTTCACATCTTGGGCTTTGAACAAGATACAAACCACCTTTTCGCTTCACGTCTTGGGCTTTGAACAAGACACCAAAACAACCATTATGGGAGGAACTACGAACGCTCTGATTTCCCTGTTTCAGTAAACGGGAATACATAGGCATAAGATCGAAAGAAAAGATCTTAGCGAGCATACTAAACAAAAACCCAAAATCCCATACTCTCATGTATCTATCGAAAGCATCAGTCCTAACATCCTAATCCTTGTTCCCCGCCAGAAACATTCTGTCAAAATAAAAAAGGAAGAAAACCGTATTGGCGAAAATACAAATAACCAGTACAAAGGCCCCCCCACATTGATGGCATCCGTAACCTAACAGGCCGCTATTTAAACTCAGTATGCAAAGCAGGGTTAATTGGAGACATCTATTTCCCTTCCTTCATCAGCTTCAATAGGATAAAAAATGAATCGACCTGTAGTAAACTCAACCGCAGAGAGCGACCAGCGCTTAAGAACCACGTTCAAAATCGCTCGCTACAGCGAGCATACCAATCAAAAACTCTAGGTCCAGTACCTTCACACCTCAATCAAAACTTAGGTCTAGTACCTTACCAAAAACATCGGAAAAACCCGAACATCAACAAAAAACTCACTCATACTTCCCAAGAAACTTTCCTAACCCATCTGCAGAAAAACACCATCAATTACAAAAGTGAAACCTAAAGCTAATATCCTGTGGATAACCACATATAGGATGGGTAAGTGACAACTCCCCATTGTATAAACTGACCCCGCCTCCTCGAATATCTTTAAAGCGTTTGTTCAATTAAACATCCGTGTGCAAGGTTAGTTTTTTATAGCTTCCATTTCCCTTTCAGCTTCATGGATAAATAAGAAATCAGAAAGTAGCACCCCATTTCCTCCTCATTGCGGTGAGGAGAAGAACCAGCGATAAGGTGGTCGCGTCACCGACAAAAATCGCTTGCTACAGAAAAATGGTAAATCTGCTGGGGACGTCAAAATAAGATCTAGTCATCATCGTCCCCATTTTCCACAGGAAAATGGCGACTCTGATGGGGAGTCATTGACTGTATAGGACTAGGATTATAGCTCTTAAGAGGTCTAGATTGTTAGTTTTAGGACAAATATATATATATATATATATATATATATATATATATATCGCTTTCCCTAATTGATATCCGTGTTTATTTTTCTGCTAATGGGAGTGCGGGTAATGCCGCATCTGGAAAGATTGAGTATACACCTAAGATAAGTGATGGCACTAGATGGGTAATCTTAAAGGGAGTGACTCCCAAATAAGAGGCCCCGGTCGACCATCGAATCAGTGGAGACACCCTTTGTGGATTCAATGCCTATACGACTTCGGTTGTTGAAAGCAATTTGTTCGATTGTGGTTGTCCATGAAACTGAGGATTTAGTAGGCTGAGACCATGTTATTATTTTGTAGTGCGGAAGCTATCAGAAATAGTTGTCACGCGATACTACCCTCATTTGGGATTACTGCAGCTCGCTCGGGTGAACCAGCCTGCTGTTGTTATCCCAAGAGGGGTCAATGATTTTGAGGACAGGTACAAAAAATCACCAGTATAACCTTTGGGGATGGGTAGAGCCTTGAATTCATGACACCGAACCTTTGACCCCATGTTTTTTCTATGTTTTTGTGTGCTGCATTCATGCATTCATTTCAAAAAAACATTAAAAAGCAAAGAAAAAATTTCTCGTCTAGTCTCTCTTTTTCAAATTAAACTAAGATAATGATTGCAAATGTCAGTGAAAAAGATTGCGCTATGTATTTCGGTAGAAGGAAGACTCACAAGTACACCTTTAAGGTTCCAAAACTAGGGGATTTGAGAGGGTTGGCAAGGATGATCACCAACCCTGATGCTTTCAGAGCTAAGTAAGGAGGACTGCTATCTCTGTTAAGGGTCCATGTAATTGATGGAATCCTGACTACGCTAATTCAGTTCTACTATCCCGTCTATCACTATTTCACATTCCCGGATTGCCAACTTGCACCAACACTAGAGGAATACTCTCACCTGACTGATTTACCCATTACTGGTCAAGCTCCCTTTTCTAGACTAGAAGAAATTCCAAAGGATCAAACCATTGCAAGAGCAATCTATTTGGACGAGTCAGAAGTCAGGACTCACATGATCACTAAGGGTGGAATCTGAGGTTTATCAGCCAAGTTTTTGATAAAGAAAGCTCTGTACTTTGCTAGTATAGGGAACGTGACTTCTTTCGAGAGTGTCTTTGTTTTGCTCACCTACAGGTTATTCCCGTTTCCAAACATTGATGACTTCGTTGATATCAATGCCATTAGGGTTTTTCTGATTGGAAACCCTGTACCGACCTTGCTCGGAGATGCTTATCATTCGGTACACTTAAGGAATTTGTACAGCGGAGGAATTATCACATGTTGTGTACCCCTACTGTACAAATGGTTCACTTCCTACTTGCCCAAGTCTTCTACATTTTGGGATCATAAGAATACTCTACGTTGGTCGCAGAGAATCATGTTTCTTACCAACTCTTACATAGACTGGTACAATCAGATCTATGATGGGATAAGAATCATTGACCGTTGGGGAAATTTCCCTAATGTGCCCCTCATAGGAATTAAAGGAGGAATTAATTATCATCCAGTTTTAGTTCGTCGTTAATTTGGATACCCGGCGAGACATGTCCCGCGTAATGTTCATCTGGAAGGTCTTTTCTTCAAGGAAGGAGAAAACGACAGGGAACTAAAGACAGAAATAATGCAGGCCTGGAAACATGTTCACAGAAAAGGAAGAGAGTCTCTAGGAAAACCAAACTGTGTCTCTGTGGAACCTTATCTCCACTGGGTACAAACTAGAGCTCTCAAGCTGAGGATGCCATACCCTCGCCAGGAAGTTCTTCCATTAAAGGAATATGTCCTTTACTTTATGTTTGATACGGAAAAACTTCAAGTTGCTCTCAAAAAAGTTCAATAGGAGAAAAAGTCTTGAAAGAACAAGTACCGTATTATCAATGTGGAGTGTAGCAAAATACAGTAACTGTTAAAAGAAAAGGATGCTCTGATCGAGATTTTAGAGCAACATGCTGTAGAGAATCAAGATGACCAAAGGAATTTGCTCGCTCCTTTCACTTGGCAAAGCAATGACAACCCGACAACGGCTCAAGAGCCCCGGTTAAAGAAGAGGAACGTACCAGCACCTGAGCTCTCTTCAGAGAGGACTCAGGATCCATAAGTTTAGACATTTCCTTTTACAACAATTTGTACATTACTGTATTTCCATTTTTGCAATCGTTGAATTCAATATAATGGGGTTCCCCCCATTGTTTGATATTTGAAATCCAATTGTCGATGTTTCTTTTGATTAAACAAAAATAATTAATATATTCATTAAATATCATTCATCATTCTTACATAACACACTCTTCTTACCTACGAATCTCACGTTTGTGTCTCGATTCTAGAGTCAAACTGTCTTATTCGTACAATACTCGAGCCAATCGACAAAAGAAAATGGATGATCTTGAGGAAGAGACCAGAGAGTTGAGGGAAGAGATCGACACTTTGAAAGATGATTTGAGAAAGCTTCACAACGACATGTAAGCTCTGGCTGAAGCTCAGATGCAACAACAAAGGATTGTGATCTCAGAGATCACGTCAACGACCATAGTGGAAAGGCCTGATCCTCGGTATAACATGCCTAAAGATCATCCATGGGGCATGCCTATTACTTATATCCCAAAATGATATATTCCGCTGATCACAGAAGATCCAAAAACTGCAACAGGAGCCGCTGGGCCTGAAGGTTACAAACTTCGAGAAAGCGAAGATACCAGGGGCATGACAGCAATTCCTGAAGGTTACAATCTTCGGGAAGCACCAAGAGTCACGACTGTAATGACTATACCACCACCCGTGGTACACACTGTCCCGGAAGGACAGATTCAACAGATACCTTATGGTTGAAACGAAAGTATGTTCGATAGAATGAAGGAGTTCCAGGAACAGTTTCTAGAAATGTAGAAGGAACTGCAAGCCATTCGCGGTCAGGATCTATTTGGAAAGGACGCCGCAGACCTCTGTTTGGTCCCCAATGTGAAAGTTCCGCACACGTTTAAGGTGCCCAAATTTGAAAAGTACAAGGGTAACTCATGCCCTCAAAGTCATTTGGTGATGTACGCTCGGAGGATGTCAACTCAGACCAAGAACCAACAGCTACTAATCCACTATTTCTAAGATATTTTAACCGGTGTCACACTCAAATGGTACATGGGTTTAAACCTCACTAAGATCGTCACTTTCAGAGATCTTGGCGCTGCCTTCGTTCAACAATATAAGTATAACCTGGACATGACACCGGACAGAGATCAACTCAGAGCCATGTCACAGAAGGACAAGGAGACATTTAAGGAATATGCTCAGAGATGGCGTGATATTGCCGCTCAGATTTGTCCACCTCTTGAGGAAAAAGAGATGACAAAGATCTTCTTGAAAACCTTAAGCTCATTTTACTATGACAGAATGGTCGCTAGTGCGCCCAGTGACTTCACCGAGATAGTGGACATGGAAGTACGCCTGGAAGAAGCAGTCCGAGAAGGACGTTTAGTAAAAGACACGGGACCATCCAGCAGTACTAAAAGATACGATAGTGCTCTCCCTAAGAAAAAAGAGCAAGATATTGGTAATATCTCTCTCGGAAAGAAAAGGCGGCGGTACCAACCAGTAGCAGCTGTAACTCCTGCTATCAACCCTGCGCCTGTTCCAACGTATCAACCTCAGGTTGATCATAGCTAACCTAATTCACAACAATATCAGCAAAGGACACAACAACCTCTTCAGCAGGCTTGTCCTCAGTACAACAACAACCGTACAACGCGACCACCAGGGATTGACCCTATACCAATGATGTACGCAGAACTGTTTCCATTACTACTGGTCAAGGGGCACATCCAAACCAGGTCTCCTCTTACAGTACCGGAAAATCTGCCTTTTTGGTTCAAAGCAGATCAAACTTGCCCTTACCATCAAGGAGGACCAGGGCATAATATAGAAAAATGTCTCAGCTTCAAATCTGATGTGCAGAAACTTGTTAGGAGCGGGGTATTATCCTTCAAGGATACGAATCCTAATGTTCAGACGAACCCGCTGCCTCAACACGAGAAAGCTGCAGTAAGTTTGATAGAAGAAGATTCTAAGCACAACTATCAAATTCATGATGTACTCTTATTGGGAACCAACCTGGTTAAGATTCATTGCAGATAAATTGGATACGGGCATGTACCGTCTCATAACTATCACCAGTGTGATGTCTGCTCTAAAACCGATCCAGGATGTTCTGTGGTGCAATTAGCTCTACATGAACAGATGGATCTCGGATGGATCCAAGATCACCGAATTCGTGAGGTCAACATGGCTTATACGAATTCCAACATCATTTAAAACCACAACATTTGTGCAATGAATGTCAACTTGGAGGCGATGCACTCAAGGCAAAGCCAACATCACAATCTGCCACATCACGATTACGATTCCTGTCTGGTCTTCTCGGTAAACAAACAGGGATGCTCTTTTGTAAAAGAGGTCCTCTAGCGTCATATGGATCTTGGATGGATTCAGGATTACTGCGATAGAAGTCAGTATCAAGTGAATATGATTCATATTTTTTATATTCGTTTGATGAATACCAGCTTGATGGAGTTGCACGCTACACAAGTCCAGCTCGGTTTTCTGACTTCGCATAATTATCAGAACTGCAAGGTGTGTCGTGAGAGTGACCAAGGATGTGATCTCGTTCAAAGAACTTTGCAATGCCGGTTAAATCATTGGTGACTTCCGATCTATATGGATGAAGACATACAACAAGTTAGCATGACTAACGGAAACCCTACTCGGCATCAAAGTCAGGATGTTCGATCCATGGAAACAGACCTAGTAAGGTTACACTGCATTCAAAGCATACGTGGCCAGGTGCCACCACACAACTATGAATGCTGTAGAGTTTGCTTGGAAGATAATCAAGGATGTTACCTCGTGCGAGCAACCCTTTTAACCAAAAAACATTTTTAGGCCTCACTTATTGTATAAATCCCTTCGCGTTAAAAGAAAATCTCGGCGCGATCGCCATTTCAAACGAAAAGTCAACTGGGCCTACCCTCGTGTTATAAGCCCCACTCTTTTTCTTTAAAACTTTTTGGGCCTCTTGAGAGAGTGTAAGACCCATCCCTTTGTACAGAAAATAATTTTTGGGCCACAGTCACTTGTATAAGTCCCTCTGTACAAATTCAAACAGTGCGCTCACTGATAAAACCCTGGGCCTCTCGTTGAGCTGTAAGCTCCAAATCTTTATTTTTCAAAGCACTTTCTCCTTTGATTTTGAATATACTGTTGTTTTTCAATCTTTCTTTGTTGAACAACTAACCAAACAGCATGGAAGCTCTACAACCGAGTAAGTGGTTATCGCTTTCATTTACCGCTTTCATATATATATAACTGTATTGTGGGGCTGTTTCACTGTAAGTCTTCTTTCATAAACTCATATCAACTGTGTAATAATAGTATAGATATTTAGAGTTTCCCTGGCAACTACATCTAGCATTAAGCCCGTTGATCACTCTTAGAAATAGTCTAAACTAGATCCCCATAGGATTACCAGACACAGTCTTCCCTCCTCTTGGGGTTAAACAATATGGAGATATGAAAGGCAGCATTCTCTGTGAACCCTTTCATAGACTGTCACTCATAGAAGTTGTCAAAGAAACTCTATTCCCTAGAGATGATCTTTTATCTGTGAATGGTATCTCTTGAGTTTCTTCCAAATTCTCGGACTCTCCTGGCTTGATCTATTCTCGGTGAATGGCATGTCTTGAACTTCTCGGGGTTTGGGGACCCACAGGCTTCTTAAAAACATTTTTCAAGAAACTCTATTCCCCAGAGATGATCTTTTCTCCGTGAATGGCATCTCTTGAGTTTCTTCCAAATTCTCGAACTTTCCTGACTTGATCTATTCCTTGTGAATAGCTTGCCTTGAATTTCTCGGGGTTTGGGGACCCATTGGCTTCTTAAAAGCATCGGCCTCCTCTTAGGCATCATACAAGGACCCACAGGCTTCCTAAAAGCAACCTAGCCTCCTCTTGGGCTTAGTACAAGGACCCTACGGCTTCTTAGAAGTATTCACAGCCTCCTCTTAGGCTTCATATAATGATCTCTTCCTCCGGGAATGATAGCCTCCTCTTGGGCTTCGTACAAGGACCCGTCGACTTCTTAAAAGTTTCCAGCCTCCTCTTGGGCTTCGTACAAATTGACCCGACGACCTCTTAGAGGTATAGGAACAGAACTTAGTCATTTGCATAGAATCGTCCTTTCATAGAGTCTACTACTGTTTCTCAAAGCATGGTACAAAAGATGAAACTCTAGACTTGGACAGTCTAATCTCCTTGAGTCTCAAAGACATTCTCAAGCACCCTTCAAGAATAGGAA
Organism: Lathyrus tuberosus; assembly: GCA_022829125.1. Classification (NCBI taxonomy): domain Eukaryota; kingdom Viridiplantae; phylum Streptophyta; class Magnoliopsida; order Fabales; family Fabaceae; genus Lathyrus; species Lathyrus tuberosus. The sequence continues at coordinate 10,658,395 of JALAZF010000100.1, read as the reverse complement.
GTAAACCCGTAGACTCGGACAGTCTCAATACCCTTCGAATTTCCCGCTTCCTTAAAAAACAGGAATAACCCGGATCCTTGAATTGAATCCATGAGTACAGTGTTGCTCATATAAGAACTGATCTTCTCTTTAAAATAAGTATATTGGACCTGTCACTTAACTGAAACAACATTTAGCCTCTCTCTCGGGCTTTGTACGAGACACATATGAGACTCCCTCGTTGAGTCAATCACCTCTTTCGCCTCCATCTCGGGCTTTATACGAGATACAAAAAGGTTCTTATTGAGCCAAATAAACAACAACCTCTATCTCGGGATTCGTACGAGATACAACAAAACTCTCTTGTTGAGTCAAATAGCCTTCATCTCGGGCTTTATACGAGATACCAAAAGACTTCATTGTCGATTCAAAACATTTAGCCTCTCTCTTGGGCTTTGTACGAGACACATATTTGCCTCCTCTTAGGCTTTGTATAAGAAAACCACTGGTTGATCCGATCAACCTTTTAGCATCAAAGTTGTGCCGCGTTCACAGTACACAAACATCAACAACTCCTTCCCTTTCATCTAATCGCTGTAAGCGGCAAGCCTCTGGATCATCTACATCCATGCCAATGTCCCTCTTTTAGCATGAGAAATTCCTAAGGGAAGATGGCATTACTCTACACTTAGTTAAAGTCTTCTCCTTCAGGTTGAAATCCCCTATAAAGGAAATTATGGCATTGCCGGATTCACATATCCCGGTTAAAGTAATTCTCCTTTATAAAACAGTTGTGACATACAACCCCCTCTTTAGAGATGACACATTCCCTCTAAAGTTGAGACCTTTCAGCTTCACATCTTGGGCTTTGAACAAGATACAAATAGACCTTTCAACTTCACATCTTGGGCTTTGAACAAGATACAAACCACCTTTTCGCTTCACGTCTTGGGCTTTGAACAAGACACCAAAACAACCATTTCCTCCCATAGAATAGGAGGAACTACGAACGCTCTGATTTCCCTATTTTGGTAAACGGGAATACATAGGCATAAGATCGAAAGAAAAGATCTTACCGAGCACACTAAACAAAAACCCAAAATCCCATACTCTCATGTATCTATCAAAAGCATCAGTCCTAACATCCTAATCCTTGTTCCCCGCCAGAAACATTCTGTCAAAATAAAAAAGGAAGAAAACCGTATTGGCGAAAATACAAATACCAGTACAAAGGCCCCCCCACATTGATCGCATCCGTAACCTAACAGACCGCTGTTTAAACTCAGTATGCAAAGCAGGGTTAATTGGAGACATCTATTTCCCTTCCTTCATCAGCTTCAATAGGATAAAAAATGAATCGACCTATAGTAAACTCAATCAAAAACTCTAGGTCCAGTACCTTCACACCTCAATCAAAACTTAGGTCTAGTACCTTACCAAAAACATCGAAAAAACCCGAACATCAACAAAAAACTCACTCATACTTCCCAAGAAACTTTCCCAACCCATCAGCAGAAAAACACCATCAATTACAAAAGTGAAACCTAAAGTTAATATCCTGTGGATAACCACATATAGGATGGGTAAGTGACAACTCCCCATTGTATAAACTGACCCCGCCTCCTCGAATATCTTTAAAGCGTTTGTTCAGTTAAACATCCACGTGCAAGGTTAGTTTTTGATAGCTTCCATTTCCCTTTCAGCTTCATGGGATAAATAAGAAATCAGAAAGTAGCACCCCATTTCCTCCTCATTGCGGTGAGGAGAAGAACCAGCGATAAGGTGGTCGAGTCACCGACAAAAATCGCTTGCTACAGAAAAATGGCGAATCTGCTGGGGACATCAAAATAAGATCTAGTCATCATCGTCCCCATTTTCCACAGGAAAATGGCGACTCTGATGGGGATTCATTGACTGTATAGGACTAGGATTATAACTCTTAAGAGGTCTAGGATGTTAGTTTTAGGACAAATATATATATATATATATATATATATATATATATATATATCGCTTTTCCTAATTGATATCCGTGTTTATTTTTCTGCTAATGGGACTGCGGGTAATGCCGCATCTAGAAAGATTGAGTATACACCTAAGATAAGTGATGGCACTAGACGGGTAATCTTACAGGGAGTGACTCCCAAATAAGAGGCCCCGGTCGACCATCGAATCAGTGGAGACACCCTTTGTGGATTCAATGCCTATACGACTTCGGTTGTTGAAAGCAATTTGTTCGATTGTGGTTGTCCATGAAACTGAGGATTTAGTAGGCTGAGTGTCGCTCCCGGGATTTTCATCCAAGTACAAACGCGAAAGTGGCACCGAAACAGAGTCGCCAGCAATGTGTATTTATCCCAAGAGAGGGAAAGGAAACACTGCATAAACCTGAAGGAAGGAAAGAACATGGTCTTACGACCAAGAGAAAGGGTAAGGGAGTCGGTTACACGAGAGGAAGGTATTAGCACCCCCTCGCGTCCATCGTACCCGATGGGATCCACGCTTGCTTGTCTCAATCAAAGGGTGTAAGGAAAGATGCTGGAAAAGGAAAGGAAAAAGAGAGAGAAAAAGAAACAAATGTAGGGAAAATAAAAGAAGTGCTCGAATGGGCCCTACCCCACTGCCTACGTATCTCATCGGGAACATGAGAATCAGAGCGACGTAGTTCCCCTCACTAGGGATGGATTGTTTGTGTTTTTTAAGGAATGACTAACATTCTAGCTCAGGTGTTGCAGGTTCGCTGGTCCGAGTGCGTTACCATCTTGCAAGAGAACGAGTAGAAGCGTGTTCGTACCCTGAGAGTGAGTGAGATGAGAAAAGAATTCCTGAAGGAAAGACGTTATTGTTTGTTTTTGTCTTTTAAGAAATTTTGTTATTTGTTTGCATATGATAGTGTATCTAAATCTTAATCATTGGAATGTATACATCCTCACATTCCAAGATGGAATGAGGAAGAAAGTACACTAAGTGTGAAGAAGACCCTCACACTTAGTTCCAGTTATTAAGGTTCAAACACACTAGCATACTTGTATTTATTAAGTGCTTTTGTTGATTATGAAATGAGGAAGTGTTTTTATTTATTTGTATCTTCAACAAGTATTAAATTTAAGTCCTTCATACAAGATCAATTGTTTAACACATTGACCTAAGATGGGCCATATGCTACACATTCTAAGATTACAAGAGAAGACCCCTTATAATCTTTTCTTTATATGAAAGACCTAAATGCAATAAGTGCCTACCTTTATTAGATATTTTAAATTTTCTTTGAGAGGAGAAGATGAAAGACACAAGTGGGAGAGAAAGGTAAAAATATATGTGAACTAAGACTCAATCCTAATTGATTAGTTAAGGGAGTGATCCTAAAGGTTTGTGAGGTTGCAAAACCTAAAATCTAAAGAAGGAATGAGCTAAACAATTCACTTCTAAAGTAGAAGATGAATTGTAACTCAAAAGGGAAAGTAATGAGTTAATCAAAGAAAGCACCTAAGTACTTAACAAAACACAATATTGAATTGTAAAAGATGAAAGGAGAGAGGTTTGAATGTGGATTCCTTATCCACACTCATCTTCAACTTACCAAAGCCCCTGAAAATGTTAGCAAAACAAATGTATATGCAAGAAAAAGTGAAGGAAGTAAGGCACTTAATCAAAGTTAGAATTAAAATGCTAACTAAAAAAGGAAGATTAAATTCTAAGTAAGAAAGTTAAATTGAGATTAAATCTAAAGTTAATCCTAAAATTGATCCTGATTAATTTCTAAACGAAATCTAAGAACATTAATCCTAAAGTTAAATCTAGAGTTAAAACTAATATTAATCCTAACCTAAAGTTAAAATCTAAACTAATGAACAATTAAGCTAAAAATTCGATTTGTGCAATTAAACTAAAAATCATTATTTAAATAACCATTACCAAAATCTACTCCAATTAGTCAAGATTAACTAAAATTAGTCTACAACTAATTAACCTCTAATCGATGCTAAGAGTCAAGATTTATTTCCAATTAGGCATTAGTTCTAAAAATCTACAATTATGAATTAATGCCAACAATCCTAATTCTAAAATTAATTCTAAAACATGACTAAGTTCTAATTAGAAAATTAATCTAATCTAGTTATCCTAAAATAATGCCAAGTCATATTTAATTCTAAAAACCACTAAATCCAAGATTATCATTCATTTACTATCTAAAATACAAAAAAGATGAAGTTAAATTGAAAATAAAACTAAAAAATAAAAGAAGGGTGCAGACAGAGATTGAAAGGCGTGGAGGGATTCTGGGCGCATGGGCCCTAATCAGCTGGCCCAAGGTCTTTGAAAAGCAGCCAAGGGAGGGTACGAAGTGAAACGAGGGGTGTACTGAGTTGAATGTGGTGGTGTTAAAACCAAACAAAAGACAACATGGCTTAAAGCCCGGTCCACAACAATGAGAACTTAACCTAAAAACCAAGACTCCTTCCTTCAGCATCATCTTCTACTCTCCATTTCCTTTACCATTACACCACCGCACCATATGCCACCCCCTACCTATCTTTGTGAACTTCCGACGACACCACCAATCTCCTCAACACACACAGATCATTGTAGCACCGTCTTCATCCTCAACATGGCGGATGATCATGACTTCGTCCATCTCCTACCTCATCGTCTCCGTCTTCAACACGAAAAACACGTCGGCGCGCCTCATCCCCTCATCACCTTCTTCGTCTTCAACGTACCCCGTCGGCCGTTCACAATTCCGGCGTCATCTCCTTTCGCGACCTCACAAAGCATCGTCGTTCTCAACTCACTCGTCCTTCTCCGCACCAAATTCGCTGCGCCGTGGCGTATCGCCGGCGGCGGCGGAGTGATTCTTTATTTAATCCGCCATCATTTCTCTCAATCCTCACAGAGTACACACGATCTTCGCAACTCTTCTACACTATCTCACCGAGAACGAAACAAATACCGCATATTAATAGAAAGAGAAAACCGCAAATCCGCAAACGAACATTAAATCGGAAGTTACACAACACACGTCACAAATAGAGATTGGATCGAAATCGACGTACCTACCGGAGAGAGTCCGGTGCTTCTTCAATTTGCAAACGAACTGCTGTGAACTGAAACTTCAGGTATACGTAATTTGGACTTCGATTCTTCCACTTTTTCAGATCTTTTACTACTTCTTCCTTTTTCTTTTTGCTGCGGATGAATTTTGTTTTTGAACGTCGTTGACGTTGATTTTGCTTCGAAACTGCACTCGTTGTTGCTGTGAACTTTGTGCTGTGAATTGATGTTGATGTTGAACTTTGCAGTTGTGAGTGAACTTGTGTTAGAAGAGGTTGAAGATTATTGAAGCTGGAGAATGTTCTTGAAGCGCGAATACGAACTGAGCAGAAGCAAAAACTGATGCGAATTGGATTTGACGAATGGTGGAAATCAGAGAGAATGATGCAAGATGATCCGAATGGGAACTGATGAGGTGATGGTGTCTTTGCCGGTTGATTTGTGTGTGATCAGAATGGAAGAAGTTGCAGAGAATTGGTTGAAGAAGATGAAGATTAGAGGAATGAGAATTGAGAAAGTGGTGCCGAATGAAGAAGTTGAAGTGTGGAAGAAGAAAAGAAGACTGAAGAATGAAGGTAATGCCGGTTTTATAGCAGAAATCAGATGAGGGCAAAATAGTATTTACAGGTGAATTCGGTTAGAGTTTGTTAGAATTCTGTTAGAGAAGTTAGAGTGTTTGTGAAATTTTGAGGATTTGTGTAACTTTCTATTGTTAATTTTCCTCCTTATACTGCTATAAACTGCTATGTGCTTATTGGTATTTTCTGATGAAGTTCTGTATGTTAAAAGAATAAAATATGGCGCCTTGTCATGAGCTTTCTATTATTATTTTCCATCTCATGGCCTGGATATTGGTTTTTTGATATTCACGTGGTGAGTGTTATGGCTATTGAAAATGATTTAATGGATATTTGATTATGAACTTAAAGTTTGGATAATTGGAGATAAGAAATGGATTTGAAATTTGAATTAATGAATTAATATGGATAAAATATAAAAAGAGAAAAATGGATATGGATAATCAAAAAAGATTAATGGATATGGACAAAAATGGATAAAAGAGTTATTGGTTTAGTAAATGGATAAATTTGGATATGGTTTAAGGAAATTGAAATGGATTAACAAATGGATATTATGGAAAGGTTAATTCAAAAATAGAACTGGATTATGATTGATTTAATGGAAATGTAAATGGGCTACAACGGTTTGAAGTAGATAATTGGAGGTGAATTGGAAAAAATGGATTAATGGATATTTATAAAAAAATATGGTTTAATGTGATTAAAAATGGATATTGAAAGGTTAGAAATGTGGATAAAAACATGGATAAGAGTGGATAAAAAAAGAAAGTGGTTATCTATATGGATAGGTGGATAAAAATGGTGTTATGTAAGGATACAGACAAAAATGGATATTTGGAATTTGGATTATGGTTTAAAGAACGTGGACTAAAAAGAACGAAAACATAGAAAATATGGATATGAACTAAGAATAACTCTAAATGTGGGTTTTAAAAGTGTATAAGCAAAATGAACATTTGGAAGGGATGGTTAATAGCAAAAATGGTTGTGGAAAAATGGATAATAAAAGTGGTCTAAATTGGATATGGGTTAATGAGATGGAGTTGAAATGGATTTGAAAATGTAGGTAAAATGGTTTGAAATAAAATGTGGGTTAAGAAATGGATATTTGGATATTAATGGATTTAAAAGTGGATTATAAGTGGAATTTGGAATTTATGGAAATGGTATTAGAATGGTTATGGGTTAACAAAAATGATCCATGTATCTTGAATTCCAAGTAATTCACCTGATTAATCTCAACACATTCAATCCACATCAAGCTTCAGATCCAATACAAACTCGTGTCCTTAATGGCTCCCCGTCTTAAATCAATAAACCCAGTCGACTTGACCACATGTAATTCTAACCAATGATTTTCAGTTGACGACTGTCCACAAATTCAACCCTGAATGAGGAACCTTGATTCACCTTGCATGCACACTGATGAAATAAATGTCCTGAACAGAGGAGGAACCAAACCCTGATTCACACCTAAGAAAACCTGACCCAACGCCTCGGATGACTCCTCTAAAATAAGAAACCCCCTCTTGATGTACACTGATAATCTTCTGAATATGGAAAGCTCAAACCAAAGGAAGATGCCTTGATCACACGTCTTAGGAACCCGATGCAAATGAGGGAATGAGTTATGACCTAATGGATATGCAGATGGATACGAAACGAAAGCCAGAAAAAGTTAGAAAAAATTAGGGCAAATTTTGGGGTGCTACACTGAGACCATGTTACTATTTTGTAGTGCGGAAGCTATCAGAAATAGTTGTCACGTGATACTACCCTCATTTGAGATTACTCTAAGATACTGCAGCTCGCTCGGGTGAACCAGCCTGCTGTTGTTATCCCAATAGGGGTCAATGATTTTGAGGACAGGTACAAAAAATCACCAGTATAACCTTTGGGGATGGGTAGAGCCTTGACTTCATGACACCGAACCTTTGACCCCATGTTTTTTCTATGTTTTTGTGTGCTGCATTCATGCATTCATTTCAAAAAAACATTAAAAAGCAAAGAAAAAATTTCTCTTCTAGTCTCTCTTTTTCAAATTAAACTAAGATAATGATTGCAAATGTCAGAGAAAAAGATTGCGCTATGTATTTCGGTAGAAGGAAGACTCACAAGTACACCTTAAAGGTTCCAAAACTAGGGGATTTGAGAGGGTTGGCAAGGATGATCACCAACCCTGATGCTTTCAGAGCTAAGTAAGGAGGACTGCTATCTTTGTTAAGGGTCCATGTAATTGATGGAATCCTGGCTACGCTAATTCAGTTCTACGATCCCGTCTATCACTATTTCACATTCCCGGATTGCCAACTTGCACCAACACTAGAGGAATACTCTCACCTGACTGATTTACCCATTACTGATTAAGCTCCCTTTTCTAGACTGGAAGAAATTCCAAAGGATTAAACCATTGCAAGAGCAATCTATTTGGACGAGTCAGAAGTCAGGACTCACATGATCACTAAGGGTGGAATCCGAGGTTTACCAGCCAAGTTTTTGATAAAGAAAGCTCTGTACTTTGCTAGTATAGGGAACGTGACTTCTTTCAAGAGTGTCTTTGTTTTGCTCACCTACGGGTTATTCCCGTTTCCAAACATTGATGACTTCGTTGATATCAATGCCATTAGGGTTTTTCTGATTGGAAACCATATACCGACCTTGCTCGGAGATGCTTATCATTCGGTACACTTAAGGAATTTGTACAGCGGAGGAATTATCACATGTTGTGTACCCCTACCGTACAAATGGTTCACTTCCCACTTGCCCAAGTCTGCTACATTTTGGGATCATAAGAATACTCTACGTTGGTCGCAGAGAATCATGTTTCTTACCAACTCTTACATAGACTGGTACAATCAGATCTATGATGGGATAAGAATCATTGACCGTTGTGGAAATTTCCCTAATGTACCCCTCATACGAATTAAAGGAGGAATTAATTATCATCCGGTTTTAGTTCGTCGTCAATTTGGATACCCGGCGAGACATGTCCCGCGTAATGTTCATCTGGAAGGTCTTTTCTTCAAGGAAGGAGAAAATGATAGGGCACTAAAGACAGAAATAATGCAGGCCTGGAAACATGTTCATAGAAAAGGAAGAGAGTCTCTAGGAAAACCAGACTGTGTCTCTGTGGAACCTTATCTCCACTGGGTACAAACTAGAGTTCTCAAGCTGAGGATGCCATACCCTCATCAGGAAGTTCTTCCGTTAAAGGAATATGTCCTTTACTTTATATCTGATATGGAAAAACTTCAAGTTGCTCTCAACAAAGTTCAATAGGAGAAGAAGTCTTGAAAGAACAAGTACCGTATTCTCAGTGTGGAGTGTAGCAAAATACAGTAACTGTTAAAAGAAAAGGATGCTCTGATCGATATTTTAGAGCAACATGCTGTAGAGAATCAAGATGACCAAACGAATTTGCTCGCTCCTTTCACTTGGCAAAGCAATGACAACCCGACAATGGCTCAAGAGCCCCGGTCAAAGAAGAGGAAAGCACCAGCACCTGAGCTCTCTTCAGAGAGGACTCAGGATCCATAAGTTTAGACATTTCCTTTTACAACACTTTGTACATTACTGTATTTCCATTTTCGCAATCGTTGAATTCAATAAAATGGGGTTCCCCCCATTGTTTGATATTTGAAATCCAATTGTCGATGTTTCTTTTGATTAAACAAAAATAATTAATATAATCATTAAATTACATTCATCATTCTTACATAACATACTCTTCTTACCTACGAATCTCATGTTTGTGTCTCGATTCTAGAGTCAAACTGTCTCATTCGTACAATACTCGAGCCAATCGACAAAAGAAAATGGATGATCTTGAGGAAGAGAACAGAGAGTTGAGGGAAGAGATCGACACTTTGTTGGGTGCAGAATAGGGCAAGCAAGTAAAAATATTTATTTTTGGAAGAATTCCCTCCGGGATTTATGTCGTGTCCACAGAGATCGGTTCGAGGGAAAGAATGTCGTTCGACAATCTCTCGCATTTATGAGTTTGGATTAAAATGGTTTACAAGTAAAAACAGAAAAGTAAATATTAAAACAAAAAGAACTTCATTCTTCAACAAGAAAAACTCGTCCGGCAATGCATACAAATCACTCCTCACAAACTTAAACTTACCGACCAGTTATACTCCACCTACAATACTCATCAATATCACCCAGCATCGCTCACAACACAGGTTATGTCTAACGCAAAGTTGAGAAAACAACCGTGTTACTCTCTTCGTCACTCTCGCGAGCGAAGCCTCGAAACACGGAAGGCATTAAGCTTCGACGCCTATTGAAGATTGTTAGCTCCTAAATCTATCTCTAGAGTCCAGCAACCAACAGACAATCCTCCCTAATCGACGTTCGTGAAGGTTATGTCTGACGCGACACAAACCCCGCGCATAAAGCAAAAATTAGAGACAATTACCAATAAAGATTTGTAAAGCAAGTTTTATACAACGCCATGGGCGACAAATATACATGAGTTCATAGCAAATACATATGCACAACCCAACAAGAAAGAATACACAAAGAGGAAGAGAAATGAACCAAACACTTCACGGATTGTCGGAGCCGATCGATGAGAAATCCACCTCGGTTCATCCACATGCAAGCTTCCATGTTGTTTTCTAAGCTAATCTACTGAAAAAATGAAGTTTGATGGAGTTGGAGCAAGAATCCCCAAAACCATAACATAAAAAATGATGAAAAATGGCTAAAATAGGCAATTCTGACTTTCCAGGTTCGCCTAGCGAGTCCCCGTTCGCTAGGCGAACGTAAACCGCCTTTTTGTTGAGTTTTTTCACGATTCTGGAACTTTTCGTTCGCCCCGGTTCGCCTAGCGAACAAGCTAGCGAGTGCTCGCTACGGGGGCTCGCCTAGCGAGCATGACAGAAAACCAGAATTTGTTTTCTTCATAACTCTTGAATCGTAACTCCGATTGACGCACGGTTTGAAGCGTTGGAAAGCTTATTCAATGCTCTTTATGAATATGGAAATATACCATTGCTGGAACACCTAAAAAAAATAAATGAAAATCGATTAAACTCAATGATATTTACTCGGTAACGCACTATACACCGAAAACGTAAAGTAAACGTATTTGCGAACAAAACGGGGTGTATTCGCACAATATTTACCACAAAGCATTGATAAGTGCAACAAAACATATATACAAAAATAGGTACAATTTGCACTTATCAAACTCTCCCCAACTTACCTACTTGTTTGTCCACAAACAAAAATCAAACAAACTTGAAAATGCGCAAGAAATAACCAAAGAATGACGAATCAACAGGTTTTGAAAAACGGAAACGAATGAATGGTTCAAATGAAAAAGGTACACACAAAAAGTAAATACTTACCACTAAACTGCAACGATAACATAGTCACAAAACAAAAGCAAAGTACAAAAGTCATGCCAAAAATTCTAAAACAACACAAGTTCAAATGTGAATCACACCTAGCAAAAACAATCATCGGTAGATGAAAAACACAAAATGAGGTTCTTTCACTCACACAACAATCTTGCAAACAAAAGACTAAATTATGCATACATCCAAAAATTCACATTGAACATACAAAGGTAAGAATCACAAGGGCTTTTCAAGGTTGTAGCGTGGTCGGGTAAACAAACAAGGGGCAATTTCTAAAGGTAATTGAAACAAAAACTTGCCTAAACCTAAGGGAGTGAAAACTCACAAAGATTCACACACAAAATTTCAACCAACTTCTTCCAAAATCCCAAGTGCTACACAACACACAATACTTATTTAGCACAATTATTGCAACTCTTTTTGTTTCCTTTTTCAAGGTTTTTTCTTCTTTCTTTCTTTTTCACTTTTTTCTTTTCTTTTATTTGTCATATTTTTCTCTTTTTTCTTTTCTTTTTCAATCCTCATAGAATCCAACCAATGAGTAAACAACCATTCTCTCCCCAACTTGAATTCAACCACATCATTATGTGAATACTCCCTACTTTCTAAGGCAAGGAAAAAAAATCCATACAACAACACATAGTTGAGGTCCAAGAAAAAACAAAATCCATTCAAAAATAAGTGAACTAAATACTCATAGACAAGCATTAAGTTCAAATAAAAACATGGATCAAAAAGCTCAAAGGGGTTACGAATTCTCACACACTCACAAGGTGAATTGACTATTTGGCTAAGGTAGTTGTGCTCAAAATGAAACAATTGCCTTGATCTTTTTCATGCATTCATATAATCAACACAAATAAAAGATTCAACATAATAAAATCCAGTTATAACAAGAATGTTGGTTCTCCGCGCATATATGAACAATAGAAGGCTACCTCACAAAAAGGTGTGAACTAAAGTGATTCACAATAAGAACAAGTATACAAAAGAATGGATGGCATGGAAGTTTGTAAAATGCCTAAGTATCATGAATATGCTAAAGTATAGAAAGCGATAAATATATACCTCGGACGTGTACAAAACTTAACAAGATCATTACCATACATCCGCAAGTTGAAACGCACCAACTTGGAAAATCACAAAAGCATCCTCAAATAAGTCAATCAAAATCTGTGAGCAAACAACAACCAAAATCTTAGCAGCCTTCGCCTAGCGAAGGAATCATTCGCGACGCGAGCCTTCGCTACATCCTTCGCCCCAGCGAAGTTTGGGTGTTTTCAAAAGTGAAAGTTTCTGCCACCCCCTCGCTGCCACCTTCGCCTCGCGAACACATCAGCGAGCATTCGCTGGCTCCCTCGCCCAGCGAATTTACCCAGTTTTCATACTGAAGGTTTTTGCATACTTTCTGCCACCCCCTCGCTGGCACCCTCGCCAACGTTCGCAAGGCGAACCTTCGCTGGTGACTTCGCCAGAACTCGCTTAGCGAGAACAAGAATTATTAATATAAACAAACGAAAAGAAAGGGAGAAATTTCATTAAACAAGTTGTAAAGTGAAGATTTGAGAAGTTTACGAAAAATCCGAGTACAACTTGTTTAATGAAAGTTCACCACACAACCAAAGAAAATAATACAACATGCTTATTTTACGTCGTAAGCTCGACGCCTTTACATTGCTTAGCTAGCAAACTCACTTCCTTCATGCCATAGTGATGCCTCACCGCGCAAACCTAAAGTAAGTGTCCTAACCAAACATATGAACAAACGGTTACAGGAACAAAATGTATACAACACTTGAACAAACATAATGGAAATAGACAATATATACGATATATACAAAACTCAAAAACAAAGAAACTATCGCAATGCGATTCAATATCAAAACCAATCCCCGGCAACGGCGCCATTTTGTTGGGTGCAGAATAGGGCAAGCAAGCAAAAATATTTATTTTCGGAAGAATTCCCTCCGGGATTTATGTCGTGTCCACAGAGATCGGTTTGAGGGAAAGAATGCCGTTCGACAATCTCTCGCATTTATGAGTTTGGATTAAAATGGTTTACAAGTAAAAACAGAAAAGTAAATATTAAAACAAAAAGAACTTCATTCTTCAACAAGAAAAACTCGTCCGGCAATGCATACAAATCACTCCTCACAAACTTAAACTTACCGACCAGTTATACTCCACCTACAATACTCATCAATATCACCCAGCATCGCTCACAACACAGGTTATGTCTAACGGAAAGTTGAGAAAACAACCGTGTTACTCTCTTCGTCACTCTCGCGAGCGAAGCCTTGAAACACAGAAGGCATTAAGCTTCGACGCCTATTGAAGATTGTTAGCTCCTAAATCTATCTGTAGAGTCCAACAACCAACAGACAATCCTCCCTAATCGACGTTCGTGAAGGTTATGTCTAACGCGACACAAACCCCGCGCATAAAGCAAAAATTAGAGACAATTACCAATAAAGATTTGTAAAGCAAGTTTTATACAACGCCATGGGCGACAAATATACATGAGTTCATAGCAAATACATATGCACAACCCAACAAGAAAGAATACACAAAGAGGAAGAGAAATGAACCAAACACTTCACGGATTGTCGGAGCCGATCGATGAGAAATCCACCTCGGATCATCCACATGCAAGCTTCCATGTTGTTTTCTAAGTTAATCTACTAAAAAAATGAAGTTTGATGGAGTTGGAGCAAGAATCCCCAAAACCATAACATAAAAAATGATGAAAAATGGCTAAAATAGGCAATTCTGACTTTCCAGGTTCGCCTAGCGAGTCCCCGTTCGCTAGGCGAACGTAAACCGCATTTCTGTTGAGTTTTTTCACGATTCTGGAACTTTTCATTCGCCCCGGTTCGCCTAGCGAACAAGCTAGCGAGTGCTCGCTACGGGGGCTCGCCTAGCGAGCATGACAAAAAACCAGAATTTGTTTTCTTCATAACTCTTGAACCGTAACTCCGATTGACGCACGGTTTGAAGCATTGGAAAGCTTATTCAATGCTCTTTATGAATATGGAAATATCCCATTGCTGGAACACCTAAAAAAAATAAATGAAAATCGATTAAACTCAATGATATTTACACGGTAACGCACTATACACCGAAAACGTAAAGTAAACGTATTTACGAACGAAACGGGGTTTATTCGCACAATATTTACCACAAAGCATTGATAAGTGCAACAAAACATATATACAAAAATAGGTACAATTTGCACTTATCACACTTTGAAAGATGATTTGAGAAAGCTTCACAACGACATGCAAGCTCTGGCAGAAGCTCAGATGCAACAACAAAGGACTGTGATCTCAGAGATCACATCAACGCCCATAGTGGAAAGGCCTGATCCTCGGTATAACATGCCTAAAGATCGTCCCTGGGGCATGCCTATTACTTATATCCCGAAAGGATATATTCCGCTGATCACAGAAGATCCGAAAACTGCAACAGGAGCCGCTGGGCCTGAAGGTTACAAACTTCGAGAAAGCGAAGATGCCAGGGGCATGACAGTAATTCCTGAAGGTTACAATCTTCGGGAAGCACCAAGAGTCACGACCGTAATGACTATACCACCACCCGTGGTACACACTATCCTGGAAGGACAGATTCAACAGATACCTTCTGGTGGAAACGAAAGTATGTTCGACAGAATGAAGGAGTTCCAGGAACAGTTTCTAGAAATGTAGAAGGAACTGCAAACCATTCGCGGTCAGGATCTATTTGGAAAGGACGCCGCAGACCTCTGTTTGGTCCCCAATGTTAAAGTTCCGCACACGTTTAAGGTGCCCGAATTTGAAAAGTACAAGGGTAACTCATGCCCTCAAAGTCATTTGGTGATGTACGCTCGGAGGATGTCAACTCAGACCAAGAACCAACAACTACTAATCCACTATTTCCAAGATATTTTAACCGGTGTCGCACTCAAATGGTACATGGGTTTAAACCTCACTAAGATCATCACTTTCAGAGATCTTGGCGCTGCCTTCGTTCAAGAATATAAGTATAACCTGGACATGGCACCGGACAGAGATCAACTCAGAGCCATGTCGCAGAAGGACAAGGAGACATTTAAGGAATATGCTCAGAGATGGCGTGAAATTTCCGCTCAGATTTGTCCACCTCTTGAGGAAAAAGAGATGACAAAGATCTTCTTGAAAACCTTAAGCTCATTTTACTACGACAGAATGGTCGCCTAAGAAAAGACACGGGAAGTCTGTGAAGGACGTTTAGTAAAAGACACGGGACCATCCAGCAGTACTAAAAGATACGATAGTGTTCTCCCTTAGAAAAAAGAGCAAGATATTGGTAATATCTCTCTCGAAAAGAAATGGCGGCGGTACCAACCAGTAGCAGCTGTAACTCCTGCTATCAACCTTGTGTCTGTTCCAACGTATCAACCTCAGGTTACTCATAGCCAACCTAATTCATAACAATATCAGCAAAGGACACAACAGCCTCTTCAGCAGGCTTGTCCTCAGTACAACAACAACTGTACAACGCGACCACCAGGGATTGACCCTATATCAATGATGTACGCAGAACTGTTTCCATTACTACTGGTCAAGGGGCACATCCAAACCAGATCTCTTCTTACAGTACCGGAAAATCTGCCTTTTTGGTTCAAAGCGGATCAAACTTGCCCTTACCATCAAGGAGGACCAGGGCATAATATAGAAAACTGTCTCAGCTTCAAATCCGAAGTGCAGAAGCTTGTTAGGAGCAGGGTATTATCCTTCAAGGATACGAATCCTAATGTTCAGACGAACTCGCTGCCTCAACACGAGAAAGCTACAGTTAGTTTGATAGAAAAAGAGTCTAAGCACAACTATCAAAT
This sequence comes from Lathyrus tuberosus, assembly GCA_022829125.1. Lineage (NCBI taxonomy): Eukaryota > Viridiplantae > Streptophyta > Magnoliopsida > Fabales > Fabaceae > Lathyrus > Lathyrus tuberosus. The sequence continues at coordinate 10,642,559 of JALAZF010000100.1, read as the reverse complement.
TCATGATGTACTCTTATTGGGAACCAACCTGGTTAAGATACATTGCAGACAAATTGGATACGGGCATGTACCGTCTCATAACTATCACCAGTGTGATGTCTGCTCTAAAAACGATCCAGGATGTTCTGTGGTGCAATTAGCTCTACAGGAACAGATGGATCTCGGATGGATCCAAGATCACCAAATTCGTGAGGTCAACATGACTTATACGAATTCCAACATCATTTAAAACCACAACATCTGTGCAATGAATGTCAACTTGGAGGCGATGCACTCAAGGCAAAGCCAACATCACAATCTGTCACAACACGATTACGATTCCTGTCTGGTCTTCTCGGTAAACAAACAGGGATGCTTTTTTGTACAAGAGGCCCTCCAGCGTCAGATGGATCTTGGATGGATTCAGGATTACCGTGATAGAAGTCAGTATCAAGTGAATATGATTCATATTTTTTATATTCGTTTGATGAATACCAGCTTGATGGAGTTGCACGCTACACAAGTCCAACTCGGTTTTCTGAATCGCATAATTATCAGAACTGCAAGGTGTGTCGTGAGAGTGACCAATGATATGGTCTTATTCAAAGAACTTTGCAACGCCTGTTAAATCATTGGTGACTTCCGATCTATATGGATGAAGACATACAACAGGTTAGCATGACTAACGGAAACCCTACTCGGCATCAAAGTCAGAATGTTCGATCCATGGAAACAGACCTAGTAAGGTTACACTGCATTCAAAGCGGACGTGGCCAGGTGCCACCACACAACTATGAATGCTGTAGAGTTTGCTTGGAAGATAATCAAGGATGTTAACTCGTGCGAGCAGCCCTTCAAAGTCAGTTGGACCACAAAGAGATTCGACCGTGTCCAAGTTCTGGGTCAATAAACTTAATGCCCGACTATTTCGCTGATCAGATCAGAGACGTCATCGTAATCTCTGATCATAAAAGGACCAAAGATGTTTCTACCATAATCCCTCTACTTGACGATCAAGAATTCCTTTGGAGAGTAGAAAAGTTCCCAACTGGGAACTGATTGAAATTACTTACAATGGTCGGAAGAATCAGAAGGCTCCTGTAGTTATCTATCTACCGGGACCACTACCGTATGAATCAACTAAGGCTATCCCTTACAAATACGGTGCCACAACACTTGAGAATGGGAAGGAAACTTTGTTACCCTCCGTCGTGAGTATTGCAGACATCAGTTGAGTAACACGGAGCTGTCGAATCTTCAATCGAGGAGTTGGAGAACCTACCAGAGAAAGGGAACCTCAAACAGAAGTTCTTGATCCACCATTCGGTCAGTCCAATGGTCCTGACCTTTCAAAGAACAACCATGAGATGCCGAAGCTCATCCAGAAGAGTGAATATAACATTGTTGATCAATTGTTGCAAAATCCTTCAAAAATCTCTGTGCTGTCTCTTTTACTCAGTTTCGAAGCTCACAGGGAAGCTCTACAGAAAGTATTAGAGCAAGCCTTTGTGGAACAGGATGTGTCAATAAGACAATTTGACAGCATTATCTCTAACATCACTTCTTACAACAACTTAGGTTTCAGTGATAAGGAACTACCGGAAGAGGGCCCAAATCATAATATGGCGCTCAATATCACAGTCAACTGCCAGGACGATGCATTAGCCAGCGTACTGGTAGATACCAGATCGGTTCTAAATGTTATGCTGAAGTCTACTCTAATGCGACTATCATTTAAGGGATCTCCGATGAGGGGCAATGAGCTTATCGTCAAAGCATTTGACGGATCCCGAAAAATAGTTATCGGCGAAGTCGACCTTCCCATAACTATCGGTCCTCACATTTTCCAAGTCACTTTTCAGGTCATGGACATCTAGGCAGCATACAGTTGTTTGCTAGGAAGACCTTGGATACACGAGGCTGGGGCAGTCACTTCTACACTTCACCAGAAACTGAAGTTCGTCAAGAATGACCAACTCGTCACAGTCTGCGGAGAGCAAGCCATGATCGTGAGTAACTTATCGACATCCACTTGTGTAGAACTAGAGGAGGTAATCGGAACCCAGTTCCAAGCACTCTCGGTGAGCAATGAGAATCAGCCAGAAAAAGAAACGCCGATTTCCTCGTATAAGGATGCTCTCGAGGCGATCGAAAGTAACAATGCAAAAGGATGGGGACAGCTTGTCCTCCCTACTGATAACAAAACAAAGAAGGGTCTTGGTTTTTCCGCAACCTGTACCCAGACTACTGTTAACAATGAATGTCTTCATCCCATTCAGAATTTCTTCCACAGTGGAGGTTTCCTTCACCCAGTATCTCAAGAAGTCCATACCATCAACGAGGGTGACTCCTCTGATACAGATGAAGAATAGAAATCCTATCTTAACAAGGACGGTTATATGTCTTAGGGAGAGGTGCCTACGCCATTTTGCTATCCCGCACAGAATCTGAGATTTATACCAAGGGCAGATGTCAAAATGATATACGGAGATTGTGATCCGGAAGGATGCCGCGCTCCACCAAATTCATTAGAGAAGGACACTCCGATGAAATTCAACTTTGACCACGACTATTATGGCCCAATGGATGGTCTGCCAAAGTGGCAGCCGTACCCAGGAGACTCAGGGCAAGAGAGTCAGCCCAACGACACTTATCAACTGAGCATAATCGAAAAGAATACCTGCGTCCCCACCAAATCGTGAGATCATTAATCAGGGCATTTAGCAAATATCCAGTACGACGATGAATTTGCAAAGATTGCAGGACAACAATTCATCAACTACTCTTTTCCCGAGGTCAACTTCATTGAAAGGGATGATTCCCCCAGTTCCAAAGAAGTGTGGGACACCTTAGGATAACCGAGTGGCAAATACGACTTCATGGTCAAGTACACCGCTCTTGAAAGCTCTCGTATCAGACTCGAAGACATGCAGCCAACTGGAAAGGGAGATATACCTGAGAGTACAAGTACTATGCAAGATACAGCTGAAGAATCCTCCTAAGACAACTCTGCCTGGGAGACAGATTCCAATGATCCAGCTCCACCAGAAATCAGCGTTATTTCTAAAGAAAATCCAAAAAAGAAGGTGGTCGACTTTGTGATTCACCGAGGAGTTCGCCACCAATGGGTTGCAGTCAACGTTCCGAAAGTTGTTCATAAGTCTAAGTAATTGCCGTCTTAACCTTTCACCTTGCCCAGGTGAAACGAATGTTTTGACAGGGCTCACTTTCTGTAAATGTACCTCTTCGCTTTGCCCAAAGCAACAAAGTTTTATTTTATAGGGCTGTAGTTTCAAGAATCAACAAAATCATAAATAAAATAACGTCGTTCTGTAATTTCCGCATTTATTGTTGTTTTTTCTTTTCGCTTTTTCAGAAAATGGTAATCCTAAAACACAAAAAAAACAAGCATTTTTCAGAAATTACACTGCACACAGTCTTGCATTTCTCTCTATCTATTCTAAAAACAATCATCACGTCATGCAGATTGCTTGTTTTAAAACCCATTGAAACATACGATCCAATGCCTTCTCCCAACTTTGAATTCCCGGTATTTGGGGCTGAAGAAGAAAAAGACGAAAAAATTCCAGAAGAGATTTCCTGATTACTCAGATAAGAGGAAAGGTCCATTGAACCTCACAAAGAGCCGTTGGAAATGATCAACTTGGGTTCAGGAGAAGAGAGCAAAGAAATCAAGATTAGGGCACTGCTTAGTCCAGCTGTCCAAGAAAGTTTTATAAAACTTCTCAAAGAGTTTCCCGATGTATTCGCTTGGTCCTATCAGGATATGCCAGGGTTGGATACCAGCATCTTGGAACATCATCTACCGTTAAGATCGGAATGTCCGCCAGTAAAACAAAGGTTGAGAAGGACTCACCTAGACATGGCCATCAAAATCAAAGAGGATGTACAGAAACAGATTGACGCGGGTTTCCTCGCCACATCAGAATATCCTCAATGGTTAGCCAACATATTACCAGTTCCGAAAAAGGACGAAAAGGTTAGGATGTGTGTAGATTACATGGATCTAAACAAAGCCAGTCCGAAGGATGACTTTCCCTTACCACACATTAACATGCTGGTAGTCAGTACAACAAAGTTCAAAGTATTCTCCTTCATGGACGGACTCTCGGGCTATAATCAAATCAAAATGGCGCTGGAAGACATGGAGAAAACTTCGTTCATCATCCCATGGGGCACATTTTGTTACAAGGTAATGCCGTTCGGTTTGAAGAACGTCGGGGAAACCTATCAAAGGGCCATGACTACTCTGTTCCATGACATGATACACAAATTAATTGAGGTATATGTCGATGATATGTTTGCAAAATCTAAAACAGAGGAGGTGTATGTGACCCACCTGTCAAAGCTATTTGAGCGGCTGAGAAAGTACAAGCTCCGCTTGAATCCCAACAAGTGCACGTTCGGTGTCCGCTCAGGGAAACTTTTAGGGTTCATCGCCAGCCATAAAGGAATTGAGGTTGATCCTGACAAGGTCAAGGCCATTCAAGAAATGTCTTTTCCAAATACTGAAAAATAATTCAGGGGATTCCTAGGATGTTTGAACTACATTTCTAGATTGATATTCCTCATGACCGCGACAGGTGCGCCGATCTTCAAATTACTTAAAAAGAATCAGGATTACATTTAGACAGAAGACTGCCAAACCGCCTTCGACAGTATCAAGGAATACCTGTTAAATCCATCGATTCTATCACCTCCACTGGAAGGAAGACCACTGATCATCTATCTAACAGTCTTGGAAGACTCAATGGGTTGTGTACTTGGCCAACAAGATGAAACAAAAAGGAAAGAGTCTGCCATCTACTATTTGAGCAAGAAATTCACCGACTGCGAGACTCGGTATACTATGCTTGAGAAAACTTGTTGTGCTTTGTCTTGGGTAGGCAAATGTCTTCGCCAGTATATAATTCGTCACACTACTTGGTTAGTCTCCGAAATGGATCCAATCAAGTACGTCTTTGAAAAGCCTGCTCTCACAGGAAGGATTTCCCGTTGGCAGATGTTGTTATCAGAATAGGACATCGAGTACCACGCTCAAAAAGCCGTCAAAGGAAGTGTTTTAGCTGATCATTTGGCTCATTAACGGATTGACGATCAGGAATCAGTCAGATTTGACTTCCCAGATGAAGATGTCATGTATTTGAAAATGAAAGGCTACGATGAACTGCTACCCAGTGAAGGGCCAGAACCAGGTTCCCAATATGGACTAATCTTTGACGGAGCTGTCAATTATCATGGAAATGGAATTGGGGCAATCATCATAACACCTCAGGTTATCCATATTCCTTTCACTGCCAGATTGACATTCAAGTGTACAAACAACGAGGCTGAATACGAAGCTTGTATCATGGCTCTCGAAGAAGCAATTGACTTGAGAATTAAGAACTTTGATGTATACGGCGACTCAGCCCTGGTTATCAATCAGATCAAAGGAGAGTGGAACACATACCAGTCAGGACTGATTCCTTACAAAGACTACGCGAGAAGGTTATTACCTTTCTTCAACAGAATCGAGTTTCATCATATCCCTCGTGAAGAGAACCACATGGCTGATGCATTAGCCACTCTCTCTTCCATGATTAGTGTAGGTCAATGGAATGACATACCTAAGATCAACATAATGTGCCTTGAAAGGCCCGCTTACATCTTCGTGATTGAAACAGTCATAGACGACAAACCTTGGTATCACGATATCAAATGCTTCCTTCAGAAACAAGAGTATCCACCTGGGGCATCCAGAAAGGACACAAAGGCCCTCAGAAGGTTGGCAGGTAACTTCTTTCTGAGCGGTGATACACTCTATAAGAGAAATATCAACACGGTCTTGCTCCGATGTGTAGACAAACCAGAATCAAACATGCTAATGAAAGAGATTCACGAAGGATCCTTTGGCACTCATGCCAACAGACACACGATGGCGAGGAAAATTCTAAGAGCCAGGTACTATTGGCTTATAATGGAATCCGATTGCTACAAGTACCTGAGGAGATGTCACAAGTGTCAGATATACTCAGGCAAAATTCATGTACCCCAACATATCTTAAAGTTCTCTCTTCCCCATGGCCTTTTTCCATATGGGGAATCGACATGATTGGTATGATTGAACCCAAGGATTCAAACGGACATCGGTTCATCCTGGTAGCCATTGATTACTTCACAAAGTGGGTCGAAGCAGCGTCATACGCCAATGTAACCCGACAAGTCATGGTCCGATTTATCAAAAACAATCTCATCTGCCGTTATGGTGTTTCGAACCAGATCATTACTGATAATGGATCCAACTTGAATAGCAAGATGATGAAGGAGGTGTGTGCTGAGTTCAAGATCGAACACCATAATTCATCTCCCTACCGACCTAAGATGAACGGAGCGGTAGAAGCGGCTAACAAGAACATCAAGAAGATTGTTCAGAAGATGGTTGTAACCTACAAAGATTGGCACGAGATGCTACCCTTTGTTCTTAACGGTTATCGCACATCTGTCCGCACTTTAACAGGGGCAACCCATTTCTCTCTAGTGTATGGCATGGAGGCAGTACTCCCCATAGAGGTAGAGATCCCATCAATCCGAGCATTGATGGAAGGTAAGCTAACAGAGGCTAAATGGTGTCAAAGTCGACACCAAGAACTGAATTTGATCGAAGAAAAGCGACTAACGACACTATGCCAAGATCAGTTATATCAGCAAAGAATGAAGAAGGCGGTAGACAAAAAGGTCCGACATCGCGTCTTCAGGAAATGAGACCTTGTGTTCAAGAAGATACAATCATTTCTCACTGATTCCCGGGGCAAGTGGACCCCGAACTATGACGGCCCATTGTAATACCCCAAAATTTGCCCTCTCATTCTTCATATCATTTAGCATGTGCTTTCATTTCATTGTATTGCATTCAAGCGTAGAAAAATAAAACATAAAGCATTGCATCTTGCATAAGGGCATGTGATCAGTTGATTTTCAAAGGTATTGATCATCCAAAGCAAGAGAATAAGAGCCAAGGGTCTTCAAACAAGCCTCAAGGGTCTCTTACATTATATATCATCTCAATTGATCTCACAAGTCATTGGAAGATGGGAATTCATCAAGAAGTTGGACAGCTCATCATCTCCTAACAAAACAGTCCAAATTAGGGTTTGGGGTTCAAGCAGTCTCCTAATGAAATTTTGATTCAAACTTGATCTCAATGTTTTCTACATGATGTCAAGTATTTAAGTATGGAAGATTGGCCATTGGTTCATTTCACAAGAGGTTCAATTGATCAGTTGATTGAGAATCAAGAAATTGGGGAAAAAGTCAACTGTGCATTGAAAAAGTCAACTCCTGACTTTTTAAGGTCAAATTCATGAAATTCAAGTTACATATGTTCATTGGACAAGATTTGATCAAGAAATGATGGAGGAATCATGAAAAATCAAGAAATGTACAAAGTTTTCATTTTTAGAAACTTAGGGTTTCCAAAAATGGCAAGTTTGGATCATTTTGCACCACGCTTTGAGGCATTCTTTCTTCAATATAAAAGCTCCAAAATTCAGGCCCAAGTTAAGCCAATTAAAGTTCACATTCTAAGCTTCAAATTCATATAAAGAACTCTTCCATTGGATCAAAATTGAGGGAGTTATTATCAATCAAAGTTAGGTAAAATCAACGCAAAAACCAAGTCATGGCAAGGCAAGTTCAGGCCTCCAGGCCATAATTTCATCAAACACTTGGTGTGCCAAATGTCATGCCTTTTTTATCATTGAAGGAAACTTCAAATGAAAAAATGTTGAACATAGAAGTTGTTCCTTTCAATGTCCTCTTCAACTTTGATGTTGGACATTTTTTAATTTGAGGAAGTTATGAGTGAGTTAGAGTGGTCCAAAGTTGAGGTGTTCATGCTGAATTTTCACAAGGCCATAGCCATTCATGCCATGCATCTTGCCACACCCTTCATGCAGTCTGGATCTCTTGTGTTCAAAGCAATTTTTCACCACTTTAGAGGCATTATTTTAATTGGAATCAAACATCAACATTGTTCTATGATGTGTCCTTAATCCATAGCCATCAAAAGCTCATGATTTCATGCCTTATACATAGATAAATTCATCCCTAAACATCCATAGTTTCCACTGATTATTTTAATGCCAAGATGCCAATGTTGTAACATTGTTGTTGTTGATTCACACAGTCACACGCAACAAATACACCGGCCTTTCTTTACCTCATTTGAACCAACATTTCCTTACATACACATACCATACATGTCATGCCATACTTCAAAGAGGAAGAAATTTCAAACAAACTTACACCATAAGTAACGATGCTGCTACATCAGTACCACCATCATCATCATTCCCCATTATCCTCACCATAAGTGACCATGAGCTTCTCCACACATGAACAAAAACCTCCAATCCATGTCACTAACTGTCAACTCAGTTAGTTAACTCATAACTCAGTTAACTAACTCAGTTTAACTGAGGTTCTAACCATCAACCAATAAACTGACTACAACAGAAACACACTTCACTTTTTCAATTCTCACACATTTTGCATCTCAAATTTTCTCTACTCTCTCTCTCTCTCTGATCTCACACGATTCAATCATTTTCATTAATCATCTTCATCAATCATCTTCATCAATCATCCTCATCATTGTGATTTTCTGAGCAAGAACAAGCAAGAACAATCACAAATTCCTCAAGTGCAGTTACTGTTTCCTTCTTATTCTCAAGGTCAAATAGCATTTATTTTGCTAAAACTAAAGTTCTAAGAAGCTAAAGAACAAGTCCTCACCTCTGGTTTTCTCAATAATTCAAAGATCTTCAAGTGTCAGGTTTTAAATTTTCTCAAATTCTACTTGCACGATTTCCTGTTTATTTTGCTATTTTTATGTTGATTTAAGCTCAATAGGAGCATTTGACACTCTGGCTAGTTGATAAAGCTCCTTAGGAGTTTAGACTGAAAATTAGGGCAAAGCTTCTCTTCTTCGATTCTCTTTATTCATGCTTGATGTGTGAATTTTGTTGCTGAATTTGTGTTCCTCATGAGATTAGCTTTCGTTTGAAGCCTGATTTGTACATTTCTGGGGAGATGTGAGAATTACAGTTGCCGAAGAGTGGCCGGAGAAGATGACCGGAGGTCATTCTTCGGCCGGTGAGGTCTCATTAGGGTTTGTTCTCAGATTATATCATAGTCGTCCGATCATCATCATCCAACGCTTCGTAAGGTGCCAACGCATTAAAAAACCATGTGACTTGCACGTGCTCCATTTTGATCTCAGCTTGATTACGTGTGTGTGCGTGTATGCTGGTTAGTGTGTGCTTGTATCATGAGCGTTAGATGTTGTTACTTTTTCTTATCCTATGACTTTAATTGAACTCATGACTATGATTGCATCAAACATATAACTGACATACACCTGAACACACACAAACACGCGCTGTATTGGACTGGGTTACAACTAGCTTTTCACGCCCCCTATCCCAAGCCCATTTCATTTTTTGAACTGTAAATTACTCACGTTGCACCCCCTGCTCCATTTATTTTGCTTTTTTTATTTCTTTTTCATATTATTTCCATTTTCTTATTTTAAAAATAGTAAATCATCTCTAAAAATTCCAAGTTAATTCATGTGTGTTCTTAACGCATTTAAATAATTTTCTATTATTTTTAATTATAATTTCATGAAATTTAGGTCATAATTACATAATTTTCTTTTAATTTCATTTTGAGTGAATTTCTTCATGAACACTTGAGCTTGCACATTTTATTTATCTCATTTCACACACTGTTTTTCACCCATTACTTTTGCATTGATTAGAGGACATCTTGAAGTATCTATATCAATTTTCATTTGATTTTTAAAGTCATTTTATCATGTGTTTGGATGTGTATCTTTAAGTAGTTTTGTGGTGTGTTTCAATGTGATTTCATGAGGCCTTTTGAGGCATTTTTCTTTTGAGTTTTGCTATGAGGTTTTGTTGCATGTTTTGCTTCTGATCAATGATGTATATGACTTCATTCCATAATTTTCTCATGTACTTTGATAGTTGTTTGATGCCTTGTGATTGGAGTTACTTTTGTGCACTTTCTTCTACTTCATGCTAACATGTTTTGATGAGGCATTTATGCCACCATTTTATGATTGTTTGTGCATCTTTTATAGGTCATTTGTATGATATTATAGGTTATCTTTGTTTCATTATAGGTCACTTTGACTTGTGTTTGCATTTGATATGAGTTTATGTATTATAACTTGAAAGTTTGACATGGTTCCTTCTCTTGTATCTTCTTAAGGTCTGCATGTTTCATGTGTGCATTTTTGTATGCCATTTCATACATTCCATTTATATCTCATTAATGGTATGCCACTGTCCATATGCATTCATTAATCATTCCACATAATATACATCATTAGTATGCCACTTTGTGTATGTAATTGAAACTTGTTTCTTCTCCTTACTTCTACTTCATCTTATTTCTTCTACTTGTGTCATTGCATCCATGAATTGTATGATGGTTCATATGCATTAGAAGACATTTATAAATAGTATATGGTTCTGACCTTGATCTTTTATGAAGCATTATTGCATGATCACATTGCATATTCACTCATTCTTCATCTTTTACTTTCATAAGTGCATCTCTTGGATGTTTAAGACATTGCTTGTGTTTAGTTGGTGTGTGTTTGATCTCTTAACCTTAGGGAACATCCTTTGGGCATAGGTTCTGACCTTGATTTATTTTCATCTCTTAGGATCTTTATCCATTTATTCTTAATTTGTTTGATCATTACTTGTTATTCTTTCCTTGTTTCACTACTTGTAAATAGTTTTTGAACTAACCTTTTCATGTAGGTGCTAACGGTAAGTAAGTGTGTGGATATGCTTCCACATACACTTCTTTCTTTCATCTTCTCTTATCTCTTTTAATCATTCAACTTGTGATCATGATAAGCATTTATATGCTTTCCTTGAATAACTTCTTTCTTCCCCCTTTTGAGTTATAACTCACCTTCTACTTTAGAAGTGAGTTGTTTAATTCACTCTTCTTCTCATTTCTCTTAGGATTAGGTTTCTTAAACCACATTAACCATAGGAACATCTATGTATGACAACTTTAGAGTTTGAGTCTTAGTCTCCCTCATTAGATTTTACCTTTCTCAACCACTTGAGTCTCTTCTTCTCACCTTAAAACAAAAAGCAAAAACACTTAATAAAAGGAATAACATGTATTGTATTTGAGCCTTTCATGTGAGAATAAGATGGTGAGGGGTCTTCTCTCACTTTCTTAGAATGTTTAGCGTACGTCCCGTCTTGGGTCGATATGCGAGGCATTCGATCCTACATGAGAGACTTAAATCCAATATGTGTTATACACACCAATAATCAAAATACTTCTTTCTAAAATACAAAAACAAACAAATCTCTTCTCATCTCCTTCATTACATTCTTTAAGGACTCGTCATGTCCATTCTATAGTGAAATTCTGGTGCATGTGCAGAATTCAGATGTCCTAAGACATGTTATCCGACATCTGGTCTGACATGAACACACACATGGCAAGGTATAAAAACAGTACTGAAAAGAATAACCAAAACACACCGAATTGTTAACCCAGTTCGGATCTAACTATCCTACATCTGGGGGCTACCAAGCCAGGGATGAAGTCCACTATTAGTAGTATCAATTCAAAGCTAAACAACCCGTTTACAACTTATCACTTAATCACTACCCAATGACCCTTCTACCTAGATCCTCTCTAGATATGAGAAACCCTTCTCACTCCCAATCATCGCAATGATGTCTAGCAGATGACATCTCAGCCACTGCATCAACGACTCTTTACCTATACAATAATTCAACAAGGATAACAGCTTAGAGTTACTTAAAAGCTTCCTCCAAGTAACACAACGTACTGCCTCTTACCTACAGGTTTTGAGGAATACGGGTAACCTTCCCACAGGTCGGGAGGTTTACCTAGACAAACCCTAGTCTTCTACATGTTGGGCTCATCTCTCTAGGGTTACAAACCCTTCTATTTATACCCTGTACCCAACTGGATTTGGGCCTTTAAACACAGCTTCAATAGCTGTTACAAAGCTGCAAAATATACTCCAAGAAAATAGGTCTTCAATCTAATATTTCCTAATATGTCTCCATATTTAGAAAGTAATGATTTCTGATTGCATCTTCTAGACCTTTAAAAATGCGCCATATAGGATGCATGATTTTCTCCTGAATATTCTGCACAAATCAAAACACAACTGAATCTCAATAATACAGCTCAGCAGGCGCAATATCGAATGCTCCCTCATAGGACATCTTCTTCGACATGTTGTTCCAGTTGTTGAATAACTTCAACACAACATGTTAGGTCTTTTCAATAGGATATCTTGTTGTACCTGTTCTTCTTAGCAAGTTTATACATCCTATTCTCTATTACATTATTGCTGCTATTATTTGTTTTACAAAAATTAAGCCAATCCTAATACAAGAGAACTAACAATCCCCCCCCCATTTGGGAAATTTTGGCTAAAACAAATAATCTAAAAACAATTACAATCCAGGAGTTTACAGCAAAAATACAACAGCTGTAGAGTTCAGATTCTACAGCACACAGCAACAGATCTTCAGTTAGAAGATAATGTCTCAACATCTTTGTTTGACATCTTCTTTGCAACCCTCTGAAGAACTCCACTGCATGCATCATCACCAACAAACAGCAAACTTCAGGCTAAAAGGAAGGAAGGTCCTGAAGTTTGTTGGTGCACATGAGGAAGAAGATAGCAGAAGCCAACTTGTACTCCCCCTCAAACCAGGAACCTCTTCTAAATTTGAAGACCAATGGTGGAATAAGGGAACTTTTAATTGCTCTTTGCAGGGCATAAGAGGAAACTTAAGACCAAACCTTCCACCACTCCTGGTAACTCAGAACACAGGTCACAACCGTGTTCATAACTCAGATCACAGGTCATAAAAATTTATCCAAACAGAAACATGATAGACATTTGCTATGACATGTTTGGACAACACATGCAACATATGCAGCCACAGACTCCTGTATGAACCTCTGAGCAACAATCCCTTTCTCCCCCTTTTTGGCCAAAATTTGACAAAGGAGGCCATCACAAAACCTGACCCAGGCACAACTAACCCACACCCGAACAAAACCCATAGTCTTTATGAGAACAACCCTTACCTGATGGTAGAGGATAGGAGAAGCTTCTATAAATAGCAGAGCAGTTTTATAGATATTAACGATCTTTAATTCTTGGTCAAGGAGAATGTTAATTGAAAAACGAAAACCTGTGGCTTAATTCAAGGTTCACCGTCCAAAATGACTTTGAACGCCTTTAATAACTCTTAGACCAGTCCTGCATGTCTAGTCAGCACCTACTAGGCTCACTTCTTATGCGTGGCTGGATGCACAGTCTAGAATATTCCTTTGTTTGGCTCACGGAAACATGTCTTGAGTGCTGTTCTGACATCTTACCAAAGTAGTTTGTCTGCTTGTTCACAATGTTATTAACCAAAACTCTTCAGAAATTTATTCATTCCAAGCATGTTTTCTTGGATTCCTTCAAAAACAGCAACAATTCTCCTTTTTAGACTTCTCCTGCATAGTCACTAACTCCACTCAGCTATGATATGTCCCATCATGAGTATGGACAACAACCTTAACATTCAATGCCTTTTATGATCTTACCCCAATAATGCCACATTCTGGTAAATGTTGAGCAAGGCGTCACCATTTTAATTTTGGATACATGGTCTGCCAAGTCCAATAAACACAAGCCTACTTGATTTGAGATTTCTCCCACATTCTAAACAAATGTCTTTCAACACAAGATAAAGACTGCCACCACCTTTTACTTGTATTAGAAGAAACCTCCTTATAACACCCTGATAGGGTCTTAAACATGAAAGTAGCCATGTTTTCCAGAGCTACTTTCCATCAAGATTAGAATCTGCCCATTCTAATCCACATTATGTCAGAACTGCCACTTCAGACGATAATGCTGCTTCTTCCAACTCCATAAGTAGGGTACACAACAAACCAAAATGTTGTAACAAAATGTAGGACATCATCACGAGACCAAAGACCACACCACTTGATCACAACCAGAAACCAGCAACCAGCAGCCAGTCAAGACTTAGGCTCATCCTACTAGGGCAACCTCTACCAAGGCACCAGACACGAAGTTCTGGTATCCAAAAACTGGTTCCCAAGAAATAAATTCGCACGCCAAGGACAACTTTGACTGGTCAGGCGATACAAACAAGGTCTCTTTATCCATTATAAATAACAAGCCTCCTTGCTCCTATCAGTAAACCCAGGAAAGTAACATGAGTCAGTCTAACAAGAATGCAGGAAAGAGACACATGCAGGAGGCCAAGAAGCCAGATCCTCAGAAGTTGAAGGACACAACACTGTCCACAGTTGGAGCCACTTCAGGAGCAATAAGAACACGAAAGACATCAGAAACCAGGATGAAGACCATCAAGAAAAATCAAGTGCAACTTCAAGCTTCTGATGATGAATGGGATGAAGATTGGAAAACTTTTCTTGATTCGGGGGGTTGGGATAATCTTTAGACTCTTTGTTTGTTGCTTTTTCTAATCTTGTATGCTCTTACCATTGCAATAAAATTCTGTTTAACTTCTGTTCCATTTATACTAAAACAAAAGCAATAAGGATCACAACTGCACAAGACACAACACAGCATAACAGCAACACTCCCCCTTAACATCACACGTCCAGCTACAAAAAAATGTAACATACTTCTCCTGTCATGTGCTTCTTAGTACCTTGAAGAATGGAAAACATAAGACGTATCTTCATGTTTTCAAGAGCTCACCCTTTGTTCAACTCATAAGTTGAACACAATCATCACTTGTACCAATACTCACATGATCTCAATCTGATCAACTTTTCTCTATTAAAGACTGTCAGTACTCCTTTGCAAGAAGAATGCCTTAAATGAATGGAGAACATGAGACTCATCTTCATGTCTTCAAGAGCGCACTCACTGTTTAACACAGCTGCTGAACACATTCACCTACTGCTTAACTCTTACATCAGTCCATAAGTCAAGTAGAGACATGTGATCTATGGAGATGCACACCACAACATTATGTTCTGTCAACAAATGTTAAGACATCAGTCTTGACATCCTGAAAAGTATCCAGCTGAACTAAGAAAACAGACACCCCATTTCAAAATTCTCCAAACTTCCCTTTTTAAGCCTTGGGACCAGCCATCTCATCACAGAAGCGTGAGAGTAGTAATCTTTCATCCAACTCTCATCATCCAGACAGTTTGAGACATGTCTTTAAGGACTTCCAAAACATCAGGTATTCTCCCTTAGAATCTGCCAAGAACACTTCAGAGAATCATACATTCTCCCCTTTAATAGAAGCACCGACTGTGATTAGATCATATCAATCCTAAGCACACACAGCCAATACATATCTAGCTACACAAGATCATTTAGAACATGCCTCCAGATAACAGAAGAAAACATGACCTATTGATCTTTGACCTACATGTCCAAGAAGTCTGCTAGAGATAATACTTCTTGAATCTCAGATTCTCTACTCCTGCAGCAAGTACCAGAAATAAACTGACCTCAGGAGTAAATAACATGTTGATCACACCTTGATCAACTCACACATCTAAGATAAGTTTCAAGGCCGGAAACTTCTTAGAGATACCACCCAGATGCCTCCTCTTCCAGATCAGGAGTAGGCTCCAAACTCATGTGATCAAACCACATTAGTTTAGTACCCAAAGCATCTGCTGTGCCATTCCTTCAGACAACAGAATTCAGCACAGTTCTGGCGTGATGTTCTAACACAAGATAGGACATCATTCCAAGGAACACATCAAGAGATCAAGGACTGGAGATTAGCCCTTTTAGGAATAGAAGCAAAAGTAAATTAATTCTCAATATCTTCAAATCTCTTCCTTACAACTTCACTTATCAATGCCTTTATGAGTGGACTTGAACAATAATCTTCAAGTATCGTTGACAAAGTAAGTTGAAGCAGTCTTGCATATATCCTATTACCATAGGATATACATTCAGAGAAGAACGACCTTCTCAGTTACAACCTCAGGAGTTTTCAGATAGATTCACAGCGGACCAACTCCTCAAAGCCTTCAGGTGTCACATATTAGCCCTAGCATCATAATTCAGGTGACACCACAATACCACTGGTTTGAAAATAAATTAAACCTACGGAACCACTACATAGCAGTTTTTCAACCACTCCTCCAGGCCCTTAGCACACGTCACTGCCTGTCACGAACAGTCCATCCTCCACTTCTAGGGACCATTCTCACACTTATATGAACTACTCCAAGTTCAAACAACTTTTCAGTAGAAAGCTTCTACCTTGACCATGAACCAGAAAGTATCTTCCCTCGGATCTCATTCAGATATAGAACAGAATGACCCGCTCTGATACCAATTGAAATTATGGTGCATGTACAGAATTCAGATGTCCTAAGACATGTTATCCGACATCTGGTCTGACATGAACACACACATGGCAAGGTATAAAAATAGTACTGAAAAGCATAACCAAAACACACCGAATTTTTAACCCAGTTCGGATCTAACTATCCTACATCTGGGGGCTACCAAGCCAGGGATGAAGTCCACTATTAGTTGTATCAATTCAAAGCTAAACAACCCGTTTACAACTTATCACTTAATCACTACCCAATGACCCTTCTACCTAGATCCTCTCTAGATATGAGAAACCCTTCTCACTCCCAATCATCGCAATGATGTCTAGCAGATGACATCTCAGCCACTGTATCAACGGCTCTTTACCTATACAATAATTCAACAAGGATAACA
Source organism: Lathyrus tuberosus (assembly GCA_022829125.1). Classification (NCBI taxonomy): domain Eukaryota; kingdom Viridiplantae; phylum Streptophyta; class Magnoliopsida; order Fabales; family Fabaceae; genus Lathyrus; species Lathyrus tuberosus. The sequence continues at coordinate 10,625,707 of JALAZF010000100.1, read as the reverse complement.
GCTTAGAGTTACTTAAAAGCTTCCTCCAAGTAACACAACGTACTGCCTCTTACCTACAGGTTTTGAGGAATACGGGTAACCTTCCCACAGGTCGGGAGGTTTACCTAGACAAACCCTAGTCTTCTACATGTTGGGCTCATCTCTCCAGGGTTACAAACCCTTCTATTTATACCCTGTACCCAACTGGATTTGGGCCTTTAAACACAGCTTCAATAGCTGTTACAAAGCTGCAAAATATACTCCAAGAAAATAGGTCTTCAATCTAATATTTCCTAATATGTCTCCATATTTAGAAAGTAATGATTTCTGATTACATCTTCTAGACCTTTAAAAATGTGCCATATAGGATGCATGATTTTCTCCTGAATATTCTGCACAAATCAAAACACAACTGAATCTCAATAATCCAGCTCAGCAGGCGCGATGTCGAATGCTCCCTCATAGGACATCTTCTTCGACATGTTGTTCCAATTGTTGAATAACTTCAACACAACATGTTAGGTCTTTTCAATAGGATATCTTGCTGTACCTGTTCTTCTTAGCAAGTTTATACATCCTATTCTCTATTACATTATTGCTGCTATTATTTGTTTTACAAAAATTAAGCCAATCCTAATACAAGAGAACTAACAATCCCCCCTTTGGCAAATTTTGGCTAAAACAAATAATCTAAAAACAATTACAATCCAGGAGTTTACAGCAAAAATACAACAGCTGTAGAGTTCAGATTCTACAACACACAGCAACAGATCTTCAGTTTGAAGATAATGTCTCAACATCTTTGTTTGACATCTTCTTTGCAACCCTCTGAAGAACTCCACTGCATGCATCATCACCAACAAACAGCAAACTTCAGGCTAAAAGGAAGGAAGGTCCTGAAGTTTGTTGGTGCACATGAGGAAGAAGATAGCAGAAGCCAGCTTGTACTCCCCCTCAAACCAGGAACCTCTTCTAAATTTGAAGACCAATGGTGGAATAAGGGAACTTTTAATTGCTCTTTGCAGGGCATAAGAGGAAACTTAAGACCAAACCCTCCACCACTCCTGGTAACTCAGAACACAGGTCACAACCGTGTTCATAACTCAGATCACAGGTCACAAAAATTTATCCAAACAGAAACATGATAGACATTTGCTATGACATGTTTGGACAACACATGCAACATATGCAGCCACAGACTCCTGTCTGAACCACTGAGCAACAATCCCTTTCTCCCCCTTTTTGGCCAAAAATTGACAAAGGAGGCCATCACAAAACCAGACCCAGGCACAACTAACCCACACCCGAACAAAACCCATAGTCTTTATGAGAACAACCCTTACCTGATGGTAGAGGATAGGAGAAGCTTCTATAAATAGCAGAGCAGTTTTATAGATATTAACGATCTTTAATTCTTGGTCAAGGAGAATGTTAATTGAGAAAGGAAAACCTGTGGCTTAATTCAAGGTGCACCGTCCAAAATGACTTTGAACGCCTTTAATAACTCTTAGACCAGTCCTGCATGTCTAGTCAGCACCTACTAGGCTCCCTTCTTATGCGTGGCTGGATGCACAATCTAGAATATTCCTTTGTTTGGCTCACGGAAACATGTCTTGAGTACTGTTCTGACATCTTACCAAAGTAGTTTGTCTGCTTGTTCACAACGTTATCAACTGAAACTCTTTAGAAATTTATTCATTCCAAGCATGTTTTGTTGGATTCCTTCAAAAACAGCAACAATTCTCCTTTTTAGACTTCTCCTGCATAGTCACTAACTCCACTCAGCTATGATATGTCCCATCATGAGTATGGACAACAGCCTTAACATTCAATGCCTTTTATGATCTTACCCCAATAATACCACATTCTGGTAAATGTTGAGCAAGGCCTCACCATTTTGATTTTGGATACATGGTCTGCCAAGTCCAATAAACACAAGCCCACTTGATTTGAGATTTCTCCCACATTCTAAACAAATGTCTTTCAACACAAGATAAAGACTGCCACAACCTTTTACTTGTATTAGAAGAAACCTCCTTATAACACCCTGATAGGGTCTTCAACATGAAAGTAGCCATGTTTTCCAGAGCTACTTGCCATCAAGATTAGAATCTGCCCATTCTAATCCACATTATGTCAGAATTGCCACTTCAGACGATAATGCTGCTTCTTCCAACTCCATAAGTAGGGTACACAACAAACCAAAATGTTGTAACAAAATGTAGGACATCATCACGAGACCAAAGACCACACCACTTGATCACAACCAAAAACCAGCAACCATCAACCAGACAAGACTTAGGCTCATCCTACTAGGGCAGCCTCTACCAAGGCACCAGACACGAAGTTCTGGTATCCAAAAACTGGTTCCCAAGAAATAAATTCCCACGCCAAGGACAACTTTGAATGGTCAGGCGATACAAACAAGGTCTCTTTATCCATTATAAATAACAAGCCTCCTTGCTCCTATCAGCACACCCAGGAAAGTAACATGAGTCAGTCTAACAAGAATGCAGGAAAGAGACACATGCAGGAGGCTAAGAAGCCAGATCCTCAGAAGTTGAAGAACACAACACTGTCCACAGTTGGAGCCACTTCAGGAGCAACAAGAACACGAAAGACATCAGAAACCAGGATGAAGACCATCAAGAAAAATCAAGTGCAACTTCAAGCTTCTGATGATGAATGGGATGAAGATTGGAAAGCTTTTCTTGATTCGGGGGGTTGGGATAATCTTTAGACTCTTTGTTTGTTGCTTTTTCTAATCTTGTACGCTCTTACCATTGCAATAAAATTCTGTTTAACTTCTGTTCCATTTATACTAAAACAAAAGCAATAAGGATCACAACTGCACAAGACACAATACAGCATAACAGCAACACCCCCCCTTAACATCACACATCCAGCTACAAAAAAATGTAACCTACTTCTACTGTCATGTGCTTCTTAGTACCTTGAAGAATGGAAAACATAAGACGCATCTTCATGTTTTCAAGAGCTCACCCTTTGTTCAACTCATAAGTTGAACACAATCATCACTTGTACCAATACTCACATGATCTCAATCTGATCAACTTTTCTTTATTAAAGACTGCCAGTACTCCTTTGCAAGAAGAATGCCTTAAATGAATGGAGAACATGAGACTCATCTTCATGTCTTCAAGAGCGCACTCTCTGTTCAACATAGCTGCTGAATACATTCACCTACTGCTTAACTCTTACATCAGTCCATAAGTCAAGTAGAGACATGTGATCTCTGGAGACGCACACCACAGCATTATGTTCTGTCAACAAATGTTAAGACATCAGTCTTGACATCCTGAAAAGTATCCAGCTAAACTAAGAAAACAGACACCCCATTTCAAAATTCTCCAAACTTCCCTTTTTAAGCCTTGGGACCAGCCATCTCATCACAGAAGCGTGAGAGTAGTAATCTTTCATCCAACTCTCATCATCCAGACAGTTTGAGACATGTCTTCAAGGACTTCCAAAACATCAGGTATTCTCCCTCAGAATCTGCCAAGAGCACTTCAAAGAATCATACATTCTCCCCTTTAATAGCAGCACCGACTGTGATTAGATCATATCAATCCTAAGCACACACAGTCAATACATATCTAGCTACACAAGATCATTTAGAACATGCCTCCAAATAACAGAAGAAAACATGACCTATAGATCTTTGACCTACATGTCCAAGAAGTCTGCTAGAGATAATACTTCTTGAATCTCAGGTTCTCTACTCCTGCACCAAGTACCAGAAATAAACTGACCTCAGGAGTAAATAACATGTTGATTACACCTTGATCAACTAACATATCTAAGATAAGTTTCAAGGCCGGAAACTTCTTAGACATACCACCCAGATGCCTCCTCTTCCAGATCAGGAGTAGGCTCCAAACTCATGTGATCAAACCACATTAGTTTAGTACCCAGAGCATCTGCTGTGCCATTCCTTCAGACAACAGAATTCAGCACAGTTCTGGCGTGATGTTCTAGCACAAGATAGGACATCATTCCAAGGAACACATCAAGAGATCAAGGACTGGAGATTAGCCCTTTTAGGAATAGAAGCAAAAGTAAATTACTTCTCAATATCTTCAGATCTCTTCCTTACAACTTCACTTATCAATGCCTTTATGAGTGGACTTGAACAATAATCTTCAAGTATCGTTGACAAAGTAAGTTGAAGTCGTCTTGCATATATCCTATTACCATAGGATATACATACAGAGAAGAACGACCTTCTCAGTTACAACCTCAGGAGTTTTCAGATAGATTCGCAGCGGACCAACTCCTCAAAGCCTTCAGGTGTCACATATTAGCCCTAGCATCATAATTCAGGTGACACCACAATACCACTGGTTTGAAAATAAATCAAACCTACGGAACCACTACACAGCAGTTTTTCAACCACTCCTCCAGGCCCTTAGCACACGCCACTGCCTGTCACGAACAGTCCATCCTCCACTTCTAGGGACCATTCTCACACTTATATGAACTACTCCAAGTTCAAACAACTTTTCAGTAGAAAGCTTCTACCTTGACCACGAACCAGAAAGTATCTTCCCTCAGATCTCATTTAGATATAGAACAGAATGACCCGCTCTGATACCAATTGAAATTCTGGTGCATGTGCAGAATTCAGATGTCCTAAGACATGTTATCCGACATCTGGTCTGACATGAACACACACATGGCAAGGTATAAAAACAGTACTGAAAAGAATATCCAAAACACACAGAATTTTTAACCCAGTTCGGATCTAACTATCCTACATCTGGGGGCTACCAAGCCAGGGATGAAGTCCACTATTAGTAGTATCAATTCAAAGCTAAACAACCCGTTTACAACTTATCACTTAATCACTACCCAATGACCCTTCTACCTAGATCCTCTCTAGATATAAGAAACCCTTCTCACTCCCAATCATCGCAATGATGTCTAGCAGATGACATCTCAGCCACTGCATCAACGGCTCTTTACCTATACAATAATTCAACAAGGATAACAGCTTAGAGTTACTTAAAAGCTTCCTCCAAGTAACACAACGTACTGCCTCTTACCTACAGGTTTTGAGGAATACGGGTAACCTTCCCACAGGTTGGGAGGTTTACCTAGACAAACCCTAGTCTTCTACATGTTGGGCTCATCTCTCCAGGGTTACAAACCCTTCTATTTATACCCTGTACCCAACTGGATTTGGGCCTTTAAACACAGCTTCAATAGCTGTTACAAAGCTGCAAAATATACTCCAAGAAAATAGGTCTTCAATCTAATATTTCCTAATATGTCTCCATATTTAGAAAGTAATGATTTCTGATTGCATCTTCTAGACCTTTAAAAATGCGCCATATAGGATGCATGATTTTCTCCTGAATATTCTGCACAAATCCAAACACAACTGAATCTCAATAATCCAGCTCAGCAGGCGCGATGTCGAATGCTCCCTCATAGGACATCTTCTTCGACATGTTGTTCCAGTTGTTGAATAACTTCAACACAACATGTCAGGTCTTTTTAGTAGGACATCTTGCTGTACCTGTTCTTCTTAGCAAGTTTATACATCCTATTCTCTATTACATTATTGCTGCTATTTTTTGTTTTACAAAAATTAAGCCAATCCTAATACAAGAGAACTAACATACCGCAAACAGGTAAAGCCTAAGTCTCCATACAACGAGCTGCAACACCTAACTGCTGGAACGCGCACTCTGACGTTTCCATTAAAAAATACAAACAAAGCAACCCTTGTTGAGCCGAACTACGTTTGCTCTGATTCTTCTTTCTCGTCTGATTGAAGATACATAGGCACGAGATGCGATATCTCGACGAGCAACCTTTCCCCGTAGTCCGTCGAACTACGTTGACTCTGACTTTCCCATTGCACTGAAGGAATACGTAGGCCTAGAACAACGATAATATCCTATCGAGTCACTTCTTTCTCCTCTCCCTTCTCCTTTCTAAATTTCATTTGCAGCTCCAGTTAGCTGTTGATATCCAGTTTTTGACACCCTTGTATCGAACAGCAAGCGTGGATCCCATCGGGTACGATGGACGCGTGGGGGTGCGAATACCTTCCCTTCGCGTAACCGACTCTCGAACCCAGTTCTCTTGGTCGCAAGACCATGCTCTTTTCCTTTCCTTCAGGTTTATGAAGTGTTTCCTTTCCCTCTCTTGGGATAAATACACATTGCTGGCGACTCTGTTTCGGTGTCACTTTCGCGTTTGTACTTGGATGAAAATCTTGGGAACGACAGCTGGCGACTCTGCTGGGGACCGAACCCAGAATCTCTGGTTCCCTTAGCGAGTCAATCCTAGCGCTTGCCTGTTTTTCTTTCATTGGGAGTTTATTGTTGTGCTGTATTTACTATTTTACTGTATTTCTATTTACTGTATTACTACTTTACTAATTATTACTGTATTTACTGCATTTTAGCATTTTCATTTCAGTATTATACTGGACTGTGCTATGTTGGTTTTCTGTTTGGCGGGATGGGTATTCTGAAAGATAAGCCCATTACACAGGCTTGAGTACATACATAAGCTTTGAGTGGAAAGTGGTGTGGCCTGCGTAGCATCTTGTTATGTATGGTTTACACAAAATCCACAACCAGACGAGGTTTTCTTGGGAGATGTTCTGATTTGCGCGTCTTGTGCATTTCAGGGTGTTAACCTAGAAAGCTGTCGACGCTGGCGACCGATCATTGAGGACCTTAGTGGAAATATCCCTCTTTAGTGGTGACAGTGGCAGACCACATAATGTGGCAAACCCATTCGCACCTGAGGGCCCACTTTGGAACTTGCATAGGATGGCCTTTATTGTTGGGGAATCAGTGGACGATCTTTTTGTTTGGCGATAGCATTGTATCCTACGGGCTGAATGTGCTATTGCTTCTCATTCTGGGATTCGAAACTGAGGAACCGCTGTTTTAGTACCCACATGTGAGTATGGGCGGTGTTTACAGGTTTACAGGTGACCATGCCTCCTACATACCCTGATACTTTGGTATTTTCACAGACAGATGATGTAACCTATTGTAGTCAGTTGGTTTCTATCTACAGTATTATTCCCAAATTTGTACAAACACCGTGCACACAGTTCAGCACAGACACAGAGCACGCTGATACCATGCCCTTTTGTATGGCATTATCATGTCATAACATTCATGTTTGTCATTTACAGGTGCTTATTACACTTCTGATTCCAATCAATGGGCTCGACAGAGACGGTTGCCAAGAGTAAGAACAATGTTATTTACAAGTTCCCAGAACCTACTTTGGATTTACTGCATAAGGTGATAGCTATGGCTGACCCGGGTGTTCTTGTCAACTTCCAGAACAAATATGGGAAATTGGTGGAGATGGTCCGCAGAATCACACAGTATGAACATAATGCTCTTCACACTTTGCTACAGTTTTATGAGCCGTCATTGAGATGCTTTCTCTTCCCTGACTACATTTTGATTCCTACTCTGGAAGAGTTCTCATTTATTTTGGGAATTCCGGTCGAATCAGCGGTACCATTCTTTTCTAGTAGTCATCCTAGCATAGAGGAGATTGCAACTGCGGTACGGGTGAAAGATTCAGTGCTGAAGGGAAATGTGGCTATCAAAAATGGGGTTAAAGGTTTTCACCTTGGATTTCTTGCTGATCAAGCTCAAGAGGCTGCTGGATCAAAGGATTGGGCAGTTTACAATTCCATCCTAGCATTGTGCATATATGGCACTGTTCTTTTCCCTAACCAACAGGATTTCGTGGATATGCAGGCTATAAGAGTTTTTGTTCTCAAAAACCCGATTCCCACTTTGTTAGGAGATTTCGTGGATGTTGCACTCCACTTTTATCTCATTGGTTTTTGAAGCATTTACCTCAGACAGGTGCTTTTGTAGATACAAAAGATTCCCTAAAGTGGTCCAGGCGGATAATGGGATTAACTGCTAATAACATTGTCTGGTTTGATCGTAAGTTGTTGAGAATAGAGATTGAAATGAAGGTGAACAAATTACTATTGCCTTTTTCAAGGGAACCACCTCTATATCCCATAATGCCAGAGCAGCCTACTATGGTAGCCATCGAGGAATTTGACAAGCTGCAGAAGTTGGTGAAGGAGCTTCGAGTGGAGAATTCCGATCTGAGTAGCTTTCTTCAAAAGGCTCTACATGCCAACAAAGAGTTAGAGCATAAAGCCCAAGACTCCGGAAAAATTCTAGCTGCAAAAGAGAAAGATTTTGCCGAAAGAGCCCAACATTTCCAGAAAATTAGTAAGGGTGCCGATGCTGCCACTCAAGCTCATAAGAAGACCAAACAGACTTTAGCCCAGACTAAGGACACGCTAGCCAAGTTTCAACAAGCCTGTGATGAGGTTAGACTCGAAAACGCAGAGTTGCAGGAACAGCTAAATCTTAAGCATGACGAGCTTCAAAAGGCACACGGACAACGGAGGAGGCATAGGGAGAACCTTAGCAAAAGTCAAGAGCAATTGGGAAGCACCAGAGAGGAGCTGAAGATTTCCAAGAAGGAGCTAAAAGAGGCTATGGCAGACATGGAGAAACTCAAAATGTAAGCCGGCGTGAAAAGGCATAAAGGGGTCTGTGATGATGAAGCTCTCCTTATGCATATGGGTTCACTGACCGAAGCTTTGGCAAAAAGAGATGTTCTGATTACGGAGTTAATCGAAAGACCACATCACTTGCGCACTCGCATACTCTTCGACGAGGTCAAGTATTCAAGTGACAAGTTGAAGGATTTAGAGTTGTCAGATTGACAGTTTGTTTTTTCTTTCTCTTGATGTAATTTTGTTGATGGATATCATCAGGCTTGTCGATGAATCCACTTTTTTTTTAATGTATGATGTTTGAACTCATTATTGAACGTTGTGCATATGCCTGTCTTCTTTTAATTGAAATAAGCAGTTTATTCAGAAATGTTCCTCTGGCTGTTATCCGTACACAAGCACATAATCACGGCACGTCTCTTTATATCACGATTTCTGATCTTATGGTTTCTGTGTTTAAGATTGGAATCAGGGTGTAAGGCATCTCGGAAATGATAAACATGGCATTGCACGGCATATATCATTTTGTATTTTGTTGTTTGCTTTTCAGGTACTCGTTGCAGGGTCTCTAACCTTTATTTGGTTTTAGGCATTATAGCTGATAACCATGTTCACTGATAAGCAACTCGCAGAAACCAAGCTAAGATCATGGATCAAATGCAGAATGATTTGGCTGAGATGAGGGTACGCATGGACCAGTTCATGAATCTCATGAATGGTATGGCACAGACTCAAGAGAGATTGAGACTTCTGGTCGAGCGTCCAGAGACCACGCTCGGAGGCAATCAGGTTGACAATTCACAGCCACATAGCATTCCTCCTCCTGTTGGCAATCCTCCTCCTAATGGTAATCTGGGTAATGGAAATGTCAGAAATGTTGGTGTTGTTCAGGAAGATGCTCAGGAAGATCAATTCACCCTGCTGGATGCTGATATGGGTAATCCCAATGACAGAAGGTATGATGAGCTGTGTAACGCCCAAGTTTTTGTCAGTTTTATTTAATCGAGTCTATTTGATTATTTTATTATTATATTATTTTATTATTGACTTTTATTTGCCAATATATTATTTTTCATCGTTGTTTATGTTTTATCGCATCTTGAGAGCGTTTGGGAGATATTTGAGCTGAGGGGTATTTTGGTCTTTTGCTTGGGTAAGTATTATGTTTTATATATAAATAGAAAGAGATAGAGAGAAAATGAGAGAAAGAAAGAAAAAGAAGAGAAAGAAAAGAGAAGGGGAGAAAGAAAAGGAGAAAAAGAGGAAATGAGGAAAATCAAAGATAACTCCGTTTAAAGCGCGAATAATCGGGTAAGGGTGAGAAGTGTCAATTATATCTTGCTTGTATATGTATATGTATGTTTTGTTTGAATGTTTGGGTGAAAAATATATGTTTTCTATTTGGTTGAATTTGTGAGCAATTGATAGAAATCGATGTTTTAACGGTTAGAATGCGGAATAGTTCGCGTAGAATAGTCGGGAAATAAAGGATTTATTCGGGAATACTTGTTGGTATGATCGGGGGGTTTAAGGATGAGGTTGGAGGGATTTTGTGGCATAAGATTCTGGGTTTTTTGCTATTTCGCGACGGTTAATCGATTAACCAAATGCGTTAATCGATTAACAGTGTAAGTTTTCAGAAAAATATTATTTTCAAAAACCTATAACTTTTGATCCGTAAGTCGTTTTTGGTCCCCGTTTGAAGCGTTGGAAAGCTAATGAAATATTATTTCTATTAAAGATGGTTTGGAGGGTAAAAAATGATTAAATTAATTCGTGTTTTTGGAAAAATAGTCGGGTTGTCGGGTTTTTATCGCGTTAAATGCGTGCGGTCAGTGTTTTACCGTGTGATATGCTTTTGTTATATAACGTATAGCATGTGTGCTGTTATATGATGTGAATACATGTAATGAGATGTTGTGATGAGGTGTTGTGATGCGATGTTGTGATAACGTTGTTGTTGTGCGATAAATACATTGTTTGATTGAATATCAAAGTATGTTGTTATGATGTATTGTGGGTAGCCTTTGTGGTGTGAATCCCTTGTGGAAGTAATTGTGATTGTATGATTGTTGTGGTTTGTGGTTTGTGGTGAAATGCATTGTTTGAATTGATTTGCAATGCATGAGTGTGATGATGTTGATTAATTCATATGGTTGAACTGTGAATGTATGGAATTGATGAGTTGAAATATATGCGTGATTATGGTTGCATATATGTGTGAAGATGCATTTGATTGTCATGAGTTATTGTATGCCAAGCATCATGATATGTATCTTGTGCGATCGTGTGCCCATGTGGGGTGTGAGCGATCAATAAACGTCGTGTGCCCATGTGGGGTGTGAGCGACGGATTGATTCAGAGGGAATCTGCTATAACATCGTGTGCCCATGTGGGGACCGAAAGCGATGGTTATAGACGATCGTGTGCCCGTGTGGGGACCGAAAGCGACCGGATTGTGTGCCCATGTGGGGACCGAAAGCAATCCATAAACGTCGTGTGCCCATGTGGGGACCGAAAGCGACGGGTGAACATCGTATGCCCGACGGGGAGTTACACTAAGTAACGAGCGATGGTTCCAATAGTTCTTAAGTGAATTGGTGATGAGATATGAAACATTGGAAGTCGGTACCGCATGGTATTTTCATAGAGTCGTTGTGTCGGTCTCTGTGCATTTGCATAAATCATGGATGCATTATGTGTGGAAAATCATGATTTGATTGATTATGTGTGGAAATTGTGCATTGATTGATTATGTGTTTAGAATTATGTTTGAATTGGTGATGTGATGGGCATATGTGATAAATGCATTGGTTATGGATTATGTGTGTTACGTATAGACAGGTGTTATGTGATGCGGTGGTGGGTTTACATATGTTATAACTTTGGTATGCCATATGTGTGAATATGTGTTTATGGTGGTATAGTTGATATATGCTATGTGGTAGGATTATTAGAAAATATGTTATGCATCTGTGGCTTGCTATATGTATTGGTATGTGATGCGTGAGGTGAGAATAACTGTGTATGTGAATTTATATGTTTTTGCATATTATTATGCAATCTTGATTTAGTTGTTATTTCTCACCCTTCTGCTGTTTTATAATGCTCTATGAGGCATTGCAGATTAGAATTGCTGGAGGTCTCTTGTGGAGAGTAGCCCTCCGTTTTGTTGTCGGTTTTGGTATCTGCTCTGATACGTAGCATGGGAGTCGGGGAACGATTACATATATATAAGTATACATTTGTTGAATGTATTTTGTAGTACTTTTGTATATATAGTTGGATGCTCTAAAATGATTTATTTTGTAAAACAAGTCGGTTATGGATCTTTCCGCTTTATTCCATAATTGACCTTTCCTTCTATATGGAAAAAGTTTTCCCCTTTGAGGGTATTCTATTTTGTGCTATGTATCGAAAATTATGAGCAGGGATTGTATTTTATTTCTTTAAATGTGGCATCCCTGTTTTTGTCGGAAAAATAAATTTATTATTTACTCTGATTTATTTATGTATTATTTATTCGCGATGGGAATTGGGGTGTTACATTAGTGGTATCAGAGCAGGTCGGTCCGTCCGGCCAAGTTGTTGAGTCAGTTGGTGTGACAGTTGAATACTGTCGATGTTGGTTATCCCCTATTACGTGATTTGTGTGTGAAACACTGTCAGTGCTTTCTGGTTTCTCTAATCTTTTGTCTTTAGGGGTGAGAATGAGATAAGTGGGGGAGAAGATTGTGCTTCTCCATGTTGCTTCAGGTGTGGAGCATTGGCTCAGTGTGCCGTTGGTTGCAAGAGTGTAAGTATTGTTTGGATAGTGTTGTTCCAGATTCCGGGGGGAAGGTGGAGGTAAGGTTTATGTCAACTAAGGATTTGTGCTTCAGGTAGTTTTGTGCAGGATGCAAGGGATACTATTATAGTTTGTTAAAGGCGGTCTATGCCCCATCATGATTGTCGGCTGTCTATTGACAAATTGAGGAACTGATCACCCTTAATCTCTTGTTGATATTAGACGGTAATTATGTTGGATGGAATAGACGTGTCTTTCCGGCTTTGATAGTATGTGCAATGAATTATTTGGAATTTAAGGAAATGGTTACAGATTGTTTGGTTGAATCGATGAAGATTCTTATACTAGAAGATGAGACGGATTAGAGGTTTTGGTATGTCGCTCCAGTTGGGAAGTCATTGAGAGAGAACGATTGAGTATCGTTAATGGTTGTTCTCAGAGAGTAAAGTGTGAACTCAAATTTGACGAAGGTGAGGATTTGAGGTTTGGATCTGCTAAGCAAATAGAAGAACTTTTAGGAAGTGAAACTCAGATGTTTGTCATGTTTGTGATGATAGTGTTCTAGAAATTGGCAGAAAGGCCACAGTGAGGGGCTGCCAGTTGTGCGTGATTTTTAGACGTATTTCCGGATGGAATCTTAGATGTTAGCATTAGAAGTACCCGGACTGATAGAGCAGTTGGAAGATTTACTGGAAAGGAGAATTGGGAGGCCAATTGTGTCGTCTTAGAGAGCTCCAGTATTGATAGTAATACAAGGGGATGATGATCGAATGGAATAACAAGCATGATGTGTATAAGGGTATTGAGACTATGGAAAGCCAAACTTAGAGTTCTGGTGAGGTTTGGAGTCTTTGGAATTGTAGAGCATTAAGGGAAATTTTGAGAGAACCCTTAGGTGTGGATGTAATATTTAAGAGTTCTTTTTGGTTGGTCGTTGATACATGTTGGGATTTATGGAATTTGGACTGCTAAGAGAAGAAATTGTGTATGGATTACTAGCGGGTGATTAAGGTAACGATTGAGAATAAGTGTCCACTTTCATGAACAGATGGCTGGGATGGTTTGGTTGAGATTGATTGAATGGTGTTTGGCTAGGTCTGGTATAATGGTCTTTGGCTGGTATTTAATCGGGTGGAATTGTTGGAATGAGTCTACAGGATTTAATCGGGTTTTGGTTGGTTTTTCTGTCTTTAAAACAAAGTTTTTGGTGGTTCTGCATCAGTGTTAACCGATTAACCAAATATGTTAACCGATTAACACGTGAAAAATTTGAGTGTTTTTGCGTGAGTTTCATTCTGTTAACCGATTAACCAAGGCAAAAATTTGAAAAAATCCAAAACTTTGAAATTCATATCTTTCGAATCGTAAGTCCATTTTGGCCGCCGTTCGAAGTGATAGGAAGCTAATGAGATGTTCTTTCTTATAAAAATGGTTTTGCTGCCAGTGGCCAATTTGATTGTGTCATGAATTTGGATAAGTTCGTTATGGTTTTGTTTGAGGATATTGGGATCTGTTATAAACTCAGAGGAAGAACAAGTAGAGTGTTTGAGAATTGAATCACAAGTGTTGAAAAGAGACAAAGTGTTATGCTAAGTTATTCAAGTGAGAATTTTGGCTGAAAAAGGTTAGTTTCTTGGATATGTTATTTCAGGTAATGGTATTGTTATGGATCCATCGGAAGTAGATGCAGTTCTACAATGAGAGGCTCCGAAGTTGGTTAAGGTGATTAGAAGCTTTTTGGACTTTAGTTGGTTATTACCGGAGGTTATGGAAGGTTTTTCCAAGTTAGCATTTTTGTTACTTCGGTTGACTTGCAAAGGGTAAGTCGTTTGCATTGGATGTTCATTGTGAGGTATTGTGATGTGTTTTTGTTGAGTTTAGGCAGTGTGTTAATGCAAGAAAGTAAATTCGTGGCTTATGCTTTACGACCATTGAGGATTCATAGAAGGATCTATACTATTTAGGATTTGGAATTGGTTGCAGTTATATTGTGTTGGAAAATTTGGAGGTATTATCTTTATGGTTCTGGGTTCGAAGTGTTTAGTAATCACAAGAATATTGAGTACCTGTTTGGTTGGAAGGAATATAGTATGAGACCGCGAGGATGGTTGGAATTTGTGATGAATTATGGCTTTAGTTTGAATTATCCCATTGGTGAAGTTAATGTCGTGCCTGATGAGTTAAGTCGAAGGTTTTATACATGTCTATTTTGATGGTCAGGGAGTTAGAATTATTTGAGCAGTTCAGAGACTTGTGTCTGGTGTGTAAGCTAACATGCAGAGAGCGAGGTTGGGTATATTAAAGTGCACAGTGATTTTTGGTGAATATAAGAAAGAGTTAGACTTTGGACGTGAGATTGGCAGACTTGATGGTTTCGAGTAATCAGAGTGCGCAGCGGAAGCGTGATGTGGCACATTTTGTATTTGCGTGCAGGACTTGTAAGAATTCATAGGTTGAACATTGAGAACGTATAGGAATGGTGAGACTATTGGACGTTTCAGAATGGAAGTGTTAGGTGAAAGGTTTAAATGTTATCCATGGGCTACTATGTATATGGATGTTTGGTTGTATGTTCGATTGGTGAATCGTAGCATTGTTATAGTATGGTTGTGTGACAAGGAGGTTGGTGTTCTGGTTTTGTTGATGTTTTTGAGACCTTGTGGTGTCGTGGAACTTTATGTTCTTGTTTGTGTTGTTGCCTTGTTTCCATGGTGATGGTTCGAGTGTGTGTAGCTAATTCCTGTGTGGGGAATTAGGGGAGTGTTACCTAGGGTAGGGTAATGATCTTGTTGTGTTTCGGTTCTAGAGTGAACCTGTGTGTTGGTATCTTGGTTTTTCCTTGAGTCGTGAGTTTGTCGTCAAGTGCATTGTATGGGCTTTGCATCTTGTCATTGTAGTTGTCGTCGTTGTCGTGTCGTTGTTGTAGTTAGCTAGGTGGTTTGTCAGTTGTGTTATTCGTGGTGTGCCTTTTGTTGGCATGTTGGTTTGTTAGTCGGATGCGAGAGTCGTGTCCGGAGTTGTTCGTCTCGGTATATTTTCGAGGACGAAAATGTCTAAGTGGGGGAGAATTGTAACGCCCCGGTTTTTGTCAATTTTATTTAATCGAGTCTATTTGATTATTTGATTATTATATTATTTTATTATTGACTTTTATTTGACAATATATTATTTTTCATCGTTGTTTATGTTTTATCGCATCTTGAGAGCATTTGGGAGATATTTGAGCTGAGGGGTATTTTGGTCTTTTGCTTGGGTAAGTATTATGTTTTATATATAAATAGAAAGAGATAGAGAGAAAATGAGAGAAAGAAAGAAAAAGAAGAGAAAGAAAAGAGAAGGGGAGAAAGAAGAGGAGAAAAAGAGGAAATGAGGAAAATCAAAGATAACTCCGTTTAAAGCGCGAATAATCGGGTAAGGGTGAGAAGTTTCAATTATATATTGCTTGTATATGTATATGTATGTTTTGTTTGAATGTTTGGGTGAAAAATATATGTTTTCTATTTGGTTGAATTTGTGAGCAATTGATAGAAATCGATGTTTTAACGGTTAGAATGCGGAATAGTTCGCGTAGAATAGTCGGGAAATGATAGGATTTAGTCGGGAATACTTGTTGGTATGATCGGGGGGTTTAAGGATGAGTTTGGAGGGATTTTGTGGCATAAGATTCTGGGTTTTCTGCTATTTCGCGACAGTTAATTGATTAACCAAATGCGTTAATCGATTAACAGTGTAAGTTTTCAGAAAAATATTATTTTCAAAAACCCATAACTTTTGATCCGTAAGTCGGTTTTGGTCCCCGTTTGAAGCGTTGGAAAGCTAATGAAATATTCTTTCTATTAAAGATGGTTTGGAGGGTAAAAAATGATTTAATTAATTCGTGTTTTTGGAAAAATAGTCGGGTTGTCGGGTTTTTATCGCGCTAAATGCGTGTAGTCGGTGTTTTACCGTGTGATATGCTTTTGTTATATAACGTATAGCTTGTGTGCTGTTATATGATGTGAATACATAAAATGAGATGTTGTGATGAGGTGTTGTGATGCGATGTTGTGATAACGTTGTTGTTGTGCGATAAACACATTGTTTGATTGAATATCAAAGTATGTTGTTATGATGTATTGTGGGTAGCCTTTGTGGTGTGAATCCCTTGTGGAAGTAATTGTGATTGTATGATTGTTGTGGTTTGTGGTTTGTGGTGAAATGCATTGTTTGAATTGATTTGCAATGCATGAGTGTGATGATGTTGATTAATTCATATGGTTGAACTGTGAATGTATGGAATTGATGAGTTAAAATATATGCATGATTATGGTTGCATATATGTGTGAAGATGCATTTGATTGTCATGAGTCATTGTATGTCAAGCATCATGATATGCATCTTGTGCAATCATGTCCCCATGTGGGGTGTGAGCGATCCATAAACGTCGTGTGCCCATGTGGGGTGTGAGCGACGGATTGATTCCAGAGGGAATCTGCTATAACATCGTGTGCCCATGTGGGGACCGAAAACGATGGTTATAGACGATCGTGTGCCCGTGTGGGGACCAAAAGCGATCGGATTGTGTGTCCATGTGGGGACCGAAAGCAATCCATAAACGTCGTGTGCCCATGTGGGGACCGAAAGCGACGGGTGAACATCGTATGCCCGACGGGGAGTTACACTAAGTAACGAGCGATGGTTCCAATAGTTCCTGAGTGAACTGGTGATGAGATATGAAACATTGGAAGTCGGTACCGCATGGCATTTGCATAGAGTCGTTGTGTCGGTCTCTGTGCATTTGCATAAATCATGGATGCATTATGTGTGGAAAATCATGATTTGATTGATTATGTGTGGAAATTGTGCATTGATTGATTATGTGTTGAGAATTATGTTTGAATTGGTGATGTGATGGGCATATGTGATAAATGCATTGGTTATGGATGATGTGTGTTACGTATAGACAAGTGTTATGTGATGCGGTGGTGGGTTTACATATGTTATAACTTTGGTATGCCTTATGTGTGAATATGTGTTTATGTTGGTATAGTTGATATATGCTATGTGGTAGGATTATTAGAAAATATGTTATGCATCTGTGGCTTGCTATATGTATTGGTATGTGATGCGTGAGGTGAGAATAACTGTGTATGTGAATTTATATGTTTTTGCATATTATTATGCAATCTTGATTTAGTTGTTATTTCTCACCCTTCTGCTGTTTTATAATGCTCTATGAGGCATTGCAGATTAGAATTGCTGGAGGTCTCTTGTGGAGATTAGCCATCCGTTCTGTTGTCGGTTTTGGTGTCTGCTCTGATACGTAGCACGGGAGTCGAGGAACGATTACATATATATAAGTATACATTTGTTGAATGTATTTTGTAGTACTTTTGTATATATAGTTGGATGCTCTAAAATGATTTATTTTGTAAAACAAGTCAGTTATGGATCTTTCCGCTTTATTCCATAATTGACCTTTCCTTCTATATGGAAAAAGTTTTCCCCTTTGAGGGTATTTTATTTTGTGCTATGTATAGAAAATTATGAGCAGGGATTATATTTTATTTCTTTAAATGTGGCATCCCTGTTTTTGTCAGAAAAATAAATTTATTATTTACTCTGATTTATTTATGTATTATTTATTCGCGATGGGAATTGGGGTGTTACAAGCTGGTTGAGAAAATCAGGGCTATGGAGTGCAAGAACTCTCTGGGCATTGATGTTACTAATCTGGGTATGGTACCGGGAGTTAGAATTCCTCCAAAGTTCAAGCCACCCACTTTTGACAAATATCATGGCAATACGTGTCCCCAGACACATATTCAGGCTTATTTTGGGAGGATCTCAGCCCACACTGATGACGAGAAGTTGTGGATGCACTACTTTGAAGACAGTTTGGCTGGAGCTTCATTGACTTGGTACATGAAATTGAACAGAGCTACTGTGAGAAGCTGGAAAGATCTGGCAGAAGCGTTTCTGAAACAATATCAGTATAATATTGACATGGCTCCCAATCGCACTCAACTGCAAGGGTTATCGCAGAATGCCAAGGAAAGTTTCAAAGAATACGCTCAGAGGTGGAGAGAAATGGCCGCCCAGGTTCAACCCCCTTTGCTTGAGCGAGAAATGGCAGATATGTTCATGGGCACCCTGCAAGGGGCATTTCTTGATAGATTGGATGCTTGACCATCGACAGGATTTTCTGATATCGTGATTGCTGGTGAAAGGATCGAGAATCTGTTGAAACTCGGGAAGATTCAAGATGTAAGTGGTGCTGGTTCTTCCGGAACAAAGAAGCCTTTTGCTAATGGTCAGAAAATGAGGGAAGGCGAGACAAACGCTGTGTATAGAGGACAGGGAAAAGGACGTTCTCAGGCTTATCACCAAGTAGGTGCAGTGACGATCCCATCACCATCTGTTCAGCAACAGCAGCCACAACAGCAGGCTCAGCAGCAACAACAGCAACCTCCGTTCCAACAAAGGTCTAGGCAGAGGGACCGCAAGATTGACCCTTTCCCTATGACTTATTCAGTATTGTTATCCCAGTTACTCCAACTGAAGTTGGTTGAACTTCGTACCATGAGACCTCCTGCTGCTGGTAACTTGCCACCCAATTATGATGCTAATGCTCACTGCGATTTCCATTCAGGTGCTCCGGGGCACACCACTGAAAAGTGTTGGGCATTTCAAAATAAGATGTAAGATCTGATAGATGCTAAAGCGATCAATTTTTCTCTACCTCCTAATGTTCTTCAGAACCCCATGCCTAATCACGGTGTGGTAAATATGCACGCCATTGAGGAGGGAAAGAGGTTGAACTTGGTGACAGATATCAATCGGGTGAAGACTTCATTACTGGTTGTGAAAGATCGTCTGTTGAAGGGGCAGGTGTTCCCGGGTTGTGACCAAGATTGTTCTGAATGTATGGGTCAAGAGAATGGCTCTGATAAATTGAGAGTTGGTTTACAGAATCTGATCAATGAAGGCCGTGTACAGTTTGACCGGGTTGTGAAAGATATTGATGAGGTGTCAACTGTGACAATCTATTATACTTCTACTGAGATTCAGGTACCTGCGAGAGCAGCTCCCGTAGCAAGCGTTGTGCCGGAAAGACCCAGTCCTGTTACCATCACGGTGCCAGGACCTGTTCTGTTTACCTCTAAGAAAGTAATCCCATGGCAATATGGGGCAGATGTGTACTATGAGGGGAAAAAGCAGGAAGTCGGGACATCGGCTAGTTCAAATATTGATAACGTGGGTGGTGTAGGTGGATTTACCAGGAGTGGAAGGTTGTTTGCTCCCCAAACTCTTTGAAGTGATAAAGAAGTCGAGGCTGCGGCGAAAGCTAAAGGAAAACAGGTGGCTGAGAGTGTGCCCGTGCCTGAAACAGATACCAAAATTACCTTCGACAACGAGGTAGAAGAGTTTATGAGAATAATAAAGAAAAGTGATTACAAAATCGTCGATAAATTGAACCAGACACCCTCAAAGATCTCAATTTTGTCATTATTGATGTGCTCTGATGCACACCGAGAGGCTTTGCTGAAAGTGTTGAAGAGAGCCTATGTTCCACAGGAAATTACCGTCAATCAGCTCGAGAGTGTGATTTCTAATGTTAATGTCAGCCATGGATTGGGTTTCACGAGCCGAGACTTGACTTCTGAAGGTAGAAACCACAACAAAGCTCTGCATATTACAATGGAGTGTAGGGTGCAGTAATGTTCCACGTGTTGGTAGACACTGGTTCCTCACTCAATGTCTTGCCTAAGAAGGCGCTGATGAAGCTGGAGGTTGATGGATTGATCTTAAGGCCAAGTGATTTGGTTGTTAGAGCGTTCGATGGGATGAAAAGATCTATATTCGGTGAAGTGGAATTACCTGTGCAAATTGGACATCAAGTGTTCAAGTCTACATTTCACGTGATGGATATACAGCCTACTTATAGCTTTTTATTAGGTCGCCCATGGATTCATGCGGCCGGAGCTGTTACATCCACATTACATCAGAAGCCGAAGTATGAGTTTGAGGGACAAATAATGATTGTGTGTGGTGAAGAGGACATTTTTGTCAGTCATTTATCTACATTCAAGTATGTTGAGATGGACGGGGAGATCCATGAAATGATGTGCCAGTCGTTCGAGGCAGTGAATATTGATAAAGTGCCTGAATCTTCCCCTACACCAGATAGAGCTGGCACGTCCATTACGTCTTATAAGCAAGCTGTCGAGGTTGTTAGAGCAGGTAATGCCCAAGGCTGGGCAAAGCTGATAGAGACATCAATGAAGGAGGATAAGTTTGGTATTGGCTATCAACCCTCTATGGATTCGGTTTCCAAGTACAATGGACCCATCACTTTCAACAGTGGGGGAATCATTTACCCAGACCAGTCTTGTGCAGCTACAGAAGATGGCATTGACAGTGATTGTGACTTGGACAACTGGGTACGCCCACGTGCTTCGGGACAACAATTGCAAAACTGGTCCGTTGAAGAAATCATTCAAGTTACTCTTCAAACAGAGTAATTTTCTTTGGTTTTCTTTAATCATAATGCATGTTAAAATCTGGCGCTCTGCCCAAGGCGTTCAGAGTCATTTGTAGGGCCACACATTTACATTTGCAATTTTAATCATCAATAAAGGATGTTTTGCACTCAAATTACGTTCCCTGTCTTTCTTTTTTTTATTTTTGCACAAAAAATTAAAAATGGCAATGTTTTGTTTCTTTTGTTTTAAAATAAATTCTAAAATAAAGCATGAACCCATCTGTGCAGACTTGATCCTCCGGATTCCATTGTGTTAGTTCTTGTATTGGCTGGAATTTTGGTAAAACAAAGTTGAACAATGTTGATGTCATGTGTCTGATGTCATAACATTGGTTCCTAACATTAGCTGTTGCAGGGTTGAAGTTTTATATGCTGATGTTATAAGTGATGTCTTAACATCACTATATCAGAACATCAGAACATCAGTTTGTGATGTTTTAGGGCTGCGCGTGTTAGTGAGTTTTGAGGAAATTTGTTAGAGTGATTGGATGCGAATATCTTGGAGAAGAGATTTCCAATCAGATAAATTTGCAGATTATGGAGCAGATTCTGTAACCATCATTAGGGCTGATTTGGAGAGATTTAAAAAGATTTGAAGATCAAATTTGTTTTTAAATAAGATATTTTTGGAAGAGATCCAAGCCCAAGTCGGAAGGGTATAAAAGCAGCCTCAACCCTTGTTGAATGAGGACGAAGAAAGAGAGCTAAAGACTGAGTGCCATTTGTGTCTTCGTGTGTGTTTTTGTAAACCATTCGTGTGTGAATTGGTGTTACCATTTTGAGTTGTAAGTGTATTCACTCTAGAGCTTTTAAGCAAGAGTGTGTTATTCTTGATCAAAGATGTTAAGCAGAATCAAGTTGGGTGATTAGTGTGTAATCATTGGATTGTAACACTGTGGTGAATTAGGGAGTGAGTGGTTTCTCATACATAAGTGGTTTCTTAGGTAGAATTGTCATTGGGTAGTGATTAAATTAGGTAGATGTCAACTGGGATTGTTGAGTCTGTAATTTGATACTACTAATAGTGATTTTCCTCCCTGGCTTGGTAGGCCCCAGACGTAGGTAGTTAGACTGAATTGGGTGAACAATTCTTTGTGTTATTTACTGTTACTTTTACCTTTTTCTTATAGCAGATTGTGTTGTTGTGACATCACACCTTAACATCACACATCTGATACCAGAATTTCAATTGGTATCAGAGCAGGCTTCCTGCTCTGCATCTGGGTGAGATCTAGGGCTGATACTTTCTGGTGCAATGGACAAGGAGACTGGTGGATTTGTGAATAGACCCCCTATTCTAGATGGCTCTAATTATGACTATTGGAAACCACGGATGGTTACCTTCTTGAAGTATTTAGATAGCAGGGCTTGGAAGGCTATTGTGAAAGAATGGAAACTGTTAGTTCTTGGATTGGCTGGTATTTTGGTAAAACAAAGTATGTTCAATGTTGATGTCAAGGTGCTGATGTTGCAACATTGAGTCTTAACACTGGGCTGTGTTAAGTATTTAAATTGCTGAAGTTGGATGTCTGATGTCACATCAGGTTGTGACATTAGATCTGCAGAATTAATAACATCAGGTTGTGATGTTGTTAGGGTTTGCGTGTTAGCTAGAATTGTGGAGAGCAAGCTGTCTCATTGGATACGAATATTTTGGGATAGATATTTTCTACGGCATAGGAGATCTGGTGCAGATTTATAGGAGATTTAAAAGGTTGAAGATTTGAAAAGATTTTAGGAGAAAATCTGTTTTACATATTCAGTTTTAAATAACAAATCAGGTCAGATATTGTAGCAAGTCCAAGACCAATTCAAGGAGCTATATAAAGCGCACCAGTTCTAGAGAAAAGGGACGAAGAAGAGAGAGCTAAAGACTGATTGTCGTTTTTG
This sequence comes from Lathyrus tuberosus, assembly GCA_022829125.1. Taxonomy (NCBI): domain Eukaryota; kingdom Viridiplantae; phylum Streptophyta; class Magnoliopsida; order Fabales; family Fabaceae; genus Lathyrus; species Lathyrus tuberosus. The sequence goes on along the minus strand of JALAZF010000100.1, from coordinate 10,602,970 downwards.
TCTTCGTTTATGATATGTAAACCATTCTAGTGTGAATCGGTATTAGTGTTTTGAGTTGTTCTTGATCAAAGCTGTGAAGCAGAATCAAGTAGTGATATTCAAAGGGTGTTATCTCATTGAAGTATTTTAAGGATTGAGTAGTGTTCTCATATCTAAGTGGTTTCTTAGGTAGAAAGTCACTTGTAGGAATTAAGTTTAGGAGATTGTCAACTGGGTTGCTGAGTCTGTAAATTAATTCTACAAGTAGTGAATTTCATCCCTGGCTTGGTAGCCCCCAGACGTAGGTAGTTAGACCGAACTGGGTGAACAATTCCTTGTGTTATTGTGTTATTGTTATTGATGTCCATTTGCAGAGTGTGTTGTTGTGGCATCACACCTTAACATCACACGTCTGATACCAGAATTTCAATTGGTATCAGAGCAGACATCCTGTCTGTCTCTGGGTGAGATCTAGGGAAGTTACTTTCTGGTGTATAGATGGACAAAGAAGTTGGAGGATTCGTCAACAGACCCCCTATTTTGGATGGATCCAATTATGACTATTGGAAGCCAAGGATGACTAATTTCTTAAAATCCTTGGACAGCAGGGCATGGAAGGCCATTATTAAAGAGTGGAAAACACCTGTTGTGTGTGAAAAAGATGATGCTGGCAAAGATAAAGAAGGTACCTCTAAGCCAAAGCCTGAAGAAGAGTGGACCAAGGAGGAAGATGAGCTCGCCCTTGGGAATTCCAAAGCTCTAAATGCAATTTTCAATGGAGTGGATAAGAATATTTTCAGGTTAATCAATTCCTGTGAAGTTGCTAAGGAAGCGTGGGATATTTTGAAGGCTACTCGTGAAGGAACGTCTAGAGTGAAGATGTCTAGACTTCAGCTTCTAACATCAAAGTTTGAAAGTCTGAAGATGAAAGAAGATGAGACTATTCATGACTTCCACATGAGTGTTCTTGAGCTGGCCAATGCATCTAGTGCTCTTGGAGAGAAAATGTCAGAAGAAAAGCTTATAAGGAAGATTCTTAGGTCCCTTCCTAAGAGGTACAAGATGAAGGTGACTGCTATTGAAGAAGCCCAAGACATCAGCAAGATGAGAGTTGATGAACTCATTGGATCTCTTCAAACTTTTGAGCTTGGTTTGAATGAAGAAGAACCTGAAAAGAAGCCCAAGGTTATTGCTCTGGTCTCCACTCCTGCAGAAGCTAAGGAAGTCAAAGATGATGATTCTCAGGAAGATTTGTCTCAAGCCATTGCTATGTTGGGACGACAGTTCAACAAAGTGTTAAAAAGGTGGAACAATAACTACAAGCCTAGTGTCAAGAACATCTCTTCTGACATCAGCAATCCAAAAGCGAAAGATGAAGAGAAGACTGCCCAGGATAGAGGTGTTCAGTGCTTTGAATGTGAAGGGTATGGACATGTCAAGAAAGAATGTCCCACATTCTTGAAGAAGCAGAAGAAGGGCATGCCAGTTTCCTGGTCTGAATCTGATAGTGAAAGTGAAGGTGAGTCAGCAAGGCATGTTAGAGCCCTAACAGGAACTGTTGTGTCTGATGATGATAGTGATGGAGAAATAACTTATGAGGAGTTAGCATCTACTTATCAAGAGCTGTGTTTAAAAAGTGCTGAGATTTGTCAAGAAAACAAGTGTCACAAGCAACAAATTGCTCAGCTTGAAAATGAAAAGGCTGATCGGGAAAATGAAGTTGTACTAGTTAAGTTTCAACTGGATCAGATGACAAAATTTGTTAGGATGATGAACAGTGGTACAGCTACTCTTGATAAGATTCTTCAGTCAGAGAAAGCTGCTGGAGATAAATCAGGCATAGGATATGTGGCAAGCACTTTAGGAACAAAGAAGGAGATGTTTCATCCATTGTCTCAACATCAACCTAAGAGACAGAATCCTACCCCTAAGAAGGTTGTTCAGCCCCAGAATGTTGAGAAAAAGAATGGTCCCCATCAGAGAAAGATGCAGCCTCTAGGAGCTAGTCAGTATATGCCTCCCCAATATCACAAGAGCATGCAAGCTGCAAGGTTCAAACAGGACATGTCTCATCAGGTGTCTCAGGAAATCTGGTATGGAAATGAATACAACCATGATGTGCCTTATTACTATGGAAGAAGAAAGCCTCATCACCATAGAAGACAACCTAAGAGACAGTATCCTCAGTACAGAAGAAGGCAATCCAACTATGGAATAAGGAGACAACATTATGGGTGGCAGTCACAGCATTATCATCAAAGTGGAAGAAGATCTAACCACTTTAGAAATGACAGAGTCAGATGCTTCTATTGTGGTAAGTTTGGACATATGCAGTCCTCGTGCTTCAAGCTTCACAGTTATCCAAATTCTGCTTCTCAACGCAGACAGAAAGAGGTCAGGCCTAAGGTGGTGAAGCAATGGGTTCCTAAAGTTACCAGCTTGATAGCTCACACCTCCTTAAGGGTTTCTACCAAAGATGACTAGTATTTTGACAGTGGGTGCTCAAGACACATGACTGGTGTAAAGAATCTGCTTGTAGATGTGAAACCTCAGTCTTCTGGCTATGTTACATTTGGTGATGGGATCAAAGGAGAGATAAAGGGGATTGGTAAACTAAATTGTGGTAGTGCTCCCAGACTGGAGAATGTTCTTCTTGTTAAAGGACTAACAGCAAATTTGATTAGTATTAGTCAACTTTGTGATCAAGGATTCAAAGTAGACTTCACAAAGTCCGAATGTACGGTCAAAGATGACAAAGGAGAAGTCATTATGAAGGGAGCCAGGTCTAAGGACCATTGTTATCTGTGGGTGCCCCAAAACTCAAATTCTTCCACGTGTGTGCTTGCTAAAGAAGATGATGTCAAAATCTGGCATCAGAAGTTGGGACACCTTCACCTAAAGGGAATGAAGAGAATTATCTCCTCAGAAGCAGTCAGAGGGATTCCCAAACTTAGTATTGAGGAAGGAAAGGTGTGTGGAGACTGTCAAAAATAAAAGAAGACAAAGATGTCTCATCCGAAGCTTCAACATGACACCACCTCCAAGGTATTGGAACTTCTTCATATGGACTTGATGGGACCTATGCAAGTTGAAAGTCTGGGTGGGAAGAAATATGCTTATGTAGTTGTGGATGACTATTCAAGATACACCTGGGTGAACTTCATCAAAGACAAATTAGAGGTGTTTGATGTCTTTAAAGAGCTCTGTCAAAGACTCCAAAGGGAAAAGGAGAGTAAGGTTATCAGAATAAGAAGTGATCATGGAAGAAAGTTTGAGAATAGCAAGTTTGAAGAATTTTGCTCGGCTGAAGGTATTGTCATACCCCAAATTTTGACCACTAAGATTTCCCATCATTGTGCAAATCATCATCACAATATGGATGAACCATTATGCCTCACCAAATGCCTCAAGGGTTGTTGAGCATTCACTACAATCAAAATTAGGGTTTTAAGCCCTCTCAGAGCCTTAGACAAAGGATCAATCAAGGAATGACATGATCTTCAACTTGTCTAACCTATCAAACATCCACAATGGATCAAAAAGGACTCCCACTTTAAGGATTAAGCACAAAGCTGCTCCCTTCTAGGTGGATCAAGCCTCAAGATCGCCAGTGTCACCATATTAGGGTTTTGATCGACCAGGGCCTCCAGATGGAAATTTTCATCTGGGCACAAGCCAATGGTCCAAAACATAACCTAATATGCTCCATGGAACCTCATGGACCCAATCATCAAGTCAATTTGACCTCAGGGAATGCATACATCAAAAATCAGGAATTAGGGTTTCTTGACCTAATTCACCCCTAAGTTGACTTTTGGGGCAAATCATGAGCCAAGACCTCAAGAGAGGGTTTAAGGGTCTCTAATAAACCAAATTGATCCATTTGGAACAATGGATTAAGCCAAGAGGCTTGAGCAACAAGTCTCAATTTCATCTGCACCACAATTAGGGTTTTAAGGGAAAAGTCACTGTAACTTTGACTTTTGACCAAGACATGCTCCTAAACCCTAGGACATACCTCAATACACCCTATGACACCCTTGGAACATGTCCATCAAGTTTGAATCAATTCATTCCATGACTTATTTCTCATTATTTTCACAAAGTACAATTATGCAAATTGATCAAAAACTCACAAACCAAGCAAGTACAAGGCCCAATTTGAATTCAGTGGTGATCAGTAAGTAAATGGGAGGTGAATCATGCTAATGGCAAGGAGTTTACACGTGTGGTTTAGTGGATGTAACCCAAAATGCAAAATTGCAAAATCATCCAAATCTCATTAACTAAGGTTCTAATCACTTGCTAATCCTAATCAGTGAACTAATGGAGAGTATATAAGCTTACTCACACCGTCACAACTAGGTCAGAGACTCTCATTTGCACAGTTTTGGTTTTTTGCTCTCACACTTTCTCTCTTCGAATCTCACTTTCCTTGGAGTTTCTTGGAGATTTCTCTTCACATTCTTGATCAATGAAGAGAGTAGAGCAAGAATCAACTGCTATTTTGAGCTAATACTGAGGATTTCACCAAGTTCCATTCAAGAGGATTCAAACTTAAATCTCAAGATCTAGCACGATTTCAAGCTCTAGTTGCATTTATTTTGCATCTAGAGGTTCCAAGGAGTAGATCTGCAGTTTTTAGAGGGATTTCTTGGAGGATTTCAAGCTCTTCAAGGTTCAGGTTAGTGAATTTTTCATGTTCATAGAACTCAGTTTTATTGTGTGCATTATGATCTGTGGACTTCACTGAGCATGTTGATCTATTTTGTTTCAATTTTGGACGTGTATCATGGATGAATTTTGAGTTTAAAGTTTTGGATCCAAACTTTCTTGTGTTCGATTTGCATTATATATTGATTGTTTGTGGAAATGGACTCGATATTCTTGATCCTCATATTTTTCTGGTCAAAATGATGTACCTATGAGCAATTTCTGGAAAATATTTGGTTGCAGCTCACCGGAGAGGGTGACCGGAGCCCTAGCTCCGGCGACTGGTTGTGGTTCAGTCCGGCCAAGGGTTTAAAGGAAGAAGACGAAGGCTGAGCCGTTGATGTGCTAGATCCAACGTTCCTCGTTATGCCACGTTTCTTTATTTTTGTTTTTATTTTAATGTTTGCATGTGTGTTGGACCATGGTTGTTATTGTGTTCATCATGTCACAGCCTTTGATTTGGTTTAATTTTTGAATTGTGGATTTAATCTCAAGCGTCTGATGCATCTGATGGTTGGATTATTGACAACGCATTAAAATATGCGCGTGCATATCATGTGATTTCTTTGGTGTTCAGAATGTTTGTGTGTGTGCGTGTTCATTTAACTATTGTGGGCATGTGAATCTGAGCTGTTAATCATGAGTAATTGTTGATTGCATTGACTTTTGGCATGCGTAGGATTAATCCATTGGTTGTGATTGAATCTGAACATTAGACTGAATTCTATGGGATTGTTTGACTGCGCCTTTGGACCTTTTGCTTTGGGCTTTATTTTCCACACCCCCTCCTTTGATCCATGTACCATTTCCAACGTGATTCCTTTGCTGATGGCAACCCTCCTTGTTATTTCTTTCATTTTATTTTTATTAATTGTTTCATTTTGCATTTTTATTTTTAAAATCATTTTAATGCATCCAAAATCACACAAAAAATTCATGAAGCTTCTTTTTAGTTTTATAAAATTTTTCCATATTTTATTTTCTCATTTCATTTTATTTTTGGCATTTGAATTAATTAATTGCTTAATTTTCTTTTTGAATTGTTTCACTTGCACACTTCTACTTGTAGAATTTATTTCTCATCATCTATAAAACATTTTCAATCCATTCTTTTTGCATTTGTTAGATAACATTCTGAATTGCATAAAAATAACATTCTGAATTGCATAAAAACATTTTTGTTTCATTTTTAAAACCTTTTCATATTACATTTTGGTTCCCCTCTTTTGCATATTGATACATGTTTCTCACTTGATCCTTGCTTATTTGTTTGAATGGTTTAACTTGTGAATTTTTGGGAGATCTTTTAACATGTGTTTGTCTTCTGATCTATATCATTTGAGTTTAAATTTCATAATTGTTGAATGTCATATGATGCATGTTTGCTTATTTGTGCTTAAGTGACTTATGCATGATCATCTCTTGACACTTCTTTGCACAAGTTGATTTACCATGTCCATTTGCTTGAGTTTCTTGCTGGCTCTTTGTATGTGCTTTTGGTATAATGCCTACCCCTGGTTGAGGTCCTTTGAGACTAACTTTTTCAATTTGTGGATCATTTTTGGATCATGTTTGAGTATGCCTAAGTGTTGGAACTTTGTCTTCTTTTTGTAGTTTGCTTTGGTGCATGTTTTGAAGTTGTTGATTGATGTTTGAACTTGTATGACTTGAGTTTGGTTTTGATATGATGTTGATGCATATGCTACTACCTCTTAAGTTCTATACTTGGTTTTCATGTTGCTTGAGCATTGTTGAATGCATTTGGTTTGAATTGTATGATGAATATCATTACCTTTCCTTTTGTGACCTTTTTTTGGATCTTAATGCTTCATGTTTTGAATCACTTTTGCACGCATGAATCGTTGATGAAAATTTGTTATTGGTTCTGACTTGTCTTCCTTTTCATCTTGCCTTTCTCATTTCATTTTGTTATGAAGTACATGTATGCTTCATTGTGCATTTCATACAAGTATGCTTGCATTCTTTCATGTTTATCTTTGTATGCTTACTTGAATTGTTTTGCATTGATCTTTGAAACATGTTGATTGATTTGAGTTGGACATTTATGATATAATGTGCTTGCTGCCACTTATGGTATCTCATTTCTCTTCTTCTTCTTCTCTTTTCTTCTCTTTCACTCTTTCTCATCCCATGGATCTCAAGACTTATTCAAGTCTTGGATTCTTTCCCTTTAGAGCTACCTAGTCCAACTTAATTTTTGATTAAGCTTGGAGTAGGATTAGCATTAGGTTTTAGGTAGTCTTTTCTCCTAAACCTCACTAACCATAGGACATCCATGCATGATAACATTAGGACTTTTAGTTTCCCTTTAGAGTTTTCCCTTGTGTTGTTTCTCTTCTCATCTCAAAATAAAAGTAAAAAAATACTTAATAAAGGTTAACGTGTATTGCACTCGAGCCTTAACTGTAGGAAGTTACAAATAACTATAAAAAAAGGTTGCCCCTCCTCTTCTAGAGTGTTTAGCATACGTTCCATTTGGGGGCGACCATGCGATTCACTCGTTCCCGCATGGTAGACTTTGGTGCAATGCAAGTTACAAATAACTGTAAAAAAAAAACACTTCTTGCTAAAAACTTCAAACCAACAATAACGTCTTTCCTTCGGGAATTCTTTTCTCATCTCACTCACTCTCAGCGTACGAACGTGCTTCTACTCGTTCTCTTGCAAGATGGTAACGCACTCAGACCAGCGAGCCTGCAACACCTGAGCTAGAACGTTAGTCGTTCCCTAAAAAACACAAACAAAGCGTCCCTAGTGAGGGGAACTACGTCGCTCTGATTCTCATGCTCCCGATGAGATACGTAGGCAGTGGGGTAGGGCCCATTCGAGCACTTCTTTTATTTTCCCTACATTTGTTTCTTGTTATTTCTTTTCTTTTTTCCGTTCCCGTTCCTTTCCTTTTCCAGTAGCAGCGGAGCTCCAGACGACAACACCCTTTGATCGAGACGACCAAGCATGGATCCCATCGGGTACGATGGACGCGTGGGGGTGCTAATACCTTCCTCACGCATAACCGACTCCCGAACCCAGTTCACTTGGTCGCAAAACCATGCTCTTTCCTTTCCTTCAGCTTTATGTGGTGTTTCCTTTCCCTCTCTTGGGATAAATACACATTGCTGGCGACTCTGTTTCGGTGCCACTTTCGCGTTTGTACTTGAATGAAAACCCCGGGAGCGACAGCTGGCGACTCTGCTGGGGACTCTGCCTAGAATCTCTGGTTTCCTTAGCGAGTCAATCATAGCGCTTGTTTGTTTTCTTTCATCGGGTGTTTCTCTGTGGTGCTTTGCTTTGTTGTATATTACTGTATTGCTGTTTACTGTATTTTTGCTTTACTGCTTTACTGTTTTTACAGCTTTTATTGCATTGCATTTCATTTTTTTACTGTTATACTGGATATTGCTGTGTTGTTCTACTGCTGGATTTTCTGTTTGTAGGGTGGGCTGGATTCATGAGAGAAAAGCCCAATACCCAGGCTTGAGCATACACCTATGATTAGCGTGGAAAGTAGTGTGACTTGTTTGGCATTTGGCCAGACGAAGTATACATGAAAACTCCACATCCAGACGAGGTTTTCTTGGTAATATTCTATCCTGTTCATTTGGGGCAGATGATGGAATATAACTTGGAAAACTGTGGACTCTGGCGACCGTTTCCCGAGAACTCAGTAACGGCACTCCTCCCGAGACGTGATAATGGCAGACCACGCTCTGTGGCAAATCCATTACGCTTCTCGATCCGAGGACCCAATACTGGGAACTTGCTATAGGGATTCCTTTTGGAAAGGAATCAGTGGAAGCACTCCTCAATTGGAGATAGTACTGTACCCCGAGGGATGAATGTACTATTACTTCTCGACCTCAGTGCCGAAACTGAAGACTTGCCATAGGATGTTTTCTTTTGAGGGGAATCAATTGAGGCCTCCTCGATTGGTGATGATGCCAAACCAGAAATGGTAAACGTATCATCATTTCTCGACCTGAGAGCCCGGGATATTGAGGATCCTCGCCTTTCTAGAACCCACATGTGAGAGGGGATGGGTGTTTGCAGGTTTGCAGGTAACCGAGACCTTCAACCTACCTGGTTTATGGGTTTCTCATCAGTGTACTATTATTATCCTGACATTCTGATAGTTTGATTGGGTTGTTATTCTGGATTTCTAGGTTTTCGGTATTCAGGGTCTTATACAGTCAGCAGAACAACAGCAGTTTGAGCATTTTGGATACCTTGATCCCATGCCTACATTTTGCATCATCTTTTTGCATTCTGTCATGTTTGTTCATTTGTAGGGTTGCATCCTAACTTTGATTCCAGTTGATCGAAGACTGTCCATGATGAGTATTAGCACTGGAGAAAGAAAGAATATCATCCTGTACAAGTTCCCAAAGCTTCATCTAGATGATGTGCACAAGATCTCGGCTATGGCAAAACCTGGGGTATTGGCAGATTTCAGAGAAGAATATGGGAGGATTCTAAGTTTCGCCCCGAATGTTACCAACTATGAGTTCAGGGCCCTGCACACTCTGGCACAGTTCTATGACCCTCAACTTCAATGTTTTCTGTTTGTTGATTATCTTTTGGCTCCAACGTTGGAAGAGTATGCTTTTATTTTGGATGTTTCAGTCAAAGTAGGAGCTCCCTTCTATCCTTCTAAGGAATTCCCTGATCTGGAAAGGGTTGCTACTACTTTACGTTTGGATCAGTCATTGTTGAAGAAAAATATTGCTAGTTAAGGGGGTTATCAGGGTTTTCACACAAAGTTTTTGATCGAACAGGCTGCTACTTGTGCTAAGGCTAAGTGTTGGTCGGTGTTCAATGCAATTCTGGCTATGTGTGTTTATGGAACGGCGTTATTCCCTAATGTGAAGGATTTTGTAGATGTGCATGTTGTCCGGATATTCACCACGAAGAATCTGGTACCTACATTGCTTGGGGATCTGTATTATTCAATGCACTATAAGAATGAGAAAAGGAGAGGTGGACCTCTTTACTATTGCGCTCCAATTTTCTATAAGTGGTTTGCTGATCGTCTTCCCAAATCAGGGGCATTCGAGGACACTAAAGAAACTTTAGATTGGGCAAAGAGATTAATGGGGTTAAGGGATGACAACTTGATTTGGATCAATCGTGATTTGCTAGGGCAAGAGATCCTAATTAGTTACAGAGGTTACCCAAACGTACCTTTAATAGGAAGGAAGGGGGGAATTAACTACAACCCCATTCTTGCTATTAGGCAATTTGGGTATGCTTCAAGAGACCAAGATGTTCAAGAGTCTCTATTTGTGAGTGAGGAAGCCAATCCGGAGGTGTTGAAAGAAGCTGCAAATGCTTGGGGAGATCGCCATAAGAAAGGAAAGACTTCTTTTGGAAAGTGTAACAACAAAGCTTTTCCTGCACACGGAGACTGGATTTAGAGAAGAGTAGAAAGTGTACTTTTACCATTCTGCAGGGAGCCTCCATCTTACCCCTTGCTGATTGAACCTCCAACCACGATTGAGATAGAGAAGTGTAACAAATTATGGGCTGAAAAGGAGAAACTTCGAGAGGAGAACGGTGAGTTGCAAAAGGAAATCTACCAGTTGAAACATGAGCGAGGTGAGGCTGTTCATATTGCCAAGTTGAAGAAAGAACGTCTCGCTGAGAAAGAAAATGAGCTGATTGAAGAGATCGCAGCTAAGAAAAGGGTAGGACAAGCTCTAAAAGATATTAGTAAGACTCTCAAATCCAAGAAGGATGACCTAGCCAAGGCTTGGTCGAAGATTCACAAGTTTAATGCTTACCGAGATACTCCAATCACAGCCAACAAGCAGAAGGAGGATAAGTATTTGGAGCAGATTGAGAGTCTGAAGTTGAAGCTCAGGAAGAAAGACAAGGATATCTTGTCAGGGACGTTCCAAAGACACGCAGTCGAGGAACGACTCAATGAAGCCATAGCAACCATGGAAGAGCTGAAAATACAAGCAGGAGTGAAGAGGTCTAAGTGGGAATGCTCTAGCTCGGGCAGTGGTCCTCAAAGGGTGCAAGATCATTGAAGGGAACTCTACTCTGTAGTTTGTAGTTTTTTTTTTCTATGTATTTTGGGTCACCACCAGAATTGTTGGCTGGGAATTTTTCTTATTCTTTGTTTCAGGCTATTTATGGTACCTTGGGTTGTAATTTCTGACAGTGATTCACTCTGATTTTTATATGAGCAGCAGTTTCATCATATCTTATCTTTAAACTGGAATCAAGGGGTGGATCGCCCTGCGAATATACAAACATGTTTGCATTTGCATTTGCATAATCATAAGAATTTTTGCATAACAAGTACTTATTGCAGGAGATCTCTAACTTTTATTTGGTTTCAGGCACTATAGCTGAGAATCACATTCACCGATACTCAACTCGAGGAAATCAAGTAAGGATAATGGATCAAGTGCAGAGTGATTTGGCCGAAATGAGGGCACGAATGGACCAGTTCATGACTCTCATGACTGGTATGGCACAAACCCAAGAAAGATTGAGGCTTCTAGTCGAGCGTCCAGAGGCCATGCTTGGAGTTAATCAGAATGACAATTCACAGACTCAGGGCACTCCTCCTCCTGTTGGCAATCCTCCTCCTGGTGGTAATTTGGGTAATGGAAATGGTAGAAATGTTGGTGGTATTCAGGAAGATGCTCAAGAAGACCAATTTACTCTATTGGATGCTGAGATGGGTACTCTTAATGACAAAAGGTACGATGAGTTGGCTGAAAAGATACGGGCTATGGAATGCAAGAATTCTATGGGTATTGATGTTACTAGTCTAGGGCTGGTACCAGGGGTCAGGATCCCTCCAAAATTCAAGCCGTCTACTTTTGATAAATATCATGGCAATACGTGTCCCCAGACACATATCCAAGCTTATTTTGGGAGGATCTCAGCCCATACAGATGATGAGAAGTTATGGATGCATTACTTTCAAGACAGTCTGGCTGGAGCTTCTTTGACCTGGTATATGAAATTGAACAGAGCTGCTGTGAGAAGTTGGAAGGATCTGGCTGAAGCATTCCTAAAACAGTACCAGTACAATATTGATATGGCGCCCAATCACACTAAATTGCAGGGGTTGTCACAGAATGCTAAGGAAAGTTTCAAGGAATATGCTCAAAGGTGGAGAGAGATGGCTGCACAGGTTCAACCTCCTTTGTTGGATAGAGAAATGGCAGACATGTTTATGGGCACCCTGCAAGGGGCATTTCTTGAAAGATTGGCTGCTTGTCCATCAACCGAATTTGCTGATATAGTGATTGCTGGAGAAAGAATAAAGAGTTTGTTGAAGCTTGGAAAGATCTAAGATGTAAGTGGGGCTGGCTCTTCTGGAACGAAGAAATTGTTTGCTAGTGGTCAGAAAAGAAGAGAAGGTGATACAAATGCTGTGTTTAGAGGACGAGGCAGATGACGTTCTCAGGGTTATCATTAGGTAGGTGCAGTGAAAATCCCAGCACCATCTGTTCAGCAACAACAACCCCAACAGCAAGTTCAGCAGTAACAACAGCAACCTCCTTTCCAACAGAGGTCTAGGCAGAGGGATCGTAAGATTGACCCTCTCCCTTTGACTTATTCTGCGTTGCTACCACAGTTACTCAAGTTGAAGTTGGTTGAGCTCCGTACTATGAGACCTCCTGCCGCTGGCAACATGCCTCCTAATTTTGATGCTAACGCTCGCTGCGAGTTCCACTCAGGTGCTCAGGGGCACTCCATTAAAAATTGTTGGGCTTTTCATCATAAAGTGCAAGACTTGATTGATGCCAAAGCAATCAATTTCTCTCTACCTCCTAATATTATTCAGCACCCCATACCTAATCATGGTGCGGCAAATATGCATGCTATTGAAGATGGAAGGAGATTGAATTTGGTAGCAGACATCAGTCAGGTGAAGACTTCTTTGTTGGTTGTAAAAGATCGTCTGTTAAGGGGACAGGTGTTCCCGGGCTGTAACCAAGATTGTTCTGAGTGTATGAATCAAGAGAATGGTTGTGATAAGTTGAAGGTGGGTTTACAGAATCTTATCAATGAAGGATGTCTACAGTTTGAAAGGGTTATGAAAGAAGCTGATGAGGTATCAACTATGACCATCTATTATACTCCCGCTGAGATTCAGGTGCCGGTCAGTACAGTTCTTGTAGTAAGTGTTGTGCAAGAAAGACCCAGTCCTGTTACCATCACGGTGCCAGGACCAGTTCCGTTTACCACTACGAAGGCAATCCCCTGGCACTATAGGGCAGACGTGTATTATGAAGGTAAAAAGCAAGAAGTTGGGTCATCAGCCAGTTCGAATATTGATAATGTGGGTGGTGTAGGTGGTTTTACAAGAAGCGGAAGATTGTTTACTCCCCAAACTTTGCGCAGTGATCAAGAAGCAGAAGCTGCTGCAAAAGCTAAAGGAAAACAGGTGGTCGAAAGTGTGCCTGTACCTGAATCAGAGACAAAGATTACTTTTGACAATGAAATGGAAGAGTTCATGAGGATTATAAAGGAAAGTGATTATAAAATTGTCGATCAACTGAATCAGACCCCTTCGAAGATTTCAATTTTGTCATTGTTGATGTGTTCTGACGCGCATCGGGAGGCATTGTTCAAAGTGTTGAAGAGCGCATATGTGCCACAGGAAATCACTGTTAATTAGCTTGAAGGTGTAATTTCCAATGTTAATGTTAGCCATGGTTTGGGCTTTACATGTTGGGATTTGACTTCTGAGGGAAGAAACCACTATAAGGCTTTGCACATCACAATGGAGTGTAAGGATGCAGTGTTGTTTCATGTACTGGTAGAAACTAGTTCCTCACTCAATGTCTTGCCTAAGAAGGTGATAATGAAGCTGGAAGTTGATATTTTGATTTTGAGGCCTAGTGAATTGGTTGTCAGAGCATTCGATGGGACTAAAAGATCTGTGTTTGGTGAGGTAGAATTGCCCGTGCAAATTGGACCGCAGGTGTTCAAATCCAATTTCCATGTGATGGACATACAGCCTGCGTATAGCTACTTATTGGGTTGCCCTTGGATTCATGCAGCCGGGGCTGTTACCTCCACCTTACACCAAAAGCTGAAGTATGAGTTCGAAGGACAGGTTGTGACAGTGTGTGGTGAAGAAGATATCTTTGTTAGTCATTTGTCCACGTTTAAGTATGTGGAAATGGATGGGGAAATTCACGAGATGCTTTGCCAGTCGTTTGAAGCGGTAAATATTGACAATGTGCCTGAGTCTTCCGCTACACCAGATTGAGCTGGTACCTCCATTTTATCCTACAAACAAGCTGTTGAGGTCGTCAGAGCCGGCAATGCCCAAGGCTGGGGCAGGTTGATAGAGACACCAATGAAGGAGGACAAATTTGGTATTGGTTATCGTCCCTCTATGACTTCAGATGCGGAAAGCAGTGGACCCATCACTTTCAGTAGTAGGGGAATTATTTACACAGATCAGTCTTATGCAGCTACAGAAGATGGTGTTGACAGTGACTGTGACATGGACAACTGGGTAAGCCCACGTGCTACGGGACAACAATTGCAGAACTGGTCTGTTGATGAAGTCGTCCAGGTTACTCTTCAGACAGAGTAATTTTTCTTTGTTTTTCTAATCATAATGCATGTCAAAATCTTGCGCTCTGCCCAAGGCGTATAGATTCATTTGTAGGGCCACCCTGTTTACATTTGCAATTTTAATCATCAATAAAGGACGTTTTGCACTCAAATTTTTGTTCTCTGTCTTTCAATTTTTATTTGTGCACAAAAATGATAAAATGGCAATGTTTCTTTTTCTGTTTGTTTTAAAATAATTCTAAAATAAAGCATGAACCCGTTCGTGCAGACTTGATCCTCCGGATTCCATTGATAACGATTTTGCTATGGCTATGTATGACTTTGACAAACCGATTTATCAAGCCGAAGAAGGGGGTGAGAAGGACTGTGAACTCCCTGAGGAACTGGCCAGATTGTTAAAACAAGAGGAAAGGGTCATCCAGCCTCATCAGGAGACTGTAGAGATCATCAATATTGGTACCGAGGATGCTAAGAAAGAGATCAAGATTGGTGCCAGCCTGCAAGCAGATGTGAAGAGAGCTTTGACTGAGATGTTGTGTGAATATGTTGACATCTTCGCCTGGTCGTATCAAGACATGCCAGGGTTGGATACTGATATTGTTGTACACAGGCTGCCATTGAGAGAAGAATGTCTGCCAGTCAAGAAGAAACTTCGTCGGACTCACCCCGACATGGCCATAAAGATCAAAGAAGAAGTTCAGAAACAATGGGATGCAGGGTTTCTTGCAGTGACTCACTACCCTCCCTGGGTTGCCAACATTGTGCCAGTACCGAAGAAAGACGGAAAGGTTAGAATGTGTGTGGATTATCAAGATCTTAATAAAGCTAGCCCGAAGGATGATTTTCCACTACCTCACATTGATGTACTGGTCGACAATACAGCTCAGTTTTCAGTATTCTCGTTCATGGATGGTTTCTCCGGGTACAACCAGATTAACATGGCACCTGAAGATATGGAGAAGACCACGTTCATTACTCCGTGGGGTACATACTGTTATAAGGTGATGCCTTTTGGGTTGTAAAATGCAGGGGCAACGTATCAACGGGCAATGGTAACTTTGTTTCACGACTTGATTCACAAAGAGATTGAATGTTATGTGGATGACATGATTGCCAAGTCGAGAACAGAAGAAGAACATTTGGTTAACTTGAAAAAGCTGTTTGAAAGGTTAAGGAAGTTCCGCTTAAGGTTGAATCCAAATAAGTGCACTTTTGGGGTGCGTTCTGAAAAGTTGCTGGGTTTCATTGTAAGTGAAAAAGGAATTGAGGTTGATCCTGCCAAAGTGAAAGCAATACAAGAAATGCCTAAACCGAGAACAGAAAAGGAGGTTCGTGGTTTTCTGGGTAGATTGAACTACATTGCAAGGTTCATATCTCACCTAACAACCACGTGTGAACCAATTTTTAAACTGCTAAGAAAGGATCAAACGGTCAGGTGGAATGACGATTGCCAATTGGCATTCGATAAGATAAAAGAATACTTGCAGGAACCTCCAATTCTAATACCTCCAATTTCAAGAAGACCTTTGATAATGTATTTGACAGTGCTTGAAGGTTCTATGGGTTGTGTTCTCGATCAACACGACGAGACGGGTAGGAAGGAGCATGCTATCTACTACCTGAGCAAAAAGTTCAATGATTGTGAGTCCCGGTACTCAATGCTTGAAAAGACATGATGTGCACTTGTATGGGCCGCAAAGCGATTGAGGCAATATATGATTAGGCACACAACCTTGTTGATTTCCAAAATGGACCCTATCAAATACATTTTTGAGAAACCAGCGCTAACAGGCAGAATTGTACGGTCGCAAATGGTTTTGACAGAGTATGATATTCAGTATACTTCCCAAAAGGCCATCAAAGGAAGTGTCTTGTCAGACTATCTTGCGCAACAACCGATTGATGATTACCAACCCATGAAATTTGATTTCCCTGATGAGGACATCATGTTTCTCAAAGCCAAAGACTGCGAGGAACAACTCCCGGAGGAGGGGCCAGACCCTGAATCCAAATGGAGTTTGATGTTTGATGGGGCCGTCAATATGAATGGATGTGGAGTTGGAGCAGTTCTTATCACGCAGGAAGGTGTTCATATGCCTTTCACTGCCCGAATAACTTTCGGATGCACCAACAATGAAGCAGAGTATGAAGCTTGTATAATGGGGATTGAGGAGGCGATTAATTTACGAATTAAGACCCTTGATATCTTTGGTGATTTAGCTTTGGTAATTTATCAGGTGAAAGGGAGTTGGTACACACACCAAGCAAATCTGGTTCCGTATAGAGATTATACAAGGAGATTGCTGAGATTCTTTACAACAGTGAAGCTGTACCATATTCCTAGAGATGAGAATAGGTTTGCAGATGCCTTGGCTACGTTGCCTTCCATGATTAAAGTGCAAGGGTGGAATCATGTACCTAAGATTGAAGTGTTTCGTCTTGATAGACCTGCATTTGTGTTTTCTGTTGATGCAATGTCTGATGACAAACCATGGTTTCATGATATCAAGTGTTTCTTGAAAAGACAAGAGTAGCCGCCAAGGGCATCTGCCAAAGATAAGAAGACATTGAGAAGGTTGTCTGGTAGTTTCTTCTTGAATCAGGATGACGTGTTATATAAATGAAATTTTGACATGGTTCTGCTTAGATGTGTGGATAGACACGAAGCAGACCTGTTGATGCAGGAAGTACATGAAGGATCTTTTGGTACCCATGCCGGAAGACGTGCAATGGCTAAGAAATTATTGAGATCAGGATATTATTGGTTGACGATGGAGTCAGATTGCTGCAAGTATGCCCGTAAGTGTCACAAATGCCAGATCTATGCAGACAAAGTGCACGTTCCTCCAAATCCGTTGAGTGTCATGTCCTCTCTTTGGCCCTTTGCTATGTGGGGCATTGACATGATCGGAAAGATTGAGCCTACTGCTTCAAATGGCCATCGCTTCATCTTGGTCGCCATTGATTATTTCACTAAATGGGTTGAAGTTGCATCTTATGCCAATGTCACTAAGCAGGTGGTAGCTCGTTTCCTGAAACGGGATATCATTTGTCGCTATGGAGTGCCCGAAAGAATCATTACTAATAATGGTTCTAATCTGAATAACAAAATCATGGCTGAGTTGTGCCGGGACTTCAAAATTGAACACCACAATTCTTCTCCATATTGCCCGAAGATGAACGGCGCTGTGGAAGCGGCCAACAAGAATATTAAGAAGATTGTGCAGATAATGGTGGTCATATACAAAGATTGGCATGAGATGTTACCGTTTGCTTTGCATGGGTACCGAACGTCAGTGCGCACGTCCACTGGGGCAACCCCATTCTCACTTGTATACGGTATGGAGGCAGTATTACCAGTTGAAGTTGAGATTCCATCCCTCAGAGTCATGATGGATGTCAAGCTAGACGAGGCTGAATGGGTTTGTTCCAGGTTTAATCAGTTGAGCCTTATTGAGGAGAAACGATTGGTAGCCATGTGTCATGGACAGTTATACCAACGGAGGATGAAGCAGGCGTTTGACCAAAAAGTGCGTCCTTGGGTTTACAAAGTGGGAGATGTGGTACTCAAAAGGATCCTTCCTCCAAGTACAGATCATAGGGGCAAATGGAATCCTAACTATGAAAGTTCATTCGTGGTTAAGAAGGTCTTCTTGGGTGGAGCCTTATTACTTACAACCATGGATGGCGAAGACTTTTCATCCCCTGTCAACTCAGATGTAGTCAAAAAATACTTCGCATGAATAGACTCGCTGGACAAAAAAAAAGAAGGAAGAAAAGTCCAGGCAAAAAAAGGGCATCCCGGCGAACCACAAAAACAGAATAAAAGAGGTTCGGGCAAAAATTAGGGATATAAAATAAAAATTGTACACCCGGTGAGTTGAAAATTCGCAAGGACAACTCAGGCAAAAAAGGGTATCCCGGTGGATTGAAAACCCGAAAGGGCGGTCCACGTAAAAGAGGGATTTAAGCGAATGACTACGATCTGAGTTATCTGTACTCCATCACTGTTTCAGCAACTGACATTCCAAAGGGTAGAAATCGGTCTGATCATTCCTCAGAAGGCAAGGTCGGGGAGTCTTGAAGACATATTGGCCATAGCAGAATTAAAACTCAGTGGAACGCCGTTTTCACATTGCCATTAGGATAGTTTCTTTTCTCAATTTTCAGCGATCAGCTCTTTCCAGGGATTGCTTACTGATGTAATTGCCTATTCTGGGCTTTCGATCAATAAATTGAATTTCAGTTAAAAGCTTCTTATTTTGTTTTACTGCTTTGTGTGCAAAAACGTCTGAATTTGTGATAAAACATTGCATTTGAAAACATGGTGGCTTCACAATAACACGTGCAGAAAAACATTTAAAATTACTTTGAATGTTGAATAATCCTTGGTGGTGGATTCAAACCACGCAATATTCTGGGGCATGTGTGTGTCTTCTTTTGTTGCAGGTAACAGATGCAAATGATTTCAAGCACAAGACGAGTAATCATTTATTCCCACGCAGGAGACTGGGGCAATCATGTTCAAGGAAGGGTTTGCTTGTCACCCTTTTGTCACAACGTTTACAGATTGAGTCCATCATTCGGTCGACAGTCGTTCACGACGTCTCGATATCAGTGAATTGAGTTCAATTAGGTATCATTGTATCTTATTAAGTCGATTCTCTCATTCAGTACTTCTAACAGTTACAAGCTTTTCTGTGTCGATAATGGTTGCGAATCTCCAGTAGAGTTGCTTCGCAGACACCGAAGTTGATGATTAATACCCAGTGAAGTCGTCAGGAGTTTGAGGATGCTTAATCTCCTGTAAAATCCTCTTATGACGTTTCTTCAGGTAAGCCTTGTATCATGGAGCAGGAAGCAAGTTGTTGACCTTCCCAAGCATGGGGCATTTTGATTTTCCCTAGCAGGAGATGTTCCCGATCCATTATCCCCAGTAGAGTTTGAGGACATTTGGTCTTCTGTAAAATCCTCTCAAAAGGCATTCCCCAGCACGAGACGCTTTAAAGCGGTTTTCTCCAGCAGAGTTTGTTATAAACTCATTATCCCCAATGGAATCGTCAAATGGAAAGTTCACCTAGCATGGGGCATTGTGGTACTTATCCTAGGCTTGACAGTCGTATTCCTCAGCAGACTATAATGGAGTTGCTTTGGGTTTCCCAGCAGATTCCTAGGGACTCCTTCCCAGCAAGTTGTAGTGAAATGTCTTCTAACTAGGATTTGCATATCCCCGACAGAGTAGCTTTGATTCCCAGCAAGATCGTACCTCTGGTAATGGTATCCCCACAGAGCTCAGCATTGAATCTTGTCAGCAGTACTCCCCAGCTGATTTGTTGTTTTCCCCGCAAGAGGTTTAGCAGATCAATAGAGTCTCTTCCTCGGCAGAGTGTTAGTACATGCTTTCCCCAGCCGGATAGCAGGTTGATTCCCCCCGCAAAGGATCTCAGGTTTGGTAGATCCTCAAGAAGGGTTTTAATGACTTTTCTTCCTCAGCAAGATGTCATGCAAAGAAATTTTCATCCCCAACGGAGTTGCTGTGACCAGAATTCATACCCAAGCAGATGAAGTAGTTCCTGGCAGAATTATCACTCCCCATATTCCAAAGACCAATTTATGTTTGGCAAACTTGACAGTTTGAAGCAGACGGATTGTTCATTCATTCTCCAGCAGAGACGTTATCCTTTCAGGAGTCTTTGAGGTCAAGTCATTGATCATTATTCCTCAGCAGAGTCAGCAGGGATGTCTGACATGCATGCAGAGCGTAATCCAGTATTGGAATTTCACTAAAGTCCAACCGTAGATTGGCAAAAGGTCCATCCAAGGGTGGAAATTTTCTCAAAGTCCAACCGTAGATTGGTAAAAAGTCCAACCAAGGGTGGCAATTTCTCAAAGTCCAACCGTAGATTGGCAAAAGGTTCATCCAAGGGTGGCCATTTCCTTAAAGCCCAACCGTAGATTGGCAAAAAGTTCATCCAAGGGTGGCAAATCGTTGGCAAGTCCAACCGTAGATTGGCAAAAGACCATCCAAGGGTGGCAAAGCAAGGCAAGTCCAACCGTAGATTGGCAAAAGGTCCATCCAAGGGTGGTAAAGCAAGACAAAGTCCAACCGTAGAGTGGCAAAAGGTCCATCCAAGGGTGGCAAATGATTAAAGTCCAACCGTAGATTGGCAAAAGTCCCCCGTAGTGTGGCATTTCAGCAGCTAAGTCCAACCGTAGAGTGGCAAAAGACCATCCAAGGGTGGAAAAGCAAGGTAAAGTCCAACCGTAGATTGGAAAAAGTCCACCCGTGGTGTGGCATCTCAGCTGCAAAATCCAACCGTAGCTTGGAAAAAGTCCATCCGTAGTGTGGCAGGTCAGTAATCTTCTGACTCCATTCAAAAAAGACAGTCCACCTGTAGCATGGCAAGCCAGTAGTCGTCTGGCGTTGTATAAAAGACATTGCTAAAGTCCACCCGTAGTGTGGCAAGCCAGTAGTCGTCTAGTGTTGTACAAAAGACATTGTTAAAGTCCACCCGTAGTGTGGCAAGCCAGTAGTCATCTGGCGTTGTACAAAAGACGTTGTTAAGGTCCACCCGTAGTGTGGCAAGCCAATAGTCGCCTGGCATTGTATAAAAGACATCTTTCCAGTGGTTTTCTTCTCATCAGAGTTTTCTTCAAGCAGATTTCGTTTGGTTGGGTTTATATCCCTTTTCTTCTTCCCTACAGGGTGCAAATTTTTGGGTTATTTCCGGTATTCAATCCCTCCATACCTTGAAAGGCTGACAGCAATCGCTATCATCCGTTCAGGTCTACAGTGATTGAATAGGGGCAGCTGTAATACCCCAAAATTTACCCCCTCTTTACTTCATTTCTCTTAGCATGAGCTTTCATTGCATTGCATTGCATTCAAGCATAGAAAAATATAACATTAAGAATCTAGCATTGCATCTTGCATAAGGGCATGTGATCAGGTGATCCAAGGTGTTGATTATCCAAAGCTAAAGAAGAAGACCAAGTGTTTCCCTCAAGCTTCAAGGATCTCTTATATCATGTATCATATCCATTTGATCTCACAAGTCATGGGAAGAGGGGAGTTCCTTAAGAAAATTGGACAGTGCATGATCTCCTACACAAGGCAGTCCAAAATTGGGCAAACTCTTTGATTTTTTATCATCTCCAAAGGACATATCTCATCACTGTTTGAGAGGATACACATCATATTCAGAGGAATTTGGATTTGGAGGATGTGTTATTTCCTCCTAACTAGAGGGTGCCAAAATTAGGGTTTGACCTAAAATCAGTTTATTTCTGATTTCTTGGGTAAGACTTGATCTCATGGTATTCCTTATGTTCTTAAGTGTTCATGGATGGAATTTTGGTCATTGGTCCTTTAGGGAAGATGTTCAATGGATCAATTACTTGTGAAATAAGCAAAAGTCAACAGTTCAAAAGGAGAAAGTCAATTGTGGAATTTTGAGGTTCTTTTCATGGTTTTCAAGGTCTCACATCCTCATATGGTATTCAATTATCAAGATTCATATCATTCATCAAAAATCAAGAGTTTGTGCAAAAGTTACTAAATTTGGAAAATGACCTATAATGAAAACTTTCCATTTTTGGCAATTTTTTCACCACATTCAACTTGACTTTCCATCATCAAGGAAGCTCCAAATGAATTTTCCTCCAACATGAAAGTTGGAGATATTTCTCTCCCATTTCCAAAAAGTACTAGAACATCCCCATATCATTTGTGGAACTCTAGTTATGGTCAAAAGATGACAAGGTGCATTTTGAGGTTTTCATTTGGTTCCATTTTTCCACCTTTGGCATTTTGGCACAAATGGAGTTGTATTTGATTTTATTGGTTCATGTTATATTACAACATCAAAATACAAGTCAAGAGGAGCAGTTTTGGCCTTTGAATCAATTCATTCCATGACTTATTTCTCATTATTTTCACAAAGTACAATTATGCAAATTGATCAAAAACTCACAAACCAAGCAAGTACAAGGCCCAATTTGAATTCAGTGGTGATCAATAAGTAAATGGGAGGAAAATCGTGCTGATGGAAAGGAGTTTACACGTGTGGTTTAGTGGATGTAACCCAAAATGCAAAATTGCAAAATCATCCAAATCTCATTAACCAAGGTTCTAATCACTTGCTAATCCTAATCAGTGAACTAATGGAGAGTATATAAGCTTACTCATAACCTCACAGCTAGGTCAGAGACTCTCAATTGCACAGTTTTGGTTTTTTGCTCTCACACTTTCTCTCTTCGAATCTCACTTTCCTTGGAGTTTCTTAGAGATTTCTCTTCACATTCTTGATCAGTGAAGAGAATAGAGCAAGAATCAACTGCTATTTTGAGCTCATACTGAGGATTTCACCAAGTTCCATTCAAGAGGATTCAAACTTAAATCTCAAGATCTAGCACGATTTCAAGCTCTAGTTGCATTTATTTTGCATCTAGAGGTTCCAAGGAGTAGATCTGCAGTTTTTGGAGGGATTTCTTGGAGGATTTCAAGCTCTTCAAGGTTCAGGTTAGTGAATTTTTCATACTCTTAGAACTCATTTTTATTGTGTGCATTATGATTTGTGGACTTCACTGAGCATGTTGATCTATTTTATTTCAATTTTGGACGTGTATCATGGATGAATTTTGAGTTTAAAGTTTTGGATCCAAACTTTCTTGGGTTTAATTTGCATTATATATTGATTGTTTGTGGAATTGGACTTGATATTCTTGATCCTCGTATTTTTCTGGTCAAAATTATGTACCTTTGAGCAATTTCTGGAAAAGATTTGGTTGCAGCTCACCGGAGAGGGTGACCGGAGCCCTAGCTCCGGCGACTGGTGGTGGTTCAGTCCGGCCAAGGGTTTAAGGGAAGTAGACGAAGGCTGAGCCATTGATGTGCTAGATCCAACGTTCCTCGTTATGCCACGTTTCTTTCTTTTTGTTTTTATTTTAATGTTTGCATGTGTGTTGGACCATGGTTGTTATTGTGTTCATCATGTCACAACCTTTGATTTGGTTTAATTTTTGAATTGTGGATTTAATCTCAAGCGTCTGATGCATCTGATGGTTGGATTATTGACAACGCATTAAAATGTGCGCGTGCATGTCATGTGATTTCTTTGGTGTTCAGAATGTTTGTGTGTGTGCGAGTTCATTTAACTATTGTGTGCATGTGAATCTGAGCTGTTAATCATGAGTAATTGTTGATTGCATTGACTTTTGGCATGCGTAGGATTAATCCATTAGTTGTGATTGAATCTGAACATTGGACTGAATTCTATGGGATTGTTTGACTGCGCCTTTGGACCTTTTGCTTTGGGTTTTATTTTCCACACCCCCTCCTTTGATCCATGTACCATTTCCAACGTGATTCCTTTGCTGATAGCACCCCTCCTTGTTATTTCTTTCATTTTATTTTTATTAATTGTTTAATTTTGCATTTTTATTTTTAAAATCATTTTAATGCATCCAAAAATCACAAAAAAAATATTCATGAAGCTTCGTTTTAGTTTTATAAAAATTTTCCATATTTTATTTTCTCATTTTATTTTATTTTTGGCATTGAATTAATTAATTGCTTAATTTTCTTTTTGAATTGTTTCACTTGCACACTTCTACTTGTAGAATTTATTTCTCATCATCTATAAAACATTTTCAATCCATTCTTTTTGCATTTGTTAGATAACATTCTGAATTGTAAAAAAACATTTTTTTTATTTTTAAAACCTTTTCATATTACATTTTGGTTCCCCTCTTTTGTATATTGATACATGTTTCTCACTTGATTCTTGCTTATTTGTTTGAATGGCTTAACTTGTGAATTTTTTAGAGATCTTTTAACATGTGATTGTCTTCTGATCTATATCATTTGAGTTTAAATTTCATAATTGTTGAATGTAATATGATGCATGTTTGCTTATTTGTGCTTAAGTGACTTATGCGTGATCATCTCTTGACACTTCTTTGCACAAGTTGATTTACCATGTCCATTTGCTTGAGTTTCTTGCTGGATCTTTGTATGTGCTTTTGATATAATGCCTACCCCTGGTTGAGGTCCTTTGAGACTAACTTTTGCAATTTGTGGATCATGTTTGGATCATGTTTGAGTATGCCTAAGTGTTGGAACTTTGTCTTCTTTTTGTAGTTTGCTTTGGTGCATGTTTTGAAGTTGTTGATTGATGTTTGAACTTGTATGACTTGAGTTTGGTTTTGATATGATGTTGATGCATATGCTACTGCCTCTTGAGTTCTATACTTGGTTTTCATGTTGCTTGAGCATAGTTGAATGCATTTGGTTTGAATTGTATGATGAATATCATTACCTTTCCTTTTGTGAACTTTTTTTGGATCTTAATGCTTCATGTTTTGAATCACTTTTGCACACATGAATTGTTGATGATAATTTGTTATTGGTTCTGACTTGTCTTCATTTTCATCTTTCCTTTCACATTTCATTTTGTATGAAGTACATGTATGCTTCATTGTGCATTTCATACAAGTATGCTTGCATTCTTTCATGTTTATCTTTGCATGATTACTTGAATTGTTTTGCATTGATATTTGAAACATGTTGATTAATTTGAGTTGGACATTTATGATATGATGTGCTTGCTGCCACTTATGGTATCTCATTTCTCTTATTCTTCTTCTCTTTTCTTCTCTTTCACTCTTTCTCATCCCATGGATCTCAAGACTTGTTCAAGTCTTGGATTCTTTCCCTTTAGAGCTACCTAGTCCAACTCAATTTTTTATTAAGCTTGGAGTAGGATTAGCATTAGGTTTTAGGTAGTCTTTTCTCCTAAACCTCACTAACCATAGGACATCCATGCATGATAAAATTAGGACTTTTAGTTTCCCTTTAGAGTTTTCCCTTGTGTCGTTTCTCTTCTCATCTCAAAATAAAAGTAAAAAAATAATTAATAAAGGTTAACGGGTATTGCGCTCGAGCCTTAAGTGTAGGAAGTGATGAACGAGGGGTCCCCCTCCTCTTCTAGAGTGTTTAGCATACGTTCCATTTGGGGGCGACCATGCGATTCACTCGTTCCTGCATGGTAGACTTTGGTGCAATGCAAGTTACAAATAACTGTAAAAAAAAACACTTCTTGCTAATAACTTCAAACCAACAATAACGTCTTTCCTTCGGAAATTCTTTTCTCATCTCACTCACTCTCTGCGTACGAATGTGCTTCTACTCGTTCTCTTGCAAGTTGGTAACGTACTCGGACCAGCGAGCCTGCAACACCTGAGCTAGAACGTTAGTCATTCCCTAAAAAACAAAAAAAAAGCATCCCTAGTGAGGGGAACTACGTCGCTCTAATTCTCATGCTCCCGGTGAGATACGTAAGCAGTGGGGTAGGGCCCATTCGAGCACTTCTTTTATTTTCCCTACATTTCTTTCTTGTCCTTTCTTTTCTTTTTTCCGTTCCCATTCCTTTTCTTTTCCAGTAGCAGCGGAGCTCCAGACGACAACACCCTTTGATCGAGACGAGCAAGCGTGGATCCCATCGGGTACGATGGACGCGTGGGGGTGCTAATACCTTCCTCACGCGTAACCGACTCCTGAACCCAGTTCTCTTGATCGCAAGACCATGCTCTTTTCTTTCCTTCAGGTTTATGCAGTGTTTCGTTTCCCTCTCTTGGGATAAATACACATTGCTGGCGACTCTGTTATGGTGCCACTTTCGCGTTTGTACTTGGATGAAAATCCCGGGAGCGACAACGAGGAGTATCATTTTTCTGGGCGTATTTCTTTAAGTACCCTTCCTTGATCAGGATCTCAATTGCATCTTTGAGATGGATACAGTCTTCTGTAACATGTCCGTGACTCCAGTGGAACCTGCAATACTTTGACTTGGTCGTGTTTGATTTGGGGGTAGTCGGCTTTGGAAAACGGATGCCTCCTTTCAGAAATTCTGAGTTCTGGCACTCGGAGAGGATTCACGCGCGGGGAGCGTTAAGTGGCGTGTATTCCGTGAACCGCCCAGCTGGTCCCCTCGGTTCGCGGGGGTCCCGGGGGCGGCCTTCCTTCTTTCTTTCCCCTCCACATCGGGGAGGAGAGTCTTATTCTTTGTGGCCGCGGGGGCCCTGCTTTCGCCTTGACTCGAGGGCGATCTGTGCTGCCTCCGACTCCTCGAGCTCGATGTACGACTTAGCTCGTTGGAGGAGGTCCTATAGAAGACGAGGTCTGCAGGGGCCCACGGATTTGGAAAAATCGGATCCAAAATGTAGATCGTGGATGATTAAATACTACTTCATGTCGTCGGTCGTATGCTCTCTAGTGCGGTCTCCGTCTTCGGGTGTCGACGAGACGCTGTAAAGTGTTTGGTGAAGCGTTGTCTTAGTTGCTTCCAGGATGTGATCGACCCGGGTACCAGACCCTTGTACCAAGTCATGGCGCCCTTCCGCAAGGTGGTGGGGAAAAGCCTGCACTTAATGGCTCACCTGACGTTTCTGAAGTCGAGCATGGCTTCAAAACTTTCGACGTGATCGTTGGGGTTGGCCAGGCCGTCGTAGGTCCCCAGTGGTGGGGGTTTCTCCATGCCCGCAAGAATTGGGACGTCCATGATCTCCCAGGATAGGGGGTCCTCTGGTCGTCATCGTCGCTTCCGGATGGGGACCTTGAAGGGGATCGGTGGTGTCGACCAGGTCCTTGTCGCGGAGGGGAATTCCTTGAGCGGTTTCTCGGCCTTTCCTCGGTGGTCTTGCTCTTCTTGGTGGTTGAGGAAGTCCTGGGTTCCTTCTGAGGCGGGGAGCGATGGAGCTTCTTGGAGATCGTCGGCTGGGGGGGCTCAAGGTGTGGTCGACGTCCCTCGCGCACCGGCGAGGCAGTTCGAGATTCTTCTGACGGGGTCCTTCGTGGGGAAGGAGAACGACTAGGTGAAGGTGGACGACGAAGGTGGACGACGATGTCTCCTGCTGACCAAGGCAAATAGTGCCACGGTGCTCGAATCTGCTTTGGGCAGAGGAGCAATTGGCTAAAAGACGGCTTATTGGTCGTCCTGCTTGGCAGCGTCGTAAGTCGTGTCTTGGGAGTCTGGGGAGGCGGTCTACCCGTCTCTCACGTCGCCTTCTTCGACGTTGAGGGTAGCAGCGTCTTCGCGGTGGTTCTCGTTCTCGAGTTGTGCGAGGACGGTGTCCAGAGCTTTGTTCGCCGATGGGTTGTTAGCCTTGCTGGTGAATGAGAGGATTGCTTTGGTTTATCGTTGAGGAAAAACGGGGAAGCAAGAGTTTCCCACAGATGGCGCAACTGATCGTACCTAGATCAGACGGTTGTTCAGTGAACAGCAACGTCGTATGGACTTCAGCTCCGATGAGGTTGAAAGACGGGGGGGGGGGGGGGGGGGGGGGGGGGGAGGGGGTGTACCTGCAAGGTACTCCGACGCTCAAGTAAGGCAAAGGTCACAAGTAAAAGCAAGTACATAAAGAGGTTAGAGTGTATGAAATTGCGTAACCTGGCCCTCTCAAGTGAGAGGGTATTTAAAGAGAGCCCCCAGCGCGGGGCCAACGGTCACTAGCACTGGGCTGGATTGCGAGGCCCAATCCAAGTAACTGCCAGGGCTTACGTGGCGTAGTGAAGACCAGCACCTGGTCTTCACCCCGGGGTAACCATTCCTACATCTCCGAAATTAGGGCAGATCGATTCCATCGGGAGTGGGTGGTTACATGAGAACGTGTCCTCGCGGGGAGGAGTCTTGCGTGTCGGGGAGAGACGTGTCCTCGCGGGGAGGATTCTCATATGTAGAAGGAGATGGCTCCTCTAGGAGGAAGCACCTGAGTGTCGACGAGGAGCGAGCCCGGAGCGGCTTAGCGCCTCTGCCGATGCTTTATGCCATGTGTGCCCGAACACCGCCGAGGTGTGGTGTGTGCCCGACACTATTGAGGTGGGCATTTGTTCGAAATTGGTCATGCTAAGAGTCCTTTGTTGGGCCATCGCAGGACATGTGGGTTGGGCCTGCTCGATTAGGGAGCGGACCCCGGCCCAGTCCAGAACACAATGAAAGATAAGAAAACTCATTTATGTTAATTTTCTAGAAGTATTATATTCATATTACTATCATCAGTAATAGAAAAGTGTGATCTAATATTAGTAATATATATGTCAAGTTCTTCCACCGGTTCTTGAAACCAAACAGAATAATGTTAAAGCTGAAAATGTTTATTGTTCTATTTTGATTAGAGGTTAGTAAACATAAACAAATATAAAACAAGATAAGAAAAACACTGGGATCTTAGGGGTAAAAATTAGGGTATTACAATCACGTGTTATGAATAAGTCAGAAGGTGGAAAGGCAGGTTCAGATGAATAGTCTCAATATTGAAGCTAGTGTATGAGGGGTTGCGGTAGAGACTAATCAGTTAGGAAGTGAAAAAATGGCTTTTGTCAAGTTCCCTAATTACATCAACTTGGATAATTCTGGTGAACATTTATTGAAAGAAGGGGATAAGGTAAAATTGGGTCAGCATGATAGAGACAAATCATCTGACTTTTGTGGTTTGGCAATAGTTTTACCTGCTGACGTGTCTAAGGGTAAAAATATTGCACCGAATGATTTTGTTTAGGGTGGGCTGGTAGTAGATATGGGCTGCTCGAACCCAATTTCTGGGCCTCCAGGAGGAATTATTGGGTCATCTCGTTGTATCAAAATAAGAGAAAAGAAATTGTTACAAGTCGTCTACGATTGAGTTAAATTCCCTTACTCACCTTCCTATTTTTCCTCTTTACTCCACGCAGCCGTTAAGGCTCCTGGTGAACCTATTATCTCCTTTCTTTTAGGATTTCCAAATCCATCCAATCTGGTGGTAACAATTCTAGAGATTCGAATGGATCGTTGTTGTGTTGTGAGTCCATAACATATACGGATGTGGTTAGAGGGAGTTCTAGATGCAAGAAGGTCCTAGATGGTGTTCCTTCAAAAGTGTGGCATTCTATGAAGCGGTAAGGGGTAAAAGAAGACAAAGATGATGATGTTTTCGAAGGAATTTTACGGAAGTTGGAAATGGAAGATAAGATAGCAAGAGTTAATAAGAAGGGTGTGTGAATTAGTGGTCCATGAATATAGTTTCCTTTATGTTCGAGACTGCTGCAGTTCCTTGAAAAGGAGGATATATATTCTGGCGTTTAAGCCAAATTACTTGTCGGGCGTTAACTCCTTCAAGGAAATATATTCCGAATGAGGTCCTCCTGGAGACCACCCTTACGAGAAAAACATTTAGTGGACCTGTTGTACTCCAAATTATACCCTCATTTTTCTGCTAGTTGATGTTTTATTTATTTTTCTCTATATTTTAATTTAATATTTATTTTAATATTTTTATTTGTTTTTATTTTAATTTAATTTCAATATGGCTCTTTATTTTATTTTATTTATTTGTCCTATTTTTATTAATTTAAATTAACCTCAATTTAATTTAATTGTGCACTAGTTTAATTACTTTGAATTAATTGTCATTTTAATAGTTATTATTATTATTTAGCATGTTATTTTAAAAGAAAACAGAGACATTTTCATTTCTACCACCACTTATTGAGATCCACCGTTCAATTACTAACAAAAAGATTAAGAAAATTTCAAAGTCATTACAAGGCCCATTATTTGATTTGTCACAAAAAAACATATACAAAAAGTCTTGTTCACATTAAGAGTCAATGATACTACATATGAGGACAAGGTCATTTGAGCTACATTTCAAAGTGAGGACACTACATATACCACTTGATACCACTTGAAATTACAATGTTTTGAGCCAAGTGAAGTACCTCACCCAAGCCACACAACTTTACAGCAACCGTACACCACCTTGCTTCAAACGATTAACGGACAAAAAGAAATCAGCACATCACTGCTTCAGCCTGTCACAATACAACACCCCAAACAAACCTGCTCCAAAGCAGAACCTATACAATGCTACTGCCAATATATCCACTCTCCCAACATATGCTTTAGACCGTTCAAGTCATGTCGCTAGCACCCAATATTTTCAAATCGTAAACCATCAAACAAAACCAATACCAGCATAGGAGGAATAAAAAAGAGGAAATCGAATGAGGTTATAAAGGAAACGGATTCTTTTATTCGAAAAACAACGAGGGTGGCTCAAGAAAAACTGAAAAACTCTCCTCTTCCATCACTTTGTAAGGAGACCACGGGCATACTCTTGCCTTGTGCAACAACACAAGCAGCAATGAAAGGAAACAATAAAAATGAGTGTTGGTGAACCCACATTATGGCATCAATACCATCATACAATATCCACCATAACACAACAACGCAATCTCACCAATAATCACCAACGACCAGAACATCAACATATCTCCAAACCTTCACACAAGAGACCTTCAACACACCGTCTCATTCCATCTCCATGTAAAACAACATAACAACCAACACAACACAAAAATCAACACCATACCAAAAGCTTAGAGAGAACTACTCACCAAGAGAAAGACAGTGTAGCAGCCGGCACGTAAAGATCGACACCACGGATTTTTTTCAGCTGCAACGGTCACACATCACAAAAAGAGGTATTCATTTATCTTTCTTATCCTCTGAATCTTTTGTGTTTGTTCACTGTTAGTTCTCATGAGAATGTTGGCGTGATATCTGGTCTTGATTACCATAAGCAACATAGTGTTGTTGTTAATATGGTACTATACCTTTCCATTTGTTGTGTGTATCGAATGCATTGCTAGTTGTGGCTCTCTGTTTATTCCATTACCAGTGTCCACGTCAAAGGAAGTGTGTGTATCATTTTCCACGTCGGGTATGATGGTATGTGTTTTGTGTTAAATGTTGGTTATGCATGGTTATCACGTTGTGGTCATTATTGTTCATGCGGATCACACAAGCTGGTATATCGTTTCTATGTTGTTTGTGACGTGAGTGTTACTGGTATGTGTGAGTTTTACGTGTTTCATGCGATTTTACATGGTGGGCAGTCGTGTGTATAGTGGGCAGTGTAGTATAGTTGCTTCATGGCTTTATTATGTTGCAGCCGTTGTTTAAATGTCGGTTATTCGACGCTACGGAAATGTTCGATATTGGTAAGTAACTTCTCATAGAAGTGTTGCCTGATATTCTGAGCGTTGATCCCACTTTATTTGGATGAGGGATCTTGTGTTTATTGTTCGGGATATTCTAGTTTCGATCCGTTGTTGTTTAGCTCGCAATCTAAAGTACGAGTAGGTTTTGTTCGCAGGTCACATTCGCGGTAGCTAAGATTTGCAGCTTGAACTTTTTGTTGATTTTAGCAATAGCATGGTTTGTGTTTCAGTTCAGGCCCTCGACTTCGCGCCCGTTTCTACTTCTGTGTGAGTATTTGTCTTAGGTTAATGAGAGCCTAGTGTTGTTCTATTATGTGAGCACTACGGTTGGTGCTTTATTTCTTTGTCTTTGGTTGAGGAACGAGCTCGGAAATGATTGAAAAAGATGATGTTTTGCATTGGCTCTTGCCCGGTATCTCGCGTTATTTTCCAGATTTTTTTCTCACGCTGCATGGGAGAAGAAGATCGTGTCAGCATAGGATAGGCCGGGTGGGGGGTTTTTGTCACGTAGTGACTAAAACCATAGTGACCATTTGAGTTATGTGTTCACATGATTTACTTGTGCATTAACTGTGTGACTTTTATTTAGGATAAGTATTTCTATTTCTCCTGGGTGCTGGGCATGGGTTATTTCGCTACTCTCACCCCCTGGATTAACTTGTTTCAATCGTTCTCTTTTCTTTTGTATTTTCATTTATTTAAAGTTAGTTTATATTACACAAAAACTCTCAAAATTCATAAATACCTTTTAATGCTAAATTTAATTTTCCAAAAATCTTTTTATTCTCACTTTTATTTTATGTCTACATTAATTTCTAAATACACAAAAACATGTGTATTTCTCATTTAGTCTTGAAATTCTTTTGGAAATTCACTACGTTCTTAAGTTTTTTGTGAGACTCTTAGATGTGTCCTAGATTCTTGAGAGGCATGTTTTGAGAGAATTCATTAGCCTTGAATAAATTCACTCTACTAGGGTCTCGTTTGAAATGATATGGGTGTGTTCTCATGTACTTAATTGTTGTGAATTATTTCACTATCTATTGCCCTACATGGATGTTTGATCATGCTTGATCATTTGCCCAATATGTATGATTTCTTAGCTTTGAATTAACATCATCATTATCTTCTCTCATTATCCTATCCATATTTTCTTACATCATCATATTATTACTCTTTATCTTTTAGTAATCTTTATATCTGTTATCTTTCCCCCCATTCCGAAGGAAGGTGATTAATATTGACTCTTAAAGTTATAGCCCCCATCTTACCTTAGTAGCCTCTTAGGAGATGACTTTCACTTCTTGGCCTCCTGAGAGCCAATAAGTTATAACTAGCCTTAGGAGAGAGTTCTTACACTCTTGGTGATATTCATCCTAATGAATACTCACTTTCCCTATTGACTAAAACTTCAACATAGGACCATTATAACTTAGATTTAGAGAGTTCTTGAACTCTAGAATGAGCTTGTACTCATTCTCCCTGTGAACTTTGACCATTGTCAAAAGTTCATTACTGAGTAGAATTTCACAAAATCTGATTCTATACCCGAGGACACGTAGGCGCAAAGTGCGATGCTTTGTCGAGTATACTTAGATACTAACCCCTAGGGTTTCAACCTTTAGCAAACACAAGATAACATTAAAACGAGAGGTTCCCGTAGAGTACTGCGGACGTTTAGGGTGCTAATACCTTCCCTAGGCGTAACCAACCCCTGAACCTTAGATCTCCCCCCCCCCCTTTAGGTTTTTCTAATGATCTTGAACCTTTCCTTTGGATAAATCAAAGTCGGTTGTAAAAAAAATATGATGCAAGTTAATTAATAGCTTGTTATCCGATTTTCACCGCAACAGAAATGGCGACTCTGCTGGGGAAAATATAGTTTCTTAGAGGGTTAAGCCTATCTTGTATTTATGTTATTTATGTTTGTTTGTTTTACTTATATCTGCTTATATACTTGTCATATTTGCCTATATATTTGTATATCTGTTCTATGGGTTGACATGGTATCTATGAGTGAGATAAGTCCTAACCCGGACTTGAGAAAACACATTTGTTTAGGAACCATGGACATGGTCAAGGGAACTTCGAGGGAGAAATCCCAAAGGACGGAACTTGAAGTCCACACTCAGTTGAGGCCCTCTCATAAGTGGTATATGTTGAACGAGCAATCGTGAATGCCTTACTACTTTCGACCTGGGTGCCAGGGATACTGATGACCTTTAGTTACCTTTACCCCCACTTGGCCTTTTAGGATGTAGTGCGGTGACCATGAGGGAGTCTATTTCTGAAATGGTTGTCACGCGATACTACACTCAGACAAGATTCTCTTGAGAATATTATTGATTACCGAGTCATTTAGGAAGTCGACAGTATCTGAAAGATGGATTGTCGACTCTGGGAACTTTTTTAGAACCCTGTTCTACAGTTTGAAAACCCATAGTACATACCTTTTGGGATGGGTAGACCATGGATCCACGCTCGTGATCTTCAAACCTAGGCCTTCTCTTGTTTGTGTGTGCATATCTGTGAATATCTGTATATGTGTATATATATATCTATGTTTTTGTGTGCCCGTGTTTTGTACATTGCATACATCTCATCGCATCCATTGATGGTTTCAAGGAACTCAGACGTTCTTTTCTTTGCAAAGATCCTTAGAGATCACTGATTTTTAAAACAAAACTCTTCAGTTTTTCCACAAATTTTTTTTGCAACTTGCCTTTGAGTTCCTTGAAACCATTTGGCTTACATTAGCATCTCATTTGCATCATGTCATAGCATGTACATTTCCTCTCTGTCTTCGTCTCATGTCGCCGTTTTCCCTTCAGAGATTCGTCTTTGAATCAACACTCGAGCCAAACTCGACAAAGGATGTCTGAACAATAATGTGAGATGGACAGAGTTAACAACGAATTGAGTGAGCTCCGAGGAGGAGTGGGGCAGATTCTGGAAGCAATTCAAGTTATGAGTGCAACGATGGATACACAAGCGACGATGGTCTCCGAGATTATCACTACAACTGTAGAACCTCCTGTTACTATTGTGAACCCCACTTTAGGCATGCCTTTTAACTTTATGCGTGCTCCGGTCGTCACTTCTACTCAACAAGTTGTTCCCTTGGTTAATGAGGCTTTTCAAGCTATTCCTACCTTCACTCCAGCAATAGTGCAAGCTCAGGTGCGCCCAATTTTTCAGAACCCACATCCGGTTTATGATCATGTCAATATGTCCGAAGAAGGGGATAATCGACATGAAAGGTTGAAGGAAAGTGTAGAGACAATCCGGAGGAAATTGGAAGCAATGGAGAGGAGCAATGTATCTAATACTAATGTTAAAGACATGTGCTTAGTCTCAGGCCTGGTAATTCCACCCAAGTTCAAACTGCCCAATTTCGACCTCTACACTGGTGCGCCCTGTCCTTAGTCGCATTTGGTCATGTATTACCAACGAATGGCTGCATTTTGGATAATGACAAGTTGATGATCCACTGCTTCCAAGATAGTTTGAAAGGAGCTGCTGCAAAGTGGTATTTGACTTTGGACCAATCTAGGATCCGATGTTTTCAAGACGTATCTGATGCTTTTATAAAGCATTATAGATATAACATGGACCTGGCGCCAGATCGCAGACAATTATTGAGCATGTCTCAAAGCAATACTGAGTCTTTTAAAGAGTATGCACAGAGATGGAGAGAGTCGGCTTCGCAGGTAGAGCCACCTTTATCTGAAAAAGAGTTAACTGATTGGTTTGTCGACACGGTATGACCGGAATTCTACGAAAGGATGATCAGTAGCGTGTCTGCTAGTTTTTCCGATATTGTGGCTGTGGGGGTTAAAGTAGAGCTTGGTCTGCAGAGTGGAAAAATGATCAAGAGAGCTGGTAGTTCAAGCGACGATGCCAAGAAATCCTTCAAAAGGGAAGGAGAAACCAGTGCAGTGATGACAAACAAAAAGAATAAAAAGCAGTTCTAGAAACGACAGCAGCAACAACAGTGTAATTCTGTTCAGCAACCTTATGTGGCCACCATTACGCCAACATTCAACCATCAAGCTTCTGTTTATCAGCCGGTTCCTCAACCACCAGTGTATAAACGAGCGCCCAACGCTCCTGCTTATCACCAACGGACTCAAGTTCCTCGTCAGAACATTCCAGGCAAAAGAAAGGGTGGAAGGCCTCCGATTCCTCCTATTCCTATGACGTACACAGCATTGTATCCTGTTTTGGTACAACAAGGATTAATAACTACAAGGTCATCAGGCCCACCTCCTGATCCGCTTCCACCTTCTTACAATCCCAATGCTCATTGTGTATTCCATGAAGGCGCACCAGGCCACAATTTAGAAGGTTGTTTTGCTTTGAAGCATATTGTGAAGGACTTAGTGGAGAGAAACATTTTGTCTTTCGATGGCTCTCAGCTTAATATCAAGAACAATCCTTACCCGCTCATGAGATAAGTAAGGGATGTATCAAGACAAAGATGGATTAAGGGGTCTGTGATTGAGCTCTTCTTTGATTTTCTGTATTTGATTCCCTAAAGCTGGCAATCTTTTGGTTGTTTCAGCAATTTTATTGTATTTCCTTTGCACTTTGAATTTGTATTTGCTTATAAGCTTTGTTGTACTTTCAAATTGGCAAGGTTAATGAAATGTTTATGCACCTTTTAGATTAAATCCATTCGTTTCACTCATTTACTGTTATTTTCAAAAAAAATATAATTACCTTGTTTCACTCCCTTTATTCAACTGTTTGTTTAAACAAAGGTTGGGGAGGATGATGAAAACCCCGTGTTCATAATTGTTGTAGTATGTTGCCGATTAAACCTTGCCGATGATATAAGACATTGTTTCAATTCCTAAACACTAGAGAAATAAGGAAGAAAATCCCTCGTTAACCCTTCGAACCCAGGAGTATGAGTTTTCTTTCCTTACACAAAAAACCTTAAATCTGAACCTTGGGGCAGGGTAGTTCTCAGTTTAACTCGGTTATGCATTCAAACACGAGCGTTTCACATAAGGCGCCAGTCAGCTTTCAAATCAAGTGACTTCCTACTTTTGGAGATTTGAACGTATATCTTGAGTTAACTGAGCGTAGAATTGGAATTCATCCTTTGCTTCATAAACCATGAACCAGACCACATTACAACCCCTAAAAGACCTAATTGAGGTAAGGTTGTTTTGAAAGCATACTACAACAAGGTTGATTAACCTGACTCCTAATAATCTTTGTTATTTGCGTGTGTTGATCACTTCCTCTGTCATTCTGTAAATGACTAGATCCACCTTTGTTTTTTATTTAATCATTCCATCGTGTGTGTTTCATCAATAAAACTCGATTTCAATAAGCTTGCATGAATTTTGCATTGAAATTGCCAATTTTTGATGAACAACAGTTGTTTGTAAAAATAATTCAATATCAAAGAAATCCCAACAAATGCAGCCAGCTAGGGGATTCGACTTGATAAAGGTAGCTTAGTCAGGGGCAATCAAGCGGAAGGATTTGCCAATCTACCGAATCAGGGGCAGAACTCGTCAAAGTTCAAGATACTAGAGCCAGTCTTCTCCAAATCATCCTATGGCAAGCGTGGACTCCAGCGACCCATCAACAGGGGCAAGTTTTGTTCCCCAGTCGTCTCTACTATAGTTTGAGTATTACGAATACAGTTGAACAGAGGCAGTTATGTTAAAACACATGAAACTTTTCAAAAGTTTGAAGATATTGAAGCATCTGGTATGCCAATTCTTCTGTGAAATCCTTTTGACGACTCACCCTCACAAACCAGTTAATCAGAGGCAATTAAGTCGAGATTCGGCAAATCTCTAAAAAGCCAAGCTGACAGGGGCAAGTTTGTTCCCCAGTTGTCAACAACCAGTCTGAAACAAGTTCAAGGACCTTGTTGTGTGAATGCATTTAATCTGGGGCAGTTACGGTCGAGATCTCTCCAAGAGTTTGAAGATATTGAAACACCTTGTATGCCAATTCTTCTATAAAATCCTCTTGTTATCGTCTTCTGACAAACCATATAGCCTGGGGCAGATAAGATTTGAAGATGATCATTATGTCAGTAGGATGCATAACTACTTTGTTCTTGTGATATTTCTTGCTAGCTCCCCAATAAGTTGTTACTTCAGCTAAACTTGACAAATCTCCATGGATTCTCGTCCAACAAAGAAATCAATCTCATGATGGCAATCCTCATGATGTTATACCTCAGGTGGAATACACTTTTCACCAGTGAAGTTGTTGATTCTTCTTCATCACCAGTATTGGTCCAGCCCTTTGAGTTTGGCTAGGTATCTTTGTCGAGACGTTTTTTTTTTCATCTCCGGTTTCGCTTGTCTGTTTTATCGGCATAAGCATAAGCATGGCATACGTACTCATATGCATAGCATCTTAGTTTTTTGCCTCCCTTTTTGGTGTTTTCCTGTTTTGTTCACTTTGGTGTTTATCTCCCCAAGTGACTGGGTTTGTCTATTCTCTCCAATAGAAAGTCAGCCCTAGGCATAAAGTGCCCATTCTTTTCTGAATTCCCCACAGAGTTTGATTCTCGTGGATGATGGTCGGTTCAGTTATATTTTCCTTTTGGATAAGATAAATCCCCATTTGAGTTCTTTCCTCAATTGGAGTCTTGTTTGACCGCTTCTTTCTAGCTTGTCCCTAGATTGAACTTTGGTCCTTGGCAGGTCGTTTTCAAACCTATCTTTGAACGTGTGTTTATTTTGCACCGTTTCTCGCAGAAGTATCTTTTACAGATCCTCATTGAAGACTTAATTATTTCTCCAATAGTATCGTGATATCAACATATCTTTGAAACAACAATCTCTTGAAGAAGCTTGGCACTCTCTTATAAGCAACTTATCTATCTCTGGTACTATTCAACCTCTTCGCAACCGTAATTGGGTATTCCCCAGGAAGCCTTATCTTCAGTTACGTAACCCCGGTACTAACCTATCAGATTCTATACCTTTATTAGGGGCCCATTTCTTGGTTCAATCTCCAATAAGGGTCTTCTTTTTCCAAAGTGCCAACCGGTCATACTTGAACCTATTGTTCCATCACTTTGGATGTCTTTTCCCAGTGAAGACCGTTTTTCGGTTCAACCTTCATTATGGATTCTTTCTAGAATGTCATCTAGTCGCGTTTAGCCTTTATGATCAATCATTCTAGATACTTTGTTGGAGCCCATTTCTTGGTTCTATCTCCAACAAGGTTACTTCTAAAGCGCCAACCGGTCATACTTGAACCTGTTGTTCCGTCACTTTAGAGGTGTTTCTAGGATGTCATTTAGTCACGTTAGACTTGATGATCAATCATTCTAGATACTTTATTGGGGCCCATTTCTTGGTTCAATCTCCAATAAGGTTCTTCTTTTTCCAAAGTGCCAACTGGTCATGCTTGAACCTGTTGTTCCATCACTTTGGATGTCTTTTCCCAATGAAGACCATTTTTCGGTTCAACCTTCATTGCGGATTCTTTCTAGAATGTCATCTAGTCGCGTTTAGCCTTTATGATCAATCATTCTAGATACTTTGTTGGAGCCCATTTCTTGGTTCTATCTCCAACAAGGTTACTTCTAAAGCACCAACCGATCATACTTGAACCTGTTGTTCCATCACTTTAGAGGTGTTTCTAGGATGTCATTTAGTCACGTTAGACTTGATGATCAATCATTCTAGATACTTTATTGGGGCTCATTTCTTGGTTCAATCTCCAATAAGGTTCTTCTTTTTCCAAAGTGCCAACTGGTCATGTTTGGATGTCTTTTCCCAGCGAAGACCATTTTTCGGTTCAACCTTCATTGCGGATCCTTTCTAGAATGTCATCTAGTCACGTTTAGCCTTGATGATAAATCATTCTAGATACCTCTATTGGAGCCCGTTTCTTGGATCTATCTCCAATGAGGTTACCTTTCTGACTCCTACTGGTTTTCCTCATGAAGCAGATTATTTGTTATCTCAACCAACTCTTATTTGAGTACCAGAGTCTATTCTTGACTCATTAACCTTGTTCCCATTTAACTCCAGTTGTTCATCTTCGGTTATCATGATCTGTTTGCTTACATCAGGTTATCTTGAACCTGTATTACTCATTTCAGGTGTTTTTATCTGGCGCGCAGAGTTCGTCTCTGTCTTTCCTGGCTTTTCTTGAAGATCCCGTTTGAACTCTTCGGCATAAGAAGTCCCCAGAAGTTTATCTTCTTTGGGTGTCTATCCTTTTATTTCAAACTGATCTACAGTGGAGATCGTGTCTTCTCCCTGGTTTCACGCCAGTATGTTTGTGTCTTTTCCCCAGTGTCTTCCGGCCATGCTTGAACCTGTCGTCCATCCTCCCTGGATCTTCCCTTAGTGGAGATTACCTTTTTGTCGTATCCCTAGTGTTTCTTTGGAGTCTCCCTGGTGAGTCTCTTTTGTTGGTTGGCTTGTATCCCCAGTGAGTGTTTCTCATGGATACTAACCTTTCTCCTTCCACAGTGAAGCTCTTTTCGTGTTTTTTTGCTTCGTGTCTGTCCTTTGGTGCTTGTTGTGTCTGCATCTTTGCATTTTCTTTGGCATTTTGGCATCATGTTTGTTCCATTGCATGTCTGTGCATCTGAGAGTAAAATTTTCGGTTATCTGTATTTAAATATCTTTCACCTTTGATTCCATGAAGATCTTCATCTCTCATGTCATCCGGTGAAGATATTTAAATAGGGGCAACTGTTGTACCCCAAATTTTAACCTCATTTTTCAGCTAGTTGATGTTTTATTTATTTTTCTCTATATTTTAATTTAATATTTATTTTAATATTTTTATTTGTTTTTATTTTAATTTAATTTCAATATGGCTCTTTATTTTATTTTATTTATTTGTCCTATTTTTATTAATTTAAATTAACCTCAATTTAATTTAATTGTGCACTAGTTTAATTACTTTGAATTAATTGTCATTTTAATAGTTATTATTATTATTTAGCATGTTATTTTAAAAGAAAAAAGAAACATTTTCATTTCTACCACCACTTATTGAGATCCACCGTTCAATTACTAACAAAAAGATTAAGAAAATTTCAAAGTCATTACAAGGCCCATTGTTTGATTTGTCACAAAAAAACATATACAAAAAGTCTTGTTCACATTAAGAGTCAATGATACTACATATGAGGACAAGGTCATTTGAGTTACATTTCAAAGTGAGGACACTACATATACCACTTGAAATTACAATGTTTTGAGCCAAGTGAAGTACCCCACCCAAGCCACACAAATTTACAGAAACCGTACACCACCTTGCTTCAAACGATTAACGGACAAAAAGAAATCAGCACATTACTGCTTCAGCCTGTCACAATACAACACCCCAAACAAACCTGCTCCAAATCAGAACCTATACAATGCTACTGCCAATATATCCACTCTCCCAACATATGCTTTAGACCGTTCAAGTCATGTCGCTATCACCCAACATTTTCAAACCGTAAACCATCAAACAAAACCAATACCAACATAGGGGGAATAAAAAAGAGGAAACCATATGAGGTTATAAAGGAAACAGATTCTTTTATTCGAAAAACAACGAGGGTGGCTCAAGAAAAACTGAAAACTCTCCTCTTCCATCACTTTGTAAGGAGACCACGGGCATACTCTTGCCTTGTGCAACAACACAAGAAGCAATGAAAGGAAACAATAAAAATGAGTGTTGGTGAACCCACATTATGGCATCAATACCATCATACAATATCCACCACAGCACAACAACGCAATCTCACCAATAATCACCAACGACCAGAACATCAACATATCTCCAAACCTTCACACAAGAGACCTTCAACACACCATCTCATTCCATCTCCATGTAAAACAACATCACAACCAACACAACACAAAAATCAACACCATACCAGAACCTTAGAGAGAACTACTCACCAAGAGAAAGAAAGTGAAGCAGCCGGCACGTAAAGATCGACACCACGACTTTTTTTCAGCTGCAACGGTCACACATCACAAACAGAGGTATTCATTTATCTTTCTTATCCTCTGAATCTTTTGTGTTTGTTCACTGTTAATTCTCATGAGAATGTTGGCGTGATATCTGGTCTTGATTACCATAAGCAACATAGTGTTGTTGTTAATATGGTACTATACCTTTCCATTTGTTGTGTGTATCGAATGCATTGCTAGTTGTGGCTCTCTGTTTATTCCATTACCAGTGTCCACGTCAAAGGAAGTGTGTGTATCATTTTCCACGTCGGGTATGATGGTATGTGTTTTGTGTTAAATGTTGGTTATGCATGGTTATCATTATTGTTCATGCGGATCACACAAGCTGGTATACCATTTCTATGTTGTTTGTGACGTGAGTGTTACTTGTATGTGTGAGTTTTACGTGTTTCATGCGATTTTACATGGTGGGTAGTCGTGTGTATAGTGGGCAGTGTAGTATAGTTGCTTCATGGCTTTATTATGTTGCAGTCGTTGTTTAAATGTC
Source organism: Lathyrus tuberosus (assembly GCA_022829125.1). NCBI lineage: Eukaryota > Viridiplantae > Streptophyta > Magnoliopsida > Fabales > Fabaceae > Lathyrus > Lathyrus tuberosus. The sequence goes on along the minus strand of JALAZF010000100.1, from coordinate 10,561,200 downwards.
GGTTATTCGACGCTACGGAACCGTTCGATATTGGTAAGTAACTTCTCATAGAAGTGTTGCCTGATGTTCTGAGCGTTGATCCCACTTTACTTGGATGAGGGATCTTGCGTTTAATGTTCGGGATATTCTGGTTTCGATCCGTTGTTGTTTAGCTCGCAATCTAGAATACAAGTCGGTTTTGTTCACAGGTCACATTCGCGGTAGCTAAGATTTGCAGCTTAAACTTTTGGTTGATTTTAGCAATAGCATGGTTTGTGTTTCAGTTCAGGCCCTCGACTTCGCGCCCGTTTCTACTTCTGTGTGAGTATTTATCTTAGGTTAATGAGAGCCTAGTGTTGTTCTATTATGTGAGCACTATGGTTGGTGCTTTATTTCTTTGTCTTTGGTTGAGGAACGAGCTCGGAAATGATTGAACAAGATGATGTTTTGCATTTGCTCTTGCCCGGTATCTCGCGTTATTTTCCAGATTTTTTTCTCACGCTGCATGGGAGAAGAATATCGTGTCAGCATAGGATAGGCCGGGTGGGGGGTTTTTGTCGCGTAGTGACTAAAATCCATAGTGACTGTTTGAGTTAGGTGTTCACATGATTTACTTGTGCATTAACCGTGTGACTTTTATTTGGGATAATTATTTCTATTTCTTTTGGGAGTTGGGCCTGGGATATTTCGCTACTCTCACCCCCTGGATTAACTTGTTTCAATCGTTTTCTTTTCTTTTGTATTTTTATTTATTTAAAGTTAGTTTATATTACACAAAAACTCTCAAAATTCATAAATACCTTTTAATGCTAAATTTAATTTTCCAAAAATCTTTTTATTCTCACTTTTATTTTATGTCTACATTAATTTCTAAATCCACAAAAACATGTGTATTTCTCATTTAGTCTTGAAATTCTTTTGGAAATTCACTAAGTTCTTAAGTTTTTTGTGAGACTCTTAGATGTGTCCTAGATTCTTGAGAGGCATGTTTTGAGAGAGTTCATTAGCCTTGAATAAATTCATTCTACTAGGGTCTCGTTTGAAATGATATGGGTGTGTTCTCATGTACTTAATTGTTGTGAATTATTTCACTATCTATTGCCCTACATGGATGTTTGATCATGCTTGATCATTTGCCCAATATGTATGATTTCTTAGCTTTGCATTAACATCATCATTATCTTCTCTCATTATCCTATCCATATTTTCTTACATCATCATATTATTAACTCTTTATCTTTTAGTAATCTTTATAACTGTTATCTTTCCCCCCATTCCGAAAGAAGGTGATTAATATTGACTCTTAAAAAGTCATAGCCCCCATCTTACCTTAGTAGCCTCTTAGGAGATGACTTTCACTTCTTGGCCTCCTGAGAGCCAATAAGCTATAACTAGCCTTAGGAGAGAGTTCTTACACTCTTGGTGATATTCATCCTAATGAATACTCACTTTCCCTATTGACTAAAACTTCAACATATGACCATTATAACTTAGATTTAGAGAGTTCTTGAACTCTAGAATGAGCTTGTACTCATTCTCCCCTGTGAAATTTGACCATAGTCAAAAGTTCATTACTTAGTAGAACTACGCATACTCTGATTCTATACCCGAGGATACGTAGGCGCAAAGTGCGATGCTTTGTCGAGTATACTTAGATACTAACCCCTAGGGTTTCAACCTTTAGCATAGAACCTTTAGCAAACACAAGATAACATTAAAACAAGAGGTTCCCGTAGAGTACTGCGGACGTTTAGGGTGCTAATACCCTCCCTAGGCGTAACTAACCCCCGAACCTTAGATCTCCCCCCCCCTTTAGGTTTTTCTAACGATCTTGAACCTTTCCTTTGGATAAATCAAAGTCGGTTGTAAAAGAAATATGATGCAAGTTAATTAATAGCTTGTTATCCGATTTTCACCGCAACAGGACCCACACTACGCGACCATCGATATCGGGGTTCTAGACAAGGTTCTCAGAGTCATGGATTTCCTTGAATGTTTGCCACTAATGTCAAATTACTTGTCAAGCATCAACTCCTTGAAGTAAATCTATTTTGAGTGAGGTCCTCGTGCCGACCCTTACGAGAAAAACATCTAGGGGATCCGCATTACGCGAGCTCGTTCCTAGTTGGCCAAAAGTTCAATTTTCTACAAAGGTCTTTAGAGTCACGAATCCTAATGAAAACATGGAAGCTTGTGGTAAATTACTTGTCGGATTACAACATTCTCAGGAGCCCACACTACTCAACCTCGTCCTATCTTATGTTTTTCTTTTAGACCCGGGTAAGTAGATTTTCCTATAATGTTTCAAGCAATCAGAGTATACACATCAAGACTTCATGAGATCCAAGTAATAGATATAGGATAATAATAAGACAAGACATAAGATAAAGTAAAAAGATAAAAGAAAGTGAATAAGTAAAGCAAAGAATCACCGAAAATAAAACAAAATTATGATTTACTCTTCCTAGATTGGAGCATAAGTACCCAGCTGATCCGTCATTTGTCGTATATGGAAAATACGATCCTTCGTGAAGCATTATTGCACGCTCTTGGAAAATAGTTCAAACCGAGTTGCCACTAAATTTTATTGGTTCTAATGAAGGAAAGGGAAATATTTGTAAAACCCTTAAAAAAGGAAAATGGTCGTCGCAAGAAAATTAGGGTTCGAGAGGCGATTACGCAAGGGAAAGGTATTAACACCCCTCACATCTGTTGTACTCATTGGGAACCTATTAGTTAAACTTGAAATTGAATATTAGCTTATGTCAATTGCTTTCTTCGAGTGATAAAATCCTACAAAGAGAAAAGGGATCGCAAAATGTTTTTATTAAGGTGCTTGATGAGATTGTTTGTCTCGCTCCTACATATCCTCAAGTATAATGAGGAACTCAAACCTTTGTAGTTCTAGTAAAAAACTATTTTTTTGTTGGTTGATTTTAGCAAAAGGTATTGTTGTCACCTTTGAATGGAAAACATTTCTTACCCAAAACAGTTTAGAGGAGTGGACGTTGCATCACATTGAATGAATTTCTACATATCAACATTCACGAGAAAACGTCACTTATCTCAACTGCAACATATGCAGATGAGGCGTTGTTTTGCATTGTCTAAATACAGTAACACCTTTCGTTTATGAAAATGGTTTGACATCGCACTAGGGAAGAAAATATTTGGTTTGTTTGAGTATGTTTTAGACTTTAAAAGAATAATATTCACGACTTGAAAGCAACTACTGCTTGGATCTAATATTTGGGACTATGACAGAACCTTTCACCTAGGTAGTCTTTTTCTTTCAATTGTTTTGAAAAGGTTTGGAAATTGACTATTATTTTCAGCAAAAGATAAACACTTGACCTTGCAAGCTATTACAACTTGGGCTTAGTGTTTGGGACTATGACTCGACCTTTCATCCAAACTCTACAGCCACGATTTTTTTAAGGAACTATGATAAAAAGTTTCTTAATAAAATTTAAAAAAAATACACGCAAAAAATTGTGATGTGACTTGGGCGGAAAAATGGTCGTTGTAATATTGTGTCACTGAGGGTATATTTTCAAGTAGTGAACCTCAGGCGTGAAGTTGATTTATTACAGAGGCGAGATAATTAAGGGATTAATGAAAACTTTTCAATATACCCCTCAATTTTATAATAACTGAGGGGATAGTTTAAGTGGTCACTGCTTCAATCCCCAACAATAGCTTTTTACATTAACAAAACTAGCGACACATACCTCTCGATTTAAGAACAAAACTAATGGGAAAAATACATTCTTTTTTTTAAATACTCATTACATTGTCTGCACAGAATATTAATGAATTATTTTGTTTACAAACTACGTTGTTTAGACAAATATTACATTGCTTACAAGGAATATTAAAGTAAAAATATTTTACAAATTTTGAATCTGATTCATCGTCAACACTTTCGGTGAAGAACAACAATTGGATCACGGGGAAGAACAAATGTTGGATCCTCGTTTCATTGAATCTTAGGGAAGATCAAATGTTAGATATTTTATGCATTTTTTATATAAAACAAAAAAAAAGGTTAGATAAATAAAATAAATATTGAGTTACATTTTTATTTAAGAACACAAATATTGAACCCAAATAATTTTCTGCTCTTGCAATCCATCATAGAGAACTTTTCAAAGCTTCTGTAAGTTTCAAATTTTTCATGTCAAATATTTCATTATCAATTTTTGATATTAAGAATTCTTATATAATGTCTTGAAGCTTTTACGCTGATCACTAATGGTTGTTTCTTAATCGTTGGTATTTATTTAATGGACGGTAAAGATTTGTTTAAAGACGGTGAAGAAACTCAATAATCACACTTATATTTTCCCTCGGTTATAACTCAAAATAGAGGTAAAATATATTTCTTTTTAAATAGAAAATACTATAAAATATATTTCATCCCAAGCGCCACAAACCTCTCGATTTCTGTTAAAAACCGATGGGATTAAGCTTTTCTTTTTAAAATTACATTGTTTACGCAGAATATTAAAATACATTATTTAAACAAATCCTGATTTTGATAAATCTGATTCATCATTGTTGTTGTTATTCTTGGAAAACAAAAAAAAATATTTGTTGTTATCCTGATTTTGTTATATACCCTTTGTGCGCATTCTTTTCAAGTTCAATGGATTGCATGCATCCAATTTCTGATAAGTTACTTGTTCCAACCATAGGAATATTTTTCTTGCAATTGCAATCCTTTCCATAGATCTGTTCCAATATTTCATTATCTTGGAAATATTTTCATGGAAAGTGCTTTCACAAATGATTTCTTTACGTTAGCAAATTGTTACTTTATGAATATAGGACATAAATTTGTTGTTGTACCTGAGTAACTAAACCCCTCAGATCGGTTTTAAACCCAAGGGGAAATATTTTTTTTTTTGTAAATTAAAAAAAAATAAAACAAGGACTATTCCCTCTATTTTATAAAAAAAATTGATTTAATATATTACTTGCAAAAATGGTAAATAATAAAAAATTTAAAGTAACATGTCTTGTTTCCTTTTTAAATTTTTACCATTCAGCATTTTTTTATGCTACAATTGCATCTAATTGAAACATGTTTAGGGATAAATTTCTCAATGTTGTCAATAGAGAAAAGCAAAAAATTATGGAGTGTTTTCTTTGATTGACAACATAGGAAGGTGATTCTAAGAATACAACAACAATGTCAACGCATTTATTTAAGATAGATTGTAAGGGCATAAAAAAAATTTTGTTCAAGATAGAATAACAATATACATCACATAAAATTGAAGATTTTTTCTGTCTTTTAATCCATCCTAAAGAAAGATGCGTACAAGTTTGGAGTGACTACATATAAGTTAGGTTTTAGGTAAAATGTGATTAATGTGTGCCTTAATAGTAAAATATGATTATCTAATCCCTTTAATATTACAGAAATCGAAGAAATATATCATTAATTTACAAATAAAAAATAAAATAAAATAAAAAGTCCACATTTGATGAATTATTTATTTAGTCGCATAAGTCCACATCTAATGAATTGAAAACACATAAACGATGTCAACTATCATTTTGTAACAAATCCGAAGTCATAATTCCATTAAAATACGTATGATGACAAAAAATTCATGTAAATAATAATTATATCTGCAACCAAAACATACAATGTTCATGTAATAGAAATAATATAGTCTTATGTGCATAAAAGAGCATAAAGATTTTACATGGTAGAGGAGGCAGTACTACGAAAAACCCATTTAACAACGGTTGAGAATGACATATAATGACGCGGGCGAGGGCGTTGTTATGTAGATTGTTGTTGTATATATGATAATTACAACGACAGCCTTGTATGCATTGTAATAAACAGTAAAGCGCGCTAACTATCACAACGGTTTTACATTACACCGTTGTAATAAATATCATTGTCCTCGGTTCGATTCCCAGCAGCACAGTTTTGATATTTATTTTTTGCTGGACAGCGCGCAAGATATTATAACGGTTAGGAAATATAACCGTCGTTAAAGTTTCTGTAAAATTAACAAATATCATCCTGATTTTATAATTAATCCCATTTTTTTACTAGTATTATTGTTCTCCATATCTCAGCACATCAGAAAAATACAATTCACATTTTGTGATACAGTTTTCATAATAAGATTAATCGTATCATATTCATAATATCACATATACCAGATTACAGTTTATCAGAACAAACATCCTACATAAATAAAATATCACATATACCATATTACAGTTTACACACATTACATAACTTCACATAATTGTAACTTGGTGTATTAGTATCTTGTCTCTTGGTGTCTTGTCTCCTGGCCTGGTGTCTGGACTCAAAATACCTATGATTTCAAATAATTATACTTGTTAGTAAAAAAACTTCTAAACTATAACATACAATTAATATATTATGAATAAATAATAAATTACGTACTTGTTAATTTTCCCATATGCCTTCTTCATGATCGAGTCGTATAGCATGCACGACATCTCCATCAACTTGATCATATGAGGTAGGAACTTGTGTTGTGTAAGAAGGTGTGGACGGAATATCAAGACTTTCATCACTAAGAGGAATGTATTTTCCTTGGAGAACGATTGACCATTTCCCCGATTTGTCCGATGGATCGGAAACATAGAAAGCTTGTTTTGCTTGAGAAGCCATGATGAATGGTTATGTATTAAAAGATGCCTTACCAAGGTCGACCCGGGTGAATCCTAAGTCATCAATGTCCACACCATTACTATTATTAGGAACCCACTTGCATTTAAATAAAGCCACTTTGAAAATAACATAATCAATCTCTCAAATCTCATCAATGACACCATAAAACGCGGTAGTTGCCAATACCGGATTCTTATCTTTCGAACTAGAGAAATACATCGATTCAGCTTCAACCATAACCCTACTATTTTGCATTGTACTATGATCATCTTTTGATTTTGTATAAAAGGTATAATGACCAATGTCGTATGCGCTCCAGGTAATGACACAAAATTTTGGCCCGTACGACAACCATCTAAGTATCTTGGATGCACTAGGATCATTAGATACACTTTTATTAAACCAATCCATGAATCTATTGTTATGCTCTATCAACAACAACTTGTCATTTATTCGGGGATATTTTTTCTTCATAAGTCTTTTGTGAGTATCTATGAAAGGTTGAACCTTATATATATTATTCAATATATAGAAATGTGATTGAATAACTACATCCCGAGCCATTGACCTAAGATTTAGACCTTGAATACCTCTTCTGTGTGTGTCAGCATGACGAGACTTTGGAATTCCTATAGAATCTGCATCCGACAAATAGTTTGTACAAAACTCAACAGCTTCTTCTGTGATGTACCTTTCAACAATCGAAGCTTCTGGTCGGTGATGATTCTTCGTATATCCTTTAAAGATCTTCATATATCGCTCTATTGGATACAGCCAGCTTAAATAAACTGGACCACAAATTCTGATTTCTCTTACGAGATGAACAAGTAAATGAACCATAATGTCAAAAAATGATGGCGGAAAATACATCTCCAATTGACACAAGATTATGGCAGCCTCATCTTGTAATTCATCCAATTTTTTGAAATCAAGAACTTTATTACATATGGCATTGAAGAATAAACACAGTCTCATTATAGTTACTCTCACATTTTTTGGAAGGATCCCACGGATAGCCACTGGTAGAAGTTGTTGCATCAATACATGACAATCATGAGATTTTAAACCAATTAACTTGAGATCTTTCATTGATACAAGTTTCTTGATGTTTGACGAGTAACCTTGCGGAACTTTAATACCTTGCAAACATTCGCAGAACATCTTCTTTTCCTTTTTAGATAGAGTGTGACATGCTGGAGGCAGATAAGTTCTTTTTCCTTTCTCTATTGGAGCCAACTGTTTTCGTATACCCATCTTCTCCATATCAAGACAGGAAGTCTTACTATCTTTAGTCTTTCCCGAAATGTTTAGAAGTGTGCCAATCAAACTATCACACACATTTTTCTCCACGTGCATCACATCAAGACAATGTCTAACATCAAGACTTGACCAATATGGAAGATCAAAGAAGATGGGCCTATTTTTCCATATATTTTTTGCAACTGCCCCTTTTTTCTTTTCCTCTCTTCCCACCTTTTTCTTTTTCTCTCTTCCCACTTTTTTCTTTTTCTCTCTTCCCAAGGACAATATTAATGTATTCCTGTCGTTGATAAACTTCATCCCCGGTTAAAGGTTTAGGAGCCTCACCAAACTCTTGCTCTCCATTAAAAGCCTTTCGCAATCTACGATAAGGATGACCCGGTTTTAGAAATTTTCGATGCCCAAGGTAAACGGTCTTTTTTCCAAACTCAAGTTGGTGATAACAAGTATCATCTTCACATATAGGACACACTTTATGTCCTTTGACACTGTATCCCGCCAAGTTACCGTAAGCCAGAAAGTCGTTAATTGTCAAAATAACATTGCACGCATATTAAACTTTTCCCCAGAATATGCATCATCAACTTCAACGCCTTCATCCCACAAGAGTCGTAAATCATCAATTAATGGACTAAGATAAACATCTATGTCGTTACCAGGTTGTCGTGGTCCAGAAATCATCATACTTAACAGTATATACTTGCGCTTCATGCACAACCAAGGAGATAGGTTGTAAATAGTGAGAGGAACAGGCCATGAAGTATGATTAGTGCTCATATTACCAAAGGGGTTCATTCCATCGGTGGCAAGCCCAAGCCTAAGATTTCTTGGCTTGACTCTAAAATCTGGAAACAACGAAGCAATTTTCTTCCATTTCAAAGAATCAGCTACATGGCGAATATTTCCATCACGAATCCTTTCATCTGCATGCCATCTAAGATTCTTTGCATCATTCAAATTAGCAAAAAGTCTCTTTAATCGTGAAAGAATTGGCAAGTACCATAACACTTTAGCAGGAGAATGCTTCCTACTAACATTGTCATAGTGATCATTGTCATCACCATTGCTAGCCTTCAGCTTGTAACGCGACACACCACATTTCGGACATTGAAACAAGTCTTCATACTCTTTCCGGTATAATATTCAATCATTAGAGCAAGCATGTATCTTGATATACTCCAGACCCAGTGGACACATTATCTTCTTGGCCTCATAGGAACGATCCGACAATTTGTTATCTTCTGGTAACATTTGCTGTAGCAATTAAAGTAATTCCGTGAAATTTTTATCCGACCATCCATTTTTTGCCTTCAGATTAAACAAATTTAACACCGCCGACAATCGTGTGAACTCTGTGCTTCCCTTATATAAAGTGGTGTCATTATCACGACATAAATTATCATAAATATGAGCATTCATAAAAGAAGATTCCCCAATATCACGGAACATATCCTCTAGGTGATCTTCCATATATTCATCCTCCTCCACTCTTTGACTTTGTGACGCCCGACTTTCCTTATTATCCACCTCACCATGCCATGTCTATATTATATAATTTTGACATATACCATCACAACAAAGGTGATTGTGTATTTTTTTCTTTGTACACTTTTTGATATTAGCGCAAACAACATAAGGACAATAAAAGATACCATCATTGCCGGGAAGATGTTTATCAGCGTAATCAAGGAATTCACAAACTCCGTTCTCATAAACCGGATCTAATCTATTGGCTTTCATCCAACTACGATCCATTACAACTTCTGAAATTTATACATGTATAATAATTTGAATGACACACCAAAATCTAATCCAAAATCTCAAGCATATGCATATACAATATGAACAAAGAAAAAATCAATGAAGATGTACTCTCATACTAAACGTAAAGCATATGAAACATCTCATTCTGACTTGAGCATATACAATATGAACAAAGAAAAAAGGAATGAAGATGTTGAAGAGAACCTTACTTCGAAGATGAAGAAGCAAATGAATGATGAAGACGATCAATATTTGAGCATAAACCAAGAAAAAAGGAATGAAGATGTTCAAGAGAACCTTACTTCGAAGCTGAAGAAGCAAATGAATGATGAAGACGGTCAATATTAGAGCATAAACCAAGAAAAAAGGAATGAAGATGTTGAAGAGTACCTTATTTGAGCAATATTTGTGCTCCAAATGAATGGATATGAAGAGGGTAAAGGTTATGGCGTCTCTGGCTCACTTGTTCGATTAGGGCGTCTTATGAAAGAAATACATAATAAGTTTTGTTTTAATTTATCAGTAAACCTATCGGTTGGAAAAACAAACCTTTGTGGAATCTTAAGTGACACACGCTAAATGTATCCTAAAAAAAGGAAAAAATATGTTGCAGGGAATCGAAGTTTGTTACATTTCATTTATTACTACGATTGTTTATCTTAACCGTTGTAAAATAATTTACAATTTACTTTTAAAATAATGGACTTAATTGTCACACGCTAAATGTACTCTAAAAAATGGAAAAAATGTAGTTGCAGGGAATCGAAGCTAGATACATTTTATTTATTACTACGGTGGTTTCACTCAAGTGTCATTAAATGACTCAACTTTTACATGGGCCAGAAATTTTTAACCTATTAAAACGGCATAAAATAATGTGTTGTAATTCTGGCGTTGTTGTTTTTGCGTTTTGTAGTAGTGAGGAAACATAAATATGGCTTGTTGTGGTGGTGCATTTCATATAAATGGTTGAAGGTAGAAAACATATTACCCCTATCTCATTATATATTTTCCATATCTTTACCAAGTGTGCACAGACATAAACCTTTTACTTAATTCAGCTCAACATCGATTACAACAATACTGTGGATAGATTATTTCATGGATGCACATGAACTGCAACACATAATGATATTGTACATTAAAAAAAGCCTTTGACAATTTCTACGTAACATTTTTGTATTGTACACACATGAAAACTCTTCACTCATCCATCATATCTGACGTTAAAGGAAATTTTGTGTCATATTACCACAGAGAAGGCACTACAACCTTTATATAACACCTTAATCAAACACTACAACTAAGGGTGTATGCGGGTTGGGTTAGATCGGGTTTTCCTCAACCAATTACCCAATATGTTTAGCTTTCAATGGGTTGAGTTCATCATCAAACCCCTAATTTTTTTTTCAATTAAAAAAATCTATAACACAAAATGAGAAAGCATGTTGCTCAATTGTTGATGAGCTAGGTAGTGGGTTTTGTTTAGTTAGTAGTTTCTGCTGGACCCTTTGGGATGCTTGTACATAACAGTTTTGGATATATAATATATATGATTCTATTTCCATATATATATATATATATATATAACACAATTCAATATAATTTTTGCACGTTTTTAAAAATTAAATGATGAAAACCATCAAATAATATTTAATAAAAATTTATTTATATATTAACACTTAATAATATAGAAAATTTCAGAAAATACCATTTCCTCAAAATTCATAAATTATAAATGATTCAAAAGCAAATAATCATCATTTAGTCTTAAAATCACATATTTATATTGGTCTAATAGCACCAAAATGTACAATTCAAAAGGCAACTACAGTAAAATAAAAGGTCAACAATAGCAACAACATTAAATCCAGCAACAACTATTAAAGGTTCCAACAATATCAATGGTAAAAGGATCCAACAACAACAATAATCAAAGGAACCAGCAACAGCAGCTGTAAAAGGTTCCAACAACAATATTGAAAGGTTTAGCAACAATAGAAAATCCAACAACAACAGTTGTAAAGGGTTCCATCAAATCCAGTGAAAGGTTTAGCAACAACAACAATTAAAAGGTCCATCAACAGCAGTAATAAAAGGATCCAGCAACAGCAGGTGTAACAGGTTCTAGCTACAGAAGTAATAAGAGGATTCAATAACAGCATTTGTAAAAGATTCCAGCAAGAACAGTAGAAAGTTTAGGGACAACAACATCCAAAAGTCTATTCGAAAATAATAGAACACAAAAAAACTTGCAAATACCTTAAAATCTAGTAGTAGCGGTTGTATTGAGCTCAGCCGCAGTAATGCCAACATCAATAGAAACTAATCCAGCTAACTATGTATATGTAAACATAGATAACTAATAAGAATCGTTTAATTTAACACTAAAATCAAATAGATTTTACATTTGAAACAAATAATTCATACATGACTCAATTTTTTCCAATTCAACAAACTTTTTTACTATATCAATGACCTTAGGAGATTTGATCCAATTTTAAGTACAAATCAAAGCTTCAACGGTAGAGGGATTTAAGGAATTACAAAATGAATCAAGGACGCGATCTCCTCTACTAAAAGCGAATTCAGAAGATACCATGGATACAGGGATAACCAATATATCTCTAACTATGCGGGAAAGTACATGATATTTATTTGTTTTTCCTTTCTACCAAGTGAGAATGTTAAAGGTAGGAGAATCATCTTCAACACCATCCTCCAAATACTTTTCCAACTTATTTGTTTGCACTTCACATTGTTTTTTAATTGTATTCATTCTAAACAAATTGTCTCAATCTTCATAATCTTCACCAATTTCAATTCTAGAATGAGAGACAATGTTTAAAGACGAGGCACTGGAACATCCATCATGACAAACATGATACAAAACTAAATAGTGCTCAAACAATTAAACAATGTGATTTTTCAATTTCTTTAACTTATCCTCTGACATTTTAACAACATACATTTGAGTAAAACAAAATTCAATATAGTCAAGCTTATAACGAGGATAAAGATAAAAAGCAACAAAGAGAAGATAGTTAATTGCACTACTTTTCCAATACTTATTGTACTTTTTTTTTATCAATCAAACACACTTGTATTACTAATGATTTACCAATACAAATGACATAGAAATCTGTTACAACTTTGACCCAACAATTACACAGACAAAGTGAAGCAAACATACAAAAAACTGCCTCAGAAAATTGACAGTAAATTGACAGCACCAAGAATCCCCTATAAATAACTACCTCCAACCTAACTCTCCAAAGTACTTAGTCACAACAACATCAGGACTCCAAAGGAAGCATCCTCCACTCGTAAAAGCTTCCCAACCTAAATTTCCTATCCTTCCTCCATCTTAAATTTCAAGAAGCCTGTTGAATATCCTCCACCATAGTCTTCGAAATGGCGATACCATCGTTAAATATAACTCCATTCCTAGTCTTCCAAATGATCCAGCAAGATATCAGCCAGAAGAATGACATGGTTGAGCCTTTCCCATCCATTTTGGTCCATTGAAAAAACATACCAACACAGCTGTCCCCACTTGGGAGTTTTACACCTAACCACGACTCCAACTCTCGCCACAAGCTCCTCGTTTTTTCACATCTGAATAAGATATGATTTACATCTTCTAACTCCTTGAAACACAGTACACAAGGCAACTGATGAGGATCAGTTATAATCCCTTTATTCAAAAGATTTATGCATGTCGGTAAACGATTTAATAACAGTCTCAATCAAAAAATCAAAATTTTCAATGGAATTTTGATCCTCCACAAATATCCAAGAGCTTCCCTCAGATCATTCTCCAAAGGAAACTCCTCTCTCCTATAAATCCACATGCTCATTTGCATATTTGCAGTCATAATTTAAAAAATTGGATTGCTAACATTGTGCCTCCATTTAGTCAACGTTTTTTAAATATTCATCAACTGTTTGGAAAAATAGTTAGCAGTAACATGCAATCACCCATTAAAATGTTGTAGTCTACAACATTACATATTTCATTTTAAATCAAAATATCAACAACAATCTTAACAAGTAACAATATCTCCATCTTTTCAAAATTAATAACATCAACCAAACTTTTTCATCATTCAACTCCTATTGACACATTATCAATTGTTAAAATTTCTTCAAAGGTAAATATCTTAAAATTTAATAAGTTAATTTAGTTCTCTTTATTTTTCTTATAATCTTTATCTAGGATTATTTATTTTATCTGCTCTTTTTGACTGACATAACCTGAGATCAACCTTAATGTATCACAATGACATGATAAAATCATTGATCACTTTGAAGAATCAAAAATTTATTATGTCATCATATATAACAAAGATAACAATCATTTCCTTATAATCACTAGTTGAAAAGGATTTGTAGTATACTACAATCTATCATATAACTTTCATGTTCAACATGAATACTACAATGTCAATATTTATGGAATACAAGAGTTCAAAACACTATCAATCCTTGATGAATTACCAAGATATCATAGTCATAGCCTCTGTCACCCAAACTTGTAGTCATTTGAAGTTACACTTACCTATATTAATATTTTATTTTGGTAATTAGTTAAGATTGATTTATTAATTAATTATCAATTAACCACGTTAAAACAAAGTTATTTTGATATAAATTGCAGGATGTTTTTTCAATAATCTTACAAGAATATGATTATCACTAGAAAAATGAAAACTGTAAAAAAAAAGGGACTTAATTTACTCAATATTTAAAATCAATAGAAAACAAAACTAACCTACAAATGAGAAAACTTTTGTGAATCCAACCTCTTTAGATCAGAGAATAAAAGCAGTTCAAGTTTGATATTCATACAATCAACAAGTGTCATATTTATAAAATTCATCCATCATAATTTATGTATTTTTGTCATGACTTTAGTATATCATTCCTTTTGTGAAATTATCATATGTATAATACATATCATAATATCCATGCATATAACGAGGGCAACACGCGGGAGCTCACGATGGATGCACTATTAACTTGTATATTAGTTTTCTTATTATATTGGGCTTGGCCCATCTTGTTTATTGTACAGCCTATTAGATTAGAGTTCTGTAAGTTATGATAGGTAGTGCAGTTAGTTATTTTGGTTTTATCATGTATATATATGTAATAGTTGAAACTCTTTTCTAATCAATGAAGAAGTTTATTTTCCAATACTTTCTGCAACCTTCTTTTCTCTCTTATCAGAAACTGTCCATCATCAACATGTACGAATATGCTGCTAGTTAATACATATCATTAGATCTACGATTATAATACATATTCATTAAAAATATATAATATTTAAACAGGCATAGTTGCTCTTGATCTTTTGACCACCGTTGATTTTGGACAGTTTTTTTCTTTCTTATCCGTATCTATTAAAAAATATGATTTTTTTTTAAATGTTCTTGATAGATTTGATTTGTAATGTTAGGATGTTAAATAAGAACCCTAACAAAACTACTAAAAGGGCTGGAAATTCAAAACTATAAAGAAGATAAACAAAGTAAAATAAAAAGATAAATTGATTTCATTGATTTTTCCTTCATTTCTAATGTGTCAAAGACACTACATATATAATGATACTAATGGGCCAATGACTAAAATGCCCAATTACTTAGAGGGAGCCCAATTCAATAACAATTAAAGTACCAACTACTATAAAACCTTAATTGAATAATAAACTAAAATATTAATAATATAACTAATAATACTCTCTATCATTGCCGCGGGGTTCACTTGAACCTTGTCCTCGAGGTTCTAAAATATAATAGAGATATATTCCGGGATCCCACTTCTTGAACGGAGACAATTTTGAATTTGGAGTAACATCTCCCAATCAACCATGGCCCACCTCAGTTCCAACTCCATAACTATTTTTTTTTCAGCCATGATAAACCAATACACTAACAAAACAATTACAAACCTGTCCCTGCACAAAACCATTTCACAGCACAAGTGCAACAGCACATTCGAAATTCCCAAACAAGAAAAAACAATTACCTCCACGCAAACAAATTGACAGCACGATATCCACATTTGGAGTTGGACCATAAACTGTGGGTAGGTTTGCTAAAAATGCAACCAAAGCAGGTGGTGTAGCTTTAAGAATTTCATCAAATGCATTTGTGCCAGCACCTGTACCCAGATTCTGCTTTGGATCATATACCAACATCTTTGAAGTATAAGGATAGACAATCTTTGATGACATATTTGAAACGTTTGCAACAGATCCCTTATCTGTAAGAGTCGTGCCATTAGGAATAATAGACATGTCCACTTTCTTATTGAGATTTTTGGCAAGCCACTCTCGTCGGGATAAATGATCAAGATCATTAGAAGAGCACGGCCACAGATCCATGAAACTATAACGTGATACAACATCTTGCAGAGAACTCTCTGATGCAGTAGTTGCATCTTCACCAAACGCTTTTTTCCTTCTTTGCTCAACCTTGAGCATGCTAGCAGGATTCCCATAAGTTTGCTCAAATTGAACGAACCTTTTCCAAACCTCAAACGATTTCTATGGAGTAAGTGAACTCAATGCCCTCTCAAATAAAGCACATATATTTAGGTCATTATTCAAAGGTGTCAAGAAATCTGCATATTCTAGAACATAGACCGGCTCATGCATAAAGCGTTTTAATCCGTCTTCAAAAAATTTATGAGCCATCTCCACGCAAAACTCACAGCTGCAAATGCCAAAGCAAGTTTCATGACCCCACAAGCCAACCATGATTCCACTGCAACATACCAAGACCACAACGTTGCACCTACGCCACTTCAATTTCCACTTTATCCAACTACTGTACGACCATCTACAAAAACGCGCAGCAGCATAATGTTCCTGCACATATGTTTTATAAATCCTATTCGCCAATGCAGTAGTAGTAGTTTCATGAAGGAACCGAAGAGGGTTCAAACCAACAATAGTTACAGCATCCAAAACAGTCCTTCTCTGAACATTAGTGAAATAAACCAGAATCCCAATGCAACAATCATTAACTACCTCGGTAGTTCTCTTTTGATATCTTCCATTTTCAAATTCTAATGACCCTTTTCCTCCATTTCCCTCCAACAGAACATCCTCCGATGAATCCGACTTCAAATTCGAACTAAACTCACAAGAATGAATAATATTACTTTCCGTCGAAAGACCCGTCGAAACCGAAAATCCAATATTCACATACTCAAGCAGTTTCTGCATCAAATCAATCTGATAAGACAGTGAAGAATTTCCATTTCCATTTCCAACACCTTTAACAATCCTTCCATGAAAAGACCAAAACACTTCCAACACCTTCTTATCCGAACTATAATCAATCAAAACATAACAATTCTTACCAAGATTATTATCAATATCAAATTTCCCAAAAGCAACAGAAGTCAAAGAATTATCATCAATACCAACATGTCTCATTGGTGGATCAGTAGCCCCAACAAAAGTATCAAACTCAACAGCAACAACATAGTTCATAAGAGAATTACTATTAGTAGTAGCATTAAAAAGACCAAAAACACCACCAGCTGAATTAGGTGGAATCTGATAAATCAATGGAGCAATAAAAAACACAAAACCATCACGAATTGGCGGCGGAGGTGGTGGAGGCAAAGGTCTTGCCTTCAACCTCTCCTCTATCATTGTCTTGATCTTTTCTAAAGTGTCTCGATCAGCTTCCCTATCTTCATCCGTAACAATCCCAAAAGTAGCCACATCATGGGGTTTCTTGTTCACTGAATCATTCCCTCTTCCTTATTTGAGAGCTCCTGATCAGTCTTTGCATCCTCATTTACATCAGAAGGTTTTGCAACTTCATCACCTTTTTCAGCTTCTTTGCCTGAGTTTCCTTTTCCTTTGAACTCTCAGTTTTTTTTTGTACATACCGCTCTAGATAGTTTCTCATAGCTTCATCTACATTGATCATTAGTTTTTGCCCATCAATGTTCAATTTGGTAAGGAGGCGTAAAGCACGGAGAACCCCTTCTGCAGTATCAAACTCATAAAACCCAAAACTTTTCGGAGTCCCACTTGATAAATCCTGAGGTCTTTTCCAGCTCTTGATATTCCCACATAATTTAAGCAGAGAAAGCATGAACTCATTTTCCACGGTTGGTACAATCTTGCCAATGTAAACAGTGGTATGTTGCTTCTCAGCCGGAGTAACACTAGGAAGAACCACAAGTCTGACAATAGGAGGAATAATAGGGAGAATTGAAGGGATCCCTGCAACAGGTGGGCGTGAAACTGGAAGCACGTTGATTGCTCCAGGAAGGCGTGGAGAATATACAGGACGGACCGTAGTTCCATAAGGAGGTGGATAACGAGGAATTCCTGCAGGGTTTAGAGGTCCTTGTGGGTGCATGGCGTAACCATTTGGGATAGGAGCATAGTTTCGCATAGCAGGGTTAGTCCCAGGAACCTGATATGACACCATCGGTTGCATCTGCTGCATCGGAACCGACATGGACGAGCCGGACACGCCGGGAGGTGGATTAGGGTTTTGGTAGACACCGGGAACTGCGACACTTGAGCACCAATCGGACGGAAGGACGGCGCTGACGGAGGGTGAACTCCGGGAATTTGTGGCGGGGCGCCGGTTGCATATGATAAAGTAGGAGGCGGAGGAAGTGACGGTGCAATTGGTAAGGATGGATTGGAATTAGGGTTTGTGGGGAGAGGCGTGGAAGAGGGTGTTGTAGATTACGATTGTGATGATAGGTAGATCGGGTTGGTTGGGAACGGGATTGGGAGATGGCGGTTGGGAATTATGTTGAGGATTGGGTTCTAGGGTTGGTTGGGAACGAAGGGAAGGTTTTCAATTAATTTCACCAATTCTAGATCTGGCTCTTCCTCTTCTTCTATTGGTAAAATTTCTCTCCATTCCGGTTTAAATCTCCATAACAAAGCAGTTGTAAATGTATCCCAACTATATCGGCGATGAACACGAGACCACCATATCCACCATTTGAGAGCAGAACCTCTCAAAGCTCCTACAGCTTTCAACACCTTCAATGACTAATGTGTTCCATGTTCTTTGAAAAATTTCTCAAAACAAAGAATCCACCGATAAGCATCTTCTTCTCCATCAAACAATAATAATATTGTCATGATTTAAAGCAAAAAGTGAGATCGAAAATGAAAGCAACAATTGTTAGGATGCTAAATAAGAACCCTAACAAAACTACTAAAAGGGCTGGAAATTCAAAACTATAAAGAAGATAAACAAAGTAAAATAAGAAGATAAATTGATTTCATTGATTTTTCCTTCATTTCTAATGTGTCAAAGACACTACATATATAATGATACTAATGGGCCAATGACTAAAATGCCCAATTATTATTGTAGAATCTATGTAGAGGTATTATTACTAATAGTCACGATTTGCCTTGCCCCTTATGTTTCTTGCATCTTGAAACGGTGGAACACATTCTCTTTTACTGTCAAAAATCAGTGCTGGTATGGAATTTTGTATGTAGTTGGGTAGGGATACCACATTCTCTCTCGCAGCAAAATCAAATGCAGTTGTCACGGCTATATCGTGTCCTGTCTGATTACCAGCCGACTGTTGAAGCGACAGACGAGATCTCTTGGCGACTCAATGAGGATTTTCTTTTTTCTGTTTCATCTTTGTATAGTCATTTGCAGGTTAAGCTGGCTGCCTCTGATTCAGGTGTTACTGATGAATTTAAAGCTGCTTGCAAGCTTAATTGGCTAGCCCAAGCTCCTCTTAAAGTGAAAGTGTTTGGTTGGAGGATGTTGCACAAAAGAATACCTTCGCGAGACAACTTGTATCGTATAGGTATTATTACTAATAGTCACGATTTGCCTTGCCCCTTCTGTTTCTTGCATCTTGAAACGGTGGAACACATTCTCTTTTACTGTCAAAAATCAGTGCTGGTATGGAATTTTGTATGTAGTTAGGTAGGGATACCACATATCCTTGTAGAATCTATGATGAATCATTTATCATGTTGGTTGGCAGGGTGTGTTAGTAGGAAATTTCAAGTCACTAATGCTGTGGGACTTTGGTTGATAATTTGTTGGGTTATTTGGGCGTCCCGAAATAACATTATATTTAGGGATGAGTTTTGGGACATGGATACAATTTCGAATCGTATTATTACTTTCTCTTGGTGGTGGATAGGTAAGATGCATAAGAATTTATTTCTTTGTAATTATTACACTTGGGTAAACTCCCCAGGTGATTTTTTGTAGGCCTTGATTTTTAGTAGGTCTATTGCTGTATATGGGTTGGGATACCCCTCTGTATCCCTTATTAATATATTTTGTTAGATTATCAAAAAAAACAACTTAGAGGGAGCCCAATTCAATAACAATTAAAATACCAACTACTATAAAACCTTAATTTAATAATAAACTAAAATATTAATAATATAACTAATAATACTCTCTATCATGTAAGGTATAATATTTTTTTTTTTTGGTTGTAAAATGGGAGACTAAGAAAGAAACCAAAAATTGCCATTCAAAAAATATTAGAAATAGATTTTATTTATAAAAAAACAATAAAGAAGAAGTAATTATTGTTGATAAGTAGTTTTCTAAAAGAAATACTTTTCTATAAATTTCATCGCAAAACAACGGAAAATAGGTCAACATTGTTGATCAACAGAAATATGATAATAAGGAAATAGTTTTAATTCTTTTTAATTTAGGAAATATTAATGATTTCCTTAATGCTTTTGAATTTTCTTTTAATTCTCAAATTTAATATATCTATATGGTAAAACATTATAAATTTTTACCTGTTCAACTGCTTAGTATAATGTACATGCACCTTATGAATTCTTTTGATATAATAATTATTTTATTCCTTTTTTTCTTAAATTACTATTTTTTACCTGTTATTTTATTTTGAATGATAAATTTTTGTCAATATTTTATTGTTTTACAACTTTTAAATTCGAGTCGCTCATTTTCATTTTCAAATATAAAGAGTAGCAAAACCATTTGAATCACCGAAATCTACAAGCATTGTTGAGGAGAAATTTATACATTCACAATAGTATTCTCCCTCATTTCAAAGAATGAATAAAAATGATGGAAATATTGCTTATGGTCAAGAATTGGCTTACCTGCTTAAAGACAATATAATTGTAAGTATTAATCAATTATTTTTCTTTCATTCTAAATTGTTTAATCTATTAGAAATATACCATAGTTTCTCTAGCTAATCATGTCTATCTATGTTGTCCTATGGCGCAGAATAAAGTACAAGGTTTTAGATCTCAGTGTCGAGAATTAATTGAAATAACTGCTGAAACTACAGATGTTATTGTACATATTCTCATATCCTTAATTTAATCATAATTATTTTCATGCATATGTCATTTTGTTTAGTGTTATAAAGTTGAAGAAGAAAAAAACAGAATTGGTGACCTAAAAATTAATATTTTTTATTTTATACGCCTAATCAAAAACCATTTCATTTTTTTTTGTCTCCAATGTCTTTTTTGAACTTTAACTTTTTAATACATCCAAAATGAAGTATGAATACAATTGAGAAATTAACAGTATATAATTCATAAATAAGACACAAAACCCTAGAGAGAGACTCTCCACCTTCTTTCTAACCTTTCGTCTTCTTCCCCAAATTCAGGTTAACCCTAATCGAACGAAAACAATGTATCAGGTGCATTAGACGCATTCGTTGAGTTCTTTTCTACTGATAACCCATCCGTAGCTGTTCGGACTCGCTATTCGAGTAGATACTGGGTGAGCTCTTTCCTATCTTTGGCTTAAATTCCTGGCTTTAGGGCTTAGGGGCCTCGGTAGGGAGGTGTCGTCATTTGGGTTCTACTGGGTAGTGGGTGCTGGTGGCTATATCTCTGGTGGGTTTATCGTAGTTGACTGCGTCTTGATTCATGGCTCATCAGAATAACAATGGGGGTTTCAGAGGAGTTTGGACTGAGGCGGGTAGAAAGAAGAATCCTCTAAATCGGAAAGCGTCAGTTGGAAGAATGTCTATTTGGAAGAGTAACAAAGGTAAGGTTACTGATGTGGATTTACAAGAATCGTCTTCTTTTTTCTTTACCCGGTTCCCAGATTCGTATGAAGCGAAGCAGATGTATGAAGTTTTTAAGGAGTTTGGTTCAATCTTGGAGGTGCTTATTCCGGGTAGGCTTGATATCAGGGGTAATAGATTTGGATTTGTTAGGTTTAAGGGTGTGGAGGACGAACATCTTCTTGCCATTAGTTTAGACAAAGTTGTTATTAATGGCATTAAGATTTTTGCTAACCTTCCTAGATCCAGGAGAGGGTATAACGATGGTGTAGGATCTGGTCCTGTTGTTCGTAAGACTGTGGAATAGAGGAGGGATGATGGTTACTCAATCAGTAAAGAGAAGAGGAAAGGCTTTGTTTCAAAATTGACTTTTGCTCAGGTGACTGGCAGGACTACTAAGAAATCAAAGTGTGTTCTTATGGGAGAAAAACCAAATTTTGCTCATTTGAGTTTTGATGTTAACAAAGAAGATTTGGAAAGGTTTGAGCAGGCGTTTACAAGGGTTTTGGAGATACCTGGGTCTGCGAAGGAGGTTGTGGAAGCATTTCAAATGGAAGGTTTCTTTAATATTAAGGTTACTCCAATGGGAGCTAATCTATGTCTTATTGAGGAAGATAATCCAGGCGATATTGAAAGATTGATAGCAGAGGAACCTAGTTGGATTTCCAGATGGTTTTCGGATATCCATCAATGAACACCAAATGATGTGGACCAAGAAAGACTCACTTGGGTTAAGATTTTTGGTCTTCCATGTCACGTGTGGAGAGAAAATTTTTTCAAGTTCTTAGCTGGTACTATAGGCGAGTTCGTCAGTATGGATGATGACACAAGGAAACATTCAAGGTTTGATATGGCAAGAATTCTGATTAGGATTAAGTGTGCTTTGAATCTCAACGAAGTGGTCAATGTGGATGTCAACGATAATGTTTTTTGTATTAAGATAGTTGAGGATTCCTTTGGGCCATATGTTAAAGACTCTGTTAGTAGGAGTATAACCTGCTTTGAAGAAGATAGTTCAGACTTTGTGGAGTCTCAAACCTATAACTCTGATGGTAGTGAAGTGGGACTTAACAAGAATTCGGGTGGGATGAGTATGTATGGGGTGGAGGATGACGGTGAGTGGACTGAAGACAAGAGTGGTCATGGTGATCGTGAGGGAGTTGAGACAGCCATAAATTCTACTGAGGAATTTTCTCATCATTCAGATTCGGCGGATGTTAATTGTTCTAAACTTGGGATGGATCTTGGCGACAATCCCATTCTTGATGGTTTGTGTAGATCCAGTAATGCTGGTGAAACTGATCTACGTGAGTTGGAGGTTAATTCCGGTAAGTCATTTGAGGTTGGATTGAGTCCAGACCACGTCACTTGTTCTTTGGTTAAACATAATAGAGTTGAAGAGGCTATAGAGGATGGTAGTCAATTGAATCCTACCAGTATTGGAAGGCCTCCTATGGGGAGAGTTCAAATGCCAATGTCTGATAATTTAGGTGATTTGGAGGCTGGTAGAGCTGTTGCTCAGGATGCTGTGGGTTCTCAGTTGGTTAAGAAGAAGAGTAAGAAGCAAATTATTGGTGATATTTATCAGAGACTCAAAATTCCTTTTGATCCATCATATTATGCCACACTCCTTCAAGCTGAAAGTGTGTTTCTAAGGTACCACAAGAAGCAAGAACTGGAGGGGAAGAATTCTGGGAAAGTTATTAATAAGGACTCCCGTTCAGATCAGGAAAACGTCACCTCTAGCTCAAATGATAATTCTATTTCTGATTCTGGTTTTGCTCAGTGTAATATACGAATAAAGAAGAAATTGGAGAATTTGCCTGTTAGGGTGTGGGATACTATACAACAGTTAGGAATAGAAGCTGAGAAAGATGACGAGGTGTTTGAGAATATTTTGAGGAATTTTGAAGAGGTGGATAGAAAAGCAGTAGTTGGAAAGAAGGTGGAAGCTATTAAGTTTACATGAATATTGTTTCCTACAATATTCGAGGGTGTGGTGGGGTTTTGAAGAGAAAGAAGATTAGTGAATCTTTGATTAAAGGCGGAGCAGAGATATGTTTTTTACAGGAAACGAAGTGTAGTTATGTTACAGATGAGTTAGTTTTTAGTATTTGGAGAGATCGGTCTTGTCATTGGTCTGCATCCAATGCTAATGGGTTATCAGGAGGATTAATCATCATATTATCTCCGATATGCAGTTACAGGGGTCAGGGTTACCTTGGGATGCAAGCCTTGTGGAAAGGTAGAATATGCTATTTGTTTAACATTTACTCTCCTTCTAATATTGGCGAGAGGAGAGTCTTATGGAAGGAATTATTAAAGCTTAAAAATAGTCTGAGTCCAGGAGAGTGGATAGTAGGGGGGACTTTAATTCTATTAAGAGTAGTGAGGAGCAGATTGGGTATTCTCGACCCAATAGAAGATATATGGTAGAGTTTTCTGAATTCATCAATGTTATAGGTCTGGTGGATCTACCTTTAAGTGGTGGTCTCAGATTTTCTTGGTTCAAGTCTAAAGATTCGGTCTGTAGTCGACTTGATCGGTTCCTTGTTTCGCCTTCTATTTTTAATAATTGGAACATGGTTACTCAACGTATTGGAGAGAGAGATATATCAGATCACAGGCCGGTTTGGATCGTAGTTAAGAATATGAATTGGGGCCCCAAGCCGTTTAAGGTTTTGTCGTGTTGGTTCGACCATTCTGATTTTTTAGTTTTCATTAAGAAAGAGTGGGATGAGTTTAAGATAACAGGAAAAGCTTCGTTTATATTGGCAGAAAAGATGAAACATCTGAGGAACAGAATTCGTTGGTGGAATTCAACTGTCTTTGGTTGGATTGATCTTAGTATCCAAAAGGAAGTTGGGGTTGTCAATGAAATGGAAGAGTTGTTGGTTCAAAAAGTAGGTGACATCTCTAGAGAGGACCTGCTGAGAAGGAATGATGCAGAAGATAATTTCTGGAAATCTATTAGAATTAAAGAGAGTATTCTGAAGCAGAAATCGAGATCCAAGTGGATAGCTGACGGAGATGTTAATACCAAGTTTTTTCATAATGTCTTGAGGCAAAGGATTAATTTGAATACCATTAATGGACTTATTATTAATGGTATTTTGGAGGAGGATGTGCAGAAGGTAAAACAACATGTCAGGTCTCATTTTGCTAGCAGATTTGGTAGGGTAGATAGAGCCTTTCCTCATATTGGTGGATCTGGTTTCAAATCTTTATCTCTGGCAGATAGTCAAGAATTAGAAGTTGATGTAAATGTGCAGGAAATCAAGGAAGTGGTCTTTGGTTTTTCTGGGGATCGTAGTCCTGAGCCGGACGGATTCAGTTTTGAATTCTTGAAAAGATGCTGGGATATTATAGGTCCAGAGTTCTCAAATTGTGTGTTGGAGTTTTTTGAGGGTGAACAACTTCATAAAAGCTTTGCGTCTTCGTTTGTGGTTTTGATTCCAAAGTCTGAAAATCCTGAAGACCTGGACGGATATAGGCCAATTTCTTTGGTTAGTTCAGTTTATAAGGTTATTTCTAAAATTCTTGCTAATAGGCTTAAGAAGAAAATTGGTGGTATAGTTTCAAATACTCAGACAGCGTTTTTGGAAGGAAGAAACATATTAGATGGGGTATTGGTTTTAAATGAGATCCTGGATTTTGCTAAGAGATCTAAAAAGGAGTTGATGATTTTCAAAGTGGACTTTGCTAAAGCGTATGACTGTGTAGATTGGAATTATCTTCGAGAGGTGATGAAACATATGGGCTTTGGCTCTAGGTGGTTGAGATGGATGGATCTTGGAGTTTTTAATAGTTTTTCTTTGGTTTTAGTTAATGGGAGTCCTTCTCAAGATTTTAGAGTGACGAGGGGTCTCAAGCAAGGAGATCCTTTAGCTCCTTTCCTCTTCTGTCTGGCTGCAGAGGGGCTGGAAATTATTATGAAGCGAGCAGTTGCTAGTGGTCTTTTATCAGAATTTAAGGTCAATTCAGAGATTGGTTTTCACATGCTGCAATTTTCTGACGATTCGGTCTTAATTGGAGATGGTTCGTGGAAGAATATCACAACGTTCAAAGCCATTTTGAAAGCTTTTCAGCTCACTTCAGGTTTGGAAAGAGTTCGTTGATTTGTGTTGGGTCGGAAGAACCCAAGATTAGATCTGCAGAGTTATATCTATCTTGTAAAATTTCTCCTTCTCAATTTTCGTTTCTCGGGATATTAATTGGAGGTAATCATAGGTTAATCTCGTTCTAGAAGCCGGTGATAGATATTATGCGTGCTAGATTGAATACTTGGAGGAGTCGGTTTTTATCAATGGGTGGTCGAGTTACTCTAATTAATTCTGTCTTAAGTAATTTGCCAATCCATTACATGTCTTTTTATAGAATGCCGGTTAAGGTGGTTAGAATTCTCAAGTCAATTCAAAGATTGTTTTTATGGAATGGTGTAGAGAATTAAAATGGGATTTCTTGGATAAGTTGGCAAATGGTTTGTAAGAGTAGAGACTTGGGTGGTTTAGGCGTGAAAGATTTAAAGTTATTCAACTTGGCTTTGTTACTTAAGTGGGCTTGGAGGATTTTAGAGAACAAGCTTACAATTTGGAAGGATTTTATTAATTTTAGATATCCTTCTTGCTGTTATGATTTTTTTAGCAGTGAGGTCTCAATTCTGCAGGTGAATCCATCTCTTTGGTTTTTAGATCTTTTGCAGGCCTTGAAAGTCGTGGGAGAAGGAAGGTTGGCTGATCTCATAGCCTATGACATTGGAGACGGGACTAGGGTGGATTTTTGGAGGTCGAAATGGGCTTTGGATGAGTCATTTAGCAGAAGGTTTCCAGCGCTATATGTTTTAGTAGACACTGAATTTAGTCCAGTCAGTGTAAATGGTTATTGGAAGGGAGAGATTTGGAAGTGGGATATCAAAGTGGATGTAGCTGAAACACAGGAGATGGCTCGGGTTCAGCTGGAAGAATTGTATTTGCTTTTGGCTTATATTCCCATTATCAAGAATGCCAAGGATTCAATTAAATGGTTGCTGGAGGATAATTATTCTTATTCTGTTTCATCTATTTATGTCTTTTTGCAGGAGATTATGGAAGATAATACAATACAGCTTGGAGTTGAAATGAAAGCGGCATTTAAGTTAATTAGGCTAGCGCAAATACCGTTCAAGGTGAAAGTATTTAGTTGGAGGATGTTCCATAAGCGAATTCCAACGAGGGATAATTTGGTTCGGAGAGGAATTGTTACTAATAGGTATGAGATGTCATGCCCTTTTTGCTTTCTCGATATGGAGTCGTCTGAACATGTTCTATTTCTATGTGGTAAAGCTATTATGGTGTGGAATTTTGCTTGTAAATGGTTGGGGATTCCGTGTATATTAGTTGGAAATATGGTCTCTCATTTAACATGTTGGATACAGGGTTGTGTCGATAGAGGGTTGGTTGTTAGAATAGCAGTAGGGTTATGGTTATCGATTTGTTGGATCCTTTGGTTATGCCGTAACAATATTATTTTTAGGGAGGAATTTTGGGATTTTGATACGATTTCAAATCGTATTTTAATTTATACGTGGTGGTGGATAGGTAGGAGTTATAAAAGTTCCTATTTTTGTAATTATTTCACTTAGGTTAATTCTCCGAGTGATTTTTGTAGCCGGTGATATTTGAGCCGGCTATAGTTGTTTACGGGTTGAAGTACCCCTTTATACTCCGGTTTATACGAAAGTTTAGCTTATTAAAAAAAAAAACAGTATATATTTCATTTATATTTTGTGTACAATGGTATTGTCTTATAGGAATCATATGGACGTGGAAGGCATTTGTCAACTATATTGCTCAAAAGGAAATTCTTTTCTTTTTCATTGCCCACCGATTTTGATATTACACGTTTTCCTGGTACAGATAATATGTTGTCAAATCTTAACAATTTGTATTTTTTTTGGTGAAAATATTTTTTTTATTTGTATAGATTTAGGTATTATTGAACTTATTGGTTTGAATCTATTGATATTTTGATAAAAGTGAAGATTTAAATTTCATTTTTTTAAGACACAGTTTTATATATTTTTTTATTATTTTGGTTTTGTATTTAATTTTACATAGGTTTATGATATATTATTTTTATCATGCAATTGTATAAGAAATAATATATTTTTGTAAAGGATAATTAACAAAAGTGATTAAATTTATTTTTTTTTGTTGTTTTTTGAAGTACTATATTCACAGTATTATTACTGGTAATAAAAAACTGCAATCTATTACGGAAGTTGTAAACAAGTTACTTCCTGAAGGTTATCAGAAGTTGGAGGCAAGAAAAAGAAAGAGAAAGGTGGATAATAAAAATATTATATAATTATTTTTGTTGTATTATTTATAATATTAGATACAAATTTATTCATACTTTCTTACTTATTTATTCTAAAAATTGTTAGGAAGGTGAGGATATTGATGAAGAACATATTTTTGAAACTGAGGCTAATGAAAAGAATATGTTTCATCTAAGGGCGACTGATTTACTTCCTAGTGTCTCCATACCTTGGAAAAACCGAACTTATAAGAGAAAGGTAATACATTAAATTGTATTTAATGATAATGTAGCTACATAAATTTTTTTAACTTTATTTTAACTTAATATTTATTATTGTTTTTTTATTTATAGGTTCAAAGAATAAAACCTATTAAAGTGGAGAAAAATATTGCTCCAAGTTCTTCCACTTGTCCTAAAGAGGTTCTTGAGAACAAAGAGAACAATGTTGAAGCTGAAAATATTTTTTATCCTCCTTTAAAGATTGAGGACAAAGAGACCAATTGTGCAACTAAAAATATTTTTTATCCTTCCGAAACCGAGAACCAAGAAAACAACCCTAAAGGTGATGATGTTTATTGTCTTCCAAAAACTAAGGACAAAAAGAAAATTTTTGAAACTAACAATGTTTCTTCACCTCCATATATTAAAGATAAAGAAAACAATTTCAAAATAGAAATTTTTTTTTGATAAGCAAATTCATTAAAGGAGATTAAGGAAATCTCAAACCAAGAAATCGTAAGGAAACTTATACCACTCGTACAAGGTACACTTCCTACTCTTAACTCTACCTAAGATCAACCAAATCCAAGAGGAAACGATAATAGAGTTTACAATTTCGTCAACATTACAAAAACCGTCATTGAATAATGTATTATTCCTAACCCTCCAAATATTCCAACAAGTTATAAACCAAATTGAACTAACCGTACCCAAATGACTTCGGCTTTTAAGACTTGTAAACCAAGCCTTCGCGTGGAGACAACAATCGGTTTCAATGATTCTATCAATCTCCACCCACTCACAAATCTTCCTCCATACCTCCATCGATTTAGTGCACGAGAAAAACAAGTGGGAGGAGTTCTCGTTCTCTTGGAAACAAAACGTACAAACTATATCATGGGTGTAACACCCCGATTCCAATTATTCCCATTTTGTTGAGTCTTTTATTTAAATTGAGTGATAAGTTATTTTATTTGTGGAATTGGTATGTTAATATGCTATGTTGATGTGTTATGATATTTGACCGTTTTGAGTGTTTTCGGGGAAATTAGAATTGAGGATATTTTAGACATTTCTCAATTATTAGTAAGTTAGAAATTTAGTAATAATTGTTGGAAAAATGATTAAGTGTGAAATTTTGTGAGAAAATGAATTAATTGTATTTGAGTGGAAAAATAGATAGAAAGGAAAAAGAAATAAGAAGAAGGAAAAATAGAAAAGAAATAGAAAGAAAAAGGGATAGAAAGAAAGAAGAGGAAGAGAAGAGAAGAGGAAAAGAGGAAAACTAGATAATCATCAAGAACGATCATTTAGCGAGTTTGGAATCCAGGTAAGGGTGTGAAATCTTATCATCTCATCAATGTATATCATTATGTATGTGTGTTTGCATGTGGTATTGGCTTGTTCGATATTTTTCGGTTATAGGGCGAAAACGCGTAAACGAGTAGAAATCGAAGTTTTCGCGGATGGAAATCGATATAATTTGTGTTGTATGATCTCTATATGTTTTTGAACCATTGCTATTAACTGTTTTACTGATGGAAGTGATTTGGGGAAGAAAATGGAATTTTTGGGGGTTTTGGAACAGTGTAAACGAAGCAGAAATTCTGCTTCTGGTGAGAATCGCCGGGCGAAATGCCCAGAGCGCCGGGCGGTTCGCGCCTTCGCCGGGCGAAATTGAGAGGCGAAAGGGTGTCAAGCTACTGGTTTGGTTCACGTTTTTTAGGGTTTCCTTCGCCCCTTCTTCGCCGGGCGAAGCGAAGGCGAAATTGAAGCGTCGCCGGGCGAAACGTTCCTGTCGCCGGGCGCTTTTGTTTTTTTTTTATAATTTTCTCTTCTTTTAAAAATTCATAATTCTCGAACCGTAATTCCGATTTAGGCGTTCTTTATATCGTTGGAAAGCTTATAAAATGTTCTTGCTTGTTATGATGATTTGGAAATTGTTAGCCGATTAAATAAGTCGGAAAAGTCGGGAATAGTGTTATTTAGCGATTTTTACCGTTTTGAATGTGGGTTTGGATGTGAATCATACAATAGTGCATTGATGTGAATGTATATAGATTGTATGTGATTGTGTGAGATGAATGCATGAATATATTGTGATTATGTATGCATTTCAAGAATGTCTTGAGTCATGTGCATGTGAAGCATAATGAAGAACATTCTTGTGTTGAGCGATTCTAATGAGAATCCTTTGTATCGTCGTGTGCCTATGTGAGGTGCGAGCGATGATTACAAAAGATTGTGTGCCTAGGTGAGGTGTGAGCAATCGGATTGTGTGCCTAGGTGAGGTGTGAGCAATCGGGTCGTGTGCGCGTGTGGGGTGTGAGCGATCCATAAACATTGTGTGCCCATGTGGGGTGTGAGCAATGGGTGAACATCGTAGGCCCGACGGGGAGTTACATTGGTAACGAGCGATGGTTCCAGTAGAGTTCCTGAGAGAACTAATGATGATTGAGTCGGTACTGCATTGCATTTACGTAGAGTCGTGAGTCGGTCTCTATGATTTGCATTTATCATCTTTGTATTCGTGCATTGATGAATAAACATGAATGTGTATGTTTATGTGGAATGATTGAGAATTTCGAAAGTATGTCTGATGAATATGCTTGGTTGTATATATATATATATACATTGTGATGTATATGGGTGAGTTTTGATGAATTGTGGTGAGAATGTGGAATATGTGTATTTTTATGTTAAAATATATATATATAATTATATGCATTGTTATTATGATAATATTTCTCACCCTTCTGCGGTTTTATGATGCTCTATGAGGCATTGCAGAGTAGGTATGCTGGAGGTCTTTTGTGAAGCGTATCTTCATTCTTTTGGTCGGTTGGCTCTGATATGTAGCACCGGGTAGCTAGGATGTATATGATTCTTTTGTGATACATTTGTATATGTATCTTGCTGATGAATGTTTATGTAAACATGAATTATGTTGATGGATGATACTCGATGACGCATGTATATATATATATGTATATATGTTTGACGTTATTCAATGTTTAGATTTTCCGCTTTTATTCTAAATATTGAGATGTGGGTGTAAGGACAAAGTTCCTCTGTTGCAAAGTTACCCCACTGTTGCATATCAATGTTGAGCAGGTGTTGTATGTTTTAATTTAATGTATAATGTGATGTACGTCTTTTTATACCATGTTTATAATTATACTCTGACGAAATTTTTAGTATGAGCCTAAATGATTTATTGTGATTATTTGGGGGTATAGAAATGGGGTGTTACATTAAGTGGTATCAGAGCCAGTGTTGAGTCAGTTGTGTCTGTCTTGTTGTTGTGATGGTTGAACTGTTGTTTAACCTTGTTGTCATTTTTGGGGATGACCGAAATATGGCTGGTAGGAACGACAATGCGATGGCTGCTGCTTTGGAAGCAATGGCTAGGGCGGTGCAAGGTGCGCCGAATGTGAATGCTAATGATGAGTTCAGGAAGAATCAACCACCGGTCTTCAAAGGAAGATTTGATCCCGATGGTGCTCAACTTTGGTTGAAAGAGATTGAAAGAATCTTCAGGGTCATGGATTGTGCGGAAGAGAATAAGGTGAGGCTTGGGTCTCACATGCTGAAGGAAGAAGTCGACGATTGGTGGGTCGGTATGCGTCAAGTTCTTGAGGTGGATGATGAAGAGACAACTTGGGATTTATTTCGTACTGAGTTCTTAAGGAAGTATTACCCTGAAAGTGTGAAAGGAAAGAAGGAGATGGAATTCCTTGAATTGAAACAAGGTAGTATGTCCGTGGTGGACTATACTGCTAAGTTTGTGGAGTTAGTTCAATTCCATCCTCATTATGCTGCGATTACTGCTGAGTTCTCAAAGTGTATTAAATATGATAATGGTTTGCGTCCTGAGATTAAACAAGCTGTGGGGTATCAAAGGATAAGAAGGTTTTCGGATTTGACGGAATGTTGTAGAATCTTCGAGGAAGATAGCAAGGCTCATTCTACACATTACAAAAGTTTGAATGAGAGGAAAGGAAAGCAACAAGCTAGAAGTGGACCTTATGTGACGCCCGCTGATAAGGGCAAGCATAGGGGAAACTTTGAGAAGAGATCTGGAGAAGGAGGTTCCGGTTCCATTAAGTGTTACAAGTGTGGTGAAATGGGTCATAAATCATTTGAGTGTGGGAAGCCAGTGGTGAAATGTTCTAACTGTGGAGGTCTTGGGCAGGTTGCTACAGATTGTAGAAGGAATATGGTGAAGTGCTATAATTGTGGAGAAGTTGGTCACATTAGTACTAAGTGTACTAAGCTGAAACAAGCTCAAGCGGGTGGAAAGGTGTTTGCATTGGCGGGGACTCAAACTACTAACGCAGATCGTTTGATTAAAGGTACATGCTTTATTAATAGTACACCTTTAGTTGCCATTATTGATACGGGAGCGACTCATTCGTTTTTTTCGTCTGAGTGCGCGAAGCGTTTGAATCTTGTGTTGTCTCTGATGGATGGTAAGATGGTTATTGATACTCCAGCAATGGGGTCAGTAACTACTTCTTTGGTTTGTTTAAGTTGTCCTTTAACCATTTATGGTAAATACTTTGAGATGGACTTAGTGTGTTTGCCGTTGGAAGGATTGGATGTGGTCTTGGGTATGAATTGGTTGCAATTTAATAGAGTTCATATAGATTTTTATCACAAGTTAGTGAGGTTTCCTTCTTTAGAAGAGGACAAAGACTCGAGTTTCCTATCCACTAAAGAGTTGAAGAAACTTTTAGCGGACGAAGCTCAATTGTTCGGTTTGTTTGCATCTTTAACTGTGGATAGTCAAGTGTCACTTGATGTGTTTCCTGTTGTGTGTGATTTTCCTGAAGTGTTTCCTGAGGATATTACAGAGGTACCGCCGGAGAGAAGTTGAGTTTTCTATTGATCTAGTTCCGGGTACTAGACCGATTTCGATGGCACCGTATCGTATGTCGGCATCGGAGTTGGTAGAATTGAAGAAGCAATTGAATGACTTGTTGGACAAGAAATTTGTAAGACCAAGTGTTTCTCCGTGGGGTGCTCCGGTATTGTTGGTAAAGAAGAAGGATGGGAGTATGCGGTTATGCATTGATTATCGACAATTGAACAAGGTGACAATTAAGAACAAGTATCCGCTTCCAAGGATCGATGATTTGTTGGACCAATTGGTTGGTGCGCATGTTTTTAGCAAGATTGATTTGAGATCGGGATACCACCAGATTCGTGTGAAAGAAGAGGATATTCAAAAGACGGCCTTTAGGACACGGTATGGCCATTACGAATATTCCGTAATGCCATTCGGGGTTTCTAATGCGCCGGGTGTGTTTATGGAATACATGAATCGTATTTTCCATGAACAGCTGGATCGTTTCGTGGTTGCGTTCATCGTCGACATTTTGATTTACTCTAAGTCTCAAGAGGAGCATGAAGAGCATTTGAGAATTGTGCTGCAAATCTTGAAAGAAAAACAATTGTATGCTAAGTTGTCGAAATGTGAATTTTGGTTATCGGAAGTAAGTTTCCTTGGACATGTTATTTCCGGTAATGGTATTAGTGTTGATCCATCCAAGATTGATGCAGTGATGCAATGGGAGGCTCCTAGATCGGTGACGGAGATTCGAAGCTTTTTAGGATTGGCGGGTTATTACCGGAGGTTTATTGAGGGATTTTCGAAGTTGGCACTTCCGTTAACGCAATTGACTTTTAAAGGAAAGGCTTTCATTTGGGATATTCATTGTGAAGAGAGTTTCAATGAGCTAAAGAGAAGGTTGACAACGGCTCCGATCTTGATTTTACCGAATCCTAATGAACTATTTGTTGTGTATTGTGATGCTTCATTGATTGGTTTAGGTGGTGTTTTGATGCAAGATGGAAAAGTTGTGGCATATGCTTCAAGACAATTGAGAGTGCATGAAAAGAATTATCCTACACATGACTTGGAGTTAGCGGCGGTGGTGTTTGTTTTGAAAATATGGAGGCACTATCTTTATGGTGCAAGATTTGAAGTTTTTAGTGATCACAAGAGCTTGAAATATTTATTTGATCAAAAAGAATTGAACATGAGACAAAGAAGGTGGTTAGAGCTTTTGAAGGATTATGATTTTGGTTTGAATTACCATCCGGGTAAGGCAAACGTGGTGGCCGATGCTTTGAGTCGGAAGTCGTTACATATGTCCTCATTGATGACGAGAGAATGGGAACTTTTGGAGAATTTTAGAGACTTGAGTTTGGTTTGTGAAATGACGCCGAGAAGTGTGAGACTTGGTGTGCTACATGTTACGTCCAGTGGTGGGGGTTTCTCCATGCCCGCAAGAATTGGGACGTCCATGATCTCCCAGGATAGGGGGTCCTCTGGTCGTCATCGTCGCTTCCGGATGGGGACCTTGAAGGGGATCGGTGGTGTCGACCAGGTCCTTGTCGCGGAGGGGAATTCCTTGAGCGGTTTCTCGGCCTTTCCTCGGTGGTCTTGCTCTTCTTGGTGGTTGAGGAAGTCCTGGGTTCCTTCTGAGGCGGGGGAGCGATGGAGCTTCTTGGAGATCGTCGGCTGGGGGGGCTCAAGGTGTGGTCGACGTCCCTCGCGCACCGGCGAGGGCAGTTCGAGATTCTTCTGACGGGGTCCTTCGTGGGGAAGGAGAACGACTAGGTGAAGGTGGACGACGAAGGTGGACGACGATGTCTCCTGCTGACCAAGGCAAATAGTGCCACGGTGCTCGAATCTGCTTTGGGCAGAGGAGCAATTGGCTAAAAGACGGCTTATTGGTCGTCCTGCTTGGCAGCGTCGTAAGTCGTGTCTTGGGAGTCTGGGGAGGCGGTCTACCCGTCTCTCACGTCGCCTTCTTCGACGTTGAGGGGTAGCAGCGTCTTCGCGGTGGTTCTCGTTCTCGAGTTGTGCGAGGACGGTGGTCCAGAGCTTTGTTCGCCGATGGGTTGTTAGCCTTGCTGGTGAATGAGAGGATTGCTTTGGTTTATCGTTGAGGAAAAACGGGGAAGCAAGAGTTTCCCACAGATGGCGCAACTGATCGTACCTAGATCAGACGGTTGTTCAGTGAACAGCAACGTCGTATGGACTTCAGCTCCGATGAGGTTGAAAGACGGGGGGGGGGGGGGGGGGGGGGGGGGGGGAGGGGTGTACCTGCAAGGTACTCCGACGCTCAAGTAAGGCAAAGGTTCACAAGTAAAAGCAAGTACATAAAGAGGTTAGAGTGTATGAAATTGCGTAACCTGGCCCCTCTCAAGTGAGAGGGTATTTAAAGAGAGCCCCCAGCGCGGGGGCCAACGGTCACTAGCACTGGGCTGGATTGCGAGGCCCAATCCAAGTAACTGCCAGGGCTTACGTGGCGTAGTGAAGACCAGCACCTGGTCTTCACCCCGGGGTAACCATTCCTACATCTCCGAAATTAGGGCAGATCGATTCCATCGGGAGTGGGTGGTTACATGAGAACGTGTCCTCGCGGGGAGGAGTCTTGCGTGTCGGGGAGAGACGTGTCCTCGCGGGGAGGATTCTCATATGTAGAAGGAGATGGCTCCTCTAGGAGGAAGCACCTGAGTGTCGACGAGGAGCGAGCCCGGAGCGGCTTAGCGCCTCTGCCGATGCTTTATGCCATGTGTGCCCGAACACCGCCGAGGTGTGGTGTGTGCCCGACACTATTGAGGTGGGCATTTGTTCGAAATTGGTCATGCTAAGAGTCCTTTGTTGGGCCATCGCAGGACATGTGGGTTGGGCCTGCTCGATTAGGGAGCGGACCCCGGCCCAGTCCAGAACACAATGAAAGATAAGAAAACTCATTTATGTTAATTTTCTAGAAGTATTATATTCATATTACTATCATCAGTAATAGAAAAGTGTGATCTAATATTAGTAATATATATGTCAAGTTCTTCCACCGGTTCTTGAAACCAAACAGAATAATGTTAAAGCTGAAAATGTTTATTGTTCTATTTTGATTAGAGGTTAGTAAACATAAACAAATATAAAACAAGATAAGAAAAACACTGGGATCTTAGGGGTAAAAATTAGGGTATTACAATCACGTGTTATGAATAAGTCAGAAGGTGGAAAGGCAGGTTCAGATGAATAGTCTCAATATTGAAGCTAGTGTATGAGGGGTTGCGGTAGAGACTAATCAGTTAGGAAGTGAAAAAATGGCTTTTGTCAAGTTCCCTAATTACATCAACTTGGATAATTCTGGTGAACATTTATTGAAAGAAGGGGATAAGGTAAAATTGGGTCAGCATGATAGAGACAAATCATCTGACTTTTGTGGTTTGGCAATAGTTTTACCTGCTGACGTGTCTAAGGGTAAAAATATTGCACCGAATGATTTTGTTTAGGGTGGGCTGGTAGTAGATATGGGCTGCTCGAACCCAATTTCTGGGCCTCCAGGAGGAATTATTGGGTCATCTCGTTGTATCAAAATAAGAGAAAAGAAATTGTTACAAGTCGTCTACGATTGAGTTAAATTCCCTTACTCACCTTCCTATTTTTCCTCTTTACTCCACGCAGCCGTTAAGGCTCCTGGTGAACCTATTATCTCCTTTCTTTTAGGATTTCCAAATCCATCCAATCTGGTGGTAACAATTCTAGAGATTCGAATGGATCGTTGTTGTGTTGTGAGTCCATAACATATACGGATGTGGTTAGAGGGAGTTCTAGATGCAAGAAGGTCCTAGATGGTGTTCCTTCAAAAGTGTGGCATTCTATGAAGCGGTAAGGGGTAAAAGAAGACAAAGATGATGATGTTTTCGAAGGAATTTTACGGAAGTTGGAAATGGAAGATAAGATAGCAAGAGTTAATAAGAAGGGTGTGTGAATTAGTGGTCCATGAATATAGTTTCCTTTATGTTCGAGACTGCTGCAGTTCCTTGAAAAGGAGGATATATATTCTGGCGTTTAAGCCAAATTACTTGTCGGGCGTTAACTCCTTCAAGGAAATATATTCCGAATGAGGTCCTCCTGGAGACCACCCTTACGAGAAAAACATTTAGTGGACCTGTTGTACTCCAAATTATACCCTCATTTTTCTGCTAGTTGATGTTTTATTTATTTTTCTCTATATTTTAATTTAATATTTATTTTAATATTTTTATTTGTTTTTATTTTAATTTAATTTCAATATGGCTCTTTATTTTATTTTATTTATTTGTCCTATTTTTATTAATTTAAATTAACCTCAATTTAATTTAATTGTGCACTAGTTTAATTACTTTGAATTAATTGTCATTTTAATAGTTATTATTATTATTTAGCATGTTATTTTAAAAGAAAACAGAGACATTTTCATTTCTACCACCACTTATTGAGATCCACCGTTCAATTACTAACAAAAAGATTAAGAAAATTTCAAAGTCATTACAAGGCCCATTATTTGATTTGTCACAAAAAAACATATACAAAAAGTCTTGTTCACATTAAGAGTCAATGATACTACATATGAGGACAAGGTCATTTGAGCTACATTTCAAAGTGAGGACACTACATATACCACTTGATACCACTTGAAATTACAATGTTTTGAGCCAAGTGAAGTACCTCACCCAAGCCACACAACTTTACAGCAACCGTACACCACCTTGCTTCAAACGATTAACGGACAAAAAGAAATCAGCACATCACTGCTTCAGCCTGTCACAATACAACACCCCAAACAAACCTGCTCCAAAGCAGAACCTATACAATGCTACTGCCAATATATCCACTCTCCCAACATATGCTTTAGACCGTTCAAGTCATGTCGCTAGCACCCAATATTTTCAAATCGTAAACCATCAAACAAAACCAATACCAGCATAGGAGGAATAAAAAAGAGGAAATCGAATGAGGTTATAAAGGAAACGGATTCTTTTATTCGAAAAACAACGAGGGTGGCTCAAGAAAAACTGAAAAACTCTCCTCTTCCATCACTTTGTAAGGAGACCACGGGCATACTCTTGCCTTGTGCAACAACACAAGCAGCAATGAAAGGAAACAATAAAAATGAGTGTTGGTGAACCCACATTATGGCATCAATACCATCATACAATATCCACCATAACACAACAACGCAATCTCACCAATAATCACCAACGACCAGAACATCAACATATCTCCAAACCTTCACACAAGAGACCTTCAACACACCGTCTCATTCCATCTCCATGTAAAACAACATAACAACCAACACAACACAAAAATCAACACCATACCAAAAGCTTAGAGAGAACTACTCACCAAGAGAAAGACAGTGTAGCAGCCGGCACGTAAAGATCGACACCACGGATTTTTTTCAGCTGCAACGGTCACACATCACAAAAAGAGGTATTCATTTATCTTTCTTATCCTCTGAATCTTTTGTGTTTGTTCACTGTTAGTTCTCATGAGAATGTTGGCGTGATATCTGGTCTTGATTACCATAAGCAACATAGTGTTGTTGTTAATATGGTACTATACCTTTCCATTTGTTGTGTGTATCGAATGCATTGCTAGTTGTGGCTCTCTGTTTATTCCATTACCAGTGTCCACGTCAAAGGAAGTGTGTGTATCATTTTCCACGTCGGGTATGATGGTATGTGTTTTGTGTTAAATGTTGGTTATGCATGGTTATCACGTTGTGGTCATTATTGTTCATGCGGATCACACAAGCTGGTATATCGTTTCTATGTTGTTTGTGACGTGAGTGTTACTGGTATGTGTGAGTTTTACGTGTTTCATGCGATTTTACATGGTGGGCAGTCGTGTGTATAGTGGGCAGTGTAGTATAGTTGCTTCATGGCTTTATTATGTTGCAGCCGTTGTTTAAATGTCGGTTATTCGACGCTACGGAAATGTTCGATATTGGTAAGTAACTTCTCATAGAAGTGTTGCCTGATATTCTGAGCGTTGATCCCACTTTATTTGGATGAGGGATCTTGTGTTTATTGTTCGGGATATTCTAGTTTCGATCCGTTGTTGTTTAGCTCGCAATCTAAAGTACGAGTAGGTTTTGTTCGCAGGTCACATTCGCGGTAGCTAAGATTTGCAGCTTGAACTTTTTGTTGATTTTAGCAATAGCATGGTTTGTGTTTCAGTTCAGGCCCTCGACTTCGCGCCCGTTTCTACTTCTGTGTGAGTATTTGTCTTAGGTTAATGAGAGCCTAGTGTTGTTCTATTATGTGAGCACTACGGTTGGTGCTTTATTTCTTTGTCTTTGGTTGAGGAACGAGCTCGGAAATGATTGAAAAAGATGATGTTTTGCATTGGCTCTTGCCCGGTATCTCGCGTTATTTTCCAGATTTTTTTCTCACGCTGCATGGGAGAAGAAGATCGTGTCAGCATAGGATAGGCCGGGTGGGGGGTTTTTGTCACGTAGTGACTAAAACCATAGTGACCATTTGAGTTATGTGTTCACATGATTTACTTGTGCATTAACTGTGTGACTTTTATTTAGGATAAGTATTTCTATTTCTCCTGGGTGCTGGGCATGGGTTATTTCGCTACTCTCACCCCCTGGATTAACTTGTTTCAATCGTTCTCTTTTCTTTTGTATTTTCATTTATTTAAAGTTAGTTTATATTACACAAAAACTCTCAAAATTCATAAATACCTTTTAATGCTAAATTTAATTTTCCAAAAATCTTTTTATTCTCACTTTTATTTTATGTCTACATTAATTTCTAAATACACAAAAACATGTGTATTTCTCATTTAGTCTTGAAATTCTTTTGGAAATTCACTACGTTCTTAAGTTTTTTGTGAGACTCTTAGATGTGTCCTAGATTCTTGAGAGGCATGTTTTGAGAGAATTCATTAGCCTTGAATAAATTCACTCTACTAGGGTCTCGTTTGAAATGATATGGGTGTGTTCTCATGTACTTAATTGTTGTGAATTATTTCACTATCTATTGCCCTACATGGATGTTTGATCATGCTTGATCATTTGCCCAATATGTATGATTTCTTAGCTTTGAATTAACATCATCATTATCTTCTCTCATTATCCTATCCATATTTTCTTACATCATCATATTATTACTCTTTATCTTTTAGTAATCTTTATATCTGTTATCTTTCCCCCCATTCCGAAGGAAGGTGATTAATATTGACTCTTAAAGTTATAGCCCCCATCTTACCTTAGTAGCCTCTTAGGAGATGACTTTCACTTCTTGGCCTCCTGAGAGCCAATAAGTTATAACTAGCCTTAGGAGAGAGTTCTTACACTCTTGGTGATATTCATCCTAATGAATACTCACTTTCCCTATTGACTAAAACTTCAACATAGGACCATTATAACTTAGATTTAGAGAGTTCTTGAACTCTAGAATGAGCTTGTACTCATTCTCCCTGTGAACTTTGACCATTGTCAAAAGTTCATTACTGAGTAGAATTTCACAAAATCTGATTCTATACCCGAGGACACGTAGGCGCAAAGTGCGATGCTTTGTCGAGTATACTTAGATACTAACCCCTAGGGTTTCAACCTTTAGCAAACACAAGATAACATTAAAACGAGAGGTTCCCGTAGAGTACTGCGGACGTTTAGGGTGCTAATACCTTCCCTAGGCGTAACCAACCCCTGAACCTTAGATCTCCCCCCCCCCCCCCTTTAGGTTTTTCTAATGATCTTGAACCTTTCCTTTGGATAAATCAAAGTCGGTTGTAAAAAAAATATGATGCAAGTTAATTAATAGCTTGTTATCCGATTTTCACCGCAACAGAAATGGCGACTCTGCTGGGGAAAATATAGTTTCTTAGAGGGTTAAGCCTATCTTGTATTTATGTTATTTATGTTTGTTTGTTTTACTTATATCTGCTTATATACTTGTCATATTTGCCTATATATTTGTATATCTGTTCTATGGGTTGACATGGTATCTATGAGTGAGATAAGTCCTAACCCGGACTTGAGAAAACACATTTGTTTAGGAACCATGGACATGGTCAAGGGAACTTCGAGGGAGAAATCCCAAAGGACGGAACTTGAAGTCCACACTCAGTTGAGGCCCTCTCATAAGTGGTATATGTTGAACGAGCAATCGTGAATGCCTTACTACTTTCGACCTGGGTGCCAGGGATACTGATGACCTTTAGTTACCTTTACCCCCACTTGGCCTTTTAGGATGTAGTGCGGTGACCATGAGGGAGTCTATTTCTGAAATGGTTGTCACGCGATACTACACTCAGACAAGATTCTCTTGAGAATATTATTGATTACCGAGTCATTTAGGAAGTCGACAGTATCTGAAAGATGGATTGTCGACTCTGGGAACTTTTTTAGAACCCTGTTCTACAGTTTGAAAACCCATAGTACATACCTTTTGGGATGGGTAGACCATGGATCCACGCTCGTGATCTTCAAACCTAGGCCTTCTCTTGTTTGTGTGTGCATATCTGTGAATATCTGTATATGTGTATATATATATCTATGTTTTTGTGTGCCCGTGTTTTGTACATTGCATACATCTCATCGCATCCATTGATGGTTTCAAGGAACTCAGACGTTCTTTTCTTTGCAAAGATCCTTAGAGATCACTGATTTTTAAAACAAAACTCTTCAGTTTTTCCACAAATTTTTTTTGCAACTTGCCTTTGAGTTCCTTGAAACCATTTGGCTTACATTAGCATCTCATTTGCATCATGTCATAGCATGTACATTTCCTCTCTGTCTTCGTCTCATGTCGCCGTTTTCCCTTCAGAGATTCGTCTTTGAATCAACACTCGAGCCAAACTCGACAAAGGATGTCTGAACAATAATGTGAGATGGACAGAGTTAACAACGAATTGAGTGAGCTCCGAGGAGGAGTGGGGCAGATTCTGGAAGCAATTCAAGTTATGAGTGCAACGATGGATACACAAGCGACGATGGTCTCCGAGATTATCACTACAACTGTAGAACCTCCTGTTACTATTGTGAACCCCACTTTAGGCATGCCTTTTAACTTTATGCGTGCTCCGGTCGTCACTTCTACTCAACAAGTTGTTCCCTTGGTTAATGAGGCTTTTCAAGCTATTCCTACCTTCACTCCAGCAATAGTGCAAGCTCAGGTGCGCCCAATTTTTCAGAACCCACATCCGGTTTATGATCATGTCAATATGTCCGAAGAAGGGGATAATCGACATGAAAGGTTGAAGGAAAGTGTAGAGACAATCCGGAGGAAATTGGAAGCAATGGAGAGGAGCAATGTATCTAATACTAATGTTAAAGACATGTGCTTAGTCTCAGGCCTGGTAATTCCACCCAAGTTCAAACTGCCCAATTTCGACCTCTACACTGGTGCGCCCTGTCCTTAGTCGCATTTGGTCATGTATTACCAACGAATGGCTGCATTTTGGATAATGACAAGTTGATGATCCACTGCTTCCAAGATAGTTTGAAAGGAGCTGCTGCAAAGTGGTATTTGACTTTGGACCAATCTAGGATCCGATGTTTTCAAGACGTATCTGATGCTTTTATAAAGCATTATAGATATAACATGGACCTGACGCCAGATCGCAGACAATTATTGAGCATGTCTCAAAGCAATACTGAGTCTTTTAAAGAGTATGCACAGAGATGGAGAGAGTCGGCTTCGCAGGTAGAGCCACCTTTATCTGAAAAAGAGTTAACTGATTGGTTTGTCGACACGGTATGACCGGAATTCTA
Source organism: Lathyrus tuberosus (assembly GCA_022829125.1). Lineage (NCBI taxonomy): Eukaryota > Viridiplantae > Streptophyta > Magnoliopsida > Fabales > Fabaceae > Lathyrus > Lathyrus tuberosus. The sequence goes on along the minus strand of JALAZF010000100.1, from coordinate 10,518,372 downwards.
CGAAAGGATGATCAGTAGCGTGTCTGCTAGTTTTTCCGATATTGTGGCTGTGGGGGTTAAAGTAGAGCTTGGTCTGCAGAGTGGAAAAATGATCAAGAGAGCTGGTAGTTCAAGCGACGATGCCAAGAAATCCTTCAAAAGGGAAGGAGAAACCAGTGCAGTGATGACAAACAAAAAGAATAAAAAGCAGTTCTAGAAACGACAGCAGCAACAACAGTGTAATTCTGTTCAGCAACCTTATGTGGCCACCATTACGCCAACATTCAACCATCAAGCTTCTGTTTATCAGCCGGTTCCTCAACCACCAGTGTATAAACGAGCGCCCAACGCTCCTGCTTATCACCAACGGACTCAAGTTCCTCGTCAGAACATTCCAGGCAAAAGAAAGGGTGGAAGGCCTCCGATTCCTCCTATTCCTATGACGTACACAGCATTGTATCCTGTTTTGGTACAACAAGGATTAATAACTACAAGGTCATCAGGCCCACCTCCTGATCCGCTTCCACCTTCTTACAATCCCAATGCTCATTGTGTATTCCATGAAGGCGCACCAGGCCACAATTTAGAAGGTTGTTTTGCTTTGAAGCATATTGTGAAGGACTTAGTGGAGAGAAACATTTTGTCTTTCGATGGCTCTCAGCTTAATATCAAGAACAATCCTTACCCGCTCATGAGATAAGTAAGGGATGTATCAAGACAAAGATGGATTAAGGGGTCTGTGATTGAGCTCTTCTTTGATTTTCTGTATTTGATTCCCTAAAGCTGGCAATCTTTTGGTTGTTTCAGCAATTTTATTGTATTTCCTTTGCACTTTGAATTTGTATTTGCTTATAAGCTTTGTTGTACTTTCAAATTGGCAAGGTTAATGAAATGTTTATGCACCTTTTAGATTAAATCCATTCGTTTCACTCATTTACTGTTATTTTCAAAAAAAATATAATTACCTTGTTTCACTCCCTTTATTCAACTGTTTGTTTAAACAAAGGTTGGGGAGGATGATGAAAACCCCGTGTTCATAATTGTTGTAGTATGTTGCCGATTAAACCTTGCCGATGATATAAGACATTGTTTCAATTCCTAAACACTAGAGAAATAAGGAAGAAAATCCCTCGTTAACCCTTCGAACCCAGGAGTATGAGTTTTCTTTCCTTACACAAAAAACCTTAAATCTGAACCTTGGGGCAGGGTAGTTCTCAGTTTAACTCGGTTATGCATTCAAACACGAGCGTTTCACATAAGGCGCCAGTCAGCTTTCAAATCAAGTGACTTCCTACTTTTGGAGATTTGAACGTATATCTTGAGTTAACTGAGCGTAGAATTGGAATTCATCCTTTGCTTCATAAACCATGAACCAGACCACATTACAACCCCTAAAAGACCTAATTGAGGTAAGGTTGTTTTGAAAGCATACTACAACAAGGTTGATTAACCTGACTCCTAATAATCTTTGTTATTTGCGTGTGTTGATCACTTCCTCTGTCATTCCGTAAATGACTAGATCCACCTTTGTTTTTTATTTAATCATTCCATCGTGTGTGTTTCATCAATAAAACTCGATTTCAATAAGCTTGCATGAATTTTGCATTGAAATTGCCAATTTTTGATGAACAACAGTTGTTTGTAAAAATAATTCAATATCAAAGAAATCCCAACAAATGCAGCCAGCTAGGGGATTCGACTTGATAAAGGTAGCTTAGTCAGGGGCAATCAAGCGGAAGGATTTGCCAATCTACCGAATCAGGGGCAGAACTCGTCAAAGTTCAAGATACTAGAGCCAGTCTTCTCCAAATCATCCTATGGCAAGCGTGGACTCCAGCGACCCATCAACAGGGGCAAGTTTTGTTCCCCAGTCGTCTCTACTATAGTTTGAGTATTACGAATACAGTTGAACAGAGGCAGTTATGTTAAAACACATGAAACTTTTCAAAAGTTTGAAGATATTGAAGCATCTGGTATGCCAATTCTTCTGTGAAATCCTTTTGACGACTCACCCTCACAAACCAGTTAATCAGAGGCAATTAAGTCGAGATTCGGCAAATCTCTAAAAAGCCAAGCTGACAGGGGCAAGTTTGTTCCCCAGTTGTCAACAACCAGTCTGAAACAAGTTCAAGGACCTTGTTGTGTGAATGCATTTAATCTGGGGCAGTTACGGTCGAGATCTCTCCAAGAGTTTGAAGATATTGAAACACCTTGTATGCCAATTCTTCTATAAAATCCTCTTGTTATCGTCTTCTGACAAACCATATAGCCTGGGGCAGATAAGATTTGAAGATGATCATTATGTCAGTAGGATGCATAACTACTTTGTTCTTGTGATATTTCTTGCTAGCTCCCCAATAAGTTGTTACTTCAGCTAAACTTGACAAATCTCCATGGATTCTCGTCCAACAAAGAAATCAATCTCATGATGGCAATCCTCATGATGTTATACCTCAGGTGGAATACACTTTTCACCAGTGAAGTTGTTGATTCTTCTTCATCACCAGTATTGGTCCAGCCCTTTGAGTTTGGCTAGGTATCTTTGTCGAGACGTTTTTTTTTTCATCTCCGGTTTCGCTTGTCTGTTTTATCGGCATAAGCATAAGCATGGCATACGTACTCATATGCATAGCATCTTAGTTTTTTGCCTCCCTTTTTGGTGTTTTCCTGTTTTGTTCACTTTGGTGTTTATCTCCCCAAGTGACTGGGTTTGTCTATTCTCTCCAATAGAAAGTCAGCCCTAGGCATAAAGTGCCCATTCTTTTCTGAATTCCCCACAGAGTTTGATTCTCGTGGATGATGGTCGGTTCAGTTATATTTTCCTTTTGGATAAGATAAATCCCCATTTGAGTTCTTTCCTCAATTGGAGTCTTGTTTGACCGCTTCTTTCTAGCTTGTCCCTAGATTGAACTTTGGTCCTTGGCAGGTCGTTTTCAAACCTATCTTTGAACGTGTGTTTATTTTGCACCGTTTCTCGCAGAAGTATCTTTTACAGATCCTCATTGAAGACTTAATTATTTCTCCAATAGTATCGTGATATCAACATATCTTTGAAACAACAATCTCTTGAAGAAGCTTGGCACTCTCTTATAAGCAACTTATCTATCTCTGGTACTATTCAACCTCTTCGCAACCGTAATTGGGTATTCCCCAGGAAGCCTTATCTTCAGTTACGTAACCCCGGTACTAACCTATCAGATTCTATACCTTTATTAGGGGCCCATTTCTTGGTTCAATCTCCAATAAGGGTCTTCTTTTTCCAAAGTGCCAACCGGTCATACTTGAACCTATTGTTCCATCACTTTGGATGTCTTTTCCCAGTGAAGACCGTTTTTCGGTTCAACCTTCATTATGGATTCTTTCTAGAATGTCATCTAGTCGCGTTTAGCCTTTATGATCAATCATTCTAGATACTTTGTTGGAGCCCATTTCTTGGTTCTATCTCCAACAAGGTTACTTCTAAAGCGCCAACCGGTCATACTTGAACCTGTTGTTCCGTCACTTTAGAGGTGTTTCTAGGATGTCATTTAGTCACGTTAGACTTGATGATCAATCATTCTAGATACTTTATTGGGGCCCATTTCTTGGTTCAATCTCCAATAAGGTTCTTCTTTTTCCAAAGTGCCAACTGGTCATGCTTGAACCTGTTGTTCCATCACTTTGGATGTCTTTTCCCAATGAAGACCATTTTTCGGTTCAACCTTCATTGCGGATTCTTTCTAGAATGTCATCTAGTCGCGTTTAGCCTTTATGATCAATCATTCTAGATACTTTGTTGGAGCCCATTTCTTGGTTCTATCTCCAACAAGGTTACTTCTAAAGCACCAACCGATCATACTTGAACCTGTTGTTCCATCACTTTAGAGGTGTTTCTAGGATGTCATTTAGTCACGTTAGACTTGATGATCAATCATTCTAGATACTTTATTGGGGCTCATTTCTTGGTTCAATCTCCAATAAGGTTCTTCTTTTTCCAAAGTGCCAACTGGTCATGTTTGGATGTCTTTTCCCAGCGAAGACCATTTTTCGGTTCAACCTTCATTGCGGATCCTTTCTAGAATGTCATCTAGTCACGTTTAGCCTTGATGATAAATCATTCTAGATACCTCTATTGGAGCCCGTTTCTTGGATCTATCTCCAATGAGGTTACCTTTCTGACTCCTACTGGTTTTCCTCATGAAGCAGATTATTTGTTATCTCAACCAACTCTTATTTGAGTACCAGAGTCTATTCTTGACTCATTAACCTTGTTCCCATTTAACTCCAGTTGTTCATCTTCGGTTATCATGATCTGTTTGCTTACATCAGGTTATCTTGAACCTGTATTACTCATTTCAGGTGTTTTTATCTGGCGCGCAGAGTTCGTCTCTGTCTTTCCTGGCTTTTCTTGAAGATCCCGTTTGAACTCTTCGGCATAAGAAGTCCCCAGAAGTTTATCTTCTTTGGGTGTCTATCCTTTTATTTCAAACTGATCTACAGTGGAGATCGTGTCTTCTCCCTGGTTTCACGCCAGTATGTTTGTGTCTTTTCCCCAGTGTCTTCCGGCCATGCTTGAACCTGTCGTCCATCCTCCCTGGATCTTCCCTTAGTGGAGATTACCTTTTTGTCGTATCCCTAGTGTTTCTTTGGAGTCTCCCTGGTGAGTCTCTTTTGTTGGTTGGCTTGTATCCCCAGTGAGTGTTTCTCATGGATACTAACCTTTCTCCTTCCACAGTGAAGCTCTTTTCGTGTTTTTTTGCTTCGTGTCTGTCCTTTGGTGCTTGTTGTGTCTGCATCTTTGCATTTTCTTTGGCATTTTGGCATCATGTTTGTTCCATTGCATGTCTGTGCATCTGAGAGTAAAATTTTCGGTTATCTGTATTTAAATATCTTTCACCTTTGATTCCATGAAGATCTTCATCTCTCATGTCATCCGGTGAAGATATTTAAATAGGGGCAACTGTTGTACCCCAAATTTTAACCTCATTTTTCAGCTAGTTGATGTTTTATTTATTTTTCTCTATATTTTAATTTAATATTTATTTTAATATTTTTATTTGTTTTTATTTTAATTTAATTTCAATATGGCTCTTTATTTTATTTTATTTATTTGTCCTATTTTTATTAATTTAAATTAACCTCAATTTAATTTAATTGTGCACTAGTTTAATTACTTTGAATTAATTGTCATTTTAATAGTTATTATTATTATTTAGCATGTTATTTTAAAAGAAAAAAGAAACATTTTCATTTCTACCACCACTTATTGAGATCCACCGTTCAATTACTAACAAAAAGATTAAGAAAATTTCAAAGTCATTACAAGGCCCATTGTTTGATTTGTCACAAAAAAACATATACAAAAAGTCTTGTTCACATTAAGAGTCAATGATACTACATATGAGGACAAGGTCATTTGAGTTACATTTCAAAGTGAGGACACTACATATACCACTTGAAATTACAATGTTTTGAGCCAAGTGAAGTACCCCACCCAAGCCACACAAATTTACAGAAACCGTACACCACCTTGCTTCAAACGATTAACGGACAAAAAGAAATCAGCACATTACTGCTTCAGCCTGTCACAATACAACACCCCAAACAAACCTGCTCCAAATCAGAACCTATACAATGCTACTGCCAATATATCCACTCTCCCAACATATGCTTTAGACCGTTCAAGTCATGTCGCTATCACCCAACATTTTCAAACCGTAAACCATCAAACAAAACCAATACCAACATAGGGGGAATAAAAAAGAGGAAACCATATGAGGTTATAAAGGAAACAGATTCTTTTATTCGAAAAACAACGAGGGTGGCTCAAGAAAAACTGAAAACTCTCCTCTTCCATCACTTTGTAAGGAGACCACGGGCATACTCTTGCCTTGTGCAACAACACAAGAAGCAATGAAAGGAAACAATAAAAATGAGTGTTGGTGAACCCACATTATGGCATCAATACCATCATACAATATCCACCACAGCACAACAACGCAATCTCACCAATAATCACCAACGACCAGAACATCAACATATCTCCAAACCTTCACACAAGAGACCTTCAACACACCATCTCATTCCATCTCCATGTAAAACAACATCACAACCAACACAACACAAAAATCAACACCATACCAGAACCTTAGAGAGAACTACTCACCAAGAGAAAGAAAGTGAAGCAGCCGGCACGTAAAGATCGACACCACGACTTTTTTTCAGCTGCAACGGTCACACATCACAAACAGAGGTATTCATTTATCTTTCTTATCCTCTGAATCTTTTGTGTTTGTTCACTGTTAATTCTCATGAGAATGTTGGCGTGATATCTGGTCTTGATTACCATAAGCAACATAGTGTTGTTGTTAATATGGTACTATACCTTTCCATTTGTTGTGTGTATCGAATGCATTGCTAGTTGTGGCTCTCTGTTTATTCCATTACCAGTGTCCACGTCAAAGGAAGTGTGTGTATCATTTTCCACGTCGGGTATGATGGTATGTGTTTTGTGTTAAATGTTGGTTATGCATGGTTATCATTATTGTTCATGCGGATCACACAAGCTGGTATACCATTTCTATGTTGTTTGTGACGTGAGTGTTACTTGTATGTGTGAGTTTTACGTGTTTCATGCGATTTTACATGGTGGGTAGTCGTGTGTATAGTGGGCAGTGTAGTATAGTTGCTTCATGGCTTTATTATGTTGCAGTCGTTGTTTAAATGTCGGTTATTCGACGCTACGGAACCGTTCGATATTGGTAAGTAACTTCTCATAGAAGTGTTGCCTGATGTTCTGAGCGTTGATCCCACTTTACTTGGATGAGGGATCTTGCGTTTAATGTTCGGGATATTCTGGTTTCGATCCGTTGTTGTTTAGCTCGCAATCTAGAATACAAGTCGGTTTTGTTCACAGGTCACATTCGCGGTAGCTAAGATTTGCAGCTTAAACTTTTGGTTGATTTTAGCAATAGCATGGTTTGTGTTTCAGTTCAGGCCCTCGACTTCGCGCCCGTTTCTACTTCTGTGTGAGTATTTATCTTAGGTTAATGAGAGCCTAGTGTTGTTCTATTATGTGAGCACTATGGTTGGTGCTTTATTTCTTTGTCTTTGGTTGAGGAACGAGCTCGGAAATGATTGAACAAGATGATGTTTTGCATTTGCTCTTGCCCGGTATCTCGCGTTATTTTCCAGATTTTTTTCTCACGCTGCATGGGAGAAGAATATCGTGTCAGCATAGGATAGGCCGGGTGGGGGGTTTTTGTCGCGTAGTGACTAAAATCCATAGTGACTGTTTGAGTTAGGTGTTCACATGATTTACTTGTGCATTAACCGTGTGACTTTTATTTGGGATAATTATTTCTATTTCTTTTGGGAGTTGGGCCTGGGATATTTCGCTACTCTCACCCCCTGGATTAACTTGTTTCAATCGTTTTCTTTTCTTTTGTATTTTTATTTATTTAAAGTTAGTTTATATTACACAAAAACTCTCAAAATTCATAAATACCTTTTAATGCTAAATTTAATTTTCCAAAAATCTTTTTATTCTCACTTTTATTTTATGTCTACATTAATTTCTAAATCCACAAAAACATGTGTATTTCTCATTTAGTCTTGAAATTCTTTTGGAAATTCACTAAGTTCTTAAGTTTTTTGTGAGACTCTTAGATGTGTCCTAGATTCTTGAGAGGCATGTTTTGAGAGAGTTCATTAGCCTTGAATAAATTCATTCTACTAGGGTCTCGTTTGAAATGATATGGGTGTGTTCTCATGTACTTAATTGTTGTGAATTATTTCACTATCTATTGCCCTACATGGATGTTTGATCATGCTTGATCATTTGCCCAATATGTATGATTTCTTAGCTTTGCATTAACATCATCATTATCTTCTCTCATTATCCTATCCATATTTTCTTACATCATCATATTATTAACTCTTTATCTTTTAGTAATCTTTATAACTGTTATCTTTCCCCCCATTCCGAAAGAAGGTGATTAATATTGACTCTTAAAAAGTCATAGCCCCCATCTTACCTTAGTAGCCTCTTAGGAGATGACTTTCACTTCTTGGCCTCCTGAGAGCCAATAAGCTATAACTAGCCTTAGGAGAGAGTTCTTACACTCTTGGTGATATTCATCCTAATGAATACTCACTTTCCCTATTGACTAAAACTTCAACATATGACCATTATAACTTAGATTTAGAGAGTTCTTGAACTCTAGAATGAGCTTGTACTCATTCTCCCCTGTGAAATTTGACCATAGTCAAAAGTTCATTACTTAGTAGAACTACGCATACTCTGATTCTATACCCGAGGATACGTAGGCGCAAAGTGCGATGCTTTGTCGAGTATACTTAGATACTAACCCCTAGGGTTTCAACCTTTAGCATAGAACCTTTAGCAAACACAAGATAACATTAAAACAAGAGGTTCCCGTAGAGTACTGCGGACGTTTAGGGTGCTAATACCCTCCCTAGGCGTAACTAACCCCCGAACCTTAGATCTCCCCCCCCCTTTAGGTTTTTCTAACGATCTTGAACCTTTCCTTTGGATAAATCAAAGTCGGTTGTAAAAGAAATATGATGCAAGTTAATTAATAGCTTGTTATCCGATTTTCACCGCAACAGGACCCACACTACGCGACCATCGATATCGGGGTTCTAGACAAGGTTCTCAGAGTCATGGATTTCCTTGAATGTTTGCCACTAATGTCAAATTACTTGTCAAGCATCAACTCCTTGAAGTAAATCTATTTTGAGTGAGGTCCTCGTGCCGACCCTTACGAGAAAAACATCTAGGGGATCCGCATTACGCGAGCTCGTTCCTAGTTGGCCAAAAGTTCAATTTTCTACAAAGGTCTTTAGAGTCACGAATCCTAATGAAAACATGGAAGCTTGTGGTAAATTACTTGTCGGATTACAACATTCTCAGGAGCCCACACTACTCAACCTCGTCCTATCTTATGTTTTTCTTTTAGACCCGGGTAAGTAGATTTTCCTATAATGTTTCAAGCAATCAGAGTATACACATCAAGACTTCATGAGATCCAAGTAATAGATATAGGATAATAATAAGACAAGACATAAGATAAAGTAAAAAGATAAAAGAAAGTGAATAAGTAAAGCAAAGAATCACCGAAAATAAAACAAAATTATGATTTACTCTTCCTAGATTGGAGCATAAGTACCCAGCTGATCCGTCATTTGTCGTATATGGAAAATACGATCCTTCGTGAAGCATTATTGCACGCTCTTGGAAAATAGTTCAAACCGAGTTGCCACTAAATTTTATTGGTTCTAATGAAGGAAAGGGAAATATTTGTAAAACCCTTAAAAAAGGAAAATGGTCGTCGCAAGAAAATTAGGGTTCGAGAGGCGATTACGCAAGGGAAAGGTATTAACACCCCTCACATCTGTTGTACTCATTGGGAACCTATTAGTTAAACTTGAAATTGAATGTTAGCTTATGTCAATTGCTTTCTTCGAGTGATAAAATCCTACAAAGAGAAAAGGGATCGCAAAATGTTTTTATTAAGGTGCTTGATGAGATTGTTTGTCTCGCTCCTACATATCCTCAAGTATAATGAGGAACTCAAACCTTTGTAGTTCTAGTAAAAAACTATTTTTTTGTTGGTTGATTTTAGCAAAAGGTATTGTTGTCACCTTTGAATGGAAAACATTTCTTACCCAAAACAGTTTAGAGGAGTGGACGTTGCATCACATTGAATGAATTTCTACATATCAACATTCACGAGAAAACGTCACTTATCTCAACTGCAACATATGCAGATGAGGCGTTGTTTTGCATTGTCTAAATACAGTAACACCTTTCGTTTATGAAAATGGTTTGACATCGCACTAGGGAAGAAAATATTTGGTTTGTTTGAGTATGTTTTAGACTTTAAAAGAATAATATTCACGACTTGAAAGCAACTACTGCTTGGATCTAATATTTGGGACTATGACAGAACCTTTCACCTAGGTAGTCTTTTTCTTTCAATTGTTTTGAAAAGGTTTGGAAATTGACTATTATTTTCAGCAAAAGATAAACACTTGACCTTGCAAGCTATTACAACTTGGGCTTAGTGTTTGGGACTATGACTCGACCTTTCATCCAAACTCTACAGCCACGATTTTTTTAAGGAACTATGATAAAAAGTTTCTTAATAAAATTTAAAAAAAATACACGCAAAAAATTGTGATGTGACTTGGGCGGAAAAATGGTCGTTGTAATATTGTGTCACTGAGGGTATATTTTCAAGTAGTGAACCTCAGGCGTGAAGTTGATTTATTACAGAGGCGAGATAATTAAGGGATTAATGAAAACTTTTCAATATACCCCTCAATTTTATAATAACTGAGGGGATAGTTTAAGTGGTCACTGCTTCAATCCCCAACAATAGCTTTTTACATTAACAAAACTAGCGACACATACCTCTCGATTTAAGAACAAAACTAATGGGAAAAATACATTCTTTTTTTTAAATACTCATTACATTGTCTGCACAGAATATTAATGAATTATTTTGTTTACAAACTACGTTGTTTAGACAAATATTACATTGCTTACAAGGAATATTAAAGTAAAAATATTTTACAAATTTTGAATCTGATTCATCGTCAACACTTTCGGTGAAGAACAACAATTGGATCACGGGGAAGAACAAATGTTGGATCCTCGTTTCATTGAATCTTAGGGAAGATCAAATGTTAGATATTTTATGCATTTTTTATATAAAACAAAAAAAAAGGTTAGATAAATAAAATAAATATTGAGTTACATTTTTATTTAAGAACACAAATATTGAACCCAAATAATTTTCTGCTCTTGCAATCCATCATAGAGAACTTTTCAAAGCTTCTGTAAGTTTCAAATTTTTCATGTCAAATATTTCATTATCAATTTTTGATATTAAGAATTCTTATATAATGTCTTGAAGCTTTTACGCTGATCACTAATGGTTGTTTCTTAATCGTTGGTATTTATTTAATGGACGGTAAAGATTTGTTTAAAGACGGTGAAGAAACTCAATAATCACACTTATATTTTCCCTCGGTTATAACTCAAAATAGAGGTAAAATATATTTCTTTTTAAATAGAAAATACTATAAAATATATTTCATCCCAAGCGCCACAAACCTCTCGATTTCTGTTAAAAACCGATGGGATTAAGCTTTTCTTTTTAAAATTACATTGTTTACGCAGAATATTAAAATACATTATTTAAACAAATCCTGATTTTGATAAATCTGATTCATCATTGTTGTTGTTATTCTTGGAAAACAAAAAAAAATATTTGTTGTTATCCTGATTTTGTTATATACCCTTTGTGCGCATTCTTTTCAAGTTCAATGGATTGCATGCATCCAATTTCTGATAAGTTACTTGTTCCAACCATAGGAATATTTTTCTTGCAATTGCAATCCTTTCCATAGATCTGTTCCAATATTTCATTATCTTGGAAATATTTTCATGGAAAGTGCTTTCACAAATGATTTCTTTACGTTAGCAAATTGTTACTTTATGAATATAGGACATAAATTTGTTGTTGTACCTGAGTAACTAAACCCCTCAGATCGGTTTTAAACCCAAGGGGAAATATTTTTTTTTTTGTAAATTAAAAAAAAATAAAACAAGGACTATTCCCTCTATTTTATAAAAAAAATTGATTTAATATATTACTTGCAAAAATGGTAAATAATAAAAAATTTAAAGTAACATGTCTTGTTTCCTTTTTAAATTTTTACCATTCAGCATTTTTTTATGCTACAATTGCATCTAATTGAAACATGTTTAGGGATAAATTTCTCAATGTTGTCAATAGAGAAAAGCAAAAAATTATGGAGTGTTTTCTTTGATTGACAACATAGGAAGGTGATTCTAAGAATACAACAACAATGTCAACGCATTTATTTAAGATAGATTGTAAGGGCATAAAAAAAATTTTGTTCAAGATAGAATAACAATATACATCACATAAAATTGAAGATTTTTTCTGTCTTTTAATCCATCCTAAAGAAAGATGCGTACAAGTTTGGAGTGACTACATATAAGTTAGGTTTTAGGTAAAATGTGATTAATGTGTGCCTTAATAGTAAAATATGATTATCTAATCCCTTTAATATTACAGAAATCGAAGAAATATATCATTAATTTACAAATAAAAAATAAAATAAAATAAAAAGTCCACATTTGATGAATTATTTATTTAGTCGCATAAGTCCACATCTAATGAATTGAAAACACATAAACGATGTCAACTATCATTTTGTAACAAATCCGAAGTCATAATTCCATTAAAATACGTATGATGACAAAAAATTCATGTAAATAATAATTATATCTGCAACCAAAACATACAATGTTCATGTAATAGAAATAATATAGTCTTATGTGCATAAAAGAGCATAAAGATTTTACATGGTAGAGGAGGCAGTACTACGAAAAACCCATTTAACAACGGTTGAGAATGACATATAATGACGCGGGCGAGGGCGTTGTTATGTAGATTGTTGTTGTATATATGATAATTACAACGACAGCCTTGTATGCATTGTAATAAACAGTAAAGCGCGCTAACTATCACAACGGTTTTACATTACACCGTTGTAATAAATATCATTGTCCTCGGTTCGATTCCCAGCAGCACAGTTTTGATATTTATTTTTTGCTGGACAGCGCGCAAGATATTATAACGGTTAGGAAATATAACCGTCGTTAAAGTTTCTGTAAAATTAACAAATATCATCCTGATTTTATAATTAATCCCATTTTTTTACTAGTATTATTGTTCTCCATATCTCAGCACATCAGAAAAATACAATTCACATTTTGTGATACAGTTTTCATAATAAGATTAATCGTATCATATTCATAATATCACATATACCAGATTACAGTTTATCAGAACAAACATCCTACATAAATAAAATATCACATATACCATATTACAGTTTACACACATTACATAACTTCACATAATTGTAACTTGGTGTATTAGTATCTTGTCTCTTGGTGTCTTGTCTCCTGGCCTGGTGTCTGGACTCAAAATACCTATGATTTCAAATAATTATACTTGTTAGTAAAAAAACTTCTAAACTATAACATACAATTAATATATTATGAATAAATAATAAATTACGTACTTGTTAATTTTCCCATATGCCTTCTTCATGATCGAGTCGTATAGCATGCACGACATCTCCATCAACTTGATCATATGAGGTAGGAACTTGTGTTGTGTAAGAAGGTGTGGACGGAATATCAAGACTTTCATCACTAAGAGGAATGTATTTTCCTTGGAGAACGATTGACCATTTCCCCGATTTGTCCGATGGATCGGAAACATAGAAAGCTTGTTTTGCTTGAGAAGCCATGATGAATGGTTATGTATTAAAAGATGCCTTACCAAGGTCGACCCGGGTGAATCCTAAGTCATCAATGTCCACACCATTACTATTATTAGGAACCCACTTGCATTTAAATAAAGCCACTTTGAAAATAACATAATCAATCTCTCAAATCTCATCAATGACACCATAAAACGCGGTAGTTGCCAATACCGGATTCTTATCTTTCGAACTAGAGAAATACATCGATTCAGCTTCAACCATAACCCTACTATTTTGCATTGTACTATGATCATCTTTTGATTTTGTATAAAAGGTATAATGACCAATGTCGTATGCGCTCCAGGTAATGACACAAAATTTTGGCCCGTACGACAACCATCTAAGTATCTTGGATGCACTAGGATCATTAGATACACTTTTATTAAACCAATCCATGAATCTATTGTTATGCTCTATCAACAACAACTTGTCATTTATTCGGGGATATTTTTTCTTCATAAGTCTTTTGTGAGTATCTATGAAAGGTTGAACCTTATATATATTATTCAATATATAGAAATGTGATTGAATAACTACATCCCGAGCCATTGACCTAAGATTTAGACCTTGAATACCTCTTCTGTGTGTGTCAGCATGACGAGACTTTGGAATTCCTATAGAATCTGCATCCGACAAATAGTTTGTACAAAACTCAACAGCTTCTTCTGTGATGTACCTTTCAACAATCGAAGCTTCTGGTCGGTGATGATTCTTCGTATATCCTTTAAAGATCTTCATATATCGCTCTATTGGATACAGCCAGCTTAAATAAACTGGACCACAAATTCTGATTTCTCTTACGAGATGAACAAGTAAATGAACCATAATGTCAAAAAATGATGGCGGAAAATACATCTCCAATTGACACAAGATTATGGCAGCCTCATCTTGTAATTCATCCAATTTTTTGAAATCAAGAACTTTATTACATATGGCATTGAAGAATAAACACAGTCTCATTATAGTTACTCTCACATTTTTTGGAAGGATCCCACGGATAGCCACTGGTAGAAGTTGTTGCATCAATACATGACAATCATGAGATTTTAAACCAATTAACTTGAGATCTTTCATTGATACAAGTTTCTTGATGTTTGACGAGTAACCTTGCGGAACTTTAATACCTTGCAAACATTCGCAGAACATCTTCTTTTCCTTTTTAGATAGAGTGTGACATGCTGGAGGCAGATAAGTTCTTTTTCCTTTCTCTATTGGAGCCAACTGTTTTCGTATACCCATCTTCTCCATATCAAGACAGGAAGTCTTACTATCTTTAGTCTTTCCCGAAATGTTTAGAAGTGTGCCAATCAAACTATCACACACATTTTTCTCCACGTGCATCACATCAAGACAATGTCTAACATCAAGACTTGACCAATATGGAAGATCAAAGAAGATGGGCCTATTTTTCCATATATTTTTTGCAACTGCCCCTTTTTTCTTTTCCTCTCTTCCCACCTTTTTCTTTTTCTCTCTTCCCACTTTTTTCTTTTTCTCTCTTCCCAAGGACAATATTAATGTATTCCTGTCGTTGATAAACTTCATCCCCGGTTAAAGGTTTAGGAGCCTCACCAAACTCTTGCTCTCCATTAAAAGCCTTTCGCAATCTACGATAAGGATGACCCGGTTTTAGAAATTTTCGATGCCCAAGGTAAACGGTCTTTTTTCCAAACTCAAGTTGGTGATAACAAGTATCATCTTCACATATAGGACACACTTTATGTCCTTTGACACTGTATCCCGCCAAGTTACCGTAAGCCAGAAAGTCGTTAATTGTCAAAATAACATTGCACGCATATTAAACTTTTCCCCAGAATATGCATCATCAACTTCAACGCCTTCATCCCACAAGAGTCGTAAATCATCAATTAATGGACTAAGATAAACATCTATGTCGTTACCAGGTTGTCGTGGTCCAGAAATCATCATACTTAACAGTATATACTTGCGCTTCATGCACAACCAAGGAGATAGGTTGTAAATAGTGAGAGGAACAGGCCATGAAGTATGATTAGTGCTCATATTACCAAAGGGGTTCATTCCATCGGTGGCAAGCCCAAGCCTAAGATTTCTTGGCTTGACTCTAAAATCTGGAAACAACGAAGCAATTTTCTTCCATTTCAAAGAATCAGCTACATGGCGAATATTTCCATCACGAATCCTTTCATCTGCATGCCATCTAAGATTCTTTGCATCATTCAAATTAGCAAAAAGTCTCTTTAATCGTGAAAGAATTGGCAAGTACCATAACACTTTAGCAGGAGAATGCTTCCTACTAACATTGTCATAGTGATCATTGTCATCACCATTGCTAGCCTTCAGCTTGTAACGCGACACACCACATTTCGGACATTGAAACAAGTCTTCATACTCTTTCCGGTATAATATTCAATCATTAGAGCAAGCATGTATCTTGATATACTCCAGACCCAGTGGACACATTATCTTCTTGGCCTCATAGGAACGATCCGACAATTTGTTATCTTCTGGTAACATTTGCTGTAGCAATTAAAGTAATTCCGTGAAATTTTTATCCGACCATCCATTTTTTGCCTTCAGATTAAACAAATTTAACACCGCCGACAATCGTGTGAACTCTGTGCTTCCCTTATATAAAGTGGTGTCATTATCACGACATAAATTATCATAAATATGAGCATTCATAAAAGAAGATTCCCCAATATCACGGAACATATCCTCTAGGTGATCTTCCATATATTCATCCTCCTCCACTCTTTGACTTTGTGACGCCCGACTTTCCTTATTATCCACCTCACCATGCCATGTCTATATTATATAATTTTGACATATACCATCACAACAAAGGTGATTGTGTATTTTTTTCTTTGTACACTTTTTGATATTAGCGCAAACAACATAAGGACAATAAAAGATACCATCATTGCCGGGAAGATGTTTATCAGCGTAATCAAGGAATTCACAAACTCCGTTCTCATAAACCGGATCTAATCTATTGGCTTTCATCCAACTACGATCCATTACAACTTCTGAAATTTATACATGTATAATAATTTGAATGACACACCAAAATCTAATCCAAAATCTCAAGCATATGCATATACAATATGAACAAAGAAAAAATCAATGAAGATGTACTCTCATACTAAACGTAAAGCATATGAAACATCTCATTCTGACTTGAGCATATACAATATGAACAAAGAAAAAAGGAATGAAGATGTTGAAGAGAACCTTACTTCGAAGATGAAGAAGCAAATGAATGATGAAGACGATCAATATTTGAGCATAAACCAAGAAAAAAGGAATGAAGATGTTCAAGAGAACCTTACTTCGAAGCTGAAGAAGCAAATGAATGATGAAGACGGTCAATATTAGAGCATAAACCAAGAAAAAAGGAATGAAGATGTTGAAGAGTACCTTATTTGAGCAATATTTGTGCTCCAAATGAATGGATATGAAGAGGGTAAAGGTTATGGCGTCTCTGGCTCACTTGTTCGATTAGGGCGTCTTATGAAAGAAATACATAATAAGTTTTGTTTTAATTTATCAGTAAACCTATCGGTTGGAAAAACAAACCTTTGTGGAATCTTAAGTGACACACGCTAAATGTATCCTAAAAAAAGGAAAAAATATGTTGCAGGGAATCGAAGTTTGTTACATTTCATTTATTACTACGATTGTTTATCTTAACCGTTGTAAAATAATTTACAATTTACTTTTAAAATAATGGACTTAATTGTCACACGCTAAATGTACTCTAAAAAATGGAAAAAATGTAGTTGCAGGGAATCGAAGCTAGATACATTTTATTTATTACTACGGTGGTTTCACTCAAGTGTCATTAAATGACTCAACTTTTACATGGGCCAGAAATTTTTAACCTATTAAAACGGCATAAAATAATGTGTTGTAATTCTGGCGTTGTTGTTTTTGCGTTTTGTAGTAGTGAGGAAACATAAATATGGCTTGTTGTGGTGGTGCATTTCATATAAATGGTTGAAGGTAGAAAACATATTACCCCTATCTCATTATATATTTTCCATATCTTTACCAAGTGTGCACAGACATAAACCTTTTACTTAATTCAGCTCAACATCGATTACAACAATACTGTGGATAGATTATTTCATGGATGCACATGAACTGCAACACATAATGATATTGTACATTAAAAAAAGCCTTTGACAATTTCTACGTAACATTTTTGTATTGTACACACATGAAAACTCTTCACTCATCCATCATATCTGACGTTAAAGGAAATTTTGTGTCATATTACCACAGAGAAGGCACTACAACCTTTATATAACACCTTAATCAAACACTACAACTAAGGGTGTATGCGGGTTGGGTTAGATCGGGTTTTCCTCAACCAATTACCCAATATGTTTAGCTTTCAATGGGTTGAGTTCATCATCAAACCCCTAATTTTTTTTTCAATTAAAAAAATCTATAACACAAAATGAGAAAGCATGTTGCTCAATTGTTGATGAGCTAGGTAGTGGGTTTTGTTTAGTTAGTAGTTTCTGCTGGACCCTTTGGGATGCTTGTACATAACAGTTTTGGATATATAATATATATGATTCTATTTCCATATATATATATATATATATATAACACAATTCAATATAATTTTTGCACGTTTTTAAAAATTAAATGATGAAAACCATCAAATAATATTTAATAAAAATTTATTTATATATTAACACTTAATAATATAGAAAATTTCAGAAAATACCATTTCCTCAAAATTCATAAATTATAAATGATTCAAAAGCAAATAATCATCATTTAGTCTTAAAATCACATATTTATATTGGTCTAATAGCACCAAAATGTACAATTCAAAAGGCAACTACAGTAAAATAAAAGGTCAACAATAGCAACAACATTAAATCCAGCAACAACTATTAAAGGTTCCAACAATATCAATGGTAAAAGGATCCAACAACAACAATAATCAAAGGAACCAGCAACAGCAGCTGTAAAAGGTTCCAACAACAATATTGAAAGGTTTAGCAACAATAGAAAATCCAACAACAACAGTTGTAAAGGGTTCCATCAAATCCAGTGAAAGGTTTAGCAACAACAACAATTAAAAGGTCCATCAACAGCAGTAATAAAAGGATCCAGCAACAGCAGGTGTAACAGGTTCTAGCTACAGAAGTAATAAGAGGATTCAATAACAGCATTTGTAAAAGATTCCAGCAAGAACAGTAGAAAGTTTAGGGACAACAACATCCAAAAGTCTATTCGAAAATAATAGAACACAAAAAAACTTGCAAATACCTTAAAATCTAGTAGTAGCGGTTGTATTGAGCTCAGCCGCAGTAATGCCAACATCAATAGAAACTAATCCAGCTAACTATGTATATGTAAACATAGATAACTAATAAGAATCGTTTAATTTAACACTAAAATCAAATAGATTTTACATTTGAAACAAATAATTCATACATGACTCAATTTTTTCCAATTCAACAAACTTTTTTACTATATCAATGACCTTAGGAGATTTGATCCAATTTTAAGTACAAATCAAAGCTTCAACGGTAGAGGGATTTAAGGAATTACAAAATGAATCAAGGACGCGATCTCCTCTACTAAAAGCGAATTCAGAAGATACCATGGATACAGGGATAACCAATATATCTCTAACTATGCGGGAAAGTACATGATATTTATTTGTTTTTCCTTTCTACCAAGTGAGAATGTTAAAGGTAGGAGAATCATCTTCAACACCATCCTCCAAATACTTTTCCAACTTATTTGTTTGCACTTCACATTGTTTTTTAATTGTATTCATTCTAAACAAATTGTCTCAATCTTCATAATCTTCACCAATTTCAATTCTAGAATGAGAGACAATGTTTAAAGACGAGGCACTGGAACATCCATCATGACAAACATGATACAAAACTAAATAGTGCTCAAACAATTAAACAATGTGATTTTTCAATTTCTTTAACTTATCCTCTGACATTTTAACAACATACATTTGAGTAAAACAAAATTCAATATAGTCAAGCTTATAACGAGGATAAAGATAAAAAGCAACAAAGAGAAGATAGTTAATTGCACTACTTTTCCAATACTTATTGTACTTTTTTTTTATCAATCAAACACACTTGTATTACTAATGATTTACCAATACAAATGACATAGAAATCTGTTACAACTTTGACCCAACAATTACACAGACAAAGTGAAGCAAACATACAAAAAACTGCCTCAGAAAATTGACAGTAAATTGACAGCACCAAGAATCCCCTATAAATAACTACCTCCAACCTAACTCTCCAAAGTACTTAGTCACAACAACATCAGGACTCCAAAGGAAGCATCCTCCACTCGTAAAAGCTTCCCAACCTAAATTTCCTATCCTTCCTCCATCTTAAATTTCAAGAAGCCTGTTGAATATCCTCCACCATAGTCTTCGAAATGGCGATACCATCGTTAAATATAACTCCATTCCTAGTCTTCCAAATGATCCAGCAAGATATCAGCCAGAAGAATGACATGGTTGAGCCTTTCCCATCCATTTTGGTCCATTGAAAAAACATACCAACACAGCTGTCCCCACTTGGGAGTTTTACACCTAACCACGACTCCAACTCTCGCCACAAGCTCCTCGTTTTTTCACATCTGAATAAGATATGATTTACATCTTCTAACTCCTTGAAACACAGTACACAAGGCAACTGATGAGGATCAGTTATAATCCCTTTATTCAAAAGATTTATGCATGTCGGTAAACGATTTAATAACAGTCTCAATCAAAAAATCAAAATTTTCAATGGAATTTTGATCCTCCACAAATATCCAAGAGCTTCCCTCAGATCATTCTCCAAAGGAAACTCCTCTCTCCTATAAATCCACATGCTCATTTGCATATTTGCAGTCATAATTTAAAAAATTGGATTGCTAACATTGTGCCTCCATTTAGTCAACGTTTTTTAAATATTCATCAACTGTTTGGAAAAATAGTTAGCAGTAACATGCAATCACCCATTAAAATGTTGTAGTCTACAACATTACATATTTCATTTTAAATCAAAATATCAACAACAATCTTAACAAGTAACAATATCTCCATCTTTTCAAAATTAATAACATCAACCAAACTTTTTCATCATTCAACTCCTATTGACACATTATCAATTGTTAAAATTTCTTCAAAGGTAAATATCTTAAAATTTAATAAGTTAATTTAGTTCTCTTTATTTTTCTTATAATCTTTATCTAGGATTATTTATTTTATCTGCTCTTTTTGACTGACATAACCTGAGATCAACCTTAATGTATCACAATGACATGATAAAATCATTGATCACTTTGAAGAATCAAAAATTTATTATGTCATCATATATAACAAAGATAACAATCATTTCCTTATAATCACTAGTTGAAAAGGATTTGTAGTATACTACAATCTATCATATAACTTTCATGTTCAACATGAATACTACAATGTCAATATTTATGGAATACAAGAGTTCAAAACACTATCAATCCTTGATGAATTACCAAGATATCATAGTCATAGCCTCTGTCACCCAAACTTGTAGTCATTTGAAGTTACACTTACCTATATTAATATTTTATTTTGGTAATTAGTTAAGATTGATTTATTAATTAATTATCAATTAACCACGTTAAAACAAAGTTATTTTGATATAAATTGCAGGATGTTTTTTCAATAATCTTACAAGAATATGATTATCACTAGAAAAATGAAAACTGTAAAAAAAAAGGGACTTAATTTACTCAATATTTAAAATCAATAGAAAACAAAACTAACCTACAAATGAGAAAACTTTTGTGAATCCAACCTCTTTAGATCAGAGAATAAAAGCAGTTCAAGTTTGATATTCATACAATCAACAAGTGTCATATTTATAAAATTCATCCATCATAATTTATGTATTTTTGTCATGACTTTAGTATATCATTCCTTTTGTGAAATTATCATATGTATAATACATATCATAATATCCATGCATATAACGAGGGCAACACGCGGGAGCTCACGATGGATGCACTATTAACTTGTATATTAGTTTTCTTATTATATTGGGCTTGGCCCATCTTGTTTATTGTACAGCCTATTAGATTAGAGTTCTGTAAGTTATGATAGGTAGTGCAGTTAGTTATTTTGGTTTTATCATGTATATATATGTAATAGTTGAAACTCTTTTCTAATCAATGAAGAAGTTTATTTTCCAATACTTTCTGCAACCTTCTTTTCTCTCTTATCAGAAACTGTCCATCATCAACATGTACGAATATGCTGCTAGTTAATACATATCATTAGATCTACGATTATAATACATATTCATTAAAAATATATAATATTTAAACAGGCATAGTTGCTCTTGATCTTTTGACCACCGTTGATTTTGGACAGTTTTTTTCTTTCTTATCCGTATCTATTAAAAAATATGATTTTTTTTTAAATGTTCTTGATAGATTTGATTTGTAATGTTAGGATGTTAAATAAGAACCCTAACAAAACTACTAAAAGGGCTGGAAATTCAAAACTATAAAGAAGATAAACAAAGTAAAATAAAAAGATAAATTGATTTCATTGATTTTTCCTTCATTTCTAATGTGTCAAAGACACTACATATATAATGATACTAATGGGCCAATGACTAAAATGCCCAATTACTTAGAGGGAGCCCAATTCAATAACAATTAAAGTACCAACTACTATAAAACCTTAATTGAATAATAAACTAAAATATTAATAATATAACTAATAATACTCTCTATCATTGCCGCGGGGTTCACTTGAACCTTGTCCTCGAGGTTCTAAAATATAATAGAGATATATTCCGGGATCCCACTTCTTGAACGGAGACAATTTTGAATTTGGAGTAACATCTCCCAATCAACCATGGCCCACCTCAGTTCCAACTCCATAACTATTTTTTTTTCAGCCATGATAAACCAATACACTAACAAAACAATTACAAACCTGTCCCTGCACAAAACCATTTCACAGCACAAGTGCAACAGCACATTCGAAATTCCCAAACAAGAAAAAACAATTACCTCCACGCAAACAAATTGACAGCACGATATCCACATTTGGAGTTGGACCATAAACTGTGGGTAGGTTTGCTAAAAATGCAACCAAAGCAGGTGGTGTAGCTTTAAGAATTTCATCAAATGCATTTGTGCCAGCACCTGTACCCAGATTCTGCTTTGGATCATATACCAACATCTTTGAAGTATAAGGATAGACAATCTTTGATGACATATTTGAAACGTTTGCAACAGATCCCTTATCTGTAAGAGTCGTGCCATTAGGAATAATAGACATGTCCACTTTCTTATTGAGATTTTTGGCAAGCCACTCTCGTCGGGATAAATGATCAAGATCATTAGAAGAGCACGGCCACAGATCCATGAAACTATAACGTGATACAACATCTTGCAGAGAACTCTCTGATGCAGTAGTTGCATCTTCACCAAACGCTTTTTTCCTTCTTTGCTCAACCTTGAGCATGCTAGCAGGATTCCCATAAGTTTGCTCAAATTGAACGAACCTTTTCCAAACCTCAAACGATTTCTATGGAGTAAGTGAACTCAATGCCCTCTCAAATAAAGCACATATATTTAGGTCATTATTCAAAGGTGTCAAGAAATCTGCATATTCTAGAACATAGACCGGCTCATGCATAAAGCGTTTTAATCCGTCTTCAAAAAATTTATGAGCCATCTCCACGCAAAACTCACAGCTGCAAATGCCAAAGCAAGTTTCATGACCCCACAAGCCAACCATGATTCCACTGCAACATACCAAGACCACAACGTTGCACCTACGCCACTTCAATTTCCACTTTATCCAACTACTGTACGACCATCTACAAAAACGCGCAGCAGCATAATGTTCCTGCACATATGTTTTATAAATCCTATTCGCCAATGCAGTAGTAGTAGTTTCATGAAGGAACCGAAGAGGGTTCAAACCAACAATAGTTACAGCATCCAAAACAGTCCTTCTCTGAACATTAGTGAAATAAACCAGAATCCCAATGCAACAATCATTAACTACCTCGGTAGTTCTCTTTTGATATCTTCCATTTTCAAATTCTAATGACCCTTTTCCTCCATTTCCCTCCAACAGAACATCCTCCGATGAATCCGACTTCAAATTCGAACTAAACTCACAAGAATGAATAATATTACTTTCCGTCGAAAGACCCGTCGAAACCGAAAATCCAATATTCACATACTCAAGCAGTTTCTGCATCAAATCAATCTGATAAGACAGTGAAGAATTTCCATTTCCATTTCCAACACCTTTAACAATCCTTCCATGAAAAGACCAAAACACTTCCAACACCTTCTTATCCGAACTATAATCAATCAAAACATAACAATTCTTACCAAGATTATTATCAATATCAAATTTCCCAAAAGCAACAGAAGTCAAAGAATTATCATCAATACCAACATGTCTCATTGGTGGATCAGTAGCCCCAACAAAAGTATCAAACTCAACAGCAACAACATAGTTCATAAGAGAATTACTATTAGTAGTAGCATTAAAAAGACCAAAAACACCACCAGCTGAATTAGGTGGAATCTGATAAATCAATGGAGCAATAAAAAACACAAAACCATCACGAATTGGCGGCGGAGGTGGTGGAGGCAAAGGTCTTGCCTTCAACCTCTCCTCTATCATTGTCTTGATCTTTTCTAAAGTGTCTCGATCAGCTTCCCTATCTTCATCCGTAACAATCCCAAAAGTAGCCACATCATGGGGTTTCTTGTTCACTGAATCATTCCCTCTTCCTTATTTGAGAGCTCCTGATCAGTCTTTGCATCCTCATTTACATCAGAAGGTTTTGCAACTTCATCACCTTTTTCAGCTTCTTTGCCTGAGTTTCCTTTTCCTTTGAACTCTCAGTTTTTTTTTGTACATACCGCTCTAGATAGTTTCTCATAGCTTCATCTACATTGATCATTAGTTTTTGCCCATCAATGTTCAATTTGGTAAGGAGGCGTAAAGCACGGAGAACCCCTTCTGCAGTATCAAACTCATAAAACCCAAAACTTTTCGGAGTCCCACTTGATAAATCCTGAGGTCTTTTCCAGCTCTTGATATTCCCACATAATTTAAGCAGAGAAAGCATGAACTCATTTTCCACGGTTGGTACAATCTTGCCAATGTAAACAGTGGTATGTTGCTTCTCAGCCGGAGTAACACTAGGAAGAACCACAAGTCTGACAATAGGAGGAATAATAGGGAGAATTGAAGGGATCCCTGCAACAGGTGGGCGTGAAACTGGAAGCACGTTGATTGCTCCAGGAAGGCGTGGAGAATATACAGGACGGACCGTAGTTCCATAAGGAGGTGGATAACGAGGAATTCCTGCAGGGTTTAGAGGTCCTTGTGGGTGCATGGCGTAACCATTTGGGATAGGAGCATAGTTTCGCATAGCAGGGTTAGTCCCAGGAACCTGATATGACACCATCGGTTGCATCTGCTGCATCGGAACCGACATGGACGAGCCGGACACGCCGGGAGGTGGATTAGGGTTTTGGTAGACACCGGGAACTGCGACACTTGAGCACCAATCGGACGGAAGGACGGCGCTGACGGAGGGTGAACTCCGGGAATTTGTGGCGGGGCGCCGGTTGCATATGATAAAGTAGGAGGCGGAGGAAGTGACGGTGCAATTGGTAAGGATGGATTGGAATTAGGGTTTGTGGGGAGAGGCGTGGAAGAGGGTGTTGTAGATTACGATTGTGATGATAGGTAGATCGGGTTGGTTGGGAACGGGATTGGGAGATGGCGGTTGGGAATTATGTTGAGGATTGGGTTCTAGGGTTGGTTGGGAACGAAGGGAAGGTTTTCAATTAATTTCACCAATTCTAGATCTGGCTCTTCCTCTTCTTCTATTGGTAAAATTTCTCTCCATTCCGGTTTAAATCTCCATAACAAAGCAGTTGTAAATGTATCCCAACTATATCGGCGATGAACACGAGACCACCATATCCACCATTTGAGAGCAGAACCTCTCAAAGCTCCTACAGCTTTCAACACCTTCAATGACTAATGTGTTCCATGTTCTTTGAAAAATTTCTCAAAACAAAGAATCCACCGATAAGCATCTTCTTCTCCATCAAACAATAATAATATTGTCATGATTTAAAGCAAAAAGTGAGATCGAAAATGAAAGCAACAATTGTTAGGATGCTAAATAAGAACCCTAACAAAACTACTAAAAGGGCTGGAAATTCAAAACTATAAAGAAGATAAACAAAGTAAAATAAGAAGATAAATTGATTTCATTGATTTTTCCTTCATTTCTAATGTGTCAAAGACACTACATATATAATGATACTAATGGGCCAATGACTAAAATGCCCAATTATTATTGTAGAATCTATGTAGAGGTATTATTACTAATAGTCACGATTTGCCTTGCCCCTTATGTTTCTTGCATCTTGAAACGGTGGAACACATTCTCTTTTACTGTCAAAAATCAGTGCTGGTATGGAATTTTGTATGTAGTTGGGTAGGGATACCACATTCTCTCTCGCAGCAAAATCAAATGCAGTTGTCACGGCTATATCGTGTCCTGTCTGATTACCAGCCGACTGTTGAAGCGACAGACGAGATCTCTTGGCGACTCAATGAGGATTTTCTTTTTTCTGTTTCATCTTTGTATAGTCATTTGCAGGTTAAGCTGGCTGCCTCTGATTCAGGTGTTACTGATGAATTTAAAGCTGCTTGCAAGCTTAATTGGCTAGCCCAAGCTCCTCTTAAAGTGAAAGTGTTTGGTTGGAGGATGTTGCACAAAAGAATACCTTCGCGAGACAACTTGTATCGTATAGGTATTATTACTAATAGTCACGATTTGCCTTGCCCCTTCTGTTTCTTGCATCTTGAAACGGTGGAACACATTCTCTTTTACTGTCAAAAATCAGTGCTGGTATGGAATTTTGTATGTAGTTAGGTAGGGATACCACATATCCTTGTAGAATCTATGATGAATCATTTATCATGTTGGTTGGCAGGGTGTGTTAGTAGGAAATTTCAAGTCACTAATGCTGTGGGACTTTGGTTGATAATTTGTTGGGTTATTTGGGCGTCCCGAAATAACATTATATTTAGGGATGAGTTTTGGGACATGGATACAATTTCGAATCGTATTATTACTTTCTCTTGGTGGTGGATAGGTAAGATGCATAAGAATTTATTTCTTTGTAATTATTACACTTGGGTAAACTCCCCAGGTGATTTTTTGTAGGCCTTGATTTTTAGTAGGTCTATTGCTGTATATGGGTTGGGATACCCCTCTGTATCCCTTATTAATATATTTTGTTAGATTATCAAAAAAAACAACTTAGAGGGAGCCCAATTCAATAACAATTAAAATACCAACTACTATAAAACCTTAATTTAATAATAAACTAAAATATTAATAATATAACTAATAATACTCTCTATCATGTAAGGTATAATATTTTTTTTTTTTGGTTGTAAAATGGGAGACTAAGAAAGAAACCAAAAATTGCCATTCAAAAAATATTAGAAATAGATTTTATTTATAAAAAAACAATAAAGAAGAAGTAATTATTGTTGATAAGTAGTTTTCTAAAAGAAATACTTTTCTATAAATTTCATCGCAAAACAACGGAAAATAGGTCAACATTGTTGATCAACAGAAATATGATAATAAGGAAATAGTTTTAATTCTTTTTAATTTAGGAAATATTAATGATTTCCTTAATGCTTTTGAATTTTCTTTTAATTCTCAAATTTAATATATCTATATGGTAAAACATTATAAATTTTTACCTGTTCAACTGCTTAGTATAATGTACATGCACCTTATGAATTCTTTTGATATAATAATTATTTTATTCCTTTTTTTCTTAAATTACTATTTTTTACCTGTTATTTTATTTTGAATGATAAATTTTTGTCAATATTTTATTGTTTTACAACTTTTAAATTCGAGTCGCTCATTTTCATTTTCAAATATAAAGAGTAGCAAAACCATTTGAATCACCGAAATCTACAAGCATTGTTGAGGAGAAATTTATACATTCACAATAGTATTCTCCCTCATTTCAAAGAATGAATAAAAATGATGGAAATATTGCTTATGGTCAAGAATTGGCTTACCTGCTTAAAGACAATATAATTGTAAGTATTAATCAATTATTTTTCTTTCATTCTAAATTGTTTAATCTATTAGAAATATACCATAGTTTCTCTAGCTAATCATGTCTATCTATGTTGTCCTATGGCGCAGAATAAAGTACAAGGTTTTAGATCTCAGTGTCGAGAATTAATTGAAATAACTGCTGAAACTACAGATGTTATTGTACATATTCTCATATCCTTAATTTAATCATAATTATTTTCATGCATATGTCATTTTGTTTAGTGTTATAAAGTTGAAGAAGAAAAAAACAGAATTGGTGACCTAAAAATTAATATTTTTTATTTTATACGCCTAATCAAAAACCATTTCATTTTTTTTTGTCTCCAATGTCTTTTTTGAACTTTAACTTTTTAATACATCCAAAATGAAGTATGAATACAATTGAGAAATTAACAGTATATAATTCATAAATAAGACACAAAACCCTAGAGAGAGACTCTCCACCTTCTTTCTAACCTTTCGTCTTCTTCCCCAAATTCAGGTTAACCCTAATCGAACGAAAACAATGTATCAGGTGCATTAGACGCATTCGTTGAGTTCTTTTCTACTGATAACCCATCCGTAGCTGTTCGGACTCGCTATTCGAGTAGATACTGGGTGAGCTCTTTCCTATCTTTGGCTTAAATTCCTGGCTTTAGGGCTTAGGGGCCTCGGTAGGGAGGTGTCGTCATTTGGGTTCTACTGGGTAGTGGGTGCTGGTGGCTATATCTCTGGTGGGTTTATCGTAGTTGACTGCGTCTTGATTCATGGCTCATCAGAATAACAATGGGGGTTTCAGAGGAGTTTGGACTGAGGCGGGTAGAAAGAAGAATCCTCTAAATCGGAAAGCGTCAGTTGGAAGAATGTCTATTTGGAAGAGTAACAAAGGTAAGGTTACTGATGTGGATTTACAAGAATCGTCTTCTTTTTTCTTTACCCGGTTCCCAGATTCGTATGAAGCGAAGCAGATGTATGAAGTTTTTAAGGAGTTTGGTTCAATCTTGGAGGTGCTTATTCCGGGTAGGCTTGATATCAGGGGTAATAGATTTGGATTTGTTAGGTTTAAGGGTGTGGAGGACGAACATCTTCTTGCCATTAGTTTAGACAAAGTTGTTATTAATGGCATTAAGATTTTTGCTAACCTTCCTAGATCCAGGAGAGGGTATAACGATGGTGTAGGATCTGGTCCTGTTGTTCGTAAGACTGTGGAATAGAGGAGGGATGATGGTTACTCAATCAGTAAAGAGAAGAGGAAAGGCTTTGTTTCAAAATTGACTTTTGCTCAGGTGACTGGCAGGACTACTAAGAAATCAAAGTGTGTTCTTATGGGAGAAAAACCAAATTTTGCTCATTTGAGTTTTGATGTTAACAAAGAAGATTTGGAAAGGTTTGAGCAGGCGTTTACAAGGGTTTTGGAGATACCTGGGTCTGCGAAGGAGGTTGTGGAAGCATTTCAAATGGAAGGTTTCTTTAATATTAAGGTTACTCCAATGGGAGCTAATCTATGTCTTATTGAGGAAGATAATCCAGGCGATATTGAAAGATTGATAGCAGAGGAACCTAGTTGGATTTCCAGATGGTTTTCGGATATCCATCAATGAACACCAAATGATGTGGACCAAGAAAGACTCACTTGGGTTAAGATTTTTGGTCTTCCATGTCACGTGTGGAGAGAAAATTTTTTCAAGTTCTTAGCTGGTACTATAGGCGAGTTCGTCAGTATGGATGATGACACAAGGAAACATTCAAGGTTTGATATGGCAAGAATTCTGATTAGGATTAAGTGTGCTTTGAATCTCAACGAAGTGGTCAATGTGGATGTCAACGATAATGTTTTTTGTATTAAGATAGTTGAGGATTCCTTTGGGCCATATGTTAAAGACTCTGTTAGTAGGAGTATAACCTGCTTTGAAGAAGATAGTTCAGACTTTGTGGAGTCTCAAACCTATAACTCTGATGGTAGTGAAGTGGGACTTAACAAGAATTCGGGTGGGATGAGTATGTATGGGGTGGAGGATGACGGTGAGTGGACTGAAGACAAGAGTGGTCATGGTGATCGTGAGGGAGTTGAGACAGCCATAAATTCTACTGAGGAATTTTCTCATCATTCAGATTCGGCGGATGTTAATTGTTCTAAACTTGGGATGGATCTTGGCGACAATCCCATTCTTGATGGTTTGTGTAGATCCAGTAATGCTGGTGAAACTGATCTACGTGAGTTGGAGGTTAATTCCGGTAAGTCATTTGAGGTTGGATTGAGTCCAGACCACGTCACTTGTTCTTTGGTTAAACATAATAGAGTTGAAGAGGCTATAGAGGATGGTAGTCAATTGAATCCTACCAGTATTGGAAGGCCTCCTATGGGGAGAGTTCAAATGCCAATGTCTGATAATTTAGGTGATTTGGAGGCTGGTAGAGCTGTTGCTCAGGATGCTGTGGGTTCTCAGTTGGTTAAGAAGAAGAGTAAGAAGCAAATTATTGGTGATATTTATCAGAGACTCAAAATTCCTTTTGATCCATCATATTATGCCACACTCCTTCAAGCTGAAAGTGTGTTTCTAAGGTACCACAAGAAGCAAGAACTGGAGGGGAAGAATTCTGGGAAAGTTATTAATAAGGACTCCCGTTCAGATCAGGAAAACGTCACCTCTAGCTCAAATGATAATTCTATTTCTGATTCTGGTTTTGCTCAGTGTAATATACGAATAAAGAAGAAATTGGAGAATTTGCCTGTTAGGGTGTGGGATACTATACAACAGTTAGGAATAGAAGCTGAGAAAGATGACGAGGTGTTTGAGAATATTTTGAGGAATTTTGAAGAGGTGGATAGAAAAGCAGTAGTTGGAAAGAAGGTGGAAGCTATTAAGTTTACATGAATATTGTTTCCTACAATATTCGAGGGTGTGGTGGGGTTTTGAAGAGAAAGAAGATTAGTGAATCTTTGATTAAAGGCGGAGCAGAGATATGTTTTTTACAGGAAACGAAGTGTAGTTATGTTACAGATGAGTTAGTTTTTAGTATTTGGAGAGATCGGTCTTGTCATTGGTCTGCATCCAATGCTAATGGGTTATCAGGAGGATTAATCATCATATTATCTCCGATATGCAGTTACAGGGGTCAGGGTTACCTTGGGATGCAAGCCTTGTGGAAAGGTAGAATATGCTATTTGTTTAACATTTACTCTCCTTCTAATATTGGCGAGAGGAGAGTCTTATGGAAGGAATTATTAAAGCTTAAAAATAGTCTGAGTCCAGGAGAGTGGATAGTAGGGGGGACTTTAATTCTATTAAGAGTAGTGAGGAGCAGATTGGGTATTCTCGACCCAATAGAAGATATATGGTAGAGTTTTCTGAATTCATCAATGTTATAGGTCTGGTGGATCTACCTTTAAGTGGTGGTCTCAGATTTTCTTGGTTCAAGTCTAAAGATTCGGTCTGTAGTCGACTTGATCGGTTCCTTGTTTCGCCTTCTATTTTTAATAATTGGAACATGGTTACTCAACGTATTGGAGAGAGAGATATATCAGATCACAGGCCGGTTTGGATCGTAGTTAAGAATATGAATTGGGGCCCCAAGCCGTTTAAGGTTTTGTCGTGTTGGTTCGACCATTCTGATTTTTTAGTTTTCATTAAGAAAGAGTGGGATGAGTTTAAGATAACAGGAAAAGCTTCGTTTATATTGGCAGAAAAGATGAAACATCTGAGGAACAGAATTCGTTGGTGGAATTCAACTGTCTTTGGTTGGATTGATCTTAGTATCCAAAAGGAAGTTGGGGTTGTCAATGAAATGGAAGAGTTGTTGGTTCAAAAAGTAGGTGACATCTCTAGAGAGGACCTGCTGAGAAGGAATGATGCAGAAGATAATTTCTGGAAATCTATTAGAATTAAAGAGAGTATTCTGAAGCAGAAATCGAGATCCAAGTGGATAGCTGACGGAGATGTTAATACCAAGTTTTTTCATAATGTCTTGAGGCAAAGGATTAATTTGAATACCATTAATGGACTTATTATTAATGGTATTTTGGAGGAGGATGTGCAGAAGGTAAAACAACATGTCAGGTCTCATTTTGCTAGCAGATTTGGTAGGGTAGATAGAGCCTTTCCTCATATTGGTGGATCTGGTTTCAAATCTTTATCTCTGGCAGATAGTCAAGAATTAGAAGTTGATGTAAATGTGCAGGAAATCAAGGAAGTGGTCTTTGGTTTTTCTGGGGATCGTAGTCCTGAGCCGGACGGATTCAGTTTTGAATTCTTGAAAAGATGCTGGGATATTATAGGTCCAGAGTTCTCAAATTGTGTGTTGGAGTTTTTTGAGGGTGAACAACTTCATAAAAGCTTTGCGTCTTCGTTTGTGGTTTTGATTCCAAAGTCTGAAAATCCTGAAGACCTGGACGGATATAGGCCAATTTCTTTGGTTAGTTCAGTTTATAAGGTTATTTCTAAAATTCTTGCTAATAGGCTTAAGAAGAAAATTGGTGGTATAGTTTCAAATACTCAGACAGCGTTTTTGGAAGGAAGAAACATATTAGATGGGGTATTGGTTTTAAATGAGATCCTGGATTTTGCTAAGAGATCTAAAAAGGAGTTGATGATTTTCAAAGTGGACTTTGCTAAAGCGTATGACTGTGTAGATTGGAATTATCTTCGAGAGGTGATGAAACATATGGGCTTTGGCTCTAGGTGGTTGAGATGGATGGATCTTGGAGTTTTTAATAGTTTTTCTTTGGTTTTAGTTAATGGGAGTCCTTCTCAAGATTTTAGAGTGACGAGGGGTCTCAAGCAAGGAGATCCTTTAGCTCCTTTCCTCTTCTGTCTGGCTGCAGAGGGGCTGGAAATTATTATGAAGCGAGCAGTTGCTAGTGGTCTTTTATCAGAATTTAAGGTCAATTCAGAGATTGGTTTTCACATGCTGCAATTTTCTGACGATTCGGTCTTAATTGGAGATGGTTCGTGGAAGAATATCACAACGTTCAAAGCCATTTTGAAAGCTTTTCAGCTCACTTCAGGTTTGGAAAGAGTTCGTTGATTTGTGTTGGGTCGGAAGAACCCAAGATTAGATCTGCAGAGTTATATCTATCTTGTAAAATTTCTCCTTCTCAATTTTCGTTTCTCGGGATATTAATTGGAGGTAATCATAGGTTAATCTCGTTCTAGAAGCCGGTGATAGATATTATGCGTGCTAGATTGAATACTTGGAGGAGTCGGTTTTTATCAATGGGTGGTCGAGTTACTCTAATTAATTCTGTCTTAAGTAATTTGCCAATCCATTACATGTCTTTTTATAGAATGCCGGTTAAGGTGGTTAGAATTCTCAAGTCAATTCAAAGATTGTTTTTATGGAATGGTGTAGAGAATTAAAATGGGATTTCTTGGATAAGTTGGCAAATGGTTTGTAAGAGTAGAGACTTGGGTGGTTTAGGCGTGAAAGATTTAAAGTTATTCAACTTGGCTTTGTTACTTAAGTGGGCTTGGAGGATTTTAGAGAACAAGCTTACAATTTGGAAGGATTTTATTAATTTTAGATATCCTTCTTGCTGTTATGATTTTTTTAGCAGTGAGGTCTCAATTCTGCAGGTGAATCCATCTCTTTGGTTTTTAGATCTTTTGCAGGCCTTGAAAGTCGTGGGAGAAGGAAGGTTGGCTGATCTCATAGCCTATGACATTGGAGACGGGACTAGGGTGGATTTTTGGAGGTCGAAATGGGCTTTGGATGAGTCATTTAGCAGAAGGTTTCCAGCGCTATATGTTTTAGTAGACACTGAATTTAGTCCAGTCAGTGTAAATGGTTATTGGAAGGGAGAGATTTGGAAGTGGGATATCAAAGTGGATGTAGCTGAAACACAGGAGATGGCTCGGGTTCAGCTGGAAGAATTGTATTTGCTTTTGGCTTATATTCCCATTATCAAGAATGCCAAGGATTCAATTAAATGGTTGCTGGAGGATAATTATTCTTATTCTGTTTCATCTATTTATGTCTTTTTGCAGGAGATTATGGAAGATAATACAATACAGCTTGGAGTTGAAATGAAAGCGGCATTTAAGTTAATTAGGCTAGCGCAAATACCGTTCAAGGTGAAAGTATTTAGTTGGAGGATGTTCCATAAGCGAATTCCAACGAGGGATAATTTGGTTCGGAGAGGAATTGTTACTAATAGGTATGAGATGTCATGCCCTTTTTGCTTTCTCGATATGGAGTCGTCTGAACATGTTCTATTTCTATGTGGTAAAGCTATTATGGTGTGGAATTTTGCTTGTAAATGGTTGGGGATTCCGTGTATATTAGTTGGAAATATGGTCTCTCATTTAACATGTTGGATACAGGGTTGTGTCGATAGAGGGTTGGTTGTTAGAATAGCAGTAGGGTTATGGTTATCGATTTGTTGGATCCTTTGGTTATGCCGTAACAATATTATTTTTAGGGAGGAATTTTGGGATTTTGATACGATTTCAAATCGTATTTTAATTTATACGTGGTGGTGGATAGGTAGGAGTTATAAAAGTTCCTATTTTTGTAATTATTTCACTTAGGTTAATTCTCCGAGTGATTTTTGTAGCCGGTGATATTTGAGCCGGCTATAGTTGTTTACGGGTTGAAGTACCCCTTTATACTCCGGTTTATACGAAAGTTTAGCTTATTAAAAAAAAAAACAGTATATATTTCATTTATATTTTGTGTACAATGGTATTGTCTTATAGGAATCATATGGACGTGGAAGGCATTTGTCAACTATATTGCTCAAAAGGAAATTCTTTTCTTTTTCATTGCCCACCGATTTTGATATTACACGTTTTCCTGGTACAGATAATATGTTGTCAAATCTTAACAATTTGTATTTTTTTTGGTGAAAATATTTTTTTTATTTGTATAGATTTAGGTATTATTGAACTTATTGGTTTGAATCTATTGATATTTTGATAAAAGTGAAGATTTAAATTTCATTTTTTTAAGACACAGTTTTATATATTTTTTTATTATTTTGGTTTTGTATTTAATTTTACATAGGTTTATGATATATTATTTTTATCATGCAATTGTATAAGAAATAATATATTTTTGTAAAGGATAATTAACAAAAGTGATTAAATTTATTTTTTTTTGTTGTTTTTTGAAGTACTATATTCACAGTATTATTACTGGTAATAAAAAACTGCAATCTATTACGGAAGTTGTAAACAAGTTACTTCCTGAAGGTTATCAGAAGTTGGAGGCAAGAAAAAGAAAGAGAAAGGTGGATAATAAAAATATTATATAATTATTTTTGTTGTATTATTTATAATATTAGATACAAATTTATTCATACTTTCTTACTTATTTATTCTAAAAATTGTTAGGAAGGTGAGGATATTGATGAAGAACATATTTTTGAAACTGAGGCTAATGAAAAGAATATGTTTCATCTAAGGGCGACTGATTTACTTCCTAGTGTCTCCATACCTTGGAAAAACCGAACTTATAAGAGAAAGGTAATACATTAAATTGTATTTAATGATAATGTAGCTACATAAATTTTTTTAACTTTATTTTAACTTAATATTTATTATTGTTTTTTTATTTATAGGTTCAAAGAATAAAACCTATTAAAGTGGAGAAAAATATTGCTCCAAGTTCTTCCACTTGTCCTAAAGAGGTTCTTGAGAACAAAGAGAACAATGTTGAAGCTGAAAATATTTTTTATCCTCCTTTAAAGATTGAGGACAAAGAGACCAATTGTGCAACTAAAAATATTTTTTATCCTTCCGAAACCGAGAACCAAGAAAACAACCCTAAAGGTGATGATGTTTATTGTCTTCCAAAAACTAAGGACAAAAAGAAAATTTTTGAAACTAACAATGTTTCTTCACCTCCATATATTAAAGATAAAGAAAACAATTTCAAAATAGAAATTTTTTTTTGATAAGCAAATTCATTAAAGGAGATTAAGGAAATCTCAAACCAAGAAATCGTAAGGAAACTTATACCACTCGTACAAGGTACACTTCCTACTCTTAACTCTACCTAAGATCAACCAAATCCAAGAGGAAACGATAATAGAGTTTACAATTTCGTCAACATTACAAAAACCGTCATTGAATAATGTATTATTCCTAACCCTCCAAATATTCCAACAAGTTATAAACCAAATTGAACTAACCGTACCCAAATGACTTCGGCTTTTAAGACTTGTAAACCAAGCCTTCGCGTGGAGACAACAATCGGTTTCAATGATTCTATCAATCTCCACCCACTCACAAATCTTCCTCCATACCTCCATCGATTTAGTGCACGAGAAAAACAAGTGGGAGGAGTTCTCGTTCTCTTGGAAACAAAACGTACAAACTATATCATGGGTGTAACACCCCGATTCCAATTATTCCCATTTTGTTGAGTCTTTTATTTAAATTGAGTGATAAGTTATTTTATTTGTGGAATTGGTATGTTAATATGCTATGTTGATGTGTTATGATATTTGACCGTTTTGAGTGTTTTCGGGGAAATTAGAATTGAGGATATTTTAGACATTTCTCAATTATTAGTAAGTTAGAAATTTAGTAATAATTGTTGGAAAAATGATTAAGTGTGAAATTTTGTGAGAAAATGAATTAATTGTATTTGAGTGGAAAAATAGATAGAAAGGAAAAAGAAATAAGAAGAAGGAAAAATAGAAAAGAAATAGAAAGAAAAAGGGATAGAAAG
This sequence comes from Lathyrus tuberosus, assembly GCA_022829125.1. Lineage (NCBI taxonomy): Eukaryota > Viridiplantae > Streptophyta > Magnoliopsida > Fabales > Fabaceae > Lathyrus > Lathyrus tuberosus. Next base: position 10,482,190 of record JALAZF010000100.1, on the reverse strand, counting down.
AAAGAAGAGGAAGAGAAGAGAAGAGGAAAAGAGGAAAACTAGATAATCATCAAGAACGATCATTTAGCGAGTTTGGAATCCAGGTAAGGGTGTGAAATCTTATCATCTCATCAATGTATATCATTATGTATGTGTGTTTGCATGTGGTATTGGCTTGTTCGATATTTTTCGGTTATAGGGCGAAAACGCGTAAACGAGTAGAAATCGAAGTTTTCGCGGATGGAAATCGATATAATTTGTGTTGTATGATCTCTATATGTTTTTGAACCATTGCTATTAACTGTTTTACTGATGGAAGTGATTTGGGGAAGAAAATGGAATTTTTGGGGGTTTTGGAACAGTGTAAACGAAGCAGAAATTCTGCTTCTGGTGAGAATCGCCGGGCGAAATGCCCAGAGCGCCGGGCGGTTCGCGCCTTCGCCGGGCGAAATTGAGAGGCGAAAGGGTGTCAAGCTACTGGTTTGGTTCACGTTTTTTAGGGTTTCCTTCGCCCCTTCTTCGCCGGGCGAAGCGAAGGCGAAATTGAAGCGTCGCCGGGCGAAACGTTCCTGTCGCCGGGCGCTTTTGTTTTTTTTTTATAATTTTCTCTTCTTTTAAAAATTCATAATTCTCGAACCGTAATTCCGATTTAGGCGTTCTTTATATCGTTGGAAAGCTTATAAAATGTTCTTGCTTGTTATGATGATTTGGAAATTGTTAGCCGATTAAATAAGTCGGAAAAGTCGGGAATAGTGTTATTTAGCGATTTTTACCGTTTTGAATGTGGGTTTGGATGTGAATCATACAATAGTGCATTGATGTGAATGTATATAGATTGTATGTGATTGTGTGAGATGAATGCATGAATATATTGTGATTATGTATGCATTTCAAGAATGTCTTGAGTCATGTGCATGTGAAGCATAATGAAGAACATTCTTGTGTTGAGCGATTCTAATGAGAATCCTTTGTATCGTCGTGTGCCTATGTGAGGTGCGAGCGATGATTACAAAAGATTGTGTGCCTAGGTGAGGTGTGAGCAATCGGATTGTGTGCCTAGGTGAGGTGTGAGCAATCGGGTCGTGTGCGCGTGTGGGGTGTGAGCGATCCATAAACATTGTGTGCCCATGTGGGGTGTGAGCAATGGGTGAACATCGTAGGCCCGACGGGGAGTTACATTGGTAACGAGCGATGGTTCCAGTAGAGTTCCTGAGAGAACTAATGATGATTGAGTCGGTACTGCATTGCATTTACGTAGAGTCGTGAGTCGGTCTCTATGATTTGCATTTATCATCTTTGTATTCGTGCATTGATGAATAAACATGAATGTGTATGTTTATGTGGAATGATTGAGAATTTCGAAAGTATGTCTGATGAATATGCTTGGTTGTATATATATATATATACATTGTGATGTATATGGGTGAGTTTTGATGAATTGTGGTGAGAATGTGGAATATGTGTATTTTTATGTTAAAATATATATATATAATTATATGCATTGTTATTATGATAATATTTCTCACCCTTCTGCGGTTTTATGATGCTCTATGAGGCATTGCAGAGTAGGTATGCTGGAGGTCTTTTGTGAAGCGTATCTTCATTCTTTTGGTCGGTTGGCTCTGATATGTAGCACCGGGTAGCTAGGATGTATATGATTCTTTTGTGATACATTTGTATATGTATCTTGCTGATGAATGTTTATGTAAACATGAATTATGTTGATGGATGATACTCGATGACGCATGTATATATATATATGTATATATGTTTGACGTTATTCAATGTTTAGATTTTCCGCTTTTATTCTAAATATTGAGATGTGGGTGTAAGGACAAAGTTCCTCTGTTGCAAAGTTACCCCACTGTTGCATATCAATGTTGAGCAGGTGTTGTATGTTTTAATTTAATGTATAATGTGATGTACGTCTTTTTATACCATGTTTATAATTATACTCTGACGAAATTTTTAGTATGAGCCTAAATGATTTATTGTGATTATTTGGGGGTATAGAAATGGGGTGTTACATTAAGTGGTATCAGAGCCAGTGTTGAGTCAGTTGTGTCTGTCTTGTTGTTGTGATGGTTGAACTGTTGTTTAACCTTGTTGTCATTTTTGGGGATGACCGAAATATGGCTGGTAGGAACGACAATGCGATGGCTGCTGCTTTGGAAGCAATGGCTAGGGCGGTGCAAGGTGCGCCGAATGTGAATGCTAATGATGAGTTCAGGAAGAATCAACCACCGGTCTTCAAAGGAAGATTTGATCCCGATGGTGCTCAACTTTGGTTGAAAGAGATTGAAAGAATCTTCAGGGTCATGGATTGTGCGGAAGAGAATAAGGTGAGGCTTGGGTCTCACATGCTGAAGGAAGAAGTCGACGATTGGTGGGTCGGTATGCGTCAAGTTCTTGAGGTGGATGATGAAGAGACAACTTGGGATTTATTTCGTACTGAGTTCTTAAGGAAGTATTACCCTGAAAGTGTGAAAGGAAAGAAGGAGATGGAATTCCTTGAATTGAAACAAGGTAGTATGTCCGTGGTGGACTATACTGCTAAGTTTGTGGAGTTAGTTCAATTCCATCCTCATTATGCTGCGATTACTGCTGAGTTCTCAAAGTGTATTAAATATGATAATGGTTTGCGTCCTGAGATTAAACAAGCTGTGGGGTATCAAAGGATAAGAAGGTTTTCGGATTTGACGGAATGTTGTAGAATCTTCGAGGAAGATAGCAAGGCTCATTCTACACATTACAAAAGTTTGAATGAGAGGAAAGGAAAGCAACAAGCTAGAAGTGGACCTTATGTGACGCCCGCTGATAAGGGCAAGCATAGGGGAAACTTTGAGAAGAGATCTGGAGAAGGAGGTTCCGGTTCCATTAAGTGTTACAAGTGTGGTGAAATGGGTCATAAATCATTTGAGTGTGGGAAGCCAGTGGTGAAATGTTCTAACTGTGGAGGTCTTGGGCAGGTTGCTACAGATTGTAGAAGGAATATGGTGAAGTGCTATAATTGTGGAGAAGTTGGTCACATTAGTACTAAGTGTACTAAGCTGAAACAAGCTCAAGCGGGTGGAAAGGTGTTTGCATTGGCGGGGACTCAAACTACTAACGCAGATCGTTTGATTAAAGGTACATGCTTTATTAATAGTACACCTTTAGTTGCCATTATTGATACGGGAGCGACTCATTCGTTTTTTTCGTCTGAGTGCGCGAAGCGTTTGAATCTTGTGTTGTCTCTGATGGATGGTAAGATGGTTATTGATACTCCAGCAATGGGGTCAGTAACTACTTCTTTGGTTTGTTTAAGTTGTCCTTTAACCATTTATGGTAAATACTTTGAGATGGACTTAGTGTGTTTGCCGTTGGAAGGATTGGATGTGGTCTTGGGTATGAATTGGTTGCAATTTAATAGAGTTCATATAGATTTTTATCACAAGTTAGTGAGGTTTCCTTCTTTAGAAGAGGACAAAGACTCGAGTTTCCTATCCACTAAAGAGTTGAAGAAACTTTTAGCGGACGAAGCTCAATTGTTCGGTTTGTTTGCATCTTTAACTGTGGATAGTCAAGTGTCACTTGATGTGTTTCCTGTTGTGTGTGATTTTCCTGAAGTGTTTCCTGAGGATATTACAGAGGTACCGCCGGAGAGAAGTTGAGTTTTCTATTGATCTAGTTCCGGGTACTAGACCGATTTCGATGGCACCGTATCGTATGTCGGCATCGGAGTTGGTAGAATTGAAGAAGCAATTGAATGACTTGTTGGACAAGAAATTTGTAAGACCAAGTGTTTCTCCGTGGGGTGCTCCGGTATTGTTGGTAAAGAAGAAGGATGGGAGTATGCGGTTATGCATTGATTATCGACAATTGAACAAGGTGACAATTAAGAACAAGTATCCGCTTCCAAGGATCGATGATTTGTTGGACCAATTGGTTGGTGCGCATGTTTTTAGCAAGATTGATTTGAGATCGGGATACCACCAGATTCGTGTGAAAGAAGAGGATATTCAAAAGACGGCCTTTAGGACACGGTATGGCCATTACGAATATTCCGTAATGCCATTCGGGGTTTCTAATGCGCCGGGTGTGTTTATGGAATACATGAATCGTATTTTCCATGAACAGCTGGATCGTTTCGTGGTTGCGTTCATCGTCGACATTTTGATTTACTCTAAGTCTCAAGAGGAGCATGAAGAGCATTTGAGAATTGTGCTGCAAATCTTGAAAGAAAAACAATTGTATGCTAAGTTGTCGAAATGTGAATTTTGGTTATCGGAAGTAAGTTTCCTTGGACATGTTATTTCCGGTAATGGTATTAGTGTTGATCCATCCAAGATTGATGCAGTGATGCAATGGGAGGCTCCTAGATCGGTGACGGAGATTCGAAGCTTTTTAGGATTGGCGGGTTATTACCGGAGGTTTATTGAGGGATTTTCGAAGTTGGCACTTCCGTTAACGCAATTGACTTTTAAAGGAAAGGCTTTCATTTGGGATATTCATTGTGAAGAGAGTTTCAATGAGCTAAAGAGAAGGTTGACAACGGCTCCGATCTTGATTTTACCGAATCCTAATGAACTATTTGTTGTGTATTGTGATGCTTCATTGATTGGTTTAGGTGGTGTTTTGATGCAAGATGGAAAAGTTGTGGCATATGCTTCAAGACAATTGAGAGTGCATGAAAAGAATTATCCTACACATGACTTGGAGTTAGCGGCGGTGGTGTTTGTTTTGAAAATATGGAGGCACTATCTTTATGGTGCAAGATTTGAAGTTTTTAGTGATCACAAGAGCTTGAAATATTTATTTGATCAAAAAGAATTGAACATGAGACAAAGAAGGTGGTTAGAGCTTTTGAAGGATTATGATTTTGGTTTGAATTACCATCCGGGTAAGGCAAACGTGGTGGCCGATGCTTTGAGTCGGAAGTCGTTACATATGTCCTCATTGATGACGAGAGAATGGGAACTTTTGGAGAATTTTAGAGACTTGAGTTTGGTTTGTGAAATGACGCCGAGAAGTGTGAGACTTGGTGTGCTACATGTTACGAATGATTTTCTTGCAACTGTGTGTGAAAAGCAAAAGTTGGATTTGAAGTTCGTTGATTTGATGATGAATGAGAATGAGGATTTCAAGGTTGATAATTTTGGAGTTTTGAGATTCTATGGTCGTGTTTGTATTCCCGATGATGCGGAGGTGAAAAAGATGATATTGGAAGAAGGACACCGAAGTAACTTAAGTATTCATCCGGGAGCGAATAAAATGTATCAAGATTTGAAGAAAATCTTTTGGTGGTCCGGATTAAAGAGAGATGTGGCTCAATTTGTGTATGCGTGCTTAACTTGTCAAAAGTCGAAGGTGGAACATCAAAAGCCTAGTGGATTGATGCAACGGTTGGACATTCCAGAGTGGAAATGGGATAGTATATCGATGGATTTTGTTACGGGATTGCCGAATACGCTAAGAGGTCATAATGCTATTTGGGTAATTGTTGATAGGCTTACTAAATCTGCTCACTTCATTCCAATTGATATTAGTTATCGTTTGGAGAAGTTAGCCGAGATTTATATTCTTGTGGTTGTAAAGTTACATGGAGTTCCTAAGAGTATTGTATCGGATAGAGATCCTAGATTCACATCGAGGTTTTGGGAGAGTTTACAAAGGGCTTTGGGTTCTAAGCTAAGATTGAGTTCGGCTTATCATCCGCAAACGGATGGTCAAACCGAGAGGACAATTCAATCGTTGGAGGATTTGTTGCGTGCTTGTGTGCTCGAGCAAGGTGGTGCTTGGGATAATTATTTGGCATTGATTGAGTTCACCTACAATAATAGTTTTCATTCAAGTATAGGTATAGCACCATTTGAGGCTTTATATGGTCGGAGATGTCGAACACCCTTGTGTTGGCATGAAACCGGCGAGAGGACGATAGTTGGACCGGAGATGGTACAACAAACGACGGAGAAAGTGAAGTTTATTCGGGAGAAGATGAAAGCTTCTCAAAGTAGACAAAAGAGCTATCATGACAAGAGAAGGAAAGATCTTGAGTTTCAAGAAGGCGACCATATGTTTTTGAGAGTTACGCCGGTTACGGGTGTGGGTCGTGCTTTGAAGTCGAAGAAGTTGACTTCTCGTTTTATTGGTCTGTATCAGATTTCTGCACGAGTTGGTGTTGTGGCTTACCGTGTGGCGTTGCCTCTGAACCTTTCGAATTTGCATGATGTATTCCATGTTTTGCAACTTCGGAAGTATGTTCCGGATCCATCACATGTTATTCCTATGGACGAGGTTGAAGTGAGAGATAACCTTACGGTGGAAGCTTTACCGATTAGGATTTTGGACCGTGAAGTTAAGAAGCTAAGAGGCAAGGATATTGCGCTAGTAAAAGTAACGTGGGGAGGCGCTGCGGAAGGCAATATGACTTGGGAGCTAGAGAGTAGGATGCGAGAGTCGTATCCGGAGTTGTTTGAATCAGGTAATATTTTCGAGGACGAAAATTTCTAAAGTGGGGGAGAGTTGTAACGCCCCGATTCCAATTATTCCCATTTTGTTGAGTCTTTTATTTAAATTGAGTGATAAATTATTTTATTTCTGGAATTGGTATGTTAATATGCTATGTTGATGTGTTATGATATTTGACCGTTTTGAGAGTTTTCGGGGAAATTAGAATGGAGAATATTTTATACATTTCTCAATTATTAGTAAGTTAGGAATTTAGTAATAATTGTTGGAAAAATGATTAAGTGTGGAATTTTGTGAGAAAATGAATTAATTGTATTTGAGTGGAAAAATAGATAGAAAGGAAAAAGAAATAAGAAGAAGGAAAAATAGAAAAGAAATAGAAAGAAAAAGGGATAGAAAGAAAGAAGAGGAAGAGAAGAGAAGAGGAAAAGAGGAAAACTAGAGAATCATCAAGAACGATCATTTAGCGAGTTTGGAATCCAGGTAAGGGTGTGAAATCTTATCATCTCATCAATGTATATCATTATGTATGTGTGTTTGCATGTGGTATTGGCTTGTTCGATATTTTTCGGTTATAGGGCGAAAACACGTAAACGAGTAGAAATCGATGTTTTCGCGGATGGAAATCGATATAATTTGTGTTGTATGATCTCTATATGTTTATGAACCATTGTTATTAACTGTTTTGCTGATGGAAGTGATTTGGGGAAAAAAAATGGAATTTTTGGGGGTTTTGGAACAGTGTAAACGAAGCAGAAATTCTGCTTCTGGTGTGAATCGCCGGGCGAAATGCCCAGAGCGCCGGGCGGTTCGCGCCTTCGCCGGGCGAAATTGAGAGGCGAGAGGGTGTCAAGCTACTGGTTTGGTTCACGTTTTTGAGGGTTTCCTTCGCCCCTTCTTTGCCGGGCGAAGCGAAGGCAAAATTGAAGCGTCGCCGGGCGCTTTTGTTTTTTTTTTATAATTTTCTCTTCTTTTAAAAATTCATAATTCTCGAACCGTAATTCCGATTTAGGCGTTCTTTATATCGTTGGAAATCTTATAAAATGTTCTTGCTTGTTATGATGATTTGGAAATTGTTAGCCGATTAAATAAATCGGAAAGGTCGGGAATAGTGTTATTTAGCGATTTTTACCGTTTTGAATGTGGGTTTGGATGTGAATCATACAATAGTGCATTGATGTGAATGTTTATAGATTGTATGTGATTGTGTGAGATGAATGCATGAAGATATTGTGATTATGTATGCATTTCAAGAATGTCTTGAGTCATGTGCATGTGAAGCATAATGAAGTACATTCTTGTGTTTAGCGGTTCTAATGAGAATCCGTTGTATCGTCGTGTGCCTATGTGAGGTGTGAGCGATGATTACAAAAGATTGTGTGCCTAGGTGAGGTGTGAGAAATCGGATTGTATGCCTAGGTGAGGTGTGAGCAATCGGGTCGTGTGTCCGTGTGGGGTGTGAGCGATCCATAAACATTGTGTGCCCATGTGGGGTGTGAGCAATGGGTGAACATCGTAGGCCCGATGGGGAGTTACATTGGTAACGAGCAATGGTTCCAGTAGAGTTCCTGAGAGAACTAATGATGATTGAGTCGGTACTGCATTGCATTTACGTAGAGTCGTGAGTCGGTCTCTATGATTTGCATTTATCATCTTTGTATTCGTGCATTGATGAATAAACATGAATGTGTATGTTTATGTGGAATGATTGAGAATTTCGAAAGTATGTCTGATGAATATGCTTGGTTGTATATATATATATACATTGTGATGTATATGGGTGAGTTTTGATGAATTGTGGTGAGAATGTGGAATATGTGTATTTTTATGTTAAGATATATATATAATTATATGCATTGTTATTATGATAATATTTCTCACCCTTCTGCTGTTTTATGATGCTCTATGAGGCATTGCAGAGTAGGTATGCTGGAGGTCTTTTTGTGAAGCGTGTCTTCATTCTTTTGGTCGGTTGGCTCTGATATGTAGCACCGGGTAGCTAGGATGTATATGATTCTTTTGTGATACATTTGTATATGTATCTTGCTGATGAATGTTTATGTAAACATGAATTATGTTGATGGATGATACTCGATGACGCATGTATATATATGTATATATGTTTGACGTTATTCAATGTTTAGATTTTCCGCTTTTATTCTAAATATTGAGATGTGGGTGTAAGGACAAAGTTCCTCTGTTGCAAAGTTACCCCACTGTTACATATCAATGTTGAGCAAGTGTTGTATGTTTTAATTTAATGTATAATGTGATGTACCTCTTTTTATACCATGTTTATAATTATACTCTGACGAAATTTTTAGTATGTGCCTAAATGATTTATTGTGATTATTTGGGGGTATAGAAAGGGGGTGTTACAATGGGGATTTTCAATAATCTTCCGCTCAACCAAATTCAACCTCGTTGGTAATCTATTCAAGACCAATCTCCAAGCAAAAACTTGGATTTTTAAAGGGACAGAAGTTTTCCACAACCTTTCCAATAATTCGACAGAATTATCTTCAACCGAAATTAATTCCTCACCAGAAATAATGAAAGAGTAGTAAGAACTCACCGAAAAACTCGTCGTTCTATCAAGAAATCAATTCCAATCATCCTTAGTGTTATGCTGCATCTGAACATCCTCCAGCAATTTTGCTAAGGTCACAAAACTCCTTACCAACTGCTGATCCTCAAAATCCAGATTGTCGCGCAAATTCCAACGCCACGGACCGTCTTCCCACGCTCCCATATCTTTGACCGAGGAGAACCTATTCCTGCACACCCTTAACAGCATCGAGAAGCGAAGCTTCAGGCTTGAACTCCCAAGCCAAACCGACTACCAGAAAGCAGTCCCAGCCCCATCACCAATTGAACAAGAAATGAGGTCACTGAACCTGCCACAAGAATTATCAACAGCAATAGACAAATCATCTTTAATCCACAATGAGTCAGAATTCAAACTTCCAACTTCTCCAAAATTCTGAACTTTCAAGCAGAGGTTTCCGTATCTAGCCACTAACAAAGATCTCCAAACTTCATTGCCGTCACGGGAAAATCTCCACAACCACTTAGCAAGGAGAGCCCTATTAAAATGCCCTACATGTTTTATTCCGAGACCCCCGCACTCCTTAGTTTTACAAACAGAATTCCAATCAACCCAAGAAACAAAGTTTTTAGTCGAAGCTCCAACCCAAAGGAATCTTCTTTGAATGGCTATGATTTCGTTGACAACTTTCTTCGGAGCCTTAAAGAAGGATAAGTGATGAACCGGAAGATTAGCTAAGACTGAATTGATAAGGGAAACTCTCCCTCCAATGGACAAGTTCCGACCAATCCATCTCGATAACCTATTCCTCAAGCAACTAACAACCGATTTCCAGAACAAAATGCGACGATGATTACCTCCGACCGTTAAGCCGAGGAATTTAAAGGGAAGACTTCCTGAATTACAATGCAGAAATTGTTCTGCTGCCGTCGAAAACTCCGTCTCCATTCCCACTCCATATAGACAACTTTTTGCGAAATTAATCTTAAGCCCGGATATTAGCTCAAATGCCCGAAGAATAGTCTTGAATGCCCAAATGTTAGACACCGAACCATCCCCTAGAAGGAGAGTATCATCTGCGAACTGTAAAACACTAACTGATGAGGAATCGTTCACTTTGAAATACAACAGCAAGTTATGGATCGTTGCACTTCTAACCAAACTAGCCAAACCTTCCGCAACAATGGCAAATAAGAAAGGAGAAACGGGGTCCCCTTGTTTCAGCCCCTTAGCCGCTTTGAAATCTTTCGAAGGACTGCCGTTAATTAAAACCGACATAAAACTGTTGAACACAGATCCTCTAATCCATTTTAACCAATTTTGACCAAAACCCATCTTTATAAGCATAGCTTCAAGGAAAGACCAATCGACACAATCGTAGGCCTTTGCGAAATCAACTTTAAGCAACAAACACTTCTTCTTATTCTTTCTAGCAAAATCAACAACTTTGTTTGCCAAAAGAACTCCATCGAGAAGTTAGCAACCAGGAATAAACGCAGACTGAGTTGGAGATATAAGTTTATGGATCACCAAACTCAGCCTACGCGCCAGCATTTTGGATATAGTTTTGAGAACACAGCTGATCAAGAGATGGAGGAAACAGAGAACAAGTCTAAAGGAGAAAACGCTTCCTTTTCTCAAGAAATAGAGGGAAAAGAGATCAATATGGATGTGGACGATGTTTCAATAGAATCATTGCTAAATCCACAAGAATTCTCGTCTGACTTTATGCTAAGTATTCCTGAAATGCAACCCATTGTTCCTGTCCAACAAGGATTATTTGAAGATATGTTGAAAGATCATGTTATTAAAAATGATTGGACACTATCAGAGAGCATTAATAACTATGAAGTCGTACCTGAGATTACCGATGACATCTCTGCATATGGTGATTTGATATCAAGTTTTTAAAGATAATTTGTATTTTTTAATTAGAGTTATAAAATAGCCATTAATGAAATAATAAGTATAGGAGTTTGAATATTAAATAAAACAATGTTTTATTATATTTTATTTAGTTTTTGTTTGAACTCAATTTTTCTAAATAGAAGTTCGTAGGCTGTTTTTAGCTCCTTTAAGGCTCTATCAAGAGATTGGGCTTCGAATATTGCTTTTGGCACCTCTAAAACTTAAAATATGCAACACTTGGTCTAGATTTCTCAAAAAACCCAAAACTAAAATATGTTCGCGACAAATCATATTCTCTAAGCATAAACAAGACCGCTTGTAAGATAATCTCCTATGAGTTTTCTGTTTTAATTTTCTACCTGGCGTTTTACCTCAAAATCTTGAGAAGCCTTGAGAAAACTCCCTTTCAGGAGGGAATGAAGAACCATCATCAAAAGTCCATCTCTACGGATCGATTGCTACGAGAGCTTGTTAGAAATATTATGACTGATATGTTTACCATTGATCCTAAAACTCCAAAAATCATTCGGACCATGAAGACTACCTAGCAACACTATCAATGTTAGCGAACAACTAGGTCACACAAGGTTTTTAAATACAACCATCAGTGCCTACAAATATTTTTAATATTGAGCATCAACATCAATGCAATCAATTTAATCCATCAATGCTATCAAGATCAGATCAAGAAAAACACCAAACTTCTTTTATATACTCGTAGTATAAGAATGCTATGTACAAATTTATCAAATTTCCAATAAGAACCTTCAAAGGTACGGAGCATTACTAGAAAACATAATAGATTTTTCATCTTTGGTATCCAAATCTCTTTGCATCCCGGTGTCTTAGGAACTTTAAGAGGTTTGGAGGTATTCCTTTTAGGCCCTCTTATTTTAGCAAAGCAAAAAAGCTCAAGATGACCAAAGCATGTCTTCATGAAAATCATTAGCTTCGATAAAAAAAATTGATATAAAGATTTCCATGAATAAAACCTATCACTATCAAACGATGGAGGTGTATTTATGAAAATTCTCATGTTAAAAGCAGAACTGTATGTAGTTGTTATCCTCCTCCTAAGATGATTAGTCTTTAAACACGAGTTAGGCTCTAATGCTACTTGCTGGATAATGTAACTCCAATTATGTGGGTTTGAAAAACTATTTACAAATCAAAATATTTAACAAGATTAGAGTTTGAAAAAAACATAACATAGAAGTTACAATAATAAGAAAATAAGATAGATGAAAATGCAACAAAAGATAAATAAGTGAAAAATAAAGAGTTCAGGTAAGATGTGAGTTAATGAAGTGACATTTTCCTCTCCCAAAAAATTCCTTCATGAGAGTTTCCACAATGATGTAAATTTTGATATGATTTTTGCACAAACCTCCTTCCCTACAAGAAAATTAGAATTTAATGACACATAGATCGTGACGGTTAGATGATAACCGCCTTCTTTTTCCATTCGCGGCGGTTGCTAAGGCAGTTCTAAAAAACCGCCGCTTTATTTTTTTAAAAATTAATAAAAAAACGCAATAGTTGGCATCCAACTGCCGTAAATCCTAGATTACGCTAGTTCTTTCATCCGCCACTCTTCCCCTGTTTAGAAATGCGACAGGTACTGTACCCGTCATCCCCTAAAAGATATTAAAAAATAGTCCATACTCAATTTTTGATTTTCCTCACTTCCTATTCTATTCCAATTCTACCTCTTCTCTCTCTTCTCTCTCTTCTGCGCTTCGCAAGTCAAACATGATTTTCTGATCGTGATATTCATAAGCATCAAAGGAAGTGCTTTTTTTTCATAATCAATTATCTCCTATGTGCGACAATAATATCACAACACGCATTGGATATGTTTTCGGCTCAGATTTTTAAGCTATTCATTTTCAGGTTTGACTTGTTCAGGTTTTTTCGAATTAGGTCTGGTTTTTTTTTTAGATTCCACAGTTCAGAAATTAGTTTGAATTTGTTTCATATTTTGGATTCAGTTTCAGTTTGAGATTAGAATTGGTTCACCTCAGTTTGTATTTGGTTCATGTATGGCTTGGAATTTCTTGCGTTTTGATTCAAGCTTTGACTCTAACTTAAGTTACTGTGAGCATACAGTATCATGAAGTTGAATTGGAAGAGAATTTACCTGTAAAAATGCAAAAAATACAGCTTTTAGTCTTGCCCGCAAGGTGTTCGATAGAATGCTTCAACCAATTTGTCGCTTCTTTTCGCTTTAATTCTTTCACTTCATGATGGATGAGTTTTGGACTGCCTAGATATCTGATTTTGTTCTTGCAAAACCTTTAATGCCGGACCAAACCAGAACTTTCACAGTGGTTAGAGGGACAAGAGGGTATATGGCTCCGGAATGGAACAAGAATGTGCCAATATTAATGTAGGCAGATGTTTATAGCTATGGAACAATGTTGTTAGAAATTCTGTGTTTCAGAAAAACCTAAATGTTAATGTGTAGGAACCTGACGAGATTCTTCTCCATAGTTGGGCTTATAAGTGCTTTTATAACAGGAGAGGTGAATAAGCTTGTTCCTTGGGAAGTCTTTGATAACAATGTCATGGAAAATATGATTAAAGTGGCACTTTGGTGTATCCAAGATGACCGTCTTCTCAGACCAACAATGAAGGGTATGGTTTTGATGTTAGAATGAGTCACTGATATAGCAATTCCTCCTTGTCCAGATGCCAATCCTGCATAGAAGAAATTGTTGCAGCTATGCCTCATGTGTCCTTCAGTATGTTTATTCGCCTCATGTTATGTATTCTTGTTTTTGTTTCAGTTGTTAAGGTTGTCAATGTGTTGTGAGAGCTAAATTAAGGTTGTTACCCAAAAACTTATATAAGTTATTCCTCTTTTTCATGTCAATGTCAATTCATGTTACAATTTAGCAGCAAATATTTAAAGTTTTATGACAAAACCAAAACTGTTAATCATTTTCCTTGTGAAAAAGTTAACTGCCTTATGGATTGCTACAAGTCTTCCTCCTAGAACCTGAATTTCCATGCATGATCAATAATAACAAGTGGTAAATTTTCCTCTGCATAAACTGTGAGGAGCAAGAAAAAGGCAGAAATTTTGTTTGCATTTGAAGCTTCACTGCTATGGCTTCAAGTGCTAGGAAGTTTTAATGTAATTTAGAATCTAAGAATTTTACACATGACTATGTTTTGTAGACTACTATTTCATCTGATTCTAATTCATCTATTATTATATTTCTTTGTGCTTTATAGTAAACCAACTTTAACTTGTTGCATCATTTAAGATATTATAATAATAATTTAAATAAAAAAATATAAAAAAATTGAGATGAAAATAATTTAAATAAAAAACAATATTATAAAAAAAATCTTATAGATAAAATTACGATGGTTTAAACCGTCGTAACTGACATATTCTATTAGAAAATAGTAAATATAATTACGACGGTTTGAACCGTCGTTACTAGCAATTTACGTCAGTTCCCTAACCGTCGTAATTTATAACGACAGTTGGAGTGGTGGTTTAAGCAACCGTCGCAATAAAGCCTGGCGACACACGTTTTTGCGACAGAACCAAAAACGTCACAAGTTGTTATTTACGGCAGTTAAAACCACCGTAACATGCCAAAAAGAACTGTCGTAACTTGTCAATTTTCTTGTAGTGCTTACATAAGGATTGTAGCTTTACAGTGGCTAACTTCCCAATCAAACATGAAGTTTTACCTACGGAGAATTCCCAATATAGAGATTTTACTATCAGGGCAATTTCAAACAAACTAAGAGCTTTTAATACTAGCTAGGCTAAACTTACGAATCGACTGAGAGTTCTAATTACGACGACCTCCCCAACTAAACATAGGTTTTAACTTGTTTATCTCAAAAACCAAACAAAAGCTTTTCAATTTGTTTAACTTACAACCAAAACAAAATTTCTCATAATGAGAATTTACAATATTGCCCTTACACCTTACCCAAACACCTCATTGATATAAGAACTTCACTCTCAAAATCACTAAGGCAAAAAATAGAAAATAAAGAGAGATAAAAGAGTGTGAGAGAAAGGTATTTAGAATACATTTTTTTGTGTGTGAGAAATGAAAAATGAGCCATATATTCATAAGATAAACAGTGAATAAAATATGTTAATAATTTTGTGGATAATCCCTAAGTGCTAATCAATTATACAATGTAAATTGCACTCATAAAGAAATTTTTATGCTTTTAGCCAACTAGTTAGACACAAAAACATTTTTTGGTTATTTTAGTAAAATGACTGAGGCTTTCCAATCAATCTAAAGTGTGTGTGTGTGTGATTTTCCTTTTCACTCGACATAGACTCGACGAACTTTCACACTTCCACTCTTTCACAACTCTAAATCTTCAGATTCAATGGCGGATTATCTTTAACTTTAGCGCTTTATTGGATCTCACTACGCAAGAAAAGCTATTTAATAGCTTTTTTTTTTTTGTTTTTTATAGCGCTTAAAAGGGCTATTAACCACGCTGCTATTGTAAATATTTTTTTTAATAGCACTTTAAAAGCGCTATTATAGTAATGGTAATTAATAGTGTTTTTTCAAAAGTGCTATTATAGTAGCGAAATTTAATAGCGTTTTTCCAAAAGCGCAACTAAATTAGTCATTTTTCGTTTTACAATACGTTTTTTGATAGCACTTTCAAATAAAGCGCTATTATAAGGCACATGTTTGATAGCGTTTTTCTATAAAAATGCTATTATAGAATGTTTATATAATGTCACTCTCTACAAAACTCTATTGTTATACACTTTTTTTTTTACACAAAATCATTCTTTTGGTCTACAAATATCATAATATATAGAGGTTGTAGTACACCTTTTTTTCTATAAACAAAATAATTCTTATGGTCTACAAATATCATAATATATATAGGGCATATGCATATTGTACTAAAAAAGAAGAGAGCATTTGCATTGCCAAATTTGTAGATACATACAATATTCCAACTAAGAATGTACTACAATTAAACACAAAAATCAACATTTAAATCAACATTAGCACATTACATTTCTATAGAAAAAAAAAACTATTACATCACGAGTACATTTTCAATTGCGCTCTCAGCATGTCTTTAATAATGGCCACCACAACTTTTAAAATCCCCTATAAAACCAAAGTAAACACAAGTGATTGATAATCTTTGCAACGAAGACTTAATATATCCCCCCATGACGCCCACCACATAGAACTCATGAAAGAATCGATAAAAACTACTGGTGAAGAATTTAATTCGAGAAGAGATCACAACATGAAAGCACAATAGCAGCATATTGCAGATTCTGTGAAAAACATCTGTTTGGGAATGAAAACTCTTACTATTATAATATGAAAACTCTTACTTATTTTGTATGCTTCCATATTCACGTTCCTGATGGAGAAACACAAAATTGAATTGTAGCAAGACTGAAACATCAAAAGAAAAGTATCCCAAATTTGAAAACTAATACACGTATGTTATACCACAACCGATCTTATCCTTGGCTGAACACAAAGTATGTGAATGTCTTCCTGTGATATGACAGGTTCCATAGCATATAACAAGGAAGTGACAAAAGATATTGAGTGTGAAAATACGGTAATGTGAAGTTTAAGTAGAGATGAACAAATTAAGGCATAGCAAGGGTATAGACTAAGAAGCATGAGACACAACCTCCAAAAGATGATGATTTTGGGAGACAAATTTCCATCCAACTTGCAAGATTGTGCACCCATATGAAATGACAATTTTATCTTCATCCTAATACAGAGGAGTACTATAACCACTGCAAGGAAGATGATATCTTTTTAGAAGTATAATCATCATCCTAAACCACAAGTACCAAAAAGAATTTTAAAAAATAGTAACAGAAGATTATAGTTACAAAGAACTCCCCACAAAGCTTTCCCAAATACTCCAAAATCCTTTGCAATGGAAGTTTATAAGTCAAAAACCTAAATTTAAGAAAAAAGTAGTATTTATTAGATCAAAAAACCCCAAGTTTGACTATGCAAGTATATCACAAAGCATAGGCATGATCTTCAAGCACTCTATTTAGTTATATTAGTATTTTTGTTTACTATATTATCAAACCATAGTGCCAATTGCAATTCAAACATTTAGTTAATGGGAGATTTTCGATCAATTTTGTTTACGACATTATATAATCCTGAGACAAATAAACTGCAACACCACGAACAAAGTAGATATGATCAGGCTTTGCAAAATTAAAACCTGATAAATAAGAAACTAATTCACCTGTGAAATTTCCAGAGACAAATACGCGAGAAGCATCCCTAAAATGATGATGATAAAGAAATAAAAAAACATGAGTTGAAATTGTGATATGTGATAGGAATCAAAAGAGAAGAAAAACATGAAAGCATATAAGAAGATGCCTTCCAGCAAAGTGATTGTATCCTCCTCCTGAACCATAATGTGATTTTCCCTTTGTTACATCAAAAACAGATCTATAATGAAAGATATATAAACAGATATTAGAGTTTGTAATTGTAACTATGACAATTTGTAAATTAGATCCTAAAAGGATTGGCAACCTTTGATCAGTTCCATTGAACAATGAAAGCTCTTCTATACTGAAAAATCTCTAAGCACAAAATGTAATGTCAAAATCAGTGACTTAACTCATAACTGTAATTTAAAATTAATAAAAAATAATAATAATCGTGAGGAGTGATGATAGAGAGTATTATTAGTTATATCTTAATATTTTAGTTTATTATTAAATTAAGGTTTTATAGTAGTTGGTATTTTAATTGTTATTGAATTGGGCTTCCTCTAAGTAATTGGGCATTTTAGTAATGGCCCATTAGTATCATTATATATGTATTGTCTTTTGACACATTAGGGAAGGAATGAAATCAAATGTTATCTTTATTTTAATTCTCTTAGATAGTTTTTTAATGTTCTTCCCCTTTTTCTAGTTGAAACCCTAGTCATAGATTTTGATAGGAATCTTCCTATCAATTTGTGCTTTCATCATGTACTCAAATCCTCCTATGGATTATCCTTATCATACACCTTCATATCATCCATGGAGCATTCCTCCTACCTATCCTACAAACCCCTCTTTTCCAACTCATACCACACCTTCATTTCCATCCTTTCCATGGGAACTCTTTTCCCCTTATTACATAAACCCATATATTACAAGTCCATCACCTTGTTTATATTTTAATCACGGGATTACACCACCTTCACTTAACTCATATTCATCCTATTCAACATCTCATTATTCATACTATGAAAATTGTCACATACAACAACAACCAACAAACACTAATAGAAGAGATTATAAGAAATATTTGCAAGTGTCTCATCTCTCTTTTATAAAAAAAATCTAAATCTCTGCCTCATTATCATTCTCATTCCAAGTCCATCCTTGCACGGGAGCTGTTTGATCAAATTTCTGAACGAGTCTTGTTTTCGTGGAATGGAATGCTTACTGGCTATGTAAGAAACCGCAGACTTGGGGATGCATGTAAACTATTTGATTTAATGCCTGACTCGGATGAAGATAGTGCCTCTGACTCTGCACCTGATAAACAAGAAGATTATAGACTAGAAGAAGAAGATGAAGAAGAGGGTTACGCCGGTGACACTAAGTCCTTTTTTGCTCCTTCTGATGGAGCCTCTTTCAATGCTGATTCCTTCTTGCAAAAATATTCTTCTTCACCTGTTATTGGGGATCTGAATTTTGCAGTACCAAATGACAATGTCAAGGAGTCATCGTTCCAATCTGTTTCGACAGATCCCGATGACGTTATCATCCCCACGAAGGAGATACAGGTTCAAGAAGTATATGAACTTTCTGCAGAGTATGAAGGAAAGCATGATCCGTAGAAACTTGAAGAACTTGGACATTTGATTACTAGTTTGGATGCTGGAGATTCTATTGTTGTAGCCAAGTCCTTTTCGCATATGCTTAACTTGGCGAATTTAGCAGAAGAGGTTCAGATTGCTCACCGGCGAAGGATTAAGTTGAAGAAGGGTGCTTTTGCTGATGAGAATAATGCAACAACTAAATCTGATATTGAGGAAACTCTTAAGAGACTTGTAGGGGATTTGAACAACTGGATCATGAATTTTCCGAAACTTTGCAAAGCCAAACCTTCTATAGTGATGCACCTATACTTATTTCTGGGCGTCAACTTTGAATCATAAATAATTTATTTTCTTGTTAGATTTTATATATTTTTTGGTACAATTCAAAAATAATATTATTTTTTATTATACTTAAAATTGACTAACAAATACTTACGTCAATTTTGAATGTATGATTTTTGTAAGTTACTTATACTTTTCATTATATGTTAATAAAATTTTGTTATAATATTAAAAAATATATAAAAAATAGTTATAAAACTATATTTTGAGGGTCATGTCTCTCAATATTAGAGGTGACAATTTCATTGAAAAATCTATCCATCCATCTACCGAAAAAGTTTAAGTTAATGGATGTAATCCACCTATTTAAAAATTTCGACAAAAAATCCTTCTAATGTTTTAATAATCTAATAAGTTAATCCTCAAATAAAAAGACAAATTTATTAGATAAAATAAAAAATATTTAGTTATAAGATATATTTAAAATTAAAAATATATAAAAAAAACATATAGAAAACAAAATAGAGGGGAAAAGAACACTATTGAAATATATATTTGAATTAAATTAATATATATAAATAAATTTAAAATTTTATAAATTAGAGTTTGAACAATATATATATTATAAAACTTAATATTATATATTTTATGAATTTTTACAAAATGTATGATTAATATCTTTTACAAAATGTTCATTTAAATCAAAAAGTCTTCATTTTTAATATATATATATATATATATATATATATATATATATATATATATATATATATATATATATAATTATTGGCATAGAGGGTAGTTAAGGAATAGAGAGTTATTAGAGTAGTAATTATATCTTTTGCTTGGGGATATAACGGAGAATTCAAGAGGAAACATCATCTCTCTCTCAAACAACATAACAATTTTGTTTACTTCCTTTCTCACCCTCAAGAAAAACAAGAAAAGTAATCAACCATCCTTTCCTTTGAGAGAAAAGAAGAGTATACTCAAGGAGAAAACCAAATCTTGTTGTTGGAGAAGGAATATACAGTTTGGAAAAAAGTGTTCCGGAGAATTGTTTTGTTTCTAATTGTAAATTTTCTATTGGCGATGGTTTCTCTCTCTCTTTTTGGTTTTCTTGGTGGATAGGGGAGTATTGTTTAAAGGTCTACTTTCCTATTCTTTTTCATTTGTCTCACCTTAAAGGAGTTTCGGTGACTTGTATGAGTGGTTGGCAAGAGGAGAGGTGGTTTTGGGGAGATTTCAGGTTGTCGGCCCGGTTTTTGGTGATGCATCTTTAGAGTTGCATCGTTTGCGGTTATTGTTGGACCAATGTTCGGTCGGAGCTTGGTGATGTTGGTAAGGTGGTGTGGAGGATGAGCTCGTCGGAGGTTTATACGGTTAGTAGTTTCTTTAATTTAATTTTATCATTCTGCATTCCTCTCGGTCCGAGTAATAAAGTTGATGAAATATTTTCTTTAATTTGGAAAGTGGTGGTCCCTTTTAAGATTAAGGTTTTTGGGTGGAGATGTTTTTTAAATAAGCTCCCTACTAAGGGTGCTCTTTTATGTAGAGGTTGTGTGCTTCCGAATAGTGGGTTGGAGTGTGTGTTGTGCTCTTCGGCGGAAGATTCTATTGACCATATTTTTATGTCTTGTTGTGTTTCCTTATTGGTGTGGAAGGAGATGGCCGATTGGATTGAATTTGAGAATTGGAGGGCTAATGACATTGAAGAAAGTTTCTTATCTTAGTATGCTTTCTCCAAACATAATAGGGTGAAGAAAGGGAAAGAAGGTTGGGTTTGGTTGGCCACGACTTGGTATTTGTGGATTTTACATAACGGTATTATTTTTAACAATGTTAGTTGGAATGTGTTGGATACGGTTTGGAATATTAAGGTGTTGGTGTGGAGATGGTCTTTTATAGGGAAAATTACTCGTTCCAATTATAGCTTTTATGAGTTTTGCAAATTTCATTTGTACTACTTAGCTTAAGGTTTAATTGGTTGTAATTTTCTTTATTGTTTTGAGGTCTCCCTCTTCTTCTTGTAAGTGGTTTCGATAACCCATTGTTCTCTCTTTCAATGATAGTTCCTTGCTTATTGAAAAAAAATAGCATGCTATAGTACCTCAAGTTTTTTTTAATTTAAAATCCTTTTCTTGAAAAAAAAATATTTAAGTAAGTTTTGGTATTTGTTGTGCATTTTCAGAAAAACAAAATAGTAATATATTAAGAGATTTATACATTTTCAGTCTTGATTAAAAAAATTTCTCAACAAAAATGTAAAATATGCAACATTAATTTTAGTGTAATCCCCAAAAATCCTTCTAAAATTTTTAATAATCTAATATTTTAAATCCTCAAATAAAAGAAAATTTTATAAGATAAAATAAAAAATATTTAGTTATAAAATATATTTAAAATTTTATATATATATATATATATATATATATATATATATATATATATATATATATATATAGAAAACAAAATAGAGGGAAAAGGAACATAATTGAAGGTCGAATACTCGAGTAAACACACACAAGACGTGTGTCTTGTTGAAGGTCGAATACTCGTCTTCCGCCTAAAAAATGAAAACCAACAAACTTCTTTTTCCTCCTTAGCACTAGCAATTTCCTTTTTATTTTCAACCAACAAAGTTTTTTCTGCCTTTACGCAATTATGCTTTTTTTATTTAAAATCAATCAACACACAAGTTTTTCTACCAAAGAACTATGTAGCTTTGAATTTTCCATCGTACCTAGGAATATGTATGAACAAGATTCAACGTCTTGTCACATACCTTAATACAAAATATGTTTTTAGTTCCTATATATATGTCTTAATAATTAGGAGAAATTGAATACTTTAGGCCAACACTTTTATTCGCGAAATTAATTAAAGGTAACTAACTGTGTTTACGGCGGATGTCGTGGGGTGATATTACCTTGCCTACGCATAATTTACTATCAAACTCGAATTTGGTTGTGACGACTATATTTTTGTTCTTTTAAGATTTTATCGACGTTTTCCCTTAACAAATAAACTTCTATGGAGACTTCATTGAATTCGAGCGATTACTCACTCGGGTATTTTTTGCTTTGCGACAACTGACGACTTTGCTGGGGAAATGAGATACTAAAGCCTAATTTAGTTTGTTCTGCAAATTGTGTAGGCCTTATTTTTGCTTTCTTATAATGTCTTTATATTTTCTTTATGTAGTTTAGTTAGTATTTGTTTTATTATCATATTTTGATTGTATTTGTTTTTCACAAACGCATGTTTTCGAGTTAACCTTATACCCATGCTTGAATAAACTTAAGTTTAAGTATGGATATTTCGTAGGGTTACCCCTTGAGATGCACATCTTGCCTGGTTAGCATGAAGACTCCGCCAAGAGTAGATCATTTTGGAATATTGTCGTAAAATGGCTCGCCCATTACTACGTCGTAATTTTAAAAATCATCTATGACTCTAGGAACCTTATATATAACCCTTGTTAAGTATGGAGGTTGTGTAGTGTTTATTCTCGAGATGCACATTTCACGTGGTTAGCATGAAGACTCAATCTAAGGTAGCTCTTTTCAAGTGTTGTCAAATAATGGTCAGCTCGTTATCATGGTAAACCTTCGAATAGGATCCGTAAATATAGTTACCCTATCAAAACCCTAGAGTCATCAGTTGTGATTTCACTATTTTAAAAGTACTTAGAACTTTCCCATCATAAGGAACTTGAATATAAGTTGTTTGAAACCCAATTACCTATATCTTCTTAAATACATACATGACATTACATTTCATTTATTATCATATAAAAACACTCTTAGCATATTGCATATCATTTCATCTAATTCATTTTTGGTATTAAAAAAAATTATTACATCGTATTCGTACATAATGCATACAAATTTATCAATCACGCGCATGTGTAGTACGCTAATTTTTAACCCTAATATCTCACTTATCATTTTTATCTTTGCATACAAACAAGATCACAAATTTTGGTTCTCCTTCCCTCCTCTGTGGGTTTGCTTCTGAGGGAGATCACCAAGCACATGTGTGTTTCTTACTTGCTTTGTGTGTGTTTATGTTTACTACCCTCTAACCAAAATACCAAAAATTTGTTTACAGTTTGCTTATTTCCCTTCTCTGTGTGTTTAAGGTGTTGTAGGGTTATCAAAGGGCAATGGCATGGCTTCAACTCAAATGTTGTAAATCATTAAAGTCAAGATCAGATGGAAATTTTACCTAATCTTGGTCAAATCATCGAGAGTTTACTTTAATTGCAAGTTATCTATGTCAGTGGGCTATTTCTCAGAGGTTCATTGGGCTAGGATTTCACCACAAGGCTAATTTGAGTATTATTTCCCTCTATTGCAAGTCCGACATCATCTCAGGGTTCTTCTAGTTATTTGTTTCACAACTCAATACCTTTCAAGAGATTTAGAGGATTCCTCAAGGAATTATTTTTATGGTGAGATCATCAATGGAAGAAGAATTTTGTCAAGACAAGATGTTTTGTTAATTGATATGCAAATATAAAGTATGGCACCAAAAGATGAGTTAATGACTTCTTTGTCACCAAGGTCTTGTTGCCTATTCAATTATTTATTGTTTGCAAGTTAATTTGGATTCATTTTTTATGGAGGTATTCAAGTGTGCCATTTCCAAGTGATTCAAAAAGCATGATTCAAGGTTTTGATCTTTGTATTCATCATGGCATCAAGTTCTTAAAATTTTATTTTATTCAAGAATTTGCTTCAAGCTAAGGTTGGAGAATTCATGCATATGGCTTACTTGGAATGAAAGTTACAAGGGATAAGTTCACGGAATAATCCATTAGTTCATCAAGCTTTATTCAAGGCATATTTAATAAGCATTCAAAGTTTCAAGTTCAAGTCCATTTGTGATTCAAGAGGCCATATGATCAAGGGTTAGTTTCATGTTATTCAAGCTCAAGTTATGGCCAATAATCTTAAGCCTTTGGTACATGACGCAAGTGTGGTTTTTACAAGTTTAGCTCATGATACGTCATCATCCATTCAAGTATAATTTCATTTTAAAGTGTGAATTGTGTTTGTGTGATTCAAACATGCCAAATATAATCCATTTCAATTCAAAGACTAAGCAATCTTCATAGCATTTAAGGTGCAACCAAATGTGTTTCAAATATCATCTAATTTACATCATCATTCACATTGATTCAAATTTGGTTCAAAGTGACACAATGACTCACATTTTTTGATTTGGCTCGGGTTCAAGCATGGCCATGGCCATTATCTTCAAAACATGTTCAATCCTTCAAGTGCATATATGGAATCAAGGACAAGGTGGAGAGAAGGAAGTACTGCAGCAAAACTGCCAAGTATCACACATCACACCATGTCAAATTTCATACATAACTGGTTTTGGCAAGTGGTGTAAACAAGTTGTAGCCCAAGTTTATTTAGTTCCAACAACCACATTTCACGACCAAACCAATTGGAATCCAAATACATTCATAAGCCCAACATATTGTGTATTGCATCAACTCATGGCAAGGTAGATTAAACAACCATCATAAAGCCCAACATTGTGTTTATAAAATTATTGCTAAATCGCTAGCAAGGAGACTTTGTAGGGTCTTGGATGGAATAATTTCAAAGTCCCAAACAACTTTTATAGCTGGGAGGAATCTGTTAGATGGGGTGATAGTTCTAAATGAAATTGTAGATTTTGCCAAGAGAGGTAACAAAAAAGGACTGATTCTTAAGGTAGACTTCGCCAAGGCGTATGACTGTGTTGAATGGTCATATCTACGTGAAGTCATGAAGATAATGGGCTTCGGGGATAAATGGATGCAGTGGATGGAGGTAAGTGTTTTCAATAATTATTTATCTGTCCTAGTTAATGGAAGCTCTAATAGAGATTTTAAAGTCACTCGTGGATTGAGACAGGGGGCCCGTTATCACCTTACCTATTTATAATTGCTGCTGAGGGATTGGCGGTTCTAATGAGAAGAGCAATTAGAGGGCAGTTTTATAAGGGTTTTTCTCTAAACTAGGAAGTCTCTTTCAATTTTCTTCAGTATGTAGATGACATCGTGATTGTAGGGGACGGCTCATGGAGTAATTTGTGGGCGTTAAAAGTCATTCTTAAAGGCTTTAAAATTATTTCTGGCCTGGAAATTAATTTCACCAAGAGCAGCCTATATGGGTTTGGCATAGAGAAGGCTTTTTTGAAGGCTGTAGAGAATTTTCTTGCGTGCAAAGTTCAGGTCTGTCCTTTTTCATTTCTTGGTGTGACTATAGGTGGGAATCATAGACTTCTTTCATTTTGGAAGCCTATCATTGACAGGGTTAAGGTGAGATTAGATTCATGGAAAGGGAGATTCTTATCAATGGGTGGTAGGGTGACTCTTATTAAATCTGTCCTGACTAATTTATCTATTCACTTCATGTCATTTTATAAAATTCCGAGTAGCGTGGTGGGGATCATTACAACGTTGCAACGACGATTTCTGTGGAATGGTTCTGTTAACAAAATTGGCATATCATGGATTAATTGGAAACAGGTCTGCAAAAACAAGGAGTGTGGGGGATGGGGCGTTATTGATATTAGGTGGTTTAATATAGCTCTGCTTGCTAAATGAATTTGGAAATGTTTGAATCCGAATAATGGCTTACAGAACGAAATTCTGGTAGGCAGGTACGATGGGTATAGTGATTGCCTATTGAGTGGTGAATTGCCAAAGTATAAGGTGAGGCCTTGTCTATGGTGGAAGGACTTGTTTTCCATTTCAAAACGGTTAGGCAATGACAGTTTCGAAGGTTTAATTTTGTCTAGAGTGGGGGATGGGGAGAATACTCTATTTTGGGAGTCAAAGTGGTGTGGAGTGGGTAAACTGTATGTGTTGTTTCCAGATTTATGGAATAGGTCTGCTTATCCCAAAAGCACGGTTGTGGATAATGGAGCTTGGTTAGGAGACACTTGGAGTTGGGACATAAAGTTAGGGGATGTTGTGCTGACACAAACCTTAAAGCATGAATATGATTTACTTGTTGCTATGGTGGAGAATAATGCAGTTTGCAGGGACAGTAAGGATGTCATTTTGTGGAACGAGGATGTTGATAGAGGGTACTCGGTTAAGGCAGGATATAAAATTCTGGTTGGACAGTTGGTTGAGGAGGATGTTGTGAGTGTTGATGAGTTTAATTACAAACTGTCATGGTCTGCAATAGCTTCGGTAAAAACAATGTGTTTTGATTGGAGGTTGGTTCGTAACAGGTTGGAAACTCGAGAAAATCTCCAAATACGTGGAATCATTTCAAATTCTCATGAACTCTGCTGTCCTTTTTGCTTCATTGAGAACGAATCAGTGTTACACCTTTTGTTCCAATGTCAAAAATCTGTTAAAATTTGGTTAAATATCAGTAGGTGGCTGGGTATTCAAGAATTTTCGTTTGAGGATGTCCATCAACATTTTAAATTTTCGTTGAATGCTTGTGTGGAGTCGGGCATAAGCGGTAATAACGCAGTGGGATTGTGGTTGATCTGTGGGTGGGTTTTGTGGAAAGTTAGAAACAATATAATGTTCAAAGAAGGAAAGTGGGAAACGGAAGTAGTCATTGACAAAATTTTGTATTTATCTTGGTACTGGGTTGGAAAGAGATCCGGGAAAACTCTTTCTTGTAATTATTACGATTGGATTAAGGCTCCTATCGATTTCATGTAACATGGAATTGGGTGGTGGAGTTTATTTTTGTTCATGAGTTGGATACCTCGTTGTATCCTTATAATTAGATTGATTATTAAAAAAAAAAAAAAGTGCCCATTCAAGAGAAAAAAACAAGAAAATCAAACTACATCATCTGGACACAAAACCCAAGGGGTGATGTCAACAAGCTCATCCCACATTCCAAGCTCATCATTTGTTGCAAAAAGCCTCCAAAATGCAATAACATGAACATCGCGCATCACCTATCCAAACGCGAAAACGACGCGAGCAAGACGCAAATTCAAGAATTAAAAATGACTTGTAGCTTCACCTTCGATCTCACCTATAAATGCTGGAATTAATCCAAAACCAATGGGAATTCCGAACCTATCTTGATGAACAAGAAGGGTTATTAGCGCAACAATACCAAAGAAAAGAAGAAAATGGAGAAAGAAAAGAAATTAGGGTTCTAAGGGAATTTGGAGAAGAAGGTTGTTACCCACAAACTGTGGGATTTTTCCCTTTCTATTCACTTGCAACTGCAAACCGTGAATTACAATGTGTTGTAATGATGTACAAAAATAAGGGTTACTCCCTATTTATAGATTTAGGTTTACTTGTTCTCCAAGCCAAAGCCCAAAACTATAAAAGCACAAAATACCTATTTTGGAACTACATCAAATCAAATCTAAATCAAATCAATCAAATTTGTGCGAAACAACAGTTTCAACACACCCTTGCTTCTATACTTCGACACAAGGAATTACAATTTAACACACCACCTAATTCATTGTGTCTGATGTCTACATTCATCACGGCTCTTAGTCTTCTGAAAAATTTGACCTGCACTCCCTTCGTCATGATATCTGCAATCTGATTCTCAATCCTGCAGTGTTCCAAGTTCATCTTGCCTTCTGCTACCTGCTCTCAAAGATAATGGAACCTCATTTCGATGTGCCTGCTTCAACTGTGTGCTATTGGATTCTTCGCCAAGTTGATAGCTGACATGCTTTCGATCTTCAGGGTAATTGCTCCATGACTCTTCCCTGTAATCTCTTCGACCAAGTTCACCATCCAGGTTGTTTGACATGCACAAAGAGAAGCAGCTATATATTCTACTTCGCATGATGACAGTGCCACTACTGGCTCTTTTCTCGAACTTCAAGCAACTGGTGCACCACCTAACATAAACACATATCCAGCTGTGGATTTTTTATCCTCAACATCACTACACCAGCTTGAGTCGGTGTATCCCACTAACTTGCATTTTTTCCCTTCATCAGCTGCAGGAAACAAAATGCGGTAGTTGAGAGTGCCTTTCGGATACCTTAGTATCCTCTTCATTGCTGCTAGGTGTGTTACCTTTGGCTTCTGCATGAATCTACTATCCCTTTCGGGAAATTAGTTGCTGGTTGTAGGTGGATATTTAATATTAAGTTGGGTCTTGATAGACAGGTAGATCGATTGAAAACTCGCCTAGTGGCAAAAGGATATACTCAAGTTCTTGGTCAAGATTATAGTGATACTTTTTCTCAAGTTGCAAAGATTGCATTTGTTCTCTTTCTAGCCATGACTGCCAAGAAACAATGGCCTCTATTTCAATTGGATATCAGGAATGCATTCATGCAAGGTGATTTGGAAGAAGAGATTTACATGAAGCAACTTCCTGGGTTCGTTGCTCAGGGGGAGTGTAATCGGATATGTAAATGGTGCAAGTCTTAGTAAAGTGATAGAACAATTTGGGATGAGCTGTTGTGAATCAGATCACTCTATTTTCACCAAATGCTCCTCATCAAATACTCATACTTCCTCTGATCCTTTTTAAGTGTCACTTTTTAGGAAAAAAATTCATTCCTTTTTAAGTGTCATTTCAAAGTTCAAAGTAGTATTGGTTGTAGTTTTGTCAAAATTACTCCTAGTAATTTATTAAAGAGACAAAAAAGTTAAATAAATTATTAAAAAGTTAAGGGTATTATAGACAAAAATAATTATTATTTAAAAAGTAACAACAATTATTAATTGTCTTGGTATGTATAAAAAGTAAAAAAAAATGACACTTAAAAGGGAACGGATAAAGTATTTATCTAGTGGCTTATGTTGACGACATTGTAATTACAGGTGATGATTCTAAGAGTATCAAGGCTTTAAAAAATGCTTATTTCAGAATTTCCAGACTAAGGACTTGGGTCATCTTTGTCACTTTTTGGGGATTGAGGAATCAAAATCAGGTATTGTTATCTCTCAGAGGAATATGCTCTTAATATTCTGGAAGAAACGGATCTTACCAATTGCAAACCGGTTGACACTCCTATGGATCCTAATGTAAAGCTTCTTCCTAATCAGGGGAGTCATATACTAATCCAAGTAGATATCAAAGACTTGTAAGAAAGTTGAATTATCTTACCTTGACTAGACCCGATTTATCTTTTGCATTCAGTGTAGAAAGTCAGTTTCTGAACTCTCCTTGTGACAACCATTGGGATGCAGTTATTCGAATCCTTAAGTATATCAAAGGATCACCTAGAAAAGGGCTTGTTTTTTGTGATAGAGGCAACATTTGCATCATTAGATATTCAGATGTTGATTAGGAAGGACATGCAAGTGATAGACGTTCTACATCGGGGTATTATTTTTTATTGGTGGAAATTTGATTCATGGAAGAGCAAAAAGCAAACAGATGTTCCTCGATCAAGTACAAGCTTTAGTATTGAGTCATGGCTCATGCCACATGTGAGCTCTTGGTTAAGGCATTTACTTTATAAACTTCATTTTTGTGAAGTCGGCCTTATGGAACTTGTATGTGATAACTATTCAGCTTTGCACCTCTCCTCTAATTCAGTGTTTCATGAGAGGACAAAGCATATAGAAGTCGACTGTTACTTTCTTAGAGAGAAGATTACCATCAGGACTATCAAAGCCTCCTTTGTTAATTTTAAGGATCAACTGGCTGACCTCTCTACAAAGTATCTTTGGAGACCTTAGATTTCTTACATATGTGACAAGAAGGATACTTAGGATGTATATGCGCCACCTTGAAGGGGAGTGTGGAGATATGATATTGTTTTTATTATTAGTATTTTTTGTTTTTTTGTTTTTTAATTCTTAGTATTATCTTTCCCCTAATTAGTGGGATTCGTTAGAAAGTTTAGACCTAGTATATATTTTCCCTAATTAGTAGGATTAGTTAGGAGGCTTAGACCTATATATATGTGTGTACTCTCTACATAATAAAATCAGAAATTCAGATTCAAGTGTGTAATCTTGTGATTCCTGCGAATAAGAATTGTTAAAGGTCAGTATTTTATTCACATAAGGAATTAGGGAAGCTTAATTGAGATCTGGGACTAAAGCGCCAAGGTATTAAGGTTATAGCTATAACTGAGAATCTGACAACCAATTATTCGAAAATGATTAGATTGGGGCAACTATATACATGAGGTCTGAATAAAATGGGAATCAAACCATAACCAAATTTCCTGTTATTGTGTAGTCATCCCTCATCAGTTACACTTATTCAGTTACTGTTATTTTTATTACTATTGTGTTGTCATATATTTTATTTTCCATCAGTTATCCCATTTTCTATAACAATTAATTCTCGATCCTATTCAACTAGAACATTTCTTTGTTAATTAGTAGTTGAAATATTAATCCTCGTGAAAACAATATACTCTACTCAATAATGCTACTTGTATGACTAAATTCCTGGTCAATAAGTCATCGACCCTGCTAGTTTTAAGCAGCTAACTATTATACAACCCTATTCGCTAATAGTTAGTTAGTTAAGGAGTTTTTCAATGGAAGATGATAGGTTATAAATAATGATTATAGACGATTAGTGAGCCATCTTGAGTATAATTGCAAAGGAAACTACGGAACGGATGTTCTAGATCTCTAGTTAAGGAGTTTTTCAATAGAAGATGATAGGTTATAACTAATGATTATAGAAGATTAGTGAGTCGTCTTGAGTATAATTGCAAACGAAACTACGGAACGGATGTTCTAGATCTCTAGATTACACAGATACAGGTTTATGTACTTGTTTGTATTTTGTTTTTTAGTATTCACTAGCTCGGTACCCCACTAGTAATATTATTTAGTAAGGATTATTTTCATCATTAAATTATATTATGTAAAGATTCTGAACCAGCGTCTATCACTAGCCCGTCTATATGTTTTGTATGCTTCTATCATGCCTTAAAAGGACAATTAACAAATGGCACTCCCAATTGAAAGCTGTTGAAGGGGAGACGAATGCCGACCTATTTAAATGTGAACTCGTACATAGGGAACCTTAACCCACGGTAATTCGAGCAGATACGGTGGTGTTCCCTAGGCTGAAAGACTGTCCACTTCGCATGCTCGCCCACAGCGATGTCCTCGACGATGGCGAAAGCGTTGGTGTCATCACGGGAAAATCACGAGCGAATACGTAAAGGCTCATAGTCAGCCCAGTCGGCAGCGGGACGCAGGGGCTCCTCCCCGGGGAGCTGCGCAGGTCTGTCCACGTCAGGTTTGGTGTTTATCTGGATGATGTCTGCAAGCCTCACGGCCATTTTTACCTGAAAAGCAGAGGATATAGGTGAATTCGTTGGCCACGACCAAATCCACCCTTCCACTGCCGATCAAGTGAAAGGACAATGAGAGTGGGAAACTGCTCGGAGCAATGAGGAACTACTCGATACCTTTCTCCCGACTAGGGACCTTCTCCAGATCCCCGGTCCGCTCATGTCTTATCTTCCCGGAACATTCATCCCGTGTCCTTGGGACATTCATCGCATATCCTCGGGGCATTCATCGGGCCCACGGGACATTCATTCTAAGCCTCCGTCAAATCAAACGGAACCCTAGAAACATCCCGCTGTTTTAGCCGGAATCTTCATGGTGTCACCGAGAACTTCATCAGTTGTCGGAAAACCACCAACAGTAAACAAAAGGGAAAAGAAGAGGATTAGAAGCTTACTTGGAACGGTGGCAGAGAGCGGACCGGTGCGGTGGATGCGGCCACGTACGGCGTTGAACGGAGGTTGAGCAGAGGCCGAGATAGGAAGAAGAGATCGGAGCGAAAAAGGTGGGAACGTGCAAATGACACGAACTCAAGCCCTTTTATAGGCCCCTCACAGGACTCGAGGAATCCCTAGGCTGTTGAGTGCCCTTTGCCTAGCCGCCCCTAGACATTAATGGCAGGCGACACGTGGCACGCGTGTTCCCGCGTTAATCCTTTCACCTGCCTCGCTCCTCGGACTCACAACCCCTCATTTCCCCCACGTCACCGTCCAACGGCGACGTCACAATTCGAGTAGAGTCCAAGATTACTGTCCGTCTAACATCCCGTGCTCGTGGTCTTCCTACTGGGTTATGCCCGGCAACTCGGAGACGCTTCCTCGTCGACACATATGTGTAGCAAGGGGTTACCAGTGCGAATCGAACGATCAACTTCATCTCAGTGGTTTGAACATGCTTGCGGTGTCCTCGTCATGGGGGCTGATCCTTAAGTCATTACTCCGACACCTCAGAGCAACGACTTTGGGGCTCCTGTTCCGGACTGGGCCGACGCTTGCCCAACCGTCGGGCAGGCCCAACCCAATACTGGGTCGGCCCAATATGGCCCCTCCAATAGCCAGTGTCGGGCACGACCCTGTCAGCACCGAGCACGCTCGTGTCTTCCTCTCGTCGGCCACATAGTAGACATCACTCTCGAGTAGAAGTTCAGAGCCGAGGAGAACACCTCTCTCCTCGGCCTCCACGTACTCCTCCCCGCGAGGACATGTCACCTTGTAACCTCCCACCTCAGAGGG
Source organism: Lathyrus tuberosus (assembly GCA_022829125.1). Lineage (NCBI taxonomy): Eukaryota > Viridiplantae > Streptophyta > Magnoliopsida > Fabales > Fabaceae > Lathyrus > Lathyrus tuberosus. The sequence goes on along the minus strand of JALAZF010000100.1, from coordinate 10,449,699 downwards.
AATCAGTCTGTCTACCTTCCGGAGATCTCAGGACTGTTACCCCAGGGCGAAGACCACGTGCTGGTCTTCCCTACGCCACGTAAGCCCTAGCAGTTGCCTGGATCGGGCCTCACAATCCAGCCTAGTGCAGGTAACCATTGGCCCTGCACTGGGGGCTCTATATAAATACCCTCTCACTTGAGAGGGTCAGGTTACGTTCTCTTTTACTCACATATATTATGTACTTGCTTGTCGTAGCTGACTTTGGCATCGGAGTGCCTTTCAGGTACACCCCCCCCCCCCCCCCCCGGCTGTATCATCAAACCGGAGTTGAAAATTTCACGACGCTGCTGGTCACTGTCACACTGTCTGATCCAGGTACGATCAATAATTAATTATTTCAATCAATGTAAATCTGTAGTATTTTTATGCTCATATTTAGACAATAATTTCTATTGATAACTTTGTTAGTTTATGTATATTGTGGTTAGCTAGTCGGAGCTTTTGTTTTCTAGTATGTATGCTATTTGTTAGGTATGCTTTATTCTTTATGCCTTATATTGATAAAAAAAATTTATAAGTAAAGATTTCATTAAGGTGAGATTAAGGGGATCTCAAACCCCAAGAGAAAACAAGCAACAAAAAGAAGGTAGATAATCCTATCAATCGACTCGACGAGAGGAAAATAAACGAGAATTATAAGAAGTCAAAGGGAAACTTACTCCACTCATAAAGGCTACAACTCACCCTACCAATTTTTTATATTGATAACTTTGTTGTTTGTTATGTATGCTTCCTGTTACGTTGCATGTTTTATCTAGGCAAAAATTATTGTTGTTTGTTTATTCTTGGAAAAGACAAACTTTGTCATTTTGGAGTAGAGAATGGTCCCTAAAACTCTTGTAACTATAGAGTTGAGAATGGTCCCTGAAACTTAGGATGTAATTATATTATTGTTGCAAATATTGAAGTGCCTGTTATTCTAGTTTTAGTTGGTCTTCCTATGTACTGGTTTAATTTGATTTTATAATAGGAAATTGGATAATGATGTTTCGTAATGATTTAAAGTTCAACATATACAAAGTATGGTTAATGCATCAAAAAAAGCTTATCAGAAATTTAATTCACAAGGTAGCCGTATATGATTTATATACGGTTTATTGCAGTTTAATTTGATTGACATTAATATATTTGTGGCAGATATTTTAAATAATAAAATAGTGTAATGGTATGTGTTGGCCTATTTTAATACCCTGTGGAATTTATTGGTGCAATTTAGTCCCTTGTACTATTAGCATTTTATTTTTCTATTGTCCTTGTATTTTATCAAGGATGTGAGTTGTATTGTGTGGTGTGTTGATAATGGGACTGGTATGTCATGGCAATTGGTCTAGCTCAAGTAGAGTTGTTATGTATTAGAGACTTTATTAGCTATCAATTTATTTTTAGTTTTCAAAATTTTACTTACTATTTTTTTTATTTCAATTTAATTTCTTCTTTTGTGAAATAACATTGTCTTTCGAAAATTAAAGCTTAAGGCACAGCATGCTCTTATGTGGCCAGAGTGGTATCAAATACAATCGTATTCCATGTTGCAGTGGAAAGAACAAAGGCTTCATCTAGAACTAGTACTCTATGATCTCCCAAAGACCCTCAATAGCAAGGTTTGCATCACAATTAACGTTAACATTATCTATCCATGCTTTTTTTCCATCCAATTTTTCATTTTCTTTTTATTATTTTGAATATATTAGTTTGGCTTATTGCCTTGAGAATGCAATTGATAATTCTGGGTAAAGCTAATGTCATATCTTTAAGTATTACAAGAACCCCGAGATTGGTTACTATTGATTTCTTAAGTTGATAATCATAAACATTTCACCAAGCTTTTTGGAACAACTCTCTAGTATGTATGGCACACTCTGCATGGATATTTACTTCATCGATAAGTGTAATAAGTTTCTTTTAAAAGTAATTATACATTGTATGATTTCTTTGGTTAATATGTATTAATGAAATTTTATAAAAATATATGTGGATTGTTGCTATATTTTTTAAACGAGCATGCACAAAGCTTTGCTTCTTTAATTTCCTTTTTATACTAAATTCGACAACACTACATATATTGTTGTTAGACTTAAGCTTTATTCATTTTGTATGCTCTTTGACAGCCATTTTATAGATACCTGTTGGTTGTAAGGTATTTTTAAAGATCCTATCTAAATATTAAATTGTATTCTAAATAAGGTTAATGTGTACACTTGTGTTGGAGAATGATTTCTTCTTTTCCTTTAAATAAAGATTAAATCATTGATTCTTTTTCCCTAAATATGTTGGTTTGTTACTTTATTCGCTGTGGTTGATGATCCATTACGTTTATTTGACAAGAACATCTCAATGAATTGGAAGTGGGAACATAAAATTAGATCAATATTGCAAAAGAAAAAAATAATAAAACAAACTTTTCTTTATATCTCAAGCAGCAGCCACCATACAATATATATATGACTAGGGTTACTACTAAATAAAGGGTCATGGGCCCAAAATAAAAATAAACTACCCAAATACAAAAATTAACTAAAGACATAACTTGATAACAGCACCCCCTTAATCCAAATAAAAGTCTTTTAGTAATACTGATTGTCTTTTCTCTCTAATGGGCTTAGGACTCTTCTTAACAATACTCACAGGCCCACAAGAAACCTTGTCCTCAAGGTTTAAAGATGGAGGAATTACTGAAGGGGATCGGCCAGATTTTGGTTTAAGTGGGTTTGATGTAGTGGATCGGTGTGATGAGGGCCCCAATATCTTGAGGTTGTTTGGTGGTGAAGCGATGCTAGGGTTTGAAAAAAGACTGGGCGGCGCAGAGTGGTGAGGAGGTAAGGTGTGATTGGACATTTGGCAGGATAAGGATTTGTTTTTGGATTGTGTGGCTGGCTTGTGAATAAAAATGTCTTGGGAAGTGGTATTTGTGTTGGAACTCGTTGGGCACGTGGGTGATGGTGTGACTTTTCCAGGCAGAATAAGTGGGGTTTGGTTGGAAAGTTGGAAAGGTAATTGACCGTTGGGGGTATGAAGGGTAGAAATAGAATTTTGTGGGGACACGGTATCACATGCTTGCCTATACTTACACGGCACTTTAGATTTGGAAGTGTGGTAAGTTAAAAGCTTTCTATCAGTTTCTTTTCTTTCATCACGCAAAGCTTCAAGGTCATTTCTCTCACAACACAAAACCTCAAAGTCATTCTTCCCTTTTTTTCCAAAACCGAAAACCTTCTTCTTTTCTTCGCTAGTTTCCTTTGCAAACACTTCCTATGAATGAAAAACATGTTTCTCATTTTTTGGTTTCACCATTTTCACCGCTTCTAGTTGTTGCGTTTGTTCCCCCACTCCGATGATTGCATGTGGGGATCCGGTGGTATCAACCTCTGTTAGAACAAGAATTGATTCTACATTCCTAATAGTTTTGATGATAACAAATACTATATTATTTAGAACTTGATGCTCCTTAATTTAGTTATTATGATATGTAGGGAAGTTCTAAAGTAAAGAAGTTCTGAATCGAAAGCAAAAGCACATTATGCGCTAACAATTTCTAATCAAGCGAAGTTCTGATATAGAAGTATCACAAGATCTAATCTAGCGAAGTTCTAATTAAGCAAAGTTCTAATCAAGCGAAGTTCTGATAAAGAATGTGTCACGCTTTCGGCACCAAAGCTACCTTGATCCAGAAACTCTGATAATTCAACTATTCAACATGGACTTTGATACGCTATCCTTCATATTTATGAGTATCACAAAGTAGCAGCTTGTACCAGACAAAATCTGTATTTTTGGAAAGAGCATTCAATGGCTTTTTACAACCTCCAAAAATAGTTCTCATGTCTCCAACGGATCAAAATAATTTCATCTATTTAAAGGAACCCTTGCACAGATGACGAAGACACTTGCGCGCATACACCTTACAATTCATCAAGTTTCATCAGTTTTCAAATTCGATCAAAATATTGTGTAAACATCACAGTTGTGATATAGCTTATTAGAAGCACCTTATACACACTTGTTCATTTACATTTGTAATTCCTTGAGATAACCGAGTTGTGGTTAAAACTCAAGAAGACATTGACAGTTGTCTCTGTGATTGTGTAATCCTTATTGTTTAGTGGATTAAGTCCTCAAGAGAGAGAGGCGAAATCACCTTGGCGGGTGGACTGGAGTAATTTGAGTTCAAACGAACCAGGATAACCAACGTGTCCTTTTTGCTTTAAATTTTCGAAAACCCCAATTCAAACCCCCTTTCTTGTGTTTTTCGTTTCTTCAATTGGCATCAGAGCGCCTGGTTCTGGGTGCTAACACTTAACCGTGTCAGGAAAAAAGATCCTTCAAGAAAAACACTATTGCGGAACCCGTTCAGAACAACAATGACAAAATCAGTGGCAACCCACCAGTGTTCGACGGTGAAAATTTTGATTACTGGAAAGAGTTAATCGAAAGTTTCTTTATGGCTCATGACGGCGATCTCTGGGATATGGTAACTGATGGTTACACTCATCCTGTTCGAAAAGACGTTCAGAAGATTGAAAGGAAAAATATGACGGATCAACAAAAGAAAGATTTCAGAAATCATCACAAGGCCAGAACGATTCTCCTAAGTGCGATCTCTCACACAGAATATGAGAAGATCACAAACAGAGAATCAGCCAAACACATATTTGATTCTCTGAGAATGACGCATGAAGGCAACACTCAAGTCAAAGAGACTAAAGCTCTGGCACTCATCCAGGAGTATAAAGCCTTCAAAATGGAAGAAGATGAAACAATTGAGAAAATGTTCTCAAGGTTTCAAATTCTGGTTGTTGGATTAAAAGTTCTGAATAAAGGGTACTCAACAGCAGATCATGTCAAGAAGATCATCAGAAGCTTACCAAAGGTGTGGAGACCCATGGTCACAGCACTAAAGCTCTCCAAGAACCTCAACGAAATATCTCTTGAAGAACTGATCAGCTCTCTATGAAGCCATGAGATAGAACTAGAAGAAGATGAACCCCAGAAGAAAGGTAAGTCTGTTGCTCTTAAATCTAAATGTAAATATGAAACTAAAGCTTTTCAGGCAGAAGAAGAAAGCTCTGGTGGCTCCTCAGAAGAAGATGAACTATCACTCCTTTCCAGAAGAGTCCAACAACTATGGAAAAATAAACAAAGGAAATTCAGAAACTCTAGAAGATCAAGCAGTTATTCTGAACCATCTTCTGGACACAAAAAGTCAAGACACAAAGAGGTGGTATGTTACGAATGCAAGGAACCTGGACACTACAAAAGTGATTGTCCTAAGCTGCAGAAAGAAAAGCCAAATAAGAAGTTTAACAAGGAAAGAAAGAAAAGTCTTATGGCTACCTGGGATGACTCGAAATCTTCTAAAGCAGAATTCCGAATCAGAAAATGGACACGCCAACATTGCCCTAATGGCCAACATATCAGATGACTCCAACTCATCATAATCAGATTCTGACTCAGAAACTAAAGAGGTATTCTCTAAATTTTCTAGATCTCAATTAGAAGATAGTCTATCTGAAATTCTTGAAAATTATCAGAAACTTCAGCTCAAATATAAGAATCTGAAACATGGTCTGGTATCTGAGTCTGAAGAGAACAGAAAACTGAAAGCAGAAAATTCTGAGTTAAAAGAAACCATTTCAAAACTCAACTCCTTTGAATCTCAAAAATCTCAGAAAAAATCTGACTCAGTAGTTCCCACTAGTTCTGATAACATTTTAAAACATTACGACTATGATTTTCAAAAATTTCTAGCTAAAAACATAGACAGAAGTAAAATGGCTTCAATGATCTATGGAGTTAGTAGAAATGGGAGAAAAGGCATAGGATATGTTAATCCTAGAGGAGAAGCTCCATATAAACCTAAACAAGTTGATGATATGATCATAAAATACGCACCTTTAAACTCTCACTTCGCATATGGACACAAACATGATATAAAATATACTAGTGAATCTTACTCTTCAAATTCTATTGAGAAACCAAAACTCAATCAAAATTCTGCGAACACTAACAAACAAGGACCCAAAGAAATATGGGTACCTAAGGATAAAATCCTATATGTTACATATGTCTTTAACAGCAAGATTGAAACACCAATCATGGTACCTGGACTCTGGATGCTCGCGACACATGACGGGAAGAAAGCATATGTTCCAAAGTCTGGAACTTAAAGCTGGAGGGTATGTAGGTTTCGGAGGCAATCAGAAAGGGAAAATCATTTGCTCGGGAACCATAGGTAACGGTACTCTACCTTCTATATCTAATGTTTTATTAGTAGAAGGATTAATGCATAACTTGTTATCCATAAGTCAATTAAGTGATAACGGTTATGATATAATCTTCAATCAAAAGTCCTGCAAGGCAATTAGTCAGAAATATGGAACAATCCTCTTTAATGGAAAGAGAAAAAAAACATTTATAAAATAAAGCTTTCTGAACTAAAAATTCAAAATGTAAAATGCCTTTTGTCTGCTGACGACGAGCAATGGGTCTGGCACAGAAGATTGGGGCATGTTAGTATGAGAAGAATATCTCAGATTAACAAACTCAATCTGGTCAGAGGACTTCCTAACCTGAAGTTCAGCTCAGATGTTCTGTGTGAAGCATGTCAAAAAGGCAAGTTTTCTAAACCCTATTTTAAACCAAAAAATGTTGTTTCTACCTCCAGACCATTAGAACTTCTACATATAGATCTGTTTGGACCAGTGAAAACTGCATCCATCAGTGAAAACTACATATAGATGGACATGGGTAAAGTTCTTAAAACACAAGGACGAGTCACTCTCTGTATTCTCTACTTTCTGTAGCCAAGTTCAAAATGAAAAAGAGTTTAGAATTGTAAAAGTCAGAAGTGATCATGGTGGGGAATTTGAAAACAAAAAATTGGAAATATTTTTTAATGAAAATGGAATTTCTCATGATTTCTCTTGTCCTAGAACTCCACAACAAAATGGAGTTGTAGAACGCAAGATTAGAACTCTACAAGAAATGGCCAGAACCATGATCAATGAGACTAACATGGCTAAACACTTTTGGGCAGAAGCAGTAATACAGCGTGTTACATTCAGAATAGAATCTCTATAAGACCTATTCTGGAAAAGACTCCATATGAATTGTGGAAAAATAGAAAGCCCAACATTTCATACTTTCATCCATTTGGATGTACTTGCTTTATTTTAAACACTAATGATCCTCTGAACAAGTTTGATTCTAAGGCACAAAAATGTTTCATGTTAGGATACTCTGAACGTTCAAAAGGATACAGAGTATATAACACTGAAACACGAAATGTGGTAGAATCCATTTGTGTCAGATTTGATGATAAGCTTGGCCTTCAAAAGCCAAAGCATGGTGAATCTCTTGCAGAAATAGAAGTTCAAATTACAGGCACTGAAACCAGATCATCAGAAAAACAGTCAAACACAACAGAAGGAAATCCAAATGTCACAACAATTTCTGAAGAACCCATCAAGAAAAGACAATCCAGAAGTACACTAACACATCCCGAAGACAAAATTCTGGGAAAGAAAGATGACCCAATCAGAACAAGATCCTCATTCAAAAAGACTGAAGAATCTCTCATGGGATTAGTCTCTCTGGTTGAACCCACTTCTATTGACGAAGCACTCTCAGACAATGATTGGATACTCGCAATGCAGGAAGAATTGAATCAGTTCACCAGAAACGACGTATGGGATCTAGTCCCTAAACCCAAAGGCTTCAACATCATTGGAACCAAATGGGTCTTCAGAAACAAACTGAATGAACAAGGAGAAGTTGTCAGAAACAAAGCACGACTGGTTGCACTAGGTTATAGTCAGCAAGAAGGGATAGACTATACAAAAACGTTTGCTCCAGTCGCAAGGTTAGAATCTATCAGACTTTTAATTTCATTTGCTGTAAATAATGACATCACTCTTTATCAGATGGATGTCAAAAGTGTATTTTTAAATGGTTACATTTATGAAGAAGTCTATGTACATCAACCCCCTGGTTTTGAAAACACAAAACATCCAGAATATGTTTATAAACTCAAGAAATCGTTATATGGTCTAAAGCAAGCTCCCAGAGTTTGGTATGAGAGACTAAGTAACTTTCTCTTGGAAAATTATTTTATCAGAGGGAAGGTGGATACAACTCTATTCTGTAAGTCATTTAAAAATCACATTCTGATCTGTCAAATTTACGTAGACGATATAATTTTTGGATCCACTAAAAGCTCCTTGGGCAAAGAATTTGCTAAGACTATGCAGGCAAAATTTGAAATGAGCTTAATGGGAGAACTCAAGTTTTTCTTGGGAATTCAAATCAATCAAACTCCAGAAGGAACTTACATACATCAAAGCAAGTATGTCAGAGATCTTCTGAAGAAATTTGACATGTCAGAAAGTAAGCCTTCCAAAACTCCTATGCATCCCACATGCATTCTGGAAAAGGATGAGGTAAGTAAGAAAGTAGAACAGAAGCTCTACAGAGGTATGATTAGTTCTCTCCTTTATTTAACTGCTTCAAGACCTGATATTCTCTATAGCGTCTGTCTTTGTGCTAGATTCCAATCAGATCCTAGAGAATCTCACTTAACATCAGTTAAGCGAATTCTCAGATATCTGAAAGGTACTACTAATCTTGGTATTTGCTATAGAAAGTCCAGAGAATACAAATTGGTAGGATACTGCGACGCTGACTTTGCTGGAGATAAAATAGAAAGAAAAAGTACCTCTGGAAGCTGCCAGTTTCTGAGAGACAACTTAATCTCTTGGTCCAGCAAAAGACAATCCACCACTGCACAATCAACTGTTGAAGCTGAATATATAGTTGCAGCTGGATGCAGTACTCAGATGCTCTGGATGAAGAATCAGCTTGAAGATTTTCACATTTACGAGAGTAACATCCCTATCCTCTGTGACAATACTTCTGCCATCTGTCTTTCTAAAAATCCTATTTTGCATTCTAGGGCTAAACATATAGAAATTAAACATCACTTCATTAGGGACTATACTAAGAAGGGAATTCTTTGTTTAAAATTTATAGACACAGACCATCAATGGGCTGATGTTTTCACCAAACCCCTTGCTGAAGATAGATTTAATTTCATTCTGAAAAATCTCTGTATGGAATTATGTCTAGAATGAAAATGTAATTTCTGTATTTTTAACTCTCAGAATTTTTTTTGTGAACATCTGACCATTAATTCTTCAGAAGTGAGAAGAAAGATTGTCTCAGAATCTATTCAGAAGATCTGAACTTTTCATTTCAAGGATAGATCACTAAGTTCACCTTAGCAAACACCAGTTAACCTACGCTCCAGATTTTCTCTGACGTTGAACACGTGTCAAACTCTGGAAAACTGAAAAGTCTGTGTTGACATATCGAGGCGCCAAGTCACATCGGTAACTGTTCCCAAAAATTTTCACGATATCTCCCTTGTCAGAAATCATTACAGCTATTAATCATTATGTTTATTGTCTTTAATTGCTATTTATTTTCTTGGTCACTCTTATATATATGTCACTTCTAACACCCTCACACGCTCACTATCACTCACTTAGCTCTCTATCGCTTTCTCCTTTTTATTTGCAATTCTTGTTTTGCTTCCTACAATTCTTGTTCCTCTGTGTGTTCTCCAAAATCCTAAGTCTGTGAACAATGGCCTTCTGCTCTCAACAAAGCTCTCAACAAGCGATGTCTCAAGAACCTGCTGACCAAATCATTGAAGAAAGGTACGTTGAGCCCTCAAGAACTCTTCTCACTCCCATTGCCTCTCTTGAAGTCCTCTGTGAACTCATCGTGGATTTTGAAAGCATGAAAGAAAATGGGTATGCCTAACTCCTGAGGTTGAGTTTCAAGGATGGATCAAATACTTTAATCGCTTAATGGGTCCAGTTTTTCCCCAACTCGTTAAGGAATTCTGGATTTTTGCATCGGTCTCAAATCATCAAGTAACTTCGTATGTAATGGGAAAGAAGATTGTCATCACTGAAGATCTAATTGGTAAACTGATTGATCATGATGGATCAAGAATTAGATGCAGTGAGATGTAAAAGAGCTCTGACCTAAAAACTATCTCAAAGGAAATCTTCACCTCCGGACAACACTCCAACAAAATCAAAGACCTAAAGGATCGTCACAGAATTTGGGCCAGAATCATTCTAGGTTGTATCTATCACAGGAAACCTACAAGCTCTTCTGACTACATCAACAACGATCAACAGTACCTTCTGTACCTCATCTCCACCTTTACTAAAGTGAATCTTCCTCACAGTCTATTCAATCATCTGAAGAACAGTGTCAAGGAAACAAGAGAAGACGAAAGAACCAAGAGAGATTGGATCCCTCTAGGTAGACTAATCTCAAATATTCTAACAGAGAATAAGCTGATAGAACACCTGACTGAAGCTCAGAAAATCTCTGATCTAGAAACTATTGCTGGAAGACCTCTCAATGCAAAGAACCTCAAGAAGATGAAAATCATTGAGACCATCAAGAAGGATCCAACCAACTCTCTAAGGAAGTTATCACCACCAGGAAAATACCTCTGAAAGATTTTCCTCTCTTCTCAGCAGATACTCATCCAGAAATTGTTCTCAAATATCTGGATGCGTGTAAATCTGATGGAACCATTCCAGAGGTTTCTTTGCAACAGCTCAGGCAAGCACCTCCAAAAGTTGCCACCAGAATATCAAGAAAAAGGAAAGCATCTGAAGGAACTCCTCAGAAAACCCCCAAAGCTGCTAAAAAGAAAGGTAACTCGTCTTTCATTTCTGTTGTCGAATCCATATTGGTATCCACATCTGAAACCTCATCTTCTCCCAAACCTTCTGAAAATCCATCACCTTCACCACAAACCCTTGACGATTTTGACATCGACATTGACCCCACTCCTTCTGATTTTATTGACCCACAACCAGAACTTGCACAAGTTCTGTCTGACATTGATCTTGAACCTCTCTTCACTTCTTCCCAACCAGAACATCAAATTCAAAACTCTGAACCATTCCCAAACACCTTTATTCCTGGTATCAACTGTCCTCTCAACTTCCTTTAACCCTCACCTAATTTCACCAGTCCCCCACAAGATGTCCTTTATTCAGAAAATACATCACCTACCTCTCCCATTCTCATTTCTGACTCTCCTCCAACAAATCTCTCAGAAGATCCCCTCAAAACTATAATTGACTTAGAAGCTCTAGACAAACTTACCTCAACCTCTCTCAAAATAGCCATTCCAAAACCAAAACCAAAAACCTCCAAAACAGATGTTGGTAACTCTTTATTGGAATTTGAGGTGGAAATGCGGAAATGGTTTAAATTTCTAAAGCAGGGTTGTATGGATAATCTGAATCCAGCTGTTCTGACTATATCTGGACCAAATTCAGAAAGTGGTTTAATTCTGAATCTCAGAAGATGAAGGAACTCAGCTATGACATAGCTCTACAGAACTTTTGTGACCATATGAAGATCTTCTATGAGCAGGTTCTAAGATTCTGGGAAAAGAAACCCATTCTTCATCTAGGCTGGAAAGCTCCTATGGTTTTAGAACGCCAGGAAGAAATCTCTGAACATCAAACTCTCGTAATTGCTGAAGTCGAAGAAAAGTCTCCTGAAGCCTCTCCAAAGAAAGATTCTGCTAAAAGCTCTGAGGATTTGGTACCCTCTGTCGAGTCAACTTCATCCTTTCTAGTGCTGAAAACTCTGGATGAGTTGAAGAAAGAGAATGAGGCAGTAAGAAAAAGATTGGACAAACAGGATGAAATCAACACATAAATTAAAGGAATGCTTGGCAAGCAAGAAGAATCCGCTAATCAGATCAAAGACCTTCTGGAAGCATTGTTCACAAGACTTCCACCTGCTCCTCAACCTTAGATTCTTTTATGTTTCTATTATCTTGCTTATTTTGTGCTATTATCTTGCTCATGTTGTTTACTTGTGTTCTCATGTATTTTTTTTTCTTTTTGATTAATGACAAAAAGGGGGAGAACGTAGATTATTTTGAAATATAACAGTGCACCGGGACTATGTCTCGAACATTTTAACCTCTCTATTTCCACATATTATTTAGGAAGCAGGAAAATGACAATCAGAACTTCTTGTCAAAAAGCTTCAATCAAAACATCTTCAAGGAAATCATCAACTCAGGGGGAGTCCTCTATACTCCATACCCTTTTAATTGATTATCAAAATATAAGTTTTTGTCATCATCAAAAAGGGGGAGATTGTTAGAACAAGAATTGATTCTACATTCCTAATAGTTTTGATGATAACAAATACTATATTATTTAGAACTTGATGCTCCTTAATTTAGTTATTATGATAAGTAGGGAAGTTCTAAAGTAAAGAAATTCTTAATCGGAAGCAAAAGCACATTTTGCGCTAACAATTTCTAATCAAGCAAAGTTCTGATATAGAAGTATCACAAGATCTAATCTAGCGAAGTTCTAATCAAGCGAAGTTCTAATTAAGCAAAGTTCTAATCAAGCGAAGTTCTGATAAAGAATGTGTCACGCTTTCAGCACCAAAGCTGCCTTGATCCAGAAACTCTGATAATTCAACTATTCAACATGGACTTTGATACGCTATCCTTCATATTTATGAGTATCACAAAGTAACAGCTTGTACCTGACAAAATCTGTATTTTTGGAAAGAGCATTCAATGGCTTTTTATCAACCTCCAAAAATAGTTCTCATGTCTCCAACAGATCAAAATATTTTCATCTATTTAAAGGAGCCCTTGCACAGATGACGAAGACACTTGCGCGCATACACCTTACAATTCATCAAGTTTCATCAGTTTTCAAATTCGATCAAAATATTGTGTAAACATCACAGTTGTGATATAGCTTATTAGAAGCACCTTATACACACTTGTTCATTTACATTTGTATTTCCTTGAGATAACCGAGTTGTGGTTAAAACTCAAGAAGACATTGACAGTTGTCTCTGTGATTGCGTAATCCTTATTGTTTAGTGGATTAAGTCCTCAAGAGAGAGAGGCGAAATCACCTTGGTGGGTGGACTGGAGTAGCTTGAGTTCAAACGAACCAGGATAACCAACGTGTCCCTTTTGCTTTAAATTTTCGAAAACCCCAATTCAAACCCCTTTTCTTGTGTTTTTCGTTTCTTCAACCTCATCAACATAAGTAGGGAGATCGTGAACCGACGGTGGAGGCCAGAACTCTTGGGCAACATTCGTACCGTGGTAGCGTTTGAGGAGCGAAACGTGGAAAACTGGGTGCACACGAGAGGATGACGGAAAATCCAACATGTAAGCGACGGATCCAACACTTTTGATGATTTTAAATGGCCCAAAGTATCGCTTTGAAAGTTTTTGTGAGGTGCGGTGGGCTTCAGTGGATTGTCGATACGGTTGAAGCTTCAGCCAAACGAACTCGCCTTCCTTAAAGGTATACTCTCTTCTCTTTAAGTTAGCCTGCTTTTCCATTTGAATACGGATTTCTTTTAAGTGAGTTTGCAACTGATTGAAAATCTTTTCTCTGTGTTGCATGTTGGTGTTCAAGACGTCATCAGAGACCGTGCCGGCTAAGTAGTTCGTGAGGTTGGGGGGATGCCGACCATACAAGGCTCGAAAAGGTGTCATCAATATTGCGGTGTGGAATGAAGTATTATACCAATACTCAGCCAAATGCAGAAATTTGTACCATGAACGGGGGTTATCGCCGGCCAAACAACGAAGGTAAGTTTCAAGAGATCTGTTAACAACCTCTGTTTGTCCATCAGTTTCCGGATGGTAGGTCGTACTATATTTTAACGTGGTTCCCTGTATTTTGAAGAACTCTTTCCAGAATGCGCTAAGGAACACAGGGTCTTGGTCAGAAATGATTGTTTTAGGGATTCCATGGAGTCTGAAAATCTCTACTGCAAATCTAGATGCGAGATCTTTTGCAGAGAACTTGGAGGGCATTGCTATGAAGTAGACAAACTTAGACAAACGATCGCAGACCACCCAGATCACCGTATGGCCAAATGAGTTGGGTAAATGCGTGACAAAATCCATTGTCAGATCTTCCCAGAATTTAGAAAGAATCGGTAAAGGCTGTGGCAAATACTGCAAGCTCTAACCATGTTTTTCACTGCGAGGTACATCCCTGACCAAAAAAAAGATGAAGCAATCCGAGCTAGAGTGGCTTTCACGCCTGAATGACCAGCCGTTGGAGTAGCATGATACTCGCGAAGGATCTGTTTTTGGAGCTGGAGAATATCAAGTATAAACACCCTATCCTTGTAATAGAGGAGACCTTTTGTGAACTTGTATAGTGCTTTGTCATTGTTTTGAAAGTCCTTCTCTTTTACTAACTACTGGCATGTATTGTTACTAGCATTGAATTCACGAAGGACATGCAAGATATCTGTAATTGGGGAAGACAAGGCGAGAAGCAGGGGTTCCTCCGGGCCATACTTTCGACTCAAGGCATCAGCCACTTGATTGGACTTACCAGGTTTGTAGAAAATTTCGAAGTTAAATCCTTGCAACTTGAAAGCCCACTTCTGTTGTTCCGGAGTCTGTATCTTTTGCATGAGTGAATTCTTAAGGCTCTTTTGATCTGTTTAGATGTGGAAACGCTGTCCTATGATGTATTGGTGCCACTTCTTCATAGCCTCGGTAATAGCAAACATTTCGCGGACATAAGCGGAAGCAGCTTGTAATCTTGGACACATCTTCTTGCTGAAGAAGACGATGGGGTGACCTCCTTGAGAGAGAACTGCACCAACAGCAACACCAGAAGCATCTGTTTCAATTGTAAATGTTTTTGTGAAATCTGGTAGGACTAGGACCGGCATGTCGGTCATTTTTATTTTCAATTCTGTAAAGGCGGTATCAGCCTCTGTACTCCATTTGAACTTAGTGGAACGTAACAAGTCGGTGAGAGGAGCGGCGAGAGTGGCATAGTTACGCATAAAGCGTCGATAGAATCCTGTGAGGCCCAAAAATCCGCGGAGAGTCGTGAGTGAACGAGGTAGGGGCCAATCCAAAATGGCTCTCACTTTTTCTGGATCTGGTGCAACACACCAACAGAAATCACATGACCCAAGTAATCAATGGTATCTACTGCAAACACACACTTTGACAACTTGACAAAAAAAGAATTAGACTTCAATAAGTCAAAAATAACCTGCAAGTGAGATAAGTGATCCTGAAAATTTGAACTATAAATTAAAATATCATAAAAAAAAAACCAAAACGAATCGCCTGAGATATGGTCTCAAACGATCATTCATAGCAGATTGAAATGAAGAGGGAGCGTTTGTAAAGCCGAAAGGCATCACAAGAAACTCGTAGTGTCCATCAAAAGTACGAAAAGCTGTTTTATGTGTATCTTCTTTTGCAACACGGATCTGGTGATAACCGGATCTCAAATCTATCTTGGAAAAAATGCTTGTTGAGCCTAACTCATCGAGTAACTCATCAATGGTAGGTATAGGGAATCTGTCTTTAATTGTCACTGCGTTTAGAGCTCGGTAATCGACACAGAAGCGCCAAGTGTCGTCCTTTTTTTTAACTAAAAGAACGGGGGATGAAAATGGGCTGTTACTAGGGATAATAGCGCATTCTTTCAGCATTTCCTGAATGATAGAAGTCATGGCATCTTTTTGGGAATGAGGGTAGCGATAAGGCTTCACATTAATGGGGGGAGTATTGGGTAAGAGAGGGATATGGTGATCATGAGGTCTGTTGGGAGGTAGGCTGGTTGGAGTTTGAAAAATTGAAGTATAATTATGGAGAAGGGCGGAATATCTGGGGTTAAGGTCAGGTTTAAGTGTGGTTAATGGACACGGGGATGGGTCAACAATGTTTTGGGGGGTGGTGCATGGTTGCATGAACATTAAATGTAATGAAGCAATTGAGTTTCTATAAATGAGGTGGCGAAGTTGGTGAAAGGTAGTATGAATAGGATGGGCAAAAGTGTCACCTCTTAAAGTAATTTCACTCTTTTGATGGTAAAATGTGATAGATGGTATGGAGAAATCTGCTTGGATGGGGCCTACGGTACGCAACCAAGCCATTCCCAAAACTATGTCCGCACCCTCTATAGGTAAAAGATAAAATGGAAGTGTAAAACGTTTATCTTGAAGGTTAAGTTGGACATTTTCACAAATCCCTTCACACTGCAAATGAGAGCCATTGCCAACCATAACCGAAAATTGGGAAATAGGTGTAGTTGTAAGATTAAGGTGGTGGGCAATTCTTGGCTGCATGATGTTGTGAGTACTGCCTGTATCAACCAGAACCATAACAGAAAGTCCACCAATAGTCCCTTGGAATTTTAATGTTTGTGGTGAGAATAGTCCTGTCAAAGCTTGTGTAGATAATTGGAAATATGTATCTCCAAGATCATATGCAACTTCAGATTCGTGCTCAGCTTGTTCAATTTGAGGATCCTCCAGAATTTCATCTTCAGCCAAAAGAAGTAAGAATCTGTTAGTGGTACATTTATGATCGGGGATAAATTTTTCATCACAATTAAAACATAGGCCTTGAGCACTCCTCTCCTGAAGTTGGGCTTGTGAGAGACGCTTGATTGGGAATTTGGAAGAGGTTGGGTTGGGTTGAATTTTAGGGGCAAAAGATACTTGTGGCTGGTTTGGGGGAGTAACTTTGGGAGGTTGGGGGTTGGGATTGGAGGTGTTTGGCTTAGAATAATAGGGTGTGAAAGGTTTGGGTTTGGGTTTGGAATCCTTAATTTTTTCTTCAATCAGCTTTGCAAGCCCAATAGCTTGAGAAATTGTGGTAGGATGATAAATAGCCATTTCATTCCGAATTTTAAGTGCTAGGCCCGAAATAAAACAATTTAATATCGCATCCGGAGGTAATCCAAAAACTTTGTTACCTAGTGTTTCAAAAGCTGCTTGGTATTCAGCTACAGATCCAACTTGTTTCAACTTGAATAATTCAGGCTGATGGTTATCATAGGTAGAAGGACCAAATTGTAATTCTAAGTCCCTAGTAAAAAAAAACAATCACTTAAAAATTAATTTTGGTGCATCCATTTGAACCACCCCAAGGCTTCACCCTTCATATAAAATGAAATTAAAGGTAATCTACTTTCAGGTGTGATATTGTAAAATTGAAAAAATTGGTCAGTTTGAAATAACCAATTTAAGGGGTTTGAGCCATCAAATAATGCTAGTTCAAGTTTAGGGGTTCTGAATGGGGTTAATGGTGTCATTTGAGGGTATTGAAGGTATGGGATTTGGGAATAGAGTGGGGGGTTGTAATGTTGGGTTGAATGAAAAATAGTTTGGGGAGATTGAGTGGAATGAATGAATGGTGGGGGTGGCTAATGTGAAGTGCGTGGCTGGGTTGTGACCGATGTGAGGGGAGGGTTTTGAGAAAAAACCGTGGGTATTCTAATGGGTGTATTGATTGGTGTATGGGTATGGGGTATAGGTATAGGAAATGAAGAAACAAGAGGGGGGTTGTGTGTTATACCTGAAGAGCTTGCTGCCATTGATACTTGAGGAGGTGGCTGGACCTTTAGTGAAGAAATTTTAATGGCAGCCATGACTTGTTCAAATCTGGAATCCTCCAAATGTTTGTCATTCTCTAATCTGGTGTGAATATGACCAATTTGTTTCTCCAAATCTGCAGCAGCACTTTCCAATCTCTCATCTAGCAGCTGCTGATTTTGAGCAATTACATTATCTAGGTGGATTTAGGCTGTTTGGACAGCCTCTTCCACAATTTCTTTGGGTGTGGGATTAGGTGGTTTAGGGGGAGCCATGAATTCAGCAAGATGAAAGCACCAATGATAGATTTAAAATAGGTTAAACTTAGATCTATATTGCAAAAGAGAAAATAATAAAACAAACTTTTCTTCATATCTCAAGCAGCAGCCACCATACAATATATATATGACTAGGTTTACTACTAAATAAAGGGTCATGGTCCCAAAATAAAAATAAACTACCCAAATACAATAATTAACTAAAGACATAACTTGATAACAACACCCCCTTAATCCAAATAAAAGTCTTTTAGTAATACTGATTGTCTTTTCTCTCTAATGGGCTTAGGACTCTTCTTAACAATTGGTTTGTTACTTTATTCGCTGTGGTTGATGATCCATTTCGTTTATTGGACAAGAACATCTCAATGAATTGGAAGTGGGAACATAAAATTTGTTTCCAAACTATTCTCTCGAGCTTTTTTATAAGAAACAAATAAACAGAGAAATTTTAGACTTTTTTTATAAGGTTTTTATCGATAAGGTATGAAACTTAACTGTATTATGATGTGCTCATGATCCAGAACAAGATTTCACAACTCAACATGGCAATGATTTTTAAGAGAGTTTAATTGGTTTAAAGATTAATAGAAGTAAGTGTTAAAATTACTCCAAAAGATTATAAGAACTTTGAAGTGATTTCATGCAAAGTTAACTTTCATAGAGATAGATACAATAGGTTGTCATTCATGCATTTTTCAATGATACAAAGAGGCCCGAACAGTCCACCTAAAGTTTTAATATATCAATAGGACCTTATCAGTAATTATACATTAATTTACCTAGTCCTGAATCCAATCCCTCAAGTTTCTGCCTTAATTTGTTGTATGTGGAACAACAACAAGTGAGTTGTTGTTTAGGACACACATGAGAAGACACAAAAATATACACTTTGGTAGTAATGGGAGCGATAGAATTTTCCTCCCATTGAATAATTACTAAACTGCATAATGGCAATGGTCTTCTTATGACTCAGATGTTGTATTGACTTCCAAATGTCTTGAAAGTTTATCATTTACTTTATTTAAGGCCAAAATATAGGCTTATTTTTAGTATAAAAATTATTTTTATTTTTTCAATAGATATCAGAACATTGTAGTTTGATTCTAGTTTTCTGATTTTTTTCTGATTTTTATGACTCTAGTTTTCTGATTTTTTTTTTCTTGACAGGTAGTTTGATTCTAGAGCTCGAGTTGCTTCCAAATTGCAGCTCTACTATGTCAAGGGTGAGTTTGTCTCGTATCGGTTGGTGATTTACGCGCATTTTTACTAGAGGCTTCAGTATTGTCCAGGTGTTACTTCAGTACATGCTTTCGTGATGATTTGCTCAAGTCGAGGTGTTCGGAAAGGTTGTAACATGCTTTTTTCAATATCATCACCAGCTGTTCTGTTCTTATTTATCTGAAGTTGTCATAGTTTATCTGCAGCAGTGCCTTTAATGATTGCAAGGAGGTGTCCATATATGATATGCATATTTGAAATATTTAGAGTTATATTTTTTATTGTACTTGGCTGGATTTGTAAACTATGATAGGAGTTAAAGACTGTTGTGTTACCTTTGTTGTTGTTTAGGCAATTCACACAAGTTTGTACTATATATGTCAATTTTCTTGGTTTATTATTAAATTAGAATGATTATTTTATTAATTTAATATTATTAATTATTTAGAGAGTATTAGGAATAACTCTAATTTAATACTCAATGTTTTTATTTATTTTTTCATAAAAGAAGTGGAAATTATGGCGGTTAAAACCTTCGTTATTTACGAAAATAAAACGCCATTTTTAATGAACTACATTTCGACGGATGGTACGACGGTCTATAATAAACCGTCAATTTTTCCTTGCGGCATCAAAATTTACGACGTTTTTAAAAAACGTCATTTTTGTTGAATAAGTCAGTTAAAACCGCAACAATATGACATTTTTAACCGCCAGAATTTTCATAGTTTTTTGTAGTTGAAGACCTGTAGCCAATAATTTGAGACAACAAAAAGCACACTATTTATAAGCTGCAACCTACCTGCATAACTCAAACGCTTAGATGTCCAGTGTGTGATTTTCCCTACAATCCTGTTAATAAGAGGCCTACAATTCTGCACAGAGATTTTCCTATTAGCCAGAGGGACCCCTAAATATTTAAAAGGGATATCACCTTGAGAAACACCTGTGCTCTGCATAATGTCAACCTGGGTGTTTAGTGAACTCCCCCAAAATACAATTTGCACTTGGCAGGTTGAGCCTTTAAACAAGTTGCCTCTGAGAACTGCTTGAACTCCTCCATCAGAATATTAACAAAAGTAGTATCCCCTCTAGAGAACGACATAAGATCATCAGCAAATGATATGTTGATTAAATTCAGCTTTTCACACTTAAGGTGAAAGTTGAAATCAGGCTTATTCTTCAATTTCCCCAAGCATCTGTGGAGATACTCCATAACTAGCACAAAGAGAAGAGGGGAGATAATATCTCCCTCTCTTAGACCTCTATTTTCCTTCAGCAGATTGGAATACTTTCCATTTATGGAATACCTATAAGACACAGAAGACAAACTTAGCATAATCCAGTTAATAAATTTTCTAGGAAAATTCAACTCTTGCAAGATATCCTCCAAAGCCTTCCACTCCAAGGTGTCATATGCTTTATGAATGTCCATTTGGATATTGCATATAGGGGAGATATGCTTCCTGTTGTACCATCTAATAAGCTCATGGGCCATAATGAAGTTGTCTTGAATCATTTTACCTGGCAGGAGAGCAAATTGGCTATCATCCACTACTGAGTTTATGATTCTGCTGAGCCTAGTAGTGAGGATCTTGGAAATGATTTTGTACATTGTAGAGCAGCATGCTATAGGCCTTAAATGTTTCATTATTTTAGCCTCAGTAGGCTTAGGGATTAACGTGACATTAGCACAGTTTCTAGCAGCATACATATAATTTTCCTCAAAGAATTCCATCACAACAGCAGTAAGATCCTCCTTGATGATATTCCATGTAGCTTTAAAGAACTTTGAAGTGAAACCATCCATTCCAGGAGCTTTGGTATCCTCTATAGAGTTTTGAGCTTGCCAAATCTCCTTTTCATTGACTTGTTGAGTAAGTTTATCACCTTGGTTCATATCCAACTGAGCTCCTCTTCTCAAGACCTCTATATCCACATGCTTAAGAATTTTAGTATTAGTACCAACCAGCTCTTGATAGAACAGAATTACCTCCTTTTCAATATCTTTGAATTCTCCAAGGATGTTCCCATCTTTATCCTTCAGCCTATGCAAATCATTATGTTTGTTCCTCTCCTTAAAAATAGCATAAAAATATGTAATTGTTACTATTATTTTAATGAAAATGATTTATATAAATAATATTAATAGTTAATATTATTTTAATATTTAAATATTTTAATGCAAATCATTGTGTTGTAGTAATATTTATGGATGGTATGTTGTGACCTGTTATGTTATTGTATTGCTAGTGTTGAATGCTTGTAGTATATGTTTGGTGTTTGGTGACCAGTTTTGGTGTGGTACATTGGTTAAAGCGAATATCATTTACGTGTTTTATTGTTGCATGTCATTTATGAATCATGCATCATGGTGTTTGCACGATGGTTCGCTTTTGGTGAGCCTCAATCCTATGTTGGGGATTGGGTGTGAGTAGTTGGTTCTAGGTGGGAATCGGTAAAGCGTTACCTATTGTGATGATAAAGATTTTTGGTGTGCTCTGATCCTATGGTGGGGATAGGGAGCAAGTGAACCTGTGAGTTCACAATTTATACCACATGCATTGAGTCATGGAGTTGGTTCTCATTGCATTGCATATATGTTGTATTATTATCATTGGACTGTGTGTAGTGTGAATTGTGAATTGGGTGATTATGTATGTGATAATCATATGCTTACATATTATTATGCAGTTCATTATATGATTGTGATTTCTCACCCCTTCTGTTTGAATGTTGTCTTTACATAAACATTGATATGCTGTCGCACACGGGTCACAAACGAGTTTAGAAAATGCAGTAACGGGAAGCGACACTCGAATTTTGTATCAAAAGGACTCTTGTCTTGATTTTTACCAACCGATTAAAATAAGGGGGGTTTCGATTCGATTGAGAATAAGTGATTGTAAAATGAGATTATAATATAAATGATTATGAATAAGTTGGTCTATTATTTTGGTATCCAACTTATCATCGATCCAAATAATTCTCCATCTGTTTGTCTTATTTGGTTTTCTACTTGATGTTGTGTTTGGTACTCGAGGAACCGAATAATATTTAACGATGAGGTTGGTAATTCCGATGTTATTGTTCATAGAATCATGTAATGCTCTTGGTGATGGTTATCCATAGTTTCTCTTGGTAAATTTAGGTGTAACTACTATAAGTGGTTTAAATACCCGTGTCATTTTTTTTGTAGGTGGTAACATATTGTATTTGGGTTGGAGTACCCCAAGTACTTCCATCTAATCAAAATTGTTTGCTTATAAAAAAATTGTTCAGTTTCATTGCTTTATGAAAATAAATAAATTTCAAAATATCTTTAAATAGATATTAAATAATATATTATCACATTTAAATAATTTTTAAATTCACAGTCAAATTAAATAATCATTTAAAATACCTATGATAATCCTATACAAAATGGAAGGAAAAAAAAAAGTAGAAAAGGAAAAATTATTAATTTGTTATTTTTTCAAATAACATAAAGAAGAAAAAATTATTATGGATAAAAATATCAATAGTACTTAATCAAAAAAAATTCTAGAAGAAATATTTTTAGGAATTAATTTCAATGCAAAACAACTGTAAGGAAAATTGGTCACTAACATAAATATAGAGAAATAAGATAAAAGGAAATTGATTGAACAAATTTATTCGTTTAGGAAAAAATTGTATTCCTTAATTTTTTTTTTTTCAGAATTTTTCCTTAAATAATTTACCGAATATATCTATATAATATTGTAAAATTATTGCACTGTAGATATCCATTCAACTCCATTAATTATCGTACATGCACCGTAAAATAATATATATTCATTTCCAAAAAAAAAATAAAAAATAAAAGTTATCGTACATGCACCGTAAAAACTCTCTCACTATAATAGTTAATGCATTCCATATTTTGCTTATACTAGCATTTCCAAGTATTATTTTATTTTTAAAATTTATAGTATCTTTTGAATACTTTGTATCTGCTTCTCTATCTAAAGACTTAAACACACAATTATAATCACTAAATAATCTACAAAAATTGTTGAGGATAGAATTTTAATTCAGCAAAATATGTCCTCTGATTATAAAGAATGAATAACAACGAAGAAAAGTTTAATTTTGGGCAAGAATTGGGCTATCTGCTGAGAGACCATCTCAATGTGAGTTATTTATGAATTATTATTTTTGTATTATTAATTAATCCTTCTTTTAGATATATGCACGAAACTTGTAGCTAATCTATTTTTTTACATGACACAGAATAAAGTTCAAGGTTTTCGATCTATGTGTCGTGAATGTTGGAACTGAGTTCCAAGAAAGATGAATATTTGAGAGAAGAAGAAGAAGAAGAATGAGAGAAAAGAGATTAGGGTTTTGTGAAAACTTTGTAAAATTTTATTATGAAGTTGTTGTTAAAATACAAAGTACAAAGCCCTTTATATAGGCTATCAAAGCCCAGGCCCAAAACTAACATTTCGACACAACCTAGTCAATTCGACTGAACTCCTTATCAGCTATATTCGACTTTGTCGAATACAGCTGACCTACACAACATTACAACTATTCGACTGACTATACAACATTTCGACCAAAACCTATAAACCCTTCGACTTCGACAGACTAACATGAATTACTTCTAACACACCACCTAATTCATGTTTTTGAGACTTCTCATCCCAATGCTCTTCTTTAACTCGTCGAATCTGATTTTCTTCAAAGGTTTGGTAAGTATGTCAGCTAGTTGAACTTCAGTCTTGCAATATTCAAGATCCAGCTTCCCTCTGTTTACTTGTTCCCTGAGAAAATGATACATTCTTTCTATGTGTTTACTTCGACCGTGACACATAGGATGATTGGCAAGATCAATAGCTGACTTGTTGTCTACAAACAATTTCATCTTCCCAGGTTCCTTGATCTTGAGCTCTTCGAGCAACATATCTATCCATGCTGCTTGACATGATGCATACGATGCAGCTACATACTCAGCTTCACATGATGACAAAGCCACAATGCTTTGTTTTCTCGAACTCCAAGAGATTGGAGCTCCTTCGATCGTGAAAATATAGCCTGCAGTACTTTTCTTCTCATCTTGGTCTCCACTGAAATCTGAATCAGTATAACCATATACCTCAGCATCTTTCGACTTGGACTTATTTCGACATGGCATCAGCACACCATGATCAATCGTACCCTTAATGTATCTCAGTACTCTCTTTACTGCAATGAGATGACATTCTTGAGGTTTCTCCATAAATCGACTTAACAATCCGACACTTTGACAAATGTCTGGCCTTGTATTGTAAAGATACCTCAAGGATCCAATGATTTGTTTGTACAGTGTCGAACTTACAAACTCATCATCAGTTACCTTTTTCAACTTTGCTCCTGTTTCCAATGGAGTTGTTGCAGCTTTACAGTCGGTCATCTTGAACCTCTTCAAGATGTCTTGAGCATACTTCTTCTGGTGCAGGAACACACCTTCTGCTGTGTCTTTGAATTCCATCCCTAAGAAATATGACAAATTCCCTTGGTCTGACATTTCGAACTCTTGCATTAGCTTCGACTTGACTTTTCTTATCTCAGCTTCATTTGCACCTGTAATCAGCAAATCATCAACATACAGGCATAAAATGATTCGACTATCATTGTCGACATCATTTACATAAACTCCATGCTCAGACACACACTTCGTGAACCCTGCTTCGATTAGGAAACTATCTATTCTCTTGTTCCAAGCCCTTGGGGCTTGCTTCAATCCATAGAGAGCTTTCCTCAATCTGTACACCTTCGACTCATGCCCTTTAACCTCAAATCCTGTTGGTTGACTGACATACACTTCTTCCTCCAAAGGTCCATTCAAAAATGCTGATTTTACATCCAACTGATGTATCTTCCATCCTCTATACGCTGCTGTCGAAACAACAATCCTGATCGTTTCCAATCTAGCCACTGGGGCATAGACTTCGTTGAAATCAACAACAGGTTTCTGTAGAAATCCTCTTGCCACTAGTCTTGCCTTATGCTTGGCAATTTCACCATTTGGCCTTCGTTTCAACTTGTAAACCCATTTCACATCAATAGGCTTCTTGCTGGCTTTTTCGACAAGTTCCCAGGTATTATTCTTCTCGATTGCCCTGAGTTCTTCCTTCATGGCTTCACACCAATTCGAATCATTCATGGCTTCATCCAAATTAATTGGTTCTGCTTCAGCCATCATCATTGCTTCTTCTATTAAGTCACCATTTGCTTCGATTGCATTATCTGGAAATCTCTCATATCCAGCTAACCTTGTCGACTCAGCTCTTGTTCTAGTTGACCTTCTAACATTCTGCTCAGGAGGTTCTTCATTTCGACTTGTCGTGGCCTCAGTTTGTTGGTCTTCTTCAAACACTGTCGGAACTGTCTCTTCCATCTGTCGACCAGTATCCTGTCGAACTGACCCATGACTCCACTCCCAATTTTGTTTTTCATCTACCAGAACTTCTCGACTGATCACAAATTTATCATCTTCTGGTGAATATAGTCTATATGCACCCGTCGAATGATAACCTATGAGCACCATGGTTTGACTTCGATCATCTAGTTTTGTTCTCAATTGCTCAGGAACATGCCTGAAACATATTGATCCAAAAACCCTTAAATGACTGACATTTGGCTTCTCACCTGTCCAAGCTTCAAAAGGAGTCTTCTCGACTAGCTTCTTCGTTGGACATCTATTCAGAATGTATACTGTTGTCGAAGCTGCTTCAGCCCAAAATCTCTTTGGCACCTCTTTCGCCTTCAACATACTTCTCGTCATATTCAGTATACTTCTATTCTTCCTCTCAGCTATGCCATTGTGTTGAGGTGTATAGGGTGCAATAACCTCATGCTCTATACCTTCCTCTTCACAAAATCTAGCAAACTCTCGAGAGACATATTCTCCACCACCATCAGTTCTCAGTTGCTTTAGCTTGCAGCCACTTTGCTTTTCGACAAGCAACTTAAACTTCTTGAACTTTGTGAATACTTCACTTTTACTTTCGATCACATAAATCCACATATATCTGGTGAATTCATCAATGAAAGTTAAGAAGTAACGCTTTCCACCATTCGACCTAACTTCAAAAGGTCCACATACGTCAGAATGAACAAGCTCCAACTTTCCTTTCTACTTGATTGGCAGATCATGTTTGAATGCTTTTCTAGCCTGCTTTGCTTTGCAGCATTCCTCACACACATGATTTGGTTCCTTCACCTGAGGTAAACCATACACCATCTTCTTCTGATTCAGCATACCCAAACTCCTGAAGTTTAGATGTCCATATCTATGATGCCATAGCCAATTCTTTTCTTCTTCTGTAGTTGACGCAAGACATTCATGATTAATCATATTAATCTGAACTTTAAACATCTTGTTATCAGCCAATGGTGCTTTCAGTACCAACCTACCATCAGCATGATACACCTTCATTTGATTATTCTCCAGCTTCATATTATGTCCTTTGGCAAGTAATTGACCTATACTTATCAAGTTACTTGTCATAGAAGGCACATACAACACATTAGTAATGCTGGCTTTTCTACCATCTCTTTTCATTACAGATACGTTTCCTCTTCCACCTGACGTGATCTGTCTACCATCTGCAAACTTTATCACCTTCTTAACTGATTCATCAAGCTTGTTGAACCAGTTCTTGTTACCAGTCATGTGATTGCTGCAACCTGAGTCAAGATGCCACAAATTCGTTTCATCATCATTCGACTGAGTGTCTGCCATTAGTAGCACACCTTCAGAATCACTCTCTCCTGCCTGTGCATACTGCGCTTTGTCACTTTCTTTTGCTCGTGCTTCATTCTTCTTTCGACAGTCTCGAGCATAATGACCAAAACTTTGGCAATTGTAACACTGCACGTCTTTCATATCAACTTTCTTCCCAGAATACTTGTTGCCCATGCCTTTCTTTGTCGAATCATCATGATTCTTTGAACTCTTGCTTGACTTCTCATCACTAGCAAGATTCCTTCCCTGCTTCGCCTTCCCAGATTTCTTGGTGAATTTCGCTTGTAGTGCTTGGTCCGATACCTTTTCTCTTTCTGAATCTCTTTGCTTCAATCTCATCTCATGAGCTTCCAAAGAAGCCTGTAGCTCTTCAACCTTCATCTCAGCAAGATTCTTGGACTCTTCAATTGACACTACAATGTAATCAAAATTTGCAGTCAGAGATCTTAGTACCTTCTCAATCTTCTGCAAATCTGTGATTGTTTCTCCACAAGACTTCATCTGGTTCGTCAGCATCACCAATCTTGAAAAGAATTCCGAAACTGATTCATCTTCCTTCATTTGAATCATCTCGTATTGCTTTCTCAAGGTTTGCAGCTTCACCCTCTTCAGTTTCTCGTCACCTCCATACAAGTTCTTTAACTTGTCCCATGCTTCTTTTGCAGATTCTTCTTCAATAATTTTCTCAAACACATTCGGATCCACACACTGGTGAATCAAGAACAACGCTTTACCATCTTTCTTCCTTTGATCCTTGTACGCAGCTTTCTGTTCCTCAGTAGCATTTGCCCCCAATTCCGTTACACCATCGTTCACGATTTCAACCACATCTTGAAATCTGAAAATGACCTTCATCTGCGCAACCCACCGTTGGTAGTTTTCTCCTTTGAAAACCGGTAAATTCGCTGGGAATTGTGTGGACGTTGTTGCTCCGTTTGCCATTAGAATCTCTCTGAATCGCAACCGGGCTCGTTGATACCAATTGTTGGAACTGAGTTCCAAGAAAGATGAATATTTGAGAGAAGAAGAAGAAGAAGAAGAAGGAGAGAAAAGAGATTAGGGTTTTGTGAAAACTTTGTAAAATTTTATTATGAAGCTGTTGTTAAAATACAAAGTACAAAGCCCTTTATACAGGCTATCAAAGCCCAGACCCAAAACTAACATTTCGACACAACCTAGTCAATTCGACTGAACTCCTTATCAGCTATATTCGACTCTGTCGAATACAGCTGACCTACACAACATTACAACTATTCGACTGACTATACAACATTTCGACCAAAACCTATAAACCCTTCGACTTCGACAGACTAACATGAATTACTTCTAACAGTGAAATGATTAAAAGAAATGCAGAAACTACAATGGTTAATGTACATGTTCTTATATTTTTTTTTTGTTCTAAGGGCAATAGCCATAATTTAATCCATTTCAACTTTTTTGTCTCCAATAATCATTCAAAGTTCAACTTTTTTGTTTATAAATACAATTAAATAATTAAAAACATTTTAATTATATTCACAACTTGTTTTATAGGAATCGGCTAGACGCGGGAGGAAACCGACAACAATATTATTAGAAAAGATAACCTTTTCTTTTTCATTTTCTTCGTATTTTGACGTTACACGTTTTCCCGATATAGACAGTATGTTGTCTAATCTAAAGTGTTGGGATGTTGAATGTCGAAAGAGAAATTCAAAAATATGTGATACGGTAAAAAAAAATTCTTTTAAATTTTCTTTTTGATTGATGTTTTTTATTTATATTCTCAGATCTAAATATGACATATATTTGTAAATAAATATATCACTACTAATTTATATATAATTTGCTTTTTGAAGTACTATATTCGTTATGTCATCACCGGTGGTAAAAAATTACGATCAATCACAAAAGTTGTGAATTGCTTACTTTCTAAAGGATACTCCAAGTTAGAAACAAAGAAAAGAAAAAGAAAGGTGGTGAATAAAAATATTTTATATAAATATTCGTATTGCATTATTTATAAATTATATTTCAAATGATTTTAGCTTTAATTTATTTATAATATCTCCCTTTCACTTTTTTTAATAATAGTTAGAATGATGAGATCGATGATGAAGATAATAATGTTACAATTGAGGCTAAATATGAAGAAAAAAAATCTAAAATTACGGGTGATGATTTACTTCTTCCTAATATCTCTATATATGGGTAGAAGAAAAATTATAAAAATAGGGTGATCTATCAAACAAATATATCATGATGATGCCACTACAATTTTTTAAAAATTGTTGTTGTATGCTCTTCGAATTGTCTTGAAGATATTTTAAAAGACAAAGATAATCGTTACGTAGCTGAAAATAATTTTTCTCCTCCTATGATTGATGGGAACGTGAACAATTCAAAAGCTGAAGATATTTCCAGTGTTCAAGATATCAAGGATAAAGAAAACAATCTTTAAACTGAAAATATTTTTGGTCCTCTTGAAATCAAAGACAAAGAGAATGGTTTCAATACTGAAAATGTTTATTGTGCTCCATTGAATGAGGACAAAAAGAACAATTATAAAATAGGAAATTACGCTTGTCTTCGGGAAATGAAGGATGTAGAGAACAATATAAAAAAGGAATATGTTTCAATAGAAACATTGTTAAACCCACCAAAAATACAAGTTGAATCATTATTAAGTATTTCAGAAGTACAACCTATTGATCATGTCAATGAAGAAGTTTTAGACGATATGTTGCAAGCTTGTGGTGATGATGATTTGACATTAGCTGATCACAAAAATAACTATGAAGTTATGCCTGAGATTTTAGAAGATTTTTCAGAGTTTGCTGATTTCATAGCAAGCTTTCTTAAATAATTTATTACTTTCTTTAGTTGTTATTTCCATTAACATTTTATGAATGTAGTTTAATTGACACTTTTTAAATCTTCCATCCTAGTGTAAGAGGATGCAAAATTTGATAATATAAATAATATTAGAGTTTAAGATGTGATGCACCTATACTTATTTTTGGGCGTCAATTTTGAATCATAAATAAATTATTTTCTTGTTAGATTTTATATATTTTTTTGGTACAATTCAAAAATAATATTATGTTTTATTATACTTAAATTTGACTAACAAATACCTATGTCAATTTTGAATATATGATTTTTGTAAGTTACTTATACTTTTCATTATATGTTAATAAAATATTGTTATAATATTAAAAAATATATAAAAAAATAGTTATAAAACTATTTTTTGAGGGTCACGTCTCTCAATATTAGAGGTGACAATTTCATTGAAAAATCTATTCATCCATCTACCTAAAAAGTTTAAGTTAATGGATGTAATCCACCTTTTTAAAAATTTCGACAAAAAATCCTTCTAAAGTTTTAATAATCTAATAAGTTAATCCTCAAATAAGAGACAAATTTATTAGATAAAATAAAAAATATTTAGTTATAAGATATATTTAAAATTAAAAATATATAAAAAAAAACATATAGAAAACAAAATAGAGTGGAAAAGAACACTATTGAAATATATATTTGAATTAAATTAATATATATATATAAATAAATTTAAAATTTTATAAATTAGAGTTTGAACAGTATATATTATAAAACTTAATATTATATATTTTATGAATTTTTACAAAATGTATGATTAATATCTTTTACTAAATGTTCATTTAAATCAAAAAGTCTTTATTTTTAATATATATATATATATATATATATATATATATATATATATATATATATATATATATATATATATATATATATTGGCATAGAGGGTAGTTAAGGAATAGAGAGTTATTAGAGTAGTAATTATATCTTTTGCTTGGGGATATAATGGAGAATTCAAGAGGAAACATCATCTCTCTCTCAATCAAAATAACAATTTTGTTTACTTCCTTTCTCACCCTAAAAAAAAACAAGCAAAACAATCAACCATTCTTTCCTTTGAGAGAAAAAGAAGAGTATACTCAAGGAGAAAACCAAACCTTGTTGTTGGAGAAGGAATATGCGGTTTGGAAAAAAGTGTTCTGGAGAATTGTTTTGTTTCTAATTGTAAATTTTCTATTGGCAATGGTTTCTCTCTCTCTTTTTGGTTCTCTTGGTGGATAGGGGAGTATTGTTTAAAGGACTACTTTCCTATTCTTTTTCATTTGTCTCACCTTAAAGGAGTTTCTGTGGATTGTATGAGTGGTTGGCAAGAGGAGAGGTGGTTGTGGGGAGATTTCAGGGTTGTCGGCCCGGTTTTTGGTGATGCGGCTTTAGAGTTGCATCGTTTGCGGTTATTGTTGGACCAAGTTCGGCCGGAGCTTGGTGATGTTGGTAAGGTGGTGTGGAGGATAAGCTCGTCGGAGGTTTATACGGTTAGTAGTTTCTTTAATTTAATTTTATCATTCTACATTCCTCTCGGTCCGAGTAATAAAGTTGATGAAGCCTTTTCTTTAATTTGGAAAGTGGTGGTCCCTTTTAAGATTAAGGTTTTTGGGTGGAGATGTTTTTTAAATATGCTCCCTACTAAGGGTACTCTTTTATGTAGAGGTTGTGTGCTTCCGAATAGTGGGTTGGAGTGTGTGTTGTGCTCTTCGGCGGAAGATTCTATTGACCATATTTTTATGTCTTGTTGTGTTTGCTTATTGGTGTGGAAGGAGATGACCGATTGGATTGGATTTGAGAATTGGAGGGCTAATGATATTAAAGAAAGTTTCTTATCTTGGTATGCTTTCTCCAAACAAAATAGGGTGAAGAAAGGGAAAGAAGGTTGCGTTTGGTTGGCCACGACTTGGTATTTGTGGATTTTGCGTAACGGTATTATTTTTAACAATGTTAGTTGGAATGTGTTGGATATGGTTTGGAATATTAAGGTGTTGGTGTGGAGATGGTCTTTTATAGGGAAAATTACTCGTTCCAATTATAGCTTTTATGAGTTTTGCAAATTTCATTTGTACTACTTAGCTTAAGCTTTAATTAGGTGTAATTTTCTTTATTGTTTTGAGGTCTCCCTCTTCTTCTTGTAAGTGGTTTCGAGAACCCATTGTTCTCGCTTTCAATGATAGTTCCTTGCTTATTGAAAAAAAAAAACATGCTATAGTACCTCAAGTTTTTTTTTATTTAAAATCCTTTTCTTGAAAAAAAAATATTTAAGTAAGTTTTAGTATTTGTTGTGCATTTTTAGAAAAACAAAATAGTAATATATTAAGAGATTTATACATTTTCATTCTTATATTAAAAAAATTTCTAAACAAAAATGTAAAATATGCAACATTAATTTTAGTGTAATCCCCAAAAATCCTTCAAAAATTTTTAATAATCTAATAATTTAAATCCTCAAAAAAAGGAAAAATTTATAAGATAAAATAAAAAAAAATTAGTTATAAAATATATTTAAAATTATATATATATATATATATAGAAAACAAAATAGAGGGCAAAGGAACATAATTGAAAAACGAATAACTAGATATGTATCCTTTTATCCTCGAGTAAACACACACAAGACGTGTGTCTTGTTAAAGGTCTAATACTCGTCTTCCGCCTAAAAAACGAAAACCAACAAACTTCTTTTTCCTCTTTAGCACTAGCAATTTCCTTTTTATTTTCAACCAACAAAGTTTTTTTGCCTCTACGCAATTATGCTTTTTTTATTTAAAATCAATCAACACACAAGTTTTGCTACCAAAGAACTATGTAGCTTTGAATTTTCCAACGCACCTAGGAATATGTATGAACAGGATTCAACGTCTTGTCAAATACCCTAATACAAAATATGTTTTTAGTTTATATATATATATATATATATATATATATATATATATATATATATATATATATATATCCCAGTAATTAGGAGAAATTGAATACTTTAGACCAACAATTTTATTCGCGAAATTAATTAAAGGTAACTAACTGTGTTTACGGCGGATGTCGTGGGGTGATAATACCTTGCCAACGCATAATTCACTATCAAACTCGAATTTGGTTGTGACGACTATATTTTTGTTCTTTTAAGATTTTATCGACGTTTTCCCTTAACAAATAAACTTCTATGGAGACTTCATTGAATTCGAGCGATTACTCACTCGAGTATTTTTTGCTTTGCGACAACTGACGACTTTGCTGGGGAAATGAGATACTAAAGCCTAATTTAGTTTGTTCTGCAAATTGTGTAGGCCTTATTTTTGCTTTCTTATAATGTCTTTATATTTTCTTTATGTAGTTTTGTTAGTATTTGTTTTATTATCATATTTTGATTGTATTTGTTTTTCACAAACGCATGTTTTCGAGATAACCTTATACCCATGCTTGAATAAACTTAAGTTTAAGTATGGAGATTTCGAAGGGTTACCCCTTGAGATGCACATCTTGCCTGGTTAGCATGAAGACTCCGCCAAGAGTAGATTATTTTGGAATACTGTCATAAAATGGCTCGCCCATTACTACGCCGTATTTTGAAAATCATCTATGACTCTAGGAACCTTATATATAACCCTTGTTAAGTATGGAGGTTGTGTAGTGTTTATTCTCGAGATGCACATCTCACGTGGTTAGCATGAAGACTCAATCTAAGGTAGCTCCTTTCAAATGTTGTCAAATAATGGACAGCTCGTTATCATGGTAAACTTTCGAATAGGATCCGTAAATCTAGGTACCCTATCTAAACCCTAGAGTCATCCGTTGTGATTTCACTATTTTAAAAGTACTTAGAACTTTCCCATCATAAGGAACTTTAATATAAGTTGTTTGAAACCCAATTACCTATATCTTCTTAAATACATACATGACATTACATTTCATTCATTATCATATAAAAACAGTCTTAGCATATTGCATATCATTTCATCTAATTCATTTTTGGTATAAAAAAAAATTATTACATCGTATTCGTACATAATGCATACAAATTTATCATTCACGCGCGTGTGTAATACCCTAATTTTTAACCCTAAGATCTCACTTATCATTTTTATCTTTGCATACAAACAAGATCACAAATTTTGGTTCTCCTGACCTCCTTTGTGGGTTTGCTTCTGAGGGAGATCACCAAGCACATGTGTGTTTCTTACTTTCTTTGTGTGTGTTTATGTTTACTACCCTCTAACCAAAATACCAAAAATTTGTTTGCAGTTTGCTTATTTCCCTTCTCTGTGTGTTTAAGGTGTTGTAGGGTTGTCAAAGGGCAATGGCAGGGCTTCAACTCAAATGTTGTAAATCATTAAAGTCAAGATCAGATGGAAATTTGACCTAATCTTGGTCAAACCATTGAGAGTTTACTTTAATTGCAATTTATCTATGTCAGTGGGCTATTTCTCAGAGGTATATTGGGCTAGGGTTTCACCACAAGGCTAAGTTAAGCATTATTTCCCTCTATTGCAAGTCTGTCATCATCTCAGGGTTCTTCAAATTATTTGTTTCATAAATCAATACCTTTCAAGAGGTTTAGAGGATTCCTCAAGGAGTTATTTTTATGGTGACATCATCAATGGAAGAAGAATTTTGTCAAGACAAGATGTTTTGTTAATTGATATGCAAATATGAAGTATGGCACCAAAAGATGAGTTGATGACTTCTTTGTCACCAAGGTCTTGTTGCCTATTCAATTATTTATTATTTGCAAGTTAATTTGGATTCATTTTTTATGGAGGTATTCAAGTGTGCCATTTCCAAGTGATTCTAAAAGCATGATTCAAGTTTTTGATCTTTGGATTCGTCATGGCATCAAGTTCTTAAAATTTTATTTTATTCAAGAATTTGCTTCAAGCTAAGGTTGGAGAATTCATGCATATGGCTTACTTGGAATGAAAGTTACAAGGGATAAGTTCACGGAATAATCCGTTTGTTCATCAAGCTTTATTCAAGGCATATTCAATAAGCTTTCAAAGTTTCAAGTTCAAGTCCATTTGTGATTCAAGAGGCCATATGATCAAGGGTTAGTTTCATGTGATTCAAGCTCAAGTTATGGCTTATAATCTTAAGCCTTTGGTACATGATTCAAGTGTGGTTTTTACAAGTTTAGCTCATGATACGTCATCATCCATTCAAGTATAATTTCATTTTAAAGTGTGAATTGTGTTTATGTGATTCAAACATGCCAAATATAATCCATTTCAATTCAAAGACTAAGCAATCTTCATAGCATTCAAGGTGCAACCGAATGTGTTTCAAATATCATCTAATTTACATCATCATTCACATTGATTCAAATTTGGTTCAAAGTGACACAATGACTCACATTTTTTGATTTGGCTCGGGTTCAAGCATGGCCATGGCCATTATCTTCAAAACATGTTCAATCCTTCAAGTGCATATATGGAATCAGGGACAAGGTGGAGTGAAGGAAGTACTGCAGCAAAACTGCCAAGTATCCCACATCACACCATGTCAAATTTCATACAAAAATGGTTTTGGCAAGTGGTGTAAACAAGTTGTAGCCCAAGTTTATTCAGTTCCAACAACCTCATTTCACGACCAAACCAATTGGAATCCAAATACATTCACAAGCCCAACATATTGTGCATTGCATCAACTCATGGCAAGGTACATTAAACAACCATCATAAAGCCCAACATAGTGTTTATAAAATTATTGCTAAACTGCTAGCAAGGAGACTTCATAGGGTCTTGGATGGAATAATTTCAAAGTCCCAAACAGCTTTTATAGCAGGGAGGAATCTGTTCGATGGGGTGCTAGTTCTAAATGAAATTGTGGATTTTGCCAAGAGAGGTAACAAAAAAGGACTGATTCTTAAGGTAGACTTCGCCAAGGCGTATGACTGTGTTGAATGGTTATATCTACGTGAAGTCATGAAGATAATGGGCTTCGGGGATATATGGATGCAGTGGATGGAGGGAAGTGTTTTCAATAATTATTTATCTGTCCTAGTTAATGGAAGCTCTAATAAAGATTTTAAAGTTACTCGTGGATCGAGACAGGGGGACCCGTTATCACCTTACCTATTTACAATTGCTGCTGAGGGATTGGCGGTTCTAATGAGAAGAGCAATTAGAGGGCAATTTTATAAGGGTTTTTCTCTAAACTAGGAAGTCCCTTTCCATTTGCTTCAGTATGCAGATGACACCGTAATTGTAGGGGACAACTCATGGAGTAATTTGTGGGCGTTAAAATTCATTCTTAAAGGCTTTCAAATTATTTCTAGCCTGGAAATTAATTTCACCAAGAGCAGCCTATATGGGTTTGGCATGGAGAAGGCTTTTTTGAAGGCTGCAGAGAATTTTCTTGCGTGCAAAGTTCAGGTCTGTCCTTTTTCATTTCTTGGTGTGACTATAGGTGGGAATCATAGACTTCTTTCATTTTGGAAGCCTGTCATTGACAGGGTTAAGGTGAGATTAGCTTCATGGAAAGGGAGATTCTTATCAATGGGTGGTAGGGTGACTCTTATTAAACCTGTCCTGACTAATTTACCTATTCACTTCATGTCGTTTTATAAAATTCCTAGTAGCGTGGTGAGGATCATTTCAACGTTGCAACGACGATTTCTGTTAACAAAACTGGCATATCATGGATTAATTGGAAACAGGTCTGCAAAAACAAGGAGTGTCGGGGATGGGGCATTATTGATATTAGGTGGTTTAATATAGCTCTGCTTGCTAAATGGATTTGGAAATGTTTGAATCCGAATAATAGCTTATGGAACGAAATTTTGGTAGGCATGTATGATGGGTATAGGGATTGCCTATTGAGTGGTGAATTGCCAAAGTATAAGGTGAGGCCTTCTCTATGGTGGAAGGACTTGTTTTCCATTTCAAAATGGTTTGGCAATGACAGTTTCGAAGGTTTAATTTCATCTAGAGTGGGGGATGGGGAGAATACTCTATTTTGGGAGTCAAAATGGTGTGGAGTGGGTAAACTATCTGTTATGTTTCCAGATTTGTGGAATAGGGCTGCTTATCCCAAAAGCACGGTCGCGGATAATGGAGCTTGGTTAGGAGACACTTGGAGTTGGGACATAAAGTTAAGGGATGTTGTGCTGACACAAACCTTAAAGCATGAATATGATTTACTTGTTGCTATGGTGGAGAATAATGCAGTTTGCAGGGACAATAAGGATGTCATTTTGTGGAACGAGGATGTTGATAGAGGGTACTCGGTTAAGGCAGGATATAAAATTATGGTTGGACAGTTGGTTGAGGAGGATGTTGTGAGTGTTGAAGAGTTTAATTACAAACTGTTATGGTCTGCAATAGCTCCGGTAAAAACAATGTGTT
Source organism: Lathyrus tuberosus (assembly GCA_022829125.1). Taxonomy (NCBI): domain Eukaryota; kingdom Viridiplantae; phylum Streptophyta; class Magnoliopsida; order Fabales; family Fabaceae; genus Lathyrus; species Lathyrus tuberosus. The sequence continues at coordinate 10,412,728 of JALAZF010000100.1, read as the reverse complement.
TTGGTTGGAGATTGGTTCGTAACAGGTTGGCAACTCGTGACAATATCCAAATGCGTGGAATCATTTCAAATTCTCATGAACTCTGTTGTCCTTTTTGCTTCATTGAGAACGAATCAGTGTTACACCTTTTGTTCCAATGTCAAAAATCTGTTAAAATTTGGTTAAATATCAGTAGGTGGCTGGGTATTAAAGAATTTTCGTTTGAGGATGACCATCAACATTTTAAATTTTGTTTGAATGCTTGTGTGGAGTCGGGCATATGCGATAATAACACAGTGGGATTGTGGTTGATCTGTGGGTGGGTTTTGTGGAAAGTTTCACCTTCGATATCACCTATAAATGTTGGAATTAATCCAAAACCTATGGGAATTCCGAACCTATCTTGATGAACAAGAAGGGTTATTAGCGCAGCAATACCAAAGAAAAGAAGAAAATAGAGAAAGAAAAGAAATTAGGGTTCTAAGAGAATTTGGAGAAGAAGGTTGTTACCCACAAACTGTGGGATTTTTCCCTTTCTATTCACTTGCAACTGCAAACCGTGAATTACAATGTGTTGTAATGATGTGCAAAAATAAGGGTTACTCCCTATTTATAGATTTAGGTTTACTTGTTCTCCAAGCCAAAGCCCAAAACTATAAAAGCCCAAAATACCTATTTTGGAATTACATCAAATCAAATATAAATCAAATTTGTTCGAAACAACTGTTTCGACGCACCCTTGCTTCGATACTTCGACACAAGGAATTACAATTTAACACACCACCTAATTCATTATGTCTAAGATGTCTACATTCATCAAGGCTCTTAGTCTTATGAAAACTTTGACCTGCACTCCCTTCGTCATGATATCTGCAATCTGATTCTTAGTCCTGTAGTGTTCCAAGTTCATCTTCCCTTCTGCTACCTGCTCTCAAAGATAATGGAACCTCATTTCGATGTGCTTTCTTCGACTATGTGCTATTGGATTCTTCGCCAAGTTGATAGTTGACATGCTTTCGATCTTCATGGTAATTACTCCAAGACTCTTCCCTGTAATCTCTTCGACCAAGTTCACCATCCAGTTTGCTTGACATGCACAAAGAGAAGCAGCTATATATTTTGCTTCGCATGATGACAATGCCACTATTGGCTCCTATCTCGAACTCCAAGCAACTGGTGCACCACCTAACATAAACACATATCCAGATGTGGACTTTTTATCTTCAATATCACTACACCAGCTTGAGCCGGTGTATCCCGCTAACTTGCATTCTTTCCCTTTATCAGCTGTAGGAAACAAAATGCCGTAGTTGAGAGTCCCTTTCGGATACCTTAGTATCTACTTCGTTGCTGCTAGGTCTGATACCTTTGGCTTCTGCATGAATCTACTATCCCTTTTGGGAAATTTGTTGCTGGTTGTAGGTGGATATTTAATATTAAGCTGGGTCTTGATGGACAGGTAGATCGATTGAAAACTCGCCTAGTGGCAAAAGGATATACTCAAGTTCTTGGTCAAGATTATAGTGATACTTTTTCTCCAGTTGCAAAGATGGCATTTGTTCTATTTCTAGCCATAACTGCCAAGAAACAATGGCCTCTATTTCAATTGGATATCAGGAATGCATTCATGCAAGGTGATTTGGAAGAAGAGATTTACATGAAGCAACTTCCTGGATTCGTTGCTCAGGGGGAGTGTAATCGGATATGTAAATAGTGCAACTCTTAGTAAAGTGTTAGAACAATTTGGGATGAGCTGTTGTGAATCAGATCACTCAGTTTTCACCAAATGCTCCTCATCAAATGCTCATACTTCCTATGATCCTTTTTAAGTGTCAATTTTTAGGAAAAAAATTCATTCCTTTTTAAGTGTCATTTCAAAGTTCAAAGTAGTATTGGTTGTAGTTTTGTCAAAATTACTCCTACTAATTTATTAAAGAGAGAGAAAAGTTAAATAAATTATTAAAAAGTTAAGGGTATTATAGACAAAAATAATCATTATTTAAAAAGTAACAACAATTATTAATTGTCTTGGTATGTATAAAAAGTAAAAAAAAAATGACACTTAAAAGGGAACGGACAAAGTATTTATCTAGTGGCTTATGTTGACGACATTGTAATTACAGGTGATGATTCTAAGAGTATCAAGGCTTTAAAAAACGCTTATCTCAAAATTTCCAGACTAAGGACTTGGGTCATCTTTGTCACTTTTTGGGGATTGAGGAATCAAAATCAGGTATTGTTATCTCTTAGAGGAATATGCTCTTGATATTCCTCTTATCCTTTTTAAGTGTCACTTTTTAGGGAAAAAATTCATTTCTTTTTAAGTGTCATTTCAAAGTTCAAAGTAGTATTAGTTGTCGTTTTGTCAAAATTACTCCTAGTAATTAATAAAGAGAGAGAGAAAAAAGTTAAATAAATTATTAAAAAGTTAAGGGTATTATAGACAAAAATAATCATTGTTTAAAAAGTAACAACAATTATTGATTGTCTTGGTATGTATAAAAAGTTAAAAAAAATGACACTTAAAAGGGAACGGATAAAGTATTTATCTAGTGGTTTATGTTGACGACATTGTAATTAAAGGTGATGATTCTAAGAGTATCAAGGCTTTAAAAAAACGCTTATTTCAGAACTTCCAGACTAAGGACTTGGGTCATGTTTGTCACTTTTTGGGGATTGAGGAATCAAAATCAGGTATTGCTAACTCTCAAAGAAAGTATGCTCTTGATATTCTGGAAGAAACGGATCTTACCAATTGCGAACCGGTTGACACTCATATGGATCCTAATGTAAAGCTTCTTCCTAATCAGGGGAGTCATATACTAATCCAAGTAGATATCAAAGACTTATAAGAAAGTTGAATTATCTTACCTTGACTAGACCCGATATATCTTTTCCATTCAGTGTAGTAAGTCAGTTTCTGAACTCTCCTTGTGACAACAATTGGGATGCAGTTATTCGAATCCTTAAGTATATCAAAGGATCACTAGAAAAGGGCTTGTTTTTTGTGATAGAGGCAAATTGGCATCATTAGATATTCAGATGTTGATTAGGCAGGACATGTAAGTGATAGACGTTCTACATCGGGGTATTATTTTTTATTGGTGGAAATTTAATTCATGGAAGAGCAAAAAGCAAACAGATGTTCCTCGATCAAGTACAAGCTGAGTATTGAGTCATGGATCATGCCACATGTGAGCTCTTGGTTAAGGCATTTACTTTAGAAACTTCATTTTTATGAAGTAGGCCTTATGGAACTTGTATTTGATAACCATTCAGCTTTGCACCTCTCCTCTAATTCAGTGTTTCATGAGAGGACAAAGCATATAGAAGTCGACTGTTACTTTCTTAGAGAGAAGATTACCATCGGGACTATCAAAACCTCCTTTGTTAATTTTAAGGATCAACTGGCTGACCTCTCTACAAAGTATCTTCGGAGACCTTAGATTTCTTACATATGTGACAAGATGGATACTTAGGATATATATACGCCACCTTGAAGGGGAGTGTGGAGATATGATATTGTTTTTTAATTCTTAGTATTATCTTTCCCCTAATTAGTGGGATTCGTTAGAAAGTTTAGACCTAGTATATATTTTCCCTAATTAGTAGGATTAGTTAGGAGGCTTAGACCTATATATGTGTGCACTCTCTACATAATAAAATAAGAAATTCAGATTCAAGTGTGTAATCTTGTGATTCCCTGCGAATAAGAATTGTTAAAGGTCTGTATTTTATTCAAATAAGGAATTAGGGAAGCTTAATTGAGATCTAGGACTAAAGCGCCAAGGTATTAAGGTTATAGCTATAACTGAGAATCTGACAACCAATTATTCGAAAATGATTAGATTGGGACAATTATATACATAAGGTCTGAATAAAATGGGAATCAAACCATAACCAAATTTCCTGTTATTGTGTAGTCATCGCTCATCAGTTACACTTATTCAGTTACTGTTATTTTTATTACTGTTGTGTTGTCATAAATTTTATTTTCCATCAGTTATCCCATTTTCTATAACAATTAATTCTCGATTTTCAACTAGAACATTTCTTTCTTAATTAGTAGTTGAAATATCAATCCTCATGAAAACAATATACTCTACTCAATAATGCTACTTGTATGACTAAATTCCTGGTCAATAAGTCATCGACCCTGCTAGTTTTAAGCAGCTACCTATTATACAACCCTATTCGCTAATAGTTAGTTAGTTAAGGAGTTTTTCAATGGAAGATGATAGGTTATAAATAATGATTATAGACGATTAGTGAGCCATCTTGAGTATAATTGCAAAGGAAACTACAGAACGGATGTTCTAGATCTCTAGTTAAGGAGTTTTTCAATGGAAGATGATAGGTTATAAATAATGATTATAGAAGATTAGTGAGTCGTCTTGAGTATAATTGCAAAGGAAACTACGGAACGGATGTTCTAGATCTCTAGATTACACAAATACGGGTTTATGTACTTGTTTGTATTTTGTTTTTTAGTATTCACTAGCTCGGTACCCCACTGGTAATATTATTTAGTAAGGATTATTTTCATCAGTAAATTATATTATGTAAAGATTCTGAACCAGCGTCTATCACTAGCCCGTCTAGATGTTTTGTATGCTTCTATCATGCCTTAGAAGGACAATTAACGAATGGCACTCCCAATTGAAAGTTGTTGAAGGGGAGATGAATGTCGGCCTCTTTAAATGCGAACTCGTACATAGGGAACCTTAACCCACAGAAATTCGAGCAGGCACATCAACATGCCACCATATTTTAAAAGAATACTCAATTAATTGTATATATAGTAATAATAAAAATATAACAAACTATATAATATCATGAGTTTAGTACCTGAATAAAACCTTCTATATTACATATAATAAGGTAACAAATGAAATCAATTTATATTTTATACAAAATTACATATCCACGATACTATCCTCATTTGCTTCATAATCCACATCATTGTCCTCAATTGCTTCCATAGTTATTTCTGAAAAAATAAAAAATTTTACAGATTAAGTTAAAGAGTTAATCATAAGAATTTAATTCACCAAGTATATGAAAAAAATGAACCTAATAATTTATTTAATTTTACTAATAGGTGATTTTATTTTATTTTTTGCAGGGGCTTATCTATTCAAGAACCATATATTTAGATAATTAAATATGTTGCCTCTTCACTACTATGTGTACTTGCAACATAAAAGTAAGCAAAATTAGCAATATAATGACCAAATTAAACACATAGAACAAAACCTGAGTAAGTACGACGCTAGGTTAACTCTTTCAGTGTTCCAAACTACAATTGTACACGTAGGTCAATAAGCTATCGACATGGTGAGATATAAATAGCAAGTTTATGGAAATCAACCTTTTCACAAACTAAAAAAAAACGTAAGTTTACAAAAAAAATCATAAGAAGCCTCTTGAAAATACAAGGGGGTTAGAACCGCATCAGTTTTTCTAATCGAGTTACAATTAATTGACTAATTTGAAGAACTTTTTCCGTAAGTGATATTCAATTCAACTGAATCATATCCAAAAGTTCTTTCAACAAAGCAACCAAGTTAGTAAGGCCTATAAAAGAACAAAAAGGAGGGGGGGGGGGGGGGGGGGGGGGGGGGGGGGGGGGTGAATCTAGGAGTTAGTAAGGACTATCTTGAATATCAGCACATTAGAAGCTCTATCTTGAATATTACAGTTAAACACAAAAAGTATAACGGATAAAGTTTATTCTCAAAAACAAGAATCCACAACTTCATCTGAGTCTCATGTTGATTAGTGTTTTAATAAAAGGGAAATTATAAACAACAATAGTGATACAACCAACCTGAATGTAATTAAGTATATCAAGTGTTTCAATTCTTCATCCACTATATTGTCGTCTTTAGATCCATTTATAAAGTTTTCCTAAAATAGGAGATACATCCAACATTAACAAAATGGCAACAATGTTTAAACCTCAAGAAATACCAGTTGCTCTACTACTACTTATTACGAAGGAAACATGTTTATTTCTATCCTGTAAATGAGACCAAGTTAGTAACTTAATGACATGAAAAAAGGTAGTAAAATAAATTTATTAATATTTAGTTAGTATTATTGGCGTGTTATATGATTTTTCACTACACTGTCACATAACTTCTTAATAAACATAACCGAGGGGGTAAAATTACAGTACCAATCCAACATAAATGATACTATTGATTTTCTGAACAGATTGTTTCCTTGATGTTTAGGATTTAATTAACGGCCTCTTATGTGGCATATGAGAATTCATCCAAGGTCAATTATTTGCCGGAGATGTCCTTTTCCGTGCACTTATGATCGACATACTACATCATTAATACATAAGAAAACTCCTAGATTCCCTACAATACTGGCAAGACTAATAAGTGAACAATTGAGACAATATAATATATGGTTGCATAACACAAAAAATCAGGTGATCAGCGGAGACTATATCATATATGGTGGCAGAGCACAAATAATAATCAGTAATTGGAATTGTTAATGAAATAATTTATGCATATAAGGACATCTAGACTAATGTAAGTGAGATATAAGGAACACAAATATAATCATTTCTAACTCTTATGAATCTCTACTTGCCATTATCTCATTTCTTTTTACAAACATATTCTTATCTTGTAAAAATTAAATGAGTGTAGATAATTAAGATCTTGCATGACATGTTCAATATCAAAGTAATTATAAACCTGCAACATAGATAATACACCAGACACAAGTTCACAACTATAATACTATACATAAATGTTGAAAATTAATATAAGAACATAAATATTTGCTACATACCCTGTTGTACACTTTAGCAAAACTTTTCAGCTTCTCCTCCAAAGTATGTACCTTCAGCAAAAAAAAATGCCTACAACGAAGGTTTAAAAATTATATAAAATTTTACTTTATTTGATTCAAACAGAAATTGAATAAATAGAAATTAATTTCTGGATTCTGGAGGAAACTCTATTTAAAACAGATTTAATTTTTTTTAAAAGGAAAAATATACCATGGATATCGAAAAGCAAGAGAAAATTGAAGACAAAAACCAAAGAAATGGAAACTCATTTTTCTTTCATATTCAAGCGTGACCACTAATTACTCAGTAGATTGGACTCATTCCTAATTATTAGGCACTTCCAAATTGATATTAACCCTTAAGGAACAATCGATAATTATGGAAGAAACCTCTTACCCTTTCTTGCAATCCGTGAGAGCGGTTAAAGAGAAAGAGGTATTACCATCTCAGTGGGGGAATTAAGAAACCTAGAGTTTTGTATTGTTAGAAACCAAGTTAATTCCAAACAAGAAATGAAAAGAGAAGAGAGATGAGTAAAAATCAAATCCAAATTTAACATAAAATGTTAAAATGAACCGCTCTGAACAAAAGTATTAGGCTTAGATTTGATTTAGATCTGAATAAATCGGAGGTGTGAAGAGTTGTTGCGATGTTACGAATAAGAGCTAGTATGAGAGATCGGAACAAAGAGATGGCGCGATGAGTTGAAATGGTGGCAGCACGACTGCGGCGTCAAATCTAAAAATTTGGTTTTTGAGGGTCGAAAAGAAAATATGAAAGAGTAACTGAAAGCAAGATAAACGAAATAGTGTTTTTAATTTTATATATATATATATATATATATATATATATATATATATATTCTTTCCTAAATGTTTTTATTGTATGCTTTATGCTGAATTTTTTTCTTTAATAATATAATTTTATAAAATATATAATTTAATATTAAATTAGATAAATTTTATAATGTAATATTTAGAAGAATGCTAAATAAAATCTTTTAATATAAAACCCCAAATTTAAGTTAAATAGTGTATTAAATTATTTTTATTTATTTGTAATCAATGATTCACAATTTTGAGTTAATAAAACTTACACCCGTTATTCACTTAATTAGTTATTAGGATTAATATTTTGGATTATAAATTTTTTGTAGTATATCTAAATTTACACCCGTTTTAAATTTAATGGGAGTAATAGAGATTTCATTATAATAATACTTTGAATTTATACCAGTTTTTAAAAAATATGGGGTCTATTGTCACGTGTTAATACTTAAAATGACACATTATTTACAAAATTGCCACCGCGTTTCTTATTTACACCCATTTTTTGTATAACGGGAGTAAATTTTAAAATTTCATTCTTCTTTTTGCACTAGTGTTGACAACCATTTTATAGATACCTGTTGGTTGTAAGGTATTTTTAAAGATCCTATCTAAATATTAAATTGTATTCTAATAAAGGATCATGTGTACACTTGTGTTGGAGAATGATTTCTTCCTTTCCTTTAAATAAAGATTAAATCATTGATTCTTTTTCTCTAAATATGTTGGTTTGTTACTTTATTCGCTGTGGTTGATGATCCATTTCGTTTATTTGACAAGAACATCTCAATGAATTAGAAGTGGGAACATAAAATTTGTTTCCAAACTATTCTCTCGAGCTTTTTTATAAGAAACAAATAAACAGAGGAATTTTAGACTTTTTTTATAAGGTTTTTATCGATAAGGTATGAAACTTAACTGTAATATGATGTGCTCATGATCCAGAACAAGATTTCACAACTCAACATGGCAATGATTTTTAAGAGAGTTTAATTGGTTTAAAGATTAATAGAAGTAAGTGTTAAAATTACTCCAAAAGATTATAAGAACTTTGAAGTGATTTCATGCAAAGTTAACTTTCATAGAGATAGATACAATAGGTTGTCATTCATACATTTTTCAATGATACAAAGAGGCCCGAACAGTCCACCTAAAGTTTTAATATATCAATAGGACCTTATCGGTAATTATACATTAATTTGCCTAGTCCTGAATCCAATCCCTCAAGTTTCTGCCTTAATTGGTTGTATGTGGAACAACAACAAGTGAGTTGTTGTTTAGGACACACATGAGAAGACACAAAAATATACACTTTGGTAGTAATGGGAGCGATAGAATTTTCCTCCCATTGAATAATTACTAAACTGCATAATGGCAATGGTCTTCTTATGACTCAGATGTTGTATTGACTTCCAAATGTCTTGAAAGTTTAACATTTACTTTATTTAACGCCAAAATATAGGCTTATTTTTAGTATAAAAATTATTTTTATTTTTGCAATAGATATCAGAACATTGTAGTTTGATTCTAGTTTTCAGATTATTTTCTGATTTTTATGACTCTAGTTTTCTGATTTTTTTTTTCTTGACAGGTAGTTTGATTTTAGAGCTCGAGTTGCTTCCAAATTGCAGCTCTACTATGTCAAGGGTGAGTTTGTCCTGTATCGGTTGGTGATTTACGTGCATTTTTACTAGAGGCTTCAGTATTGTCCAGGTGTTACTTCAGTACATGCTTTCGTGATGATTTGCTCAAGTCGAGGTGTTCGGAAAGGTTGTAACATGCTTTTTTCAATATCATCACTAGCTGTTCTGTTCTTATTTATCTGAAGTTGTCATAGTTTATCTGCAGCAGAGACTTTAATGATTGCAAGGAGGTGTCCATATATGGTATGCATATTTGAAATATTTAGAGTTATATTTTTTGTTGTACTTGGCTGGATTTGTAAACTATGATAGGAGTTAAAGACTGTTGTGTTGCCTTTGTTGTTGTTTAGGCAATTCACACAAGTTTGTACTATATATGTCAATTTTCTTGGTTTATTATTAAATTAGAATGATTATTTTATTAATTTAATATTATTAACTATTTAGAGAGTGTTAGGAATAACTCTAATTTAATACTCAATGTTTTTATTTATTTTTTCGTAAAAGAAGTGGAAATTATGGCGGTTAAAACTTTCGTTATTTACAGAATTTAAACGCCATTTTTAATGTACTACATTTCGACGGTTGGTACGAAGGTTTATAATAAACCGTCAATTTTTCCTTGCGGCATCAAAATTTACGACGTTTTTAAAAAAGGTCTTTTTTGTTGAATAAGTCAGTTAAAACCGCCACAATATGACATTTTTAACCGCCAGAATTTTCATAGTTTTTTGTAGTGGAAGACCTGTAGCCAATAATTTGAGACAGCAAAAAATACACTGTTTATAAGCTGCAGCATACCTGCATAACTCAAAAGCTTAGATGTCCAGTTTGTGATTTTCCCTACCATCATGTTAATAAGAGGCCTACAATTCTGCACAGAGATTTTACTATTAGCCAGAGGGACCTCTAAATATTTAAAAGGGAGATCACCTTGATAAACACCTGTGTTCTGCATAATGTCAACCTGGGTTGTTTGGCGAACTCCCCCAAAATACAATTTGCACTTGGCAGGTTGAGCCTTTAAACAAGCTGCCTCTAAGAACTGCTTGAACTCCTCCAAAGCCTTCCACTCCAAGGTGTCATATGCTTTATGTATGTCCATTTGGATGTTGCATCTAGGGAAGATATGCTTCCTGTTGTACCCTCTAATAAGCTCATGGGCCATAATGAAGTTATCATGAATCATTTTACCTGGCAGGAGAGCAAATTGGCTATCATCCACTTCTGAGTTTATGATTCTGCTGAGCCTAGTAGTGAGGATCTTGGAAATGATTTTGTACATTGTAGAGCAGTATGCTATAGGCCTTAAATGTTTCATTCTTGTAGTAATATTTATGGATGGTATATTGTGACCTGTTATGTTATTGTATTGCTAGTGTTGAATGCTTGTAGTATATGTTTGGTGTTTGGTGACCAGTTTTGGTGTGGTACATTGGTTAATTAGAATATCATTGACGTGTTTTATTGTTGCATGTCATTTATGAATCATGCATCATGGTGTTTGGACGATGGTTCGCTTTTGGTGAGCCTCAATCCTATGTTGGGGATTAGGTGTGAGTAGTTGGTTCTAGGTGGGAATCGGTAAAGCGTTACCTATTGTGATGATAAAGATTTTTGGTGTGCTCTGATCCTATGGTGGGGATAGGGAGCAAGTGAACCTGAGAGTTCACAATTTATACCACATGCATTGAGTCATTCAGTTGGGTCTTATTTCATTGCATATATGTTGTATTATTATCATTGGACTGTGTGGAGTGTGAATTGTGAATTGGGTGATTATGTATGTGATAATCATATGCTTACATATTATTATGCAGTTCATTATATGATTGTGATTTCTCACCCCTTCTGTTTGAATGTTGTCTTTACATAAACATTGATATGTTGTCGCACACGGGTCAAAAACGAGTTTAGAAAATGCAGTAACGGGAAGCGACCCTCGAATTTCGTATCAGAAGGACTCTTGTCTTGATTTTTACCAACCGATTGAAATAAGGGGGGTTCCTGTAATACCCCGTAAATTATTTTACTCCGGATAATATTAGTTGTGATCAACTGAGTCCCAGTGTACTCTGATAAATTATCTGCAGAGATAATTAGGAAAACTGTTGGACTTAGAGTAAATCCAATTAATATTATCTGACTCTGAGCTATTTCAATATTTGGACTTTAGAGACTTTTTGGACAATTAGTAGTGTGGGTAATTGATGATGTTTTACTATATCTTTTTCTTTTCCTTCATTTTCCTCTTTAGAACAAAAGAAAGGAAAAAATATAAAGAAGAGGGAGAGAAAGGAAAGGAAAGAAGAGAAAAAGCTCAAGAACACTCAATCTTCAACCATCATCCAATCTTCATCGAATCAACTCATCTTCTTCATCATCATCCTCTGTATAAGGTGGGTTCTAGATAGATGCTCTAGATGTAGAATTCCATGTGATTTAGAGTTAGGTTGAAATTGTGAGAAAATGAGTAATTATGCAAAAATCATGAACTTAACGGATGAAATGTGATATAATCGTTTTTAAATGCTCGTTGTTATGATCATACTATGTTTTGATAGCTTTAATGAGGTTTGGCTGTGATTTTATTGGAAATTTATTGATTTTTGGGTTGAAAACAGCGCTGTGGAGAAGTTGAGTTTTCCAGGATTCGCCTAGCGAACCTGGGACGAGTCTCAGTGAACAGATTTTCGAGAGTTCGCCTAGCGAACCCGCCAACGAAGGTCAGCGAATGTTCGCCAGAGGCGTTCACCTAACGAACTTGGTGCCTTTTTAGGGCTGTTTGGTTCTGCCTTGCTTCGCTAAGTTGTTCGCGAAGCGAAGGGCGAGGCGAAGGTTCGCCAGGGAGTTTGCGAAGCGAACTTTATGTCTCTTTTTGTTCTGTTTGTACATTCGCCAGGAGCTTCGCCTAGCGAAGGCTGGAGCGAAGGCTCACTGGGACGTTCGCCTAGCGAACATGGCTGTTTGTGAAATTTTGTTTCTTTCATAACTTTTGACTCGTTTATCCGTTTTGCGTATTCTTGATATCGATGTGAAACTGGGAATAACCTCTAATTAAGAGAAGGGAGAAATACTAGTTTTGATGCCCGATTAAATAAATCGGAGGGAACTGTGAAGTTGCGTAATGTGCGATATATGAACTATGTGTTCTATTATGCGATTGATGGCTATATACCTATGCACTTCTTGTTGAACATGTTTGAATATGTCTGCATGCTAGAATACGAAATAGGTAGAGTGAGGTTTATTACCGTAAAACAATTGTCGGAAATATGGAAATGACAGAACGACGACGCCCGTGCAAAAGAGGTTGAGGCGTGGGTCTATTACCGAATGGTTGGATGTAAATCACGAAATCGTAACCACTATTCTATTATGTGCCATTTCATGAGTAACGAGCTCCTCTGTAATGAATGCACGATTTCTTTGTAGGTTTGATTCCCAATGTTATAGTACGAATGGAGCCTATGGGTAACGAGACTTGTGACGGTGTACGGGCCGTGTGAAGTGACGGATCACGGGTACGGGCCGATGATCCCGAATCCATTTCGTATGCTAAGAAATCTACGAGGGTCCATGACTCGTTCCTACTTCTAGACGTAGAAGAGGGCGGGAGAAAGGGGATGCCTTGACCGGTTTAACGATAGTGATACATTTCGGGTTAGTGAACTCGATAGAATCAAAACATTTTGTGTGTGCACTCAAGGTCACTCCCCTTCCCTTTGACTTGAGTTAGGATATTAGAACCTTGTAAATCCAAGAGGACTATAAGATAGCGAACTCACTGAGATTTGATGTATCTCACCCCACTGTTGTTGTTTGCATCACAGGTTCTGCAGGTTGGGCGAAGGGTAAGGACAAAGTGGTTTGACTTTTCCTTACAGATCGTGGCTTTTGAGATGGCATGGCTTCCGCTATGGCATTTTATTTTGAGATCATTGTATTGATCTAGTTCTTAGTATTTTTCTATGGAACATCTTGTAGATATATTATGCCATAGTTTATTGTATTTAGTCTTTTGGGCATGTATATGTATAATATGTTTACTAGGAACTTATTGTATATTTCAGTACCAGACGTGAAATTCATGTTTAATATATGCTTTGATGTATGTATGTATATGTGGGCGTTACAGTTGGTATCAGAGCAGGTCGTATCCTCGACCTAGCCATGAAATAATATAAGTGTTTCTTTCTGTTTCATATGTGTTGTGTCGCCATTGATCTTATGTGTTATATTTATGGTATTGAGCCTGATCAACTTAATCCTATCTGTATGACATTTAGGAACATGGCTGACCGATGCAGAAACAACCGTGATAGGCCGAGAACTACTCCAACAGGGACAAATCCGCCAGGGGACGAAGGGAACTCCCCTCTGTATCAATTCATGTAACAGATGCAGCAACAGCAGAATCAGTTTGTGCAACAAATGGTACAGCAAATGGCTGGTGGTGTGCATCCTCCAGTGGTTGTGCCAGAAGCTGCAGGGGAACCTTTAGGGATTTCATCCACCTGAATCCACCGGAGTTTCAGGGAGGATTAGATCCGGTAAAGGCGCATGAATGGATATCCGGTATGGAGCGGATTTTCTTGATCGTTCAGCGTAGTGAAGAAAATAAGGTTGTTTTCGCTTCTCACTTGTTAAAGGGTCCTGCCATGAGATGGTGGGAAATCGCTTCAACATTAATGACAATTCAAGAGGTACCAAAAGTGAAGGAGCAGTTTAAGATAACTTTTATGGAGAAATATTTTCCAAGTTCCTTAAGGTCTCAAAAAGAATTCGAATTTCAGCAGCTGAGACAAGGTAACTTGACAGTGGCTTCTTATGCAGAAAAGTTCGAGGTTATGGCTGCTTATTCTAGACAAGCAATGTATGCCCCTGATGAGAGGTGGAAGATTGATCAGTTTCTTTTTGGTTTAGGGGCTGAAATTTCACATAGTGTGTCCCAGAGAGAATTTACTAGCTATGCTGAATTGTTACGACAGTGTTAGGTGGCGGAGCATAGTTTGAAGAAGGTACAAGCTGAAGGAGAATTAAGTAGGGTGAATCAAAGTGATCGTGGGCGATCGAATCAACCATTTAGGTCGAGACAACAATCTTTCAAAGGGAAACAAGTTCAGAGTTCTAAGACTAGTGCACCTCCGGTGTGCCGTACTTGTGGAAGGATGCATTACGGTAGATGTTGCCTCGAAGGAGTGGAGTGTCATCGGTGCCATAAAGTGGGCCATTGGGTGAGAGATTGTCCTCAAAATAGAAATCAAATGCAAGAAAAGAATACAGGCCGAGTGTATACCTTGGATGCAAGGAAAACAAAGGGTGATAACTCCTTGATTGCGGGTACGTGTTTTGTGAATGGAAAACCTTGTTTTGTTTTATTTGATTGTGGGGCAACGCATTCTTTTGTGTCCACGCGATGCGTGAAGCGACTTGGGTTGCAAGCTGTTCCTTTGTCTCTACCCATGGTGGTTACTACTTCCATGGATGAAATTGTCGAAACACCGTTGATGTGTGAAAATTGTGTATTATCGGTGAATGAAAGAGTCTTCCAGATTGATCTTATTTGTTTGCCGCTTAAGAAAGTGGATGTTGTTCTGGGAATGGATTGGCTTTCAGCTAATTCGGTATTTATCGGGTGTGAAGAAAAACTAATCATTATTCCATCTACTGAAGCTACTCCGAAGGATGTGTTAACTACTATTTTAGAAGGTACGGTTGGAATGATTAATTTCTTGTTTGAGGAAGAAAAGTTTGTTCTTATGATTCTTACTAAGGAGGAGAGTAGTAACCTTCAAGTTTCGAGTATTCCGGTAGTTTGTGACTTTCCTGAAGTTTTCCCCGAGGATATCACTTCTCTTCCTCCGGAGCGGGAATTCTCTATTGACCTGATACCGGGAACGGCTCCAATATCCATTTCTCCGTATCAGATGGCGCCACTTGAATTAAGAGAATTAAAGGACCAATTGGAAGAGTTGTTGGCTAAGTATTTTGTTCGACCCAGTGTTTCACCCTGGGGAGCTCGAGTGTTGTTGGTAAAGAAAAAGGATGGTGGAATGCGGTTGTGTATTGATTACCATCAGTTGAATAAGGTCACCATCAAGAACAAATACCCATTACCAAGGATAGACGACCTGTTAGATCAATTGAAAGGAGCCTGTGCGTTCTGGAAGTTTAATTTACGGTCGGGTTATCATCAGATTCGGGTGAAGAGTTCAGACGTACCAAAGACTACATTTAGAACCCGTTATGGTTATTATGAATTTTTAGTGATGCCTTTCGGTGTGACGAATGCTCCGGTAGTTTTCATGGATTATATGAATCGGATATTTCAAACTTACTTGGATCAATTTGTGGTGATTTTAATTGATGACATTCTTATTTATTCTCGTGACCCTCAAGAGCACGGAGAACACCTAAGAATTGTTTTATCCATTTTGCAAGAGAGAAAACTTTTCGCCAAGCTAAGTAAGTGTGAATTTTGGATGTCAGAGGTGAATTTCCTTGGACATGTCATATCTCAAGGGGGTGTAGCGGTTGATCCATCAAAAGTTGAAGCAATGATAAATTGGGAGAGACTGAAGAATGTGTCTGAAGTTAGAAGCTTTTTGGGACTAGCAGGTTATTATAGAAGGTTTATTAAAGGCTTTTCCCAACTAGCTTTACCGATGACGAGACTTACTCGGAAGGATTGTTCTTATGAATGGGATTCGGCTTGTGAGCAAAGTTTTATGAGCTTGAAAGAGAGATTGACGACCGCTCCTGTTTTGGTTATTCCTGATCCTAGCAAGTCGTATGAGGTATATTGTGATGCGTCGAAGATGGGATTAGGAGGGGTGTTAATGCAAGATGGACATGTAGTGGCTTATGCTTCACGACAGTTGAAAGTCCATGAAGAGAATTATCCAACGCATGATTTAGAATTGGCGGCAGTTGTTTTTACCTTGAAAGTGTGGCGTCACTATTTGTATGGTGTACGTTTTGAGATGTTTAGCGACCACAAGAGCTTAAAGTACCTCTTTGATCAGAAGGAGTTGAACATGCGTCAAAGGAGGTGGATGGAATATTTGAAAGATTATGACTTGGAACTAAGATACCATCCAGGTAAAGCGAATAAAGTGGCAGATGCATTGAGTAAGAAGGTGTTGCATAATGTCGAGTTGATGATGCTAGAGTATACTTTATTGGAGAAATTTCGAGATCTAAATCTTCAATTTAATTGGATTCCTAATTGTGTGATTTTGGGGAATTTGGATATCAATTCTACTCTTAGGGAAGTTAAGTCCGAGATACGTGGGACTGTATCAGATTTTGGAGAGAATTGGTGAAGTAGCTTACAGATTAGCCTTACCGCCTTCTCTGTCAGAGATGCACGATGTTTTTCATGTGTCTCAACTTCGGAAATTTGTCCCAGATCCTCTTCATCCAATTTTACCAGATACCATTGAGTTAGAAGCAGATTTGATATTTGAGCCTCAACTGAGTCATATCACCAGAAGAGAAACTAAAGTGTTAAGGAATAAAGAGATTCCTCTCGTTAAGGTTCAGTGGGATGCGACGCATCCGGGTGATGCAACTTGGGAGTTGGAATCGGAGATGCGGGAGGTCTACCCTCATCTTTTCAGGTAATTGTTTTAAATTCGTGGGCGAATTTCTATTTAAGGGGCGGAGGATATAATACCCCGTAAATTATTTTACTCCGAATAATATTAGTTGTGATCAACTGAGTCCCAGTGTACTCCGATAAATTATCTGCAAAAATAATTAGGGTAACTGTTGGACTTAAAGTAAATCCAATTAATATTATCTGACTCTGAGCTATTTAAATATTTGGACTTTAGAGACTTTTTGGACAATTAGTAGTGTTGGTAATTGATGATGTTTTACTATATCTTTTTCTTTTCCTTCATTTTCCTCTTTAGAACAAAAGAAAGGAAAAGATAGAAAGAAAAGGGACAGAAAGGAAAGGAAAGAAGAGAAAAAGCTCAAGAACACTCAATCTTCAACCATCATCCAATCTTCATCGAATCAACTCATCTTCTTCATCATCATCCTCTGTATAAGGAGGGTTCTAGATAGATGCTCTAGATGTAGAATTCCATGTGATTTAGAGTTAGGTTGAAATTGTGAGAAAATGAGTAATTATACAAAAATCATGAACTTAACGGATGAAATGTGATATAATCGTTGTTAAATGCTCGCTGTTATGATCATACTATGTTTTGATAGCTTTAATGAGGTTTGGTGTGATTTTATTGGAAAATTATTGATTTTTGGGTTGAAAACAACGCTGTGGAGAAGTTGAGATTTCTAGGATTCGCCTAACGAACCTGGGGCGAGTCTCAGCGAACGTATTTTCGAAGGTTCGCCTAGCGAAGCCACCAGCGAATGTTCGCCAGAGGCGTTCGCCTAACGAACTTGGTGCCTTTTTAGGGCTGTTTGGTTATGCCTTGCTTCGCTAAGTTGTTCGCGAAGCGAAGGGCGAGGCGAACGTTCGCCAGGGAGTTCGCGAAGCGAACTTTATGTCTGTTTTTGGTTTGTTTGTACATTCGCCAGGAGCTTCGCCTAGCGAAGGCTGGAGCGAAGGCTCGCTGGGACGTTCGCCTAGCGAACATGGCTGTGTGTAAAATTTTGTTTCTTTCATAACTTTTTACTCGTTTATCCGTTTTGCGTATTCTTGATATCGATGTGAAACTGGGAATAACCTCTGATTAATAGAAGGAAGAAATACTAGTTTAGATGCCCGATTAAATAAATCGGAGGGAACCGTGAAGTTCCGTAATGTGCGATATGTGAACTATGTGTTCTATTATGCGATTGATGGCTATATACCTATGCACTTCTTGTTGAACATGTTTGAATATGTATGCATGCTAGAATACGAAATAGGTAGAGTGAGGTTTATTACCGTAAAATAATTGTAGGAAATGTGGAAATGACAAAACGACGACGCTCGTGCAAAAGAGGCTGAGGCGTGTGTCTATTACCGAATGGTTGGATGTAAATCACGAAATCGTAACCACTATTCTATTATGTGCCATTTCATGAGTAACGAGCTCCTCTGTAATGAATGCACGATTTCTTGGTAGGTTTGATTCCCAATGTTATAGTACGAATGGAGCCTACGGGTAAAGAGACTTGTGACGGTGTACGGGCCGTGTGAAGTGACGGATCACGGGTACTGGCCGATGATCCCGAATCCATTTCGTATGCCAAGAAATCTACGAGGGTCCATGACTCGTTCCTACTTCTAGACGTAGAAGAGGGCGGGAGAAAGGGGATGCCTTGACCGGTTTAACGATAGTGATACATTTCGGGTTAGTGAACTCGAATGAATCAAAACATTTTGTGTGTGTACTCAAGGTCACTCCCCTTCCCTTTGACTTGAGTTAGGATATTAGAACCTTGTAAAGCCGAGAGGACTATAAGATAGCGAACTCACTGAGATTTGATGTATCTCACCCCACTGTTGTTGTTTACATCACAGGTTCTGCAGGTTCGGCGAAGGGTAAGGACAAAGTGGTTTGACTTTTCCTTACGGATTGTGGCTTTTGAGATAGCATGGCTTCCGCTATGGCGTTTTATTTTGAGATCATTGTATTGATCTAGTTCTTAGTATTTGTCTGTGGAACATCTTGTAGATATACTATGCCATAGTTTTGTTGTATTTAGTCTTTTGGGCATGTATATATATAATGTGTTTACTAGGAACTTATTGTATATTTCAGTACCAGACGTGAAATTCATGTATAATATATGCTTTGATGTATGTATGTATATGTGGGCGTTACAGTTTCGATACGATTGAGAATAAGTGATTGTAAAATGAGATTATAATATAAATGATTACGAATAAGTTGGTCTATTATTTTGGTCTCCAACTTATCATCGATCCCAATAATTCTCCATCTGCTTGTCTTATTTGGTTTTCTACTTGATGTTGCGTGTGGTACTCGAGGAACCGAATAATATTTAACGATTAGGTTGGTAATTCCGATGTTATTGTTCATAGAATCATGTAATGCTCTTGGTGATGGTTATCCATAGTTTCTCTTGGTAAATTTAGGTGTAACTACTATAAGTGGTTTAAATACCCGTGTCATTTTTTGTAGGCGGTAATATATTGTATTTGGGTTGGAGTACCCGAAGTACTTCCATCTAATCAAAATTGTTTGCTTATAAAAAAATTGTTCAGTTTCTTTGCTTTATGAAAATAAATAAATTTTAAAATATCTTTAAATAGATATTAAATAATATATTATCACATTTAAATCATTTTTAAAATCACAGTCAAATTAAATAATCATTTAAAATACCTATGATAATCCTATACAAAATGGAAGGAACAAAAAAGTAGAAAAGGAAAAATTATTAATTTGTTATTCTTTCAAATAAGATAAAGAAGAAAAAATTATTATGGATAAAAATATCAATAGTACTTAATTAAAAAAAAATTCTAGAAGATATATTTTTAGGAATTAATTTCAATGCAAAACAACTGTAAGAAAAATTGGTCACTAACATAAATATAGAGAAATAAGATAAAAGGAAATTGATTGAACAAATTTATTCGTTTAGGAAAAAATTGTATTCCTTAATTTTTTTTTTTCAGAATTTTTCCTTAAATAATTTACCGAATTAATCTATATAATATTATAAAATTATTGCACTGTAGATATCCATTCAACTCCATTAATTATCGTACATGCACCGTAAAAACTCTCACTATAATAGTTAATGCATTCCATATTTTGCTTATACTAGCATTTCCAAATATTATTTTATTTTAAAATTTTATAGTATCTTTTGAATACTTTGTATCTGCTTCTCTATATAAAGACTTAAAAACACAATTATAATCACTAAATAATCTACAAAAATTGTTGAGGATAGAACTTTAATTCAGCAAAATATGTCCTCTCATTATAAAGAATGAATAACAACGAAGAAAAGGTTAATTTTGGGCAAGAATTGGGCTATCTGCTGAGAGACCATCTCAATGTGAGTTATTTATCAATTATTATTTTTGTATTATTAATTAATCCTTCTTTTAGATATATGCACGAAACTTGTAGCTAATCTATTTTTTTACATGACACAGAACAAAGTTCAAGGTTTTCGATCTATGTGTCGTGAAATGATTAAAAGAAATGCAGAAACTACAATGGTTAATGTACATGTTCTTATATTTTTTTTTTTCTAAGGGCAATAGCCATAATTTAATCCATTTCAACTTTTTTGTCTCCAATAATCATTCAAAGTTCAACTTTTTTGTTTATAAATACAATTAAATAATCAAAAATATTTTAATTATTTTCACAACTTGTTTTATAGGAATCGGCTAGACGCGGGAGGAAACCGACAACAATATTATTAGAAAAGAGAACCTTTTCTTTTTCATTTTCTTCGTATTTTGACGTTACACGTTTTTCCGATATAGACAGTATGTTGTCTAATCTAAAGTGTTGGGATGTTGAATGTCGAAAGAGAAATTCAAAAATATGTGATATGGTAAAAAAAAAATTCTTTTAAATTTTCTTTTTGATTGATGTTTTTTATTTATATTCTCAGAACTAAATATGACATATATTTGTAAATAAATATAACACTACTAATTTATATATAATTTGCTTTTTGAAGTACTATATTCGTGATGTCATCACCGGTGGTAAAAAATTACTATCAATCACAAAAATTGTGAATTGCTTACTGCCCAGAGGATACTCCAAGTTAGAAACAAAGAAAAGAAAAAGAAAGGTGGTGAATAAAAATATTTTATATAAATATTCGTATTGCATTATTTATAAATTATATTTTAAATGATTTTAGCTTTAATTTATTTATAATATCTCCCTTTCACTTTTTTTAATAATAGTTAGAATGATGAGATCGATGAGGAAGATAATAATGTTACAATTGAGGCTAAATATGAAGAAAAAAAATCTAAAATTACGGGTGATGATTTACTTCTTCCTAATATCTCTATATATGGGAAGAAGAAAAATTATAAAAATAGGGTGATCTATCAAACAAATATATCATGATGATGCCGCTACATTTTTTTTACATAATTTTGACTAATATTTTATCATTATTTTTAATTTTTAGGTGGAAAAAGAAAAATCAGTTAAAAAGGTGAAAATTGTTGCTGCATGCTCTTCGAATTGTCTTGAATATATTTTAAAAGACAAAGATAATCGTTACATAGCTGAAAATAATTTTTCTCCTCATATGATTGATGGGAAAGTGAACAATTCAAAAGCTGAAGATATTTCCAGTGTTCAAGATATCAAGGATAAAGAAAACAATCTTCAAACTGAAAATATTTTTGGTCCTCTTGAAATCAAAGACAAAGAGAACGGTTTCAAAACTGAAAATGTTTATTGTGCTCCATTGAATGAGGACAAAAAGAACAATTATAAAATAGGAAACTACGCTTGTCTTCGGGAAATGAAGGATGTAAAGAACAACCTAGAAAAGGAATATGTTTCAATAGAAACATTATTAAACCCACCAAAAATACAAGTTGAATCATTATTAAGTATTTCAGAAGTACAACCTATTGATCATGTCAATGAAGAAGTTTTAGACGCTATGTTGCAAGCTTGTGGTGACGATGATTTGACATTAGCTGATCACAAAGATAACTATGAAGTTACGCCTGAGATTTTAGAAGATTTTTCAGAGTTTGATGATTTCATAGCAAGTTTTCTTAAATAATTTATTACTTTCTTTAGCTGTTATTTCCATTAACATTTTATGAATGTAGTTTAATTGACACTTTTTAAATCTTCCATCCTAGTGTAAGAGGATGCAACATTTGATAATATAAATAATATTAGAGTTTAAGATGTGATGCACCTATACTTATTTCTGGGCGTCAATTTTGAATTATAAATAAATTATTTTCTTGTTAGATTTTATATATTTTTTGGTACAATTCAAAAATAATATTATTTTTTATTATACCTAAATTTGATACCTATGTCAATTTTGAATGTATGATTTTTGTAAGTTACTTATACTTTTCATTATATGTTAATAAAATTTTGTTATAATATTAAAAAATATATAAAAAAAATAGTTATAAAACTATTTTTTGAGGGTCATGTCTCTCAATATTAGAGGTGACAATTTCATTGAAAAATCTATCCATCCATCTACCTAAAAAGTTTAAGTTAATGGATGTAATCCACCAATTTAAAAATTTCGACAAAAAATCCTTCTAAAGTTTTAATAATCTAATAACTTAATCCTCAAATAAAAGAGGGGAAAACATATAAGATAAAATAAAAAATATTTAGTTATAAGATATATTTAAAATTAAAAAATATATAAAAAAACATATAGAAAACAAAATAGAGGGGAAAAGAACACTAATGAAATATATATTTGAATTAAATTAATATATATAAATAAATTTAAAATTTTATAAATTAGAGTGTGAACAATATATATATTATAAAACTTAATATTATATATTTTATGAATTTTTACAAAATGTATGATTAATATCTTTTACTAAATGTTCATTTAAATCAAAAAGTCTTTATTTTTAATATATATATATATATATATAATTATTGGTAAAGAGGGTAGTTAAGGAATAGAGAGTAATTAGAGTAGTAATTATATCTTTTTCTTGGGGATATAACGAAGTATTCAAGAGGAAACATCATCTCTATCTCAAACAACATAACAATTTTGTTTACTTCCTTTCTCACCCTCAAGAAAAACAAGCAAAGCAATCAACCATTCTTTCCTTTGAGAGAAAAAGAAGAGTATACTCAAGGAGAAAACCAAACCTTGTTGTTGGAGAAGGAATATGCGGTTTAGAAAAAAGTGTTCCGGAGAATTGTTTTGTTTCTAATTGTAAATTTTCTATTGGCAATAGTTTCTCTCTCTCTTTTTGGTTCTCTTGGTGGATAGGGGAGTATTGTTTAAAGGATTACTTTCCTATTCTTTTTCATTTGTCTCACCTTAAAGAAGTTTCGGTGGCTTGTATGAGTGGTCGGCAAGAGGAGAGGTGGTTGTGGGGAGATTTCAGGGTTGTCGGCCCGGTTTTTGGTGATGCGGCTTTAGAGTTGCTTCGATTGCGGTTATTGTTGGACCAAGTTCGGCCGCAGCTTGGTGATGTTGGTAAGGTGGTGTGGAGGATGAGCTCGTCGGAGGTTTATACGGTTAGTAGTTTTTTTAATTTAATTTTATCATTCTGCATTCCTCTCGGTCCGAGTAATAAAGTTGATGAAGCCTTTTCTTTAATTTGGAAAGTGGTGGTCCCTTTTAAGATTAAGGTTTTTGGGTGGAGATGTTTTTTAAATAAGCTCCCTACTAAGGGTGACTTTTTATGTAGAGGTTGTGTGCTTCCAAATAGTGGGTTGGAGTGTGTGTTGTGCTCTTCAGCAGAAGATTCTATTGACCATATTTTTATGTCTTGTTGTGTTTCCTTATTGGTGTGGAAGGAGATGGCCGATTGGATTGGATTTGAGAATTGGAGGGCTAATGATATTAAAGAAAGTTTCTTATCTTGGTATGCTTTCTCCAAACATAATAGGGTGAAGAAAGGGAAAGAAGGTTGCGTTTGGTTGGACACGACTTGGTATTTGTGGATTTTGCGTAACGGTATTATTTTTAACAATGTTAGTTGGAATGTGTTGGATATGGTTTGGAATATTAAGGTGTTGGTGTGGAGATGGTCTTTTATAGGGAAAATTACTCGTTCCATTTATAGCTTGTATGAGTTTTGCAAATTTCATTTGTACTACTTAGCTTAAGGTTTAATTGGGTATAATTTTCTTTATTGTTTTGAGGTCTCCCTCTTCTTCTTGTAAGTGGTTTCGAGAACCTATTGTTCTCGCTTTCAATGATAGATACTTGCTTATTGAAAAAAAAAAACATGCTATAGTACCTCAAGTTTTTTTTAATTTAAAATCCTTTTTTTGAAAAAAAAAATATTTAAGTAAGTTTTAGTATTTGTTGTGCATTTTTAGAAAAACAAAATAGTAATATATTTAGAGATTTATACATTTTCACTCTTGATTAAAAAAAATTCTCAACAAAAATGTAAAATATGCAACATTAATTTTAGTGTAATCCCCAAAAATCCTTCTAAAATTTTTAATAATCTAATAATTTAAATCCTCAAATAAAAGAAAAATTTATAAGATAAAATAAAAAATATTTAGTTATAAAATATATTTAAAATTATATATATATATATATATATATATATATATATATATATATATATATATATATATATATATATATATATTTAACATATAGAAACAAAATAGATGGAAAATGTAATACCCCGTATTTTACTCCGGATAATATTAAATTGCGATCGACTGAGCCCAGTGTACTCTGATAAATTATTTGATAAAATAATTAGAGTAACTGTGGAACTGAGAATAAATTCAATTAATATTATCTGACTCTGAGATATTTTATTAATTTGGACTTAAGAGACTTTTTGGACATTTAGTAGTATTATTTCTAATACTAAGTTACTATATATTCTTTTTCTCTCACTTTGCCAAACAAAAGAAAAAGATAGAAACATTGAAGGAAAGAAGAAAGAAAGGAAAGGAGAAAAAAGAGGAAATAGGAGAAAAAGCTCAAGAACATCAAGAGCATCATCATCCATTCATCAAACTTTCATCCAATCTTCTCAATCATCTTCATCTTACTCATCTCAAGGTGGGTTCTAGTTAGAAACCACATTTTTAGAGTTTTTGGAATGTTTGAGTTTTTGGTCAATATGTTGAATCCAAGTTTTTAACGGTTAAAACACTACAACAAAAAAGCTATTTAATAGCGGTTTTTTTGCTTTTTGATAGCGCTTAAAAGCGCTATTAATCAACCTGCTATTGTAAATATTTTCGTTTGATAGCACTTTAAAAGCGCTATTATAGTACAGGTAATTAATTGCATTTTTACAAAAACGCTATTATAGTACCGGTATTTAATAGCGCTTTTCCAAAAGCGCTACAGAAGTAGGCATTTTGTTTTGATTTTGATAGCACTTTCAAACAAAGCGCTATTATAAGGCACGTGTTTGATGGTGTTTTTTCATAAAAGTGCTATTATATTATGTTTCATTAATATCGCTCTCTCTCCAAAACGCTATTGTAGTACACTTTGCATTTTACGACATAAGAATTCATAAAAAATAATGATTATAACCAACTAAAATATTTGAAAATGAAATAAAACCACTTAATCAAGAACAAATGTGATACCGTATATATCTACCACTGCCATAATAAACATCAATCTACACTACATAATAGTGGTAATTGATAACAAACAAATTAACAAACCATATTCAACGTTGATCTCAATGAAATTACGCTAAAACTTTTGCCACAAGTTATTAATTTGGTCCAACTAAGAGTACTTCAATCCAAATTCCAAACAAAAAGTACAATCACTTAGCTAGGCATATTCTCTAAACTAAAGAAAAACATCTAAAAAAACAAGAAAAGACAACAAAACAACATCAAGTAGTAACCACTTCGCGCACCAAAGCACTGCTACATCCAGAGATACAATCACTTTGCTAGCTAGTTAGGCAAAATAACTGCTAACCGAAACCTGAAAGTGAAATTTTAATATATAATTAAAAAATACTGAAACATAAAGATCACCAAATCAAAATTACAATGGCACTAGTGGCTATTTTATTCGAACTTAGTACCTTGAGGGTATAAGGTTAAAGCTCTTACCACTGAACTAACACTTCAAGTGTAATACTTAAGATAATTGAAATGTAACTATTTACCTTAGCAGCTTCAGCTGATGAACCTCTGGGAAGTGTAACTTCCACCTGGTCCAGCTGCAAAGAAGCCAACATAGTTAAGCCGCTTAAAAATCAGAATGAGAGCAATTTAATTTAAATTGTGTTTTGCAAAATTAAAAATTATATATATGCTTCTGATATAAAATGTTATGAATGAGAAGTTCATTCTATGATAACTTCCATAGCATTATACATTGCCCGGACAAGTTATTATTCCAACTATATTACTAATGCACATGTAGAAATTTGCCAAATTTAAGCAAACAATGATGCAAAGTTTCTGCCCATAACACTACAAAACTACTCTGCACTACTGATAACTCTTAAGCTAGTAGACTATGCCACCATAAAGGCCTCAACATTGTATTTACCCCAGAAAAGCATTCATTTCGGATTTACTTTTAAAATACTTGTGTTTTCTTTAGCATGCTGTAGGAAATAGGAATACAAACCCTCGCCCACAATTGTATGTCTACACAATGACTTGCTTACTCATATTAATGCTCGTCTGTAAATGTAATAAGTAAATCTTCATTTGACACCCATTTATAGTTATGTTTAAGAAACACAGGAGGAGAAAAAAATTACAAATTCAATGTTATTTAAGGTACCTCCATAGAATTTTGTGATGTAGAAACATCTTGTCCTGTTCATTATGTCCATAGTAAAAACTGAGTTCCTCATCATCATTCTCATCATAACCATTGTCGTCGTCTTCTTCATAATCACCTTCGTCCCCGTCCTCCTCTTCCAGACCACTGAAGTGGTAGTCAATGTGTTGTTGTTCTGTAACAGAATTCACATGTGGTTCTACTGTCTCAAGAGACTTGGCTGCTTTCTTGAAGAAACATGTTTGTTTTGGGGTGTAACAGAATGCATGGGAATCATCAGCATAAAAAATTATAAATAACTTCTAAGGAAATAGGGGATAAGACAAATGAACCTGAGCAGCATTGTGGCGTGTTGCCTATGTTAGAAGACTACGTGATTGTCCTTGCTTCAGGGATTTCAATTGGAAAACAAACAATGTGGCCTCCTCATCATATTCATCGTGAGCAGTTTGCAACTGCTGCAATGTAAAAGTTTCTCCTTTGCCGCCTTTAGACCTACCTCTTTCTCTGTATTTTTTTACCATATACTCATAAACATCTCTGCATATCATATTACAAAATGATAAGACTATAGAATTCATAAAAAATAATGATTAACCAACTAAAATATTTGAACATGAAATAGAACCACTTATTATCTAGAACAAATGTGATACCATATATATCTACCATTGCCATAATAAACACGGAAGGAATTGTATCTATGTATATAGATCAATCTACACTACATAATAGTGGTAAATGATAACAAACAAATTAACAAACCATATTCAACATTGATCTCAATGAAATTAAGCTAACCACTCCAAATAAAATCCTAATAAAATTCCAAACACTCCAAATGAATGATACACTCTTAACCACTAAAAACTCTCTTAACCACCATCCTATAAGAACTACCCTTGCTAATTTTTAACAACAAGCACAAAGTGATCTATGACACTTACACATGACATGTTGTACAAATAAATAGGACATGTGTCTTTAAATTTGATTGTGACGAAACAGAATTTTTTGTTTGGAATTTTTAGAATGAAAGCAGCAACCGGAACATTACCAATAAAGATTTGATTATTGTGAGAGAACAATGAACAGTTCCATACCCGCGAACGGTGGAGCCACGTTAACAAATAAATCAATCAATACTTGTTTCAACTATTATTGCAAGTTTTGTTTTAAAGGCCAAAACATATAATGTTGTCATTCAAGCTAATGTTTTACTATTAACCATTTATTAAATAAATAAATATATTATTATTATCAAGCTTAACTTCATATAGATAACTATGTTACAAACTCGGCCATAACGTTACTTATCTCAGCTAACTATAACTAAATGTTTTCGCATCAACTAACCTACTAATTTCAAGTTCATATTAACTATACAAACTCATACTAACAGCTCAATAAACATTCAAACATTCCATATTTCACTAACTGTCCTAAATTTTTTATCAAAGCTTACTCTAACTTTATTAGCAATCCACTAACTAACTTAATAACCAAACAGCATAATTGAAATCCAAGCCAAAAACAATTCAACACAACTCTACCCAAAGTTAATTGTTGACAAAATTCTAACCAAATGCAATTCTGACATCAATGCCTATTGTGATTCAAGTTCTTGACCACCTATGCCATAAGCAATAACGTTCAATTTGTGGTTTCAAGATTAACAGGGGAGTAAATTCAGCAAGCAGACATATCACAAATTCTCACTAATAGTAGGTTCTGACTTCTATTTATCATTACTTTTAGCAGTTGCACCATTCCAATGAATAATATAACATGATAAAAAGCTCTATCAATTTTAACGTTTTTTCAAACTAGCATTTTGTTAAAATTTTCATCCATAACGATTCACTAACAACATTTTATAAGCATGCTCCAAGGTTTGAGTTACGCATCAACTAACTAATTCGAACTAACTTCCATGTTGAACAAAAAAATTAACATAAAAATTCTGCTACAGTAACTCGATCCACATTCACTAATTATTAACTAATGCACAACTAATTTCAAACTTCAATCTAACCGCATAATAACTCAAGCGTAACTAACTGAATTGCATTTAAAACTGCATCAAGTTCATAACTAATTTGCATTTAAGCGCATATCAGCAACTAAAACTGCAACAATTTAACATCTAAACTACATGGTCACAACAGAAATCATCAAGGGCAGTGGATTGACAAGTTGGGTTCACCTCATCTTGTTTGTTTCATAACAAACTAGCACCGTCATACTTCGTAACTAACCAAATTTCTGACACGTCCTCACTAATAATTTACTCTATAACAACATAACCATTTAATCACAGTAGGCAACTGACTCAAACAGATCTTTTGAAGTAAACAACTATAGCTAACTTCATTCAAATTTAAACTAACTATAACTAAATGTTTTCACATCAACTAACCTACTAATTTCAAGTTCATATTAACAATACAAACTCATACTAGCAGCTCAATAAACATTCAAACATTCCATATTTCACTAACTGTCCAAATTTTTTTATCCAAGCTCATTCTAACCTTATTAGAAGTCCACTAACTAACTTAATATTCAAACAGTTTAATAATAGTTCCATGACAATCCAACATAGCTAGTTAATGAATAATTTCATAACAGATCAAATTTACTTCAGTGATTCATTAACTAACTCCAAAAATTAACATTGGCCATTTGATTCTAACAGACATGTTTGTCTCTAACATTCAATAACCAAAAAGAATAATTGAAATTTAAGCCAAAAACAATTCAACACAGCTCTAACCAAAGCAAATTGTTAACAAATTCTAACCAAATGCAATTCTAATATTAATGCCTATTGCGATTCAAGTTCTTGACAGCCTATGCCATAAGTAATAACATTCAATTTGTGGTTTCAATATTAACAAGGAAGTAAATTCAACAAGTAGATTCATCTTTGAAACTTACCGAGCTTCACCTCGACTGCTTGGAAATGCACTTTCCTTCTTAAATGTTGCTTTCCTTGTTCAGGTGTCTCCGTGCAAGGATACTGATGGAACCATGATAGATACTTGTAGATTGTCTTTTGGTGGTTTTAGGAATATGTCGGATAATCTTCTCATACACAATTTTGTTGATATTTTCAGTATCAATGGCTATGCATTTTATGAAACCATAAGAATTTATTCATTAGTGCACCGAAAATATTAATGGCTTTGTAAAGGTCTGCTATACTGCATCCGACATCGAAAGTGAAAATTAACCATTATTGTCCCTTGCGGTTATATATTTTAGCCATAAAAAAATAGTATGCTTTCATATTATATGATTTTTCCATGTTTACCATTAACCAATAATTCAGAATTCAAATGAAACAAAAATTGAGAAAAACAAACAATCATCAATTTCCACACACTATCACAACATAAGTAACAAGAAACGAAAACAATTGAACCAAAATTGAATTCAATAAGAACAGCAGTTTAAATGACACAAGTATGATTCGAAAACTGAATCTCATAAAGCTGGCGCATCATGAACGACAACACAAATTCCACAATCATGAAATCTAAACTAGAAACATATTTATCGCAACACGTCTGATTAAAGCACCGTAAATACAGGCAGAAACATCATAGTAAATTGCAATGGTTTCACGAATATTACGAAGTTCGAACACGAAACGAATTCGTAAGAGCATAATGCTTAATCCGAAACCGATCAAGTTCCACTAATGTATCGAAAGAACAAACGGCAGCATAATGACATATATTTGATGTCGAAGCTACAGATAA
Organism: Lathyrus tuberosus; assembly: GCA_022829125.1. Taxonomy (NCBI): domain Eukaryota; kingdom Viridiplantae; phylum Streptophyta; class Magnoliopsida; order Fabales; family Fabaceae; genus Lathyrus; species Lathyrus tuberosus. Next base: position 10,382,280 of record JALAZF010000100.1, on the reverse strand, counting down.
GAGTTCGACTATGCAATGCAGGCAATCAAAGTAAATACAACACCATACATGAACATGATATTTAACAATTTAAGTCATTACAGTGCCATAAACCAAATAACAAAAACAATGACAATGTGGAATCGAATCGAACTATACACAAATCTAACACAACAGCTTGCACAAATTGAAAGAATTAATACATCTAGAACATCAAATAATGCAACACAGTGTTTGATTTGGATTGTTACCGAAATCATGTAATTGAAACGAATCAAACAGAGCAGCGGCTTCGCGTCGGAATACTCATCAAACCGGCGTCATGTGTCCCCATCGTGTACAGAAGCGAAAACTTCAAGTTGTCAGCTAATTAACCAACTCATGAATGCGAAATCGGATCTGCAATGTAAAATCCAATATCCACACAAAAAGCAAACCAATACAATCCTTATGAATATTTCGCGTTGGTGACGAAGACACGCCTTCGAGGACTGCCGGCAAAAATGAACATAGGTGGGGGAAGGACGTCAAAGATACCATGGAGAGTTTTGTTGATGCAAATTAATCGATTTTGTGGAGGGGTTTTAGATTTTCAATTGATTTCAAGCAGCAAATCAATTAATTTCGGAGTTCTGGGTTCAAACAAAATTTTAGGGTTTCAATGAAATTTTGGGATTTTTGAGTTCTATTTTCAACCGGTTTTGGTTTAGAATTTCTGATTTTGGGAATGAAGGCTGAGTTTGACAAAGATAAGAAGGTTTATGTGTTCGACATAGAGAAGAATGAAGGGTGGTTCAAGTGACTTCGTTTGAGAAGAATAGGGGTTTATGAATTTTGGGAAAGAAAACACTGAATTCAACATGAGAAGAATGTCAAAGAAACAAGGGAAGAATTCTCTAAATGTTTGGTGAAGGATGGTGTGGAGGAAGAAGAAGCTTTGAGGATAAAGGTGTTTCAGAGAAGAATAGTATCAGAAGAATAAGGGTGATATTGGTCTTTGATTTTTATTTTATTTTTTTAGCAAAAGAAATGATCAATTTTTATATTTTTATGGAAAGTTTTATAATAGCGCTTTATAGATAAGTGTTATTATATGCATACCCCCTTTAATAGCGATTTCCATGAAAATGCTATTAAAATTCTGGCTTTTTTTTTTTCATTGTTATTAATAATTTTTAATAGCACTTTAAGCAAAGCGCTATCGTAAATACCTTCCTATAATAGCGTTCTATAAAAACATGCTATTAAAAATCTTTGTTTGAAATTTTTTATAGCACTTTTAAAAAAAGCCCTATTTTAGTGAAATTTATTAATAGCGTTTTTTAACAAAGCGTTATCAAAATTACATTGTCTCCATTCTATAATAGCGTCCGACTATAAAGTGCTATTATAGATGTTTGTGTTCCCTTTTTAATAGCACTTTCTTTAAAAGCGCTATTAAACTAGGCGATACAAAAGATCAATTTTGGCGTAGTGAAAATTGACCTAAATTGTGTAGTATGATCACTTTATGTATCTAAACACTATTGATGCTTGTTTGTGCTGTTTGAAATTAATTTGGGTTAAGAAATGGTGATTTTGGGGTTTTGGGGCCATGGAACCCGTAAGGAGGACTTCTGGCCATGGAACCCGAAAGGGATTCGCCAGGCGAAATCCAGATTCGCCAGGCGAAAATCAGATTCGCCAGGCGAATTTGGAGAAACATAAATGTGTTAGCTACTGGAACTTTTGATTTTCTGAAATTGGGGTTTCGCCACTAGATTCGCCAGGCGAAGTGCTGACGGAAGGGAGTTTTTCCAGGAGAAGTGCTGGCGAATGGGGATTCGCCAGGCGAATCTGCCTGGGATCAAATATATTTTCCTTTCTTCAAAAATCCGTAACTTTTGACTCGTTTATCCGATCTAAGAGTTCTTTATATCGTTGTGAAGCTAAGGAAATATTCTATGCAATGGAAGTGAAAAATGTTAATTTTACCGACCGACTAAATAATCGGGAAAGTTCAAAAGTGTTTTAATTATGTTGTAATTGTTATAAATTATTCTATTATGCAATTGTGAGATGCCTTGCCTATCCTATTATTGTTTAGCATGATTGTAATTGAATATGCATGATAATATGGAAAAGAAAATAGGAAGAGTGAGAAAAACCCCCTTATGAACTATAGGAGAATTTAGAAGTTGGAAACACTAGTATGGAACATGTGGTTAACCTTTGTGGGTTTGAGCCGGCATGAGAGGCCGGGAGGCATTATAGCCTTGTGATTGTCGAATACAATCGTGTTTGTTGTATGTAATCATGAAATCGTAACCGGTTTATCTTGAGTGTAGTTTCATGGGTCTCGGACTCCTCTGAAATGGATGCACAACTACTTGGCAGGTTTGATTCCCCGTGCTGTACGAATGGCGCCCATGGAGCATATGCTTGTGATGGTAAAAGGCCCGTGTGAAGTGACGGTTCATAACGGTAAAAGGACCGTAGAACCCGAATCCATTCGTATGTCAAGTAGGTTACAAGGATCTATGACTCGGGTCGCCTTCTAGACGTAGAAGCGGACGGGAACAGAAGGTACCTTGGTATGGTTATCGATTAGTGATACTTTGAGTTGATGAACTCATGGCATGTTTCCATATAGTGTGAGAATTGAAATGTGAACTCAAGAGTCCTTTCCCCTTTTTCCCCGGACTTGAGTTAGGATTGTTAGAACCTAGATAATCCGAGAGAAGGGTAAGGATAAAGTCGTGTGATCTTTTCCTTGCTTGTTGATGGCTAGCTTCCGTAGCGGAGTTTATTTTGAGATCATTGTTGATCTAGTTCTTAGTTTTTATCTTTTGAACATCTTGTGTATAATATGCCTAAGATTTTTGTACTTTGTACTTTAGGGCATTTATTTGTATACAATGTGTTAACTAGGAGCTTATGTGTTTCAGTACCAAACACTTGGATCTATATATAATATTTATGCTTTGATGTATGAGTTTTATATATGGGTGTTACAGAAAAGGAACATAATTGAAAAATGAATAACTAGATGTGCATCCTTTTATCCTCGAGTAAACACACACAAGACGTGTGTCTTGTTGAAGGTCGAATACTCGTCTTCCGCCTAAAAAACGAAAACCAACAAACTTCTTTTTCCTCCTCAGCACTAGCAATTTCCTTTTTATTTTCAACCAACAAAGTTTTTTCTGCCTCTACGCAATTATGCTTTTTTTTATTTAAAATCAATCAACACACAAGTTTTTCTACCAAAAAACTATGTAGTTTTGAATTTTCCATCGCACCTAGGAATATGTATGAACAAGATTCAACGTCTTGTCAAATACCCTAATACAAAATTTGTTTTTAGTTCCTATATATATGTCTTAATAATTAGGAGAAATTGAATACTTTAGGCCAACACTTTTATTCGCGAAATTTATTAAACGTAACTAACTGTGACGACTATATTTTTGTTCTTTTAAGATTTTATCGACGTTTTCCCTTAACAAATAAACTTCTATGGAGACTTCATAGAATTTGAGCGATTACTCACTCGGGTGTTTTTTGCTTTGCGACAACTGACGACTTTGCTGGGGAAATGAGATACTAAAGCCTAATTTAGTTTTTTCTGCAAATTGTGTAGGCCTTATTTTTTCTTTCTTATAATTTCTTTATATTTTCTTTATGTAGTTTTGTTAGTATTTGTTTTATTATCATATTTGGATTATATTTGTTTTTCAGAAACGCATGTTTTCGAGTTAACCTTATACCCATGCTTGAATAAACTTAAGTTTAAGTATGGAGATTTCGTAGGGTTACCCCTTGAGATGCACATCTTGCCTGGTTAGCATGAAGACTCCGCCAAGAGTAGATCATTTTGGAATATTGTCATAAAATGGCTCGCCCATTACTACGCCGTAATTTTGAAAATCATCTATGACTCTAGGAACCTTATATATAACCCTTGTTAAGTATGGAGGTTGTGTAGTGTTTATTCTCGAGATGCACATCTCACGTGGTTAGCATGAAGACTCAATCTAAGGTAGCTCCTTTCAAATGTTGTCAAATAATGGTCAGCTCGTTATCATGGTAAACTTTTGAATAGGATCCGTAAATCTAGGTACCCTATCAAAACCCTAGAGCCATCCGTTGTGATTTCACTATTTTAAAAGTACTTAGAACTTTCCCATCATAAGGAACTTGAATATAAGTTGTTTGAAACCCAATTACCTATATCTTCTTAAATACATACATGACATTACATTTCATTCATTATCATATAAAAACAGTCTTAGCATATTGCATATCATTTCATCTAATTCATTTTTGGTATAAAAAAAATTATTACATCGTATTCGTACATAATGCATACAAATTTATCATTCACGCGCATGTGTAATACCCTAATTTTTAATCCTAAGATCTCACTGATCATTTTTATCTTTGCATACAAACAAGATCACAAATTTTTGTTCTCCTGCCCTCCTTTGTGGGTTTGCTTCTGAGGGAGATCACCAAGCACATGTGTGTTTCTTACTTGCTTTGTGTGTGTTTATGTTTACTACCCTCTAACCAAAATACCAAAAATTTGTTTGCAGTTTGCTTATTTCCCTTCTCTGTGTGTTTAAGGTGTTGTAGGGTTGTCAAAGGGCAATGGCATGGCTTCAACTCAGATGTTGTAAATCATTAAAGTCAAGATCAGATGGAAATTTGACCTAATCTTGGTCAAACCATCGAGATTTTACTTTAATTGCAATTTATATATGTCAGTGGGCTATTTCTCAGAGGTTCATTGGGCTACGGTTTCACCACAAGGCTAAGTTGAGCATTATTTCCCTCTATTGCAAGTCCGACATCATCTCAGGGTTCTTCTAGTTATTTGTTTCACAAATCAATACCTTTCAAGAGGTTTAGAGGATTCCTCAAGGAATTATTTTTATGGCGAGATCATCAATGGAAGAATAATTTTGTCAAGACAAGATGTTTTGTTAATTGATATGCAAATATGAAGTATGGCACCAAAATATGAGTTGATGACTTCTTTGTCACCAAGGTCTTGTTGCATATTCAATTATTTATTGTTTGCAAGTTAATTTGGATTCATTTTTTATGGAGGTATTCAAGTGTGCCATTTCCAAGTGATTCTAAAAGCATGATTCAAGGTTTTCATCTTTGGATTCGTCATGGCATCAAGTTCTTAAAATTTTATTTTATTCAAGAATTTGCTTCAAGCTAAGGTTGGAGAATTCATGCATATGGCTTACTTGGAATGAAAGTTACAAGGGACAAGTTCACGGAATAATCCATTTGTTCATCGAGCTTTATTCAAGGCATATTCAATAAGCTTTCAAAGTTTCAAGTTCAAGTCCATTTGTGATTCAAGAGGCCATATGATCAAGGGTTAGTTTCATGTGATTCAAGCTCAAGTTATGGCCTATAATCTTAAGCCTTTGGTACATGACTCAAGTGTGATTTTTACAAGTTTAGCTCATAATACGTCATCATCCATTCAAGTATAATTTCATTTTAAAGTGTGAATTGTGTTTGTGTGATTCAAACATGTAAAATATAATCCATTTCAATTCAAAGACTAAGCAATCTTCATAACATTCAAGATGCAACCAAATGTGTTTCAAATATCATCTAATTTACATCTTCATTCACATTGATTCAAATTTGGTTCAAAGTGACACAATGACTCACATTTTTTGATTTGGCTCGGGTTCAAGCATGGCCATGGCCATTATCTTCAAAACATGTTCAATCCTTCAAGTGCATATATGGAATCAAGGACAAGGTGGAGTGAAGGAAGTACTGCAGCAAAACTACCAAGTATCACACATCACACCATGTCAAATTTCATACAAAACTGGTTTTGGCAAGTGGTGTAAACAAGTTGTAGCCCAAGTTTATTCAGTTCCGACAACCTCATTTCACGACTAATCCAATTGGAATCCAAATACATTCATAAGCCCAAAATATTGTGCATTGCATCAACTCATGGCAAGGTACATTAAACAACCATCATAAAGCCCAACATAGTGTTTATAAAATTATTGCTAAACTGCTAGCAAGAAGACTTCATAGGGTCTTGGATGGAATAATTTCAAAGTCCCAAACAGCTTTTATAGCTGGGAGGAATCTGTTAGATAAGGTGCTAGTTCTAAATGAAATTGTGGATTTTGCAAAGAGAGGTAACAAAAAAGGACTGATTCTTAAGGTAGACTTTGCCAAGGCGTATGACTGTGTTGAATGGTCATATCTACGTGAAGTCATGAAGATAATGGGCTTCGAGGATAAATGGATGCAGTGGATGGAGGGAAGTGTTTTCAATAATTATTTATCTGTCCTAGTTAATGGAAGCTCTAATAGATATTTTAAAGTCACTCGTGGATTGAGACAGGGGGACCCGTTATCACCTTACCTATTTACAATTACTGCTGAGGGATTGGCGGTTCTAATGAGAAGAGCAATTAGAGGACAGTTTTATAAGGGTTTTTCTCTAAACTAGGAAGTCTCTTTCCATTTGCTTCAGTATGCAGATGACACCGTAATTGTAGGGGACGGCTCATGGAGTAATTTGTGGGCATTAAAAGTCATTCTTAAAGGCTTTCAAATTATTTCTGGCCTGGAAATTAATTTCACCAAGAGCAGCCTATATGGGTTTGGCATGGAGAAGGCATTTTTGAAGGCTGCAGAGAATTTTCTTGCGTGCAAAGTTTAGGTCTATCCTTTTTCATTTCTTGGTGTGACTATAGGTGGGAATCATAGACTTCTTTCATTTTGGAAGTCTGTCATTGACAGGGTTAAGGTGAGATTATCTTCATGGAAAGGGAGATTCTTATCAATGGGTGGTAGGGTGACTCTCATTAAATCTGTCCTGACTAATTTACTTATTCATTTCATGTCGTTTTATAAAATTCCTAGTAGCGTGGTGAGGATCATTAAACGTTGCAACGACGATTTCTATGGAATGGTTCTGTTAACTAAACTGGCATATCATGGATTAATTGGAAACAGGTCTGCAAAAACAAGGAGTGTGGGGGATGGGGCATTATTGATATTAGGTGGTTTAATATAGCTCTGCTTGCTAAATGGATTTGGAAATGTTTGAATCCGAATAATAGCTTATGGAATGAAATTCTGGTAGGCAGGTACGATGGGTATAGGGATTGCCTATTGAGTGGTGAATTGCCAAAGTATATGGTGAGGCCTTCTCTATGGTGGAAGGACTTGTTTTCCATTTCAAAACGGTTTGGAAATGAAAGTTTCGAAGGTTTAATTTCGTCTAGAGTGGGGGATGGGGAGAATACTCTATTTTGGGAGTCAAAGTGGTGTGGAGTGGGTAAACTATCTGTTATGTTTCCAGATTTGTGGAATAGGGCTGCTTATCCCAAAAGCACGGTCGCGAATAATGGAGCTTGGTTAGGAGACACTTGGAGTTGGGACATAAAGTTAGGGGATGTTGTGCTGACACAAACCTTAAAGCATGAATATGATTAACTTGTTGCTATGGTGGAGAATAATGCAGTTTGCAGGGACAGTAAGGATGTCATTTTGTGGAACGAGGATGTTGATAGAGGGTACTCGGTTAAGGCAGGATATAAAATTCTTGTTGGACAGTTGGTTGAGGAGGTTGTTGTGAGTGTTGATGAGTTTAATTACAAATTGTTATGGTCTGCAATAGCTCCGGTAAAAACAATGTGTTTTGGTTGGAGGTTGGTTCGTAACAGGTTGGCAACTCGCGACAATCTCCAAATGCGTGGAATCATTTCAAATTCTCATGAACTCTGTTGTCCTTTTTGCTTCATTGAGAACAAATCAGTGTTACACCTTTTGTTCCAATGTCAAAAATCTGTTAAAATTTGGTCAAATATCAGTAGGTGGCTGGGTATTAAAGAATTTTCGTTTGAGGATGTCCATCAACATTTTAAATTTTGGTTGAATGCTTGTGTGGAGTCGGGCATAAGTGGTAATAACGCAGTGGGATTGTGGTTGATCTGTGGGTGGGTTTTGTGGAAAGTTAGAAACAATATAATGTTCAAAGAAGTAATGTGGGAAACGGATGTAGTCATTGACAAAATTTTGTATTTATCTTGGTGCTGGGTTGGAAAGAGATTCGGGAAAAGTCTTTCTTGTAATTATTACGATTGGATTAAGGCTCCTATCGATTTCATGAAACATGGAATTGGGTGGTGGAGTTTATTTTTGTTCATGAGTTGGATACCTCATTGTATCCTTATAATTAGATTGATTATTAAAAAAAAAAAGTGCCCATTCAAGAGAAAAAAAAACAAGAAAATCAAACTACATCATCTGGACACAAAACCCAAGGGGTGATGTCAACAAGCTCATCCCACATTCCAAGCCAAACTTCATGTATCCATCTGTTGCAAAAAGCCTCCAAAACACAATAACATGAACATCGCGCATAACCTATCCAAACACGAAAATGACGCAAGCAAGACGCAAATTCAAGAAGCAAAAATGACTTGTAGCTTCACCTTCTATCTCACCTATAAATGCTGGAATTAATCCAAAACCTATGGGAATTCTGAACCTATCTTGATGAACAAGAAGGGTTATTAGCGCAGCAATACCAAAGAAAAGAAGAAAATAGAGAAACAAAAGAAATTAGGATTCTAAGATGCAACTGCAAATCGTGAATTACAATGTGTTGTAATGATGTACAAAAATAAGGGTTACTCCCTATTTATAGATTTAGGTTTACTTGTTCTCCAAGCCAAAGCCCAAAACTATAAAAGCCCAAAATACCTATTTTGGAACTACATCAAATCAAATCTAAATCAAATTTGTGCGAAATAACTGTTTCGACACACCCTTGCTTCGATACTTCGAAACAAGGAATTATAATTTAACACACCACCTAATTCATTGTGTCTAAGATGTCTACATTTATCACGGCTCTTAGTCTTCTGAAAACTTCTACCTGCACTCCCTTAGTCATGATATCTGCAATTTGATTCTCAGTCCTGTAGTGTTCCAAGTTCATCTTCCCTTCTGCTACCTGCTCTCAAAGATAATGGAACCTCATTTCGATGTGCTTGCTTCGACTGTGTGCTATTAGATTCTTTGCCAAGTTGATAGCTGACATGCTTTCGATCTTTATGGTAATTGCTCCATGACTCTTCCCTGTAATCTCTTCGACCAAGTTCACCATCCATGTTGCTTGACATGCACAAAGAGAAGCAGCTATGTATTCTGCTTCGCATGATGACAATGCCACAACTGGTTCCTTTCTTGAACTCCAAGCAACTGGTGCACCACCTAACATAAACACATATCCAGCTGTGGATTTTTTATCCTCAATATCACTACACCAGCTTGGGTCGGTATATCCCACTAACTTGCATTCTTTCTCTCCATCAACTGTAGGAAACAAAATGTCGTAGTCGAGAGTCCCTTTCGGATACCTTAGTATCCTCTTTGTTGCTGCTAGGCGTGATACCTTTGGCTTCTCCATGAATCTAATATCCCTTTTGGGAAATTTGTTGCTGGTTGTAGGTGGATATTTAATATTAAGCTGGGTCTTGATGGACAAGTAGATCGATTGAAAACTCGCCTAGTGGCAAAAGGATATACTCAAGTTCTTGGTCAAGATTATAGTGATACTTTTTCTCCAGTTGCAAAGATGGAATTTGTTCTCTTTCTAGCCATGAATGCCAAGAAACAATGGCCTCTATTTCAACTGGATATCAGGAATGCATTCATGCAAGGTGATTTGGAAGAAGAGATTTACATGAAGCAACTTCCTGGGTTCGTTGCTCTGGGGGAGTGTAATCGGATATGTAAATGGTGCAAGTCTTAATAAAGTGTTATAACAATTTGGGATGAGCTGTTGTGAATCAGATCACTCTGTTTTCACCAAATGCTCCTCATCAAATGGTCATACTTCCTCTGACCCTTTTTAAGTGTCACTTTTTAGGAAAAAAATTCATTCCTTTTTAAGTGTCATTTCAAAGTTCAAAGTAGTATTGGTTGTAGTTTTGTCAAAATTACTCCTAGTAATTTATTAAAGAGAGAAAAAAGTTAAATAAATTATTAAAAAGTTAAGGGTATTATAGACAAAAATAATAATTATTTAAAAAGTAACAACAATTATTAATTGTCTTGGTGTGTATAAAAAGTCAAAAAATGACACTTAAAAGGGAACGGATAAAGTATTTATCTAGTGGCTTATGTTGACGACATTGTAATTACAGGTGATGATTCTAAGAGTATCAAGGCTTTAAAAAACGCTTATTTCAGAATTTCCAGACTAAGGACTTGGGTCATCTTTGTCACTTTTTGGGGATTGAGGAATCAAAATCAGGTATTGTTATCTCTCAGAGGAATATGCTCTTGATATTCCTCTTATTCTTTTTAAGTGTCACTTTTTAGGGAAAAAATTCATTTCTTTTTAAGTGTCATTTCAAAGTTCAAAGTAGTATTGGTTGTAGTTTTGTCAAAATTACTCCTAGTAATTAATAAAGAGAGCGAGAGAAAAGTTAAATAAATTATTAAAAAGTTAAGGGTATTATAGGCAAAAATAATCATTGTTTAAAAAGTAACAACAATTATTGATTGTCTTGGTATGTATAAAAAGTCAAAAAAATGACACTTAAAAAGGAACAGATAAAGTATTTATCTAGTGGTTTACGTTGACGACATTGTAATTACAAGTGATGATTCTAAGAGTATCAAGGCTTTAAAAAAACACTTATTTCAGAATTTCCAGACTAAGGACTTGGGTCATCTTTGTCACTTTTTGGGGATTGAGGAATCAAAATTAGGTATTGTTAACTCTCAAAGGAAGTATGCTCTTGATATTCTGGAAGAAACGGATCTTACCAATTGCAAACCGGTTGACACTCCTATGGATCCTAATGTAAAGCTTCTACCTAATCAGGGGAGTCATATACTAATCCAAGTAGATATCAAAGACTTGTAAGACAGTTGAATTATCTTACCTTGACTAGACCCGATATATCTTTTCCATTCAGTGTAGTAAGTCAGTTTCTAAACTCTCCTTGTGACAACCATTGGGATGCAGTTATTCGAATCCTTAAGTATATCAAAGGATCACCTAGAAAAGGGCTTGTTTTTTGTGATAGAGGCAACATTGGCATCATTAGATATGCAGATGTTGATTAGGCAGGACATGCAAGTGATAGACGATCTACATCGGGGTATTGTTTTTTATTGGTGGAAATTTGATTCATGGAAGAGCAAAAAGCAAACAGATGTTCCTCGATCAAGTACAAGCTGAGTATTGAGTCATGGCTCATGCCACATGTGAGCTCTTGGTTAAGGCATTTACTTTAGAAACTTCATTTTTGTGAAGTCCGCCTTATGGAACTTGTATGTGATAACCATTCAGCTTTGCACCTCTCCTCTAATTCAGTGTTTCATGAGAGGACAAAGCATATAGAAGTCGACTGTTACTTTCTTAGAGAGAAGATTACCATCGGGACTATCAAAACCTCCTTTGTTAATTTTAAGGATCAACTGGCTGACCTCTCTACAAAGTATCTTGGAGACCTTAGATTTCTTACATATGTGACAAGATGGATACTTAGGATGTATATGCGCCACCTTGAAGGGGAGTGTGGAGATATGATATTGTTTTTATTATTAGTATTTTTTGTTTTTTTTTAATTCTTATTATTATCTTTCCCCTAATTAGTGGGATTCGTTCGAAAGTTTAGACCTAGTATATATTTTCCCTAATTAGTAGGATTAGTTAGGAGGATTAGACCTATATATGTGTGTGTTCTCTACATAATAAAATAAGAAATTCAGATTCAAGTGTGTAATCTTGTGATTCCTGCGAATAAGAATTGTTAAAGGTTTGTATTTTATTCACATATGGAATTAGGGAAGCTTAATTGAGATCTAGGACTAAAGCGCCAAGGTATTAAGGTTATAGCTATAACTGAGAATTTGACAACCAATTATTCGAAAATGATTAGATTAGGACAATTATATACATGAGGTCTGAATAAAATGGGAATCAAACCATAACCAAATTTCCTGTTATTGTGTAGTCATAGCTAATCAGTTTATTCAGTTACTGTTATTTTTATTACTGTTGTGTTGTCATAAATTTTATTTTCCATCAGTTATCCCATTTTCTATAACAATTAATTCTCGATCCTATTCAACTAGACCATTTCTTTGTTAATTAGTAGTTGAAATATCAATCCTCATGAAAACAATATACTCTACTCAATAATGCTACTTGTATGACTAAATTCCTGGTCAATAAGTCATCGACCCTGCTAGTTTTAAGCAGCTACCTATTATACAACCCTATTTGCTAATAGTTAGTTAGTTAAAGAGTTTTTCAATGGAAGATGATAGGTTATAAATAATGACTATAGACGATTAGTGAGCCATCTTGAGTATAATTGCAAAGGAAACTACGGAACGGATGTTCTAGATCTCTATTTAAGGAGTTTTTCAATGGAAGATGATAGGTTATAAATAATGATTATAGAAGATTAGTTAGTCGTCTTGAGTATAATTGCAAAGGAAACTACGAAACGGATGTTCTAGATCTCTAGATTACACAGATACGGGTTTATGTACTTGTTTGTATTTTGTTTTTTAGTATTCACTAACTCGGTACCCCACTGGTAATATTATTTATTAAGGATTATTTTCATCAGTAAATTATATTATGTAAAGATTCTGAACCAGCGTCTATCACTAGCCCGTCTAGATGTTTTGTATGCTTCTATCATGCCTTAGAAGGACAATTAACGAATGGCACTCCCAATTCAAAGCTGTTGAAGGGGAGACGAATGTCGGCCTATTTAAATGCGAACTCGTACATAGGGAACCTTAAACCACGGTAATTCAAGCAGATACGGTGGTGTTACCTAGGCTGAAAGACCGTCCACTTCGCATGCTCGCCCACAGCGACGTCCTCGACGATGGCGAGAGCGTCTGTGTCATCACAGACAAATCACAAGCGAATACATAAAGGCCCATAGTCAGCCCAGTCGGCAACGGGACGCAGGGGCTCTTCCCCGGGGAGCTGCGCAGGTCTGTCCACGTCAGGTTCGGTGTCTATCTGGATGATGTCTGCAAGCCTCACGATCATTTTTACCTAAAAAGCAGAGGATATAGGTGAATTCGTTGGCCACGACCAAATCCACCCTTCCACTGCCGATCAAGTGAAAGGGCAATGATAGTGGGAAGCTGCTCGAAGCAACGAAGAACTACTTTATACCTTTCTCCCGACTAGGGACCTTCTCCAGATCCCCGGTCCTCTCATGTCTTATCTTCCCGGAACATTCATCGCGTGTCCTTGGGACATTCATCGCTTATCCTCGGGGCATTCATCGGGTCCCCGGGACATTCATCCTAAGCCTCCGTCAAATCAAACGGAACCCTAGAAACATCCCGATGTTTTAGCCGGAATCTTCATGGTGTCACCGGGAACTTCATCAGTTGCCGGAAAACCACCAAACGAAAACAAAATGGAAAAGAAGAGGATTAGAAGTTTACTTGGAATGGTGGTAGAGAGAGGACCGGTGCGGTGGAGGTGGCGATGTACGGCGGTGAACGGAGGTTGAGCAGCGGCGGAGATAGGAAGAAGAGATTGGAGTGAAAAAGGTGGGAACGTGCAAATGACATGAACTCAAGCCCTTTTATAGGCCCCTCACAGGACTCGAGGAGTCCCTAGGCTCTTGAGTGCCCTAGGCCTAGCCGCCCCTAGACATTAATGGCAAGCGACACATGGCACGCGTGTTCCTGCGTTAATCCTTTCACCTGATTTGCTCCTCAGACTCACAACCCCTCATCTCCCCCGCGTCACCCTCCAACGGCGACGTCACAACTCGAGTAGAGTCCAAGATTACTGCCCGTCTAGCATCTTGTGCTCGTGGCCTTCCTACTGCGTTATGCCCGCCAACTCGGAGACGCTTCCTCGTCGACACATATCTCTAGCAAGGGGTTACCAGTGCGAATCGAACGATCAACTTCGTCTCGGGGGTTCGAGCATGCTTGCGGTGTCCTCGTCATGGGGGCTGATCCTTAAGTCATTACTCCGACACGTCGGAGCAACGACTTCAGGGCTCCTATTCCGGACTGGGCCAGAGCTTGCCCAACCGTCGGGCAGGCCCAACCCAATATTGGGTCAGCCCAATATGGCCCCCCCCAATAGCCAGTGTCAGGCACGACCCTGTCAACACCGAGCATGCTCGTGTCTTCCTCTCGTCGGCCACATAGCAGACATCACTGTCGAGTAGAAGCTCAGAGCCGAGGAGAGCACCTCTCTCATCGGCCTTCACGTTCTCCTCCCCGCGAGGACATGTCACCTTGTAACCTCCCATCTCTGAGGGAATCGGTCTGCCCCCCCCCCCCCCCCCCCCGCCCTATCATCCACACCGAAGCTGAAGATTTCACGACGCTGCTGGTCACTGTCACACTGTCTGATCCAGGTACAATCAATAATTAATTATTTCAATCAATGTAAATCTGTAGTATTTTTATGCTCATATTGAGACTATAATTTCTATTGATAACTTTGTTAGTTTATGTATATTGTGGTTAGCTACTCGGAGCTTTTGTTTTCTAGTATGTATGCTATTTGTTATGTATGCTTTATTCTTTATGCCTTATATTGATAAAAAAAATTTATAAGCAAAAATTTCATTAAGGTGAGATTAAGGGGATCTCAAACCCCAAGAGAAAACAAGCAACAAAAAGAAGGTAGATAATCCTACCAATCGACTCGACGAGACGAAAATAAACGAGAATTACAAGAAGTCAAAGGGAAACTTACTCCACTCATAAAGGCTACAACTCACCCTACCAAGTTTTTATATTGATAACTTTGTTGTTTGTTATGTATGCTTCCTGTTACGTTGCATGTTTTATCTAAGCAAAAATTATTGTTGTTTGTTTATTCTTGGAAAAGACAAACTTTGTCATTTTGGAGTAGAAAATGGTCCCTGAAACTCTTGTAACTATAGAGTTGAGAATGGTCCCTGAAACTTAGGATGTAATTATATTGTTGTTGCAAATATTGAAGTGCCTGTTATTCTAGTTTTAGTTGGTCGTGCTATGTACTGGTTTAATTTGATTTTATAATAGGAAATTGGATAATGATGTTTCGTAGTGATTTAAAGTTCAACATATACAAAAGTATGGTTAATGCATCAAAAAAAGCTTATGATAAATTTAATTCACAAGGTAGCCGTATATGATTTATATACGGTCTATTGCAGTTTAATTTGATCGACATTAATATAATTGTGGCAGATATTTTAAATAATAAAATAGTGTAATGGTATGTGTTGGCCTATTTTAATACCCTGTCGAATTTATTGGTGCAATTTAGTCCCTTGTATTATTAGCATTTTATTTTTCTATTGTCCTTGTATTTTATCAAGGATGTGAGTTGTATTTTGTGGTGTGTTGATAATGAGTTGTATTTTCCTTAATGTTATGTATTAGAGACTTTATTAGCTATCAATTTATTTTAAGTTTTCAAAATTTTAATTACTATTTTTTTTTATTTCAATTTAATTTCTACTTTTGTGAAACAACATTGTCTTTCGAAAATTAAAGCTTAAGGCACAGCAGCCTCTTATGCGGCCAGAGTGGTATCAAATGCAATCGTATTCCAAGTTGCAGTGGCAAGAACAAAGCCTTCATCTAGAACTAGTACTCTATGATCTCCCAACGACCCTCAATAGCAAGGTTTGCATCACAATTAACGTTAACATTATCTATCCATGCTTTTTTTTCCATCCAATTTTTCATTTTCTTTTTATTATTTTGAATATATTGGTTTGGCTTATTGCCTTGAGAATGAAATTGATAATTCTGGGTAAAGCTAATGTCATATGTTTAAGAATTACAAGAACCCCGAGATTGGTTACTATTGATTTCTTAAGTTGATAATCATAAACATTTCACCAAGCTTTTTGGAACAACTCTCTAGTATGTATGGCACACTCTGCATGGATATTTACTTCATCAATAAGTGTAATAAGTTTCTTTTAAAAGTAATTATACATTGTATGATTTCTTTGGTTAATATGTATTAATGAAATTTTATAAAAATATATTGGTGGATTGTTTCTATATTTTTTAAACGAGCATGCACAAAGCTTTGCTTCTTTAATTTCCTTTTTATACTAAATTCGACAACACTACATATATTGTTGTTAGACTTAAGCTTTATTCATTTTGTATGCTCTTTGACAGCCATTTTATAGATACCTGTTGGTTGTAAGGTATTTTTAAAGATCCTATCTAAATATTAAATTGTATTCTAATAAAGGTTAATGTGTACACTTGTGTTGGAGAATGATTTCTTCTTTTCCTTTAAATAAAGATTAAATCATTGATTCTTTTTCCCTAAATATGTTGGTTTGTTACTTTATTCGCTGTGGTTGATGATCCATTTCGTTTATTTGACAAGAACATCTCAATGAATTGGAAGTGGGAACATAAAATTTGTTTCCAAACTATTCTCTAGAGCTTTTTTATAAGAAACAAAGAAACAGAGAAATTTTAGACTTTCTAATAAGGTTTTTATCGATAAGGTATGAAACTTAACTGTATTATGATGTGCTCATGATCCAGAACAAGATTTCACAACTCAACATGGCAATGATTTTTAAGAGAGTTTAATTGGTTTAAAGATTAATAGAAGTAAGTGTTAAAATTGCTCCAAAAGATTATAAGAACTTTGAAGTGATTTCATGCAAAGTTAACTTTCATAGAGATAGATACAATAGGTTGTAATTCATGCATTTTTCAATGATACAAAGAGGTACGAACAGTCCACCTAAAGTTTTAATATATCAATAGGACCTTATCAGTAATTATACATTAATTTGCCTAGTCCTGAATCCAATCCCTCAAGTTTCTTCCTTAATTGGTTGTATGTGGAACAACAACAAGTGAGTTGTTGTTTACAACACACATGAGAAGACACAAAAATATACACTTTGGTAGTAATGGGAGCGATAGAATTTTCCTCCCATTGAATAATTACTAAACTGCATAATGGCAATGGTCTTCTTATGACTCATATGTTGTATTGACTTCCAAATGTCTTGAAAGTTTAACATTTACTTTATTTAACGCCAAAATATAGGCTTATTTTTAGTATAAAAATTATTTTTATTTTTGCAATAGATATAAGAACATTGTAGTTTGATTCTAGTTTTCTGATTTTAATTTTTCTGATTTTTATGACTCTAGTTTTCTATTTTTTTTTCTTGACAGGTAGTTTGATTCTAGAGCTCGAGTTGCTTCCAAATTGCAGCTCTACTATGTCAAGGGTGAGTTTGTCCCGTATAGGTTGGTGATTTACGCGTATTTTTACAAGAGGCTTCAGTATTGTCCAGGTGTTACTTCAGTACATGCTTTCGTGATGATTTGCTCAAGTCGAGGTGTTCGGAAAGGTTGTAACATGCTTTTTTCAATATCATCACCAGCTGTTCTGTTCTTATTTATCTGAAGTTGTCATAGTTTATCTGCAGGAGTGCCTTTAATGATTGCAAGGAGGTTTCCATATATGGTATGCATATTTGAAATATTTAGAGTAATATTTTTTGTTGTACTTGGCTGGATTTGTAAACTATGACAGGAGTTAAAGACTGTTGTGTTGCCTTTGTTGTTGTTTAGGCAATTCACACAAGTTTGTACTATATATGTCAATTTTCTTGGTTTATTATTAAATTAGAATGATTATTTTATTAATTTAATATTATTAATTATTTAGAGAGTATTAGGAATAACTCTAATTTAATACTCAATGTTTTTATTTATTTTTTCGTAAAAGAAGTGGAAATTATGGCGGTTAAAACTTTCGTTATTTACGGAAATAAAACGCCATTTTTAATGTACTACATTTTGGCGGTTAGTACGAAGGTCTATAATAAACCTTCAATTTTTCCTTGCGGCATCAAAATTTACGACGTTTTTAAAAAACGTCATTTTTGTTGAATAAGTCAATTAAAACCGCCACAATATGACATTTTTAACCACCAGAATTTCCATAGTTTTTTGTAGTGGAAGACCTGTAGCCAATAATTTGAGACAACAAAAAGCACACTGTTTATAAGTTGCAGCCTACCTGCATAACTCAAACGCTTAGATGTCCAGTGTGTGATTTTCCCTACAATCCTGTTAATAAGAGGCCTACAATTCTGCACAGAGATTTTCCTATTAGCCCGAGGGACCCCTAAATATTTAAAAGGGCGATCACCTTGAGAAACACCTGTGCACTGCATAATGTCAACCTGGGTTGTTTGGTGAACTCCCCCAAAATACAATTTGCACTTGGCAGGTTGAGCCGTTAAACAAGCTGCCTCTGAGAACTGCTTGAACTCCTCCATCAGAATATTAACAAAAGTAGTATCCCCTCTAGAGAACGACATAAGATCATCAACAAATGATATGTTGATTAAATTCAGCTTTTCACACTTAAGGTGAAAGTTGAAATCAGGCTTATTCTTCAATTTCCCCAAGCATCTGTGGAGATACTCCATAACTAGCACAAAGAGAAGAGGGGAGATAATATCTCCCTCTCTTAGACCTCTCTTTGCCTTCAGCAGATTGGAATACTTTCCATTTATGGAATACCTATAAGACACAGAAGACATACTTAGCATAACCCAGTTAATAAATTTTCTAGAAAAATACAACTCTTGCAAGATATCCTCCAAAGCCTTCAACTCCAAGGTGTCATATGCTTTATGAATGTCCGTTTGGATATTGCATATAGGGGAGATATGCTTCCTGTTGTACCCTCTAATAAGCTCATGGGCCATAATGAAGTTGTCTTGAATCATTTTACCTAGCAGGAGAGCAAATTGGCTATCATCTACTACTGAGTTTATGATTCTGCTGAGCCTAGTAGTGAGGATCTTGGAAATGATTTTGTACATTGTAGAGCAGCATGCTATAGGCCTTAAATGTTTCATTCTTTTAGCCTCAGTAGGCTTAGGTATTAACGTGACATTAGCACAGTTACTAGTAGCATACATATAATTTTCCTCAAAGAAGTCCATCACAACAGCAGTAAGATCTTCCTTGATGATATTCCATGTAGCTTTAAAGAACTTTGAAGTGAAACCATCCATTCCAGGAGCTTTGGTATCCTCTATAGAGTTTAGAGCTTGCCAAATCTCCTTTTCATTGACTTGTTGAGTAAGTTTATCACCTTGGTTCATATCCAACTGAGCTCCTCTTCTCAAGACCTCTATATCCACATGCTTAAGAATTTTAGTATTAGTACCAACCAGCTCTTGATAGAACTGAATTACCTCTTTTTCAATATCTTTGAATTCTCCAAGGATGTTCCCATCTTTATCCTCCAGCCTATGCAAATCATTATGTTTGTTCCTCTCCTTAACAATAGCATGAAAATGTGTAATTGTTACTATTATTTTAATGAAAATGATTTATATAAATAATATTAATAGTTAATATTTAAATAATTATTTTAATTATTGTGGTGATAGTGATATATAAAAGTAAATAATTGATTTAGACTATTTAAAAGATATATTTAGCGGGAATAATATTATTTAATTTAGTTGGAATAATATTTCAATTAGAAATAATCATAATATAAAATAAGGGAAAAGGGGGAAATGGGAACAGGAACGGTCAGAACGTGAAAAAGGAAAAGAAAGAGAACGAGAGATAGGGCATAAGAGAAGAAGAACCTCCATTAGAGAAGCTTGGAAATTCTTAATCTAAGGTAAGAGTGAGACTTCCTCTTGTATAAGCGATTGTATGATAACATGCGGGTGAGTGAATTGGTTTCTCTTTGGTTGAATTTTTTTTCTATGCTACGAAACATATAAACGTGTTATAATGCTATTAGGGTGTGTGTTTGGATGAATTATGGATGGGTAAATGATTGTGTTGTTATGTTGTTGGGAATTGGAGTGTGAATCTTGAGTATATGACTTTCCAAGAAAATGTGGGGTTTTGGGGATATTTCAAAACTGATTTTAGTGATATAGCTATGCAAAAAACTAGTTTTTTAAGGGTGTAACCGGTTATAGGTTTAGGTGTAACCGGTTACACTATCAACAAAAAAGCGCGATTTGGGCATTTTTGGGGGGGTGTAACTGGATACCAGTTTTGGTGTAACCGATTACACTGGAAAAGTATGCTCACTGTTTTTGATCAAGTTGTAACCGGTTACCTGTTTTGGTGAACTGGTTACACTTGTTGTGTCAAACTTAAATAATTTATAACTTGAGTTTCAGTTGTCGGTTTGAGGTGTCGTTCGAAGCGTTAGATATCTGACGCAGTGTACTTTAATTTAAAAACAGTTTCAGTACCTGGAAATGATTTAAATTTTTAGTGATGGTGTTGTATGATACGTGATATACATGATGTGTTGTAGTAATATTTATGTGTTACGGTGAAAATCGAACAACAAGCTATTAATTAACTTGCATCATTTTTTTTTACAACCGACTTTGATTTATCCAAAGGAAAGGTTCAAGATCGTTAAAAAACCTAAAGGGGGAGATCTAAGGTTCGAGGGTCGGTTATACTAAGGGAAGGTATTAGCACCCTAAGTATCCGTAGTACTCTACGGGAACCTCTTGTTTAGTTTGTGTTATGTCATGTTTGCTAAGATATCTATACTAAGGGGTAAAGGTAAAGACCTAAGGGTATGTACACTAAGTTTGCTCTCCAAGACGTCGCATCTTGTGCCTACGTATCTGACTAAAGAATCAGAGCAACCGTAGTTCACCTAACTAAGGGTGAAAGAAAAGGAAACATTGACTATGGCCAACGTTCCAAAGGGAATGAGCATAAGCTTACGTAGAGTCCACGATAACTCTCTAAGTCTACGTTATGAAGGGAGGAAGTGAATTCTCATGATAGTGAGAACCACACAGAGTTCATGATAACTCTATAAGTCTGAGTAAAAGGTAAAGTGAGTTCTCATGATAGTGAGAATCACATGGAGTTTATGATAACTCCATCCTATTACTAAACTATGAGGGAAACGACTCTTATGAGGCCAAGGATGAAATGGAAAAGGTTTGTGACTTAGGAGTCAAAGTAAAGATCTTTCCTTTGGAAGGAGGGTCAAGTGTGAACAATCATGAATATGATATAAACAGTGTGAATATGAACAAAGATATAATTCAGCTAATATGAAGAGGATATGAACATGAATATGATCAAGATAAAATGAACAAGATATGAACATGGTATATACAGTGACATCAAAGTCAAGTGATAATAAATTAAAGACTGATAGTATCCATATAGTATCATGTTAACATGCTAAAAAACAATGTCAGGCAAACATATATACATGCAGACATAAAAAATGCATCAATGTAAATAAGCAAAAGATAGAAAGATCTGACCAGAATAGTGCATAAACACTCCCCACTGATGGGCCACTGACCAGCCAAGCAAGATCCGAAGACCAGAATACCAACTCCAAGAGCATAGGGTAAAAGTCCTAAATCTAAGTCCTCAGTCCAAAACACAATAGTAACCACAGTCCGGTCAATTGAGTTTTTTAGGGTTTCGATATTTATTAGTGTATTTTAAATGAACAAATAAAATGAACAATATACACAAGATATAAATATTAACAATGATAATATTAACAAGGATAATAATCGACATAAAGAATAAATCAAGATATATATATATATATATATATATATATATTGACTGAAAGTAAATTTAGTGATTATTGATTAATTTATTGGATCGATGAATCGGGTCCAATGTAGTGCTGATCCGTCGTAGTACGGTCTATGAGGAAGACCATACTATAGGAGGATGCACAATTTGATCTTTGTGTTAAGACACGATAGAGAAATGATATAGAAGATCATTCTCCGATGAAATCGTGCCACACGAAAAGAAAATGTGGAGACCTCGTCTTGAGTCACAAACTCTCGTTGATTAGTCGAGGGTAACCTATCACGATCTCAAAGTATAGAAAGAAATCTAAATGATCACTCACTACAGATTTGAAATAATGAAGGTTCGTCGCTTCGCTAACAATGTTCGTGAATAGAAAGACTTCATCGGTCAAAAATGCAAATGAAGATATAAGAAAATACAGAATGGAGTAGAAATAAAGTCGGTCTCATCTTAATCATGATTTAATCGAGAAACTGATAATCTATGATATTCGACTTTTCATCGACCGATAAAATAATGAAGGTGGCCTCATACATATCACGACTTTTAGTAATTTGATAAATCGACTAAGTCGTGATTTCTATAATATCATCGGCCCAAAAATAAAGAAACGGGCTCGAAATGAAAATAAAATCGGTCTCATCTAAATAAGGATTTAGATCAATAAATCGAATACCTTCACTACCACAAAAAAGACCTTAGACAGCGCTTTTTTTGCCCTTAGACAGCGCTTTTAAGCGCTGTATAAACCTGCGCTGCTATAGGTTTAGACAGCGCTTTGGGTAATACCAAAAGCGCTGTCTAAAGGGGGGTATATTTAATGAAAAGCGTTGTCTATGGTACCTTTAGACAACGCTTTTTGACATTATAAGGTACACCTTAGACAGCGCTTTTGGAAAAAGCGCTTTCTAAGCCTCACCTTTTTTGACATTTTTTTGGTATACCTTAGACAGCGGTTTTGGTGAAAGCGCTGTCTAAGGTCAACCTTTTTGAATTTTTCTAGGTATACCTTAGACAGCGCTTTTGTCAAAAGCGCTTTCTAAGCCCTACCTTAGACAGCGCTTTTGTCAAAAGCGCTGTCTAATCCCTACCTTAGACAGCGCTTTCTCCAGAAGCGCTGTCTAAGGTATACGAAAAATTTTATATAAATTTTTTTAAACCACAATTTTTACCAGGTTTTTTCAACCAGAATTTTACCTGTTTTTCAACCAGCAATTTTTTTCAGAAATTGGCAATTCAAACCATTGGCAATTTACACCAAAATTATATATGCAAAACAATTGGCAATTCAAACCAATATATATATTTAAAATTACAAACCAAAATTATATATACACCTATTTATAATTACAAATCATTACATTTTTTCTACAAATGCACATATTACTTATACTAATACTTTTGCATCCAACCAAAGCATTGCTTCAAATCTACATTATAGGTCCTGAAAACACAAAGATTGTAATTCAATTAAAAGAAAATATGGATAAATCCTAAGTTTTATCAAGTAGCATCACTAATATAATAAAACATGTGATAATTAATATACCTTCACATAATTCCATGTAATAATGGGGTTGACTCTCCGCTGTGGTTAATTGCGACCAACAACCAATGTCCACTGTAAGATTAAACAAGTGTAAGATTAACAGCTATATATCATATAATTTTTTAGATGATGTATAAGATATCCAATTTAACATTTTCTATGCATAAATATCATATAATTGTGATGTACCTGTTTTTTTGAAACAACGGACTCGGTATGCTCCGGAATCCGCTTATCCTTTGTTTTGGATCTTGTTGGAGTCTAAATAACATTACCATGTAAAAAATGAAAATAAAATGCTCTTTCACTAATATATAACAAATATGACATAATATATAACAAATATAATAAAGAAATCAAGTATATAACAAATTTTACCTCTTTCACTAACATCTCTTTCTTTTCTTGGTTGGAATATGAATTACTTGTGTCTTAGCAATGCGGACGGATGAATGGATCCAAATTCCCTCGTTATGGTCATTTCTGATATATGACTCATCCGCTATAAGATCCTCATCTTGATCATTTGTATTCAACTCATTCCGTCTAATGCATGACTCATTCTCAACATCAATATCACATTGATCTACACCGCTATCATCAACCACTTTGTTAGATAGAAGCACTATAGACCATTTCGTAGTCGTCGGGTCAGTGACATAGAACACTTGTCTAGCTTGAGATGCTAGAATAAAAGGCTCATCTTTGTACCCTACCCTATTAAGATCCACTTGCAAAAATCCAGACTTATCCATTCGTATGCCACTACTATTTACCCAGTTGCAACCAAAGATTGGAATCTAAAACTTCTCGTAATCAATCACCCAAATGTGCTCAATAACTCCAAAATATGACAGATTTGCATATTTGGGGTTTAAGTCCTTCATACTTGATATGTGCATTGCTTCAGCTAGGACGGTGACACCACTATTTTGCATAGTACTTTTATCGTCTTGGTCTTTGGTATAAAATGTGTATCCATTAATTGCGTATGCGCTATGAGAATACACATGCAAACTTGGACCATATGCCAAACATCTCAACCTTTCTGTTACTGAAGGAGGATCTGAAGAGCGCTTCGAATAAATATGATCCTTTAACCATTGTATGAAACTTTGATTGTGCTCTCGTACTATCCAATTTTCATTTCTGTTCTGATTTAACCTTCGGAGTACATCCTTGTGCATCTCAACATATGGCTCAACCTCATTATCATTATGCAGAACATACAAATGCACTTGATCCCGTTCATCCCTTGATACTGTCACAATTTTATTTCCAATTAATTTTTTACCATCCTTTTTTTCAAAAATATGAGCTTTGGGGAGTCCAATCGACTGAACATTGGACAAATATTCAGTACAAAACTCAACCGCTTCTTCAACAATGTATCGTTCAACAATACACCCCTCTGGTCGACTTCGGCTTTTCACGTACCCTTTTAATATTTTCATATAACGTTCAGCAGGGTACATCCATCTCATATAAGCTGGTCCACACAACTATGTCTCTTTCACAAGATGAACAACTAGATGTACCATTATGTCAAAAAAAGAGGGAGGAAAATACATTTCAAGCTCACACAAGGTAATAACTATCTCTTTTTGTAGTGTTGGTAAGATATCGGGATCGATTACCTTACTACAAATTGACCTAAAGAAAAAACACAAATTAGTTATGACGCTTCTTACTTTCACTGGCAAAATAGAACGTATACCTATTGGTAGAAAGTGTTCCATTATAACATGGCAGTCGTGTGTCTTTAAACTCTTCAACGTGAGGTCTTTCATAGACACAAGTCTTCTGACATCTGAAGAGTATCCTTCTGGAACTTTAACTCCACTCAGAAACTTACACAATATTTTCTTCTCCTTTCTAGACAGAGTAAAAGCAGCAGGTGGTAGATATGTTCGTCTTCCTTTCTTCACGGGTGCTAATTCAGGTCTAATCTCCATCGCTTCCAAGTCTTTTCTTGCTTTAAGGTCATCCTTAGTCTTTCCTTTTATATTGAGTAACGTACCAATAACACTTTCAAATACATTTTTCTCAATATGCATAACATCGAGAAAATGTCTCACATACAAAGACTTCCAATATGGCAATTCAAAAAATATCGACCTCTTTTTCCACCCACCTTTGACAACCTTATGTGCAAAAGGTTTGCCAAACTCAGTACGCATATCTTTCACCTTTTTAAAAACTTGGTCACCTGACAACATAGGTGGAGCTCTACCTTGTTCGATGTCTCCATTGAATTCTTGTCTCCACCCACGGTAGTTATGTTTGGCATTTAAGAATCTACGATGACCGAGAAAGACATTCTTATGACCAAACTCCAATCGCTTCGAAACTGTTTTATCTTCACAAATAGGACACGCTTTTTCACCTTTTATGTTGTACCCTGATAGATTCCCGTAAGCTGGAAAATCATTAATTGTGCCAAACAACATCGCCCTCAAATTGAAACTTTCTTTCCTATATCCATCATAAACCTCCACACCGTTCTCCCACAATATCTTTAAATCTTCGATCAAAGGTGTCAAGTATACGTCTATGTCATTCCCTGGTTGTTTAGGCCCAGAGATTAACATAGATAACATCATGTACTTATGCTTCATGCATAGCGACGGAGGTAGGTTATAAATCATAAGAATCACAGGCCATGTGGTATGTGAGATACTTTGAAGACCATGCGGGTTCATTCCATCAGTAGATAATGCCAAGCGAAGGTTTCTTGCTTCTTCTCCGAAGTCAGGATAATCATTATCAATTTTCGACCACTGTGGTGAATCAGCCGGATGTCGCAACTTTCCATCAATAATTCTTTCATCTGCATGCCAAGTCAGGTGTCTTGCATCGGTTTCACTACGAAACAAGCGCCTAAATCTCGGTATTATAGGAAAATACCATAAGACCTTGGCTGGAGATAATTTTTTCTTATATCGAGACAAACCGCATTTAGGGCACTCAGTTAACGATGCATATTCGTTTCGAAACAAAACGCAATCGTTTGGACAAGCATGTATCTTATCATAGCTCATGCCAATAGAACACAACATTTTTTTGGCCTCATAGGTTCGATTGGGAAGAACATTATCCTCCGGTAGCATTTCTCTCAAAAGGGCCAACAACTCTGTGAAACTTTTATCCGACCATCCATTGCCCGCCTTTAAGTTCTACAACTTCAATACCGCAGACAGTCTTGTGAATTTAGTGCAACCTTGATAGAGCGGTTTCTCTGCATCGCTTACCAACCTCTCAAACATTTCGGGACAATCATGAAGATCTTCTACAACTGCTTCTGCAATCTCTTCGACTCGATCACAATCGTATGTTTCCGTGTCTTTGTCATCTGAAGCATAGGTCGTATTACTTTTCCCCGTCGGTTCAACATTCTCGTTAATTTTCTCCCCATGATGTATCCAACACTTATAACTTTGATCAATTCCATTCATCAGTAAATGCGATTTCAATCCATCTGCGTCAACCCTACCCACATAACAACAACCCAAGCAAGGACATTTTATTCGATTGAGCTCTTCAGCGTCAGCGTGTTGAACAGCAAACTTAACGAAATCCAATACCCCATTCTCGTACTCTTTGGACAATCGATCGGCATCCATCCATTTTTTATCCATGGTTTTCCTACTTATTAAGGTCAACAAAATAACATTAATTCAACCATATTAATCAAGAAATGAACAAGTTTGATAGTGTTTGATATGTAACTGGTTGAATTTCTTATGTTTTAGTGAAATGTTTATGTTCATTATATTTGTTTATTAACTCAACCATCTCAAATTCTAGAATTTTGAGGCTTCAAAAACAAGCTTTGAATTCTAAAATTCAGAGGACATTTCCATCAATTTTAAGAGTTTTTTAGAAGATTTAAGAGGTGGAAAAAATAAAACTAAACTAAACTATTTCCATCAATTTTAACAAAACTCCATCAATTTTAAGAGTTTTTTAGAAGATTTCATCAAACATACTCATTCACTACAAAACTTCATTAACAAAACTTCAAACATACTCATTCACTACAAAACTTCATTAATAAAGCAGTCCAACATAACTTCATTAACAAAACTCACCAAACATAATCATTCACTACAACATTGTAAAGCAACAAAACCCTACAACAACAATGTAAAGCAACAAAACCTTATTCTTCACAACAACGACGTACCTTTAACGACGGTAACAACGGCAATGCAAGAACGAAATGTATCAAAGAGCAGAAAGAGAAACGAACGACGACGGCAATGAGCAGAAACGAAAACGACGGCAGTGAGCAGAAACGGACGGACGGCAATGCAACGACGGCAACAACGAACGACGGCATGGTGGAGGACGGTTGACGGTGAAGGTTTTTCGTTAGCAAGGGTTTTGAGCTCTGTTCGCATGCAGGGGAGAAGAAAGAGCGAAAATATGAAAATGAATACTGACTATTCATATATTTTAATTTTATTAGACCTTAGACAACGCTTGTCATAAAAGCGCTTTCTAAGGTGGATCTTAGACAGCGCTTTTCAAAGCGCTTTCTAAGGTTGGCCTTAGACAGCGCTTTTGATTTTATTTTTTTTTAATTTTTAAGACCTTAGACAGCGCTTTTAAGGTAAGCGTTGTCTAATATTTTCCTTTAATTTTTTTTTTAAATTAATAAGACCTTATAAAGCGCTTTTGACCAAAGCGCTGTCTAAGGTCTTATATTTTTTTGCGCTTTTACTTTTTTAAATGGCTAGTTTCCTTGTTTTTAACTTATAGCAGCGCTTTTGTATTAAAGCGCTGTCTAAGGTGCGATGTTATAACTTACTTTTGTTGTAGTGTTTTCTGTTAGATTTTCATTGACCAATAAAAATAAATTGAAAAATGGCCTCATATGAATCATGATATTTGTGACCTGAATAAATCAACAAAATCAAGAAGTTTTTTATGTCATAGGCCCAAAATAATTAACAAAAATTAACAAACATATTAACCACATAATTAACAAACATTATTAACAAGGTATTTAACCAGAATTGTTTTAACAAAGATATTAACTAAAATATTAACAAGAGCTTTTAACCAAATTTTAACAAAATAATTAATTAAGTAATAATTAAAATAATTTTAAAGAAAAAATCTAAAGAGATATTTTTAAACAAAATAAAAAGATATGTTTTAAACAAAAATAAAAGATATTTATAAACAAAATAAATAATATTTATAAACAAAATAAAGGACATTTATAGACAAAATTTAAAAATATTTATAAACAAAATACAAGAGAAAAAATGGGGTGATCAGTACTAGACTCATTCCAAGACACTACAAGAAAAACTGTCTCCAGCCTCGTGATATAGTGACGTGAAAATCATGTGGCAAAAAAAGAGAGTTGTGACGTGATTATCACGTCGCTACATATTTTTATTATTAAAATATTGACATTGCTGCATGCATAGGAGAAAGGCAGTAATTTTTTTTAAACAAAATGTTGTGACGTGGTAACCACGTCGCAACTTTAAAAGTAAAATAAAAAAATAAAAGAAATTAGGCGTGCACAGGTTAGGCAGATGGGGGGAGATTTGAAAATTTCAAATTTTTAGTTGTGACGTGATAATCACGTCGCAACATGAAATTTAAAAATTAAAAGGACATTCAGGAGGGAAGAAGTCTGACGCTGAATTGATGGGGGATAGTTGACTGACATTTTTATTTGTGTCATGATTCCAACGTCACAATTTTTTTACTGTTGGGATGTTGTGACGTGAATTTCACGTGGCAATGTTGTGACGTGAAATTCACGTGGCAACCTGGTCTATATAATTTCCACCTTCTCTCTCGTCCAGACTATATAATTTTTTGAATATTGGGATGTTGTGACGTGAATTTCACGTGGCAAAGTTGCGACGTGAATTTCACGTGGCAAACTTGCGACGTGAAATTCACGTGGCAAAATGGTCTATATAATTATTCCAACACTATTATTATATGTATATTTGAATATAATATTTTGATTTTGTCAAGGCTTCAAAATTTAATATCTGACTTATGTGAACATCTTAAGCATGCAAGCCTCTACACAGTATTTTAGAGTTTCTCGTGAAACTTCACCTACTTCTGATCGCATACTAATAGCATAGGTTTCTTCTGTTCCAACCGCATATTTTGATTTTCCAGGCTTCAAAATTTAATACTATTCCGTAATTCAATTAATTAGACACTTTATTCACATTAACTCGTTGAATTTATACTAATATTTAATCAAATTGTATTAAAGTATCTTAACTCATTCTAAAATTGAAATACAACTTTTAAAATACAACTTTAAATTATTTGAGGTAATTTGTCAAAATAAATTTGTTTGTCTAAGATTTTTAATAAATCACTTTTATTATTTAATATGCTTGTTTAAGTTTTTCTTTTAAAAATCATTTATAATTTTAAAATATAAATTTAATTCTAGTAGCTTTTCCAAAATTTATTTATTTTTCAAAATAAAATACTTTAATTTAGGAGTTTCGGATTAAAAAGGAAATACATGATATTTAAAAAAACAATTTTTTTTTAGTTTTTTAAATATTTTTTGGAAACTAATCATTTTAATTGATAAAAAAAGTTTGATAGTATACACTACTAAAAATTTATATGACAATAATATAATAGGAATTTTAAAATATTGCAATAATATAAACCTTCCATTAATTGTATAAAATTAAAGTTATTAAAATCTTATTTAATATCAATAATGTTTTAATAATAGTGTTTTAATAAGGATTAAATATAGGTTTCTCGTGAAACTTCACCTACTTCTGATCACATACTAATAGCATAGGTTTCTTCTGTTCCAACCCTATATTTTGATTTTTCAGACTTCAAAATTTAATACTATTCCGTAATTCAATTAATTGGACACTTTATTCACATTAACTCGTTGAATTTATACTAATATTTAATCAAATTGTATTAAAGTAGCTTAACTCATTCTAAAATTGAAAATATGAATAATCTGAGTTCATAATTATGTCTAAGATTATCATAATTATTATCACTTCATCAACAAATTAAAATACAACTTTAAACTATTTGAGGTAATTTGTCAAAATAAGTTTGTTTGTCTAAGATTTTTAATAAATCACTTTTATTATTTAATATGCTTGTTTAAGTTTTTTTTTTTAAATCATTTATAATTTTAAAATAGAAATTTAATTCTAGTAGCTTTTCCAAAATTTATTTATTTTTCAAAATAAAAGACTTTAATTTAGGAGTTTCGGATTAAAAAAGAAATACATGATATTTAAAAAAAACAATTTTTTTTTAGTTTTTTAAATTTTTTTGGAAACTAATCATTTTAATTGATAAAAAAAGTTTGATAGTATACACCACTAAAAATTTATATGACAATAATATAATAGGAATTTTAAAATATTGCAATAATATAAACCTTCCATTAATTGTATAAAATTAAAGTTATTAAAATCTTATTTAATATCAATAATGTTTTAATAATAGTGTTTTAATAAGGATTAAATATATTTATTTTATTAACAATTGAAAATAATTATTAAATGAAATTTATGATGATTTAATTTTTTAAAAAATTGCATCACTTAATTCTTAAATAAAAAAATCATGTTCGAATGGAAGGGATTTGGTTTGATTTTAAACATCATTTCTCTCTCCAACCACATGTTTTAAAGTTAACAAGTGGGTTACCAGATTTTTATTTTAAAAAAATGTTGTGACGTGAAAATCACGACGCAACTATTTAATTTAAATAAAAAAAAATTAAAAAGGCAATGGCGTTCAGAAGAGGGAAGGTTGAAATTTCAAAAATTTTCTAGTGAAGTGGTATTCACGTCGCAAGATTTAAGAGGGAAAATTTTGTCTGACGTTGAAGTGATAGGGTACAGAATGTGCAGGTTGGGACTGACAAAATTTTGACTGTTGGAACTTAGTGACGTGTTATTCACTTCGCAAATTAGCGACGTGTTTTACATTTCGCAAGATGAAAATTTGAAATTTATCCGTTGAATGTTGTGACGTGTTATTAACTTCACAAATTAGCGACGTGTTATTCACGTCCCTATATAGGCTATTTAATTTATATGAATTGTATTTTTCCCAGACCACTCACTTTCTCTCTTTCCTTCTCTTTTCCCTCTTCTTTCTCTCTTTCCCTTCGTCTTTCCCTTCCCTTCCCCTTTCTCACTCAGAATTCTCTGCTCTTTCATTTTTTCCCCATCTTCAAATTTAAGGTAATTTCTCCTCTTCTCTTCTCTTTTTTTTTTCTTAATATATTCTGAAATTATTAATTTACTTATTATTTTTTTCTGTATTTTAATAGATTGAAAGAGATTGAAGAAGATTTTGAGAAAGATTGAAGGAGATTGAAGAAGAGGTATTTTTGTAATTAATATTTTTTCTGAATTTTATATATTATTGGTTTGTTATTGTTTAAATATAATACTATTTTTTTGTAAAATATATTTATTGTGATATATAAATTTAAAACGAAAATGTAATATTTAATTTTTTTAAATATATTTTTCTGAAAACGAAAATATGTGATATTTATTTATTTAAAACGAAAATATATTTGTATTATATAAAACAAATTATATTTATTTATTAGATAAAACAGATTTTATGTGTTTTTTAAAATAAAATATATAAAAACATAATCCATTTTCTTAATATATTCTGAAATTATTAATTTACTTATTATTTTTTTCTGCATTTTAATAGATTGAAAGAGATTGAAGAAGATTATTTGAAGAAGATTTTGAGAAAGATTGAAGGAGATTATTTGAAGAAGATTTTGAGAAAGATTGAAGGGGATTGAAGAAGAGGTATTTTTGTAATTAATATTTTTTCTGAATTTTATATATTATTGGTTTGTTATTGTTTAAATATAATACTATTTTTTTGTAAAATATATTTATTGTGATATATAAATTTAAAACGAAAATATATTTGTATTATATAAAACAAATTATATTTATTTATTAGATAAAACAGATTTTATGTGTTTTTTAAAATAAAATATATAAAAACATAATCCATTTTCTTAATATATTTTGAAATTATTAATTTACTTATTATTTTTTTCTGCATTTTAATAGATTGAAAGAGATTGAAGAAGATTATTTGAAGAAGATTTTGAGAAAGATTGAAGGAGATTATTTGAAGAAGATTTTGAGAAAGATTGAAGGGGATTGAAGAAGAGGTATTTTTGTAATTAATATTTTTTCTGAATTTTATATATTATTGGTTTGTTATGGTTTAAATATAATACTATTTTTTTGTAAAATATATTTATTGTGATATATAAATTTAAAACGAAAATGTAATATAAAAAAACATAATATATAATATTTATTAAAAAATAGAGTATAAAAAAAACAGATTATATATTTATTTAAAAAAACAGAATATATTATATATTTATTAAAACAGATTTTATAATTTTTATCTTAGTATATATTTATTAAAACAGATTTTAAAAAACAGATTATATATATTAATTTTTTGTATATTATATATTTATTAGTATATATTAGTATATATTATATATTTATTAAAAACAGATTATATATATATATATATATATATATATATATATATATATATATATATATATATATATATATATATTAAATTTTTATCTTAGTATAATAAATTAATAAAACAGAATTTTTATGTATTTTATGTATTTTTTAAAATAAAATATAAAAAACATAATATATAATATTTATTAAAAAATAGAGTATAAAAAAAATAGATTATATATTTATTTAAAAAAACAGAATATATTATAAATTTATTAAAACAGATTTTATAATTTTTATCTTAGTATATATTTATTAAAACAGATTTTAAAAAACAGATTATATATATTAATTTTTTATATATTATATATTTATTAGTATATATTAGTATATATTATATATTTAATAAAAACAGATTATATATATATATATATATATATATATATATATATATATATATATATATATATATATATATATATATATATATTAAATTTTTATCTTAGTATAATAAATTATAAAAACAGAATTTTTATCTTATATATATATATATTAAATTATATTAAATTTTTATGTTAGTATATTAAATTATATAAACAGAATTTTTAATTAAAGTATATTAAATTATAAAAAAATAATTTTTATCTTAATTATATTAAAGTATAAAAACAGAATTTTTAATAATATACATAGTATGTATGTTTAATATTATGCTTAATATTATATCTTAAATATTATGTTTAATTAGTAGTATGTTTAAGAATAGTATATATATTTTGAATAGTATAAATTTTCAATAGTTTATGTTTAGTAGTATATATACACATAGTATGTTTATTAGTGGGATGCATCCCACTAATAATTTTTTTTATGTAAAAATTTTGTCTAATTTTTTTACCCTTTATCTTTAACAATAATTTTATAATAATTAAAAATAGTTAATTTTATAAGTTGTATAAGTTTTTTTCTCATTTTATAATGAATTCGTATATACATTTTTTTTCTCATTCTATTAACCATTATCCCCTTAATACATTTTATAAGAATAGTATATAATTAATTAAAAAGACTGATTGTATAAATGTGCAGTATGGAATATTATCGGTATTATCGTAGTTGGATGTACGATAGGTTGTATCCTGGAAGACGTGGACTTAAACCCAATTTTGAGGAAGGAGTAAAAGTGTTTATCAGGTGGGCATTTTCTCAGGAGTGTTGTCGAAGCGAAGGAGGAGTAAGGTGTCCTTGTATTAAATGTGGATGTAGACCTATAATTGATGACCCAAAGGAAGTAGAACGTCATTTGAAGAGAAGGGGTTTCATTGAAAATTATTGGGTTTGGACATATAATGGAGAGGAATTGCCCGGTAGCGTACCAGAGACCAGTAATACACATGCTTCAAGTAGTCGATCACCGATGGAACATGGGGAAAACTTTAATCTGATCAGTGAGATGGTGGGCGATGCTTTTGGTGTGAATGTGACCTATGATGAACCTGAAGATTTTGATGGGGAAGAGTTTCCGAATGAGGAAGCGCAAAAATTTTATCAGTTGTTGAATGAGATGAATACGCCGTTGTTTGAGGGGTCGTCTGACTCAAAACTGTCAATGTGTGTGAGATTATTGGCCGCCAAGTCAAATTGGAATGTTTCTGATCAGTGTTTGGAATTCTTCGCAAAAATGATGCTCGATGCGACCCCTACGAAAAACAACTTGCCTACAAGTTTTTATGATGCAAAGAGGTTGGTGTCAAAGTTGGGCTTAGAAGTAAGAAAGATTGATTGTTGCATTAGTGGTTGCATGTTGTGACATGAAATTCACGTGGCAAGAGACAGTTTTTTTTGTAGTGAGAATAGCTAGTTAAACAACATAAAAACTTTTGTTGACTAATTCAAACCCATGAGCCAACCAATCACCAACCAACCGGAAGAAATTTAAATAAATAATAATAAGTAAAAAAAAAAAGCAAAACCTTATATCTCTTCCTCTTTCACGTATTAATGTAGCACATAAAGTACACCCTACTACACGCATTAAAACTACAAGGACCCACATTGAGATAAAAAACTCATATCACACTTTAAATTATATAATAATTTAACAACAATGATTCATAATACACTAGTGACACAACACTATAATAAGAACCATATTTCAACATACTAACACACACATAGAATTAATGAATTTTTTTTTACGGAAATACCCCTAATTTTAGAAAAAATTCCCTAAATAACTCATGTTTCAAAAATATTCTCAAAATGCCTCTATTAGGGTTTTAGTTTGAACTATGTCGTCATTGGAATTGGCGACTCCCTTGTAGAGGTCTAACCATGTCGCCAATGCAACTGGAGACACCCTTCCAAGTCGCCAGTGCAACTGGCGACACAGTGTAATAGTTAAACCAAGTCGGCAATCCAAGTGGAGACACCCTTCAAACTGAAAATTTTCACTATAAATAGGGGTGTTAAGCTTGGTTTGCTCAACATCTCTTCTCATAACTTTGTTTTACTCAAAATGTATCGTCGTCGTTGGGGTAAAGTTATTTTTCCGCGAGACAAGCCAACGATCGACATGATGTTTTGGAACATACAAGGTATCAATCAACTTATTGTTGTATGTTGTTTAAATTGTTATAACAAAGAGAAATGCATTAATGAAAACATTTGGTTACAACAAATGAAAAGATAAGATAAATTATGATGCAGATGTTCCTCCAACATTGGGACAATGTTTTTAGTTGTGGTCGAGCAGACGACAGATACTGCATAGTCGTATCATTTAATCAGCGATATCCATTTCGGTTCTTATACGCTTGCTGTTTGGGCGCCCTTTTTTCTTTCTTCTCATTTCATCGTTGTGCCAAACTATTTCACCTTGGTATGGAGGCCAATAATCCTCTATTGGTAGCACTGCGAAGCCTTTGCTGTATACATTCATAACATTAACCACCTTATAAACATCACATAGATAGCCATAAGCATCTTGACGAGCATGTGCGCATGCTGCAATGACATGTGAGCAAGGTACACGGAGGGCCTGGAACCTGCCACAATCACGAACATTAATTAATGTAATATTTTATTAAATTAATGAAAATTTTATGTCATTGTGCACACAAAATCAACGTAAACTAAAAAAAAAAAACACACCATGTCTCCACTTGGATTGGCGACTTGGTTTAACCATTACACTGTGTCGCCAATTGCACTAGCGACTTGGAAGGGTGTCTCCAGTTGCATTGACGACATGGTTAGACCTCTACAAGGGAGTCGCAAATTCCAATGGCGACATAGTTCAAACCAAAACCCTAATGGAGACATTTTAGGAATATTTTTGAAACATGGGTTATTTAGGGAATTTTTTCCAAAATTAGGACTATTTATGTAAAAAAATTCAGAATTAAAAATAAATAAATAAATGCTACAATGGGGAATGCAGCGCCCCATCACCATTATTTCTTCACTACTTTTTCTAAAAAAAAATCCAAACCAGGCCAACCGTCACGCGACATGTGGCAATGTATCAAAAACAAAACATTGAAACCCATTATATTTCTTTTAACAAAAATAACAATAAAACTTGTAATTTCTACAGTAGGGACAGATAAAAGAAAAGCATCCAATTATTAATACATGTAGTGAAAAACAACATATATTAAAATTAATATTATAGGGTCATGCTATATATGAAGACTATGGAATAGAAATCGAAACAAATAAATAAACAAAGTTAAGCATTCTAATATTTCTTCTTCCATGCTAGCACGTCTAGTAACAGAGAAAAAAACATGCTCTCTCTCATGGCTATTTCTCTCTTATTTACTTGACATTAACTCAAGTTCTTCTCCCATTTTTCAAGAGAACACGCATCAAAAATAAATGAAAAGTAGTAATTTCGAACAAAGAAAAAAAGACAAGGATAATAATAAATTACTGATAATGGATCCGGTGGAGAAAAGTGATGTGAACTTGTTTCCGGTGGCGCTCCCGCGGTGAGAAGAATGCACGGCGACGTCAGAGGGGGAGTTAACCCATGGTGGTTGTTTCCGGCTCACTTTCGAAGGCAAAGATTGTGGTTGTATTACTTTTCACGGCGGCGGTTGGCCTTGATGGTGATGCAAGGTTGTGAGATATAGTGGAGTGTAGTAATGTTGTAAAAGAAATGCAATGTGAAAGTGTATCGGTTTTTTCTTGAGGGTAGGTTGTGGAGTGTGGGGTTCTCATGAGTGAGTCTTCTCAGATGATGAAAGGTGACTGGACCTTTTGGCTGTGAATGAGGTTAATGAATAAAAAATGTACCAGAACTGGTTGAGATAACAAATATGATTCCGTTTATGGAGGATGCCAGCGATGACTGGACTTTAGGTTCAAGCTTGACACGATTCAAGCAGGAACAAACTGAAATAAAAGCCTAAGGTGACTCGATTCAATCCAAAGACGGTGCCACCGATAATTGGACTTTGGGTTCAAGTTTGACACGATTCAAACAAGAACGGGATCTTAAGACAAGAGACAATGTCCGACACGATTCGAACAAGGACTCGATTCAGGTTTGACACGGTTCAAACAAGAACAAGATCCTAAAACAAGAGACAATGTCCGAAATGATTCGAACAAGGACTCGGTTCAAGTTTGACACGATTCAAACAAGAACAAGATCTTAAAACAAGAGACAGTGTCTGACACGATTCGAACAAGGACTCGGTTCAGGTTTGACACGATTCAAACAAGAACAAGATCTTAAAAGCCTAAGGTGACTCGATTCAAACCAAAGACAGTGCCAACGATAATTAGACTTTGGATTCAAGTTTGACACGATTCAAACAGGAACGGGATCTTAAGACAAGAGACAATGTCCGACACGATTCGAACAAGGACTCGGTTCAGGTTTGACACGATTCAAACAAGAACAAGATCCTAAAACAAGAGACAATGTCCGACACGATTCAAACAAGGACTCGGTTCAAGTTTGACACGATTCAAACAAGAGACAATGTTCGACACGATTCGAACAAGAACTCGGTTCAAGTTTGACACGATTCAAACAAGAACAAGATCTTAAAAGCATAAGGTGACTCGATTCAAACCAAAGACGGTGCCAACGATAATTGGACTTTAGGTTCAAGCTTGACACGATTCAAGCAGGAACGGTTTTAAACAACAGGAAAGATGCCAGCGATGACTGGACTTAAGGTTAGACTTCTTGGGGAATAATGCACAAAGAATTAAGATCTGACACTCAAAGGTGAAGATCGGACATAAGTCTAGCTTAGCCAAAGGTTTAAGATAAACCGGGAATGTCTTCACTTTACTGATGAAATAAAGGCTCACATTGTCAAAGAGTATGAAGACAGGAAGAAGGCATGATCTCCATTTGGGGATCAATGTGAAACAAAAGGATAAACAGATTCATGGAGATTCTTATAATGAAGAGTTCAAACGGGATCTTCAAGAGAAACCAGAAACGGCAGAAACAACTCTGCGTTCTAGTATAAGCTGGACTTTTCAACACTTTATCAAAAAGATTGACGGAAAAAAAACACCTTAACTAGGGATCACGTCAAACGGGTTGATGGAAAATGATTGATTGAAGGTGAAATCAAGGACGGATAAGCTTCTCGTGAGATAGATGACCACTTATCGTTGTAGAGGTAATGATAGCAAAACAAACTTCTCAAGATGATTGAAATTTGTCGTTGGGCATAACTTCCAAAAATATATTGGTATTACAACACTGTTGGAGAAAATAAACATGTCTTCAATGGGGATCTATAAAAGATTCTTCCAGTGAGACACAATGCAAAATAAAAGCACTTGAAAGTGGGTTCAGAAACCATTCCTGCCAGGGACCAAGGTTCAGTCTAGGAGCAAGCTAGAAAGAAACAGTCAAACAAGACTCCAATTGAGGAATAAACTTAACTGGGGATTTATCTTATCTGAATGTGGAAAAAGATAACTGAAGCAACCATCATCCATGAGGATAAAACTTCGTGGGGAATTCAGAAGGAATTAGCACTTTATGCCTAGGGCTGACACCTCTATTGGAGAGAAAAAACAAACCCAGTCACTTGGGGAGATAAACGCCAAAGTGAACAACACAGGTAAACACCAGAAACATGTAGCAAAAATGATAATATGCTATGCATATGAGTTCTTATGCCATGCTTAAGCTTATGCTGACAAAACAGACAAGAAGCAAAACTGGAGATGAAATAAACATCTCGACGAGGATACCCAGCCAAACTCAAAAGGTTGGACCATCACTGGGGGTGAAGTAGCTTTACTTCAAGGTTATGTCCTTCTCTGGGGGAAAGAGTACTCCACTTGATATAGCATCTTGACCTCACTTGGAATACCATCATGAGTTTAATTTCTTCATTGGAGAGAAGAGATCCATTGGGAAGTGCCAAGATTAGCTGAAGAGACAACTTACTGGGAGCTGGCAGAGACGCCACAAAAGCTGAGTAGTTCTGCATAACTCATCTGCCCCAGGGTACATGGTCTGTCGGAAGAATACATCAAGAGGATTTTATAGAAGAATTGTCATACAAGGTGTTTCAATATCTTCAAACTCTTGGAGAGATTTACCAAATCTCGACATAACGGCCCCTGATTGACTGCTTTGCACGACAGATCCCGTGAACTAGTTATGTGTCTTAATCGAAACCCCAGGTTGAAGCTGGGAGATTGATTGGGTTCCGCTAGGGAAAATCATTATACAAATCCTAAGAGGAGGCTGGATTCTACTTGGGAAAAAATTATACAAAGCCTGAGAGGAGGCTATTTGTTGACTGACTGACTCCGCATGGGAGAATCCTTATACAAAGCCTAAGAGGAGGCTGTCTAATAGTTTATACTCATCACGGAGTGTACAGAGCCCAAGATTAACAGCGTCTACACAATAAAGTCCTTGAACTTGTGCTTCGGACTGGTTGTTGACAACTGGGGAACAAACTTACCCCTGTCAAGTTGATCTATGAAGGAGATGCCCCAGACTAGTTATTTTTTAGAGGTTTGCAGAATCTCGACTTGACTGCTTCTGATTAACTGGTCTTGTGATGATAAGTCACCAAGAGGATTTTACAGAAGAATTGAAATGCCAGATGCTTCAATGTCTTCAAACTCTTGAAGAGATCCATGAGTCTTGACATAACTGCCCTAGTTCAACTGTATTCGCAATACAAAGTCCTTTAAACTGTGGTAGAAACAACTGGGGAACAAACTTGCCCCTGTTGATGGGTCATCGGAATCCAAACTTGTCATGAAATGACCTCAAGAAGGCTTGCCCCAATATTCTGAACTTTGAAAAGTTCTGCCCCTGATTCAACAAATCTTGAAATGATGGATCGACCGAACCTTCCGCTTAGTTGCCCCTTGACTGAGCTTCCTTGATCAAATCAAATTCCCTAGCTGACTGCATTTGTCGGGATTCCTTTGATGTTGAATCATTTCACAAGCAAGTATTGTTCATTTAAAATTGGCAATTTAAGTGCAAAAATTCATGCAAGCTTTTGAAATCAAGTTTTATTGATGAAACACGCACAGTGGAATGATTAAGTAATAAAAAACAAAGTGGATCTGGTCATTTACAGAATGACAGATAAAGTGATCAACACACACAACTAGCAAAGATCATTAGGAGTCAGGTTAATCAACCTTGTTGTAGTATGCTTTCAAGACAACCTTACCTCAATTAGGTTTTTTAAGGGTTGTATCGTGGCCTGGTTCACGGTTTTATGAAACAAAGATAAAGGCTCAAAGTTTGTTTGGTACCCACCTCATCTTCGTGATGAACTCCAGTCCCACACTCAGTTAACTCAAGTTATACGTTCAAGTTCCCACAGACTAGGAACGAATTGATGATAGCTGATGATTCAGACACCTTTATAGTCACTGCTCCCTCACAGAATTTGGTTAATCTTTGAGACTTTGAGACTTCTCATTGTCTTTGCTGGTTGAGGTCACGATACCTCTTCTTTTGATTTGATTGAGGTCACGATACCTCTCTTTGTTTGCGGTTAAGACCTCCTTTTTGTTTGATTGTTGCTTTGAAACTCCTTTTTTGGCTGTTGTACAAGTTCTTTTTGTATAAGGCAAAGTTCTGGGCTTCCCATCTTTCTTGGCTTTTGCCTTGAAAGGGACTCGGCTCATCCTTTGATTATGGATATTTCAGCTATCCTTCCTTATTGTTGCTTGGATGAACAACTTGTACAACGCTAACTCATTTGATTTGAGAGAGCTGACTGGTGTCTTGCATGAAGCGCTTGCCTTCGAATGCGTAACCAAGTTAAACAGAGAACTACCCTGCCCCAAGGTTGAGATTTTAAGGGTTTTTTGTATAAAGAAAGAAAACTCCTACTTCTAGGCTCGAAGGGTTAATAAGGGATTATCTTCCTTATTTCTCTAGTGTTTGGAGATTGAACAATGCCTTACATTCTCGGCGAGGTTTAATTGAAAGCCTACCACAACAATTATGGATAATATTTTCCTTATCCTCCCCAATCTTTGCTTGAACAAAAGGATTGATATGGGAAAAAAATTTGTCTGTTTTTTTGTTTTTTTGTCTTTATGAACACAAAAGTAAATGAGTGAAACGAATGGACTTAATCAAAAGATGCACAAACATTTTATTAATCTTGCCAATTTGAAAGTACAACAAAGCTTATAAGCAAAAATAATTCAAACATGGAAAGAAAACTACAACAAAAAGCTAAACAGTCAAAAGTTTTCCAGCTTTAGGGACCGGAATTTCCTTTCTTGACTTGCCAAACTGGTCTCAACAGGAACCTGCACAGGTTGAGCTTGGGCGACATCGTTCACAGAAGTCTTTTAAGTGTTGTCGTTTTTCTTTGCCAAGGCTGTCACAGTCTGATTCAACTGGCTTCTCAACAAGTCGAAATCTGCTCTGGTCACAAACTGGTTCTACTCCTATGAGTTCATGATCCTCCAAAATCTACTTCAAGTCCAATGATGGCCTCGGGAAGTCAATCTGGGTTACAGACAGAGGACGGATAAGACTCAAGGCTGAGAAATGCAAATGCAATGCGAATGTAATGTAATGCTAATGCAAGCCAAATGGTTTCAAGGAACTCAAAGGCGAGTTGCAAACTTTTTGGAAAACTGAAGAGTTTTGTTTTAAAAATCTGTGATCTCTAAGGATCTTTGCAAAGAAAAGAACGTATGAGTTCCTTGAAACCATCAATGGATGCGATGAGATATATGCAATGTACAAAACACGGGCACACAAAAACATATATATATGTACATACGACAGCACACAAGCCCTAGATTTAGGGGCTCATGAATTGAGGAAAGTATGCACAAACACACATATACAGATATCCACAGATATGCACACACAAACAAGAGAAGGCCTAGGTTTGAAGATCACGAGCGTGGAGCCATGGTCTACCCATCCCTAAAGGTATGTACTGTGGGTTTTCATCTGCAGAACAGGGTTCTAAAAAGTTCCCAGAGTCGACAATCCATCTTTCGGATATTATCGACTTCCCAATTAACTTGGTAATCAACAATATTCTCAAGAGAATCTCGTCTGAGTGTAGTATAGTGTGACAACCATTTCAGAAATAGACTCCCTCATGGTCACCGCACTACATCCTAAAAAGGCCAAGTAGGGGTAACGGTAACTACGGTCCTCAGTATCCCCGGCACCAAGGTCGAAGTGGCAACGCTTTCACGATTGCTCGTTCAACATATACCAACTACGAGAGGGCCTCAACTGAGTGTGGAATCTCAAGTCAACTCTTTTGGAATTCAACTTCCTCAAAGTTTTCTTGACCATATTCACGGTTCCTAAACAAATGTGCTCTCAAGTCCGGGTTAGGACTTATCTCATCACTCAATAGTAGTACCCTGCACGCAGAAAATCCAGTACAGACAGAGATATATACAAACATATATAGATATACAGATATCACAGATGTATACAAGTAAACAAGCAAGACATAAATAACACAAGCAAAAAACAAGGTGGGCTTAACCCTCAAAAATAAGTGTCCCCAGTGAAGTCGCCATTTCTGTTGCGGTGAAAATCGAACAACAAGCTATTAATTAACTTGCATCATTTTCTTTTACAACCGACTTTGTTTATCCAAAGGAAAGGTTCAAGATCGTTAAAAAACCTAAAGGGGGGAGATCTAAGGTTCGGGGGTCGGTTATACTAAGGGAAGGTATTATCACCCTAAGTATCTATAGTACTCTACGAGAACCTCTTGTTTAGTTTGTGTTATGTCATGTTTGCTAAGATATCTATACTAAGGGGTAAAGGTAAAGACCTAAGGGTATGTACACTAAGTTTGCTCGCCAAGACATCGCATCTTGTGCCTACGTATCTGACTAAAGAATCAGAGCAACCGTAGTTCACCTAACTAAGGGTGAAGGAAAAGGAAACATTGACTATGGCCAACGTTCCAAAGGGAATGAGCATAAGCTTACGTAGAGTCCACGATAACTCTCTAAGTCTACGTTATGAAGGGAGGAAGTGAATTCTCATGATAGTGAGAACCACACAGAGTTCATGATAACTCTGTAAGTCTGAGTAAAAGGTAAAGTGATTTCTCATGATAGTGAGAATCACATGGAGTTCATGATAACTCCATCTTATTACTAAACTATGAGGGAAACGGATCTTATGAGGCCAAGGATGAAATGGGAAAGGTTTGTGACTTAGGAGTCAAAGTAAAGATCTTTCCTTTGGAAGGAGGGTCAAGTGTGAACAATCATGAATATGATATAAACAGTATGAATATGAACAAAGATATAATCCAGATAATATGAACATGATATGAACATGAATATGATCAAGATAGAATGAAGAAGATATGAACATGGTATATACAGTGGCATCAAAGTCAAGTGATAATAAATCAAAGACTGATAGTATCCACATAGTATCATGTTAACATGCTAAAAAACAATGTCAGGCAAACATATATACATGCAGACATAAAAAATGCATCAATGTAAATGAGCAAGAGATAGAAAGATCTGACCAGAATAGTGCATAAACACTCCCCACTGATGGGCCACTGACCAGCCAAGCAAGATCCGAAGACCAGAATACCAACTCCAAAAGCATAGGATAAAAGTCCTAAATCTAAGTCCTCAGTCCAAAACACAATAGTAACCACAGTCCGGTCAATTGAGTTTTTTAGGGTTTCGATATTTATTAGTGTATTTTAAATGAACAAATAAAATAAACAATGATAATATCAACAAGGATAA
The DNA here is from genome assembly GCA_022829125.1 of Lathyrus tuberosus. Taxonomy (NCBI): domain Eukaryota; kingdom Viridiplantae; phylum Streptophyta; class Magnoliopsida; order Fabales; family Fabaceae; genus Lathyrus; species Lathyrus tuberosus. Next base: position 10,338,318 of record JALAZF010000100.1, on the reverse strand, counting down.
TAATCGACATAAAGAATAAATCAAGATATATATATATATATATATATATATATATACTGAAAGTAAATTTAGTGATTGTTGATTAATTTATTGGATCGATGAATCAGGTCCAATGTAGTGTTGATCCGTTATAGTACGGTCTATGAGGAAGACCATACTATAGGAGGATGCACAATTTGATCTTTGTGTTAAGACACGATAGAGAAATGATATAGAAGATCATTCTCCGATGAAATCGTGCCACACGAAAAGAAAAGGTGGAGACCTCGTCTTGAGTCACAAACTCTCGTTGATTAGTCGAGGGTAACCTATCACGATCTCAAAGTATAGAAAGAAATCTCAATGATCACTCACTACAGATTTGAAATAATGAAGGTTCGTCGCTTCGCTAACAACGTTCGTGAATAGAAAGACTTCATCGGTCAAAAATGAAAATGAAGATATAAGAAAATACAGAATGAAGTAGAAATAAAGTTGGTCTCGTCTTAATCATGATTTAATCGAGAAACCGATAATCTATGATATTCGACTTCTCATCGACCGATAAAATAATGAAGGTGGCCTCATACATATCATGATTTTTAGTAATTTGATAAATCGACTAAGTCGTGATTTCTGTAATATCATCGGCCCAAAAATAAAGAAACGGGCTCGAAATGAAAATAAAATCGGTCTCATCTAAATAAGGATTTAGATCGATAAATCGAATACTTTTCTGTTAGATTTTCATTGACCAATAAAAATAAATTGAAAAATGGCCTCATATGAATCATGATATTTGTGACCTGAATAAATCAACAAAATCAAGAAGTTTTTTATGTCATAGGCCCAAAATAATTAACAAAAATTAACAAACATATATATTAACCACATAATTAACAAACATTATTAACAAGGTATTTAACCAAAATTGTTTTAACAAAGATATTAACTAAAATATTAACAAGAGCTTTTAAACAAAAATAAAAAGATATGTTTTAAACAAAAATAAAAGATATTTATAAACAAAATAAGTAATATTTATAAACAAAATAAAGGACATTTATACACAAAATTTAAAAATATTTATAAACAAAATACAAGAGAAAAAATGGGGTGATTAGTACTAGACTCATTCCAAAAATAGCTAGTTAAACAACATAAAAAGTTTTGTTGACTAATTCAAACCCATGAACCAACCAATCACCAACCAACAGGACGAAATTAAAATAAATAATAATAAGTAAAAAAAAAAGCAAAACCTTATATCTCTTCCTCTCTCACGTATTAATGTAGAACATAAAGTACACCCTACTACACGCATTAAAACTACAAGGACCCACATTGAGATAAAAAACTCATATCACACTTTAAATTATATAATAATTTAACAACAATGATTCAGAATACACCAGTTACACAACACTATAATAAGAACCATATTTCAACATACATTTTTTTTTATAAGCAACTTGTATAAAAGGGAGAAAAATAGATTCTCCAATTCCATACAAAAAACCAATAAAAAAGAGGGGATTAACAACTCAAGACCTATTACAAAAAATTAAGAGGATGTTTCGTCCAATCGTAAAAATTACATCTAGTACGTCCTAGATCTAACCATATCCAAGAAAGAGTCACTATTCTATTGAAAACGTCCTCGACAATACAAACGGCATCCTTGAATATGATATTATTTCTCATAGTCCAAATACACCAGACCGTGACAAACCACACATAACAGCTCATATCTTCCTTACCCTTATGAAACAAAGCCAAAAACCAAACCAAAGCTTGATTTCTAACCGAATCGGAAATTTTGGACCACTAACACACATATTTATACACAGCTCATATTTCAACATGAAGATTTCTTAATACACCACCCAAGTTTCTTAGGCACCACGTGAAATTTCATTTTTGCCCCCAGATTCCGGATTTGCACATCCGAACGCACCAAATTTGTAAAAAAACGCTGATATGTTCCGGATGTGCACATCCGGAAGAATTTCTGATTTGCAAATCCGGAAAAAATCAAAAGAATTCCATAAAATCCTTTTCTTCTAAATATAATTAAATTCAATATAATTAAAATTAATATCATTTTTTCAATATAATTAAATCCAATATAATTAAAATCTATATTAATTAAAATTAATATGATATTTAATATGATTAATTTTTTTCAATATAGTTAATATGATTAATATGGTATTTAATTTTAAATGAGTTTTTATATTGAAAAAATTAATTTAATTATATTGGATTTAAAATTATATGCTATTTACTTCTAAAATTGGATTTAATTATATTGGTATTTAAAATTATATAGTATTTACTTCTAAATTATATGGTATTTACTTTTAAATTATAATTAAAATTATATGGTATTTACTTCTAAAATTAATTTAATTATATTGAATTTAATTATATTGAAAAAATCATATTAATTTTAATCACATTTATTTTAATTATATTAGATTTAATTAAATTGGATTTAATTATATTGAAAAAATCATATTAAGTTTAATTATGTTGGATTTTAATTATATTGGATTTAATTATATTTAGAAGTAAATGATTTTATGGAATTCTTTTGATTTTTTCAGATTAGGAATTCTTCCGGATGTGCACATCCGGAAAAAAACTGAAAATTTTTAGAAAAAGGGTGCTTCCGGATGTGCACATCCGAAAAAAACTGAAAAATTTTAGAGAAAGGGTGCTTCCGGATGTGCACATCCGGAAAAAAAACTGGAATTTTAGAGAAAAGGTGCGTCCGGATGTGCACATCCGAAAATTGGGGGCAAAAACAAAAATTCAGTTGGTGCTTAAAAAACAAAGGTGGTGTAATAAGAAATTCTCTTTCAACATACTAACACACACATAGAATTAAAAATAAATAAATAAATGCTACAATGGGGAATGCAGCGCCCCATCACCATTATTTCTTCAATACTTTTTCTTAAAAAATTCCAAACCAGGCCAACCGTCACGCGACATGTGGCAATGTATCAAAAACAAAACATTGAAACTCATTATATTTCTTTTAACAAAATTAACAATAAAACTTGTAATTTCTACGGTAGAGACAGATAAAAGAAAAACATCCAATTATTAATACATGTAGTGAAACACAACATATATTAAAATTAATATTATAGGGTCATGCTATACATGAAGACTATGGAATAGAAGTCGAAACAAACAAACAAACAAACAAAGTTAAGCATTCTAATATTTCTTCTTCCATGCTAGGACGTCTAGTAACAGAGAAAAAAACATGCCTTCTCTCATGGCTATTTCTCTCTTATTTACTTGACATTAACTCAAATTCTTCTCCCATTTTTCAAGAGAACACACATCAAAAATAAATGAAAAGTAGTAATTTCAAACAAAGAAAAAAAGAAAAGGATAATAATAAATTACTGATAATGGATCCGGTGGAGAAAAGTGATGTGAACTTGTTTCCGGTGGCTCTTCCGCGGTGAGAAGAATGCACGGCGACGTCAGTGGGGGAGCTAACCCATGGTGGTTGTTTCCGGCTCACTTTCGACGGCAAAGATTGTGGTTGTATTACTTTTCACGGCGGCGTTTGACCTTGATGGTGATGCAAGGTTGTGAGATATAGTGGAGTGTAGTGATATTGTAGAAGAAATGCAATGAGAAAGTGTATCGGTTTTTTCTTGTGGAGTGTGGGGTTCTCTTGAGTGAGTCTTCTCAGATGTAGTTTTTCAACCCCCCCCCCCCCCTATGAAGAAGAAAAAGTCTCCTTTTATAGCCATGGTAAGTTGTATTATCACCTCAAAAACTCAATGGCCAATGGTTTTACTCAAGGGAGAAAGATCTTGAAGAGGATCCTATGCACGATATGTTCAGAGCCTTTCTCTTGAGCCACGTGAGAGTGTATCGTTCGGTTGTGTTTGTTAATTTGCAAGTACAAAAGATGATGTACTTGGATTACTTTGTACAGGTTTGTGGGAAAACTTGGTATTGGGAAGTGGTGGCGTGAGGGGGTTCTTTTTTTTTTTTTGGTTTAAGAAAAGAAGCAATGATAATGAAAATAAATTAAAATATTTAAATTAAGTCAAGTCAAACAAATAAATAATAAAAATAAACTTAAAAACTAGAAAACTAAGATTAAAACTAAAACTAAATTAAATTAATAAAACTTGAACTAATTAAGTTAACTTTTGACTAAAATCCTAAATTAAAAATTAATCTAACCAAAATTAAACTAAAACTAAAATAAGAATTAAATTAAACTAAAGATAAAATTCTAATTGAAACAAATAATCTAAGATAAAAACAAATTCTAAAATGAAATGATAAAAACGACAAAAATGTATGATTAATGAGATGTTCACTACAAATGCAAAAACAGAGACCAACTTAAAATAATATGAAATAATCAGGATCTGAGGGTAAAATTTGGGGTACCGCATTATGGATGATATGTTGTGACCTGTTATGTTATTGTATTGCTAGTGTTGAATGCTTGTAGTATATGTTTGGTGTTTGGTGACCAGTTTTGGTGTGGTACATTGGTTAAGGCGAATATCATTGACGTGTTTTATTGTTGCATGTCATTTATGAATCATGCATCATGGTGTTTGGACGATTTGGTGAGCCTCAATCCTATGTTGGGGATTGGGTGTGAGTAGTTGGTTCTAGGTAGGAATCGGTAAAGCGTTACCTATTGTGATGATAAAGATTTTTGGTGTGCTCTGATCCTATGGTGGGGATAGGGAGCAAGTGAACCTGAGAGTTCACAATTTATACCACATGCATTGAGTCATAGAGTTGGGTCTGTTTGCATTGCATATATGTTGTATTATTATCATTGGACTGTGTGGAGTGTGAATTGTGAATTGGGTGATTATATATGTGATAATCATATGCTTACATATTATTATGCAGTTCATTATATGATTGTGATTTCTCACCCCTTCTGTTTGAATGTTGCCTTTACATAAACATTGATATGTTGTCGCACACGGGTCAAAAACGAGTTTAGAAAATGCAGTAACGGGAAGCGACACTCGAATTTCGTATCAGAAGGACTCTTGTCTTGATTTTTACCAACCGATTGAAATAAGGGGGGTTTCGATTCGATTGAGAATAAGTGATTGTGAAATGAGATTATAATATAAATGATTACGAATAAGTTGGTTTATTATTTTGGTCTCCAACTTATCATCGATCCAAATAATTCTCCATCTGCTTGTCTTATTTGGTTTTCTACTTGATGTTGCGTGTGGTACTCGAGGAACCGAATAATATTTAACGATTAGGTTGGTAATTCCGATGTTATTGTTCATAGAATCATGTAATGCTCTTGGTGATGGTTATCCATAGTTTCTCTTGGTAAATTTAGGTGTAACTACTATAAGTGGTTTAAATACCCGTGTCATTTTTTGTAGGCGGTAACATATTGTATTTGGGTTGGAGTACCCCAAGTACTTCCATCTAATCAAAATTGTTTGCTTATAAAAAAATTGTTCAGTTTCATTGCTTTATGAAAATAAATAAATTTCAAAATATCTTTAAATAGATATTAAATAATATATTATCACATTTAAATAATTTTTAAAATCACAGTCAAATTAAATAATCATTTAAAATACCTATGATAATCCTATACAAAATGGAAGGAACAAAAAAGTAGAAAAGGAAAAATTATTAATTTGTTATTTTTTCAAATAAGATAAAGAAGAAAAAATTATTATGGATAAAATTATCAATAGTACTTAATTAAAAAAAATTCTAGAAGAAATATTTTTAGGAATTAATTTCAATGCAAAACAACTGTAAGAAAAATTGGTCACTAACATAAATATAGAGAAATAAGATAAAAGGAAATTGATTGAACAAATTTATTCGTTTAGGAAAAAAATGTATTCCTTAATTTTTTTTTTCAGAATTTTTCCTTAAATAATTTACCCGAATATATCCATACAATATTATAAAATTATTGCACTGTAGATATCCATTCAACTCAATTAATTATCGTACATGCACCGTAAAAACTCTCACTATAATAGTTAATGCATTCCATATTTTGCTTATACTAGCATTTCCAAATATTATTTTATTTTAAAAATTTATAGTATCTTTTGAATACTTTGTATCTGCTTCTCTATATAAAGACTTAAAAACACAATTATAATCACTAAATAATCTACAAAAATTGTTGAGGATAGAACTTTAATTCAGCAAAATATGTCCTCTCATTATAAAGAATGAATAACAACGAAGAAAAGGTTAATTTTGGGCAAGAATTGGGCTATCTGCTGAGAGACCATATCAATGTGAGTTATTTATCAATTATTATTTTTGCATTATTAATTAATCCTTCTTTTAGATATATGCACGAAACTTGTAGCTAATCTATTTTTTTACATGACACAGAACAAAGTTCAAGGTTTTCGATCTATGTGTCGTGAAATGATTAAAAGAAATGCAGAAACTACAATGGTTAATGTACATGTTCTTATATATTTTTTGTTCTAAGGGCAATAGCCATAATTTAATCCATTTCAACTATTTTGTTTCCAATAATCATTCAAAGTTCAACTTTTTTGTTTATAAATACAATTAAAGAATTAAAAACATTTTAATTATATTCATAACTTGTTTTATAGGAATCGGCTAGACCCGGGAGGAAACCGACAACAATATTATTAGAAAAGAGAACCTTTTCTTTTTCATTTTCTACGTATTTTGACGATACACGTTTTTCCGATATAGACAGTATGTTGTCTAATCTAAATTCAAAAATATGTGATACGGTAAAAAATATTCTTTTAAATTTTCTTTTTGTTTGATGTTTTTTATTTATATTCTCAGATCTAAATATGACATATATTTGTAAATAAATATATCATTACTAATTTATATATGGGTAGTGCTAACTTGTGCCCTAGGGGCACAAGTTAAGAACTATAAGTAAAAATAATATTTTGGAAGCATTTGTTCCTGGTAGGTTCATTTTGGACGGTGTAGTTGCAACTAATGAAGTGTTAAATTTGGCGAAAAGATCGAAACGGAGTTGTATGATAATGAAGATTGATTTTGAAAGAGCTTATGACTGTGTTTCTTGGAATTTCCTCAGATTTTTATTCGAGCGGATGAACTTTGGAAGGGGCTGGAGGAGTTGGATGGAGAAGTTGGTTTTCAATGGTACGATGTCGGTCTTGGTTAATAGAAGTGTGACTAGAGATTTTGGAGTTGGTAAAGGCCTCCGCCAGGGGGATCCGTTGTCGCCTTTCCTTTTTATATTGGTAATGGAAGGGCTTACTAAGTTGCTGCAGGGAGCTGTTTCAAAGGGTCTTTATGCGGGGTTCAAGGTTAACGACAAAGCCGAGTATAGCATAGTTCAGTTCGCAGATGATACACTTCTCTTAGGTGAAGCGAGTTGGGACAACCTGTGGAGTATCAAAGCGATCTTGCGTGGATTTGAATTGGTTTCAGGTTTAAAAGTGAATTTTAATAAAAGTCGTATTGGGGGCGTTAATCTTAGGCCTGATTTTCTGGGGGCTGCTTTGGTTTTCTTACACTGTGATATCCTGAAATTTCCAATGAAGTTACTCGGTGTTAAGGTTGGAGACAGTCCTAGGAAGGCGTCTATGTGGGTGGAGGTTATTGAGCATGTGAGAAGGAAACTAGCAGGATGGAAAAGAAAACATTTATCTGTGGGTGGTAGAGTCGTATTGATTAACTCGGTTCTTAATGCTTTACCGTTATACTCATTGTCTTTCTATAAGGCTCCTAAAGCGGTAATCAAAGTGATCCAAAGGATTCAGAGTAACTTTCTTTGGGGCGGAACTTCTTTGGACAAGAGAATTCATTGGGTAAGTTGGAAATCGGTTTGTACGCCAAAAGACAAGGGGGGCCTCGGAGTTAAAGATCTCGAAGTGTTTAATAAGTCTCTCCTTATCAAGTGGAAATGGAGATGCATGTCTGAGAAGAAAGCGTTGTGGAGGGATATTCTGGAGCACAGATACGCGAATAATAGCCTTGATTTAGCTATTACTAGTTGCGACGGGAAAAAAGGTAAGTCTTCTGACTCTATTTGGTGGAGAGATTTGGTGACCATTTCTTTCGACCATGTCTCTTCGACGGATCTTTTCGTGGAGAATTTGGCCAGCGTCATTGGTAACGACAATGATACTGCTTTCTGGTTAGTTAATTGGACTAGGAACATGCCTCTGAAGGTGCTTTTTCCCAACCTTTTTCTTGCTAGCAGTAATCCAAAAGGAGCAGTTGCAGAGTTCGGTTTGTGGAGAGAGTCTAAGTGGAAGTGGAATGTGGAGGTTAGTCATTTAGATCCTGATCTCATTTTACAGGTCGAATGGGATGGGATGATGGATCTTCTTGCTAATTTCGAGCCTGTCGAAGGGAGGAGTGATCAGTTCAGCTGGTGTGTTGAAGATACATTGTCTTTCTCTGTCTCGTCTTGTTACGATGTTTTGCAGAACGCCGGTTCTGGTGCCGAGGTGGATGCGAAGCTGTTAAATGGTCTGAATCTTCTTTGGAAGTCCTTTTTACCGTCCAATATTCAGGTGTTCAGCTGGAGATTATTAAGGGACAGACTAGCTACCAAAGATCAATTGTTGAGGAGGAACATCGGTCTCGGCGGGGACTCGGCTGTGTGTTGTCTGTGTAATTTGGAGGCTGAATCTGTTAACCACCTTTTCTTGGAGTGTAATTATGCAGGTTATGTGTGAAAAGGTGTGGCTAATTGGTTTGGTGCTGAGTTTCTGGTAGGAAGTAATTGTTTAGAGTGTTTTACTTTTTGTGTTGTGGAGTCGACTAAGAATAGAGGAAACATGGTGGGAAGTTCAATTTGGGTTTTTACGGTTTGGTTTATTTGGCATAGTAGAAATAGTCGTATATTTAGAAACATTTTGTTGACAGTCGATGATATCATTAATTCTATCATTTTCTTTTCTTGGAGATGGTGGGGAGGGCATTGTAAATTCCCTATTTGTAACTTTTACGATTGGTTCGTTGCCCCTACTGAGTGTATCAAGAGGATGTAACTATCCTGATCTTTTGTATCATGGGTTCAAGCACCCCTTGTGCTTGTTTTAATATCATGGCTTACTTGAAAAAAAATATTTTGGAAATTGTGCACTATTTTTAATAAAAATAAAAAATTTAATCTTTTATTGATGTTTCCAATACAAATTTTTTATAAATGTGTATCTTAACTTGTGCCCCTAGAGCACATGTTAGCATTACCCTTTATATATAATTTGCTTTTTGAAGTACTATATTCGTGATGTCATCACCGGTGGTAAAAAATTACGATCAATCACAAAAGTTGTGAATTGCTTACTTCCTAAAGGATACTCCAAGTTAGAAACAAAGAAAAGAAAAAGAAAGGTGGTGAATAAAAATATTTTATATAAATATTCGTATTGCATTATTTATAAATTATATTTTAAATGAGTTTAGCTTTAATTTATTTATAATATCTCCCTTTCACTTTTTTTAATAATAGTTAGAATGATGAGATCGATGATGAAGATAATAATGTTATAATTGAAGCTAAATATGAAGAAAAAAAATCTAAAATTACGGGTGATGATTTACTTCTTCCTAATATCTCTATATATGGGAAGAAGAAAAATTATAAAAATATGGTGATCTATCAAACAAATATATCATGATGATGCCGCTACATTTTTTTTACATAATTTTGACTAATATTATACCATTATTTTTTATTTTAGGTTGAAAAAGAAAAATCAGTTAAAAAGGTGAAAATTGTTGCTACATGCTCTTCGATTTGTCTTGAAGATATTTTAAAAGACAAAGATAATCGTTACGTAGCTGAAAATAATTTTTCTCGTTCTATGATTGATGGGAAAGTAAACAATTCAAAAGCTGAAGATATTTCCAGTGTTCAAGATATCAAGGATAAAGAAAACAATCTTCAAACTGAAAATATTTTTGGTGCTCTTGAAATCAAAGACAAAGAGAACGGTTTCAAAACTGAAAATGTTTATTGTGCTCCATTGAATGAGGACAAAGAGAACAATTATAAAATAGGAAATTACGCTTGTCTTCGGGAAATGAAGGATGTAAAGAACAATCTAGCAAAGGAATATGTTTCAATAGAAACATTGTTAAACCCACCAAAAATACAAGTTGAATCATTACTAAGTATTTCAGAAGTACAACCTATTGATCATGTCAATGAAGAAGTTTTAGACGATATGTTGCAAGCTTGTGGTGATGATGATTTGACATTAGCTGATCACAAAAATAACTATGAAGTTCTGCCTGAGATTTTAGAAAAATTTTCAGAGTTTGATGATTTCATAGCAAGCTTTCTTAAATAATTTATTACTTTCTTTAGCTGTTATTTCCATTTACATTTTATGAATGTAGTTTAATTGACACTTTTTAAATCTTCCATCCTAGTGTAATAGGATACAACATTTGATAATATAAATAATATTAGAGTTTAAGATGTGATGCACCTATACTTATTTCTGGGCGTCAATTTTGAATCATAAATAAATTATTCTATTGTTAGATTTTATATATTTTTTGGTACAATTCAAAAATAATATTATTTTTTATTATACTTAAATTTGACTAACAAATACCTATGTCAATTTTGAATGTATGATTTTTGTAAGTTACTTATACTTTTCATTATATGTTAATAAAATTTTGTTATAATATTAAAAAATATATAAAAAAAAATAGTTATAAAACTATTTTTTGAGGGTCATGTCTCTCAATATTAGAGGTGTCAATTTCATTGAAAAATCTATCCATCCATCTACCTAAAAAGTTTAAGTTAATGGATGTAATCCACCTATTTAAAAATTTCGACAAAAAATCCTTCTAAAATTTTAATAATCTAATAAGTTAATACTCAAATAAAAGATAAATTTATTAGATAAAATAAAAAATATTTAGTTATAAGATATATTTAAAATTAAAAAATATATAAAAAAAAAACATATAGAAAACAAAATAGAGGGGAAAAGAACAATATTGAAATATATATTTGAATTAAATTAATATATATAAATAAATTTAAAATTTTATAAATTAGAGTTTGGACAATATATATATTATAAAACTTAATATTATATATTTTATGAATTTTTACAAAATGTATGATTAATATCTTTTACTAAATGTTCATTTAAATCAAAAAGTCTTTATTTTTAATATATATATTTATATATATATATATATATATATATATATATATATATATATATATATATATATATATATATATATATATAATTATTGGCATAGAGGGTAGTTAAGGAATAGAGAGTTATTAGAGTAGTAATTATATCTTTTGCTTGGGGATATAACGGAGAATTCAAGAGGAAACATCATCTCTCTCTCAAACAACATAACAATTTTGTTTACTTCCTTTCTCACCCTCAAGAAAAACAAGCAAAGCAATCAACCATTCTTTCCTTTGAGAGAAAAGAAGAGTATACTGAAGGAGAAAACCAAACCTTGTTGTTGGAGAAGGAATATGCGGTTTGGAAAAAAGTGTTCCGGAGAATTGTTTTGTTTCTAATTGTAAATTTTCTATTGACAATGGTTTCTCTCTCTCTTTTTGGTTCTCTTGTTGGATAGGGGAGTAATCTTTGAAGGACTACTTTCCTATTCTTTTTCATTTGTCTCACCTTAAAGGAGTTTCGATGGCTTGTATGAGTGGTTGGCAAGAGGAGAGGTGGTTGTGGGGAGATTTCAAGGTTGTCGGCCCGATTTTTAGTGATGCGGCTTTAGAGTTGCATCGTTTGCGGTTATTGTTGGACCATGTTCGTCCGGAGCTTGGTGATGTTGGTAAGGTAGTGTGGAGGATGAGTTCATTGGAGGTTTATACGGTTAGTAGTTTCTTTAATTTAATTTTATCATTCTGCATTCCTCTCAGTCCGAGTAATAAAGTTGATGAAGCCTTTTCTTTAATTTGGAAAGTGGTGGTCCCTTTTACGATTAAGGTTTTTGGGTGGAGATGTTATTTAAATAAGCTCCCTACAAAGGGTGCTCTTTTATGTAGAGGTTGTGTGCTTCCGAATAGTGGGTTGGAGTGTGTGTTGTGCTCTTCGGCGGAAGATTATAATGACCATATTTTTATGTCTTGTTGTGTTTCCTTATTGGTGTGGAAGGAGATGGCTGATTGGATTGGATTTGAGAATTGGAGGGCTAATGATATTAAAGAAAGTTTCTTATCTTGGTATGCTTTCTCCAAACATAATAGGGTGAAGAAAGGGAAAGAAGGTTGCGTTTGGTTAGCCACGACTTGGTATTTGTGGATTTTGCGTAACGGTATTATTTTTAACAATGTTAGTTGGAATGTGTTGGATATGGTTTGGAATATTAAGGTGTTGGTGTGGAGATGGTCTTTTATAGGGAAAATTACCGTTCCAATTATAGCTTTTATGAGTTTTGCAAATTTCATTTGTACTACTTAGCTTAATGTTTAATTTGGTGTAATTTTCTTTATTGTTTTGAGGTCTCCCACTTCTTCTTGTAAGTGGTTTCGAGAACCCATTGTTCTCGCTTTCAATGATAGTTCCTTGCTTATTGAAAAAAAAAGCATGCTACAGTACCTCAGGTTTTTTTTTAATTTAAAATCCTTTTCTTGAAAAAATAATATTTAAGTAAGTTTTAGTATTTGTTGTGCATTTTTAGAAAAACAAAATAGTAATATATTAAGAGATTTATACATTTTCACTCTTGATTAAAAAAATTTCTCAACAAAAATGTAAAATATGCAACATTAATTTTAGTGTAATCCCCGAAAATCCTTCTAAAATTTTTAATAATCTAATAATTTAAATCCTCAAATAGAAGAAAAATTTATAAGATAAAATAAAAAATATTTAGTTATAAAATATATTTAAAATTATATATATATATATATATATATATATATATATATATATATATATATATATATATATATATATATATAACAAAATAGAGGAAAAAGGAACATAATTGAAAAACGAATAACCAGATGTGCATCCTTTTATCCTCGAGTAAACACACACAAGACGTGTGTCTTGTTGAAGGTCAAATACTCGTTTTCCGCCTAAAAAACGTAAGCCAACAAACTTCTTTTTCCTCCTTAGCACTAGCAACTTCCTTTTTATTTTCAACCAACAAAGTATTTTCTGCCTCTACGCAATTATGCTTTTTTAATTTAAAATCAATCAACACACAAGTTTTGCTACCAAAGAACTATGTAGCTTTGAATTTTCCATCGCACCTAGGAATATGTATGAACAAGATTCAACGTCTTGTCATATACCCTAATACAAAATATGTTTTTAGTTCCTATATATATGTCTTAATAATTAGGAGAAATTGAATACTTTAGGCCAACACTTTTATTCGCGAAATTAATTTAAGGTAACTAACTGTGTTTACGGCGGATGTCGTGGGCTGATAATAACTTGCCTGCGCATAATTGACTATCAAACTCGAATTTGGTTGTGACGACTATATTTTTGTTCTTTTAAGATTTTATCGACATTTTCCCTTAACAAATAAACTTCTATGGAGACTTCATTGAATTCGAGCGATTACTCACTCGGGTATTTTTTGCTTTGCGACAACTGACGACTTTGCTGGGGAAATGAGATACTAAAGCCTAATTTAGTTTGTTCTGCAAATTGTGCAGGCCTTATTTTTGCTTTCTTATAATGTCTTTATATTTTCTTTATGTAGTTTTGTTAGTATTTGTTTTATTATCATATTTTGATTGTATTTGTTTTTCACAAACGCATGTTTTCGAGTTATCCTTATACCCATGCTTGAATAAACTTAAGTTTAAGTATGGAGAATTCTTAGGGTTACCCCTTGAGATGCACATCTTGTCGGGTTAGCATGAAGACTCCGCCAAGGTAAGATCATTTTGGAATATTGTCATAAAATAGCTCACCCATTACTACGCCGTAATTTTGAAAATCATCTATGACTCAAGGAACCTTATATATAACCCTTGTTAAGTATGGAGGTTGTGTAGTGTTTATTCTCGAGATGCACATCTCACGTGGTTAGAATGAAGACTCAATCTAAGGTAGCTCCTTTCAAATGTTGTCAAATAATGGTCAGCTCGTTATCAATGTAAACTTTCGAATAGGATCCGTAAATCTAGGTACCCTATCAAAACCCTAGAGTCATCCGTTGTCAAATAAGGAACTTGAATATAAGTTGTTTGAAACCCAATTACCTATATCTTCTTAAATACATACATGACATTACATTTCATTCATTATCATCTAAAAACACTCTTAGCATATTGCATATCATTTCATCTAATTCATTTTTGGTATAAAAAAAAATTATTACATCGTATTCGTACATAATGCATACAAATTTATCATTCAAGTGCATGTGTAATACCCTAAATTTTAACCCTAAGATCTCACTTATCATTTTTGTCTTTGCATACAAACAAGATCACCAATTTTGGTTCTCCTGCCCTCCTCTGTGGTTTTGCTTTTGAGGGAGATCGCCAAGCACATGTGTATTTCTTACTTGATTTGTGTGTGTTTATGTTTACTACCCTCTAACCAAAATACCAAAAATTTGTTTGCAGTTTGCTTATTTCCCTTCTCTGTGTGTTTAAGGTGTTGTAGGGTTGTCAAAGGGCAATGGCATGGCTTCAACTCAAATGTTGTAAATCATTAAAGTCAAGATCAGATGGAAATTTGACCTAATCTTGGTCAAACCATCGAGAGTTTACTTTAATTACAATTTATCTATGTCAGTGGGCTATTTCTCAGAGGTTCATTGGGCTAGGGTTTCACCACAAGGCTAAGTTGAGCATTATTTCCCTCTATTGCAAGTCCGGCATCATCTCAGGGTTCTTCTAGTTATTTGTTTCACAAATCAATACCTTTCAAGAGGTTTAGAGGATTCCTCAAGGTATTATTTTTATGGTGAGATCATCAATGGAAGAAGAATTTTGTCAAGACATGTTTTGTTAATTGATATGCAAATATGAAGTATGTCACCAAAAGATGAGTTGATGACTTTTTTGTCACCAAGGTCTTGTTGCCTATTCAATTATATATTGTTTGTAAGTTAATTTGGATTCATTTTTTATGGAGGTATTCAAGTATGCCATTTCCAAGTAATTCTAAAAGCATGATTCAAGGTTTTGATCTTTAGATTCATAATGGTATCAAGTTCTTAAAATTTTATTTTATTCAAGAATTTGCTTCAAGCTAAGGTTGGAGTATTCATGCATATGGCTTACTTGGAATGAAAGTTACAAGGAATAAGTTCACGGAATAATCCATTTGTTCATCAAGCTTTATTCAAGGCATATTCAATAAGCTTTCAAAGTTTCAAGTTCAAGTCCATTTGTGATTCAAGAGGCCATATGATCAAGGGTTAGTTTCATGTGATTCAAGCTCAAGTTATGGCCTATAATATTAAGCCTTTGGTACATGACTCAAGTGTGGTTTTTACAAGTTTAGCTCATGATACATCATCATCCATTCAAGTATAATTTCATTTTAAAGTGTGAATTGTGTTCGTGTGATTCAAACATGCCAAATATAATCCATTTCAATTCAAAGACTAAGCAATCTTCATAGCATTCAAGGTGTAACCAAATGTGTTTCAAATATCATCTAATTTACATCATCATTCGCATTGATTCAAATTTGGTTCAAAGTGACACAATGAATCACATTTTTTGATTTAGCTCGGGTTCAAGCATGGCCATGGCCATTATCTTCAAAACATGTTCAATCTTTCAAGTGCATATATGGAATCAAGGACAAGGTGGAGTGAAGGAAGTACAGCAGCAAAACTGCCAAGTATCACACATCACACCATGTCAAGTTTCATACAAAACTGGTTTTGGCAAGTGGTGTAAACAAGTTGTAGCCCAAGTTTAATCAGTTCCAACAACCTCATTTCACGACCAAACCAATTGGAATCCAAATACATTCATAAGCCCAACATATTGTGCATTGCATCAACTCATGGCAAGGTACATTAAACAACCATCATAAAGCCCAACATAGTGTTTTTTAAAATTATTGCTAAACTGCTAGCAAGGAGACTTTATAGGGTCTTGGATGGAATAATTTCAAAGTCCCAAACAGCTTTTATTGCTGGGAGGAATCTGTTAGATGAGGTGCTAGTTCTAAATGAAATTGTGGATTTTTCCAAGAGAGGTAACAAAAAAGGACTGATTCTTAAGGTAGACTTCGCCAAGGCGTATGACTGTGTTGAATGGTCATATCTACATGAAGTCATGAAGATAATGGGCTTCGGGGATAAATGGATGCAGTGGATGGAGGGAAGTGTTTTCAATAATTATTTATCTATCCTAGTTAATGGAAGCTCTAATAGAGATTTTAAAGTCACTCATGGATTGAGACAGGGGGACCCGTTATCACCTTACCTATTTACAATTACTGCTGAGGGATTGGCGGTTCTAATGAGAAGAGCAATTAGAGGGCAGTTTTATAAGGCTTTTTCTCTAAACTAGGAAGTCTCTTTCCATTTGCTTCAGTATGCAGATGACACCGTAATTGTAGGGGACGGCTCATGGAGTAATTTGTGGGCGTTAAAAGTCATTCTTAAAGGCTTTCAAATTATTTCTGGCCTGGAAATTAATTTCACCAAGAGCAGCCTATATGGGTTTGGCATGGAGAAGGCTTTTTTGAAGGCTGCAGAGAATTTTCTTGCGTCCAAAGTTCAGGTCTGTCCTTTTTCATTTCTTGGTGTGACTATAGGTGGGAATCATAGACTTCTTTCATTTTGGAAGCCTGTCATTGACAGGGTTAAGGTGAGATTAGCTTCATGGAAAAGGAGATTCTTATCAATGGGTGGTAGGGTGACTCTTATTAAATCTGTCCTGACTAATTTACCTATTCACTTCATGTCGTTTTATAAAATTCCTAGTAGCGTGGTGAGGATCATTACAACGTTGCAACGACGATTTCTGTGGAATGGTTCTGTTAACAAAACTGGCATATCATGGATCAATTGGAAACAGGTCTGCAAAAACAAGGAGTGTGGGGGATGGGGCATTATTGATATTAGGTGGTTTAATATAGCTCTGCTTGCTAAATGGATTTGGAAATGTTTGAATCTGAATAATAGCTTATAGAATGAAATTCTGGTAGGCAGGTACGATGGGTATAGGGATTGCCTATTGAGTGGTGAATTGCCAAAGTATAAGGTGAGGCCTTCTCTATGGTGGAAGGACTTGTTTTCCATTTCAAAACGGTTTGGCAATGACAATTTTGAAGGTTTAATTTCGTCTAGAGTGGGGGATGGGGAGAATACTCTATTTTGGGAGTCAGAGTGGTGTGGAGTGGGTAAACTATATGTTATGTTTCCAGATTTGTGGAATAGGGCTGCTTATCCCAAAAGCACGACCGCGGATAATGGAGCTTGGTTAGGAGACACTTGGAGTTGGACATAAAGTTAGGGGATGTTGTGCTGACACAAACCTTAAAGCATGAATATGATTTACTTGTTGCTATGGTGGAGAATAATGCAGTTTGGAGGGACAGTAAGGATGTCATTTTGTGGAACGAGGATGTTGATAGAGGGTACTCGGTTAAGGTAGGATATAAAATTCTGGTTGGACAGTTGGTTGAGGAAGATGTTGTGAGTGTTGATGAGTTTAATTACAAACTGTTATGGTCTGCAATAACTCCGGTAAAAAAATGTGTTTTGGTTGGAGGTTGGTTCGTAACAGGTTGGCAACTCGCGACAATCTCCAAATGTGTGGAATCATTTCAAATTCTCATGAACTCTGCTGTCCTTTTTGCTTCATTGAGAACGAATCAGTGTTACACCTTTTGTTCCAATGTCAAAAATCTGTTAAAATTTGGTTAAATATCAGTAGGTGGCTGGGTATTAAAGAATTTTCGTTTGAGGATGTCCATCAACATTTTAAATTTTGGTTGAATGCTTGTGTGGAGTCAGGCATAAGCGGTAATAACGCAGTGGGATTGTGGTTGATCTGTGGGTGAGTTTTGTGGAAAGTTAGAAACAATATAATGTTCAAAGAAGGAATTTGGGAAACGAATGTAGTCATTGTCAAAATTTTGTATTTATCTTGGTGTTGGGTTGGAAAGAGATCCGGGAAAACTCTTTCTTGTAATTATTACGATTGGATTAAGGCTCCTATCGATTTCATGTAACATGGAATTGGGTGGTGGAGTTTATTTTTGTTCATGTGTTGGATACCTCGTTGTATCCTTATAATTAGATTGATTATTAAAATAAAAAGAAGTTCCCATTCAAGAGGAAAAAAAACAAGAAAATCAAACTACATCATCTGGACCCAAAACCCAAGGGGTGATATCAACAAGCTCATCCCACATTCCAAGCTAAACTTCATGTATCCATCTGTTGCAAAAAGCCTCCAATAAGCAATAACATGAACATCCCGCATCACCTATCCAAACGCGAAAACGACGCGAGCAAGACGCAAATTCAAGAAGCAAAAACGACTTGTAGCTTCACCTTCGATCTCACCTATAAATGTTGGAATTAATCCAAAACCTATGGGAATTCCGAACCTATCTTGATGAACAAGAATGGTTATTAGCGCAGCAATACCAAAGAAAAGAAGAAAATAGAGAAAGAAAAGAAATTAGGGTTCTAAGAGAATTTGGAGAAGAAGGTTGTTACCCACAAACTGTGAGATTTTTCCCTTTCTATTCACTTGCAACTGCAAACCGTGAATTACAATGTGTTGTAATGATGTACAAAAATAAGGGTTACTCCCTATTTATAGATTTAGGTTTACTTATTCTCCAAGCCAAAGCCCAAAACTATAAAAGCCCAAAATACCTATTTTGTAATTACATCAAATCAAATCTAAATCAAATTTGTACGAAACAACAGTTTCGACACACCCTTGCTTCGATACTTTGACACAAGGAATTACAATTTAACACACCACCTAATTCATTGTGTCTAAGATGTCTACATTCATCACGGCTCTTAGTCTTCTGAAAACTTCGACCTGCACTCCCTTCGTCATGATATCTGCAATCTGATTCTCAGTCCTGTAGTGTTCCAAGTTCATCTTCCCTTCTGCTACCTGCTCTCAAAGATAATGGAACCTCATTTCAATGTGCTTGCTTCGACTGTGTGTTATTGGATTCTTCGCTAAGTTGATAGCTGACATGCTTTTGATCTTCAAGGTAATCGCTCCATGACTCTTCCCTGTAATCTCTTCGACCAAGTTCACCATCCAGGTTGCTTGACATGCACAAAGAGAATCATCTATATATTCTGCTTCGCATGATGACAATGCCACTACAGGCTCCGTTCTCGAATTCCAAGCAACTGGTGCACCACTTAACATAAACACATATCTAGCTGTTGAATTTTTTATCCTCAATATCACTACACCAGCTTGAGTCGGTGTATCCCACTAACTTGCATTCTTTCCCTTCATCAGCTGCAGGAAACAAAATGCCGTAGTCGAGAGTCCCTTTCGGATACCTTAGTATCCTCTTCGTTGCTGCTAGGTGTGATACCTTTGGCTTCTGCATGAATCTTCTATCCCTTTTGGGAAATTTGTTGCTGGTTGTAGGTGGATTTTTAATATTAAGCTGGGTCTTGATCGACAGGTAGATCAATTGAAAACTCGCCTAGTGGCAAAATGATATACTCAAGTTCTTGGTCAAGATTATAGTGATACTTTTTCTCCAGTTGCAAAGATGGCATTTGTTCTCTTTCTAGCCCTGACTGCCAAGAAACAATGGCCTCTATTTCAATTGGATATCAGGAATGCATTCATGCAAGGTGATTTGGAAGAAGAGATTTACATGAAGCAACTTCCTGGGTTCTTTGCTCAGGGGGGGTGTAATCTGATATGTAAATGGTGCAAGTCTTAGTAAAGTGTTAGAACAATTTGGGATGAGCTGTTGTGAATCAGATCACTTTGTTTTCACCAAATGCTCCTCATCAAATGCTCATACATCCTCTGATCCTTTTTAAGTGACACTTTTTAGGAAAAAAATTCATTCCTTTTTAAGTGTCATTTCAAAGTTCAAAGTAGTATTGGTTGTAGTTTTGTCAAAATTACTCCTAGTAATTTATTAAAGAGAGAAAAAAGTTAAATAAATTATTAAAAAGTTAAGGGTATTATAGACAAAAATAATCATTCTTTTAAAAGTAACAACAATTATTAATTGCCTTGGTATGTATAAAAAGTAAAAAAATGACACTTAAAAGGGAACGGATAAAGTATTTATCTAGTGGCTTATGTTAACGACATTGTAATTAAAGGTGATGATTCTAAGAGTATCAAGGCTTTAAAAAACGCTTATTTCAGAATTTCCAGACTAAGGACTTGGGTCATCTTTGTCACTTTTTGGGGATTGAGGAATCAAAATCAGGTATTGTTATCTCTAAGAGGAATTTGCTCTTGACATTCCTCTTATCCTTTTTAGCTGTCACTTTTTAGGGAAAAATTTCATTTCTTTTTAAGTGTCATTTCAAAGTTCAAAGTAGTATTGGTTGTAGTTTTGTCAAAATTACTCCTAGTAATTAATAAAGAGAGAGAAAAAAGTTAAATAAATTATTAAAAAGTTAAGGGTATTATAGATAAAAATAATCAGTGTTTAAAAAGTAACAACAATTATTGATTGTCTTGGTATGTATAAAAAGTAAAAAAAAATGACACTTAAAAGGGAACGGATAAAGTATTTATCTAGTGGTTTACGTTGACGACATTGTAATTACAGGTGATGATTCTAAGAGTATCAAGGCTTTAAAAAAACGCTTATTTCAGAATTTCCAGACTAAGGACTTGGGTCATCTTTGTCATTTTTTGGGGATTGAGGAATCAAAATCAGGTATTGTTAACCCTCAAAGGAAGTATGCTCTTGATATTCTGGAAGAAACGGATCTTACCAATTGCAAACCGGTTGACACTCCTATGGATCCTAATGTAAAGTTTCTTCCTAATCAGGGGAGTCATATACTAATCCAATTAGATATGAAAGACTTGTAAGAAAGTTGAATTATCTTACCTTGACTAGACCCGATATATCTTTTCCATTCAGTGTAGTAAGTCAGTTTCTGAACTCTCCTTGTGACAACCATTGGGATGCAGTTATTCGAATCCTTAAGTATATCAAAGGATCACCTAGAAAAGGGCTTATTTTTTGTGATAGAGGCAAATTGGCATCATTAGATATTCAGATGTTGATTAGGCAGGACATGCAAGTGATAGACGTTCTACATCGGGGTATTGTTTTTTATTGGTGGAAATTTGATTCATGGAAGAGCAAAAAGCAAACAGATGTTCCTCGATCAAGTACAAGCTGAGTATTGAGTCATGGCTCATGCCACATGTGAGCTCTTGGTTAAGGAATTTACTTTAGAAACTTCATTTTTGTGAAGTCGGCCTTATGGAACTTGTATGTGATAACCATTCAGCTTTGCACCTCTCCTCTAATTCAGTGTTTCATGAGAGGACAAAGCATATAGAAGTCGACTGTTACTTTCTTAGAGAGAAGATTACCATCGGAACTATCAAAACCTCCTTTGTTAATTTTAAGGATCAACAGGCTGGCCTCTCTACAAAGTATCTTCGGAGACCTTAGATTTCTTACATATCTGACAAGATAGATACTTAGGATGTATATGAGCCACCTTGAAGGGGAGTGTGGAGATATGATATTGTTTTTATTATTAGTATTTTTTGTTTTTTTGGTTTTTTAATTCTTAGTATTATCTTTCCCCTAATTAGTAGGATTCGTTAGAAAGTTTAGACCTAGTATATATTTTCCCTAATTAGTAGGATTAGTTAGGAGGCTTAGACCTATATATGTGTGTACTCTCTACATAATAAAATAAGAAATTCAGATTCAAGTGTGTAATCTTGTGATTCCTGCGAATAAGAATTGTTAAAGGTCTGTATTTTATTCACATAAGGAATTAGGGAAGCTTAATTGAGATCTAGGACTAAAGCGCCAAGGTATTAAGGTTATAGCTATAACTGAGAATCTGACAACCAATTATTCGAAAATGATTAGATTGGGACAATTGTATACATGAGGTCTGAATAAAATGGGAATCAAACCATAACCAAATTTCCTGTTATTGTGTAGTCATCGCTCATCAGTTACACTTATTCAGTTACTGTTATTTTTATTACTGTTGTGTTGTCATAAATTTTATTTTCCATCAGTTATCCCATTTTCTATAACAATTAATTCTCGATCCTATTCAACTAGAACATTTCTTTGTTAATTAGTAGTTGAAATATCAATCCTCATGAAAACAATATACTCTACTCAATAATGCTACTTGTATGACTAATTTCCTGGTCAATAAGTCATCGACTCTGCTAGTTTTTAGCAGCTACCTATTATACAACCCTATTCGCTAATAGTTAGTTAGTTAAGGAGTTTTTCAATGGAAGATGATAGGTTATAAATAATGATTATAGACGATTAGTGAGCCATCTTGAGTATAATTGCAAAGGAAACTACGGAACAGATGTTCTAGATCTCTAGTTAAGGAGTTTTTCAATGGAAGATGATAGGTTATAAATAATGATTATAGAAGATTAGTGAGTCGTTTTGAGTATAATTGCAAAGGAAACTACGGAACGGATGTTCTAGATCTCTAGATTACATAGATACGGGTTTATGTACTTGTTTGTATTTAGTTTTTTAGTATTCACTAGCTCGGTACCCCGCTGGTAATATTATTTAGTAAGGATTATTTTCATCAGTAAATTATATTATGTAAAGATTCTGAACCAGCGTCTATCACTAGCACGTCTAGATGTTTTGTATGCTTCTATCATGCCTTAGAAGGACAATTAATGAATGGCACTCCCAATTGAAAGCTGTTGAAGGAGAGACGAATGTCGGCCTCTTTAAATGCGAACTCGTACATAGGGAACCTTAACCCACAGTAATTCGCGCAGATATGGTGGTGTTCCCTAGGCTGAAAGACCGTGCACTTCGCCTGCTCGCCCACAGTGACGTCCTCGAAGATGGCGAAAGCGTCTGTGTCATCACGGGCAAATCACGAGCGAATATGTAAAGGCTCATAGTCATCCCAGTCGGCAGCGGGACGCAAGGGCTTCTCCCCGGGGAGCTACGCAGGTCTTTCCACGTCAGGTTCGGTGTCTATCTGGATGATGTCTGCAAGCCTCACGGCCATTTTTACTTGAAAAACAGAGGATATAGGTGAATTCGTTGGCCACGACCAAATCCACCCTTCCACTGCCGATCAAGTGAAAGGGCAATGAGAGTGGGAAGCTGCTCGGAGCAACGAGGAACTACTCGATACCTTTCTCCCGACTAGGGACCTTCTCCAGATCCCCGGTCCTCTCATGTCTTATCTTCCCAGAACATTCGTCGTGTGTCCTCGGGACATTCATCGCATATCCTCGGGGCATTTATCGGGTCCCCGGGACATTCATCCTAAGCCTCCGTCAAATCAAACGCAACCCTAGAAACATTTCGCTGTTTTAGCCGGAATCTTCATGGTGTCACCGGGAACTTTATCAGTTGTCGGAAAACCACCAACGGAAAACAAAACGGAAAAGAAGAGGATTAGAAGCTTACTTGGAACGGTGGTAGAGAGCGGACCGGTTCGGTGGAGGCGGTGAATGGAGGTTGAGCAGCGGCGGAGATAGGAAGAAGAGATCGGAGCGAAAAGGTAGGAACGTGCAAATGACACGAACTAAAGCCCTTTTATAGGCCCCTCATAGGACTCAGGGAGTCCCTAGGCTCTTGAGTGCCCTAGGCCTAGCCGTCCCTAGACATTAATGGCAGGCGACACGTGGTACGCGTGTTCCCGCGTTAATCCTTTCACCTGCCTTGCTCCTCGGACTCACAAGCCATCATCTCCCCCGCGTCACCGTCCAATGGCGATGTTACAACTCGAGTAGAGTCCAAGATTACTGCATGTCTAGCATCCCGTGCTCGTGAGCTTCCTACTGCGTTATGCCCGACAACTCGGAGACGCTTCCTCGTCGACACATATCTCTAGCAAGGGGTTACCAGCGTGAATCGAACGATCAACTTTGTTTCGGGGGTTCGAGCATGCTTGCGGTGTCCTCGTCATGGGGGCTGATCCTTAAGTCATTACTCTGACACCTCGGAGCAACGTCTTCGGGGCTCCTGTTCCGGACTGGGCCGGCGCCTGCCCAATCGTCGGGCAGGCCCAACCCAATACTGGGTCGGCCCAATATGGCCCCTCCAATAGCCAGTGTCAGGCACGACCCTATCAGCACCGAGTACGCTCGTGTCTTCCTCTCGTCGGCCACATAACAGACATCACTGTCAAGTAGAAGCTCAGAGCCGAGGAGAGCACCTCTCTCCTCGGCCTCCACGTACTCCTCCCCGCGAGGACATGTCACCTTGTAACCTCCCACCTTTGAGGGAATCGGTCTGCCCACCTTCAGGAGATCTCAGGACCGTTACCCCCGGGCGAAGACCACGTGCTGATCTTCTCTACGCCACGTAAGCCCTGGCAGTTGCCTGGATCGAACCTCTCAATCTAGTCCAGTGCAGGTAACCATTGGCCCCGTGCTGGGGGCTCTCTATAAATACCCTCTCACTCGAGAGGGTCAGGTTACGTTCTCTTTTACTCACCTATATTCTGTACTTGCTTGTCGTAGCTGACTTTGACATCGGAGTGCCTTGCAGGTACACCCCCCCTCGCCGTATCATCCACACCGGAGCTGAAGATTTCACGACGCTGCTGGTCACTGTCACACTGTCTGATCCAGGTACGATCAATAATTAATTATTTCAATCAATGTAAATCTATAGTATTTTTATGCTCATATTGAGACTATAATTTCTATTGATAACTTTGTTAGTTTATGTATATTGTGGTTAGCTACTCGGAGCTTTTGTTTTCTAGTATATATGCTATTTGTTATGTATGCTTTATTCTTTATGCCTTATATTGATAAAAAAAATTTATAAGAAAAGATTTCATTAAGGTGAGATTAAGGGGATCTCAAACCCCAAGAGGAAACAAGCAACAAAAAGAAGGTAGATAATCTTACCAACCGACTCGACGAGACGAAAATAAACGAGAATTACAAGAAGTCAAAGGGAAACTTACTCCACACATAAAGGCTACAACTCACCCTACCAAGTTTTTATATTGATAACTTTGTTGTTTGTTATGTTTGCTTCCTGTTACGTTGCATGTTTTATCTAAGCAAAAATTATTGTTGTTTGTTTATTCTTGGAAAAGACAAACTTTGTCATTTTGGAGTAGAGAATGGTCCCTGAAACTCTTGTAACTAGAGTTGAGAATGGTCCCTGAAACTTAGGATGTAATTATATTGTTGTTGCAAATATTGAAGTGCCTGTTATTCTAGTTTTGGTTGGTCTTGCTATGTACTGGTTTAATTTGATTTTTCAATAGGAAATTGGATAATGATGTTTCGTAGTGATTTAAAGTTCAACATATACAAAAGTATGGTCAATGCATCAAAAAAAGCTTATGAGAAATTTAATTCACAAGGTAGCCGTATATGATTTATATACGGTCTATTGCAGTTTAATTTGACTGACATTAATATATTTTTGGTAGATACTTTAAATAATAAAATAGTGTAATGGTGTGTGTTGGCCTATTTTAATACCCTGTGGAATTTATTGGTGCAATTTAGTCCCTTGTACTATTAGAATTTTGTTTTTCCATTGTCCTTGTATTTTATCAAGGATGTGAGTTGTATTTTGTGGTGTGTTGATAATGGGACTGGTATGTCATGGCCATTGGTCTAGCTCAAGTAGAGTTGTAATGTTTTTTTTATAAGCTAAAATATATTTATCAGGGATACAATAGGGTATCCCTACCCGTATACATCAAACGTCTCTCTAAAAATCAAGGCCTGCAAAAATCACTAGGGGACTTTACCCAAGTGTAATAGTTACAATTGTGAGAACTATTTTGATTCTTTCCTATCTACCACCAAGAGTAAATTACTATACGATTCGAAATCGTGTCGAAATCCCAAAACTCATCTCTAAATATAATGTTGTTTCTAGATGACCAATTAATCTAACAAATTAGAAGCCATAGCCCAACAACGTTACAGATTAAGAAATTATTTCGAGCACACCCCGATACCCAGCAAGTTAAGTGATTCAGCATATCTCCCACTATAATCTCCGGAATGCCCAACCAGTTACACGCGAATTTCCATATCATAATGGACTTATGGTATAAAAATAAGACATGCTCCACACTTTCCTCCACTAAGAAACAGAAAGGACATGACCTTTCGTGTCTATTGGTGATTATTCCTCTACGCGTAAGATTGTCTCGAGTTGGAATTCTCTTATGTAGCAACCGCCAACCGAACAGTTTCACCTTGAACGGGATCTGTGCTGTCCAAATCAGTTTGAAAGCAGCTCTCGCATCCTCCCCGAAACTCCTAACTGAAGTAGTGCTATTATCATGCAGAAATTCGTATAGAGAAGAAGCAGAAAAATAATTATTATCAGTAAGGAGCCAGATGACAGAATTTCTGGATCCTGCTACGGGTTCGAATTCTTCCAGAGTGAATTCAGATCAGTCCGCTCCAACATAACTTCTGCAGACAAGTTAGAATGGGATATTTTGATATCCCAGCACCATTTGCCACTAACCCACAAACCATTCTCTGCCACTGAGTTGCTCTTATTTTCAGCAGATAACCATAAATCTGGAAATGACAAAGATAAAACTTTGGGGCCAGCCCAACGAGAAACCCAAAACGGAACGTAGTCTCCACTGCCGATGTTGTAAGAGATAAGCTCAGAAACCAAATTCCTCCCACAAAAACAGGATAGTTGCACTAAGTCTCTCCACCATTTAGAGGGAGTAACAGGCAGTCGAATTGGTGATTATGGTACCTAGCCTCTATTAATTCCTTCCACAAAGTGTTCTTTTGTTCCAAGATTTTCCAAGTCCACTTGAACAATAATGCACAATTGAACAATTTCAAGTCTTTCACCCCTAAACCACCATTTTCTTTCTTGTTACATACCGTAGTCCAAGACACCCACGCCACACCCTTTTTAGACACCATACCATTCCACAAGAAAGACTTTTGAATAGACGTAAGGATACGTATAACTTTAACAGACAATTTATAAAAAGACATGAGATGAATCGGTAAATTAGCAAGGACAGAATTGATCAAGGTTACTCTTCCTCCCATGGATAAGAAACGACTTTTCCAAGAGTTCAATCTAGATCGAACCTTACCTATCAAAGGTTTCCAAAAAGAGACTAGAGCGTGATTTCCTCCAATATATATTCCTAGAAATTTGAATGGACAGACAGAGTCAGAGATCTTACAAGAGAGGTAGTTTCCTGCAGCCGATAAGAACGGGTCATCAACACCAACACCGTATAGGGAACTCTTATTGAAATTTATCTCCAGACCTGAGACTAAATGAAATCCTTTAAGAATAGTCTTGACTGCCAGGATATTTTTCCACGAACCATCTCCTAATAAAATTGAATCGTCTGCGTATTGCAGCAAGTGGAACAAAACCTCCGAGTTGAATTTAAAACCTGAGAATAGACCATTCTCCATAGCTCTTTTCATCAGGACTGCAAGTCCTTCTGCAACGATAGTGAATAGGAGGGGAGCAAGGGGATCACCTTGCTTGAGACCCCTTGTTACAGCAAAATCCACGGTTGAGCACCCGTTAACCAGTACAGAGGAGTAGCTATTAAAAACCCCTAAGTTCATCCATCTCAGCCATGAATTACCAAACCCCATAATTTTCATGACATCCCGTAAGTACTTCCAGTCGACACAGTCGTAAGCTTTAGCAAAATCGACCTTTAGGAGCATAAGATCGTTCTTTGAACGTTTAGCATAGTCAATGGCTTCATTTACAACAAGGACCCCATCTAACAAATTTCTACCTTCTATGAACGCCGTCTGAGTGTTTGATATGATATTTCCAATTTTATTTTTAAGTCAGGAAGCAAGAATCTTAGACACTACTTTATATACCGAGCTAACTAGTGATATAGGCCTGTAACCATCCAAAATCTTAGGGTTCTCAATTTTGGGAATAAGCACCACAAATGAAGAAGCAAACACCTTGTGTAATTTGTCACCCTTGAAAAATTCCATAGTACAATTTGTGAAGTCATTACCAACTATACTCCAACACTTCTTGAGAAACTCAAAGCTGAATCCGTCAGGACCAGGACTACGGTCCCCAGCGCACTCGAATACAACTCTTATGATTTCTTCTATGTCCACTACAGATTCTAGCTCATCTCTGTCCGACCTAGAAAGGCACTTGAAACCTACTTCTCCCACATACGGAAAAGGTCTAGAGGCTCTGTAAAACCTCTTAGCAAAGTGGTCTTTGATAGCCTCTTTTACCCCTTGAACATCCTCCACAGATTTGCCATTAACACTTACAGAATTGATGGTATTCAGATTGATACGATTTCTTAATGATGCATGAAAGAACTTAGTGTTAACGTCGCCATCAACACTCCATTTTAACCTAGATTTTTGCTTTAAAATACTTTCTTTAATTCTCGATGATCTCCATAAATCGTCTTCCGCAGAACTTCTATTCTCCAGATCCTCTGCTGAAATGCCACCTCTTTTTGAGACTATAAAATCTTCTACCTCATTGATAATACCTGTATCTGTCTTGATTTTGGTATCAACCCAGCCGAAAACATTAATATTCCACCATCGGAGTTTCTCTCTAAGGTTCTGCATCTTCTTGGCCAAAATGAAAGATGCCTTCCCTGTTACCTTACATTCATCCCATTCTTTTTTGACAAAATCCATGAAACTAGTATGTTCAAACCAACATGACATAACCTTGAATGGTTTAGGCCCCCAGTTTATATTTTTTGCTGAAATCCACACCGACCTATGATCCGATACGTCTCGGTCTCTAATCTTTTGACACACCGTGTTCCATTCATTAAATACTCAAGGGGTGACAATGAACCTGTTGAGACGGATACATATCTTGCCCTTAGCTTTAAACCATGAGTACTTATTTCCACTCAAAGGCAAGTCCACACACCCGATCATATTTATGAACTCTGAGAATTCTTCCATATATCTTCTGTTAAAACTGGAATAACCTATTTGTTCAGCAGGACACTTTATCGAGTTAACGTCGCCACCAAGGATCCACTCTCCAGAGCTCCCTTTTCTCCAAAATGTTACAGGGAGAGTAAATATTAAAGAAATAACATTTCAAACCTCTCCAATATGCTTGCAAACCCAAAAATACTTTGCCCCTATAGCTGCAAATAGGATCCACAACTCCGTCTTTCCATATAGTTACGATACCTCCTGAAAGGCCAGTAGAACTAGTAGTTGACCACTGACAAGATTTGTCTCCCCATATGCTGAACACCGTCTCATCAGACATCTTTGTTCTTTTAGTTTCCTGTAGAAAACATATTTCAGCTCCGACCTTATTTAGTGTATCTTTAATTTTCTTTCGCTTTAAAACACCCCCACACCCTCTTATGTTGTATGTTACTATATTCATATAGAACCAATAGCTACCAACTTCTTCCCTTTCTTCGATTTTCTGTCAACCACTTCCAGATTTCTCAGAATAGTTTAGAAAACTTCGTCATCTTCTTCCGCTTCTATTCCTAAACTTTTAATAGCCTCCCAAACTCTATAAGGGAGACTTTCTAATTTCTTCTTAATCCTTGAATTGTTCTGGAGGAAACCAGAATCACTCATAGAATTGTCAATAGAACCAGATCCCTTAGAGATAGGAGCACAAGCCTGATTTTCCTTTGTTTTACCACTCTATCTATGTTGCTCCCTAACAGTCTTAGAGGTCGAACAATCAGCCCGCAGTAGAGTAGCATAATACGAAGGGTTGCACGAAATTTTTATCCTCTTGTAAATATCTTCCATAAGTATCTTTTTCTTCCTCATAGAAGACCCACCTTTAACTTCAGTAGCCACATAATCACAATCACCTCTCTGCACCTCTTAGAAAGAAGACGTATCAACAACTTTAGATATGCCTCCACATGCTAACCTATTGTCATCAGCAAACGTGGATGTCACAGTATTGTCCTCTCTTTTTAGTTTCACAAGGGAACATGTCACATGATCATGGCTAGAGACTATATTATGACTTTTATCAGCACTATCACCCTCCCTTTCTCCAACCTTCAAGTCTGACTTGTCTCTATCTTGAGATAAAATTTGATTCTCAGAGTGGGTTGTATCGCCTCTTTCCACACCTCTGATACAGCTGGTGGCAGCTGGATCTACCTTACCAGAAAGCTCAATCTCTTCATCGCTTACTTTCGTAGTATGATCGTTAAATGAATTCCTTAATTCACCTGCTGTCGAAATAAGGGAGAAGGACTCAGGTAATTTAGATTGAGTGCTAAGAACCCTAGATGAACTATCCCAGAACTCCCCTTCCACTTCCTGATCTGATTCGGAATCCACAACATCTGATCTATCTTCTTCAAAGCATGACACTTTGGCGATACCTTGATCCCTATTATAAGGCCTAAAGGAATCCTCCACAATCTTTATTCTATAGACGGTATCATTCACATCAATATTAACTACTTCATTAAGACTCATGGCAAATTTAGTCCTAATCAGGATTCTAGCGATGTCAAACCTCAAATGTTTCCTTGTCTCTTCGTCCAGCTTTATGAATGCACCAGCAGTAGCAGCTAAAAATTTGAAAAAATTTGCTCCCCAAACGTGGCAAGGGAGACCAAAGATCTTGACCCAAGTGAGTCTCTCTTGGTCAACATCGCTAGGAGACCAAGGGAGGATTTCAGAGAACCACTTAGAGATCCAACTGATGTCCTCTGTAATCAACTTTTGGATATCACCCGGGTTATCTTCTTCTAAGAGGCAAAGATTAGCCCCCATAGGTGTTATCTTAATGTTGAAGAAACCTTCCATCTGAAACGCATCTGAAACCTCAGCAGCTGATCCCGGAATCTCCAACACACCAGTGAAAGCCTGCTCAAACCGCTCTAGTTCTTCATTGTTAACTTCAAAGCTCAAATGGGCAAAAGAAGGTTTGTCACCCATAAGAACCTGGTTCGAAATGGCATTAGCCCCGATGCTACTACATGCCCCTTTAGCTATCTGAGCGAAAGAAGCTCTCATATCAATCTGGCGACATTCCAAA
This sequence comes from Lathyrus tuberosus, assembly GCA_022829125.1. Taxonomy (NCBI): domain Eukaryota; kingdom Viridiplantae; phylum Streptophyta; class Magnoliopsida; order Fabales; family Fabaceae; genus Lathyrus; species Lathyrus tuberosus. The sequence continues at coordinate 10,307,176 of JALAZF010000100.1, read as the reverse complement.
GGTTTAAAAGACGGACCTCCTACCTGTTCCTTATCCTGATTCCATTTTTTGTATAGGACATTCCACCATCGTTCTTGTGTTCTCTATGAAATCTTGGCAAATTAGCGAAAATCTTAGTGCCATTAACGACAATGTTGTCAAGATTAATGGCCATAAGATCTTCGTCTTCGACTTTTTTGAACCTCACAAAACCAAACCTCTTACCCCTAATATCCAATCTTCCCGGAATAAAAACTTCCAAAATGAAACCATATTCCTTAAAGATGTCATACAATTTTCTTGCATCGAATGAATCCGGAAACTCAGTAAAGAAGAACGATGAAGCTTCTTTCCAGTCTAGATCTGTAACCTTACCATTGTTGTTTTTCCAGATCGACATTTTCCCCAAAATTTGATTCCGAGCCTTCTTCTTCCCTACTTCCACCCATGTCTCTTTGTTATGGACGGTGACATTATAGAGCCCATATGACACATCCAGAGAACCTGAATCGAAAGTTCAAATATATTCGATGCTAACTAAGGCGCCTCAAATCCACTACAGTTACCAAAATGCAGAAAAAAGTCCATCTTCTTGCCTCAAAATAAACTAGCCTCTCCCAAGTCAATACAGATCTAAACTGTGACTTCAACCAATCAATGACTCCGAAGAACCCAGTATCAGGCAACACCTTACCGAGGCCCCTGAGCCCTAAAGCCAGGAATTTAAGCCAAAGATAAGGGGAAGTTCAACCAGTATCCCCTATCAATTTATTTTTAGTTTTCAAAATTTTAATTACTATTTTTTTTATTTCAATTTAATTTCTACTTTTGTGAAACAACATTGTCTTTCGAAAATTAAAGCTTAAGGCACAACATGCTCTTATGCAGCCAGAGTGGTATCAAATGCAATCGTATTCCAAGTTGCAGTGGCAAGAACAAAGCCTTCATCTTGAACTAGTACTCTATGATCTCCCAACGACCCTCAATAGCAAGGTTTGCATCACAATTAACGTTAACATTATCTATCCATGTTTTTTTTTCATCCAATTTTTCATTTTCTTATTATTAATTTGAATATATTGGTTTGGCTTATTGCCTTGAGAATGCAATTGATAATTCTGGGTAAAGCTAATGTCATATCTTTAAGTATTACAAGAACCCCGAGATTGGTTACTATTGATTTCTTAAGTTGATAATCATAAACATTTCACCAAGCTTTTTGGAACAACTCTCTAGTATGTATGACACACTCTGCATGGATATTTACTTCATCAATAAGTGTAATAAGTTTCTTTTAAAAGTAATTATACATTGTATGATTTCTTTGGTTAATATGTATTAATGAAATTTTATAAAAATATATTGGTGGATTGTTGCTATATTTTTTAAACGAGCATGCACAAAGCTTTGCTTCTTTAATTTCCATTTTATACTAAATTCGACAACACTACATATATAGCTGTTAGACTTAAGCTTTATTCATTTTGTATGCTCTTTGACAGCCATTTTATAGATACCTGTTGGTTGTAAGGTATTTTTAAAGATCCTATCTAAATATTAAATTGTATTCTAATAAAGGTTCATGTGTACACATGTGATGGAGAATGATTTCTTCTTTTCCTTTAAATAAAGATTAAATCATTGATTCTTTTTCCCTAAATATGTTGTTTTGTTACTTTATTCGCTGTGGTTGATGATCCATTTTGTTTATTTGACAAGAACATCTCAATGAATTGGAAGTGGGAACATAAAATTTGTTTCCAAACTATTCTCTCGAGCTTTTTTATAAGAAACAAAGAAACAGAGAAATTTTAGACTTTTTTTATAAGGTTTTTATCGATAAGGTATGAAACTTAACTGTATTATGATGTGCTCATGATCCAGAACAAGATTTCACAACTCAACATGGCAATGATTTTTAAGAGAGTTTAATTGGTTTAAAGATTAATAAAAGTAAGTGTTAAAATTACTCCAAAAGATTATAAGAACTTTGAAGTGATTTCATGCAAAGTTAACTTTCATAGAGATAGATACAATAGATTGTCATTCATGTATTTTTCAATGATACAAAGAGGCCCGAACAGTCCACCTAAAGTTTTAATATATCAATAGGACCTTATCAGTAATTATACATTAATTTGCCTAGTCCTAAATCCAACCCCTCAAGTTTCAGCTTTAATTGGTTGTATGTGGAACAACAACAAGTGAGTTGTTGTTTAGGACACACATGAGAAGACACAAAAAGATACACTTTGGTACTAATGGGAGCGATAGAATTTTCCTCCCATTGAATAATTACTAAACTGCATAATGGCAATGGTCTTCTTATGACTCAGATGTTGTATTGACTTCCAAATGTCTTGAAAGTTTAACATTTACTTTATTTAACGCCAAAATATAGGCTTATTTTTAGTATAAAATTTATTTTTATTTTTGCAATAGATATCAGAACATTGCAGTTTGATTCTAGTTTTCTGATTTTTTTCTGATTTTTATGACTCTAGTTTTCTGATTTTTTTTTCTTGACAGGTAGTTTGATTCTAGAGCTCGAGTTGCTTCCAAATTGCAGCTCTACTATGTCAAGGGTGAGTTTGTCCCGTATCGGTTGGTGATTTACGCGCATTTTTACTAGAGGCTTCAGTATTGTGCAGGTGTTACTTCAGTACATGCTTTCGTGATGATTTGCTCAAGTCGAGGTGTTCGGAAAGGTTGTAACATGCTTTTTTCAATATCATCACCAGCTGTTCTGTTCTTATTTATCTGAAGTTGTCATAGTTTATCTGCAACAGTGCATTTAATGATTGCAAAGAGGTGTCCATATATGGTATGCATATTTGAAATATTTAGAGTTATATTTTTTGTTGTACTTGGCTGGATTTGTAAACTATGATAGGAGTTAAAGACTGTTGTGTTGCCTTTGTTGTTGTTTAGGCAATTCACACAAGTTTGTACTATATATGTCAATTTTCTTGGTTTATTATTAAATTAGAATGATTATTTTATTAATTTAATATTATTAATTATTTAGAGAGTATTAGGAATAACTCTAATTTAATACTCAATGTTTTTATTTATTTTTTCGTAAAAGAAGTGGAAATTATGGCGGTTAAAACTTTCGTTATTTACGGAAATAAAACGCCATTTTTAATGTACTACATTTCGATGCAAGAGGAAGTCTCACTCTTACCTTAGATTAAGAATTCCCAAGCTTCTCTAATGGAGTTTCTTCTTCTCTTATGCCCTATCTCTCGTTCTCGTTCTCTTCCTTTTTCACGTTCTGACCGTTCCTGTTCCCATTTCCCCCTTTTCCCTTATTTTATATTATGATTATTTCTAATTGAAATATTATTCCAACTAAATTAAATAATATTATTCCCACTAAATATATATTTTAAATAGCCTAAATCAATTATTTAGTTTTATATATCACTATCACCACAATAATTAAAATAATTATTTAAATATTAACTTTTAATATTATTTATATAAATCATTTTCATTAAAATAATAGTAACAATTACATATTTTCATGCTATTGTTAAGGGGAGGAACAAACATAATGATTTGCATAGGCTGAAGGATAAAGATGGGAACATCCTTGGAGAATTCAAAGATATTGAAAAGGAGGTAATTCAGTTATATCAAGAGCTGGTTGGTACTAATACTAAAATTCTTAAGCATGTGGATATAGAGGTCTTGATAACAGGAGCTCAGTTAGATATGAACCATGGTGATAAACTTACTCAACAAGTCAATGAAAATGAGATTTGGCAAGCTCTAAACTCTATAGAGGATACCAAAGCTCCCGGAATGGATGGTTTCACTTCAAAGTTCTTTAAAGCTACATGGAATATCATCAAGGAAGATCTTGCTGCTATTGTGATGGAATTCTTTGAGGAAAATTATATGTATGCTGCTAGTAACTGTGCTAATGTCACGTTAATCCCTAAGCCTACTGAGGCTAAAAGAATGAAACATTTAAGGCCTATAGCATGCTGCTCTACAATGTACAAAATCATTTCAAAGATCCTCACTACTAGGCTCAGCAGAATCATAAACTCAGTAGTGGATGATAGCCAATTTGCTCTCCCGCCAGGTAAAATGATTCAAGACAACTTCATTATGGCCCATGAGCTTATTAGAGGGTACCACATGAAGCATATCTCCCCTAGATGCAATATCCAAATGGACATTCATAAAGCATATGACACCTTGGAGTGGAAAGCTTTGGAGGATATCTTGCAAGAGTTGAATTTTCCTAGAAAATTTATTAACTGGATTATGCTAAGTTTGTCTTTTGTGTCTTATAGGTATTCCATAAATGGAAAGTATTCCAATCTGCTGAAGGCAAAGAGAGGTCTAAGAGAGGGAGATATTATCTCCCCTCTTCTCTTTGTGCTAGTTATGAAGTATCTCCACAGATGCTTGGGGAAATTGAAGAATAAGCCTGATTTCAACTTTCACCTTAAGTGTGAAAAGCTAAATTTAATCAACATATCATTTGTTGATGATCTTATGTCATTCTCTAGAGGGGATACTACTTTTGTTAATATTCTGATGGAGGAGTTCAAGCAGTTCTCAGAGGCAGCTTGTTTAAAGGCTCAACCTGCCAAGTGCAAATTGTATTTTGGGAGAGATCACCTAAGAACCTAGGTTGACATTATGCAGAGCACAGGTGTTTATCAAGGTGATCTCCCTTTTAAATATTTAGGGGTCCCTCTGGCTAATAGGAAAATCTCTGTGCAGAATTATAGGCCTCTTATTAACAGGATTGTAGGGAAAATCACACACTGGACATCTAAGCTTTTGAGTTATGCAGGTAGGCATCGAAATAGAACAAATTCCATTAGTTCGATAAAAGTGGATGGAGAAATGATCGAAGATGTAAATGGCATCAAAGAAGCAGTGGCAAGCCATTTTGGGAATAGGTTCAAGAAAGACTGCAGAGTCTTGCCCAGGATAGGGAGGGAAGGCTTCAAGCGATTGACGGAGGAGGAAAGTAGGAAGTTGGAGGAAAATTTCACATATGAGGATGTTAAACAGGTTGTATTTTCAACTGAAGGCGACAGGAGTCCAGGACCAGATGGATTTAACCTCAAATTCTTAAAACAATGCTGGAAGGTGGTAGGTTCGGATTTCTCCAAATGCATATTAGAATTCTTTAAGAATGGGATGCTTCCTAAGGTATTCACTTCTTCCTTTATTGCTCTGATACCAAAGAATGATGATCCAAGTGGGACGAAGGACTATCGTCCTATCTGTTTGATAGGATCAGTATATAAAGTAATTGCAAAGCTGATGGCAGGAAGAATTAAGAAGGTGATGGATACGATAGTCTCAAGCATACAGACAACATTTATTGAACGGAGGAACATTTTGGATGGGGTAGTGGTGTTAAACGAACTGATAGATTTTACAAAGAGGAGGAAGTCGAAAGCTCTGATGATGAAAGTTGACTTCGAATTGGCTTATGATAAGGTGGAATGGAGCTATCTAAACGATATAATGGGATACATGGGTTTTGGTAGTAAATTTATGAGATGGATAGAGGGATCTGTCATGAATAACTTTATGTCTGTTATGGTTAATGGAAGCCCGACTCGTGATTTTGAGGTTGCGCGGGGTTTAGGTCAAGGAGATCCGTTGTCCCCGTTCCTCTTTGCACTAGCAGCTGAAGGCTTGGCGGTTCTAGTTAAGAGAGCAACTCAGATGGATTCTTTTAAAGGCATAAGAGTAAATGCTGACGTTTCCTATGAATTGTTACAATATGCTGATGACACAATTATAATGGGGGATGGAGACTGGACTAACTTATGGACTCTGAAGGCTATATTGAAAGGTTTCCAATTGGTATCAGGGTTGCAAATCAACTATAGCAAAAGTTCGTTGTATGGCATAGGCCTTGGGGACGAATTTCTAAGGGTTGCTGAGAGTTTCCTTAGGGTGAAAACAGACAGGTTCCCATTTAAATTCTTGGGGGTGCATGTTGGTGGTAACCATAGGACATTATCCTTCTGGAAACCTATGATCCAAAGAATCCAGGCTAGTCTTTCGATGTGGAAAGGAAAGTTACTATCGATGGTTGGGCGGGTGACATTATTAAATTCTGTTTTAACTAACTTACCAATCCATTTTATGTCTGTGTATTTGATGCCAATCAAAATAGTGAAGATTATAACAGCTATTCAACGACGGTTTTTGTGGAGAGGTGCTACCAATGCTGAAGGAGTATCGTGGGTCAGTTGGAAAGAAGTGTGCAAACACAAGAAGAAGGAGGTTTGGGCATAAAAAATGTCAAATGGCTCAATGTGGCATTAATGGCGAAATGGTTGTGGAAACTCTTAACAGGAAAAAACACGTTATGGTGTGGAGTAGTAGATGCTAGATACAATGGTTACATCATTGATTTGCACAGTGGTGCTATGTCGAAGTATGTGACAGAACCATCATTGTGGTGGAGGGATCTGTTCATGGTGTGGAAAATGTTTGGGGATGAAGGTTTTACGCAGCAGTTGAAATATAAAGTAGGAAATGGGAACAATACTCTATTTTGGTTGTCGAAGTGGTGCGACGACCGTTCTCTTGCTGTCAAATATCCGAGACTATGGGAAGCATCAAGTAACAAATGGGGTAGGGTGGCGGATTTCAGGACAGGTGAAGGTGGATGGAGGGTGGATTTTGATAACACGATAATAGATGAAGGGAGCTTGCAGGAGATAGGCGAATTACAAGGAATGTTGCCGGCTGAAACTATGCTCGTCACAGGAGAGGATATGGTTGGATGGGGTTCGGGAGTGGAGGATGAATACTCAGTGGCAGGGGTTATGAAGTGCTACAGAAAGACCAAAACTCACAGACGGTACAGGAGGAATTGAAATGTGTTTACAAACTGATATGGATGTCTTCTGCACATCCAAAAATACAGCTGTTTGGTTGGCGATTAATTCGTGAAAGGCTAGCAACAAAGGATAATCTACATAGAAGGAATATTATTTCAAGAAGAGAAGAATTGGAATGCCCTTTCTGCAAACAGGTGGAGGAGGATACTTTCCATCTCTTCTTCATGTGCGCTCATTCGCGACAAATATGGAGTTGGGTGGGGAGATGGCTGGGCATAGAAATAGGTCATCATGATAATTCTGTATCAGTTCTGCATCATTGGATTCAGGCTATGATGTTAAAGAAGGTTTCAATTAAAAATGCTGTAGGTCTTTGGTTGTCTATAGGGTGGTGTATTTGGATATCAAGAAATAGCATTGTATTTAGTAGTGATGCTTGGGATCTTGAGTCTATAGAACATAGAATCATTTTGCTAACTTGGTGGTGGGTAGGAAAGAGGATAAACGGGCGGTACACATGTAATTATTATGATTGGACTAATTACCCATGTGAATTTTTGTAGGTTTCATTTTGGGTAAGAGGTCGTTGGATGTAATTGGTTGGATACATCTTTAAGTATCCGGTTGAATATAATATTTTTGCCTATTAAAAAAAATAGAGGTGACAATTTCATTGAAAAATCTATCCATCCATCTACCTAAAAAGTTTAAGTAAATGGATGTAATCCACCTATTTAAAAATTTCTACAAAAAATCCTTCTAAAGTTTTAATAATCTAATAAGTTAATCCTCAAATAAAAGACAAATTTATTAGATAAAATAAAAAATATTTAGTTATAAGATATATTTAAAATTAAAAATATATAAAAAAACATATAGAAAACAAAATAGAGGGGAAAAGAACACTATTGAAATATATATTTGAATTAAATTAATATATATATAAATAAATTTAAAATTTTATAAATTAGAGTTTGAACAATATATATATATATATATATATATATATATATATATATATATATATATATATATATATATATATATATATATATATTATAAAACTTAATATTATATATTTTATGAATTTTTACAAAATGTATGATTAATATCTTTTACTAAATGTTCATTTAAATCAAAAAGTCTTTATTTTTAATATATATATATATATATATATATATATATATATATATATATATATATAATGGCATAGAGGGTAGTTAAGGAATAGAGAGTTATTAGAGTAGTAATTATATCTTTTGCTTGGGGATATAACGGAGAATTCAAGAGGAAACATCATCTCTCTCTCAAACAACATAACAATTTTGTTTACTTCCTTTCTCACCCTCAAGAAAAACAAGCAAAACAATTAACCATCCTTTCCTTTGAGAGAAAAGAAGAGTATACTCAAGGAGAAAACCAAACCTTGTTGTTCATCACTTAAGTTAAAACATTCCATTTTTCTATTCAAATCCAACTACTTGTTTTAAAGTATTCTAATCCAAACATGCGCTATATATAGAGATAATATTAAAACAATATCATTGTATAAATGTACATACACTAGTACAAAGTGACGAATATAATTTTAAAATTTACATCCATTATACGAAAAATGGGTGTAAATAAGAAACACTGTGACAAATTTGTAAATAAAATGTCATTTTAAAATATTAATATGTGATAATAGACACCTTATTTTTTTAAAAAGGGTGTAATTTAAAAATATTATTATAATAAATTAAAATCATTATTATAGTTAAATCTTTATTACTCCCGTTAAAGGTAAAACGGGTGTAAATTTAGATTGGCTGAAAAAATTATTTATTTTAATAACTCTAAATATTAATCTTAAACACATTAATAAACCACAATATATTTTATTAAGTGTTAATTGGGTAAGTAAGTAAATTAATGAGTGTAAATTTATTAAATTAATATTTTATAAACAAAATAATAAAAAAACACATCAAATATTGCATCGATTAGAAAGCCTTTTCGCCAGGCCAACACATATCGAAGTCAGTTCCTTTCTCTCACAATGCTTCAAAACTCAACATTCAAGATCTCACACTGTAATTCTTCTTCTACCATAATCGGTGCGAGATTTTCATTCTCACTTTTGCATCTCTCTTCCTTTAATTTCTCTCTATTTTCTTTCTTTAAGAAAATAACAACGTTGTGTTCTTTTTCTCAATTAGGTCACACTCATAACCTGCAATCATGAAGCTCGATACAACTGGTCTCCAATCCTTTCCTTCAATGATTTAACACGGAAACAATGTCGCCGGAGAAATCTCTGCACCTCCATCCTTATTCACTTCCACTGTTTCAACGATGTGAGTACTTTTTTGTTTGTCCAATTTTACGATTTTGAAAGTCTTCATGGAAAAAATCATAATAAATAAAATTAGGGTTGAAGCAGAAAATAAGTAGGTTGTAGAAAAAAGGTTAAAGCGTTAAGGTTTTATATGATTTTTTTGGTGTGTTTTGGCTAGTTCGATGGTTTCCTTAAAAAAGTTATTCAGATGGTGAAGCCTGCGAAGGGTACTATGACTCTTTCTTTCATATTTAAGGAAGGTGTCATGGTAGCTGTTGATCCTCGTGCCAGTATGGGAGGATATATATGTGAGTGTTTATCAACTCTTATTTAATGTTTTCTACTCTTTTTTTTCTATATGTTTAATTAACTGGAATTTTCAGGCTATGATATATAGTGTTTTCAGGCTGTTCATATCTGACAGCCACTGTGGAAGTGCCACAAGATTGTTGCAGCTTGAAATTGACAAGTATTGTAATGTATTCAAAGACCCTTGAAGCCAATGAGGCAAGTTCACCAACTGCGGCATAGATACAATAATCAGAACCTTCAATCTCATGCAAGTTTGCAATCTCATCCTCTAGCAAAATGCGCTGCTTAGTTGTTATCTCCAAATATTGAGATTGATCAAGTTATCTAAGCCTTTAGGAAGTGTCTCAAATTTTGTACACCCGCTAAGTATCAACATTTCTAAGCCCAGGAGGCTGCAAATAGAATCTGGAAGTCTCTTAATCTTTTTATTATTCTCAAGACTAAGATATCTTAAAAGCACCAGCTTCCCAATGGCCCAAGGCAATGTCTCATACGCAGAATCGCTTAAATAAAAAAACCGCAGGTGTTTACATATTATTATGCATCTATTCAAGAAAGCTTTATTGTTTGATCCAACTCCAGCAATAGGAAATATTATGCTCTTCACAAATTCTGATTTTAGGAAGAAAGTTTTATCTAGCCCTGTGTTATAAGTACATGACAGATGGCGGACTTGCGAACTAGTTAATTGAAAGAGCGTACGTGTAACAGACTTTGCGAAATCATGCACCAAATCATGCATTTTGAAAGTGAAACTAATACCTTAGTCAACAACAGTATTATAGTTCAGTTATTTTGAAAGTGAAATCAACAGCTATTTTATGTTATTTAAACAGCTACTCAACATATAGTGAAGACAGCAACATATATAATTAACTTTTATGTTTAATTAACTGAAATCAACATATAGTGAAGTCAACAACATATATAATTAACTTTATGTTATTTTGAAAGTGAAATCAAGTTTTGCTACTCAACAACGGTACTATAGTGCTGCTATTTGATCATTTTCTACTAAATAGCATATTGCGGAGCTATAGTGCTCTGTTTAAGTTCCACTATGTTTTAGCGCTATAAGACATGGTTTGATATAAATTTCAGGGAGTAAATAGTTGATCTAATGGCAGATCCAGGAACTCTTACACCATCTCTCTTTTGTCATCATACTACAAGGAATGTGGCTATGAGTTTTCGGTCACTTTGGCTTCACATCACATGCATCTGTAGTAAGCTATTTCCAATGTTTTTTCAAGTATATCAATTTGCCTTCACTTCACATGCATCACTAGATGAGAGAATTGACAAGTGGCGTCATTTTAATGTTTTGTTGTGTTTAATATACTTAATTAACATACTGCAAATCACTTATGGAAGCAGGTGTTTTTTCTTCCGAAAGCCACCAAATATTATGCATGATTTTATTTTTCACATTTTTGTTGTTGTTTTACACGCTTAGTGCTTTGCATATTTGGTTGTCTCTTACGATGAAATTAATAATGATTTTGTAGGTTTGTGTACACAAAACTTCTTGCAGTTCTTGGGAAGGCAAGAAGGCCAGAGGAAGCTCTTCAAATTTTCAATTTGATGCGTGTAAGATCAATTGCTTAGTTTGCTTTTTTTCCATCTAAAGACTCGTCTTTAATTGTTGTTGTACGTCGCTGGATTGATTTACTCGCAACTTGTTCAGGGAAACATTCATGTATATCCTGATATGGCTGCATATCACAACATTGCTGTCATACTTGGTCAAGGTGGTCTTTTAAAAGAGTTGTTGAATATCGTGGAATGCATGAGGCAGAAACCCGAAACATTTAAATATATGTATCGCAAGAACTGGGATCCAATTTTTGAACCTGATGTGGTTATATATAATGCTCTAAGAAAGCAATTTCATATAACTTTCTTTAGAATAACATTTTGCAGATTGATTAAATCTTCGGGTTTCTTCAATTACTGTTAGGTACTTAATGCTTGTGTTCCATCAAAACAATGGAAAGCCGGATCATTGGTTTTTCAGCAACTGGGGGAAAGTGGTCTGAAACCTAACAGAGCTACTTATGGACTTGCAATGGAGGTAATTGCAGGATTACAACATCTGACACCATGTAACTTATCTTGAAAAAATAGATACTCAATAGACACTCTATGAGCTGTTTTGGGAGAACTATTCTAGAAATATCTATTTGGTTGATTTATTATGGTATTACTTTTTTGAAAATGTGATCGATGCTATTTGTCCTCTATGGTTGGTTGCATGTATACAGAATCAGATAGTCATGCATGAATGATGGCTATGATTTTCATTTTATTCATAAATTTAACTAGCTTTTTTCTAGTTACATTCTATTGGAGAGTCTTTATGTATGAATGGAAAAATTGGTTGATGAAGATTTTATTACCTTTAAAGCATGATTGTATTCAAGTCTTACAGGTGATGCTTGTTATAAGGTAATGCTGCAATAGGGCAACTATGACCATGTCCATGAGTTATTTTGAAAGATGAGGAGCAGTGGGGAAGTTCCATAAGCCCTTACATATAAAGGTAATCTTTTACTTCTTTCATATCATTTGCAACTGTTATTCTGATGGCCTGAGATATACTTCCTCTCTTCCTTAGTGTTGGTGAGAACTTTTTGGAACGAAGGGAAAATTGATGAAGCTGTGAATGTTGTCAGGGATATGGAAAGACGAGGCGTTATGGGAACAGCTAGTGTATATTATGAGCTAGCACGTTGCCTTTGCAACTGTGGTAGATGGCAAGATGCTATTCCGGAGGTAGTTTTCTTTTTTCAATTAAACTCCCAAATTTGTCATTTGGATACTCACAAAACCCTGATTAAAGTATTTTGTTTCATTGAAATATGGCTCGTAGGTTGAGAGGATAAGAAGACTTCCTCACGCTTAACCTGTGGAGGTTACTTTCACCGGAATGATTAGGTCATCAATGGATGGTGGGCTCATTGATGATTGTGTATCTATATTTGAATTCTTGAAAGACCATTGTGCTCCTAATGTAGGGACGGCCAGAATGACATGTTTTCTAAAGCTAAAGTTTTATTTGAGGAAGTTAAGGTTGCAAAATCAGATGTACGACCCGATGCATACACGTATACCTTAACGTTGGAAACATCTGCCCGTTCACACCAGTGGGAATACTTTGAGCATGTGTACAAAGAGATGATTCTCTCGAATTATCATTTGGATCAAAATAAACACTTCGCATTACTTCTCAAAACTTCAAGAGCTGGAAAGGTAAAGAGTATACTTGTTATTCCTATAATGTCTCTGTTTCTTTCCTGTTAGTTATTACTAGTGGCCACGGTTAGCCAATGGAACGGCAAAAATCTCTCTTCACTTCTTAATATTGAATTTGACGGCATATTATGGTTTCAATGCAATTGCATTTACTGGAGCATGCATTTGACATGATTCTAGAGGCTGGAGAAATCCCTCACCATCGTTTATTTTTCGAATTGGTGATTCAAGCTATGACGCGAGATAATTATGAGCGAGCAGTAATCTTACTCAGCACCATGGCTTATGCGCCATACCGAGTAACTGAAAAGCAATGGACAGAACTGTTCAAAGAAAACTAAGACATAATTGATCATGAAAAAGTAGAGCTGCTGTTGGATTCTCTTGGTAATTGCACGGTTGTATCAGAAGCAACAGTCTCAAATTTATCGAAGTCATTGCATATTCTTTGTGGATTAGATTCATCAACAAACACTTCAAGTATCCATTTGGGAAGTGAAAATGTCAATGGTCTGAAAGAGGCAAATGAAAGTGCTGAACCTTGGAATGACACTTTTCTCGGTAGTGGTCAAGCTGAACCAGATACATTTACCTTTAACCATGATCAAGTCGACAGTGTGAACAATAATGATGCGGTGGTTTCCATGCCACAAAACTCTGATATTGAAGATAAAGTAAGTTTACATGCCGATAAACTGAATTCTTTTGATCATCTGGCACACGTTAAAGCAAGAATACAAGTTGATGCGATTAATTAAGATAACATAAAAGGAGTGTACTTTAGTGGTAATGTCATAAAATTGAATATCGTTTTCATAAAATATATTTACCATGAATGTATCCTCCTGACATGTCACGAGTATTTTCATCCACAATAAATGTGAATGTTTTTGAGCCAGCTAGGCACTTGGCGTGCTCCGTCCGTCCTTCCCTATTTGTGTAATGAATGAACTCACCATTCCATCTGGCATTGCACAATCCACTCACTCTCTCAACTCAACTCTCATATAACACCTAAATATACTTCACACACATACAGGTTAGTTACTCCTTACACCGTAATACAGTTTGTTAGAAAAATGTGGAAGCTCAAGGTTGCGGAAGGAGGTACTCCATGGTTTCGGACCTTGAACAACCACGTCGGAAGATAGGTATGGGAGTTCGATCCTCATTCCGGATCGCCACAAGATCTCGACGATATCGAAACCGCTCGCTGCAATTTCCACGATAATCGCTTTACTCACAAACACAGTGATGATCTACTTATGCGCCTTCAGGTTTTCATATTTCATATTTCATTTTCTTACTTTCAATTCTTCAATTCCATTCATATTCAGTGTTTTACTAGGGATTTCTAAGTTTCTGTGATTTTGATTGTTTTTTTTTTTTTTCGGTTTAAAACAGTGTAGTTTGCGAAAGAGAACCCGATGTAGGAAGTTTTACCTAAAGTGAAAGTCAAAGATGTTGAGGATAGGGGATTGAATTTCTATTCGACTATCCAGAGTCATGATGGACACTGGCCAGGGGATTATGGAGGTCCCATGTTTCTCATGCCTGGATTGGTAATATTCTTCCGAAGTTCTCGAATCACAACGATTGCCTTCAAAATTTGGATGTTTTCATTTAGTTTTTGTTTTCACTTTTCATTGATATTTGATAATGACAAGAACTCTATGATTAAACAGGTTATTACTGTCTGTCACCGGGGCAGAATGCAGTCTTAACAGACGAGCATAAAAAGGAAATGCGTCGTTACCTCTATAATCATCAGGTAAGAGGTTCACTCTATCTTTCACACTAATCTACAGTTTTTCTAATTAGTTAAATGTAATTGCAGAACAAGGATAGTGGGTGGGGTTTGCATATTGAAGGTCCAAGCATGGATTAATGTATTGTTATCCATTATCATTATCATCATTAATATATTGTTATCCATTATATACAAACATATGAATGATTATGATGTAGGCCAGTATATGGGATTTTCTGAACCCACATTGCCATACTTGAGTCCTGAATTGACCGGACAAAAGCTATTACTTGGAGCCAATTTTGCTTCGGCGGGAATCGGAATCCTCAATGACACCGGCGTTCAATTTGTAAATCACTAATTCCTCGACATGCATTAGATCAAAATCAGACAATTTTTTGATTTCGATCTAACGACTGAGTGAATGCGTCAAACTCTAACTACATAGTATTTTTATTTAATGTAGCTATCTAGCATTAAAGTGTTCACATGAAACAAAACTACAATTATATGCATGCAGGTTGGGATATTAAGAATGTTTCAACAGTTTTCAATGTTTGAGCAGTACAAACAAAGATTGAGTGTAGAAGCAGGGGCTGATGAAGCAAATAGAATCGTGAGTGGAGCATTGGTACTCATAACACTTGGTGGCAATGACTTTGTCAACAACTATTTTCTCACTCCAGTTTCTGCTAGGTCTCGTCAATTCACCGTGCCACAGTTCTGCACCTATGTCATCTCCGAGTATCGAAATATTCTTATGGTGATTCCCTTTAACACTCAATGTAGATTAGATATGACTCATCTGCGACGGAACAATTTGAAGTTTTGTGCTATAGTCTATCTTGCACACCCTCAGAGACGGTTTGGTCATAACTCATACGTTGATTTATCGATTATGGATTTTTTTTTTTGTAATGCAGAGGTTGGTTGAGTTGGGAGCTAGGAGGGTGATTGTGACTGGAGATGGTCCTTTAGGTTGTCTTCCATCTCAGCTTGCTACAAGAAGCATAAATGGAGAGTGTGTAAAATAAATACAACAAGCTTCTCAAATTTTCAATCCACTTCTAATTGAAATGACTAGGGATCTCAACACCAAACTTGGCTCTGATGTGTTTATCATTGCCAATGCTTATCAAATGAACATGAATTTCATCACCAACCCTCAAAACTTAGGTGATCTTATGTTTTTATTTCATCCAACTTTTTTTTTTTCACCACCAGTATCCGGCCCACTGGACCGCCTAATCTGTTCATCCAACTTTAGTTACTACAGATTTATTGAATAACTGATGTATCAGATGTATATATTGATTAGATACATTGTTACTAAATGAAAATGTAAAAAGAATTTTTGACCGTCATTTAATCCTTAATTGCCATTTAATCCTTAATTGTTGGTGTGATGAACAGGTTTTGTTACATCAAAGGTAGCTTGTTGTGGTCAAGGACGTTTCAATGGAGTGGGACTATGCACTCCCTTATCAAGCCTATGTCCAAATCGTGATGTGTATGCATTTTGGAACTCTTTTCATCCAACTCAACGTGCTTTGGAATTTATTGTTGAAGCTCTCTTTAATGGAACCTCTGATTTAATGAGCCCTATGAACCTCAACACCATATTGGCCATGGATAACAACATCTAATAAAAGGCCTTCAATTATATATAAGTATTTCTTTGCAAGAGGCTAAAATGTCATTGTCATTGTTTTTTTTATTTCTATGTTTGGATCAAGCTTTTCATTATGTGTCTTAATTATATGTAAACATGATGTTAGGATGGTTGTTTTGGTTGTACTTTTTGTTTATTGAATGTTTAGTGGTATACAAAATATTTGATTAAATAAAAATATAGGTTCTAAATCTAATTAATATAATATAATTATGAAACTAAAAAAATATTTTATTTAACGAAAACAGGGTGTAAAAATGCCAACATCAATGGTAAAATCGGGTGTAAAATGCCAACATTAATGGTAAAATCGGGGGTAAACATGCCAACATCAATAGCAAAAATGGGTGTAATACACCGTATTTTTACACCTTATTTAAAGAAAATAGGGTGTAAATTTGAAAACCTCTGAAATATCCACTGTTCATTTTACATCCGATGTTTATGAAATTGGGTGTAAATTCGTTTGATTGAAATGCTATTATTTACACATTTACACATGTTTTCTATAAAATAGGGTGTAAAGTGGAATATATACACATCCATTTTAAATAGAAAAGGGTGTAGTATACCATTTATATATTGAAAATTTGGTGTAGTATACCATTTATATATTGAAAATTTTACACCTGATTTCTATAAAAAAAAAGTATAATATAACATCAAATTTACACCCATTTTCTATAAAATAGGGTGTAAACTGGAATGTATATACATCCGTTTTAAACAAAAAAAATGTGTAATATACCATCTATAAATGTATATATGTAAAATTTACACCCGATTTCTATAAAAAAGAGTGTAATATGACATCAAATTTACACCCGTTTTAAAATGGGTGTAAATTTGTCAGACATTTCTCACCCGTTGAATTCACATCCTCCAATAACGGGTGTTAAATGTATAAAAAACGGGTGTAATTTCATATTTCTGCACTAGTGATATGTGTTCCAATTACATTCTCTTTTGGTAACTTCTGATTTAAGGTCACAATTTGAACAAAGTATGATTATATGAGATCATCACAACTTACTTTAGTGTGAATCTCATAAGTTAGTGTTATTAAGCTCTTAATCTTCATCCATAAGCAAGTCACCACCATCATCATCATCATCATCATCATCAAATGATTCTCGATCTTTAAGAAAGTATTCATCCTTCAAGTGCTTATAATCCTTCCCCCTCCAAATGACAATTTGTTCTTTATCAAAAGTCACCAGAACACAAGGGACTAGGTCCTGCATCAATACACAATATAATTGAAAAACAGCAACTTCGAGGACCAATCCCTTCGAAACAGAACTTGGAAACCGGAAATCATGCATGTCTTAAAAAGTTTGAAAGGTAGAACAGAATGCCACCATTGCTCTACTGCCATTACTACTATTATCATTATGTATTTCACATTACTAGAAGGGTAAGCTAAACTTCACCCCATTGGTTTGAGTCACTCATCATGTGTCATAAAAAGTACATATAATTGAAAGGTCCGCAGCCAAAACAAAAGCCTCCACGCCTCTGTCCAATTAAAATTGAAATAAATATTTACATGCGAAATATTATAGAAAATTAATTTTCCCATAAGTTGGCAAACAATTTCATGCCATCAAAGCTTGCATAGTAGCTCCTACAAACGTTCTCAATTATATCAAAAGATAAACATACTACCGTATTACGATACCACTTAGACATCTCAAATTCATATAGGGAATAATTTCTTGGAGCATTGCATGTGTGTAGTGTACAACGATATAAGTCAATTATGAAAGAAAACTACGACTTAGTTCCATAAAAAAAACTACTAGCAAGACAATTCCTAAAAAATATAAACTAATATCTACAATGAAACAGGCACGTGGATTACAAAATACCCTACCAAATAACCTCGTAAAATCAATGCTCAAAATTTTCTTCGTGAAACATTACCTGAGTAAAACTTAAAACAGCATTCACATGAACATCCAATCCTTCTCTGCGAAAAACAGGATCTTCCCTAACCTGCAAAAAACATGGATGAACGAAATTTAATTGACTTGGCTTTAAAATATAAAGAAATACTTAAAAATGGAAGTAACTTCTAAGCTACTGAAGTACGGTGATAGTAACATATAGATCACCGGAATGATGTCCATCAAGATTTGCTACACCACCTCCAAACACCTTTAGAATCTCATTATTGTCAATTCCTGCAAATGTAAGAAAAAGCATACATCATTGAAACATTTATCTCTTTGTATGCCATATAACCACGGCTTACATCACATATTACAACAACGCATTCCAATTTTTTTGAAATAATTACCTGATATAATATCCAACTTTACTGTCTTTCTTCCTTTGACAACTTTCGCACCCTTGCAAGACCTGCAGAAACTCTGATACCAGTAACAAAAGATTAAAAATCATCAAAAATCAATATATCATCACAATTTCATATTTTACATTAGTATGAAAACCCCCATATCCATTGCATTATTTTAATTACAAAAATCAATGGTAGAGTGAACAAATAACTGCAGAATGCCGAGTAAATGGATGCAAGAACAATAAGCAAGTTACGTAAACACAAGAAGTTCATACATCAATATTGGAAGTTCTAAACCTTCTTATATAACATATTAAATAGAAAAGAATCAATATTGCAAATCACAGAAGGAAGGAAGTTTGTACCATACCGATACAGCATTCAAAATTCATCATAAAAACCAATTAAATACTCTATTAAACAATTATATCATCTCAACATTCATATTAAAAGAGCAACTAGTCATAGACATTAACACAAACACTTAACATGCAACAACAATTACAATACATTTTCTTCTACGTACACCCTAAAGAGCTTCTAAAGTTTAGGATCAAGACTGTGTTACCTAGAACGATTTGAAAAGGGAATCTGAAATTTGACCTTGCTTTCCTCTTCAATGGTGGAAACCTAACTCCCATTTTTTGGAAAGAGGTGTGAGGTAGCTGCAAGCAATTTTGAGATGATGGAACGAAGAGAGCTTGGGGGTTTACGAAGAAGAGAGGAAAGGCGTTTTCGTTCGGTGATGAAAGAAACGGATTTCCGATCGGTGTTGTAGAAAACAAAGAGGAAGAATTCATGAAATCGAAACCCTAGCTATGATTGAGGTGGCAAAAGGAAGAATTCACAGTGGCAAAATATATTAGTTAAAATTTACACGTATGAAAAAAAAATATATATTAGGCATGACACATCATCCTCCGTTAGTGAAAACTAACGGGAGGGACTAGAGTTACAAACGGAAAACTTTAGGAGGACCAAACCTTGAAGAAAATATTTATAGGGACTAAACTTGAAAGTTGGGTTATTTTCAGGGACCTAATACTTATTTAACCCTTCTTATAATGTCTTTATATTTTCTTTATGTAGTTTTGTTAGTATTTGTTTTATTATCATATTTTGATTGTATTTGTTTTTCACAAATGAATGTTTTCAAGTTAACCTTATACCCATGCTTGAATAAACTTAAGTTTAAGTATGGAGATTTCGTAGGGTTACCCCTTGAGATGCACATCTTGCCTGGTTAGCATAAAGACTCCGCCAAGAGTAGATCATTTTGGAATATTGTCGTAAAATGGCTCGCCCATTACTACGCCGTAATTTTGAAAATCATCTATGACTCTAGGAACCTTATATATAACCCTTGTTAAGTATGGAGGTTGTGTAGTGTTTATTCTCGAGATGCACATCTCATGTGGTTAGCATGAAGACTCAATCTAAGGTAGCTTCTTTCAAATGTTGTCAAATAATGCTCAGCTCGTTATCATGGTAAACTTTCGAATAGGATCCGTAAATCTAGGTACCCTATCAAAACCCTAGAGTCATCCGTTGTGATATCACTATTTTAAAAGTACTTAGAACTTTCCCATCAAAAGGAATTTGAATATAAGTTGTTTGAAACCCAATTACCTATATATTCTTAAATACATACATGACATTACATTTCATTCATTATCATATAAAAACACTCTTAGCATATTGCATATCATTTTATCTAATTCATTTTTGGTATAAAAAAAAATTGTTACATCGTATTCGTACATAATGCATACAAATTTATCACTCAAGCGCATGTGTAATACCCTAATTTTTAACCCTAAGATCTCACTTATCATTTTTATCTTTGCATACAAACAAGATCACAAATTTTGGTTCTCCTTCCCTCCTCTGTGGGTTTCCTTCTGAGGGAGATCACAAAGCACATGTGTGTTTCTTACTTTCTATGTGTGTGTTTATGTTTACTACCCTCTAACCAAAATACCAAAAATTTATTTGCAGTGTGCTTATTTCCCTTCTCTATGTGTTTAAGGTGTTTTAGGGTTGACAAAGGGCAATGGCATGGCTTCAACTCAAATGTTGTAAATCATTAAAGTCAAGATCAGATGGAAATTTGACCTAATCTTGGTCAAACCATCGAGAGTTTACTTTAATTTCAAGGTATCTATGTCAGTGGGCTATTTCTCAGAGGTTCATTGGGCTACGGTTTCACCACAAAGCTAAGTTGAGCATTATTTCCCTCTATTGCAAGTCCGACATCATCTCAGGGTTCTCATAGTTATTTGTTTCACAAAACAATACCTTTCAAAAGGTTTAGAGGATTCCTCAAGGAATTATTTTTATGGTGAGATCATCAATGGAAGAAGAATTTTGGCAAGACAGGATGTTTTGTTAATTGATATGCAAATATGAAGTATGGCACCAAAAGATGGGTTGATGACTTCTTTGTCACCAAGGTCTTGTTGCCTATTCAATTATTTATTGTTTGCAAGTTAATTTGGATTCATTTTTTATGGAGGTATTCAGGTGTGCCATTTCCATGTGATTTTAAAAGAATGATTCAAGGTTTTGATCTTTGGATTCGTCATGGCATCAAGTTCTTAAAATTTTATTTTATTCAAGAATATAATTTGCTTCAAGCTAAGGTTGGAGAATTCATGCATACGGCTTGCTTGGAATGAAAGTTGCAAGGGATAAGTTCACGGAATAATCCATTTGTTCATCAAGCTTTATTCAAGTAATATTCAATAAGCTTTCAAAGTTTCAAGTTCAAGTCCATTTGTGATTCAAGAGGCCATATGATCAAGGGTTAGTTTCATGTGATTCAAGCTCAAGTTATGGCCTATAATCTGAAGCCTTTGGTACATGACTCAAGTGTGGTTTTTACAAGTTTAGTTCATGATACATCATCATCCATTCAAGTATAATTTCATTTTAAAGTGTGAATTGTGTTTGTGTGATTCAAACATGCCAAATATAATCCATTTCAATTTAAAGACTAAGCAATCTTCATAGCATTCAAGGTACAACCAAATGTGTTTCAAATGTCATCTAATTTACATCATCATTCACATTGATTCAAATTTGGTTCAAAGAAACACAATGACTCAGATTTTTTGATTTGGCTCGGGTTCAAGCATGGCCATGGCCATTATCTTCAAAACATGTTCAATCCTTCAAGTGCATATATGGAATCAAGGACAAGGTGGAGTGAAGGATGTACTACAGCAAAACTGCCAAGTATCACACATCACACCATGTCAAATTTCATACAAAACTGGTTTTGGCAAGTGGTGTAAACAAGTTGCAGCCCAAGTTTATTCAGTTCCAACAACCTCATTTCACGACCAACCCAATTGGAATCCAAATACATTCATATGCCCAACATATTGTGCATTGCATCAACTCATGGCAAGGAACATTAAACAACCATCATAAAGCCCATTACAAAACAAGTGCCCATTCAAGAGAAAAAAATACAAGAAAATCAAACAACATCATCTGGACACAAAACCCAAGGGGTGATGTCACCAAGCTCATCCCACATTCCAAGCTAAACTTCATGTATCCATCTGTTGCAAAAAGCCTCCAAAACGCAATAACATGAACATCGCGCATCACCTATCCAAACGCGAAAACGACGCGAGCAAGACGCAAATTCAAGAAGCAAAAACGACTTGCAGCTTCACCTTCGATCTCACCTACAAATGTTGGAATTAATCCAAAACCTATGGAGAATTCCGAACCTATCTTTCTATTCACTTGCAACTGCAAACCGTGAATTACAATGTGTTGTAATGATGTATAAAAATAAGGGTTACTCTCTATTTATAGATTTAGGTTTACTTGTTCTCCAAGCCAAAGCCCAAAACTATAAAAGCCCAAAATACCTATTTTGGAACTACATCAAATCAAATCTAAATCAAATTTGTGTGAAACAACTGTTTCACACACCCTTGCTTCGACACTTCGACACAAGGAAATACAATTTAACACACCACCTAATTCATTGTGTCTAAGCTGTCTACATTCATCACGGCTCTTATTCTTCTGAAAACTTCGACCTGCACTCCCTTCGCATGATATCTGCAATCTGATTCTCAGTCCTACAGTGTTCCAAGTTCATTTTCCCTTCTGCTACCTGCTCTCGAAGATAATGGAACCTCATTTCGATGTGCTTGCTTTGATTGTGTGCTATTGGATTCTTCGCCAAGTTGATAGATGATATGCTTTCGATCTTTATGGTAATTGCTCCACGAATCTTCCCTGTAATCTCTTCGACCAAGTTCACCATCCAGGTTGCTTGACATGCACAATGATAAGCAGCTATATATTCTGCTTTGCATGATGACAATGCCACTACTGGCTCCTTTCTCGAACTCCAAGCAACTAGTGCACCACCTAACATAAACACATATCCAGCTGTGGATTTTTTATCCTCAACATCACCATACCAGCTAGAGTCGGTGTATCCCACTAACTTGCATTCTTTCCCTTCATCAGCTGCAGGAAACAAATGCCGTAGTCGAGACTCCCTTTCAGATACCTTAGTATCCTCTTCGTTGCTGCTAGGTGTGATACCTTTGGCTTCTGCATGAATCTACTTACCATACCCACATTGTATGCTAAGTCAGGCCTTGTGTGACAAAGGTATCTAAGTGACCCAATAAGTCTTCAGTATTGGGTTGGGTCGACATCATCTTCATCTGAATCCATCGACAATTGCAGTCTGGTCTTAGCTGGAGTCGAAGTTGGGTTGTAATCTTGCATCTCAAGTCTCTTGAGTATTTTGCCTGCATATTTTCTTTGGTGCATCATCAAACCTCTACTAGTCTTGTAGAATTCAATGCCAAGGAAACAGAGAGATTTCCCAAGTCTGACATTTCAAACTCCTCACTTAGGTAATGTTTGAAATCTTCGATCTCCTTCTTGCAATTCCCTGATATCAACAGGTCATCGACATAGAGGCATAGTATAAGCAATTCATTATTGCTTCTCCTTACATACACTCTATACTCAGTCGTACACTTCACAAATTCCTTCTCCTTTAAGAAGTTGTTGATTTTCTTATTCCAAGCTCTTGGAGCTTGATTAAGTCCATACGTAGCTTTATGCAGCTTGTACACCTTTCCTCCTTTGGCTTGTTTCACATACCCAGCTGGTTGTGTGACATGAACTTCTTCATCTAAGGGGCCATTAAGGAACGCACACTTCATGTCCATCTGACATGTGACCCAATTGTTCATATTTTCTAGACCAACAACCAACCTAATTGTTTCGATCCTAGCAACAGGTGCGAACACTTCATCGAAGTCGATTCCTTCCTTCTGTAGAAATCCTTTCGCCACAAGTCTCGCCTTGTGTCGAGTTACTTCTCCTCTAGGATTCACCTTCACCTTGTAAACCCACTTGACATCAATTGCTTTCTTGCCTTGAGGTAATTCAATAAGTGACCAGATGTTGTTGACTTCGATAGACTCTAACTCCTCATTTATTGCTTTCACCCACTTCAAATCTTTCAATGCCTCAGCTGCATTGACTGGTTCGACATCTGCGTAGAAAGCATAATGTACTAACTCACCCTCTTCATCAACCACATCACATGATGTAATTACACATTCTTGCAACCTTGCAGGCATGTGTCTTATTCGTCGAGATCTGCTTGGGCCTGCTTCATCTATGACTAGTTCCTGTCAAACTTCTCTTTCGACTTCAGTGGCTGGTTCTTCACAAGAGATTCTCACTGAATCCTTCTTGGCATTCTCAGTCCAATCCCATTCTTTAAGCTCATCTATGATCACGTCCCCGTTGATCACTACGTGCTTATTCACTGGGTCGAACAGTTTGTAACCTCCAGCCAAATGATATCCTATCAAGATCATCTGATTCGACTTGTCATCAAGCTTCCTTCTCAACTGATCTGGAACATGTCTATGTGCTATAGATCCAAACACTTTCAAGTGACTGTGGCTAGGCTTGACACCAGACCAACATTCTTCTGGTGTGATTCCTTCAAGCTTCTTCGTCGGACATCTGTTCAAAATATATGTTGCTGTAGAAACCGCTTCTCCCCATAATTCTTTGGGTAGATGCTTTCCATTCAACATACTTCTCACCATGTTCATGATGGTTCTGTTCTTCGTTTCTGCAATTCTATTTTGCTGTGGCATGTAAGGTGGCACCACCTCATGCACAATCCCTTCCTTTTCACATAATGCATCGAACTCCTTCGAAACATACATTCCACCACCATCAGTCCTCAGAATTTTCAACTTTCGACCACTCTGTCTTTCGACCTTAGATTTGAATCTGGAAAATACCTGGATGACATAACTCTTCTTCTTCATGAGGTAAGTCCACAAATTTCGACTATAATCATCTATGAACGTGACAAAGTATCTATTGCCACCAATCGAATCCATATGGATTGGACCACATACATCAGAGTATATGATTTCCAGAATTGCCTTCGACTTCCTTCCTGCATCCTTGCTGAAGATATTCTAGTGTTAATTCGACTGAACACACTCTTCACAGACTTCACTTGGAATGTCAATTTCTGGTAATCCTGAAACCATATTTCTTCTCTTTAGCTCTCTGATGTCATTGAAGTTGAGATGGCCTAGTCAAAAATGCCATAACCACTCATCTCTGCTGGTTGCAGTTTCTAGGCACTTGTGCTTCATCACATTGAGTTCAATCTTGAAGGTCCTATTCTGGAACATTGGAGCCTTCAAGATTAACCTACCACATGCGTCGAGGACTCTCATCATCTTTTCTTCGACAACTACCTTGTAGTTCTTTTCGACCTCTTGCCATCTTTCCTCATAATCAGAACATCACCAACGCCTTCAGCTGCTAGAGTGTTATCATTTGCAAACTTCAATGTGTTCTTCGATGAGGGCTTCATGTTGAAAAACTAATCTTTCCTTCCAGTCATATGTGATGAGCATCATGAGTCCAAGTACCACTGATCTTGGAATCTTTCTTCATCTCTTGTTGTGACCACCAGCAACGTCTCTTCTTCTTCATGTTTCGCCATCTTTGCATCAGTTTCTTGATTTTTCTTCTTTTCTGGACAATCACTAAAATAGTGGCCATACTTCTGACAATTGAAACACTGAATGTGACTCTTGTCAGGTTTTCGACCACCACCTCTTCCTTTACCTGTAGCACCACCTCTTTGATTGCCTTGGTTCCAGGGTTTTCTCTGATTCGACCAGTTTCCTCCTCTACCTTTGTTGCCATTCCCGCTTCCTTTGCCTTTTCTTTCCTTTTCTGACTGCGCCTGCAAAGCCATATCACTCTTCGACTTTCCTGCAGCTCTTTCAGCCATCCTTTGTTCATGAGACTCAAACGTCCTTTGAAGCTCTTCCTTCGTTAATACTGACAAGTCTTTCGACTCTTCTATGGCTACTACTGTAACGCCCCAGTTTTAGTTAGTTTTATTTAATTGAGTCGTTTTGATTATTTTATTATTATATTATTTTATTTTTGAATTTTATTTGAAAATATAATATTTTTCATCGTGATTATATTTTATCGCGTTTTGGGAGCGTTTGCGAGATATTTGAGTGTAGGGGTAATTTGGTCATTTCACTTTATTTTTCCTAAGTTAGTAAGAATAGAAATAGAAAGAGAGAAAAATAGAGAGAAAGAAAAAGAGAAGAAGGAAAAGGGAAGGAAAAGAGAAGAGAAAGAAGAAAATAGAGAGAAACATGGAAAGGAAGAAAATCGATCAACCGACTTTTCAAACACGATTAAATCAGGTAAGGGTGCGAAGCTCGATTATCTTATGCATGTGTATGATTATGTATGTGTGTGTGTGTGAATGTTTGTGGTGTTCTATATCTTTTCGATTCTAGGTCGGAAGAGAGAAATCGATGTTTTCGCGGTTGAAAATCGGTGTAAATGTTGTAGGATACTTATTACCATGCTTGGGTTATGTTCTGATTGCTATGTGTTGGTTTGGAGGTGTTTTGGTGGGGAAAATATGGTTTTGGGGTGTATAACAGCGCTGTTGGGTTTTTCTGAATTCACAGGTTCGTACTGCGAATCCCCTAGCGAAGGGGAAAGCGAGCATTCGCCAGAGACTCGCACTGCGAACTTTACCTCATTTCAGTTCTGACATGGTTCGCCAGACGTTCGCACTGCGAATGGGGCAGCGAACCAGTGTTGGCTAGGCATTTTCCAGAGACTCGCACTGCGAACTGTAGGTTATTTTCCTTTCTGCCATGGTTCGCTGGGGCATTCGCACTACGAATGAGGAAGCGAAGGACTCGCTAGGAGCTTCGCATTGCGAGCATGACAGCTTTTCTAAATTGTTTTCTTTATAACTGTTGGGTCGTAAGTCGGTTTGAGGCGCGGTTTGATGCGTTGGAGAGCTAATGGATTTTTATTTCTTATTAAAATGGTTTTGAGATTGTTGGTTGATTAAATTATGTCAGGAATTTGGAAATGTGTCGTTTTGTCGACTTTTACGGTTTTAACTGTGTGTATTTGACGTGTTATCATGCAATATGCCTTTGATAGATATGGTATGACTTGTGTGCTGTTGTATGATGTAAATGCATGTGTTTAGATGGTGTGATGATGGTTTGTGGCCGTATGGAAAATAAATGCATTGTTTTGGGCTTGATGGTAAAGCATGATTATTGTTGATTGAGATGGTTGCATGTATGTGTGCATTTGAATGTCATGAGTCATTGTATGCCAACCATCATGATATGCATTCTTGTGATGTCGTGTGCCCTAGTGGGTGTGAGCGACGAATTGATTTCAGAGGGAATCTGCTATAACATCGTGAGCCTTATACCGAGAGGACCTAAAGCGATGGTTATAGACGATCGTGAGCCTTATACAAAGAGGACCTAAAGCGATCGGATTGTGAGCCTTATACAAAGAGGACCTGAAGCAATCCATAAACATCGTGAGCCTTATACCGAGAGGACCTAAAGCGACGAGGAACATCGTTTTCCCGACGGGGAGTTACACTATGTAACAAGCGATGATTCCAATATTTCCTGAGTGAACTAGTGTTGAGATGATGGATGGAACGGTACCGCATATGCATTGCATAGAGTCGTTGTGTCGGTCTCTGTGCATTTGCATAAATCATGAATGGATTGATTGTGTGTGGAATTGTGAATGAGATTGATTACTTTATATATTCATCTATATGTGTGTTAATCGTTTTGAGCATGATTCGTATGCCTTGGTGATGGTCATATGTGATATGCATTGTGTTGTTTTGTCTTTGAATTATGTCGTAAGCTGTGGTGAGAATATTTTACATTTGTATTAGTGTATTATTATATAATGATATGCAATTATATTATGATGGTGTTTCTCACCCTTCTGCTGTTTTTAGTGCTCTACGAGGCATTGCAGATTAGATGCTGGAGGTCTTTTGTGAAGCTTAGGTCTTCATTCTTTTGTCGGTCGGCTCTGATATGTGTCACCGGGTAGTCGGGGAGACCGTTAGTGATTAGGTGTATATGTATATGTATATGTATCTTTTGGATGTACATGGTTGACTTTGTATATAACAAACTTTTATGATATATATATATATATATATATGAGATTCAGTTACGGATTTTCCACTTTCATTCTATTTCTGAATTGTGGGTGTTGGGAATTGAGTTCCTCTGTTTGTATTACTACCTGAGTGTTGCATATCTATATGAGCAGGTTGTTGTATATTTGTTTCAAATTGATGTGACGCCTCTGTCTATGCAGTGAATTTTTAATTATACTCTAATTAACTGTTATCGCTTTAATAGCCTGGGGGTGTAGAAGGGCGTGTTACAACTACCACGTGGTCGAACTTTTGAGCCAATGACCTCAAGATCTTTGCAACAACTGGTCTTAATGTCAACACCTCTCCACATACCTTGATTTGATTCACCAGCTTTGTAACTCTGGTGAAGAAATCTTCTATACTTTCATTGTCTTCCATCTGAAGCAACTCATAGGTTCTCTTGTGAGTTTGTAACCTCACCTCTTTCACCTTCTCTGCGCCTCCAAACGACTTTTCAAGAATCTCTCGCACTTCCTTTGATGACTCTACATCACTAACCTTTTCAAAGTTATCTGGATCAACACACTGATGGATTATAAAGAGGGCTTTATAATCTTTCTTCTTCAACTCTTTGTGGGCGGCCTTTTCTTGATCCGCCACGTTCTCCACAAGCGGTGTTACTCCTTCCTTCACAAGATCCCAAAGATCTTGATTACAGAAAACCACCTTAATATGCTTGCACCAATTCTCAGAATTATCTTTCTTGAGAATTGGAAGGCTCGCCGGAAAGTTTCTGTTTGAATGATTCATTGCCATCACGATTTTTCTTCCTTGAATCGCAACCGGAGCTCTAGATACCAGATGTTGGAATTAACCCAAAACCTATGGAAATTACGAACCTATCTTAATGAACAAGAAGGACTCTTAATTGTGTCTAAGATGTCTACATTCATCACAGCTCTTAGTCTTCTGAAAACTTCGACCTGCACTCCCTTCGTCATGATATCTTCAATCTGATCTCAGTCCTGTAGTGTTCCAAGTTCATCTTCCCTTCTGCTACCTGCTCTCAAAGATAATGGAACCTCATTTTGATGTGCTTGCTTCGACTGTGTGCTATTGGATTCTTCGCCAAGTTATAGCTGACATGCTTTTGATCTTCATGGTAATTTCTCCATGACTCTTCCCTATATTCTCTTCGACCAAGTTCACCATCCAGGTGACATGCACAAAGAGAAGCAGCTATATATTCTGCTTCGCATGATGACAATGCTACTACTAGCTCCTTTCTCGAACTCCAAGCAACTGGTGCACCACCTAACATAAACACATATCCAGCTGTGGATTTTTTATCCTCAATATCACTATACCAGCTTGAGTCGATGTATCCCACTAACTTGCATTCATTCCCTTCATCAGCTGCAGGAAACAAAATGTCGTAGTCGAGAGTCCCTTTCGGATACCTTAGTATCCTCTTCGTTGCTGCTAGGTGTGATACCTTTGGCTTCTGCATGAATCTACTATCCCTTTTGGGAAATTTGTTGCTGGTTGTAGGTGGATATTTAATATTAAGCTGGGTCTTGATGGACAGGTAGATCGATTGAAAACTCGCCTAGTGGAAAAAGGATATACTCAAGTTCTTGGTCAAGATTATAGTGATACTTTTTCTCCAGTTGCAATGATGGCATTTGTTCTCTTTCTAGCCATGACAGCCAAGAAACAATGGCCTCTATTTTAATTGCATATCAAGAATGCATTCATGCAAGGTGATTTGGAAGAAGATATTTACATGAAGCAACTTCCTGGGTTCGTTGCTCAGGGGAGTGTAATCGGATATGTAAATGGTGCAAGTCTTAGTAAAGTGTTGGGATGAGCTTTTGTGAATCAGATCACTCTGTTTTCACCAAATGCTCCTCATCAAATGCTCATACTTCCTCTGATCCTTTTTAAGTGTCACTTTTTAGGAAAAAAATTCATTCCTTTTTAAGTGTCATTTCAAAGTTCAAAGTAGTATTGGTTGTAGTTTTGTCAAGATTACTCCTAGTAATTTATTAAAGAGAGAAAAAAGTTAAATAAATTATTAAAAAGTTAAGGGTATTATAGACAAAAATAATCATTATTTAAAAAGTAACAACAATTATTAATTGTCTTGGTATGTATAAAAATTCAAAAAAATGACACTTAAAAGGGAACAGATAAAGTATTTATCTAATGGCTTATGTTGACGACATTGTAATTACAGGTGATGATTCTAAGAGTATCAAGGCTTTAAAAAACGCTTATTTCAGAGTTTCTAGACTAAGGACTTGGGTCATCTTTATCACTTTTTGGGGATTGAGGAATCAAAATCAAGTATTGTTATCTCTCAGAGGAATATGCTCTTGATATTCCTCTTATCCTTTTTAAGTGTCACTTTTTAGGGGAAAAATTCATTTCTTTTTAAGTGTCATTTCAAAGTTCAAAGTAGTATTGGTTGTAGTTTTGTCAAAATTACTCCTAGTAATTAATAAAGAGAGAGAAAAAAGTTAAATAAATTATTAAAAAGTTAAGGGTATTATAGACAAAAATAATCATTGTTTAAAAAGTAACAACAATTATTGATTGTCTTGGTATGTATAAAAAGTAAAAAAAATGACACTTAAAAGGGAACGGATAAAATATTAATCTAGTGGTTTACGTTGACGACATTGTAATTACAGGTGATGATTCTAAGAGTATCAAGGCTTTAAAAAAATGCTTATTTCAGAATTTCCAGACTAAGGACTTGGGTCATCTTTGTCACTTTTTGGGGATTGAGGAATCAAAATCAGGTATGGTTAACTCTCAAAGGAAGTATGCTCTTGATATTCTGGAGGAAACAGATCTTACCAATTGCAAACCGGTTGACACTCCTATGGATCCTAATGTAAAGCTTATTCCTAATCAGGGGAGTCATATACTAATCCAAGTAGATATCAAAGACTTGTAAAAAAGTTGAATTATCTTACCTTGACTAGACCCGATATATCTTTTCCATTCAGTGTAGTAAGTCAGTTTCTGAACTCTCCTCGTGACAACCATTGGGATGCAGTTATTCGAATCCTTAAGTATATCAAAGGATCACCTAGAAAAGGGCTTGTTTTTTGTGATAGAGGCAAATTGGCATCATTAGATATTCAGATGTTGATGAGGCAGGACATGCAAGTGATAGACGTTCTACATCAGGGTATTGTTTCTTATTGGTGGAAATTTGATTCATGGAAGAGTAAAAAACAAACAGATGTGAGTCATGGCTCATGCCACATGTGAGCTCTTGGTTAAGGCATTTACTTTAAAAACTTCATTTTTGTGAAGTCGGCCTTATGGAACTTGTATGTGATAACCATTCAGCTTTGCACCTCTCCTCTAATTTAGTGTTTCATGAGAGGACAAAGCATATAGAAGTCGACTGTTACTTTCTTAGAGAGAAGATTACCATCGGGACTATCAAAACCTCCTTTGTTAATTTTAAGGATCAACTGGCTGACCTCTCTACAAAGTATCTTTGGAGACCTTCGCTTTCTTACATATGTGACAAGATGGATACTTAGGATGTATATGGGCCACCTTGAAGGGGAGTGTGCAGATATGATATTATTTTTATTATTAGTATTTTTTGTTTTTTTTGTTGTTTAATTCTTAGTATTATCTTTCCCCTAATTAGTGGGATTCGTTAGAAAGTTTAGACCTAGTATATATTTTCCCTAATTAGTAGGATTAGTTAGGAGGCTTAGACCTATATATGTGTGTACTCTCTACATAATAAAATAAGAAATTCAGATTCAAGTGTGTAATCTTGTGATTCCTGCGAATAAGAATTGTTAAAGGTCTGCATTTTATTCACATAAGGAATTAGGGAAACTTAATTGAGATCTAGGACTAAAGCGCCAAGGTATTAAGGTTATAGCTATAACTGAGAATATGACAACCAATTATTCGAAAATGATTAGATTGGGACAATTATATACATGAGGTCTGAATAAAATCGGAATCAAACCATAACCAAATTTCCTGTTATTGTGTAGTCATCGCTCATCAGTTACACTTATTCAGTTACTGTTATTTTTATTACTGTTGTGTTGTCATAAATTTTATTTTCCATCAGTTATCCCATTTTCTATAACAATTAATTCTCGATCCTATTCAACTAGAACATTTCTTTGTTAATTAGTAGTTGAAATATCAATCCTCATGAAAACAATATACTCTACTCAATAATGCTACTTGTATGACTAAATTCCTGGTCAATAAGTCATCGACCCTGCTAGTTTTAAGCAGCTACCTATTATACAACCATATTCGCTAATAGTTAGTTAGTTAAGGCGTTTTTCAATGTAAGATGATAGGTTATAAATAATGATTATAGATGATTAGTGAGCCATCTTGAGTATAATTGCAAAGGAAACTACGGAACGGTTGTTCTAGATCTCTAGTTAAGGAGTTTTTCAATGGAAGATGATAGGTTATAAATAATGATTATAGAAGATTAGTGAGTCGTCTTGAGTATAATTGCAAAGGAAACTATGGAACGGATGTTCTAGATCTCTAGATTACACAGATAAGGGTTTATGTACTTGTTTGTATTTTGTTTTTTAGTATTCACAATTGAAAGCTGTTGAAGGGGAGACGAATGCCGGCCTCTTTAAATGTGAACTCGTACATAGGGAACCTTAACACACGGTAATTCGAGTAGATACGGTTGTGTTCCCTAGGCTGAAAGACCGTGCACTTCGCCTGCTCGCCCACAGCGACGACCTCGAAGATGGTGAAAGCGTCTGTGTCATCACGGGCAAATCACGAGGGAATACGTAAAGGCTCATAGTCATCCCAGTCGGCAGCGGGACGCAAGGGCTCCTCCCCGGGGAGCTGCGCAGGTCTGTCCACGTCAGGTTCGGTGTCTATCTGGATGATGTCTGCAAGCCTCACGGGCATTTTTACCTGAAAAGCAGAGGATACAGGTGAATTCGTTGGCCACGACAAAATCCACCCTTCCACTGCCGATCAAGTGAAAGGGCAATGAGAGTGGGAAGCTGCTCGGAGCAACGAGGAACTACTCGATACCTTTCTCCCAACTAGGGACCTTCTCCAGATCCCCGGTCCTCTCATGTCTTATCTTCCCGGAACATTCATCGTGTGTCCTCGGGACATTCATCGCATATCCTCGGGGCATTTATCGGGTCCCCGGGACATTCATCCTAAGCCTCTGTCAAATCAAACGCAACCCTAGAAACATCCCACTGTTTTAGCCGGAATCTTCATGGTGTCACCGGGAACTTCATCAGTTGCCGGAAAACCACCAACGGAAAACAAAACGGAAAAGAAGAGGATTAGAAGCTTACTTGGAACGGTGGTAGAGAGCGGACCGGTGCGGTGGAGGCGGCGACGTACGTCGGTGAATGGAGGTGGAGCAGCGGTGGAGATAGGAAGAAGAGATCGGAGCGAAAAGGTGGGAACGTGCAAATGACACGAACTCAAGCCTTTTTATAGGCCCCTCACAGGACTCGGGGAGTCCCTAGGCTCTTGAGTGCCCTAGGCCTAGCCGCCCCTAGACATTAATGGCAGGCGACACGTGGCACGCGTGTTCCCGCGTTAATCCTTTCACCTGCTTTGCTCCTCGGACTCACAACCCATCATCTCCCCCGCGTCACCATCCAACGGCGACGTTACAACTCGAGTAGAGTCCAAGATTACTGCACGTCTAGCATCCCGTGCTCGTGCGCTTCCTACTGCGTTATGCCCGGCAACTCGGAGACGCTTCCTCGTCGACACATATCTTTAGCAAGGGGTTACTAGCGTGAATCGAACGATCAACTTCGTCTCGGGGGTTCGAGCATGCTTGCGGTGTCCTTGTCAAGGGGACTGATCCTTAAGTCATTACTCTGACACCTCGGAGCAACGCCTTCGGGGCCCCTGTTCTGGACTAGGCCGGCGCTTGCCCAACCTTCGGGCAAGCCCAACCCAATACTGGATCGGCCCAATATGGCCCCTCCAATAGCCAGTGTCGGGCACGACCCTGTCAGCATCGAGTACGCTCGTGTCTTCCTCTCGTCGGCCACATAGCAGACATCACTGTCGAGTAGAAGCTCAGAGCTGAGGAGAGCATGTCACCTTGTAACCTCCCACCTTTGAGGGAATCGGTCATCCCACCTTCCGGAGATCTCAGGACCGTTACCCCAGGGCGAAGACCACGTGCTGGTCTTCCCTACGCCACGTATGCCCTGGCAGTTGCCTGGATCGGGCCTCGCAATCCAGCCCAATGCAGGTAACCATTGGCCCCGCGCTTGGGGCTCTCTATAAATACCCTCTCACTTGAGAGGGTCAGGTTACATTCTCTTTTACTCACCTATATTCTGTACTTGCTTGTCGTAGCTGACTTTGGCATCAGAGTGCCTTGCAGGTACACCCCCCCCGGCCGTATCATCCACACCAGAGCTGAAGATTTCACGACGCTGCTGGTCACTGTCACACTGTCTGATCCAGGTACGATCAATAATTAATTATTTCAATCAAGGTAAATCTGTAGTATTTTTATGCTCATATTGAGACTATAAATTCTATTGATAACTTTGTTAGTTTATGTATATTGTGGTTAGCTACTCGGAGCTTTTATTTTCTAGTATATATGCTATTTGTTATGTATGCTTTATTCTTTATGCCTTATATTGATAAAAAAAATTTATAAGAAAAGATTTCATTAAGGTGAGATTAAGGGGATCTCAAACCCCAAGAGAAAACAAGCAACAAAAAGAAGGTAGATAATCCTACCAATCGACTCGACGAGACGAAAATAAACGAGAATTACAAGAAGTCAAAGGAAAACCTACTCCACTCATAAAGGCTACAACTCACCCTACCAAGTTTTTATATTGATAACTTTGTTGTTAGTTATGTATGCTTCCTGTTACGTTGCATGTTTTATCTAAGCAAAAATTATTGTTGTTTGTTTATTCTTGGAAAAGACAAACTTTGTCATTTTGGAGTAGAGAATGGTCCCTGAAACTCTTGTAACTATAGAGTTGAGAATGGTCCCTGAAACTTAGGATGTAATTATATTGTTGTTGCAAATATTGAAGTGCCTGTTATTCTAGTTTTGGTTGGTCTTGCTATGTACTGGTTTAATTTGATTTTTCAATAGGAAATTGGATAATGATGTTTCGTAGTGATTTAAAGTTCAACATATACAAAAGCATGGTTAATGCATCAAAAAAAGCTTATGAGAAATTTAATTCACAAGGTAGCCGTATATGATTTATATACGGTCTATTGCAGTTTAATTTGACTGACATTAATATATTTTTGGCAGATATTTTAAATAATAAAATAGTGTAATGGTATGTGTTGGCCTATTTTAATACCCCGTGGAATTTATTGTTGCAATTTAGTCCCTTGTACTATTAGCATTTTGTTTTTCTATTATCCTTGTATTTTATCAAGGATGTGAGTTGTATTTTGTGGTGTGTTGATAATGGGACTCGTATGTCATGGCCATTGGTCTAGCTCAAGTAGAGTTGTTATGTTTTTTTATAAGCTAAAATATATTTATCAGGGATACAATAGGGTATCCCTACCCGTATACATCAAACGTCTCTCTAAAAATCAAGACCTACAAAAATCACTAGGGGACTTTACCCAAGTGTAATAGTTACAATTGTGAGAACTATTTTGAATCTTTTCTATCCCCCACCAAGAGTAAATTACTATACGATTCGAAATCGTGTCGAAATCCCAAAACTCATCTCTAAATATAATGTTGTTTCTAGATGACCAATTAATCCAACAAATTAGAAGCCATAGCCCAACAACGTTACAGATTAAGAAATTATTTCGAGCACACCCCGATACCCAGCAAGTTAAGTGATTCAACATATCTCCCACTATAATCTCCGAAATGCCCAACCAGTTACACGCGAATTTCCATATCATACTGGACTTATGGCATAAAAATAAGACATGCTCAACACTTTCCTCCATTAAGAAAGAGAAAGGACATGACCTTTCATGTCTGTTGGTGATTATTCCTCTACGTGCAAGATTGTCTCGAGTTGGAATTCTCTTATGTAGCAACCGCCAACCGAACACTTTCACCTTGAACGGGATCTGTGCTGTCCAAATCAGTTTGAAAGCACCTCTCGCATCCTCCCCGAAACTCCTAACTGAAGTAGTGCTGTTATCCTGCAGAAATTCGTACAGAGAAGAAACAGAAAAACAATTATTATCAGTAAGGATCCATATGACAAAATTTCCGGATCCTGCTACGGGTTCGAATTCTTCCAGCAGTGAATTCAGATCAGTCCGCTGCAACATAACTTTTGCAGACAAGTTAGAATGGGATATTTTGATATCCCAGCACCATTTGCCACCAACCCACAAGCCATTCTCTGCCACTGAGCTGCTCTTATTTTCAGCAGATAACCATAAATCTGGAAATGACAAAGACAAAACTATGTGGCCAGTCCAACGAGAAACCCAAAACGAAACGTAGTCTCCACTGCCGATGTTGTAATAGATAAGCTCAGAAACCAAATTCCTCCCACTAAAACAGGATAGCTGCACTAAGTCTCTCCACCATATAGAGGGAGTAACAGGCAGTTTCGAACAATCACCGATATGAAGGTCGAATTGGTGATTATGGTACATAGCCTCTATTAATTCCTTCCACAAAGTGTTCTTTCGTTCCAAGATTTTCCAAGTCCACTTGAACAATAACGCACAATTGAATAATTTCAAGTCTTTCACCCATAAACCTCCATTTTCTTTCTTGTTACATACCGTAGTCCAAGACACCCACGCCACACCCTTTTTAGACACCATAACATTCCACAAGAAAGACTTTTGAATAGACGTAAGGATATGTATAACTTTAAAAGACAATTTATAAAAAGACATGAGATGAATTAGTAAATTAGCAAGGACAGAATTGATCAAGGTTACTCTTCCTCCCATGGATAAGAAACGACTTTTCCAAGAGTTCAATCTAGATCGAACCTTGCCTATCAAAGGTTTCCAAAAAGAGACTAGAGTGTGATTTCCTCCAATATATATTCCTAGAAATTTGAATGGACAGATAGAGTCAGAGATCTTACAAGAGAGGTAGTTTCCTGCAGCCGATAAGAACGGATCATCAACACCAACACCGTATAGGGAACTCTTATTGAAATTTATCTCCAGACCTGAGACTAAATGAAATCCTTTAAGAATAGTCTTGACCGCCAGGATATTTTTCCACGAACCATCTCCTAATAAAATTGAATCGTCTGCGTATTGCAGCAAGTGGAACGAAACCTCCGAGTTGAATTTAAAACCTGAGAATAGACCATTCTCCATAGCTCTTTTCATCAGGACTGCAAGTCCTTCTGCAACGATAGTGAATAGGAGGGGAGCAAGGGGATCACCTTGCTTGAGACCCCTTGTTATAGCAAAATCCACGGTTGGGCACCCGTTAACCAGTACAGAGGAGTAGCTATTAAAAACCCCTAAGTCCATCCATCTCAGCCATGAATTACCAAACCCCATAATTTTCATGACATCCCGTAAGTACTTCCAGTCGACATAGTCGTAAGCTTTAGCAAAATCAACCTTTAGGAGCATAAGATCTTTCTTTGAACGTTTAGCATAGTCAATGGCTTCATTTACAACAAGGACTCCATCTAACAAATTTCTACCATCTATGAACGCCGTCTGAGTGTTTGATATGATATTTCCAATTTTATTTTTAAGTCTGGAAGCAAGAATCTTAAACACTACTTTATATACCGAGCTAACTAGTGATATAGGCCTGTAATCATCCAAAATCTTAGGGTTCTCAGTTTTGGGAATAAGCACCACAAATGAAGAAGCAAACACCTTTTGTAATTTGTCACCCTTGAAAAATTCCATAATACAATTTGTGAAGTCATTACCAACTATACTCCAACACTTCTTGAGAAAATCAAAGCTGAATCCGTCAGGACCAGGACTACGGTCCCCAGCGCACTCGAATACAGCTCTTCTGATTTCTTCTATACCCACTACAGATTCTAGCTTATCTCTGTCCGACCTAGAAAGGCACTTGAAACCTACTTCTCCCACATACGGAAAAGGTCTAGAGGCTCTGGAAAACCTCTTAGCAAAGTGGTCTTTGATAGCCTCTTTTACCCCTTGAACATCCTCCACAGATTTGCCATTAACACTTACAGAATTGATGGTATTCAGATTGATACGATTTCTTAATGCTGCATGAAAGAACTTAGTGTTAATGTCGCCATCAACACTCTATTTTAACCTAGATTTTTGCTTTAAAATACTTTCTTTAATTCTCGGTGATCTCCATAAATCGTCTTCCACAGAATTTCTATTCTCCAGATCCTCTGCTGAAATGCCACCTCTTTTTGAGACTATAAGATCTTCTACCTCATTGATAATACTTGTATCTGTCTTGATTTTGGTATCAACCCAGCCGAATACATTAATATTCCACCATCGGAGTTTCTCTCTAAGGTTCTGCATCTTCTTGGACAAAATGAAAGATGCCTTCCTTGTTACCTTACATTCATCCCATTCTTTTTTGACAAAATCCATGAAACTAGTATGTTCAAACCAACATGACATAACCTTGAACGGTTTAGGCCTCCAGTTTATATTTTTTGCTGAAATCCACACCGGCCTATGATCCGATACGTCTCAGTCTCCAATCTTTTGACACACCATGTTCCATTCATTAAATACTCCAAGGGTGACAATGAACCTGTCGAGACGGCTACATATCTTTCCCTTAGCTTTAAACCATGAGTACTTATTTCCACTCAAAGGCAAGTCCACACACCCGATCATATTAATGAACTCTAAGAATTCTTCCATATATCTTATGTTAAAACTGGAATAACCTATTTGTTCAGCAGGACACTTTATCGAGTTAAAGTCGCCACCAAGGATCCGCTCTCCAGGTTCCAAACTGTTTTTAAGATTGATAAGACTAGACCAGAGCTCCCTTTTCTCCAAAATGTTACAGGGAGAGTAAATATTAAAGAAATAACATTTCAAACCACTCCAATATGCTTGCAAACCCAAAAATCCTTTGCCCCTATAGCTGCAAATAGGATCCACGACTCCGTCTTTTCATATAGTTACGATACCTCCTGAAAGGCCAGTAGAACTGGTAGCTGACCACTGACAAGATCTGTCTCCCCATATGCTGAACACCGTCTCATCAGACATCTTTGTTCTTTTAGTTTCCTGTAGAAAACATATTTCAGCTCCTACCTTATTTAGTGTATCTCTAATTTTCTTTCGCTTTAAAACACCCCCACACCCTCTTATGTTGTATGTTACTATATTCATATAGAACCAATAGCTACCACCTTCTTCCCTTTCTTCGATTTTCTGTCAACCACTTCCAGATTTTTCAGAATAGTTTAGAAAACTTCGTCATCTTCTTCCGCTTCTATTCCTAAACTTTTAATAGCCTCCCAAACTCTATAAGGGAGACTTTCTAATTTCTTCTTAATCCTTGAATTGTTCTGGAGGAAACCAGAATCACTCATAGAATTGTCAATAGAACCAGATCACTTAGAGATAGGAGCACAAGCATGATTTTCCTTTGTTTTACCACTCTGTCTATGTTGCTCCCTAACAGTCTTAGAGGTCGAACAATGAACCCGCAGTAGAGTAGCATAATACGAAGGGTTGCTCGGAATTTTTATCCTCTTGTAAATATCTTCCATAAGTATCTTTTTCTTCCTGATAGAAGACCCATCTTTAACTTCAGTAGCCACATAATCACAATCACCTCTCTGCACCTCTTGGAAGAAAGACGTATCAACAACTTTAGATATGCCTCCACATGCTAACCTATTGTCATCAGCAAACGTGGATATCACAGTATTGTCCTCTCTTTTTAGTTTCACAAGGGAACAAGTCACATGATCATGGCTAGAGACTATATTATGACTTTTATCAGCACTATCACCATCCCTTTCTCCAACCTTCGAGTCTGACTTGTCTCTATCTTGAGATAAAATTTGATTCTCAGAGTGGGTTGTATCGCCTCTTTCCACACCTCTGATACAGCTGGTGGCAGCTGGATCTACCTTACCAGAAAGCTCAATCTCTTCATCGCTTACTTCCGTAGTATGATCGTTAAATGAGTTCCTTAATTCACCTATTGTCGAAATAGGGGAGAAGGACTCAGGTAACTTAGATTGAGTGCTAAGAACCCTAGATGAACTATCCCAGAACTCCCCTTCTACTTCCTGATCTGATTCGGAATCCATAACATCTGAGCTATCTTCTTCAAAGCATGACACTTTGGCGATACCTTGATCCCTATTATAAGGCCCAAAGGAATCCTCCACAATCTTAATTCTATAGACGACATCATTCACATCAATATTAACTACTTCATTAAAACTCATGGCAAATTTAGTCCTAATCAGGATTCTAGCGACGTCAAACCTCAAATGTTTCCTTGTCTCTTCGTCCATCTTTATAAATGCACCAGCAGTAGCAGCTAAAAATTTGAAAAATTTTGCTCCCCAAACGTGGCAAGGGAGACCAAAGATCTTGACCCAAGTGAGTCTCTCTTGGTCAACA
The DNA here is from genome assembly GCA_022829125.1 of Lathyrus tuberosus. Classification (NCBI taxonomy): domain Eukaryota; kingdom Viridiplantae; phylum Streptophyta; class Magnoliopsida; order Fabales; family Fabaceae; genus Lathyrus; species Lathyrus tuberosus. Next base: position 10,266,642 of record JALAZF010000100.1, on the reverse strand, counting down.
TCGCTAGGAGACCAAGGGCGGATTTCAGAGAACCACTTAGAGATCCAACTGATGTCCTCTGTAATCAACTTTTGGATATCACCCGGGTTATCTTCTTCTAAGAGGCAAAGATTAGCCCACATAGGTGTTATCTTAATGTTGAAGAAACCATCCATCTGAAACGCATCCGAAACCTCAACAGCTGATCCCGGAATCTCCAACACACCAGTGAAAGCCTGCTCAAACCAGTCTAGTTCTTCATTGTTAACTTCAAAACTCAAATGGGCAAAAGAAGGTTTGTCACCCATAAGAACCTGGTTCGAAATGGCATTAGCCCCGATGCTACTACGTGCCCCTTTAGCTATCTGAGCGAAAGAAACTCTCCTATCAATCCTGCGACATTCCAAAGGTTTAAAAGACGGACCTCCTACCTGTTCCTTATCCTGATTCCATTTTTTCGTATAGGGCATTCCACCATCGTTCTCGTGTTCTCTACGAAATCTTGGCAAATTAGCAAAAATCTTAGTGCCATTAATGACAATGTTGTCAAGATTAATGGCCATAAGATCTTCGTCTTTGACTTTTTTGAACCTCACAAAACCAAACCTCTTACCCCTAATATCCAATCTTCCCGGAATAAAAACTTCCAAAATGAAACCATATTCCTTAAAGATGTCATACATTTTTCTTGCATTGAATGAATCCGGAAACTCAGTAAAGAAGAAAGATGAAGCTTCTTTCCAGTCTAGATCTGTAACCTTACCATTGTTATTTTTCCAGATCAACATTTTCCCCAAAATTTGATTCCGAGCCTTCTTCTTCCCTACTTCCACCCATGTCTCTTTGTTATGGCCGGTTACATTATAGAGCCCCATATGACACATCCAGAGAACCTGAATCGAAAGTTCAAATATATTCGATGCTAACCAAGGCGCCTCAAATCCACTATAGTTACCAAAATGCAGAAAAAAGTCTGTCTTCTTGCCTCAAAATAAACTAGCCTCTCCCAAGTCAATACAGATCTAAACCGTGACTTCAACCAATCAATGACTCCGAAGAACCCAGTATCAGGCAACACCTTACCGAGGCCCCTGAGCCTTAAAGCCAGGAATTTAAGCCTAAGATAAGGGGAAGTTCAACCAGTATCCCCTATCAATTTATTTTTAGTTTTCAAAATTTTAATTACTAATTTTTTATTTCAATTTAATTTCTACTTTTGTGAAACAACATTGTCTTTCGAAAATTAAAGCTTAAGGCACATCATGCTCTTATGCGGCCAGAGTGGTATCAAATGCAATCGTATTCCAAGTTGCAGTGGCAAGAACAAAGCCTTCATCTAGAACTAGTACTCTATGATCTCCCAACGACCCTCAATAGCAAGGTTTGCATCACAATTAACGGTAACATTATCTATCCATGCTTTTTTTTCCATCCAATTTTTCATTTTCATTTTATTAATTTGAATATATTGGTTTGGCTTATTGCCTTGAGAATGCAATTGATAATTCTGGGTAAAGCTAATTTCATATCTTTAAGTATTACAAGAACCCCGAGATTGGTTACTATTGATTTCTTAAGTTGATAATCATAAACATTTCACCAAGCTTTTTGGAATAACTCTCTAGTATGTATGGCACACTCTGCATGGATATTTACTTCATCGATAAGTGTAATAAGTTTATTTTAAAAGTAATTATACATTGTATGATTTCTTTGGTTAATATGTATTAATGAAATTTTATAAAAATATATTGGTGGATTGTTGCTATATTTTTTAAACGAGCATGCACAAAGCTTTGCTTCTTTAATTTCCTTTTTATACTAAATTCGACAACACTACATATATAGTTGTTAGACTTAAGCTTTATTCATTTTGTATGCTCTTTGACAGCCATTTTATAGATACCTGTTGGTTATAAGGTATTTTTAAAGATCCTATCTAAATATTAAATTGTATTCTAATAAAGGTTCATGTGTACACTTGTGATGGATAATGATTTCTTCTTTTCCTTTAAATAAAGATTAAATCATTGATTCTTTTTCCCTAAATATGTTGGTTTGTTACTTTATTCGTTGTGGTTGATGATCCATTTCGTTTATTTGACAAGAACATCTCAATGAATTGGAAGTGGGAACATAAAATTTGTTTCCAAACTATTCTCTCGAGCTTTTTTATAAGAAACAAAGAAACAGAAAAATTTTAGACTTTTTTATAAGGTTTTTATCGATAAGGTATGAAACTTAACTGTATTATGATGTGCTCATGATCCAGAACAAGATTGAACAACTAAACATGACAATGATATTTAAGAGAGTTTAATTGGTTTAAAGATTAATAGAAGTAAGTGTTAAAATTACTCCAAAAGATTATAAGAACTTTGAAGTGATTTCATGCAAAGTTAACTTTCATAGAGATAGATACAATAGGTAGGCATTCATGCATTTTTCAATGATACAAAGAGGCCCGAACAGTCCACCTAAAGTTTTAATATGTCAATAGGACCTTATCAGTAATTATACATTAATTTGCCTAGTCCTAAATCCAATCCCTCAAGTTTCTGCCTTAATTGGTTGTATGTGGAACAACAACAAGTGAGTTGTTATTTAGGACACACATGAGAAGACACAAAAAGATACACTTTGGTACTAATGGGAGCGATAGAATTTTCCTCCCATTGAATAATTACTAAACTGCATAATGGCAATGGTCTTCTTATGACTCAGATGTTGTATTAACTTCCAAATGTCTTGAAAGTTTAACATTTACTTTATTTAACGCCAAAATATAGGCTTATTTTTAGTATAAAATTTATTTTTATTTTTGCAATAGATATCAGAACATTGTAGTTTGATTCTAGTTTTCTGATTTTTTTTCTGATTTTTATGACTCTAGTTTTCTGATTTTTTTTTCTTGACAGGTAGTTTGATTCTAGAGCTCGAGTTGCTTCCAAATTGCAGCTCTACTATGTCAAGGGTGAGTTTGTCCCGTATCGGTTGGTGATTTACGCGCATTTTTACTAGAGGCTTCCGTATTGTCCAGGTGTTACTTCAGTACATGCTTTCGTGATGATTTGCTCAAGTCGAGGTGTTCGGAAAGGTTGTAACATGCTTTTTTCAATATCATCACCAGTTGTTCTGTTCTTATTTATCTGAAGTTGTCATAGTTTATCTGCAACAGTGCCTTTAATGATTGCAAGGAGGTGTCCATATATGGTATGCATATTTGAAATATTTAGAGTTATACTTTTTTTTGTACTTGGCTGGATTTGTAAACTATGATAGGAGTTAAAGATTGTTGTGTTGCCTTTGTTGTTGTTTAGGCAATTCACACAAGTTTGTACTATATATGTCAATTTTCTTGGTTTATTATTAAATTAGAATGATTATTTTATTAATTTAATATAATTAATTATTTAGAGAGTATTAGGAATAACTCTAATTTAATACTCAATGTTTTTATTTATTTTTTCGTAAAAGAAGTGGAAATTATGGCGGTTAAAACTTTCGTTATTTACGGAAATAAAACGCCATTTTTAATGTACTACATTTCGACGGTTGGTACGACGGTCTATAATAAACCGTAAGTTTTTCCTTACGGCATCAAAATTTACGACGTTTTTAAAAAACGTCATTTTTGTTGAATAAGTCAGTTAAACCCGCCACAATATGGCATTTTTAACTGCCAGAATTTTCGTAGTTTTTTGTAGTGGAAGACCTGAAGCCAATAATTTGAGACAGCAAAAAGAACACTGTTTATAAGCTGTAGCCTACCTGCATAACTCAAAAGCTTAGATGTCCAGTGTGTGATTTTCCCTACAATCCTGTTAATAAGAGGCCTACAATTCTGCGCAGAGATTTTCCTATTAGCCAGAGGACCCCTAAATATTTAAAAGGGAGATCACCTTGATAAACACCTGTGCTCTGCATAATGTCAACCTGGGTTCTTTGGTGAACTCCCCCAAAATACAATTTGCACTTGGCAGGTTTAGCCTTTAAACAAGCTGCCTCTGAGAACTGCTTAAACTCCTCCATCAGAATATTAACAAAAGTAGTATCCCCTCTAGAGAACGACATAAGATCGTCAGCAAATGATATGTTGATTAAATTCAGCTTTTCACACTTAAGGTGAAAGTTGAAATCAAGCTTATTCTTCAATTTCCCCAAGCATCTGTGGAGATACTCCATAACTAGCACAAAGAGAAGAGGGGAGATAATGTCTCCCTCTCTTAGACCTCTCTTTGCCTTCAGCAGATTGGAATACTTTCCATTTATGGAATACCTATAAGACACAAAAGACAAACTTAGCATAATCCAGTTAATAAACTTTCTAGGAAAATTCAACTCTTGCAAGATATCCTCCAAAGCCTTCCACTCCAAGGTGTCATATGCTTTATGAATGTCCATTTGGATATTGCATCTAGGGGAGATATGCTTCTTGTTGTACCCTCTAATAAGCTCATGGGCCATAATGAAGTTGTCTTGAATCATTTTACCTGGCAGGAGAGCAAATTGGCTATCATCCACTACTGAGTTTATGATTCTGCTGAGCCTAGTAATGAGGATCTTGGAAATGATTTTGTACATTCTAGAGCAGCATGCTATAGGCCTTAAATGTTTCATTCTTTTAGCCTCAGTAGGTTTAGGGATTAACGTGACATTAACACAGTTACTAGCAGCATACATATAATTTTCCTCAAAGAATTCCATCACAACAGCAGTAAGATCTTCCTTGATGATATTCCATGTAGCTTTAAAGAACTTTGAAGTGAAACCATCCATTCCAGGAGCTTTGGTATCCTCTATAGAGTTTAGAGCTTGCCAAATCTCCTTTTCATTGACTTGTTGAGTAAGTTTATCACCATGGTTCATATCCAACTGAGCTCCTCTTATCAAGACCTCTATATCCACATGCTTAAGAATTTTAGTATTAGTACCAACCAACTCTTGAGAGAACTGAATTACCTCATTTTCAATATCTTTGAATTCTCCAAGGATGTTCCCATCTTTATCCGGCCTCCAGCCTATGCAAATCATTATGTTTGTTCCTCCCCTTAACAATAGCATGAAAATATGTAATTGTTACTATTATTTTAATGAAAATGATTTATATAAATAATATTAATAGTTAATATTTAAATAATTATTTTAATTATTGTGGTGATAGTGATATATAAAAGTAAATAATTGATTTAGACTATTTAAAATATATATTTAGTGGGAATAATATTATTTAATTTAGTTGGAATAATATTTCAATTAGAAATAATCATAATATAAAATATGGGAAAAGGGGGAAATGGGAACAGGAACGGTCAGAACGTGAAAAAGGAAGAGAAAGAGAACGAGAGATAGGGCATAAGAGAAGAAGAAACTCCATTAGAGAAGCTTGGGAATTCTTAATCTAAGGTAAGAGTGAGACTTCCTCTTGTATAAGCGATTGTATGATATCATGTGGGTGAGTGAATTGATTTCTCTTTGGTTGAATTTTTTTTCTATACTACGAAACATATAAACGCGTGATAATGCTATTAGGGTGTGTGTTTGGATGAATTATGGATGGGTAAATGATTGTGTTGTTATGCTGTTGGGAATTGGAGTGTGAAACTTGAGTATATGACTTTCCAAGAAAATTTGGGGTTTTTGCGATATTTCAAAACTGATTTTAGTGATACAGCTATGCAAAAAACTAGTTTTTTTAAGGGTGTAACCGGTTATAGGTTTTGGTGTAACCGGTTACACTATCAACAAAAAAGCGCGATTTGGGCATTTTTGGGGGAAGTGTTACTGGATACCAGTTTTGGTGTAACCGATTACACTGGAAAAGTATGCTCACTGTTTTTGATCAAGTTGTAACCGGTTACCTGTTTTAGTGAATTGGTTACATGTGTTGTGTCAAACTTAAATAATTCATAACTTGAGTTTCGTTTGTCGGTGTGAGGTGTCGTTCGAAGCGTTAGATATCTGACGCAGTGTACTTTAATTTAACAATAGGTTCAGTACCTGGAAATGATTTAAATTTTTTGTGATGGTGTTGTATGATAAGTGATGTACATGATGTGTTGTAGTAATATTTATGGATGGTATGTTGTGACCTATTATGTTATTGTATTGCTAGTGTTGAATGCTTGTAGTACATGTTTGGTGTTTGGTGACCAGTTTTGGTGTGGTACATTGGTTAAGGTGAATATCATTGTACGTGTTTTATTGTTGCATGTCATTTATGAATCATGCATCATGGTGTTTGGACGATGGTTCGCTTTTGGTGAGCCTCAATCCTATGTTGGGGATTGGGTGTGAGTAGTTGGTTTTAGGTGGGAATCGGTAAAGCGTTACCTATTGTGATGATAAAGATTTTTGGTGTGCTCTAATCCTATGGTGGGGATAGGGAGCAAGTGAACCTGTGAGTTCACAATTTATACCACATGCATTGAGTCATAGAGTTGGGTCTCATTGCATTGCATATATGTTGTATTATTATCATTGGACTGTGTGGAGTGTGAATTGTGAATTGGGTGATTATGTATGTGATAATCATATGCTTACATATTATTATGCAGTTCATTATATGATTGTGATTTCTCACCCCTTCTGTTTGAATGTAGTCTTTACATAAACATTGATATGCTGTCGCACACGGGTCAAAAACGAGTTTAGAAAATGCAGTAATGGGAAGCGACACTCGAATTTCGTATCAGAAGGAAAAAAATGGAAGGAAAAAAAAGTAGAAAAGGAAAAATTATTAATTTGTTATTTTTTCAAATAAGATATAGAAGAAAAAATTATTATGGATAAAAATATCAATAGTACTTAATTAAAAAAAATTCTAGAAGAAATATTTTTAGGAATTAATTTCAATGCAAAACAACTGTAAGAAAAATTGGTCACTAACATAAATATAGAGAAATAAGATAAAAGGAAATCGATTGAACAAATTTATTCGTTTAGGAAAAAATTGTATTCCTTAATTTTTTTTTTTTTTCAAGAATTTTTCCTTAAATAATTTACCGAATATATCTATATAATATTATAAAACTATTGCACTGTAGATATCCATTCAACTCCATTAATTATCGTACATGCACCGTAAAAACTCTCTCACTATAATAGTTAATGCATTCCATATTTTGCTTATACTAGCATTTCCAAATATTATTTTATTTTAAAAATTTATAGTATCTTTTGAATACTTTGTATCTGCTTCTCTATATAAAGACTTAAAAGCACAATTATAATCACTAAATAATCTACAAAAATTGTTGAGGGTAGAACTTTAATTCAGCAAAATATTTCCTCTCATTATAAAGAATGAATAACAACGAAGAAAAGGTTAATTTTGGGCAAGAATTGGGCTATCTGATGAGAGACCATATCAATGTGAGTTATTTATCAATTATTATTTTTGCATTATTAATTAATCCTTCTTTTAGATATATGCACGAAACTTGTAGCTAATCTATTTTTTTACATGACACAAAACAAAGTTCAAGGTTTTCGATCTATGTGTCGTGAAATGATTAAAAGAAATGCAGAAACTACGATGATTAATGTACATATTCTTATATTTTTTGTTTACTTAGAATAACTTATAATACTCAGTTTGTATTGTGTAAAAAATTGATACATAAAGATTGAAGTTGGAGATTAAAAAATTGTTTTATGAAAAAATTGTTTTATAATAGTCATAATTTAATCCATTTCAACTTTTTTGTTTCCAATACTCATTCAAAGTTCAACTTTTTTGTTTATAAATACAATTAAATAATTAAAAGCATTTTAATTATATTCACAACTTGTTTTATAGGAATCGGCTAGACGCGGGAGGAAACCGACAACAATATTATTGGAAAAGAGAACCTTTTCTTTTTCATTTTCTTCATATTTTGACGTTACACGTTTTCCCGATATAGACAGTATGTTGTCTAATCTAAAGTGTTGGGATGTTGAATGTCGAAAGAGAAATTCAAAAATATGTGATACGGTAAAAAAAATTCTTTTTTATTGATGTTTTTTATTTATATTCTCATATCTAAATATGACATATATTTGTAAATAAATATATCACTACTAATTTATATATAATTTGCTTTTTGAAGTACTATATTCATGATGTCATCACCGGTAGGTCTGACTTCTCTCTTCACCTTCCCTTTTGGCATGGTTTGTACGACGGTCACAAGAAGAAGGAATCGGCCACAGAGTGGAAGATGGGACATCTTCCCCTTTGGAAAAGGACTCAGCGCTTTGGAGGTTAAAGGTATGAACACTTTTTTCATCTCAGACTTTCCTGATCGCATCTCTGCAAGGGACATTTTCGTTCTGTTTGGGTGCATAGGAAATGTTGTGGAAGTAGTAATACCTCCTAGAAGAAACAAACATGGAAATCGTTTCGGTTTTGCGAGATTCAAAGAGGTGGAAGATATCAGATTATTAGGGGTGAAGCTTGACAACGTGTTGATAGATGGTAAGAAGATCCACGCGAATCCGTCTAGGTTCGAGAGGAGTCCAGTTGGGGACATAAATGGCTTTAGTGCGAAAAACGTTGAGGTCATTAAACGTGATTCTATTGTCCAACACGCTGGGCAGAATCTAAAGGATGGTTCGTCGTCTAGACGTGTGGAGATGAATGTTTCTTTTGCCGATGTCGTGGGTTGTAGGCCTGATGAAACACGTCAAGAAGCGAGTGTGCAGTTTTGCTCTGACGAGGAGGTTAAGAGGAGGTTAAATAATGCTTATGTCGGAACCATAATTTTTCCGGGAATGGCTTACAATGTTCAGAGAGGTTTCGAATGCGAAGGGCTTTTCACTTTAAAGGTGACTCCTTTGGGTTCGAAATTGTGTTTGTTGGAGGAGGTTGAAGATGGAGCTTTAGCTGATTTTGTGGAAGAAGGTGCTTCATGGTGGAAACAATGGTTCATTGATTTAAGGAAATGGCAAGAGGAGGATGTCGATGATGAGAGGGTAGTATGGATCAGAGTCTATGGAATTCCATGTCATGCGTGGTGTGTGGATTTTTTCGAGAAGGTGGCGCCTGTGTTTGGAACGTATATTTGCGTTGATGAAAATTCCTTGAAAGGCACTTACAAGGATGTTGCTCGGATTATGATTAGAGTTTCTGCAGATTTCAAGTTGAAGGAAAGGGTTATGGTTGTGATTGATGATAAGAAGTATACTCTTTTTGCGAGAGAAGACACTTATGGCCCCGTTCGATTAGAAGCTGTTCCAAAATCTGTTATGAAAATGGAGTCTGAGATTTCTGAATCGATTTCGGAGTGGAATTTGGAGGATAAAGTTTTTGACGAAGAAGATGAGTTGTTCGATGTCCGGCCTCCTTGGTCTGAGGAGATGGGGAAGACAGTGGAGGGAGACTACAAAGAGGAGTTGAAATCTAATCCTAAGTTAGATGGTGAAAAGACAGGTGAAGGTGGGACAAAAAAGTTTAATAATTTTGACAATTCCGAGGCAGCAGATTGCTTTTTGGGGGATGGGTCTTTTGAGGTGGCATTGAAAAAGGTAAAAGACAAGGCTTGTTGTGTTAATCACAGCACGGAGGACAAGAATGAGCTTTTTGTGCAGAATTGTGAAGGGGAAAAGTCTACTACTGTTATTGCAGAGACAGAGGATTTCGGGGAGGGAGTTAATCATGGGGCCCACGGAAAGAGAAATTTTCTAGTTAAAAAGGTGAGGTACAAAAGCTTGCAAAGACCAGCTGGAGTTGGTGAGAAAGTTAATTTCACTAAAGGCAGTGGAATTAAAAAGAAAAATGTAAAGTCAAGTAAGGGTTGTTATTCTGATTTAAATTGTGGGTTAGCTCAGTGGTCTAACCATTCAGATTATTATGGTGATAATTCGGCAGAGTCGGATATAATACGAAATAATATTCGTTTGTGGAATAACTTAGACTCCTCGGTGGGTGAGAAAATATGGGAAGCCATTTTGAAGTTAGGAGTGGTAGCTGCTGATGTAAAAAAAGATTATAAGAGTCGTATTGATGAGATGGAAAAGTGTGATAAAAATAGAAAGCAGGGGGAGAAGGTGAAATTAACAAATTGGAAATGATTATAGGATCATTTAATATTAGAGGGGGAGGAAATAAGGTGAAAAGGAGAAGAATAGGTCAGGTTATTAAGAAAGGGAATATGGATATGTTTTTAATTCAAGAATCAAAACTTGAGTTGGTTAATGAAGTTATAGCTAGGAGCTTTTGGCCCAAGGAGGAGATTGGGTGGACTTTCTCTAGTTCGTTGGGATTGTCGGGAGGGCTAATCATCCTTTGGAAAGCTAGTAGTGCGGAGGTTGTTTGTAGCTTCAAAGGTGATGGTTATGTTGGGGTTAAAGTTGTTTGGGGAGGCTCGATTTTTTACATCGTTAATGTTTATTCCTCTTGCGAATTAGGGGAGAAGCGGAGGCTTTGGAGGAGATTGTTGGAGTTGAAAGATGCTTTTTCGGATGGGGAGTGGTGTATCGGGGGGGATTTCAACGCAATTACCCATTGCGGGGAGAGAAAAGGTAGGAGTATGGGAAGTCGGAACATTGAGATGAAAGAGTTCGGGGAGTTTATTGTGGAGAGTGAGTTGGTCGATGTCCCGTGTAAAGGAAAGAGATTCTCTTGGTTTAGGGGGGATGGTTCTTCCATGAGTCGTATTGATAGGTTTTTGATTTCTGAGTCGGCGATTGCTAAATGGGGAGTCATTGGGCAATTTATTGGTCCGAGAGATATTTCAGATCATTGCCCTATTTGGTTAGTCGTCGATAATTCGGATTGGGGGCCAAAACCTTTTATGTTCAATAATGAATGGTTTTCGAACAAAGCTTTTATTAAGTTTGTTGAGAAAGAGTGGGTGGACATTCGTGTCGAGGGTAGAAGCGATTTTGTTCTCAAGGAGAAGTTGAGGATTCTTAAAGGGAGGCTTAGAAAGTGGAATGTTGAGGTTTTTGGCAAACTTGATTTGGAGGTCGAGGAGTGTGTGAAGGAGATTAATGATGGAGATGAGGAGGCGGACATAGAGAATGGTATGCTATCGGTTGATGCTTTGGAGAACCGTAAGAAGGTGTCTAAACGTTTTTGGTTGAATTTGAGGATTAAAGAGAATATGTTAATTCAAAAGTCAAGGCTTAAATGGTTAAATGATGGGGATAACAATAGTTGGTTTTTTCATTGTGTTATGAAGGAGAGAAGAAGGCAGAATCATATTGGGCACATTAATTCGGAGAGAGGTGTGATGACGTCGGTTAAGGAGGTGAAGGAGGAGGTGAAGAATCATTTCTCTCTTAAATTCATTGAACCCAACTTAGAGAGACCTATTTTGGAGGGAATGTCTTTCAACATGCTTAGCCAAGAGGAAAAGGTTATGCTTGAGAGGCCTTTTTTGGATGAGGAGATTAAAGAAGCGGTGTGGAGTTGCGAGGGAAATAAAAGTCCGGGTCCGGATGGCTACACCTTCACTTTCATAAAAAAGTGTTGGTATTTTCTTAAAAAATATTTCATTAAGTTTTTTGTGGATTTCCATGGAGGTGCGATTTTGTCAAAGTCTATCACTTCTACTTTTTTGACCTTGATTCCTAAATGTGAGAGTCCTTTGGGGTTGGATGACTTTAGGCCCATTTGTCTTGTTGGGGTGCTTGTATAAGGCTTTATCAAAGTTGTTGGCGGCTAGATTAAAGGTTGTTCTTCATTCTTTAATTTTGGATAGTCAAAACGCTTTTGTTCCGGGAAGGCAATTGTTGGATGGGGTTTTAGTTGCTAATGAGGTGGTTGATTATGCGAATAAGGAGAAAAAGGCGTGTACTTTATTCAAGGTGGATTTCGAAAAAGCTTACGACAAAGTGAGTTGGAATTTCCTAAGATTCATGATGGTTTGAATGGGTTTTGGAGAGAAGTGGATGAGGTGGATGGAGGCCATGATTTTTTCTAGTAAAATGTCCGTTTTGGTGAATGGTAGTCCTACTAAAGAGTTTGTGGTGCAAAGGGGTTTGAGGCAAGGTGACCCCCTTTCCCCGTTTCTTTTTGTTATGGTTGTGGAGGGGCTTCGAGCTTTGGTTAAGAGGTCGGTGTTGTTAGGTGAGTTCTCCGGTTTCATGGTGAAAAGTGATTGTTTCATAGACATCCTTCAATTTGCGGACGACACACTATTGTTAGGTGATGGGAGTTGGAAACATTTGTGGGCGATCAAAGCGGTGCTTAGAGGATTCGAAATTCTTTCGGGTCTTGGCATTAATTTTCATAAGAGAAAACTTATCGGAATTAATGTTACTCCTCATTTGCTTGAAGCGGGAGCTTTATTTCTTTCTTGTAGGACGGAGTCGAAAGAGTTCACTTTCCTTGGTATCCCTATTGGTTTGAATCCGAGAAGGATTTCTTCTTGGTCTTCTTTGGTTGTCAAGATGGAGAAAAGGTTATCTTGTTGGCATGGTAAATTTTTGAGTTTAGGAGGTAGAATAGCCCTCCTTAAATCGGTTCTAAATAGTCTTTCGATTTTTCATCTTTCTTTCTACAAGATGCCGGCGAAAGTTAGGAAGGCCATCATTAGTCTTCAAAGTGGTTTTCTTTGGGGAAGCTCGAAGGAGAAAAGAAAAATTCATTGGATCAATTGGGAAATGTTGTGTTTGCCTTTTGATAAGGGAGGTATTAATTTATTGAGATTGGAAGACTTTAATGTTTCCCTCCTTCATAAATGGAGGTGGCGAATCCTTGGTGAGTCGGAGTGTTTGTGGTTCAAAGTGTTGAAGGCTCGTTATGGGGATATTAAGTTGTTAATGTCTAACAACGACTCTATCATTCCTAATTGGAGTTCTCAATCAACTTGGTGGAAGGATATCTTAGCGATTTCGAAACACTATCCGGAGGATATTTTTATTAACAATTGTTTGTTTAAGGTGGGAAACGATTTTTCCACTTCGTTCTGGCATGTCAATTGGTTGGGGTCCGGGAGGTTGAAGGATTTATTTCTGAAACTTTATGGTTTATCGAGGTTGCAGAATGTATCGGTTGGTTGTGTAGGAGGTTGGAAGGAGGATGCTTGGATTTGGGGTGATTTAGGAATTAATTTCAGTCCCGAGAATGCTGCTGGCAGTGGTTCATCTCAGGTTTTTGCGGGGCCTGCTACAGGTATGGCTGCTGAAGGTCATTTTCTTAGGAATGATTCTGTTGTTATTGAGCATCCGCAACATGTTATCAGTCGTGGCAGTATGCAGGATTCTGCTGTGAATTCAGTTCAGCCGGTTGATGGTTCGGGTGCAACGGTTAAACAGGACCTGGAGGAGCTGCGCAAGATGTTGGATGATGTTTGTTTAAATTATGCAGAACAGGATAGAATTGAGTGGCAGCACGGACAGACATCGATGTTTACGGTTAATTCCTTTTACCGGATGTCTAATATATATAAAGTTCCTTTTGGTCCTTGTAATCGTGATGATCTTGCCATGTCGTTGGTTTGGAAAGTTGCGGTTCCTCTTAAAATAAGGGCTTTTGGATGGAGATGTTTCTTGAACCGTATTCCTACTAAGGATTTGCTTGTGTTTAGAGGGGTGGTTCCATCTACCGGCAACTTAAATTGTGCGCTTTGTAACTCTTTTACGGAGTCGGTGGATCATGTTCTTTTTTTCTGTCCGGTTGCTATTATTGTGTGGAGGGAGATTTCCGAGTGAGTGGGTTTTCCGATCAAACGAGTTAACGGAATTATGGGAAGTTTCCTTGATTGGTTTGATTGTTGTAAACGCAAGAGAGTTAGAGCCGGTAAAGAGGGTTGTATTTGGTTAGCGGTGTGTTGGAATTTCTGGAATCTTAGGAACGGAATCATTTTCAAGGAGATAGGATGGAATGTTTTTGATACTGTTTGGTCGATCAAGTATTCGGTGTGGCGCTGGTCTTCCATTGGTGATATTACTTATCCAATTTGTAATTTGTATGAGTTCAACAAACATCCCTTGTTGTATTTATGTTGAGTGCCAATTGGTTTGTAATTTCTCCGTTTTTGCGGGTCTTTCCCGTTTCTTTTGTAACCTGGTTTGAGTACATTTTGTACTCGGTTTAATATATTCCTTGCTTATGAAAAAAAATTATGTCATCACCGGTGGTAAAAAATTACGATCAATCACAGAAGTTGTTAATTGCTTACTTCCCAAAGGATACTCCAAGTTAGAAACAAAGAAAAGGAAAAGAAAGGTGGTGAATAAAAATATTTTATATAAATATTCGTATTGCATTATTTATAAATTATATTTTAAATGATTTTATCTTTAATTTATTTATAATATCTCCCTTTCACTTTTTTTAATAATAGTTAGAATGATGAGATCAATGATGAAGATAATAATTTTACAATTGAGGCTAAATATGAAAAAAAAATCTAAAATTACGGATGATGATTTACTTCTTCCTAATATCTCTATATATGGGAAGAAGAAAAATTATAAAAATAGGGTGATCTATCAAACAGATATATCATGATGATGCCGCTACATTTTTTTTACATAATTTTGACTAATATTTTATCATTACTTTTTATTTTTAGGTTGAAAAAGAAAAATCAATTAAAAAGGTGAAAATTGTTGTTGCATGCTCTTCGAATTGTCATGAAGATATTTTCAAAGACAAATATTATCGTTACGTAGTTGAAAATAATTTTTCTCCTCCTATAATTGATGGGAAAGTGATCAATTCAAAAGCTGAAGATATTTCCAATGTTCAAGATATCAAGGATAAAGAAAACAATCTTCAAACTGAAAATATTTTTGGTCCTCTTGAAATCAAAGACAAAGAGAACGGTTTCAAAACTGAAAATGTTTATTGTGCTCCATTGAATGAGGCCAAAGAGAACAATTATAAAATAGGAGATTACGCTTGTCTTCGGGACATGAAGGATGTAAAGAACAATCTAGAAAAGGAACATGTTTCAATAGAAACATTGTTAAACCCACCAAAAATACAAGTTGAATCATTATTAAGTATTTCAGAAGTACATCCTATTGATCATGTCAATGAAGAAGTTTTAGACGATATGTTGCAAGCTTGTGGTGATGATGATTTTACATTAGCTGATCACAAAAATAACTATGAAGTTCTGCCTGAGATTTTAGAAGATTTTTCAGACTTTGATGATTTCATAGCAAGCTTTCTTAAATAATTTATTACTTTCTTTAGCTGTTATTTCCATTAACATTTTATGAATGTAGTTTAATTGACACTTTTTAAATCTTCCATCCTAGTGTAAGAAGATGCAACATTTGATAATCTATAACATATATAAAGGGAAAACATGGCTTTGGTGTAGCCTATTTTCTTTCCAATTATACCCTTTTCAATTTTTGTTTTTAATTTCAAATTCCCTTTTTGGTAACCGTTATAAATGGTTTGCATATACCTTTTGCTCTATTATTTTTTATTATTTTATTTTATAATTAATTTACATTAATATAAAAAAATAAATACACAAAAAATATTGTTTATATTTTGATCTGTGTGTGCCCGTCTGAACGCTAGTATAAATAATATTAGAGTTTAAGATGTGATGCACTTATTCTTATTTCTGGGCGTCAATTTTGAATCATAAATAAATTATTTTCTTGTTAGATTTTATATATTTTTTATTATACTTAAATTTAACTAACAAATACATATGTCAATTTTGAATGTATGATTTTTGTAAGTTACTTATACTTTTCATTATATGCTAATAAAATTTTGTTATAATATTAAAAAATATATAAAAAAATAGTTATAAAACTATTTTTTGAGGGTCATGTCTCCCAATATTAGAGGTGACAATTTCATTGAAAATCTATCCATCCATCTACCTAAAAAGTTTAAGTAAATGGATGTAATCCACCTATTTAAAAATTTCGACAAAAAATCCTTCTAAAGTTTTAATAATCTAATAAGTTAATCCTCAAATAAAAGACAAATTTATTAGATAAAATAAAAAATATTTAGTTATAAGATATATTTAAAATTAAAAATATATAAAAAACATATAGAAAACAAAATAGAGGGGAAAAGAACACTATTGAAATATATATTTGAATTAAATTAATATATATAAATAAATTTAAAATTTTATAAATTAGAGTTTGAACAATATATATATATATTATAAAACTTAATACGGTTAGTAGTTTCTTTAATTTAATTTTATCATTCCGCATTCCTCTCGGTCCGAGTAATAAAGTTGATGAAGCCTTTTCTTTAATTTGGAAAGTGGTGGTCCCTTTTATGATTAAGGCTTTTGGGTGGAGATGTTTTTTAAATAAGTTTCCTACTAAGGGTGCTCTTTTATGTAGAGGTTGTGTGCTTCCGAATAGTGGGTTGGAGTGTGTGTTGTGCTCTTCGGCGGAAGATTTTATTGACCATATTTTTATGTCTTGTTATGTTTCCTTATTGGTGTGGAAGGAGATGGCCTATTGGATTGGATTTGAGAATTGGAGGGCTAATGATATTAAAGAAAGTTTCTTATCTTGGTATGCTTTCTCCAAACATAATAGGGAAAACTACTCGTTCCAATTATAGCTTTTATGAGCTTTGCAAATTTCATTTGTACTACTTAGCTTAAGGTTTAATTGGGTGTAATTTTCTTTATTGTTTTGAGGTCTCCCTCTTCTTCTTGTAAGTGGTTTCGAGAACCCATTGTTCTCGCTTTCAATGATAGTTCTTTGCTTATTAAAAAAAAAAGCATGCTATAGTACCTCAAGTTTTTTTTAATTTAAAATCCTTTTCTTGAAAAAGAAATATTTAAGTAAGTTTTAGTATTTGTTGTGCATTTTTAGAAAAAAAAAATAGTAATATATTAAGAGATTTATACATTTTCACTCTTGATTAAAAAAATTTCTCAACAAAAATGTAAAATATGCAACATTAATTTTAGTGTAATCCCCAAAAATCCTTCTAAAATTTTTAATAATCTAATAATTTAAATCCTCAAATAAAAGAAAAATTTATAAGATAAAATAAAAAATATTTAGTTCTAAAATATATTTAAAATTAAATGTATATATATATATATATAACATATAGAAAACAAAATAGAGGGAAAAGGAACATAATTGAAAAACGAATAACTAGATGTGCATCCTTTTATCCTCGAGTAAACACACACAAGACGTATGTCTTGTTGAAGGTCGAATACTCGTCTTCCGCCTAAAAAGCGAAAACCAACAAACTTCTTTTTCCTCCTTAGCACTAGCAATTTCCTTTTTATTTTCAACCAACAAAGTTTTTTCTGCCTTTACGCAGTTATGCTTTTTTTATTTAAAATCAATCAACACACAAGTTTTGCTACCAAAGAACTATGTAGCTTTGAATTTTCCATCGCACCTAGGAATATGTATGAACAAGATTCAACGTCTTGTCAAATACCCTAATACAAAATATGTTTTTAGTTCCTATATATATGTCTTAATAATTAGGAGAAATTGAATACTTTAGGCCAACACTTTTATTCGCGAAATTAATTAAAGATAACTAACTGTGTTTACGGCGGATGTCGTGGGGTGATAATACATTGCCTACGCATAATTGACTATCAAACTTGAATTTGGTTGTGACGACTATATTTTTGTTCTTTTAAGATTTTATCGACGTTTTCCCTTAACAAATAAACTTCTATGGAGACCTCATTGAATTCGAGCGATTACTCACTCGGGTATTTTTTGCTTTGCGACAACTAGCGAATTTACTGGGGAAATGAGATACTAAAGCCTAATTTAGTTTGTTCTTCAAATTGTGTAGGCCTTATTTTTGCTTTATTATAAGGGTTAAATATGTATAAGGTCCCTGAAAATAACCCAACATTCAAGTTTGGTCCCGATAAATATTTTCTTCAAGGTTTGGTCCTCCTAAAGTTTTCCGTTTGTAACTGTAGTCCCTCCCGTTAGTTTTCACTAACGGTGGCTTATGTGGCAGGCCATGTGAAATTTTTTTGATGACGTGGCTTACATGTGGCAATGCCAACGTGGCAAAAATTGCTGACATGTATGTCACGTGGCAATTGTTTCAATTTTAATTTTTTAAATATTTATATCATATTTGAATCCAAAAATTGTAGCTAATTTGCAGCAACTTTTTAGCTAATTCCTAGCTAATCTCTAGCTAATTTAAACACAACATTTTTGTAGCTAATTCATAGCTAATCTCTAGCTAAATTAAACAATGTGAAATTATATTTTTAGGTCATGATCATAAGCGGTTTGGTGTTTGTTCATCACTTAAGTTAAAACATTCCATTTTTCTATTCAAATCCAACTACTTGTTTTAAAGTATTCTAATCCAAACATGCCCTATATATAGAGATAATATTACAACAATATCATTGTATAAATGTACATATGTGTTCCAATTACATTCTCTTTTGGTAACTTCTGATTTAAGGTCACAATTTGAACAACGTATGATTATATGAGATCATCACAACTTACATAAGTGTGAATCTCATAAGTTAGTGTTATTAAGCTCTTAATCTTCATCCATAAGCAAGTCACCACGATCATCATCATCATCATCAAATGATTCTCGATCTTTAAGAAAGTATTCATCCTTCAAGTGCTTATAATCCTTCCCCCTCCAAATGACAATTTGTTCTTTATCAAAAGTCACCAAAACACAAGGGACTAGGTCCTGCATCAATACACAATATAATTGAAAAGCAGCAACTTAGAGAACCAATCCCTTCGAAACAGAACTTGGAAACCAGAAATCATGCATGTCTTATAAAGTTTGAAAGGTAGAACAGAATGCCACCATTGCTCTACTGCCATTACTACTATTATCATTATTTATATCACATTACTAGAAGGGTAAGCTAAACTTCACCCCATTGGGCCTTATACAAAGAAGACCTGAAGCAATCCATAAACGTCGTGAGCCTTATACCGAGAGGACCTAAAGCGACGAGGAACATCGTTTTCCCGACGGGGAGTTACACTATGTAACAAGCGATGATTCCAATATTTCCTGAGTGAACTAGTGTTGAGATGATGGATGGAACGGTACCGCATATGCATTGCATAGAGTCGTTGTGTCGGTCTCTGTGCATTTGCATAAATCATGAATGGATTGATTGTGTGTGGAATTGTGAATGAGATTGATTACTTTATATATTCATCTATATGTGTGTTAATCGTTTTGAGCATGATTCGTATGCCTTGGTGATGGTCATATGTGATATGCATTGTGTTGTTTTGTCTTTGAATTATGTCGTAAGCTGTGGTGAGAATATTTTACATTTGTATTAGTGTATTATTATATAATGATATGCAATTATATTATGATGGTGTTTCTCACCCTTCTGCTGTTTTTAGTGCTCTACGAGGCATTGCAGATTAGATGCTGGAGGTCTTTTGTGAAGCTTAGGTCTTCATTCTTTTGTCGGTCGGCTCTGATATGTGTCACCGGGTAGTCGGGGAGACCGTTAGTGATTAGGTGTATATGTATATGTATATGTATCTTTTGGATGTACATGGTTGACTTTGTATATAACAAACTTTTATGATATATATATATATATATATGAGATTCAGTTACGGATTTTCCACTTTCATTCTATTTCTGAATTGTGGGTGTTGGGAATTGAGTTCCTCTGTTTGTATTACTACCTGAGTGTTGCATATCTATATGAGCAGGTTGTTGTATATTTGTTTCAAATTGATGTGACGCCTCTGTCTATGCAGTGAATTTTTAATTATACTCTAATTAACTGTTATCGCTTTAATAGCCTGGGGGTGTAGAAGGGCGTGTTACAACTACCACGTGGTCGAACTTTTGAGCCAATGACCTCAAGATCTTTGCAACAACTGGTCTTAATGTCAACACCTCTCCACATACCTTGATTTGATTCACCAGCTTTGTAACTCTGGTGAAGAAATCTTCTATACTTTCATTGTCTTCCATCTGAAGCAACTCATAGGTTCTCTTGTGAGTTTGTAACCTCACCTCTTTCACCTTCTCTGCGCCTCCAAACGACTTTTCAAGAATCTCTCGCACTTCCTTTGATGACTCTACATCACTAACCTTTTCAAAGTTATCTGGATCAACACACTGATGGATTATAAAGAGGGCTTTATAATCTTTCTTCTTCAACTCTTTGTGGGCGGCCTTTTCTTGATCCGCCACGTTCTCCACAAGCGGTGTTACTCCTTCCTTCACAAGATCCCAAAGATCTTGATTACAGAAAACCACCTTAATATGCTTGCACCAATTCTCAGAATTATCTTTCTTGAGAATTGGAAGGCTCGCCGGAAAGTTTCTGTTTGAATGATTCATTGCCATCACGATTTTTCTTCCTTGAATCGCAACCGGAGCTCTAGATACCAGATGTTGGAATTAACCCAAAACCTATGGAAATTACGAACCTATCTTAATGAACAAGAAGGACTCTTAATTGTGTCTAAGATGTCTACATTCATCACAGCTCTTAGTCTTCTGAAAACTTCGACCTGCACTCCCTTCGTCATGATATCTTCAATCTGATCTCAGTCCTGTAGTGTTCCAAGTTCATCTTCCCTTCTGCTACCTGCTCTCAAAGATAATGGAACCTCATTTTGATGTGCTTGCTTCGACTGTGTGCTATTGGATTCTTCGCCAAGTTATAGCTGACATGCTTTTGATCTTCATGGTAATTTCTCCATGACTCTTCCCTATATTCTCTTCGACCAAGTTCACCATCCAGGTGACATGCACAAAGAGAAGCAGCTATATATTCTGCTTCGCATGATGACAATGCTACTACTGGCTCCTTTCTCGAACTCCAAGCAACTGGTGCACCACCTAACATAAACACATATCCAGCTGTGGATTTTTTATCCTCAATATCACTATACCAGCTTGAGTCGATGTATCCCACTAACTTGCATTCATTCCCTTCATCAGCTGCAGGAAACAAAATGTCGTAGTCGAGAGTCCCTTTCGGATACCTTAGTATCCTCTTCGTTGCTGCTAGGTGTGATACCTTTGGCTTCTGCATGAATCTACTATCCCTTTTGGGAAATTTGTTGCTGGTTGTAGGTGGATATTTAATATTAAGCTGGGTCTTGATGGACAGGTAGATCGATTGAAAACTCGCCTAGTGGAAAAAGGATATACTCAAGTTCTTGGTCAAGATTATAGTGATACTTTTTCTCCAGTTGCAATGATGGCATTTGTTCTCTTTCTAGCCATGACAGCCAAGAAACAATGGCCTCTATTTTAATTGCATATCAAGAATGCATTCATGCAAGGTGATTTGGAAGAAGATATTTACATGAAGCAACTTCCTGGGTTCGTTGCTCAGGGGAGTGTAATCGGATATGTAAATGGTGCAAGTCTTAGTAAAGTGTTGGGATGAGCTTTTGTGAATCAGATCACTCTGTTTTCACCAAATGCTCCTCATCAAATGCTCATACTTCCTCTGATCCTTTTTAAGTGTCACTTTTTAGGAAAAAAATTCATTCCTTTTTAAGTGTCATTTCAAAGTTCAAAGTAGTATTGGTTGTAGTTTTGTCAAGATTACTCCTAGTAATTTATTAAAGAGAGAAAAAAGTTAAATAAATTATTAAAAAGTTAAGGGTATTATAGACAAAAATAATCATTATTTAAAAAGTAACAACAATTATTAATTGTCTTGGTATGTATAAAAATTCAAAAAAATGACACTTAAAAGGGAACAGATAAAGTATTTATCTAATGGCTTATGTTGACGACATTGTAATTACAGGTGATGATTCTAAGAGTATCAAGGCTTTAAAAAACGCTTATTTCAGAGTTTCTAGACTAAGGACTTGGGTCATCTTTATCACTTTTTGGGGATTGAGGAATCAAAATCAAGTATTGTTATCTCTCAGAGGAATATGCTCTTGATATTCCTCTTATCCTTTTTAAGTGTCACTTTTTAGGGGAAAAATTCATTTCTTTTTAAGTGTCATTTCAAAGTTCAAAGTAGTATTGGTTGTAGTTTTGTCAAAATTACTCCTAGTAATTAATAAAGAGAGAGAAAAAAGTTAAATAAATTATTAAAAAGTTAAGGGTATTATAGACAAAAATAATCATTGTTTAAAAAGTAACAACAATTATTGATTGTCTTGGTATGTATAAAAAGTAAAAAAAATGACACTTAAAAGGGAACGGATAAAATATTAATCTAGTGGTTTACGTTGACGACATTGTAATTACAGGTGATGATTCTAAGAGTATCAAGGCTTTAAAAAAATGCTTATTTCAGAATTTCCAGACTAAGGACTTGGGTCATCTTTGTCACTTTTTGGGGATTGAGGAATCAAAATCAGGTATGGTTAACTCTCAAAGGAAGTATGCTCTTGATATTCTGGAAGAAACAGATCTTACCAATTGCAAACCGGTTGACACTCCTATGGATCCTAATGTAAAGCTTATTCCTAATCAGGGGAGTCATATACTAATCCAAGTAGATATCAAAGACTTGTAAAAAAGTTGAATTATCTTACCTTGACTAGACCCGATATATCTTTTCCATTCAGTGTAGTAAGTCAGTTTCTGAACTCTCCTCGTGACAACCATTGGGATGCAGTTATTCGAATCCTTAAGTATATCAAAGGATCACCTAGAAAAGGGCTTGTTTTTTGTGATAGAGGCAAATTGGCATCATTAGATATTCAGATGTTGATGAGGCAGGACATGCAAGTGATAGACGTTCTACATCAGGGTATTGTTTCTTATTGGTGGAAATTTGATTCATGGAAGAGTAAAAAACAAACAGATGTGAGTCATGGCTCATGCCACATGTGAGCTCTTGGTTAAGGCATTTACTTTAAAAACTTCATTTTTGTGAAGTCGGCCTTATGGAACTTGTATGTGATAACCATTCAGCTTTGCACCTCTCCTCTAATTTAGTGTTTCATGAGAGGACAAAGCATATAGAAGTCGACTGTTACTTTCTTAGAGAGAAGATTACCATCGGGACTATCAAAACCTCCTTTGTTAATTTTAAGGATCAACTGGCTGACCTCTCTACAAAGTATCTTTGGAGACCTTCGCTTTCTTACATATGTGACAAGATGGATACTTAGGATGTATATGGGCCACCTTGAAGGGGAGTGTGCAGATATGATATTATTTTTATTATTAGTATTTTTTGTTTTTTTTGTTGTTTAATTCTTAGTATTATCTTTCCCCTAATTAGTGGGATTCGTTAGAAAGTTTAGACCTAGTATATATTTTCCCTAATTAGTAGGATTAGTTAGGAGGCTTAGACCTATATATGTGTGTACTCTCTACATAATAAAATAAGAAATTCAGATTCAAGTGTGTAATCTTGTGATTCCTGCGAATAAGAATTGTTAAAGGTCTGCATTTTATTCACATAAGGAATTAGGGAAACTTAATTGAGATCTAGGACTAAAGCGCCAAGGTATTAAGGTTATAGCTATAACTGAGAATATGACAACCAATTATTCGAAAATGATTAGATTGGGACAATTATATACATGAGGTCTGAATAAAATCGGAATCAAACCATAACCAAATTTCCTGTTATTGTGTAGTCATCGCTCATCAGTTACACTTATTCAGTTACTGTTATTTTTATTACTGTTGTGTTGTCATAAATTTTATTTTCCATCAGTTATCCCATTTTCTATAACAATTAATTCTCGATCCTATTCAACTAGAACATTTCTTTGTTAATTAGTAGTTGAAATATCAATCCTCATGAAAACAATATACTCTACTCAATAATGCTACTTGTATGACTAAATTCCTGGTCAATAAGTCATCGACCCTGCTAGTTTTAAGCAGCTACCTATTATACAACCATATTCGCTAATAGTTAGTTAGTTAAGGCGTTTTTCAATGTAAGATGATAGGTTATAAATAATGATTATAGATGATTAGTGAGCCATCTTGAGTATAATTGCAAAGGAAACTACGGAACGGTTGTTCTAGATCTCTAGTTAAGGAGTTTTTCAATGGAAGATGATAGGTTATAAATAATGATTATAGAAGATTAGTGAGTCGTCTTGAGTATAATTGCAAAGGAAACTATGGAACGGATGTTCTAGATCTCTAGATTACACAGATAAGGGTTTATGTACTTGTTTGTATTTTGTTTTTTAGTATTCACAATTGAAAGCTGTTGAAGGGGAGACGAATGCCGGCCTCTTTAAATGTGAACTCGTACATAGGGAACCTTAACACACGGTAATTCGAGTAGATACGGTTGTGTTCCCTAGGCTGAAAGACCGTGCACTTCGCCTGCTCGCCCACAGCGACGACCTCGAAGATGGTGAAAGCGTCTGTGTCATCACGGGCAAATCACGAGGGAATACGTAAAGGCTCATAGTCATCCCAGTCGGCAGCGGGACGCAAGGGCTCCTCCCCGGGGAGCTGCGCAGGTCTGTCCACGTCAGGTTCGGTGTCTATCTGGATGATGTCTGCAAGCCTCACGGGCATTTTTACCTGAAAAGCAGAGGATACAGGTGAATTCGTTGGCCACGACAAAATCCACCCTTCCACTGCCGATCAAGTGAAAGGGCAATGAGAGTGGGAAGCTGCTCGGAGCAACGAGGAACTACTCGATACCTTTCTCCCAACTAGGGACCTTCTCCAGATCCCCGGTCCTCTCATGTCTTATCTTCCCGGAACATTCATCGTGTGTCCTCGGGACATTCATCGCATATCCTCGGGGCATTTATCGGGTCCCCGGGACATTCATCCTAAGCCTCTGTCAAATCAAACGCAACCCTAGAAACATCCCACTGTTTTAGCCGGAATCTTCATGGTGTCACCGGGAACTTCATCAGTTGCCGGAAAACCACCAACGGAAAACAAAACGGAAAAGAAGAGGATTAGAAGCTTACTTGGAACGGTGGTAGAGAGCGGACCGGTGCGGTGGAGGCGGCGACGTACGTCGGTGAATGGAGGTGGAGCAGCGGTGGAGATAGGAAGAAGAGATCGGAGCGAAAAGGTGGGAACGTGCAAATGACACGAACTCAAGCCTTTTTATAGGCCCCTCACAGGACTCGGGGAGTCCCTAGGCTCTTGAGTGCCCTAGGCCTAGCCGCCCCTAGACATTAATGGCAGGCGACACGTGGCACGCGTGTTCCCGCGTTAATCCTTTCACCTGCTTTGCTCCTCGGACTCACAACCCATCATCTCCCCCGCGTCACCATCCAACGGCGACGTTACAACTCGAGTAGAGTCCAAGATTACTGCACGTCTAGCATCCCGTGCTCGTGCGCTTCCTACTGCGTTATGCCCGGCAACTCGGAGACGCTTCCTCGTCGACACATATCTTTAGCAAGGGGTTACTAGCGTGAATCGAACGATCAACTTCGTCTCGGGGGTTCGAGCATGCTTGCGGTGTCCTTGTCAAGGGGACTGATCCTTAAGTCATTACTCTGACACCTCGGAGCAACGCCTTCGGGGCCCCTGTTCTGGACTAGGCCGGCGCTTGCCCAACCTTCGGGCAAGCCCAACCCAATACTGGATCGGCCCAATATGGCCCCTCCAATAGCCAGTGTCGGGCACGACCCTGTCAGCATCGAGTACGCTCGTGTCTTCCTCTCGTCGGCCACATAGCAGACATCACTGTCGAGTAGAAGCTCAGAGCTGAGGAGAGCATGTCACCTTGTAACCTCCCACCTTTGAGGGAATCGGTCATCCCACCTTCCGGAGATCTCAGGACCGTTACCCCAGGGCGAAGACCACGTGCTGGTCTTCCCTACGCCACGTATGCCCTGGCAGTTGCCTGGATCGGGCCTCGCAATCCAGCCCAATGCAGGTAACCATTGGCCCCGCGCTTGGGGCTCTCTATAAATACCCTCTCACTTGAGAGGGTCAGGTTACATTCTCTTTTACTCACCTATATTCTGTACTTGCTTGTCGTAGCTGACTTTGGCATCAGAGTGCCTTGCAGGTACACCCCCCCCGGCCGTATCATCCACACCAGAGCTGAAGATTTCACGACGCTGCTGGTCACTGTCACACTGTCTGATCCAGGTACGATCAATAATTAATTATTTCAATCAAGGTAAATCTGTAGTATTTTTATGCTCATATTGAGACTATAAATTCTATTGATAACTTTGTTAGTTTATGTATATTGTGGTTAGCTACTCGGAGCTTTTATTTTCTAGTATATATGCTATTTGTTATGTATGCTTTATTCTTTATGCCTTATATTGATAAAAAAAATTTATAAGAAAAGATTTCATTAAGGTGAGATTAAGGGGATCTCAAACCCCAAGAGAAAACAAGCAACAAAAAGAAGGTAGATAATCCTACCAATCGACTCGACGAGACGAAAATAAACGAGAATTACAAGAAGTCAAAGGAAAACCTACTCCACTCATAAAGGCTACAACTCACCCTACCAAGTTTTTATATTGATAACTTTGTTGTTAGTTATGTATGCTTCCTGTTACGTTGCATGTTTTATCTAAGCAAAAATTATTGTTGTTTGTTTATTCTTGGAAAAGACAAACTTTGTCATTTTGGAGTAGAGAATGGTCCCTGAAACTCTTGTAACTATAGAGTTGAGAATGGTCCCTGAAACTTAGGATGTAATTATATTGTTGTTGCAAATATTGAAGTGCCTGTTATTCTAGTTTTGGTTGGTCTTGCTATGTACTGGTTTAATTTGATTTTTCAATAGGAAATTGGATAATGATGTTTCGTAGTGATTTAAAGTTCAACATATACAAAAGCATGGTTAATGCATCAAAAAAAGCTTATGAGAAATTTAATTCACAAGGTAGCCGTATATGATTTATATACGGTCTATTGCAGTTTAATTTGACTGACATTAATATATTTTTGGCAGATATTTTAAATAATAAAATAGTGTAATGGTATGTGTTGGCCTATTTTAATACCCCGTGGAATTTATTGTTGCAATTTAGTCCCTTGTACTATTAGCATTTTGTTTTTCTATTATCCTTGTATTTTATCAAGGATGTGAGTTGTATTTTGTGGTGTGTTGATAATGGGACTCGTATGTCATGGCCATTGGTCTAGCTCAAGTAGAGTTGTTATGTTTTTTTATAAGCTAAAATATATTTATCAGGGATACAATAGGGTATCCCTACCCGTATACATCAAACGTCTCTCTAAAAATCAAGACCTACAAAAATCACTAGGGGACTTTACCCAAGTGTAATAGTTACAATTGTGAGAACTATTTTGAATCTTTTCTATCCCCCACCAAGAGTAAATTACTATACGATTCGAAATCGTGTCGAAATCCCAAAACTCATCTCTAAATATAATGTTGTTTCTAGATGACCAATTAATCCAACAAATTAGAAGCCATAGCCCAACAACGTTACAGATTAAGAAATTATTTCGAGCACACCCCGATACCCAGCAAGTTAAGTGATTCAACATATCTCCCACTATAATCTCCGAAATGCCCAACCAGTTACACGCGAATTTCCATATCATACTGGACTTATGGCATAAAAATAAGACATGCTCAACACTTTCCTCCATTAAGAAAGAGAAAGGACATGACCTTTCATGTCTGTTGGTGATTATTCCTCTACGTGCAAGATTGTCTCGAGTTGGAATTCTCTTATGTAGCAACCGCCAACCGAACACTTTCACCTTGAACGGGATCTGTGCTGTCCAAATCAGTTTGAAAGCACCTCTCGCATCCTCCCCGAAACTCCTAACTGAAGTAGTGCTGTTATCCTGCAGAAATTCGTACAGAGAAGAAACAGAAAAACAATTATTATCAGTAAGGATCCATATGACAAAATTTCCGGATCCTGCTACGGGTTCGAATTCTTCCAGCAGTGAATTCAGATCAGTCCGCTGCAACATAACTTTTGCAGACAAGTTAGAATGGGATATTTTGATATCCCAGCACCATTTGCCACCAACCCACAAGCCATTCTCTGCCACTGAGCTGCTCTTATTTTCAGCAGATAACCATAAATCTGGAAATGACAAAGACAAAACTATGTGGCCAGTCCAACGAGAAACCCAAAACGAAACGTAGTCTCCACTGCCGATGTTGTAATAGATAAGCTCAGAAACCAAATTCCTCCCACTAAAACAGGATAGCTGCACTAAGTCTCTCCACCATATAGAGGGAGTAACAGGCAGTTTCGAACAATCACCGATATGAAGGTCGAATTGGTGATTATGGTACATAGCCTCTATTAATTCCTTCCACAAAGTGTTCTTTCGTTCCAAGATTTTCCAAGTCCACTTGAACAATAACGCACAATTGAATAATTTCAAGTCTTTCACCCATAAACCTCCATTTTCTTTCTTGTTACATACCGTAGTCCAAGACACCCACGCCACACCCTTTTTAGACACCATAACATTCCACAAGAAAGACTTTTGAATAGACGTAAGGATATGTATAACTTTAAAAGACAATTTATAAAAAGACATGAGATGAATTAGTAAATTAGCAAGGACAGAATTGATCAAGGTTACTCTTCCTCCCATGGATAAGAAACGACTTTTCCAAGAGTTCAATCTAGATCGAACCTTGCCTATCAAAGGTTTCCAAAAAGAGACTAGAGTGTGATTTCCTCCAATATATATTCCTAGAAATTTGAATGGACAGATAGAGTCAGAGATCTTACAAGAGAGGTAGTTTCCTGCAGCCGATAAGAACGGATCATCAACACCAACACCGTATAGGGAACTCTTATTGAAATTTATCTCCAGACCTGAGACTAAATGAAATCCTTTAAGAATAGTCTTGACCGCCAGGATATTTTTCCACGAACCATCTCCTAATAAAATTGAATCGTCTGCGTATTGCAGCAAGTGGAACGAAACCTCCGAGTTGAATTTAAAACCTGAGAATAGACCATTCTCCATAGCTCTTTTCATCAGGACTGCAAGTCCTTCTGCAACGATAGTGAATAGGAGGGGAGCAAGGGGATCACCTTGCTTGAGACCCCTTGTTATAGCAAAATCCACGGTTGGGCACCCGTTAACCAGTACAGAGGAGTAGCTATTAAAAACCCCTAAGTCCATCCATCTCAGCCATGAATTACCAAACCCCATAATTTTCATGACATCCCGTAAGTACTTCCAGTCGACATAGTCGTAAGCTTTAGCAAAATCAACCTTTAGGAGCATAAGATCTTTCTTTGAACGTTTAGCATAGTCAATGGCTTCATTTACAACAAGGACTCCATCTAACAAATTTCTACCATCTATGAACGCCGTCTGAGTGTTTGATATGATATTTCCAATTTTATTTTTAAGTCTGGAAGCAAGAATCTTAAACACTACTTTATATACCGAGCTAACTAGTGATATAGGCCTGTAATCATCCAAAATCTTAGGGTTCTCAGTTTTGGGAATAAGCACCACAAATGAAGAAGCAAACACCTTTTGTAATTTGTCACCCTTGAAAAATTCCATAATACAATTTGTGAAGTCATTACCAACTATACTCCAACACTTCTTGAGAAAATCAAAGCTGAATCCGTCAGGACCAGGACTACGGTCCCCAGCGCACTCGAATACAGCTCTTCTGATTTCTTCTATACCCACTACAGATTCTAGCTTATCTCTGTCCGACCTAGAAAGGCACTTGAAACCTACTTCTCCCACATACGGAAAAGGTCTAGAGGCTCTGGAAAACCTCTTAGCAAAGTGGTCTTTGATAGCCTCTTTTACCCCTTGAACATCCTCCACAGATTTGCCATTAACACTTACAGAATTGATGGTATTCAGATTGATACGATTTCTTAATGCTGCATGAAAGAACTTAGTGTTAATGTCGCCATCAACACTCTATTTTAACCTAGATTTTTGCTTTAAAATACTTTCTTTAATTCTCGGTGATCTCCATAAATCGTCTTCCACAGAATTTCTATTCTCCAGATCCTCTGCTGAAATGCCACCTCTTTTTGAGACTATAAGATCTTCTACCTCATTGATAATACTTGTATCTGTCTTGATTTTGGTATCAACCCAGCCGAATACATTAATATTCCACCATCGGAGTTTCTCTCTAAGGTTCTGCATCTTCTTGGACAAAATGAAAGATGCCTTCCTTGTTACCTTACATTCATCCCATTCTTTTTTGACAAAATCCATGAAACTAGTATGTTCAAACCAACATGACATAACCTTGAACGGTTTAGGCCTCCAGTTTATATTTTTTGCTGAAATCCACACCGGCCTATGATCCGATACGTCTCAGTCTCCAATCTTTTGACACACCATGTTCCATTCATTAAATACTCCAAGGGTGACAATGAACCTGTCGAGACGGCTACATATCTTTCCCTTAGCTTTAAACCATGAGTACTTATTTCCACTCAAAGGCAAGTCCACACACCCGATCATATTAATGAACTCTAAGAATTCTTCCATATATCTTATGTTAAAACTGGAATAACCTATTTGTTCAGCAGGACACTTTATCGAGTTAAAGTCGCCACCAAGGATCCGCTCTCCAGGTTCCAAACTGTTTTTAAGATTGATAAGACTAGACCAGAGCTCCCTTTTCTCCAAAATGTTACAGGGAGAGTAAATATTAAAGAAATAACATTTCAAACCACTCCAATATGCTTGCAAACCCAAAAATCCTTTGCCCCTATAGCTGCAAATAGGATCCACGACTCCGTCTTTTCATATAGTTACGATACCTCCTGAAAGGCCAGTAGAACTGGTAGCTGACCACTGACAAGATCTGTCTCCCCATATGCTGAACACCGTCTCATCAGACATCTTTGTTCTTTTAGTTTCCTGTAGAAAACATATTTCAGCTCCTACCTTATTTAGTGTATCTCTAATTTTCTTTCGCTTTAAAACACCCCCACACCCTCTTATGTTGTATGTTACTATATTCATATAGAACCAATAGCTACCACCTTCTTCCCTTTCTTCGATTTTCTGTCAACCACTTCCAGATTTTTCAGAATAGTTTAGAAAACTTCGTCATCTTCTTCCGCTTCTATTCCTAAACTTTTAATAGCCTCCCAAACTCTATAAGGGAGACTTTCTAATTTCTTCTTAATCCTTGAATTGTTCTGGAGGAAACCAGAATCACTCATAGAATTGTCAATAGAACCAGATCACTTAGAGATAGGAGCACAAGCATGATTTTCCTTTGTTTTACCACTCTGTCTATGTTGCTCCCTAACAGTCTTAGAGGTCGAACAATGAACCCGCAGTAGAGTAGCATAATACGAAGGGTTGCTCGGAATTTTTATCCTCTTGTAAATATCTTCCATAAGTATCTTTTTCTTCCTGATAGAAGACCCATCTTTAACTTCAGTAGCCACATAATCACAATCACCTCTCTGCACCTCTTGGAAGAAAGACGTATCAACAACTTTAGATATGCCTCCACATGCTAACCTATTGTCATCAGCAAACGTGGATATCACAGTATTGTCCTCTCTTTTTAGTTTCACAAGGGAACAAGTCACATGATCATGGCTAGAGACTATATTATGACTTTTATCAGCACTATCACCATCCCTTTCTCCAACCTTCGAGTCTGACTTGTCTCTATCTTGAGATAAAATTTGATTCTCAGAGTGGGTTGTATCGCCTCTTTCCACACCTCTGATACAGCTGGTGGCAGCTGGATCTACCTTACCAGAAAGCTCAATCTCTTCATCGCTTACTTCCGTAGTATGATCGTTAAATGAGTTCCTTAATTCACCTATTGTCGAAATAGGGGAGAAGGACTCAGGTAACTTAGATTGAGTGCTAAGAACCCTAGATGAACTATCCCAGAACTCCCCTTCTACTTCCTGATCTGATTCGGAATCCATAACATCTGAGCTATCTTCTTCAAAGCATGACACTTTGGCGATACCTTGATCCCTATTATAAGGCCCAAAGGAATCCTCCACAATCTTAATTCTATAGACGACATCATTCACATCAATATTAACTACTTCATTAAAACTCATGGCAAATTTAGTCCTAATCAGGATTCTAGCGACGTCAAACCTCAAATGTTTCCTTGTCTCTTCGTCCATCTTTATAAATGCACCAGCAGTAGCAGCTAAAAATTTGAAAAATTTTGCTCCCCAAACGTGGCAAGGGAGACCAAAGATCTTGACCCAAGTGAGTCTCTCTTGGTCAACATCGCTAGGAGACCAAGGGCGGATTTCAGAGAACCACTTAGAGATCCAACTGATGTCCTCTGTAATCAACTTTTGGATATCACCCGGGTTATCTTCTTCTAAGAGGCAAAGATTAGCCCACATAGGTGTTATCTTAATGTTGAAGAAACCATCCATCTGAAACGCATCCGAAACCTCAACAGCTGATCCCGGAATCTCCAACACACCAGTGAAAGCCTGCTCAAACCAGTCTAGTTCTTCATTGTTAACTTCAAAACTCAAATGGGCAAAAGAAGGTTTGTCACCCATAAGAACCTGGTTCGAAATGGCATTAGCCCCGATGCTACTACGTGCCCCTTTAGCTATCTGAGCGAAAGAAACTCTCCTATCAATCCTGCGACATTCCAAAGGTTTAAAAGACGGACCTCCTACCTGTTCCTTATCCTGATTCCATTTTTTCGTATAGGGCATTCCACCATCGTTCTCGTGTTCTCTACGAAATCTTGGCAAATTAGCAAAAATCTTAGTGCCATTAATGACAATGTTGTCAAGATTAATGGCCATAAGATCTTCGTCTTTGACTTTTTTGAACCTCACAAAACCAAACCTCTTACCCCTAATATCCAATCTTCCCGGAATAAAAACTTCCAAAATGAAACCATATTCCTTAAAGATGTCATACATTTTTCTTGCATTGAATGAATCCGGAAACTCAGTAAAGAAGAAAGATGAAGCTTCTTTCCAGTCTAGATCTGTAACCTTACCATTGTTATTTTTCCAGATCAACATTTTCCCCAAAATTTGATTCCGAGCCTTCTTCTTCCCTACTTCCACCCATGTCTCTTTGTTATGGCCGGTTACATTATAGAGCCCCATATGACACATCCAGAGAACCTGAATCGAAAGTTCAAATATATTCGATGCTAACCAAGGCGCCTCAAATCCACTATAGTTACCAAAATGCAGAAAAAAGTCTGTCTTCTTGCCTCAAAATAAACTAGCCTCTCCCAAGTCAATACAGATCTAAACCGTGACTTCAACCAATCAATGACTCCGAAGAACCCAGTATCAGGCAACACCTTACCGAGGCCCCTGAGCCTTAAAGCCAGGAATTTAAGCCTAAGATAAGGGGAAGTTCAACCAGTATCCCCTATCAATTTATTTTTAGTTTTCAAAATTTTAATTACTAATTTTTTATTTCAATTTAATTTCTACTTTTGTGAAACAACATTGTCTTTCGAAAATTAAAGCTTAAGGCACATCATGCTCTTATGCGGCCAGAGTGGTATCAAATGCAATCGTATTCCAAGTTGCAGTGGCAAGAACAAAGCCTTCATCTAGAACTAGTACTCTATGATCTCCCAACGACCCTCAATAGCAAGGTTTGCATCACAATTAACGGTAACATTATCTATCCATGCTTTTTTTTCCATCCAATTTTTCATTTTCATTTTATTAATTTGAATATATTGGTTTGGCTTATTGCCTTGAGAATGCAATTGATAATTCTGGGTAAAGCTAATTTCATATCTTTAAGTATTACAAGAACCCCGAGATTGGTTACTATTGATTTCTTAAGTTGATAATCATAAACATTTCACCAAGCTTTTTGGAATAACTCTCTAGTATGTATGGCACACTCTGCATGGATATTTACTTCATCGATAAGTGTAATAAGTTTATTTTAAAAGTAATTATACATTGTATGATTTCTTTGGTTAATATGTATTAATGAAATTTTATAAAAATATATTGGTGGATTGTTGCTATATTTTTTAAACGAGCATGCACAAAGCTTTGCTTCTTTAATTTCCTTTTTATACTAAATTCGACAACACTACATATATAGTTGTTAGACTTAAGCTTTATTCATTTTGTATGCTCTTTGACAGCCATTTTATAGATACCTGTTGGTTATAAGGTATTTTTAAAGATCCTATCTAAATATTAAATTGTATTCTAATAAAGGTTCATGTGTACACTTGTGATGGATAATGATTTCTTCTTTTCCTTTAAATAAAGATTAAATCATTGATTCTTTTTCCCTAAATATGTTGGTTTGTTACTTTATTCGTTGTGGTTGATGATCCATTTCGTTTATTTGACAAGAACATCTCAATGAATTGGAAGTGGGAACATAAAATTTGTTTCCAAACTATTCTCTCGAGCTTTTTTATAAGAAACAAAGAAACAGAAAAATTTTAGACTTTTTTATAAGGTTTTTATCGATAAGGTATGAAACTTAACTGTATTATGATGTGCTCATGATCCAGAACAAGATTGAACAACTAAACATGACAATGATATTTAAGAGAGTTTAATTGGTTTAAAGATTAATAGAAGTAAGTGTTAAAATTACTCCAAAAGATTATAAGAACTTTGAAGTGATTTCATGCAAAGTTAACTTTCATAGAGATAGATACAATAGGTAGGCATTCATGCATTTTTCAATGATACAAAGAGGCCCGAACAGTCCACCTAAAGTTTTAATATGTCAATAGGACCTTATCAGTAATTATACATTAATTTGCCTAGTCCTAAATCCAATCCCTCAAGTTTCTGCCTTAATTGGTTGTATGTGGAACAACAACAAGTGAGTTGTTATTTAGGACACACATGAGAAGACACAAAAAGATACACTTTGGTACTAATGGGAGCGATAGAATTTTCCTCCCATTGAATAATTACTAAACTGCATAATGGCAATGGTCTTCTTATGACTCAGATGTTGTATTAACTTCCAAATGTCTTGAAAGTTTAACATTTACTTTATTTAACGCCAAAATATAGGCTTATTTTTAGTATAAAATTTATTTTTATTTTTGCAATAGATATCAGAACATTGTAGTTTGATTCTAGTTTTCTGATTTTTTTTCTGATTTTTATGACTCTAGTTTTCTGATTTTTTTTTCTTGACAGGTAGTTTGATTCTAGAGCTCGAGTTGCTTCCAAATTGCAGCTCTACTATGTCAAGGGTGAGTTTGTCCCGTATCGGTTGGTGATTTACGCGCATTTTTACTAGAGGCTTCCGTATTGTCCAGGTGTTACTTCAGTACATGCTTTCGTGATGATTTGCTCAAGTCGAGGTGTTCGGAAAGGTTGTAACATGCTTTTTTCAATATCATCACCAGTTGTTCTGTTCTTATTTATCTGAAGTTGTCATAGTTTATCTGCAACAGTGCCTTTAATGATTGCAAGGAGGTGTCCATATATGGTATGCATATTTGAAATATTTAGAGTTATACTTTTTTTTGTACTTGGCTGGATTTGTAAACTATGATAGGAGTTAAAGATTGTTGTGTTGCCTTTGTTGTTGTTTAGGCAATTCACACAAGTTTGTACTATATATGTCAATTTTCTTGGTTTATTATTAAATTAGAATGATTATTTTATTAATTTAATATAATTAATTATTTAGAGAGTATTAGGAATAACTCTAATTTAATACTCAATGTTTTTATTTATTTTTTCGTAAAAGAAGTGGAAATTATGGCGGTTAAAACTTTCGTTATTTACGGAAATAAAACGCCATTTTTAATGTACTACATTTCGACGGTTGGTACGACGGTCTATAATAAACCGTAAGTTTTTCCTTACGGCATCAAAATTTACGACGTTTTTAAAAAACGTCATTTTTGTTGAATAAGTCAGTTAAACCCGCCACAATATGGCATTTTTAACTGCCAGAATTTTCGTAGTTTTTTGTAGTGGAAGACCTGAAGCCAATAATTTGAGACAGCAAAAAGAACACTGTTTATAAGCTGTAGCCTACCTGCATAACTCAAAAGCTTAGATGTCCAGTGTGTGATTTTCCCTACAATCCTGTTAATAAGAGGCCTACAATTCTGCGCAGAGATTTTCCTATTAGCCAGAGGACCCCTAAATATTTAAAAGGGAGATCACCTTGATAAACACCTGTGCTCTGCATAATGTCAACCTGGGTTCTTTGGTGAACTCCCCCAAAATACAATTTGCACTTGGCAGGTTTAGCCTTTAAACAAGCTGCCTCTGAGAACTGCTTAAACTCCTCCATCAGAATATTAACAAAAGTAGTATCCCCTCTAGAGAACGACATAAGATCGTCAGCAAATGATATGTTGATTAAATTCAGCTTTTCACACTTAAGGTGAAAGTTGAAATCAAGCTTATTCTTCAATTTCCCCAAGCATCTGTGGAGATACTCCATAACTAGCACAAAGAGAAGAGGGGAGATAATGTCTCCCTCTCTTAGACCTCTCTTTGCCTTCAGCAGATTGGAATACTTTCCATTTATGGAATACCTATAAGACACAAAAGACAAACTTAGCATAATCCAGTTAATAAACTTTCTAGGAAAATTCAACTCTTGCAAGATATCCTCCAAAGCCTTCCACTCCAAGGTGTCATATGCTTTATGAATGTCCATTTGGATATTGCATCTAGGGGAGATATGCTTCTTGTTGTACCCTCTAATAAGCTCATGGGCCATAATGAAGTTGTCTTGAATCATTTTACCTGGCAGGAGAGCAAATTGGCTATCATCCACTACTGAGTTTATGATTCTGCTGAGCCTAGTAATGAGGATCTTGGAAATGATTTTGTACATTCTAGAGCAGCATGCTATAGGCCTTAAATGTTTCATTCTTTTAGCCTCAGTAGGTTTAGGGATTAACGTGACATTAACACAGTTACTAGCAGCATACATATAATTTTCCTCAAAGAATTCCATCACAACAGCAGTAAGATCTTCCTTGATGATATTCCATGTAGCTTTAAAGAACTTTGAAGTGAAACCATCCATTCCAGGAGCTTTGGTATCCTCTATAGAGTTTAGAGCTTGCCAAATCTCCTTTTCATTGACTTGTTGAGTAAGTTTATCACCATGGTTCATATCCAACTGAGCTCCTCTTATCAAGACCTCTATATCCACATGCTTAAGAATTTTAGTATTAGTACCAACCAACTCTTGAGAGAACTGAATTACCTCATTTTCAATATCTTTGAATTCTCCAAGGATGTTCCCATCTTTATCCGGCCTCCAGCCTATGCAAATCATTATGTTTGTTCCTCCCCTTAACAATAGCATGAAAATATGTAATTGTTACTATTATTTTAATGAAAATGATTTATATAAATAATATTAATAGTTAATATTTAAATAATTATTTTAATTATTGTGGTGATAGTGATATATAAAAGTAAATAATTGATTTAGACTATTTAAAATATATATTTAGTGGGAATAATATTATTTAATTTAGTTGGAATAATATTTCAATTAGAAATAATCATAATATAAAATATGGGAAAAGGGGGAAATGGGAACAGGAATGGTCAGAACGTGAAAAAGGAAGAGAAAGAGAACGAGAGATAGGGCATAAGAGAAGAAGAAACTCCATTAGAGAAGCTTGGGAATTCTTAATCTAAGGTAAGAGTGAGACTTCCTCTTGTATAAGCGATTGTATGATATCATGTGGGTGAGTGAATTGATTTCTCTTTGGTTGAATTTTTTTTCTATACTACGAAACATATAAACGCGTGATAATGCTATTAGGGTGTGTGTTTGGATGAATTATGGATGGGTAAATGATTGTGTTGTTATGTTGTTGGGAATTGGAGTGTGAAACTTGAGTATATGACTTTCCAAGAAAATTTGGGGTTTTTGCGATATTTCAAAACTGATTTTAGTGATACAGCTATGCAAAAAACTAGTTTTTTTAAGGGTGTAACCGGTTATAGGTTTTGGTGTAACCGGTTACACTATCAACAAAAAAGCGCGATTTGGGCATTTTTGGGGGAAGTGTTACTGGATACCAGTTTTGGTGTAACCGATTACACTGGAAAAGTATGCTCACTGTTTTTGATCAAGTTGTAACCGGTTACCTGTTTTAGTGAATTGGTTACATGTGTTGTGTCAAACTTAAATAATTCATAACTTGAGTTTCGTTTGTCGGTGTGAGGTGTCGTTCGAAGCGTTAGATATCTGACGCAGTGTACTTTAATTTAAAAATAGGTTCAGTACCTGGAAATGATTTAAATTTTTTGTGATGGTGTTGTATGATAAGTGATGTACATGATGTGTTGTAGTAATATTTATGGATGGTATGTTGTGACCTATTATGTTATTGTATTGCTAGTGTTGAATGCTTGTAGTACATGTTTGGTGTTTGGTGACCAGTTTTGGTGTGGTACATTGGTTAAGGTGAATATCATTGTACGTGTTTTATTGTTGCATGTCATTTATGAATCATGCATCATGGTGTTTGGACGATGGTTCGCTTTTGGTGAGCCTCAATCCTATGTTGGGGATTGGGTGTGAGTAGTTGGTTTTAGGTGGGAATCGGTAAAGCGTTACCTATTGTGATGATAAAGATTTTTGGTGTGCTCTAATCCTATGGTGGGGATAGGGAGCAAGTGAACCTGTGAGTTCACAATTTATACCACATGCATTGAGTCATAGAGTTGGGTCTCATTGCATTGCATATATGTTGTATTATTATCATTGGACTGTGTGGAGTGTGAATTGTGAATTGGGTGATTATGTATGTGATAATCATATGCTTACATATTATTATGCAGTTCATTATATGATTGTGATTTCTCACCCCTTCTGTTTGAATGTAGTCTTTACATAAACATTGATATGCTGTCGCACACGGGTCAAAAACGAGTTTAGAAAATGCAGTAATGGGAAGCGACACTCGAATTTCGTATCAGAAGGAAAAAAATGGAAGGAAAAAAAAGTAGAAAAGGAAAAATTATTAATTTGTTATTTTTTCAAATAAGATATAGAAGAAAAAATTATTATGGATAAAAATATCAATAGTACTTAATTAAAAAAAATTCTAGAAGAAATATTTTTAGGAATTAATTTCAATGCAAAACAACTGTAAGAAAAATTGGTCACTAACATAAATATAGAGAAATAAGATAAAAGGAAATCGATTGAACAAATTTATTCGTTTAGGAAAAAATTGTATTCCTTAATTTTTTTTTTTTTTCAAGAATTTTTCCTTAAATAATTTACCGAATATATCTATATAATATTATAAAACTATTGCACTGTAGATATCCATTCAACTCCATTAATTATCGTACATGCACCGTAAAAACTCTCTCACTATAATAGTTAATGCATTCCATATTTTGCTTATACTAGCATTTCCAAATATTATTTTATTTTAAAAATTTATAGTATCTTTTGAATACTTTGTATCTGCTTCTCTATATAAAGACTTAAAAGCACAATTATAATCACTAAATAATCTACAAAAATTGTTGAGGGTAGAACTTTAATTCAGCAAAATATTTCCCCTCATTATAAAGAATGAATAACAACGAAGAAAAGGTTAATTTTGGGCAAGAATTGGGCTATCTGATGAGAGACCATATCAATGTGAGTTATTTATCAATTATTATTTTTGCATTATTAATTAATCCTTCTTTTAGATATATGCACGAAACTTGTAGCTAATCTATTTTTTTACATGACACAAAACAAAGTTCAAGGTTTTCGATCTATGTGTCGTGAAATGATTAAAAGAAATGCAGAAACTACGATGATTAATGTACATATTCTTATATTTTTTGTTTACTTAGAATAACTTATAATACTCAGTTTGTATTGTGTAAAAAATTGATACATAAAGATTGAAGTTGGAGATTAAAAAATTGTTTTATGAAAAAATTGTTTTATAATAGTCATAATTTAATCCATTTCAACTTTTTTGTTTCCAATACTCATTCAAAGTTCAACTTTTTTGTTTATAAATACAATTAAATAATTAAAAGCATTTTAATTATATTCACAACTTGTTTTATAGGAATCGGCTAGACGCGGGAGGAAACCGACAACAATATTATTGGAAAAGAGAACCTTTTCTTTTTCATTTTCTTCATATTTTGACGTTACACGTTTTCCCGATATAGACAGTATGTTGTCTAATCTAAAGTGTTGGGATGTTGAATGTCGAAAGAGAAATTCAAAAATATGTGATACGGTAAAAAAAATTCTTTTTTATTGATGTTTTTTATTTATATTCTCATATCTAAATATGACATATATTTGTAAATAAATATATCACTACTAATTTATATATAATTTGCTTTTTGAAGTACTATATTCATGATGTCATCACCGGTAGGTCTGACTTCTCTCTTCACCTTCCCTTTTGGCATGGTTTGTACGACGGTCACAAGAAGAAGGAATCGGCCACAGAGTGGAAGATGGGACATCTTCCCCTTTGGAAAAGGACTCAGCGCTTTGGAGGTTAAAGGTATGAACACTTTTTTCATCTCAGACTTTCCTGATCGCATCTCTGCAAGGGACATTTTCGTTCTGTTTGGGTGCATAGGAAATGTTGTGGAAGTAGTAATACCTCCTAGAAGAAACAAACATGGAAATCGTTTCGGTTTTGCGAGATTCAAAGAGGTGGAAGATATCAGATTATTAGGGGTGAAGCTTGACAACGTGTTGATAGATGGTAAGAAGATCCACGCGAATCCGTCTAGGTTCGAGAGGAGTCCAGTTGGGGACATAAATGGCTTTAGTGCGAAAAACGTTGAGGTCATTAAACGTGATTCTATTGTCCAACACGCTGGGCAGAATCTAAAGGATGGTTCGTCGTCTAGACGTGTGGAGATGAATGTTTCTTTTGCCGATGTCGTGGGTTGTAGGCCTGATGAAACACGTCAAGAAGCGAGTGTGCAGTTTTGCTCTGACGAGGAGGTTAAGAGGAGGTTAAATAATGCTTATGTCGGAACCATAATTTTTCCGGGAATGGCTTACAATGTTCAGAGAGGTTTCGAATGCGAAGGGCTTTTCACTTTAAAGGTGACTCCTTTGGGTTCGAAATTGTGTTTGTTGGAGGAGGTTGAAGATGGAGCTTTAGCTGATTTTGTGGAAGAAGGTGCTTCATGGTGGAAACAATGGTTCATTGATTTAAGGAAATGGCAAGAGGAGGATGTCGATGATGAGAGGGTAGTATGGATCAGAGTCTATGGAATTCCATGTCATGCGTGGTGTGTGGATTTTTTCGAGAAGGTGGCGCCTGTGTTTGGAACGTATATTTGCGTTGATGAAAATTCCTTGAAAGGCACTTACAAGGATGTTGCTCGGATTATGATTAGAGTTTCTGCAGATTTCAAGTTGAAGGAAAGGGTTATGGTTGTGATTGATGATAAGAAGTATACTCTTTTTGCGAGAGAAGACACTTATGGCCCCGTTCGATTAGAAGCTGTTCCAAAATCTGTTATGAAAATGGAGTCTGAGATTTCTGAATCGATTTCGGAGTGGAATTTGGAGGATAAAGTTTTTGACGAAGAAGATGAGTTGTTCGATGTCCGGCCTCCTTGGTCTGAGGAGATGGGGAAGACAGTGGAGGGAGACTACAAAGAGGAGTTGAAATCTAATCCTAAGTTAGATGGTGAAAAGACAGGTGAAGGTGGGACAAAAAAGTTTAATAATTTTGACAATTCCGAGGCAGCAGATTGCTTTTTGGGGGATGGGTCTTTTGAGGTGGCATTGAAAAAGGTAAAAGACAAGGCTTGTTGTGTTAATCACAGCACGGAGGACAAGAATGAGCTTTTTGTGCAGAATTGTGAAGGGGAAAAGTCTACTACTGTTATTGCAGAGACAGAGGATTTCGGGGAGGGAGTTAATCATGGGGCCCACGGAAAGAGAAATTTTCTAGTTAAAAAGGTGAGGTACAAAAGCTTGCAAAGACCAGCTGGAGTTGGTGAGAAAGTTAATTTCACTAAAGGCAGTGGAATTAAAAAGAAAAATGTAAAGTCAAGTAAGGGTTGTTATTCTGATTTAAATTGTGGGTTAGCTCAGTGGTCTAACCATTCAGATTATTATGGTGATAATTCGGCAGAGTCGGATATAATACGAAATAATATTCGTTTGTGGAATAACTTAGACTCCTCGGTGGGTGAGAAAATATGGGAAGCCATTTTGAAGTTAGGAGTGGTAGCTGCTGATGTAAAAAAAGATTATAAGAGTCGTATTGATGAGATGGAAAAGTGTGATAAAAATAGAAAGCAGGGGGAGAAGGTGAAATTAACAAATTGGAAATGATTATAGGATCATTTAATATTAGAGGGGGAGGAAATAAGGTGAAAAGGAGAAGAATAGGTCAGGTTATTAAGAAAGGGAATATGGATATGTTTTTAATTCAAGAATCAAAACTTGAGTTGGTTAATGAAGTTATAGCTAGGAGCTTTTGGCCCAAGGAGGAGATTGGGTGGACTTTCTCTAGTTCGTTGGGATTGTCGGGAGGGCTAATCATCCTTTGGAAAGCTAGTAGTGCGGAGGTTGTTTGTAGCTTCAAAGGTGATGGTTATGTTGGGGTTAAAGTTGTTTGGGGAGGCTCGATTTTTTACATCGTTAATGTTTATTCCTCTTGCGAATTAGGGGAGAAGCGGAGGCTTTGGAGGAGATTGTTGGAGTTGAAAGATGCTTTTTCGGATGGGGAGTGGTGTATCGGGGGGGATTTCAACGCAATTACCCATTGCGGGGAGAGAAAAGGTAGGAGTATGGGAAGTCGGAACATTGAGATGAAAGAGTTCGGGGAGTTTATTGTGGAGAGTGAGTTGGTCGATGTCCCGTGTAAAGGAAAGAGATTCTCTTGGTTTAGGGGGGATGGTTCTTCCATGAGTCGTATTGATAGGTTTTTGATTTCTGAGTCGGCGATTGCTAAATGGGGAGTCATTGGGCAATTTATTGGTCCGAGAGATATTTCAGATCATTGCCCTATTTGGTTAGTCGTCGATAATTCGGATTGGGGGCCAAAACCTTTTATGTTCAATAATGAATGGTTTTCGAACAAAGCTTTTATTAAGTTTGTTGAGAAAGAGTGGGTGGACATTCGTGTCGAGGGTAGAAGCGA
The DNA here is from genome assembly GCA_022829125.1 of Lathyrus tuberosus. NCBI lineage: Eukaryota > Viridiplantae > Streptophyta > Magnoliopsida > Fabales > Fabaceae > Lathyrus > Lathyrus tuberosus. Next base: position 10,223,797 of record JALAZF010000100.1, on the reverse strand, counting down.
TTTTGTTCTCAAGGAGAAGTTGAGGATTCTTAAAGGGAGGCTTAGAAAGTGGAATGTTGAGGTTTTTGGCAAACTTGATTTGGAGGTCGAGGAGTGTGTGAAGGAGATTAATGATGGAGATGAGGAGGCGGACATAGAGAATGGTATGCTATCGGTTGATGCTTTGGAGAACCGTAAGAAGGTGTCTAAACGTTTTTGGTTGAATTTGAGGATTAAAGAGAATATGTTAATTCAAAAGTCAAGGCTTAAATGGTTAAATGATGGGGATAACAATAGTTGGTTTTTTCATTGTGTTATGAAGGAGAGAAGAAGGCAGAATCATATTGGGCACATTAATTCGGAGAGAGGTGTGATGACGTCGGTTAAGGAGGTGAAGGAGGAGGTGAAGAATCATTTCTCTCTTAAATTCATTGAACCCAACTTAGAGAGACCTATTTTGGAGGGAATGTCTTTCAACATGCTTAGCCAAGAGGAAAAGGTTATGCTTGAGAGGCCTTTTTTGGATGAGGAGATTAAAGAAGCGGTGTGGAGTTGCGAGGGAAATAAAAGTCCGGGTCCGGATGGCTACACCTTCACTTTCATAAAAAAGTGTTGGTATTTTCTTAAAAAATATTTCATTAAGTTTTTTGTGGATTTCCATGGAGGTGCGATTTTGTCAAAGTCTATCACTTCTACTTTTTTGACCTTGATTCCTAAATGTGAGAGTCCTTTGGGGTTGGATGACTTTAGGCCCATTTGTCTTGTTGGGGTGCTTGTATAAGGCTTTATCAAAGTTGTTGGCGGCTAGATTAAAGGTTGTTCTTCATTCTTTAATTTTGGATAGTCAAAACGCTTTTGTTCCGGGAAGGCAATTGTTGGATGGGGTTTTAGTTGCTAATGAGGTGGTTGATTATGCGAATAAGGAGAAAAAGGCGTGTACTTTATTCAAGGTGGATTTCGAAAAAGCTTACGACAAAGTGAGTTGGAATTTCCTAAGATTCATGATGGTTTGAATGGGTTTTGGAGAGAAGTGGATGAGGTGGATGGAGGCCATGATTTTTTCTAGTAAAATGTCCGTTTTGGTGAATGGTAGTCCTACTAAAGAGTTTGTGGTGCAAAGGGGTTTGAGGCAAGGTGACCCCCTTTCCCCGTTTCTTTTTGTTATGGTTGTGGAGGGGCTTCGAGCTTTGGTTAAGAGGTCGGTGTTGTTAGGTGAGTTCTCCGGTTTCATGGTGAAAAGTGATTGTTTCATAGACATCCTTCAATTTGCGGACGACACACTATTGTTAGGTGATGGGAGTTGGAAACATTTGTGGGCGATCAAAGCGGTGCTTAGAGGATTCGAAATTCTTTCGGGTCTTGGCATTAATTTTCATAAGAGAAAACTTATCGGAATTAATGTTACTCCTCATTTGCTTGAAGCGGGAGCTTTATTTCTTTCTTGTAGGACGGAGTCGAAAGAGTTCACTTTCCTTGGTATCCCTATTGGTTTGAATCCGAGAAGGATTTCTTCTTGGTCTTCTTTGGTTGTCAAGATGGAGAAAAGGTTATCTTGTTGGCATGGTAAATTTTTGAGTTTAGGAGGTAGAATAGCCCTCCTTAAATCGGTTCTAAATAGTCTTTCGATTTTTCATCTTTCTTTCTACAAGATGCCGGCGAAAGTTAGGAAGGCCATCATTAGTCTTCAAAGTGGTTTTCTTTGGGGAAGCTCGAAGGAGAAAAGAAAAATTCATTGGATCAATTGGGAAATGTTGTGTTTGCCTTTTGATAAGGGAGGTATTAATTTATTGAGATTGGAAGACTTTAATGTTTCCCTCCTTCATAAATGGAGGTGGCGAATCCTTGGTGAGTCGGAGTGTTTGTGGTTCAAAGTGTTGAAGGCTCGTTATGGGGATATTAAGTTGTTAATGTCTAACAACGACTCTATCATTCCTAATTGGAGTTCTCAATCAACTTGGTGGAAGGATATCTTAGCGATTTCGAAACACTATCCGGAGGATATTTTTATTAACAATTGTTTGTTTAAGGTGGGAAACGATTTTTCCACTTCGTTCTGGCATGTCAATTGGTTGGGGTCCGGGAGGTTGAAGGATTTATTTCTGAAACTTTATGGTTTATCGAGGTTGCAGAATGTATCGGTTGGTTGTGTAGGAGGTTGGAAGGAGGATGCTTGGATTTGGGGTGATTTAGGAATTAATTTCAGTCCCGAGAATGCTGCTGGCAGTGGTTCATCTCAGGTTTTTGCGGGGCCTGCTACAGGTATGGCTGCTGAAGGTCATTTTCTTAGGAATGATTCTGTTGTTATTGAGCATCCGCAACATGTTATCAGTCGTGGCAGTATGCAGGATTCTGCTGTGAATTCAGTTCAGCCGGTTGATGGTTCGGGTGCAACGGTTAAACAGGACCTGGAGGAGCTGCGCAAGATGTTGGATGATGTTTGTTTAAATTATGCAGAACAGGATAGAATTGAGTGGCAGCACGGACAGACATCGATGTTTACGGTTAATTCCTTTTACCGGATGTCTAATATATATAAAGTTCCTTTTGGTCCTTGTAATCGTGATGATCTTGCCATGTCGTTGGTTTGGAAAGTTGCGGTTCCTCTTAAAATAAGGGCTTTTGGATGGAGATGTTTCTTGAACCGTATTCCTACTAAGGATTTGCTTGTGTTTAGAGGGGTGGTTCCATCTACCGGCAACTTAAATTGTGCGCTTTGTAACTCTTTTACGGAGTCGGTGGATCATGTTCTTTTTTTCTGTCCGGTTGCTATTATTGTGTGGAGGGAGATTTCCGAGTGGGTGGGTTTTCCGATCAAACGAGTTAACGGAATTATGGGAAGTTTCCTTGATTGGTTTGATTGTTGTAAACGCAAGAGAGTTAGAGCCGGTAAAGAGGGTTGTATTTGGTTAGCGGTGTGTTGGAATTTCTGGAATCTTAGGAACGGAATCATTTTCAAGGAGATAGGATGGAATGTTTTTGATACTGTTTGGTCGATCAAGTATTCGGTGTGGCGGTGGTCTTCCATTGGTGATATTACTTATCCAATTTGTAATTTGTATGAGTTCAACAAACATCCCTTGTTGTATTTATGTTGAGTGCCAATTGGTTTGTAATTTCTCCGTTTTTGCGGGTCTTTCCCGTTTCTTTTGTAACCTGGTTTGAGTACATTTTGTACTCGGTTTAATATATTCCTTGCTTATGAAAAAAAATTATGTCATCACCGGTGGTAAAAAATTACGATCAATCACAGAAGTTGTTAATTGCTTACTTCCCAAAGGATACTCCAAGTTAGAAACAAAGAAAAGGAAAAGAAAGGTGGTGAATAAAAATATTTTATATAAATATTCGTATTGCATTATTTATAAATTATATTTTAAATGATTTTATCTTTAATTTATTTATAATATCTCCCTTTCACTTTTTTTAATAATAGTTAGAATGATGAGATCAATGATGAAGATAATAATTTTACAATTGAGGCTAAATATGAAAAAAAAATCTAAAATTACGGATGATGATTTACTTCTTCCTAATATCTCTATATATGGGAAGAAGAAAAATTATAAAAATAGGGTGATCTATCAAACAGATATATCATGATGATGCCGCTACATTTTTTTTACATAATTTTGACTAATATTTTATCATTACTTTTTATTTTTAGGTTGAAAAAGAAAAATCAATTAAAAAGGTGAAAATTGTTGTTGCATGCTCTTCGAATTGTCATGAAGATATTTTCAAAGACAAATATTATCGTTACGTAGTTGAAAATAATTTTTCTCCTCCTATAATTGATGGGAAAGTGATCAATTCAAAAGCTGAAGATATTTCCAATGTTCAAGATATCAAGGATAAAGAAAACAATCTTCAAACTGAAAATATTTTTGGTCCTCTTGAAATCAAAGACAAAGAGAACGGTTTCAAAACTGAAAATGTTTATTGTGCTCCATTGAATGAGGCCAAAGAGAACAATTATAAAATAGGAGATTACGCTTGTCTTCGGGACATGAAGGATGTAAAGAACAATCTAGAAAAGGAACATGTTTCAATAGAAACATTGTTAAACCCACCAAAAATACAAGTTGAATCATTATTAAGTATTTCAGAAGTACATCCTATTGATCATGTCAATGAAGAAGTTTTAGACGATATGTTGCAAGCTTGTGGTGATGATGATTTTACATTAGCTGATCACAAAAATAACTATGAAGTTCTGCCTGAGATTTTAGAAGATTTTTCAGACTTTGATGATTTCATAGCAAGCTTTCTTAAATAATTTATTACTTTCTTTAGCTGTTATTTCCATTAACATTTTATGAATGTAGTTTAATTGACACTTTTTAAATCTTCCATCCTAGTGTAAGAAGATGCAACATTTGATAATCTATAACATATATAAAGGGAAAACATGGCTTTGGTGTAGCCTATTTTCTTTCCAATTATACCCTTTTCAATTTTTGTTTTTAATTTCAAATTCCCTTTTTGGTAACCGTTATAAATGGTTTGCATATACCTTTTGCTCTATTATTTTTTATTATTTTATTTTATAATTAATTTACATTAATATAAAAAAATAAATACACAAAAAATATTGTTTATATTTTGATCTGTGTGTGCCCGTCTGAACGCTAGTATAAATAATATTAGAGTTTAAGATGTGATGCACTTATTCTTATTTCTGGGCGTCAATTTTGAATCATAAATAAATTATTTTCTTGTTAGATTTTATATATTTTTTATTATACTTAAATTTAACTAACAAATACATATGTCAATTTTGAATGTATGATTTTTGTAAGTTACTTATACTTTTCATTATATGCTAATAAAATTTTGTTATAATATTAAAAAATATATAAAAAAATAGTTATAAAACTATTTTTTGAGGGTCATGTCTCCCAATATTAGAGGTGACAATTTCATTGAAAATCTATCCATCCATCTACCTAAAAAGTTTAAGTAAATGGATGTAATCCACCTATTTAAAAATTTCGACAAAAAATCCTTCTAAAGTTTTAATAATCTAATAAGTTAATCCTCAAATAAAAGACAAATTTATTAGATAAAATAAAAAATATTTAGTTATAAGATATATTTAAAATTAAAAATATATAAAAAACATATAGAAAACAAAATAGAGGGGAAAAGAACACTATTGAAATATATATTTGAATTAAATTAATATATATAAATAAATTTAAAATTTTATAAATTAGAGTTTGAACAATATATATATATATTATAAAACTTAATACGGTTAGTAGTTTCTTTAATTTAATTTTATCATTCCGCATTCCTCTCGGTCCGAGTAATAAAGTTGATGAAGCCTTTTCTTTAATTTGGAAAGTGGTGGTCCCTTTTATGATTAAGGCTTTTGGGTGGAGATGTTTTTTAAATAAGTTTCCTACTAAGGGTGCTCTTTTATGTAGAGGTTGTGTGCTTCCGAATAGTGGGTTGGAGTGTGTGTTGTGCTCTTCGGCGGAAGATTTTATTGACCATATTTTTATGTCTTGTTATGTTTCCTTATTGGTGTGGAAGGAGATGGCCTATTGGATTGGATTTGAGAATTGGAGGGCTAATGATATTAAAGAAAGTTTCTTATCTTGGTATGCTTTCTCCAAACATAATAGGGAAAACTACTCGTTCCAATTATAGCTTTTATGAGCTTTGCAAATTTCATTTGTACTACTTAGCTTAAGGTTTAATTGGGTGTAATTTTCTTTATTGTTTTGAGGTCTCCCTCTTCTTCTTGTAAGTGGTTTCGAGAACCCATTGTTCTCGCTTTCAATGATAGTTCTTTGCTTATTAAAAAAAAAAGCATGCTATAGTACCTCAAGTTTTTTTTAATTTAAAATCCTTTTCTTGAAAAAGAAATATTTAAGTAAGTTTTAGTATTTGTTGTGCATTTTTAGAAAAAAAAAATAGTAATATATTAAGAGATTTATACATTTTCACTCTTGATTAAAAAAATTTCTCAACAAAAATGTAAAATATGCAACATTAATTTTAGTGTAATCCCCAAAAATCCTTCTAAAATTTTTAATAATCTAATAATTTAAATCCTCAAATAAAAGAAAAATTTATAAGATAAAATAAAAAATATTTAGTTCTAAAATATATTTAAAATTAAATGTATATATATATATATATAACATATAGAAAACAAAATAGAGGGAAAAGGAACATAATTGAAAAACGAATAACTAGATGTGCATCCTTTTATCCTCGAGTAAACACACACAAGACGTATGTCTTGTTGAAGGTCGAATACTCGTCTTCCGCCTAAAAAGCGAAAACCAACAAACTTCTTTTTCCTCCTTAGCACTAGCAATTTCCTTTTTATTTTCAACCAACAAAGTTTTTTCTGCCTTTACGCAGTTATGCTTTTTTTATTTAAAATCAATCAACACACAAGTTTTGCTACCAAAGAACTATGTAGCTTTGAATTTTCCATCGCACCTAGGAATATGTATGAACAAGATTCAACGTCTTGTCAAATACCCTAATACAAAATATGATTTTAGTTCCTATATATATGTCTTAATAATTAGGAGAAATTGAATACTTTAGGCCAACACTTTTATTCGCGAAATTAATTAAAGATAACTAACTGTGTTTACGGCGGATGTCGTGGGGTGATAATACATTGCCTACGCATAATTGACTATCAAACTTGAATTTGGTTGTGACGACTATATTTTTGTTCTTTTAAGATTTTATCGACGTTTTCCCTTAACAAATAAACTTCTATGGAGACCTCATTGAATTCGAGCGATTACTCACTCGGGTATTTTTTGCTTTGCGACAACTAGCGAATTTACTGGGGAAATGAGATACTAAAGCCTAATTTAGTTTGTTCTTCAAATTGTGTAGGCCTTATTTTTGCTTTATTATAAGGGTTAAATATGTATAAGGTCCCTGAAAATAACCCAACATTCAAGTTTGGTCCCGATAAATATTTTCTTCAAGGTTTGGTCCTCCTAAAGTTTTCCGTTTGTAACTGTAGTCCCTCCCGTTAGTTTTCACTAACGGTGGCTTATGTGGTAGGCCATGTGAAATTTTTTTGATGACGTGGCTTACATGTGGCAATGCCAACGTGGCAAAAATTGCTGACATGTATGTCACGTGGCAATTGTTTCAATTTTAATTTTTTAAATATTTATATCATATTTGAATCCAAAAATTGTAGCTAATTTGCAGCAACTTTTTAGCTAATTCCTAGCTAATCTCTAGCTAATTTAAACACAACATTTTTGTAGCTAATTCATAGCTAATCTCTAGCTAAATTAAACAATGTGAAATTATATTTTTAGGTCATGATCATAAGCGGTTTGGTGTTTGTTCATCACTTAAGTTAAAACATTCCATTTTTCTATTCAAATCCAACTACTTGTTTTAAAGTATTCTAATCCAAACATGCCCTATATATAGAGATAATATTACAACAATATCATTGTATAAATGTACATATGTGTTCCAATTACATTCTCTTTTGGTAACTTCTGATTTAAGGTCACAATTTGAACAACGTATGATTATATGAGATCATCACAACTTACATAAGTGTGAATCTCATAAGTTAGTGTTATTAAGCTCTTAATCTTCATCCATAAGCAAGTCACCACGATCATCATCATCATCATCAAATGATTCTCGATCTTTAAGAAAGTATTCATCCTTCAAGTGCTTATAATCCTTCCCCCTCCAAATGACAATTTGTTCTTTATCAAAAGTCACCAAAACACAAGGGACTAGGTCCTGCATCAATACACAATATAATTGAAAAGCAGCAACTTAGAGAACCAATCCCTTCGAAACAGAACTTGGAAACCAGAAATCATGCATGTCTTATAAAGTTTGAAAGGTAGAACAGAATGCCACCATTGCTCTACTGCCATTACTACTATTATCATTATTTATATCACATTACTAGAAGGGTAAGCTAAACTTCACCCCATTGGGCCTTATACAAAGAAGACCTGAAGCAATCCATAAACGTCGTGAGCCTTATACCGAGAGGACCTAAAGCGACGAGGAACATCGTTTTCCCGACGGGGAGTTACACTATGTAACAAGCGATGATTCCAATATTTCCTGAGTGAACTAGTGTTGAGATGATGGATGGAACGGTACCGCATATGCATTGCATAGAGTCGTTGTGTCGGTCTCTGTGCATTTGCATAAATCATGAATGGATTGATTGTGTGTGGAATTGTGAATGAGATTGATTACTTTATATATTCATCTATATGTGTGTTAATCGTTTTGAGCATGATTCGTATGCCTTGGTGATGGTCATATGTGATATGCATTGTGTTGTTTTGTCTTTGAATTATGTCGTAAGCTGTGGTGAGAATATTTTACATTTGTATTAGTGTATTATTATATAATGATATGCAATTATATTATGATGGTGTTTCTCACCCTTCTGCTGTTTTTAGTGCTCTACGAGGCATTGCAGATTAGATGCTGGAGGTCTTTTGTGAAGCTTAGGTCTTCATTCTTTTGTCGGTCGGCTCTGATATGTGTCACCGGGTAGTCGGGGAGACCGTTAGTGATTAGGTGTATATGTATATGTATATGTATCTTTTGGATGTACATGGTTGACTTTGTATATAACAAACTTTTATGATATATATATATATATATATATGAGATTCAGTTACGGATTTTCCACTTTCATTCTATTTCTGAATTGTGGGTGTTGGGAATTGAGTTCCTCTGTTTGTATTACTACCTGAGTGTTGCATATCTATATGAGCAGGTTGTTGTATATTTGTTTCAAATTGATGTGACGCCTCTGTCTATGCAGTGAATTTTTAATTATACTCTAATTAACTGTTATCGCTTTAATAGCCTGGGGGTGTAGAAGGGCGTGTTACAACTACCACGTGGTCGAACTTTTGAGCCAATGACCTCAAGATCTTTGCAACAACTGGTCTTAATGTCAACACCTCTCCACATACCTTGATTTGATTCACCAGCTTTGTAACTCTGGTGAAGAAATCTTCTATACTTTCATTGTCTTCCATCTGAAGCAACTCATAGGTTCTCTTGTGAGTTTGTAACCTCACCTCTTTCACCTTCTCTGCGCCTCCAAACGACTTTTCAAGAATCTCTCGCACTTCCTTTGATGACTCTACATCACTAACCTTTTCAAAGTTATCTGGATCAACACACTGATGGATTATAAAGAGGGCTTTATAATCTTTCTTCTTCAACTCTTTGTGGGCGGCCTTTTCTTGATCCGCCACGTTCTCCACAAGCGGTGTTACTCCTTCCTTCACAAGATCCCAAAGATCTTGATTACAGAAAACCACCTTAATATGCTTGCACCAATTCTCAGAATTATCTTTCTTGAGAATTGGAAGGCTCGCCGGAAAGTTTCTGTTTGAATGATTCATTGCCATCACGATTTTTCTTCCTTGAATCGCAACCGGAGCTCTAGATACCAGATGTTGGAATTAACCCAAAACCTATGGAAATTACGAACCTATCTTAATGAACAAGAAGGACTCTTAATTGTGTCTAAGATGTCTACATTCATCACAGCTCTTAGTCTTCTGAAAACTTCGACCTGCACTCCCTTCGTCATGATATCTTCAATCTGATCTCAGTCCTGTAGTGTTCCAAGTTCATCTTCCCTTCTGCTACCTGCTCTCAAAGATAATGGAACCTCATTTTGATGTGCTTGCTTCGACTGTGTGCTATTGGATTCTTCGCCAAGTTATAGCTGACATGCTTTTGATCTTCATGGTAATTTCTCCATGACTCTTCCCTATATTCTCTTCGACCAAGTTCACCATCCAGGTGACATGCACAAAGAGAAGCAGCTATATATTCTGCTTCGCATGATGACAATGCTACTACTGGCTCCTTTCTCGAACTCCAAGCAACTGGTGCACCACCTAACATAAACACATATCCAGCTGTGGATTTTTTATCCTCAATATCACTATACCAGCTTGAGTCGATGTATCCCACTAACTTGCATTCATTCCCTTCATCAGCTGCAGGAAACAAAATGTCGTAGTCGAGAGTCCCTTTCGGATACCTTAGTATCCTCTTCGTTGCTGCTAGGTGTGATACCTTTGGCTTCTGCATGAATCTACTATCCCTTTTGGGAAATTTGTTGCTGGTTGTAGGTGGATATTTAATATTAAGCTGGGTCTTGATGGACAGGTAGATCGATTGAAAACTCGCCTAGTGGAAAAAGGATATACTCAAGTTCTTGGTCAAGATTATAGTGATACTTTTTCTCCAGTTGCAATGATGGCATTTGTTCTCTTTCTAGCCATGACAGCCAAGAAACAATGGCCTCTATTTTAATTGCATATCAAGAATGCATTCATGCAAGGTGATTTGGAAGAAGATATTTACATGAAGCAACTTCCTGGGTTCGTTGCTCAGGGGAGTGTAATCGGATATGTAAATGGTGCAAGTCTTAGTAAAGTGTTGGGATGAGCTTTTGTGAATCAGATCACTCTGTTTTCACCAAATGCTCCTCATCAAATGCTCATACTTCCTCTGATCCTTTTTAAGTGTCACTTTTTAGGAAAAAAATTCATTCCTTTTTAAGTGTCATTTCAAAGTTCAAAGTAGTATTGGTTGTAGTTTTGTCAAGATTACTCCTAGTAATTTATTAAAGAGAGAAAAAAGTTAAATAAATTATTAAAAAGTTAAGGGTATTATAGACAAAAATAATCATTATTTAAAAAGTAACAACAATTATTAATTGTCTTGGTATGTATAAAAATTCAAAAAAATGACACTTAAAAGGGAACAGATAAAGTATTTATCTAATGGCTTATGTTGACGACATTGTAATTACAGGTGATGATTCTAAGAGTATCAAGGCTTTAAAAAACGCTTATTTCAGAGTTTCTAGACTAAGGACTTGGGTCATCTTTATCACTTTTTGGGGATTGAGGAATCAAAATCAAGTATTGTTATCTCTCAGAGGAATATGCTCTTGATATTCCTCTTATCCTTTTTAAGTGTCACTTTTTAGGGGAAAAATTCATTTCTTTTTAAGTGTCATTTCAAAGTTCAAAGTAGTATTGGTTGTAGTTTTGTCAAAATTACTCCTAGTAATTAATAAAGAGAGAGAAAAAAGTTAAATAAATTATTAAAAAGTTAAGGGTATTATAGACAAAAATAATCATTGTTTAAAAAGTAACAACAATTATTGATTGTCTTGGTATGTATAAAAAGTAAAAAAAATGACACTTAAAAGGGAACGGATAAAATATTAATCTAGTGGTTTACGTTGACGACATTGTAATTACAGGTGATGATTCTAAGAGTATCAAGGCTTTAAAAAAATGCTTATTTCAGAATTTCCAGACTAAGGACTTGGGTCATCTTTGTCACTTTTTGGGGATTGAGGAATCAAAATCAGGTATGGTTAACTCTCAAAGGAAGTATGCTCTTGATATTCTGGAAGAAACAGATCTTACCAATTGCAAACCGGTTGACACTCCTATGGATCCTAATGTAAAGCTTATTCCTAATCAGGGGAGTCATATACTAATCCAAGTAGATATCAAAGACTTGTAAAAAAGTTGAATTATCTTACCTTGACTAGACCCGATATATCTTTTCCATTCAGTGTAGTAAGTCAGTTTCTGAACTCTCCTCGTGACAACCATTGGGATGCAGTTATTCGAATCCTTAAGTATATCAAAGGATCACCTAGAAAAGGGCTTGTTTTTTGTGATAGAGGCAAATTGGCATCATTAGATATTCAGATGTTGATGAGGCAGGACATGCAAGTGATAGACGTTCTACATCAGGGTATTGTTTCTTATTGGTGGAAATTTGATTCATGGAAGAGTAAAAAACAAACAGATGTGAGTCATGGCTCATGCCACATGTGAGCTCTTGGTTAAGGCATTTACTTTAAAAACTTCATTTTTGTGAAGTCGGCCTTATGGAACTTGTATGTGATAACCATTCAGCTTTGCACCTCTCCTCTAATTTAGTGTTTCATGAGAGGACAAAGCATATAGAAGTCGACTGTTACTTTCTTAGAGAGAAGATTACCATCGGGACTATCAAAACCTCCTTTGTTAATTTTAAGGATCAACTGGCTGACCTCTCTACAAAGTATCTTTGGAGACCTTCGCTTTCTTACATATGTGACAAGATGGATACTTAGGATGTATATGGGCCACCTTGAAGGGGAGTGTGCAGATATGATATTATTTTTATTATTAGTATTTTTTGTTTTTTTTGTTGTTTAATTCTTAGTATTATCTTTCCCCTAATTAGTGGGATTCGTTAGAAAGTTTAGACCTAGTATATATTTTCCCTAATTAGTAGGATTAGTTAGGAGGCTTAGACCTATATATGTGTGTACTCTCTACATAATAAAATAAGAAATTCAGATTCAAGTGTGTAATCTTGTGATTCCTGCGAATAAGAATTGTTAAAGGTCTGCATTTTATTCACATAAGGAATTAGGGAAACTTAATTGAGATCTAGGACTAAAGCGCCAAGGTATTAAGGTTATAGCTATAACTGAGAATATGACAACCAATTATTCGAAAATGATTAGATTGGGACAATTATATACATGAGGTCTGAATAAAATCGGAATCAAACCATAACCAAATTTCCTGTTATTGTGTAGTCATCGCTCATCAGTTACACTTATTCAGTTACTGTTATTTTTATTACTGTTGTGTTGTCATAAATTTTATTTTCCATCAGTTATCCCATTTTCTATAACAATTAATTCTCGATCCTATTCAACTAGAACATTTCTTTGTTAATTAGTAGTTGAAATATCAATCCTCATGAAAACAATATACTCTACTCAATAATGCTACTTGTATGACTAAATTCCTGGTCAATAAGTCATCGACCCTGCTAGTTTTAAGCAGCTACCTATTATACAACCATATTCGCTAATAGTTAGTTAGTTAAGGCGTTTTTCAATGTAAGATGATAGGTTATAAATAATGATTATAGATGATTAGTGAGCCATCTTGAGTATAATTGCAAAGGAAACTACGGAACGGTTGTTCTAGATCTCTAGTTAAGGAGTTTTTCAATGGAAGATGATAGGTTATAAATAATGATTATAGAAGATTAGTGAGTCGTCTTGAGTATAATTGCAAAGGAAACTATGGAACGGATGTTCTAGATCTCTAGATTACACAGATAAGGGTTTATGTACTTGTTTGTATTTTGTTTTTTAGTATTCACAATTGAAAGCTGTTGAAGGGGAGACGAATGCCGGCCTCTTTAAATGTGAACTCGTACATAGGGAACCTTAACACACGGTAATTCGAGTAGATACGGTTGTGTTCCCTAGGCTGAAAGACCGTGCACTTCGCCTGCTCGCCCACAGCGACGACCTCGAAGATGGTGAAAGCGTCTGTGTCATCACGGGCAAATCACGAGGGAATACGTAAAGGCTCATAGTCATCCCAGTCGGCAGCGGGACGCAAGGGCTCCTCCCCGGGGAGCTGCGCAGGTCTGTCCACGTCAGGTTCGGTGTCTATCTGGATGATGTCTGCAAGCCTCACGGGCATTTTTACCTGAAAAGCAGAGGATACAGGTGAATTCGTTGGCCACGACAAAATCCACCCTTCCACTGCCGATCAAGTGAAAGGGCAATGAGAGTGGGAAGCTGCTCGGAGCAACGAGGAACTACTCGATACCTTTCTCCCAACTAGGGACCTTCTCCAGATCCCCGGTCCTCTCATGTCTTATCTTCCCGGAACATTCATCGTGTGTCCTCGGGACATTCATCGCATATCCTCGGGGCATTTATCGGGTCCCCGGGACATTCATCCTAAGCCTCTGTCAAATCAAACGCAACCCTAGAAACATCCCACTGTTTTAGCCGGAATCTTCATGGTGTCACCGGGAACTTCATCAGTTGCCGGAAAACCACCAACGGAAAACAAAACGGAAAAGAAGAGGATTAGAAGCTTACTTGGAACGGTGGTAGAGAGCGGACCGGTGCGGTGGAGGCGGCGACGTACGTCGGTGAATGGAGGTGGAGCAGCGGTGGAGATAGGAAGAAGAGATCGGAGCGAAAAGGTGGGAACGTGCAAATGACACGAACTCAAGCCTTTTTATAGGCCCCTCACAGGACTCGGGGAGTCCCTAGGCTCTTGAGTGCCCTAGGCCTAGCCGCCCCTAGACATTAATGGCAGGCGACACGTGGCACGCGTGTTCCCGCGTTAATCCTTTCACCTGCTTTGCTCCTCGGACTCACAACCCATCATCTCCCCCGCGTCACCATCCAACGGCGACGTTACAACTCGAGTAGAGTCCAAGATTACTGCACGTCTAGCATCCCGTGCTCGTGCGCTTCCTACTGCGTTATGCCCGGCAACTCGGAGACGCTTCCTCGTCGACACATATCTTTAGCAAGGGGTTACTAGCGTGAATCGAACGATCAACTTCGTCTCGGGGGTTCGAGCATGCTTGCGGTGTCCTTGTCAAGGGGACTGATCCTTAAGTCATTACTCTGACACCTCGGAGCAACGCCTTCGGGGCCCCTGTTCTGGACTAGGCCGGCGCTTGCCCAACCTTCGGGCAAGCCCAACCCAATACTGGATCGGCCCAATATGGCCCCTCCAATAGCCAGTGTCGGGCACGACCCTGTCAGCATCGAGTACGCTCGTGTCTTCCTCTCGTCGGCCACATAGCAGACATCACTGTCGAGTAGAAGCTCAGAGCTGAGGAGAGCATGTCACCTTGTAACCTCCCACCTTTGAGGGAATCGGTCATCCCACCTTCCGGAGATCTCAGGACCGTTACCCCAGGGCGAAGACCACGTGCTGGTCTTCCCTACGCCACGTATGCCCTGGCAGTTGCCTGGATCGGGCCTCGCAATCCAGCCCAATGCAGGTAACCATTGGCCCCGCGCTTGGGGCTCTCTATAAATACCCTCTCACTTGAGAGGGTCAGGTTACATTCTCTTTTACTCACCTATATTCTGTACTTGCTTGTCGTAGCTGACTTTGGCATCAGAGTGCCTTGCAGGTACACCCCCCCCGGCCGTATCATCCACACCAGAGCTGAAGATTTCACGACGCTGCTGGTCACTGTCACACTGTCTGATCCAGGTACGATCAATAATTAATTATTTCAATCAAGGTAAATCTGTAGTATTTTTATGCTCATATTGAGACTATAAATTCTATTGATAACTTTGTTAGTTTATGTATATTGTGGTTAGCTACTCGGAGCTTTTATTTTCTAGTATATATGCTATTTGTTATGTATGCTTTATTCTTTATGCCTTATATTGATAAAAAAAATTTATAAGAAAAGATTTCATTAAGGTGAGATTAAGGGGATCTCAAACCCCAAGAGAAAACAAGCAACAAAAAGAAGGTAGATAATCCTACCAATCGACTCGACGAGACGAAAATAAACGAGAATTACAAGAAGTCAAAGGAAAACCTACTCCACTCATAAAGGCTACAACTCACCCTACCAAGTTTTTATATTGATAACTTTGTTGTTAGTTATGTATGCTTCCTGTTACGTTGCATGTTTTATCTAAGCAAAAATTATTGTTGTTTGTTTATTCTTGGAAAAGACAAACTTTGTCATTTTGGAGTAGAGAATGGTCCCTGAAACTCTTGTAACTATAGAGTTGAGAATGGTCCCTGAAACTTAGGATGTAATTATATTGTTGTTGCAAATATTGAAGTGCCTGTTATTCTAGTTTTGGTTGGTCTTGCTATGTACTGGTTTAATTTGATTTTTCAATAGGAAATTGGATAATGATGTTTCGTAGTGATTTAAAGTTCAACATATACAAAAGCATGGTTAATGCATCAAAAAAAGCTTATGAGAAATTTAATTCACAAGGTAGCCGTATATGATTTATATACGGTCTATTGCAGTTTAATTTGACTGACATTAATATATTTTTGGCAGATATTTTAAATAATAAAATAGTGTAATGGTATGTGTTGGCCTATTTTAATACCCCGTGGAATTTATTGTTGCAATTTAGTCCCTTGTACTATTAGCATTTTGTTTTTCTATTATCCTTGTATTTTATCAAGGATGTGAGTTGTATTTTGTGGTGTGTTGATAATGGGACTCGTATGTCATGGCCATTGGTCTAGCTCAAGTAGAGTTGTTATGTTTTTTTATAAGCTAAAATATATTTATCAGGGATACAATAGGGTATCCCTACCCGTATACATCAAACGTCTCTCTAAAAATCAAGACCTACAAAAATCACTAGGGGACTTTACCCAAGTGTAATAGTTACAATTGTGAGAACTATTTTGAATCTTTTCTATCCCCCACCAAGAGTAAATTACTATACGATTCGAAATCGTGTCGAAATCCCAAAACTCATCTCTAAATATAATGTTGTTTCTAGATGACCAATTAATCCAACAAATTAGAAGCCATAGCCCAACAACGTTACAGATTAAGAAATTATTTCGAGCACACCCCGATACCCAGCAAGTTAAGTGATTCAACATATCTCCCACTATAATCTCCGAAATGCCCAACCAGTTACACGCGAATTTCCATATCATACTGGACTTATGGCATAAAAATAAGACATGCTCAACACTTTCCTCCATTAAGAAAGAGAAAGGACATGACCTTTCATGTCTGTTGGTGATTATTCCTCTACGTGCAAGATTGTCTCGAGTTGGAATTCTCTTATGTAGCAACCGCCAACCGAACACTTTCACCTTGAACGGGATCTGTGCTGTCCAAATCAGTTTGAAAGCACCTCTCGCATCCTCCCCGAAACTCCTAACTGAAGTAGTGCTGTTATCCTGCAGAAATTCGTACAGAGAAGAAACAGAAAAACAATTATTATCAGTAAGGATCCATATGACAAAATTTCCGGATCCTGCTACGGGTTCGAATTCTTCCAGCAGTGAATTCAGATCAGTCCGCTGCAACATAACTTTTGCAGACAAGTTAGAATGGGATATTTTGATATCCCAGCACCATTTGCCACCAACCCACAAGCCATTCTCTGCCACTGAGCTGCTCTTATTTTCAGCAGATAACCATAAATCTGGAAATGACAAAGACAAAACTATGTGGCCAGTCCAACGAGAAACCCAAAACGAAACGTAGTCTCCACTGCCGATGTTGTAATAGATAAGCTCAGAAACCAAATTCCTCCCACTAAAACAGGATAGCTGCACTAAGTCTCTCCACCATATAGAGGGAGTAACAGGCAGTTTCGAACAATCACCGATATGAAGGTCGAATTGGTGATTATGGTACATAGCCTCTATTAATTCCTTCCACAAAGTGTTCTTTCGTTCCAAGATTTTCCAAGTCCACTTGAACAATAACGCACAATTGAATAATTTCAAGTCTTTCACCCATAAACCTCCATTTTCTTTCTTGTTACATACCGTAGTCCAAGACACCCACGCCACACCCTTTTTAGACACCATAACATTCCACACGAAAGACTTTTGAATAGACGTAAGGATATGTATAACTTTAAAAGACAATTTATAAAAAGACATGAGATGAATTAGTAAATTAGCAAGGACAGAATTGATCAAGGTTACTCTTCCTCCCATGGATAAGAAACGACTTTTCCAAGAGTTCAATCTAGATCGAACCTTGCCTATCAAAGGTTTCCAAAAAGAGACTAGAGTGTGATTTCCTCCAATATATATTCCTAGAAATTTGAATGGACAGATAGAGTCAGAGATCTTACAAGAGAGGTAGTTTCCTGCAGCCGATAAGAACGGATCATCAACACCAACACCGTATAGGGAACTCTTATTGAAATTTATCTCCAGACCTGAGACTAAATGAAATCCTTTAAGAATAGTCTTGACCGCCAGGATATTTTTCCACGAACCATCTCCTAATAAAATTGAATCGTCTGCGTATTGCAGCAAGTGGAACGAAACCTCCGAGTTGAATTTAAAACCTGAGAATAGACCATTCTCCATAGCTCTTTTCATCAGGACTGCAAGTCCTTCTGCAACGATAGTGAATAGGAGGGGAGCAAGGGGATCACCTTGCTTGAGACCCCTTGTTATAGCAAAATCCACGGTTGGGCACCCGTTAACCAGTACAGAGGAGTAGCTATTAAAAACCCCTAAGTCCATCCATCTCAGCCATGAATTACCAAACCCCATAATTTTCATGACATCCCGTAAGTACTTCCAGTCGACATAGTCGTAAGCTTTAGCAAAATCAACCTTTAGGAGCATAAGATCTTTCTTTGAACGTTTAGCATAGTCAATGGCTTCATTTACAACAAGGACTCCATCTAACAAATTTCTACCATCTATGAACGCCGTCTGAGTGTTTGATATGATATTTCCAATTTTATTTTTAAGTCTGGAAGCAAGAATCTTAAACACTACTTTATATACCGAGCTAACTAGTGATATAGGCCTGTAATCATCCAAAATCTTAGGGTTCTCAGTTTTGGGAATAAGCACCACAAATGAAGAAGCAAACACCTTTTGTAATTTGTCACCCTTGAAAAATTCCATAATACAATTTGTGAAGTCATTACCAACTATACTCCAACACTTCTTGAGAAAATCAAAGCTGAATCCGTCAGGACCAGGACTACGGTCCCCAGCGCACTCGAATACAGCTCTTCTGATTTCTTCTATACCCACTACAGATTCTAGCTTATCTCTGTCCGACCTAGAAAGGCACTTGAAACCTACTTCTCCCACATACGGAAAAGGTCTAGAGGCTCTGGAAAACCTCTTAGCAAAGTGGTCTTTGATAGCCTCTTTTACCCCTTGAACATCCTCCACAGATTTGCCATTAACACTTACAGAATTGATGGTATTCAGATTGATACGATTTCTTAATGCTGCATGAAAGAACTTAGTGTTAATGTCGCCATCAACACTCTATTTTAACCTAGATTTTTGCTTTAAAATACTTTCTTTAATTCTCGGTGATCTCCATAAATCGTCTTCCACAGAATTTCTATTCTCCAGATCCTCTGCTGAAATGCCACCTCTTTTTGAGACTATAAGATCTTCTACCTCATTGATAATACTTGTATCTGTCTTGATTTTGGTATCAACCCAGCCGAATACATTAATATTCCACCATCGGAGTTTCTCTCTAAGGTTCTGCATCTTCTTGGACAAAATGAAAGATGCCTTCCTTGTTACCTTACATTCATCCCATTCTTTTTTGACAAAATCCATGAAACTAGTATGTTCAAACCAACATGACATAACCTTGAACGGTTTAGGCCTCCAGTTTATATTTTTTGCTGAAATCCACACCGGCCTATGATCCGATACGTCTCAGTCTCCAATCTTTTGACACACCATGTTCCATTCATTAAATACTCCAAGGGTGACAATGAACCTGTCGAGACGGCTACATATCTTTCCCTTAGCTTTAAACCATGAGTACTTATTTCCACTCAAAGGCAAGTCCACACACCCGATCATATTAATGAACTCTAAGAATTCTTCCATATATCTTATGTTAAAACTGGAATAACCTATTTGTTCAGCAGGACACTTTATCGAGTTAAAGTCGCCACCAAGGATCCGCTCTCCAGGTTCCAAACTGTTTTTAAGATTGATAAGACTAGACCAGAGCTCCCTTTTCTCCAAAATGTTACAGGGAGAGTAAATATTAAAGAAATAACATTTCAAACCACTCCAATATGCTTGCAAACCCAAAAATCCTTTGCCCCTATAGCTGCAAATAGGATCCACGACTCCGTCTTTTCATATAGTTACGATACCTCCTGAAAGGCCAGTAGAACTGGTAGCTGACCACTGACAAGATCTGTCTCCCCATATGCTGAACACCGTCTCATCAGACATCTTTGTTCTTTTAGTTTCCTGTAGAAAACATATTTCAGCTCCTACCTTATTTAGTGTATCTCTAATTTTCTTTCGCTTTAAAACACCCCCACACCCTCTTATGTTGTATGTTACTATATTCATATAGAACCAATAGCTACCACCTTCTTCCCTTTCTTCGATTTTCTGTCAACCACTTCCAGATTTTTCAGAATAGTTTAGAAAACTTCGTCATCTTCTTCCGCTTCTATTCCTAAACTTTTAATAGCCTCCCAAACTCTATAAGGGAGACTTTCTAATTTCTTCTTAATCCTTGAATTGTTCTGGAGGAAACCAGAATCACTCATAGAATTGTCAATAGAACCAGATCACTTAGAGATAGGAGCACAAGCATGATTTTCCTTTGTTTTACCACTCTGTCTATGTTGCTCCCTAACAGTCTTAGAGGTCGAACAATGAACCCGCAGTAGAGTAGCATAATACGAAGGGTTGCTCGGAATTTTTATCCTCTTGTAAATATCTTCCATAAGTATCTTTTTCTTCCTGATAGAAGACCCATCTTTAACTTCAGTAGCCACATAATCACAATCACCTCTCTGCACCTCTTGGAAGAAAGACGTATCAACAACTTTAGATATGCCTCCACATGCTAACCTATTGTCATCAGCAAACGTGGATATCACAGTATTGTCCTCTCTTTTTAGTTTCACAAGGGAACAAGTCACATGATCATGGCTAGAGACTATATTATGACTTTTATCAGCACTATCACCATCCCTTTCTCCAACCTTCGAGTCTGACTTGTCTCTATCTTGAGATAAAATTTGATTCTCAGAGTGGGTTGTATCGCCTCTTTCCACACCTCTGATACAGCTGGTGGCAGCTGGATCTACCTTACCAGAAAGCTCAATCTCTTCATCGCTTACTTCCGTAGTATGATCGTTAAATGAGTTCCTTAATTCACCTATTGTCGAAATAGGGGAGAAGGACTCAGGTAACTTAGATTGAGTGCTAAGAACCCTAGATGAACTATCCCAGAACTCCCCTTCTACTTCCTGATCTGATTCGGAATCCATAACATCTGAGCTATCTTCTTCAAAGCATGACACTTTGGCGATACCTTGATCCCTATTATAAGGCCCAAAGGAATCCTCCACAATCTTAATTCTATAGACGACATCATTCACATCAATATTAACTACTTCATTAAAACTCATGGCAAATTTAGTCCTAATCAGGATTCTAGCGACGTCAAACCTCAAATGTTTCCTTGTCTCTTCGTCCATCTTTATAAATGCACCAGCAGTAGCAGCTAAAAATTTGAAAAATTTTGCTCCCCAAACGTGGCAAGGGAGACCAAAGATCTTGACCCAAGTGAGTCTCTCTTGGTCAACATCGCTAGGAGACCAAGGGCGGATTTCAGAGAACCACTTAGAGATCCAACTGATGTCCTCTGTAATCAACTTTTGGATATCACCCGGGTTATCTTCTTCTAAGAGGCAAAGATTAGCCCACATAGGTGTTATCTTAATGTTGAAGAAACCATCCATCTGAAACGCATCCGAAACCTCAACAGCTGATCCCGGAATCTCCAACACACCAGTGAAAGCCTGCTCAAACCAGTCTAGTTCTTCATTGTTAACTTCAAAACTCAAATGGGCAAAAGAAGGTTTGTCACCCATAAGAACCTGGTTCGAAATGGCATTAGCCCCGATGCTACTACGTGCCCCTTTAGCTATCTGAGCGAAAGAAACTCTCCTATCAATCCTGCGACATTCCAAAGGTTTAAAAGACGGACCTCCTACCTGTTCCTTATCCTGATTCCATTTTTTCGTATAGGGCATTCCACCATCGTTCTCGTGTTCTCTACGAAATCTTGGCAAATTAGCAAAAATCTTAGTGCCATTAATGACAATGTTGTCAAGATTAATGGCCATAAGATCTTCGTCTTTGACTTTTTTGAACCTCACAAAACCAAACCTCTTACCCCTAATATCCAATCTTCCCGGAATAAAAACTTCCAAAATGAAACCATATTCCTTAAAGATGTCATACATTTTTCTTGCATTGAATGAATCCGGAAACTCAGTAAAGAAGAAAGATGAAGCTTCTTTCCAGTCTAGATCTGTAACCTTACCATTGTTATTTTTCCAGATCAACATTTTCCCCAAAATTTGATTCCGAGCCTTCTTCTTCCCTACTTCCACCCATGTCTCTTTGTTATGGCCGGTTACATTATAGAGCCCCATATGACACATCCAGAGAACCTGAATCGAAAGTTCAAATATATTCGATGCTAACCAAGGCGCCTCAAATCCACTATAGTTACCAAAATGCAGAAAAAAGTCTGTCTTCTTGCCTCAAAATAAACTAGCCTCTCCCAAGTCAATACAGATCTAAACCGTGACTTCAACCAATCAATGACTCCGAAGAACCCAGTATCAGGCAACACCTTACCGAGGCCCCTGAGCCTTAAAGCCAGGAATTTAAGCCTAAGATAAGGGGAAGTTCAACCAGTATCCCCTATCAATTTATTTTTAGTTTTCAAAATTTTAATTACTAATTTTTTATTTCAATTTAATTTCTACTTTTGTGAAACAACATTGTCTTTCGAAAATTAAAGCTTAAGGCACATCATGCTCTTATGCGGCCAGAGTGGTATCAAATGCAATCGTATTCCAAGTTGCAGTGGCAAGAACAAAGCCTTCATCTAGAACTAGTACTCTATGATCTCCCAACGACCCTCAATAGCAAGGTTTGCATCACAATTAACGGTAACATTATCTATCCATGCTTTTTTTTCCATCCAATTTTTCATTTTCATTTTATTAATTTGAATATATTGGTTTGGCTTATTGCCTTGAGAATGCAATTGATAATTCTGGGTAAAGCTAATTTCATATCTTTAAGTATTACAAGAACCCCGAGATTGGTTACTATTGATTTCTTAAGTTGATAATCATAAACATTTCACCAAGCTTTTTGGAATAACTCTCTAGTATGTATGGCACACTCTGCATGGATATTTACTTCATCGATAAGTGTAATAAGTTTATTTTAAAAGTAATTATACATTGTATGATTTCTTTGGTTAATATGTATTAATGAAATTTTATAAAAATATATTGGTGGATTGTTGCTATATTTTTTAAACGAGCATGCACAAAGCTTTGCTTCTTTAATTTCCTTTTTATACTAAATTCGACAACACTACATATATAGTTGTTAGACTTAAGCTTTATTCATTTTGTATGCTCTTTGACAGCCATTTTATAGATACCTGTTGGTTATAAGGTATTTTTAAAGATCCTATCTAAATATTAAATTGTATTCTAATAAAGGTTCATGTGTACACTTGTGATGGATAATGATTTCTTCTTTTCCTTTAAATAAAGATTAAATCATTGATTCTTTTTCCCTAAATATGTTGGTTTGTTACTTTATTCGTTGTGGTTGATGATCCATTTCGTTTATTTGACAAGAACATCTCAATGAATTGGAAGTGGGAACATAAAATTTGTTTCCAAACTATTCTCTCGAGCTTTTTTATAAGAAACAAAGAAACAGAAAAATTTTAGACTTTTTTATAAGGTTTTTATCGATAAGGTATGAAACTTAACTGTATTATGATGTGCTCATGATCCAGAACAAGATTGAACAACTAAACATGACAATGATATTTAAGAGAGTTTAATTGGTTTAAAGATTAATAGAAGTAAGTGTTAAAATTACTCCAAAAGATTATAAGAACTTTGAAGTGATTTCATGCAAAGTTAACTTTCATAGAGATAGATACAATAGGTAGGCATTCATGCATTTTTCAATGATACAAAGAGGCCCGAACAGTCCACCTAAAGTTTTAATATGTCAATAGGACCTTATCAGTAATTATACATTAATTTGCCTAGTCCTAAATCCAATCCCTCAAGTTTCTGCCTTAATTGGTTGTATGTGGAACAACAACAAGTGAGTTGTTATTTAGGACACACATGAGAAGACACAAAAAGATACACTTTGGTACTAATGGGAGCGATAGAATTTTCCTCCCATTGAATAATTACTAAACTGCATAATGGCAATGGTCTTCTTATGACTCAGATGTTGTATTAACTTCCAAATGTCTTGAAAGTTTAACATTTACTTTATTTAACGCCAAAATATAGGCTTATTTTTAGTATAAAATTTATTTTTATTTTTGCAATAGATATCAGAACATTGTAGTTTGATTCTAGTTTTCTGATTTTTTTTCTGATTTTTATGACTCTAGTTTTCTGATTTTTTTTTCTTGACAGGTAGTTTGATTCTAGAGCTCGAGTTGCTTCCAAATTGCAGCTCTACTATGTCAAGGGTGAGTTTGTCCCGTATCGGTTGGTGATTTACGCGCATTTTTACTAGAGGCTTCCGTATTGTCCAGGTGTTACTTCAGTACATGCTTTCGTGATGATTTGCTCAAGTCGAGGTGTTCGGAAAGGTTGTAACATGCTTTTTTCAATATCATCACCAGTTGTTCTGTTCTTATTTATCTGAAGTTGTCATAGTTTATCTGCAACAGTGCCTTTAATGATTGCAAGGAGGTGTCCATATATGGTATGCATATTTGAAATATTTAGAGTTATACTTTTTTTTGTACTTGGCTGGATTTGTAAACTATGATAGGAGTTAAAGATTGTTGTGTTGCCTTTGTTGTTGTTTAGGCAATTCACACAAGTTTGTACTATATATGTCAATTTTCTTGGTTTATTATTAAATTAGAATGATTATTTTATTAATTTAATATAATTAATTATTTAGAGAGTATTAGGAATAACTCTAATTTAATACTCAATGTTTTTATTTATTTTTTCGTAAAAGAAGTGGAAATTATGGCGGTTAAAACTTTCGTTATTTACGGAAATAAAACGCCATTTTTAATGTACTACATTTCGACGGTTGGTACGACGGTCTATAATAAACCGTAAGTTTTTCCTTACGGCATCAAAATTTACGACGTTTTTAAAAAACGTCATTTTTGTTGAATAAGTCAGTTAAACCCGCCACAATATGGCATTTTTAACTGCCAGAATTTTCGTAGTTTTTTGTAGTGGAAGACCTGAAGCCAATAATTTGAGACAGCAAAAAGAACACTGTTTATAAGCTGTAGCCTACCTGCATAACTCAAAAGCTTAGATGTCCAGTGTGTGATTTTCCCTACAATCCTGTTAATAAGAGGCCTACAATTCTGCGCAGAGATTTTCCTATTAGCCAGAGGACCCCTAAATATTTAAAAGGGAGATCACCTTGATAAACACCTGTGCTCTGCATAATGTCAACCTGGGTTCTTTGGTGAACTCCCCCAAAATACAATTTGCACTTGGCAGGTTTAGCCTTTAAACAAGCTGCCTCTGAGAACTGCTTAAACTCCTCCATCAGAATATTAACAAAAGTAGTATCCCCTCTAGAGAACGACATAAGATCGTCAGCAAATGATATGTTGATTAAATTCAGCTTTTCACACTTAAGGTGAAAGTTGAAATCAAGCTTATTCTTCAATTTCCCCAAGCATCTGTGGAGATACTCCATAACTAGCACAAAGAGAAGAGGGGAGATAATGTCTCCCTCTCTTAGACCTCTCTTTGCCTTCAGCAGATTGGAATACTTTCCATTTATGGAATACCTATAAGACACAAAAGACAAACTTAGCATAATCCAGTTAATAAACTTTCTAGGAAAATTCAACTCTTGCAAGATATCCTCCAAAGCCTTCCACTCCAAGGTGTCATATGCTTTATGAATGTCCATTTGGATATTGCATCTAGGGGAGATATGCTTCTTGTTGTACCCTCTAATAAGCTCATGGGCCATAATGAAGTTGTCTTGAATCATTTTACCTGGCAGGAGAGCAAATTGGCTATCATCCACTACTGAGTTTATGATTCTGCTGAGCCTAGTAATGAGGATCTTGGAAATGATTTTGTACATTCTAGAGCAGCATGCTATAGGCCTTAAATGTTTCATTCTTTTAGCCTCAGTAGGTTTAGGGATTAACGTGACATTAACACAGTTACTAGCAGCATACATATAATTTTCCTCAAAGAATTCCATCACAACAGCAGTAAGATCTTCCTTGATGATATTCCATGTAGCTTTAAAGAACTTTGAAGTGAAACCATCCATTCCAGGAGCTTTGGTATCCTCTATAGAGTTTAGAGCTTGCCAAATCTCCTTTTCATTGACTTGTTGAGTAAGTTTATCACCATGGTTCATATCCAACTGAGCTCCTCTTATCAAGACCTCTATATCCACATGCTTAAGAATTTTAGTATTAGTACCAACCAACTCTTGAGAGAACTGAATTACCTCATTTTCAATATCTTTGAATTCTCCAAGGATGTTCCCATCTTTATCCGGCCTCCAGCCTATGCAAATCATTATGTTTGTTCCTCCCCTTAACAATAGCATGAAAATATGTAATTGTTACTATTATTTTAATGAAAATGATTTATATAAATAATATTAATAGTTAATATTTAAATAATTATTTTAATTATTGTGGTGATAGTGATATATAAAAGTAAATAATTGATTTAGACTATTTAAAATATATATTTAGTGGGAATAATATTATTTAATTTAGTTGGAATAATATTTCAATTAGAAATAATCATAATATAAAATATGGGAAAAGGGGGAAATGGGAACAGGAACGGTCAGAACGTGAAAAAGGAAGAGAAAGAGAACGAGAGATAGGGCATAAGAGAAGAAGAAACTCCATTAGAGAAGCTTGGGAATTCTTAATCTAAGGTAAGAGTGAGACTTCCTCTTGTATAAGCGATTGTATGATATCATGTGGGTGAGTGAATTGATTTCTCTTTGGTTGAATTTTTTTTCTATACTACGAAACATATAAACGCGTGATAATGCTATTAGGGTGTGTGTTTGGATGAATTATGGATGGGTAAATGATTGTGTTGTTATGTTGTTGGGAATTGGAGTGTGAAACTTGAGTATATGACTTTCCAAGAAAATTTGGGGTTTTTGCGATATTTCAAAACTGATTTTAGTGATACAGCTATGCAAAAAACTAGTTTTTTTAAGGGTGTAACCGGTTATAGGTTTTGGTGTAACCGGTTACACTATCAACAAAAAAGCGCGATTTGGGCATTTTTGGGGGAAGTGTTACTGGATACCAGTTTTGGTGTAACCGATTACACTGGAAAAGTATGCTCACTGTTTTTGATCAAGTTGTAACCGGTTACCTGTTTTAGTGAATTGGTTACATGTGTTGTGTCAAACTTAAATAATTCATAACTTGAGTTTCGTTTGTCGGTGTGAGGTGTCGTTCGAAGCGTTAGATATCTGACGCAGTGTACTTTAATTTAAAAATAGGTTCAGTACCTGGAAATGATTTAAATTTTTTGTGATGGTGTTGTATGATAAGTGATGTACATGATGTGTTGTAGTAATATTTATGGATGGTATGTTGTGACCTATTATGTTATTGTATTGCTAGTGTTGAATGCTTGTAGTACATGTTTGGTGTTTGGTGACCAGTTTTGGTGTGGTACATTGGTTAAGGTGAATATCATTGTACGTGTTTTATTGTTGCATGTCATTTATGAATCATGCATCATGGTGTTTGGACGATGGTTCGCTTTTGGTGAGCCTCAATCCTATGTTGGGGATTGGGTGTGAGTAGTTGGTTTTAGGTGGGAATCGGTAAAGCGTTACCTATTGTGATGATAAAGATTTTTGGTGTGCTCTAATCCTATGGTGGGGATAGGGAGCAAGTGAACCTGTGAGTTCACAATTTATACCACATGCATTGAGTCATAGAGTTGGGTCTCATTGCATTGCATATATGTTGTATTATTATCATTGGACTGTGTGGAGTGTGAATTGTGAATTGGGTGATTATGTATGTGATAATCATATGCTTACATATTATTATGCAGTTCATTATATGATTGTGATTTCTCACCCCTTCTGTTTGAATGTAGTCTTTACATAAACATTGATATGCTGTCGCACACGGGTCAAAAACGAGTTTAGAAAATGCAGTAATGGAAAGCGACACTCGAATTTCGTATCAGAAGGAAAAAAATGGAAGGAAAAAAAAGTAGAAAAGGAAAAATTATTAATTTGTTATTTTTTCAAATAAGATATAGAAGAAAAAATTATTATGGATAAAAATATCAATAGTACTTAATTAAAAAAAATTCTAGAAGAAATATTTTTAGGAATTAATTTCAATGCAAAACAACTGTAAGAAAAATTGGTCACTAACATAAATATAGAGAAATAAGATAAAAGGAAATCGATTGAACAAATTTATTCGTTTAGGAAAAAATTGTATTCCTTAATTTTTTTTTTTTTTCAAGAATTTTTCCTTAAATAATTTACCGAATATATCTATATAATATTATAAAACTATTGCACTGTAGATATCCATTCAACTCCATTAATTATCGTACATGCACCGTAAAAACTCTCTCACTATAATAGTTAATGCATTCCATATTTTGCTTATACTAGCATTTCCAAATATTATTTTATTTTAAAAATTTATAGTATCTTTTGAATACTTTGTATCTGCTTCTCTATATAAAGACTTAAAAGCACAATTATAATCACTAAATAATCTACAAAAATTGTTGAGGGTAGAACTTTAATTCAGCAAAATATTTCCTCTCATTATAAAGAATGAATAACAACGAAGAAAAGGTTAATTTTGGGCAAGAATTGGGCTATCTGATGAGAGACCATATCAATGTGAGTTATTTATCAATTATTATTTTTGCATTATTAATTAATCCTTCTTTTAGATATATGCACGAAACTTGTAGCTAATCTATTTTTTTACATGACACAAAACAAAGTTCAAGGTTTTCGATCTATGTGTCGTGAAATGATTAAAAGAAATGCAGAAACTACGATGATTAATGTACATATTCTTATATTTTTTGTTTACTTAGAATAACTTATAATACTCAGTTTGTATTGTGTAAAAAATTGATACATAAAGATTGAAGTTGGAGATTAAAAAATTGTTTTATGAAAAAATTGTTTTATAATAGTCATAATTTAATCCATTTCAACTTTTTTGTTTCCAATACTCATTCAAAGTTCAACTTTTTTGTTTATAAATACAATTAAATAATTAAAAGCATTTTAATTATATTCACAACTTGTTTTATAGGAATCGGCTAGACGCGGGAGGAAACCGACAACAATATTATTGGAAAAGAGAACCTTTTCTTTTTCATTTTCTTCATATTTTGACGTTACACGTTTTCCCGATATAGACAGTATGTTGTCTAATCTAAAGTGTTGGGATGTTGAATGTCGAAAGAGAAATTCAAAAATATGTGATACGGTAAAAAAAATTCTTTTTTATTGATGTTTTTTATTTATATTCTCATATCTAAATATGACATATATTTGTAAATAAATATATCACTACTAATTTATATATAATTTGCTTTTTGAAGTACTATATTCATGATGTCATCACCGGTAGGTCTGACTTCTCTCTTCACCTTCCCTTTTGGCATGGTTTGTACGACGGTCACAAGAAGAAGGAATCGGCCACAGAGTGGAAGATGGGACATCTTCCCCTTTGGAAAAGGACTCAGCGCTTTGGAGGTTAAAGGTATGAACACTTTTTTCATCTCAGACTTTCCTGATCGCATCTCTGCAAGGGACATTTTCGTTCTGTTTGGGTGCATAGGAAATGTTGTGGAAGTAGTAATACCTCCTAGAAGAAACAAACATGGAAATCGTTTCGGTTTTGCGAGATTCAAAGAGGTGGAAGATATCAGATTATTAGGGGTGAAGCTTGACAACGTGTTGATAGATGGTAAGAAGATCCACGCGAATCCGTCTAGGTTCGAGAGGAGTCCAGTTGGGGACATAAATGGCTTTAGTGCGAAAAACGTTGAGGTCATTAAACGTGATTCTATTGTCCAACACGCTGGGCAGAATCTAAAGGATGGTTCGTCGTCTAGACGTGTGGAGATGAATGTTTCTTTTGCCGATGTCGTGGGTTGTAGGCCTGATGAAACACGTCAAGAAGCGAGTGTGCAGTTTTGCTCTGACGAGGAGGTTAAGAGGAGGTTAAATAATGCTTATGTCGGAACCATAATTTTTCCGGGAATGGCTTACAATGTTCAGAGAGGTTTCGAATGCGAAGGGCTTTTCACTTTAAAGGTGACTCCTTTGGGTTCGAAATTGTGTTTGTTGGAGGAGGTTGAAGATGGAGCTTTAGCTGATTTTGTGGAAGAAGGTGCTTCATGGTGGAAACAATGGTTCATTGATTTAAGGAAATGGCAAGAGGAGGATGTCGATGATGAGAGGGTAGTATGGATCAGAGTCTATGGAATTCCATGTCATGCGTGGTGTGTGGATTTTTTCGAGAAGGTGGCGCCTGTGTTTGGAACGTATATTTGCGTTGATGAAAATTCCTTGAAAGGCACTTACAAGGATGTTGCTCGGATTATGATTAGAGTTTCTGCAGATTTCAAGTTGAAGGAAAGGGTTATGGTTGTGATTGATGATAAGAAGTATACTCTTTTTGCGAGAGAAGACACTTATGGCCCCGTTCGATTAGAAGCTGTTCCAAAATCTGTTATGAAAATGGAGTCTGAGATTTCTGAATCGATTTCGGAGTGGAATTTGGAGGATAAAGTTTTTGACGAAGAAGATGAGTTGTTCGATGTCCGGCCTCCTTGGTCTGAGGAGATGGGGAAGACAGTGGAGGGAGACTACAAAGAGGAGTTGAAATCTAATCCTAAGTTAGATGGTGAAAAGACAGGTGAAGGTGGGACAAAAAAGTTTAATAATTTTGACAATTCCGAGGCAGCAGATTGCTTTTTGGGGGATGGGTCTTTTGAGGTGGCATTGAAAAAGGTAAAAGACAAGGCTTGTTGTGTTAATCACAGCACGGAGGACAAGAATGAGCTTTTTGTGCAGAATTGTGAAGGGGAAAAGTCTACTACTGTTATTGCAGAGACAGAGGATTTCGGGGAGGGAGTTAATCATGGGGCCCACGGAAAGAGAAATTTTCTAGTTAAAAAGGTGAGGTACAAAAGCTTGCAAAGACCAGCTGGAGTTGGTGAGAAAGTTAATTTCACTAAAGGCAGTGGAATTAAAAAGAAAAATGTAAAGTCAAGTAAGGGTTGTTATTCTGATTTAAATTGTGGGTTAGCTCAGTGGTCTAACCATTCAGATTATTATGGTGATAATTCGGCAGAGTCGGATATAATACGAAATAATATTCGTTTGTGGAATAACTTAGACTCCTCGGTGGGTGAGAAAATATGGGAAGCCATTTTGAAGTTAGGAGTGGTAGCTGCTGATGTAAAAAAAGATTATAAGAGTCGTATTGATGAGATGGAAAAGTGTGATAAAAATAGAAAGCAGGGGGAGAAGGTGAAATTAACAAATTGGAAATGATTATAGGATCATTTAATATTAGAGGGGGAGGAAATAAGGTGAAAAGGAGAAGAATAGGTCAGGTTATTAAGAAAGGGAATATGGATATGTTTTTAATTCAAGAATCAAAACTTGAGTTGGTTAATGAAGTTATAGCTAGGAGCTTTTGGCCCAAGGAGGAGATTGGGTGGACTTTCTCTAGTTCGTTGGGATTGTCGGGAGGGCTAATCATCCTTTGGAAAGCTAGTAGTGCGGAGGTTGTTTGTAGCTTCAAAGGTGATGGTTATGTTGGGGTTAAAGTTGTTTGGGGAGGCTCGATTTTTTACATCGTTAATGTTTATTCCTCTTGCGAATTAGGGGAGAAGCGGAGGCTTTGGAGGAGATTGTTGGAGTTGAAAGATGCTTTTTCGGATGGGGAGTGGTGTATCGGGGGGGATTTCAACGCAATTACCCATTGCGGGGAGAGAAAAGGTAGGAGTATGGGAAGTCGGAACATTGAGATGAAAGAGTTCGGGGAGTTTATTGTGGAGAGTGAGTTGGTCGATGTCCCGTGTAAAGGAAAGAGATTCTCTTGGTTTAGGGGGGATGGTTCTTCCATGAGTCGTATTGATAGGTTTTTGATTTCTGAGTCGGCGATTGCTAAATGGGGAGTCATTGGGCAATTTATTGGTCCGAGAGATATTTCAGATCATTGCCCTATTTGGTTAGTCGTCGATAATTCGGATTGGGGGCCAAAACCTTTTATGTTCAATAATGAATGGTTTTCGAACAAAGCTTTTATTAAGTTTGTTGAGAAAGAGTGGGTGGACATTCGTGTCGAGGGTAGAAGCGATTTTGTTCTCAAGGAGAAGTTGAGGATTCTTAAAGGGAGGCTTAGAAAGTGGAATGTTGAGGTTTTTGGCAAACTTGATTTGGAGGTCGAGGAGTGTGTGAAGGAGATTAATGATGGAGATGAGGAGGCGGACATAGAGAATGGTATGCTATCGGTTGATGCTTTGGAGAACCGTAAGAAGGTGTCTAAACGTTTTTGGTTGAATTTGAGGATTAAAGAGAATATGTTAATTCAAAAGTCAAGGCTTAAATGGTTAAATGATGGGGATAACAATAGTTGGTTTTTTCATTGTGTTATGAAGGAGAGAAGAAGGCAGAATCATATTGGGCACATTAATTCGGAGAGAGGTGTGATGACGTCGGTTAAGGAGGTGAAGGAGGAGGTGAAGAATCATTTCTCTCTTAAATTCATTGAACCCAACTTAGAGAGACCT
Organism: Lathyrus tuberosus; assembly: GCA_022829125.1. Classification (NCBI taxonomy): domain Eukaryota; kingdom Viridiplantae; phylum Streptophyta; class Magnoliopsida; order Fabales; family Fabaceae; genus Lathyrus; species Lathyrus tuberosus. The sequence continues at coordinate 10,191,363 of JALAZF010000100.1, read as the reverse complement.
ATTTTGGAGGGAATGTCTTTCAACATGCTTAGCCAAGAGGAAAAGGTTATGCTTGAGAGGCCTTTTTTGGATGAGGAGATTAAAGAAGCGGTGTGGAGTTGCGAGGGAAATAAAAGTCCGGGTCCGGATGGCTACACCTTCACTTTCATAAAAAAGTGTTGGTATTTTCTTAAAAAATATTTCATTAAGTTTTTTGTGGATTTCCATGGAGGTGCGATTTTGTCAAAGTCTATCACTTCTACTTTTTTGACCTTGATTCCTAAATGTGAGAGTCCTTTGGGGTTGGATGACTTTAGGCCCATTTGTCTTGTTGGGGTGCTTGTATAAGGCTTTATCAAAGTTGTTGGCGGCTAGATTAAAGGTTGTTCTTCATTCTTTAATTTTGGATAGTCAAAACGCTTTTGTTCCGGGAAGGCAATTGTTGGATGGGGTTTTAGTTGCTAATGAGGTGGTTGATTATGCGAATAAGGAGAAAAAGGCGTGTACTTTATTCAAGGTGGATTTCGAAAAAGCTTACGACAAAGTGAGTTGGAATTTCCTAAGATTCATGATGGTTTGAATGGGTTTTGGAGAGAAGTGGATGAGGTGGATGGAGGCCATGATTTTTTCTAGTAAAATGTCCGTTTTGGTGAATGGTAGTCCTACTAAAGAGTTTGTGGTGCAAAGGGGTTTGAGGCAAGGTGACCCCCTTTCCCCGTTTCTTTTTGTTATGGTTGTGGAGGGGCTTCGAGCTTTGGTTAAGAGGTCGGTGTTGTTAGGTGAGTTCTCCGGTTTCATGGTGAAAAGTGATTGTTTCATAGACATCCTTCAATTTGCGGACGACACACTATTGTTAGGTGATGGGAGTTGGAAACATTTGTGGGCGATCAAAGCGGTGCTTAGAGGATTCGAAATTCTTTCGGGTCTTGGCATTAATTTTCATAAGAGAAAACTTATCGGAATTAATGTTACTCCTCATTTGCTTGAAGCGGGAGCTTTATTTCTTTCTTGTAGGACGGAGTCGAAAGAGTTCACTTTCCTTGGTATCCCTATTGGTTTGAATCCGAGAAGGATTTCTTCTTGGTCTTCTTTGGTTGTCAAGATGGAGAAAAGGTTATCTTGTTGGCATGGTAAATTTTTGAGTTTAGGAGGTAGAATAGCCCTCCTTAAATCGGTTCTAAATAGTCTTTCGATTTTTCATCTTTCTTTCTACAAGATGCCGGCGAAAGTTAGGAAGGCCATCATTAGTCTTCAAAGTGGTTTTCTTTGGGGAAGCTCGAAGGAGAAAAGAAAAATTCATTGGATCAATTGGGAAATGTTGTGTTTGCCTTTTGATAAGGGAGGTATTAATTTATTGAGATTGGAAGACTTTAATGTTTCCCTCCTTCATAAATGGAGGTGGCGAATCCTTGGTGAGTCGGAGTGTTTGTGGTTCAAAGTGTTGAAGGCTCGTTATGGGGATATTAAGTTGTTAATGTCTAACAACGACTCTATCATTCCTAATTGGAGTTCTCAATCAACTTGGTGGAAGGATATCTTAGCGATTTCGAAACACTATCCGGAGGATATTTTTATTAACAATTGTTTGTTTAAGGTGGGAAACGATTTTTCCACTTCGTTCTGGCATGTCAATTGGTTGGGGTCCGGGAGGTTGAAGGATTTATTTCTGAAACTTTATGGTTTATCGAGGTTGCAGAATGTATCGGTTGGTTGTGTAGGAGGTTGGAAGGAGGATGCTTGGATTTGGGGTGATTTAGGAATTAATTTCAGTCCCGAGAATGCTGCTGGCAGTGGTTCATCTCAGGTTTTTGCGGGGCCTGCTACAGGTATGGCTGCTGAAGGTCATTTTCTTAGGAATGATTCTGTTGTTATTGAGCATCCGCAACATGTTATCAGTCGTGGCAGTATGCAGGATTCTGCTGTGAATTCAGTTCAGCCGGTTGATGGTTCGGGTGCAACGGTTAAACAGGACCTGGAGGAGCTGCGCAAGATGTTGGATGATGTTTGTTTAAATTATGCAGAACAGGATAGAATTGAGTGGCAGCACGGACAGACATCGATGTTTACGGTTAATTCCTTTTACCGGATGTCTAATATATATAAAGTTCCTTTTGGTCCTTGTAATCGTGATGATCTTGCCATGTCGTTGGTTTGGAAAGTTGCGGTTCCTCTTAAAATAAGGGCTTTTGGATGGAGATGTTTCTTGAACCGTATTCCTACTAAGGATTTGCTTGTGTTTAGAGGGGTGGTTCCATCTACCGGCAACTTAAATTGTGCGCTTTGTAACTCTTTTACGGAGTCGGTGGATCATGTTCTTTTTTTCTGTCCGGTTGCTATTATTGTGTGGAGGGAGATTTCCGAGTGAGTGGGTTTTCCGATCAAACGAGTTAACGGAATTATGGGAAGTTTCCTTGATTGGTTTGATTGTTGTAAACGCAAGAGAGTTAGAGCCGGTAAAGAGGGTTGTATTTGGTTAGCGGTGTGTTGGAATTTCTGGAATCTTAGGAACGGAATCATTTTCAAGGAGATAGGATGGAATGTTTTTGATACTGTTTGGTCGATCAAGTATTCGGTGTGGCGGTGGTCTTCCATTGGTGATATTACTTATCCAATTTGTAATTTGTATGAGTTCAACAAACATCCCTTGTTGTATTTATGTTGAGTGCCAATTGGTTTGTAATTTCTCCGTTTTTGCGGGTCTTTCCCGTTTCTTTTGTAACCTGGTTTGAGTACATTTTGTACTCGGTTTAATATATTCCTTGCTTATGAAAAAAAATTATGTCATCACCGGTGGTAAAAAATTACGATCAATCACAGAAGTTGTTAATTGCTTACTTCCCAAAGGATACTCCAAGTTAGAAACAAAGAAAAGGAAAAGAAAGGTGGTGAATAAAAATATTTTATATAAATATTCGTATTGCATTATTTATAAATTATATTTTAAATGATTTTATCTTTAATTTATTTATAATATCTCCCTTTCACTTTTTTTAATAATAGTTAGAATGATGAGATCAATGATGAAGATAATAATTTTACAATTGAGGCTAAATATGAAAAAAAAATCTAAAATTACGGATGATGATTTACTTCTTCCTAATATCTCTATATATGGGAAGAAGAAAAATTATAAAAATAGGGTGATCTATCAAACAGATATATCATGATGATGCCGCTACATTTTTTTTACATAATTTTGACTAATATTTTATCATTACTTTTTATTTTTAGGTTGAAAAAGAAAAATCAATTAAAAAGGTGAAAATTGTTGTTGCATGCTCTTCGAATTGTCATGAAGATATTTTCAAAGACAAATATTATCGTTACGTAGTTGAAAATAATTTTTCTCCTCCTATAATTGATGGGAAAGTGATCAATTCAAAAGCTGAAGATATTTCCAATGTTCAAGATATCAAGGATAAAGAAAACAATCTTCAAACTGAAAATATTTTTGGTCCTCTTGAAATCAAAGACAAAGAGAACGGTTTCAAAACTGAAAATGTTTATTGTGCTCCATTGAATGAGGCCAAAGAGAACAATTATAAAATAGGAGATTACGCTTGTCTTCGGGACATGAAGGATGTAAAGAACAATCTAGAAAAGGAACATGTTTCAATAGAAACATTGTTAAACCCACCAAAAATACAAGTTGAATCATTATTAAGTATTTCAGAAGTACATCCTATTGATCATGTCAATGAAGAAGTTTTAGACGATATGTTGCAAGCTTGTGGTGATGATGATTTTACATTAGCTGATCACAAAAATAACTATGAAGTTCTGCCTGAGATTTTAGAAGATTTTTCAGACTTTGATGATTTCATAGCAAGCTTTCTTAAATAATTTATTACTTTCTTTAGCTGTTATTTCCATTAACATTTTATGAATGTAGTTTAATTGACACTTTTTAAATCTTCCATCCTAGTGTAAGAAGATGCAACATTTGATAATCTATAACATATATAAAGGGAAAACATGGCTTTGGTGTAGCCTATTTTCTTTCCAATTATACCCTTTTCAATTTTTGTTTTTAATTTCAAATTCCCTTTTTGGTAACCGTTATAAATGGTTTGCATATACCTTTTGCTCTATTATTTTTTATTATTTTATTTTATAATTAATTTACATTAATATAAAAAAATAAATACACAAAAAATATTGTTTATATTTTGATCTGTGTGTGCCCGTCTGAACGCTAGTATAAATAATATTAGAGTTTAAGATGTGATGCACTTATTCTTATTTCTGGGCGTCAATTTTGAATCATAAATAAATTATTTTCTTGTTAGATTTTATATATTTTTTATTATACTTAAATTTAACTAACAAATACATATGTCAATTTTGAATGTATGATTTTTGTAAGTTACTTATACTTTTCATTATATGCTAATAAAATTTTGTTATAATATTAAAAAATATATAAAAAAATAGTTATAAAACTATTTTTTGAGGGTCATGTCTCCCAATATTAGAGGTGACAATTTCATTGAAAATCTATCCATCCATCTACCTAAAAAGTTTAAGTAAATGGATGTAATCCACCTATTTAAAAATTTCGACAAAAAATCCTTCTAAAGTTTTAATAATCTAATAAGTTAATCCTCAAATAAAAGACAAATTTATTAGATAAAATAAAAAATATTTAGTTATAAGATATATTTAAAATTAAAAATATATAAAAAACATATAGAAAACAAAATAGAGGGGAAAAGAACACTATTGAAATATATATTTGAATTAAATTAATATATATAAATAAATTTAAAATTTTATAAATTAGAGTTTGAACAATATATATATATATTATAAAACTTAATACGGTTAGTAGTTTCTTTAATTTAATTTTATCATTCCGCATTCCTCTCGGTCCGAGTAATAAAGTTGATGAAGCCTTTTCTTTAATTTGGAAAGTGGTGGTCCCTTTTATGATTAAGGCTTTTGGGTGGAGATGTTTTTTAAATAAGTTTCCTACTAAGGGTGCTCTTTTATGTAGAGGTTGTGTGCTTCCGAATAGTGGGTTGGAGTGTGTGTTGTGCTCTTCGGCGGAAGATTTTATTGACCATATTTTTATGTCTTGTTATGTTTCCTTATTGGTGTGGAAGGAGATGGCCTATTGGATTGGATTTGAGAATTGGAGGGCTAATGATATTAAAGAAAGTTTCTTATCTTGGTATGCTTTCTCCAAACATAATAGGGAAAACTACTCGTTCCAATTATAGCTTTTATGAGCTTTGCAAATTTCATTTGTACTACTTAGCTTAAGGTTTAATTGGGTGTAATTTTCTTTATTGTTTTGAGGTCTCCCTCTTCTTCTTGTAAGTGGTTTCGAGAACCCATTGTTCTCGCTTTCAATGATAGTTCTTTGCTTATTAAAAAAAAAAGCATGCTATAGTACCTCAAGTTTTTTTTAATTTAAAATCCTTTTCTTGAAAAAGAAATATTTAAGTAAGTTTTAGTATTTGTTGTGCATTTTTAGAAAAAAAAAATAGTAATATATTAAGAGATTTATACATTTTCACTCTTGATTAAAAAAATTTCTCAACAAAAATGTAAAATATGCAACATTAATTTTAGTGTAATCCCCAAAAATCCTTCTAAAATTTTTAATAATCTAATAATTTAAATCCTCAAATAAAAGAAAAATTTATAAGATAAAATAAAAAATATTTAGTTCTAAAATATATTTAAAATTAAATGTATATATATATATATATATATAACATATAGAAAACAAAATAGAGGGAAAAGGAACATAATTGAAAAACGAATAACTAGATGTGCATCCTTTTATCCTCGAGTAAACACACACAAGACGTATGTCTTGTTGAAGGTCGAATACTCGTCTTCCGCCTAAAAAGCGAAAACCAACAAACTTCTTTTTCCTCCTTAGCACTAGCAATTTCCTTTTTATTTTCAACCAACAAAGTTTTTTCTGCCTTTACGCAGTTATGCTTTTTTTATTTAAAATCAATCAACACACAAGTTTTGCTACCAAAGAACTATGTAGCTTTGAATTTTCCATCGCACCTAGGAATATGTATGAACAAGATTCAACGTCTTGTCAAATACCCTAATACAAAATATGTTTTTAGTTCCTATATATATGTCTTAATAATTAGGAGAAATTGAATACTTTAGGCCAACACTTTTATTCGCGAAATTAATTAAAGATAACTAACTGTGTTTACGGCGGATGTCGTGGGGTGATAATACATTGCCTACGCATAATTGACTATCAAACTTGAATTTGGTTGTGACGACTATATTTTTGTTCTTTTAAGATTTTATCGACGTTTTCCCTTAACAAATAAACTTCTATGGAGACCTCATTGAATTCGAGCGATTACTCACTCGGGTATTTTTTGCTTTGCGACAACTAGCGAATTTACTGGGGAAATGAGATACTAAAGCCTAATTTAGTTTGTTCTTCAAATTGTGTAGGCCTTATTTTTGCTTTATTATAAGGGTTAAATATGTATAAGGTCCCTGAAAATAACCCAACATTCAAGTTTGGTCCCGATAAATATTTTCTTCAAGGTTTGGTCCTCCTAAAGTTTTCCGTTTGTAACTGTAGTCCCTCCCGTTAGTTTTCACTAACGGTGGCTTATGTGGCAGGCCATGTGAAATTTTTTTGATGACGTGGCTTACATGTGGCAATGCCAACGTGGCAAAAATTGCTGACATGTATGTCACGTGGCAATTGTTTCAATTTTAATTTTTTTAATATTTATATCATATTTGAATCCAAAAATTGTAGCTAATTTGCAGCAACTTTTTAGCTAATTCCTAGCTAATCTCTAGCTAATTTAAACACAACATTTTTGTAGCTAATTCATAGCTAATCTCTAGCTAAATTAAACAATGTGAAATTATATTTTTAGGTCATGATCATAAGCGGTTTGGTGTTTGTTCATCACTTAAGTTAAAACATTCCATTTTTCTATTCAAATCCAACTACTTGTTTTAAAGTATTCTAATCCAAACATGCCCTATATATAGAGATAATATTACAACAATATCATTGTATAAATGTACATATGTGTTCCAATTACATTCTCTTTTGGTAACTTCTGATTTAAGGTCACAATTTGAACAACGTATGATTATATGAGATCATCACAACTTACATAAGTGTGAATCTCATAAGTTAGTGTTATTAAGCTCTTAATCTTCATCCATAAGCAAGTCACCACGATCATCATCATCATCATCAAATGATTCTCGATCTTTAAGAAAGTATTCATCCTTCAAGTGCTTATAATCCTTCCCCCTCCAAATGACAATTTGTTCTTTATCAAAAGTCACCAAAACACAAGGGACTAGGTCCTGCATCAATACACAATATAATTGAAAAGCAGCAACTTAGAGAACCAATCCCTTCGAAACAGAACTTGGAAACCAGAAATCATGCATGTCTTATAAAGTTTGAAAGGTAGAACAGAATGCCACCATTGCTCTACTGCCATTACTACTATTATCATTATTTATATCACATTACTAGAAGCGTAAGCTAAACTTCACCCCATTGGGCCTTATACAAAGAAGACCTGAAGCAATCCATAAACGTCGTGAGCCTTATACCGAGAGGACCTAAAGCGACGAGGAACATCGTTTTCCCGACGGGGAGTTACACTATGTAACAAGCGATGATTCCAATATTTCCTGAGTGAACTAGTGTTGAGATGATGGATGGAACGGTACCGCATATGCATTGCATAGAGTCGTTGTGTCGGTCTCTGTGCATTTGCATAAATCATGAATGGATTGATTGTGTGTGGAATTGTGAATGAGATTGATTACTTTATATATTCATCTATATGTGTGTTAATCGTTTTGAGCATGATTCGTATGCCTTGGTGATGGTCATATGTGATATGCATTGTGTTGTTTTGTCTTTGAATTATGTCGTAAGCTGTGGTGAGAATATTTTACATTTGTATTAGTGTATTATTATATAATGATATGCAATTATATTATGATGGTGTTTCTCACCCTTCTGCTGTTTTTAGTGCTCTACGAGGCATTGCAGATTAGATGCTGGAGGTCTTTTGTGAAGCTTAGGTCTTCATTCTTTTGTCGGTCGGCTCTGATATGTGTCACCGGGTAGTCGGGGAGACCGTTAGTGATTAGGTGTATATGTATATGTATATGTATCTTTTGGATGTACATGGTTGACTTTGTATATAACAAACTTTTATGATATATATATATATATATATGAGATTCAGTTACGGATTTTCCACTTTCATTCTATTTCTGAATTGTGGGTGTTGGGAATTGAGTTCCTCTGTTTGTATTACTACCTGAGTGTTGCATATCTATATGAGCAGGTTGTTGTATATTTGTTTCAAATTGATGTGACGCCTCTGTCTATGCAGTGAATTTTTAATTATACTCTAATTAACTGTTATCGCTTTAATAGCCTGGGGGTGTAGAAGGGCGTGTTACAACTACCACGTGGTCGAACTTTTGAGCCAATGACCTCAAGATCTTTGCAACAACTGGTCTTAATGTCAACACCTCTCCACATACCTTGATTTGATTCACCAGCTTTGTAACTCTGGTGAAGAAATCTTCTATACTTTCATTGTCTTCCATCTGAAGCAACTCATAGGTTCTCTTGTGAGTTTGTAACCTCACCTCTTTCACCTTCTCTGCGCCTCCAAACGACTTTTCAAGAATCTCTCGCACTTCCTTTGATGACTCTACATCACTAACCTTTTCAAAGTTATCTGGATCAACACACTGATGGATTATAAAGAGGGCTTTATAATCTTTCTTCTTCAACTCTTTGTGGGCGGCCTTTTCTTGATCCGCCACGTTCTCCACAAGCGGTGTTACTCCTTCCTTCACAAGATCCCAAAGATCTTGATTACAGAAAACCACCTTAATATGCTTGCACCAATTCTCAGAATTATCTTTCTTGAGAATTGGAAGGCTCGCCGGAAAGTTTCTGTTTGAATGATTCATTGCCATCACGATTTTTCTTCCTTGAATCGCAACCGGAGCTCTAGATACCAGATGTTGGAATTAACCCAAAACCTATGGAAATTACGAACCTATCTTAATGAACAAGAAGGACTCTTAATTGTGTCTAAGATGTCTACATTCATCACAGCTCTTAGTCTTCTGAAAACTTCGACCTGCACTCCCTTCGTCATGATATCTTCAATCTGATCTCAGTCCTGTAGTGTTCCAAGTTCATCTTCCCTTCTGCTACCTGCTCTCAAAGATAATGGAACCTCATTTTGATGTGCTTGCTTCGACTGTGTGCTATTGGATTCTTCGCCAAGTTATAGCTGACATGCTTTTGATCTTCATGGTAATTTCTCCATGACTCTTCCCTATATTCTCTTCGACCAAGTTCACCATCCAGGTGACATGCACAAAGAGAAGCAGCTATATATTCTGCTTCGCATGATGACAATGCTACTACTGGCTCCTTTCTCGAACTCCAAGCAACTGGTGCACCACCTAACATAAACACATATCCAGCTGTGGATTTTTTATCCTCAATATCACTATACCAGCTTGAGTCGATGTATCCCACTAACTTGCATTCATTCCCTTCATCAGCTGCAGGAAACAAAATGTCGTAGTCGAGAGTCCCTTTCGGATACCTTAGTATCCTCTTCGTTGCTGCTAGGTGTGATACCTTTGGCTTCTGCATGAATCTACTATCCCTTTTGGGAAATTTGTTGCTGGTTGTAGGTGGATATTTAATATTAAGCTGGGTCTTGATGGACAGGTAGATCGATTGAAAACTCGCCTAGTGGAAAAAGGATATACTCAAGTTCTTGGTCAAGATTATAGTGATACTTTTTCTCCAGTTGCAATGATGGCATTTGTTCTCTTTCTAGCCATGACAGCCAAGAAACAATGGCCTCTATTTTAATTGCATATCAAGAATGCATTCATGCAAGGTGATTTGGAAGAAGATATTTACATGAAGCAACTTCCTGGGTTCGTTGCTCAGGGGAGTGTAATCGGATATGTAAATGGTGCAAGTCTTAGTAAAGTGTTGGGATGAGCTTTTGTGAATCAGATCACTCTGTTTTCACCAAATGCTCCTCATCAAATGCTCATACTTCCTCTGATCCTTTTTAAGTGTCACTTTTTAGGAAAAAAATTCATTCCTTTTTAAGTGTCATTTCAAAGTTCAAAGTAGTATTGGTTGTAGTTTTGTCAAGATTACTCCTAGTAATTTATTAAAGAGAGAAAAAAGTTAAATAAATTATTAAAAAGTTAAGGGTATTATAGACAAAAATAATCATTATTTAAAAAGTAACAACAATTATTAATTGTCTTGGTATGTATAAAAATTCAAAAAAATGACACTTAAAAGGGAACAGATAAAGTATTTATCTAATGGCTTATGTTGACGACATTGTAATTACAGGTGATGATTCTAAGAGTATCAAGGCTTTAAAAAACGCTTATTTCAGAGTTTCTAGACTAAGGACTTGGGTCATCTTTATCACTTTTTGGGGATTGAGGAATCAAAATCAAGTATTGTTATCTCTCAGAGGAATATGCTCTTGATATTCCTCTTATCCTTTTTAAGTGTCACTTTTTAGGGGAAAAATTCATTTCTTTTTAAGTGTCATTTCAAAGTTCAAAGTAGTATTGGTTGTAGTTTTGTCAAAATTACTCCTAGTAATTAATAAAGAGAGAGAAAAAAGTTAAATAAATTATTAAAAAGTTAAGGGTATTATAGACAAAAATAATCATTGTTTAAAAAGTAACAACAATTATTGATTGTCTTGGTATGTATAAAAAGTAAAAAAAATGACACTTAAAAGGGAACGGATAAAATATTAATCTAGTGGTTTACGTTGACGACATTGTAATTACAGGTGATGATTCTAAGAGTATCAAGGCTTTAAAAAAATGCTTATTTCAGAATTTCCAGACTAAGGACTTGGGTCATCTTTGTCACTTTTTGGGGATTGAGGAATCAAAATCAGGTATGGTTAACTCTCAAAGGAAGTATGCTCTTGATATTCTGGAAGAAACAGATCTTACCAATTGCAAACCGGTTGACACTCCTATGGATCCTAATGTAAAGCTTATTCCTAATCAGGGGAGTCATATACTAATCCAAGTAGATATCAAAGACTTGTAAAAAAGTTGAATTATCTTACCTTGACTAGACCCGATATATCTTTTCCATTCAGTGTAGTAAGTCAGTTTCTGAACTCTCCTCGTGACAACCATTGGGATGCAGTTATTCGAATCCTTAAGTATATCAAAGGATCACCTAGAAAAGGGCTTGTTTTTTGTGATAGAGGCAAATTGGCATCATTAGATATTCAGATGTTGATGAGGCAGGACATGCAAGTGATAGACGTTCTACATCAGGGTATTGTTTCTTATTGGTGGAAATTTGATTCATGGAAGAGTAAAAAACAAACAGATGTGAGTCATGGCTCATGCCACATGTGAGCTCTTGGTTAAGGCATTTACTTTAAAAACTTCATTTTTGTGAAGTCGGCCTTATGGAACTTGTATGTGATAACCATTCAGCTTTGCACCTCTCCTCTAATTTAGTGTTTCATGAGAGGACAAAGCATATAGAAGTCGACTGTTACTTTCTTAGAGAGAAGATTACCATCGGGACTATCAAAACCTCCTTTGTTAATTTTAAGGATCAACTGGCTGACCTCTCTACAAAGTATCTTTGGAGACCTTCGCTTTCTTACATATGTGACAAGATGGATACTTAGGATGTATATGGGCCACCTTGAAGGGGAGTGTGCAGATATGATATTATTTTTATTATTAGTATTTTTTGTTTTTTTTGTTGTTTAATTCTTAGTATTATCTTTCCCCTAATTAGTGGGATTCGTTAGAAAGTTTAGACCTAGTATATATTTTCCCTAATTAGTAGGATTAGTTAGGAGGCTTAGACCTATATATGTGTGTACTCTCTACATAATAAAATAAGAAATTCAGATTCAAGTGTGTAATCTTGTGATTCCTGCGAATAAGAATTGTTAAAGGTCTGCATTTTATTCACATAAGGAATTAGGGAAACTTAATTGAGATCTAGGACTAAAGCGCCAAGGTATTAAGGTTATAGCTATAACTGAGAATATGACAACCAATTATTCGAAAATGATTAGATTGGGACAATTATATACATGAGGTCTGAATAAAATCGGAATCAAACCATAACCAAATTTCCTGTTATTGTGTAGTCATCGCTCATCAGTTACACTTATTCAGTTACTGTTATTTTTATTACTGTTGTGTTGTCATAAATTTTATTTTCCATCAGTTATCCCATTTTCTATAACAATTAATTCTCGATCCTATTCAACTAGAACATTTCTTTGTTAATTAGTAGTTGAAATATCAATCCTCATGAAAACAATATACTCTACTCAATAATGCTACTTGTATGACTAAATTCCTGGTCAATAAGTCATCGACCCTGCTAGTTTTAAGCAGCTACCTATTATACAACCATATTCGCTAATAGTTAGTTAGTTAAGGCGTTTTTCAATGTAAGATGATAGGTTATAAATAATGATTATAGATGATTAGTGAGCCATCTTGAGTATAATTGCAAAGGAAACTACGGAACGGTTGTTCTAGATCTCTAGTTAAGGAGTTTTTCAATGGAAGATGATAGGTTATAAATAATGATTATAGAAGATTAGTGAGTCGTCTTGAGTATAATTGCAAAGGAAACTATGGAACGGATGTTCTAGATCTCTAGATTACACAGATAAGGGTTTATGTACTTGTTTGTATTTTGTTTTTTAGTATTCACAATTGAAAGCTGTTGAAGGGGAGACGAATGCCGGCCTCTTTAAATGTGAACTCGTACATAGGGAACCTTAACACACGGTAATTCGAGTAGATACGGTTGTGTTCCCTAGGCTGAAAGACCGTGCACTTCGCCTGCTCGCCCACAGCGACGACCTCGAAGATGGTGAAAGCGTCTGTGTCATCACGGGCAAATCACGAGGGAATACGTAAAGGCTCATAGTCATCCCAGTCGGCAGCGGGACGCAAGGGCTCCTCCCCGGGGAGCTGCGCAGGTCTGTCCACGTCAGGTTCGGTGTCTATCTGGATGATGTCTGCAAGCCTCACGGGCATTTTTACCTGAAAAGCAGAGGATACAGGTGAATTCGTTGGCCACGACAAAATCCACCCTTCCACTGCCGATCAAGTGAAAGGGCAATGAGAGTGGGAAGCTGCTCGGAGCAACGAGGAACTACTCGATACCTTTCTCCCAACTAGGGACCTTCTCCAGATCCCCGGTCCTCTCATGTCTTATCTTCCCGGAACATTCATCGTGTGTCCTCAGGACATTCATCGCATATCCTCGGGGCATTTATCGGGTCCCCGGGACATTCATCCTAAGCCTCTGTCAAATCAAACGCAACCCTAGAAACATCCCACTGTTTTAGCCGGAATCTTCATGGTGTCACCGGGAACTTCATCAGTTGCCGGAAAACCACCAACGGAAAACAAAACGGAAAAGAAGAGGATTAGAAGCTTACTTGGAACGGTGGTAGAGAGCGGACCGGTGCGGTGGAGGCGGCGACGTACGTCGGTGAATGGAGGTGGAGCAGCGGTGGAGATAGGAAGAAGAGATCAGAGCGAAAAGGTGGGAACGTGCAAATGACACGAACTCAAGCCTTTTTATAGGCCCCTCACAGGACTCGGGGAGTCCCTTGGCTCTTGAGTGCCCTAGGCCTAGCCGCCCCTAGACATTAATGGCAGGCGACACGTGGCACGCGTGTTCCCGCGTTAATCCTTTCACCTGCTTTGCTCCTCGGACTCACAACCCATCATCTCCCCCGCGTCACCATCCAACGGCGACGTTACAACTCGAGTAGAGTCCAAGATTACTGCACGTCTAGCATCCCGTGCTCGTGCGCTTCCTACTGCGTTATGCCCGGCAACTCGGAGACGCTTCCTCGTCGACACATATCTTTAGCAAGGGGTTACTAGCGTGAATCGAACGATCAACTTCGTCTCGGGGGTTCGAGCATGCTTGCGGTGTCCTTGTCAAGGGGACTGATCCTTAAGTCATTACTCTGACACCTCGGAGCAACGCCTTCGGGGCCCCTGTTCTGGACTAGGCCGGCGCTTGCCCAACCTTCGGGCAAGCCCAACCCAATACTGGATCGGCCCAATATGGCCCCTCCAATAGCCAGTGTCGGGCACGACCCTGTCAGCATCGAGTACGCTCGTGTCTTCCTCTCGTCGGCCACATAGCAGACATCACTGTCGAGTAGAAGCTCAGAGCTGAGGAGAGCATGTCACCTTGTAACCTCCCACCTTTGAGGGAATCGGTCATCCCACCTTCCGGAGATCTCAGGACCGTTACCCCAGGGCGAAGACCACGTGCTGGTCTTCCCTACGCCACGTATGCCCTGGCAGTTGCCTGGATCGGGCCTCGCAATCCAGCCCAATGCAGGTAACCATTGGCCCCGCGCTTGGGGCTCTCTATAAATACCCTCTCACTTGAGAGGGTCAGGTTACATTCTCTTTTACTCACCTATATTCTGTACTTGCTTGTCGTAGCTGACTTTGGCATCAGAGTGCCTTGCAGGTACACCCCCCCCGGCCGTATCATCCACACCAGAGCTGAAGATTTCACGACGCTGCTGGTCACTGTCACACTGTCTGATCCAGGTACGATCAATAATTAATTATTTCAATCAAGGTAAATCTGTAGTATTTTTATGCTCATATTGAGACTATAAATTCTATTGATAACTTTGTTAGTTTATGTATATTGTGGTTAGCTACTCGGAGCTTTTATTTTCTAGTATATATGCTATTTGTTATGTATGCTTTATTCTTTATGCCTTATATTGATAAAAAAAATTTATAAGAAAAGATTTCATTAAGGTGAGATTAAGGGGATCTCAAACCCCAAGAGAAAACAAGCAACAAAAAGAAGGTAGATAATCCTACCAATCGACTCGACGAGACGAAAATAAACGAGAATTACAAGAAGTCAAAGGAAAACCTACTCCACTCATAAAGGCTACAACTCACCCTACCAAGTTTTTATATTGATAACTTTGTTGTTAGTTATGTATGCTTCCTGTTACGTTGCATGTTTTATCTAAGCAAAAATTATTGTTGTTTGTTTATTCTTGGAAAAGACAAACTTTGTCATTTTGGAGTAGAGAATGGTCCCTGAAACTCTTGTAACTATAGAGTTGAGAATGGTCCCTGAAACTTAGGATGTAATTATATTGTTGTTGCAAATATTGAAGTGCCTGTTATTCTAGTTTTGGTTGGTCTTGCTATGTACTGGTTTAATTTGATTTTTCAATAGGAAATTGGATAATGATGTTTCGTAGTGATTTAAAGTTCAACATATACAAAAGCATGGTTAATGCATCAAAAAAAGCTTATGAGAAATTTAATTCACAAGGTAGCCGTATATGATTTATATACGGTCTATTGCAGTTTAATTTGACTGACATTAATATATTTTTGGCAGATATTTTAAATAATAAAATAGTGTAATGGTATGTGTTGGCCTATTTTAATACCCCGTGGAATTTATTGTTGCAATTTAGTCCCTTGTACTATTAGCATTTTGTTTTTCTATTATCCTTGTATTTTATCAAGGATGTGAGTTGTATTTTGTGGTGTGTTGATAATGGGACTCGTATGTCATGGCCATTGGTCTAGCTCAAGTAGAGTTGTTATGTTTTTTTATAAGCTAAAATATATTTATCAGGGATACAATAGGGTATCCCTACCCGTATACATCAAACGTCTCTCTAAAAATCAAGACCTACAAAAATCACTAGGGGACTTTACCCAAGTGTAATAGTTACAATTGTGAGAACTATTTTGAATCTTTTCTATCCCCCACCAAGAGTAAATTACTATACGATTCGAAATCGTGTCGAAATCCCAAAACTCATCTCTAAATATAATGTTGTTTCTAGATGACCAATTAATCCAACAAATTAGAAGCCATAGCCCAACAACGTTACAGATTAAGAAATTATTTCGAGCACACCCCGATACCCAGCAAGTTAAGTGATTCAACATATCTCCCACTATAATCTCCGAAATGCCCAACCAGTTACACGCGAATTTCCATATCATACTGGACTTATGGCATAAAAATAAGACATGCTCAACACTTTCCTCCATTAAGAAAGAGAAAGGACATGACCTTTCATGTCTGTTGGTGATTATTCCTCTACGTGCAAGATTGTCTCGAGTTGGAATTCTCTTATGTAGCAACCGCCAACCGAACACTTTCACCTTGAACGGGATCTGTGCTGTCCAAATCAGTTTGAAAGCACCTCTCGCATCCTCCCCGAAACTCCTAACTGAAGTAGTGCTGTTATCCTGCAGAAATTCGTACAGAGAAGAAACAGAAAAACAATTATTATCAGTAAGGATCCATATGACAAAATTTCCGGATCCTGCTACGGGTTCGAATTCTTCCAGCAGTGAATTCAGATCAGTCCGCTGCAACATAACTTTTGCAGACAAGTTAGAATGGGATATTTTGATATCCCAGCACCATTTGCCACCAACCCACAAGCCATTCTCTGCCACTGAGCTGCTCTTATTTTCAGCAGATAACCATAAATCTGGAAATGACAAAGACAAAACTATGTGGCCAGTCCAACGAGAAACCCAAAACGAAACGTAGTCTCCACTGCCGATGTTGTAATAGATAAGCTCAGAAACCAAATTCCTCCCACTAAAACAGGATAGCTGCACTAAGTCTCTCCACCATATAGAGGGAGTAACAGGCAGTTTTGAACAATCACCGATATGAAGGTCGAATTGGTGATTATGGTACATAGCCTCTATTAATTCCTTCCACAAAGTGTTCTTTCGTTCCAAGATTTTCCAAGTCCACTTGAACAATAACGCACAATTGAATAATTTCAAGTCTTTCACCCATAAACCTCCATTTTCTTTCTTGTTACATACCGTAGTCCAAGACACCCACGCCACACCCTTTTTAGACACCATAACATTCCACAAGAAAGACTTTTGAATAGACGTAAGGATATGTATAACTTTAAAAGACAATTTATAAAAAGACATGAGATGAATTAGTAAATTAGCAAGGACAGAATTGATCAAGGTTACTCTTCCTCCCATGGATAAGAAACGACTTTTCCAAGAGTTCAATCTAGATCGAACCTTGCCTATCAAAGGTTTCCAAAAAGAGACTAGAGTGTGATTTCCTCCAATATATATTCCTAGAAATTTGAATGGACAGATAGAGTCAGAGATCTTACAAGAGAGGTAGTTTCCTGCAGCCGATAAGAACGGATCATCAACACCAACACCGTATAGGGAACTCTTATTGAAATTTATCTCCAGACCTGAGACTAAATGAAATCCTTTAAGAATAGTCTTGACCGCCAGGATATTTTTCCACGAACCATCTCCTAATAAAATTGAATCGTCTGCGTATTGCAGCAAGTGGAACGAAACCTCCGAGTTGAATTTAAAACCTGAGAATAGACCATTCTCCATAGCTCTTTTCATCAGGACTGCAAGTCCTTCTGCAACGATAGTGAATAGGAGGGGAGCAAGGGGATCACCTTGCTTGAGACCCCTTGTTATAGCAAAATCCACGGTTGGGCACCCGTTAACCAGTACAGAGGAGTAGCTATTAAAAACCCCTAAGTCCATCCATCTCAGCCATGAATTACCAAACCCCATAATTTTCATGACATCCCGTAAGTACTTCCAGTCGACATAGTCGTAAGCTTTAGCAAAATCAACCTTTAGGAGCATAAGATCTTTCTTTGAACGTTTAGCATAGTCAATGGCTTCATTTACAACAAGGACTCCATCTAACAAATTTCTACCATCTATGAACGCCGTCTGAGTGTTTGATATGATATTTCCAATTTTATTTTTAAGTCTGGAAGCAAGAATCTTAAACACTACTTTATATACCGAGCTAACTAGTGATATAGGCCTGTAATCATCCAAAATCTTAGGGTTCTCAGTTTTGGGAATAAGCACCACAAATGAAGAAGCAAACACCTTTTGTAATTTGTCACCCTTGAAAAATTCCATAATACAATTTGTGAAGTCATTACCAACTATACTCCAACACTTCTTGAGAAAATCAAAGCTGAATCCGTCAGGACCAGGACTACGGTCCCCAGCGCACTCGAATACAGCTCTTCTGATTTCTTCTATACCCACTACAGATTCTAGCTTATCTCTGTCCGACCTAGAAAGGCACTTGAAACCTACTTCTCCCACATACGGAAAAGGTCTAGAGGCTCTGGAAAACCTCTTAGCAAAGTGGTCTTTGATAGCCTCTTTTACCCCTTGAACATCCTCCACAGATTTGCCATTAACACTTACAGAATTGATGGTATTCAGATTGATACGATTTCTTAATGCTGCATGAAAGAACTTAGTGTTAATGTCGCCATCAACACTCTATTTTAACCTAGATTTTTGCTTTAAAATACTTTCTTTAATTCTCGGTGATCTCCATAAATCGTCTTCCACAGAATTTCTATTCTCCAGATCCTCTGCTGAAATGCCACCTCTTTTTGAGACTATAAGATCTTCTACCTCATTGATAATACTTGTATCTGTCTTGATTTTGGTATCAACCCAGCCGAATACATTAATATTCCACCATCGGAGTTTCTCTCTAAGGTTCTGCATCTTCTTGGACAAAATGAAAGATGCCTTCCTTGTTACCTTACATTCATCCCATTCTTTTTTGACAAAATCCATGAAACTAGTATGTTCAAACCAACATGACATAACCTTGAACGGTTTAGGCCTCCAGTTTATATTTTTTGCTGAAATCCACACCGGCCTATGATCCGATACGTCTCAGTCTCCAATCTTTTGACACACCATGTTCCATTCATTAAATACTCCAAGGGTGACAATGAACCTGTCGAGACGGCTACATATCTTTCCCTTAGCTTTAAACCATGAGTACTTATTTCCACTCAAAGGCAAGTCCACACACCCGATCATATTAATGAACTCTAAGAATTCTTCCATATATCTTATGTTAAAACTGGAATAACCTATTTGTTCAGCAGGACACTTTATCGAGTTAAAGTCGCCACCAAGGATCCGCTCTCCAGGTTCCAAACTGTTTTTAAGATTGATAAGACTAGACCAGAGCTCCCTTTTCTCCAAAATGTTACAGGGAGAGTAAATATTAAAGAAATAACATTTCAAACCACTCCAATATGCTTGCAAACCCAAAAATCCTTTGCCCCTATAGCTGCAAATAGGATCCACGACTCCGTCTTTTCATATAGTTACGATACCTCCTGAAAGGCCAGTAGAACTGGTAGCTGACCACTGACAAGATCTGTCTCCCCATATGCTGAACACCGTCTCATCAGACATCTTTGTTCTTTTAGTTTCCTGTAGAAAACATATTTCAGCTCCTACCTTATTTAGTGTATCTCTAATTTTCTTTCGCTTTAAAACACCCCCACACCCTCTTATGTTGTATGTTACTATATTCATATAGAACCAATAGCTACCACCTTCTTCCCTTTCTTCGATTTTCTGTCAACCACTTCCAGATTTTTCAGAATAGTTTAGAAAACTTCGTCATCTTCTTCCGCTTCTATTCCTAAACTTTTAATAGCCTCCCAAACTCTATAAGGGAGACTTTCTAATTTCTTCTTAATCCTTGAATTGTTCTGGAGGAAACCAGAATCACTCATAGAATTGTCAATAGAACCAGATCACTTAGAGATAGGAGCACAAGCATGATTTTCCTTTGTTTTACCACTCTGTCTATGTTGCTCCCTAACAGTCTTAGAGGTCGAACAATGAACCCGCAGTAGAGTAGCATAATACGAAGGGTTGCTCGGAATTTTTATCCTCTTGTAAATATCTTCCATAAGTATCTTTTTCTTCCTGATAGAAGACCCATCTTTAACTTCAGTAGCCACATAATCACAATCACCTCTCTGCACCTCTTGGAAGAAAGACGTATCAACAACTTTAGATATGCCTCCACATGCTAACCTATTGTCATCAGCAAACGTGGATATCACAGTATTGTCCTCTCTTTTTAGTTTCACAAGGGAACAAGTCACATGATCATGGCTAGAGACTATATTATGACTTTTATCAGCACTATCACCATCCCTTTCTCCAACCTTCGAGTCTGACTTGTCTCTATCTTGAGATAAAATTTGATTCTCAGAGTGGGTTGTATCGCCTCTTTCCACACCTCTGATACAGCTGGTGGCAGCTGGATCTACCTTACCAGAAAGCTCAATCTCTTCATCGCTTACTTCCGTAGTATGATCGTTAAATGAGTTCCTTAATTCACCTATTGTCGAAATAGGGGAGAAGGACTCAGGTAACTTAGATTGAGTGCTAAGAACCCTAGATGAACTATCCCAGAACTCCCCTTCTACTTCCTGATCTGATTCGGAATCCATAACATCTGAGCTATCTTCTTCAAAGCATGACACTTTGGCGATACCTTGATCCCTATTATAAGGCCCAAAGGAATCCTCCACAATCTTAATTCTATAGACGACATCATTCACATCAATATTAACTACTTCATTAAAACTCATGGCAAATTTAGTCCTAATCAGGATTCTAGCGACGTCAAACCTCAAATGTTTCCTTGTCTCTTCGTCCATCTTTATAAATGCACCAGCAGTAGCAGCTAAAAATTTGAAAAATTTTGCTCCCCAAACGTGGCAAGGGAGACCAAAGATCTTGACCCAAGTGAGTCTCTCTTGGTCAACATCGCTAGGAGACCAAGGGCGGATTTCAGAGAACCACTTAGAGATCCAACTGATGTCCTCTGTAATCAACTTTTGGATATCACCCGGGTTATCTTCTTCTAAGAGGCAAAGATTAGCCCACATAGGTGTTATCTTAATGTTGAAGAAACCATCCATCTGAAACGCATCCGAAACCTCAACAGCTGATCCCGGAATCTCCAACACACCAGTGAAAGCCTGCTCAAACCAGTCTAGTTCTTCATTGTTAACTTCAAAACTCAAATGGGCAAAAGAAGGTTTGTCACCCATAAGAACCTGGTTCGAAATGGCATTAGCCCCGATGCTACTACGTGCCCCTTTAGCTATCTGAGCGAAAGAAACTCTCCTATCAATCCTGCGACATTCCAAAGGTTTAAAAGACGGACCTCCTACCTGTTCCTTATCCTGATTCCATTTTTTCGTATAGGGCATTCCACCATCGTTCTCGTGTTCTCTACGAAATCTTGGCAAATTAGCAAAAATCTTAGTGCCATTAATGACAATGTTGTCAAGATTAATGGCCATAAGATCTTCGTCTTTGACTTTTTTGAACCTCACAAAACCAAACCTCTTACCCCTAATATCCAATCTTCCCGGAATAAAAACTTCCAAAATGAAACCATATTCCTTAAAGATGTCATACATTTTTCTTGCATTGAATGAATCCGGAAACTCAGTAAAGAAGAAAGATGAAGCTTCTTTCCAGTCTAGATCTGTAACCTTACCATTGTTATTTTTCCAGATCAACATTTTCCCCAAAATTTGATTCCGAGCCTTCTTCTTCCCTACTTCCACCCATGTCTCTTTGTTATGGCCGGTTACATTATAGAGCCCCATATGACACATCCAGAGAACCTGAATCGAAAGTTCAAATATATTCGATGCTAACCAAGGCGCCTCAAATCCACTATAGTTACCAAAATGCAGAAAAAAGTCTGTCTTCTTGCCTCAAAATAAACTAGCCTCTCCCAAGTCAATACAGATCTAAACCGTGACTTCAACCAATCAATGACTCCGAAGAACCCAGTATCAGGCAACACCTTACCGAGGCCCCTGAGCCTTAAAGCCAGGAATTTAAGCCTAAGATAAGGGGAAGTTCAACCAGTATCCCCTATCAATTTATTTTTAGTTTTCAAAATTTTAATTACTAATTTTTTATTTCAATTTAATTTCTACTTTTGTGAAACAACATTGTCTTTCGAAAATTAAAGCTTAAGGCACATCATGCTCTTATGCGGCCAGAGTGGTATCAAATGCAATCGTATTCCAAGTTGCAGTGGCAAGAACAAAGCCTTCATCTAGAACTAGTACTCTATGATCTCCCAACGACCCTCAATAGCAAGGTTTGCATCACAATTAACGGTAACATTATCTATCCATGCTTTTTTTTCCATCCAATTTTTCATTTTCATTTTATTAATTTGAATATATTGGTTTGGCTTATTGCCTTGAGAATGCAATTGATAATTCTGGGTAAAGCTAATTTCATATCTTTAAGTATTACAAGAACCCCGAGATTGGTTACTATTGATTTCTTAAGTTGATAATCATAAACATTTCACCAAGCTTTTTGGAATAACTCTCTAGTATGTATGGCACACTCTGCATGGATATTTACTTCATCGATAAGTGTAATAAGTTTATTTTAAAAGTAATTATACATTGTATGATTTCTTTGGTTAATATGTATTAATGAAATTTTATAAAAATATATTGGTGGATTGTTGCTATATTTTTTAAACGAGCATGCACAAAGCTTTGCTTCTTTAATTTCCTTTTTATACTAAATTCGACAACACTACATATATAGTTGTTAGACTTAAGCTTTATTCATTTTGTATGCTCTTTGACAGCCATTTTATAGATACCTGTTGGTTATAAGGTATTTTTAAAGATCCTATCTAAATATTAAATTGTATTCTAATAAAGGTTCATGTGTACACTTGTGATGGATAATGATTTCTTCTTTTCCTTTAAATAAAGATTAAATCATTGATTCTTTTTCCCTAAATATGTTGGTTTGTTACTTTATTCGTTGTGGTTGATGATCCATTTCGTTTATTTGACAAGAACATCTCAATGAATTGGAAGTGGGAACATAAAATTTGTTTCCAAACTATTCTCTCGAGCTTTTTTATAAGAAACAAAGAAACAGAAAAATTTTAGACTTTTTTATAAGGTTTTTATCGATAAGGTATGAAACTTAACTGTATTATGATGTGCTCATGATCCAGAACAAGATTGAACAACTAAACATGACAATGATATTTAAGAGAGTTTAATTGGTTTAAAGATTAATAGAAGTAAGTGTTAAAATTACTCCAAAAGATTATAAGAACTTTGAAGTGATTTCATGCAAAGTTAACTTTCATAGAGATAGATACAATAGGTAGGCATTCATGCATTTTTCAATGATACAAAGAGGCCCGAACAGTCCACCTAAAGTTTTAATATGTCAATAGGACCTTATCAGTAATTATACATTAATTTGCCTAGTCCTAAATCCAATCCCTCAAGTTTCTGCCTTAATTGGTTGTATGTGGAACAACAACAAGTGAGTTGTTATTTAGGACACACATGAGAAGACACAAAAAGATACACTTTGGTACTAATGGGAGCGATAGAATTTTCCTCCCATTGAATAATTACTAAACTGCATAATGGCAATGGTCTTCTTATGACTCAGATGTTGTATTAACTTCCAAATGTCTTGAAAGTTTAACATTTACTTTATTTAACGCCAAAATATAGGCTTATTTTTAGTATAAAATTTATTTTTATTTTTGCAATAGATATCAGAACATTGTAGTTTGATTCTAGTTTTCTGATTTTTTTTCTGATTTTTATGACTCTAGTTTTCTGATTTTTTTTTCTTGACAGGTAGTTTGATTCTAGAGCTCGAGTTGCTTCCAAATTGCAGCTCTACTATGTCAAGGGTGAGTTTGTCCCGTATCGGTTGGTGATTTACGCGCATTTTTACTAGAGGCTTCCGTATTGTCCAGGTGTTACTTCAGTACATGCTTTCGTGATGATTTGCTCAAGTCGAGGTGTTCGGAAAGGTTGTAACATGCTTTTTTCAATATCATCACCAGTTGTTCTGTTCTTATTTATCTGAAGTTGTCATAGTTTATCTGCAACAGTGCCTTTAATGATTGCAAGGAGGTGTCCATATATGGTATGCATATTTGAAATATTTAGAGTTATACTTTTTTTTGTACTTGGCTGGATTTGTAAACTATGATAGGAGTTAAAGATTGTTGTGTTGCCTTTGTTGTTGTTTAGGCAATTCACACAAGTTTGTACTATATATGTCAATTTTCTTGGTTTATTATTAAATTAGAATGATTATTTTATTAATTTAATATAATTAATTATTTAGAGAGTATTAGGAATAACTCTAATTTAATACTCAATGTTTTTATTTATTTTTTCGTAAAAGAAGTGGAAATTATGGCGGTTAAAACTTTCGTTATTTACGGAAATAAAACGCCATTTTTAATGTACTACATTTCGACGGTTGGTACGACGGTCTATAATAAACCGTAAGTTTTTCCTTACGGCATCAAAATTTACGACGTTTTTAAAAAACGTCATTTTTGTTGAATAAGTCAGTTAAACCCGCCACAATATGGCATTTTTAACTGCCAGAATTTTCGTAGTTTTTTGTAGTGGAAGACCTGAAGCCAATAATTTGAGACAGCAAAAAGAACACTGTTTATAAGCTGTAGCCTACCTGCATAACTCAAAAGCTTAGATGTCCAGTGTGTGATTTTCCCTACAATCCTGTTAATAAGAGGCCTACAATTCTGCGCAGAGATTTTCCTATTAGCCAGAGGACCCCTAAATATTTAAAAGGGAGATCACCTTGATAAACACCTGTGCTCTGCATAATGTCAACCTGGGTTCTTTGGTGAACTCCCCCAAAATACAATTTGCACTTGGCAGGTTTAGCCTTTAAACAAGCTGCCTCTGAGAACTGCTTAAACTCCTCCATCAGAATATTAACAAAAGTAGTATCCCCTCTAGAGAACGACATAAGATCGTCAGCAAATGATATGTTGATTAAATTCAGCTTTTCACACTTAAGGTGAAAGTTGAAATCAAGCTTATTCTTCAATTTCCCCAAGCATCTGTGGAGATACTCCATAACTAGCACAAAGAGAAGAGGGGAGATAATGTCTCCCTCTCTTAGACCTCTCTTTGCCTTCAGCAGATTGGAATACTTTCCATTTATGGAATACCTATAAGACACAAAAGACAAACTTAGCATAATCCAGTTAATAAACTTTCTAGGAAAATTCAACTCTTGCAAGATATCCTCCAAAGCCTTCCACTCCAAGGTGTCATATGCTTTATGAATGTCCATTTGGATATTGCATCTAGGGGAGATATGCTTCTTGTTGTACCCTCTAATAAGCTCATGGGCCATAATGAAGTTGTCTTGAATCATTTTACCTGGCAGGAGAGCAAATTGGCTATCATCCACTACTGAGTTTATGATTCTGCTGAGCCTAGTAATGAGGATCTTGGAAATGATTTTGTACATTCTAGAGCAGCATGCTATAGGCCTTAAATGTTTCATTCTTTTAGCCTCAGTAGGTTTAGGGATTAACGTGACATTAACACAGTTACTAGCAGCATACATATAATTTTCCTCAAAGAATTCCATCACAACAGCAGTAAGATCTTCCTTGATGATATTCCATGTAGCTTTAAAGAACTTTGAAGTGAAACCATCCATTCCAGGAGCTTTGGTATCCTCTATAGAGTTTAGAGCTTGCCAAATCTCCTTTTCATTGACTTGTTGAGTAAGTTTATCACCATGGTTCATATCCAACTGAGCTCCTCTTATCAAGACCTCTATATCCACATGCTTAAGAATTTTAGTATTAGTACCAACCAACTCTTGAGAGAACTGAATTACCTCATTTTCAATATCTTTGAATTCTCCAAGGATGTTCCCATCTTTATCCGGCCTCCAGCCTATGCAAATCATTATGTTTGTTCCTCCCCTTAACAATAGCATGAAAATATGTAATTGTTACTATTATTTTAATGAAAATGATTTATATAAATAATATTAATAGTTAATATTTAAATAATTATTTTAATTATTGTGGTGATAGTGATATATAAAAGTAAATAATTGATTTAGACTATTTAAAATATATATTTAGTGGGAATAATATTATTTAATTTAGTTGGAATAATATTTCAATTAGAAATAATCATAATATAAAATATGGGAAAAGGGGGAAATGGGAACAGGAACGGTCAGAACGTGAAAAAGGAAGAGAAAGAGAACGAGAGATAGGGCATAAGAGAAGAAGAAACTCCATTAGAGAAGCTTGGGAATTCTTAATCTAAGGTAAGAGTGAGACTTCCTCTTGTATAAGCGATTGTATGATATCATGTGGGTGAGTGAATTGATTTCTCTTTGGTTGAATTTTTTTTCTATACTACGAAACATATAAACGCGTGATAATGCTATTAGGGTGTGTGTTTGGATGAATTATGGATGGGTAAATGATTGTGTTGTTATGTTGTTGGGAATTGGAGTGTGAAACTTGAGTATATGACTTTCCAAGAAAATTTGGGGTTTTTGCGATATTTCAAAACTGATTTTAGTGATACAGCTATGCAAAAAACTAGTTTTTTTAAGGGTGTAACCGGTTATAGGTTTTGGTGTAACCGGTTACACTATCAACAAAAAAGCGCGATTTGGGCATTTTTGGGGGAAGTGTTACTGGATACCAGTTTTGGTGTAACCGATTACACTGGAAAAGTATGCTCACTGTTTTTGATCAAGTTGTAACCGGTTACCTGTTTTAGTGAATTGGTTACATGTGTTGTGTCAAACTTAAATAATTCATAACTTGAGTTTCGTTTGTCGGTGTGAGGTGTCGTTCGAAGCGTTAGATATCTGACGCAGTGTACTTTAATTTAAAAATAGGTTCAGTACCTGGAAATGATTTAAATTTTTTGTGATGGTGTTGTATGATAAGTGATGTACATGATGTGTTGTAGTAATATTTATGGATGGTATGTTGTGACCTATTATGTTATTGTATTGCTAGTGTTGAATGCTTGTAGTACATGTTTGGTGTTTGGTGACCAGTTTTGGTGTGGTACATTGGTTAAGGTGAATATCATTGTACGTGTTTTATTGTTGCATGTCATTTATGAATCATGCATCATGGTGTTTGGACGATGGTTCGCTTTTGGTGAGCCTCAATCCTATGTTGGGGATTGGGTGTGAGTAGTTGGTTTTAGGTGGGAATCGGTAAAGCGTTACCTATTGTGATGATAAAGATTTTTGGTGTGCTCTAATCCTATGGTGGGGATAGGGAGCAAGTGAACCTGTGAGTTCACAATTTATACCACATGCATTGAGTCATAGAGTTGGGTCTCATTGCATTGCATATATGTTGTATTATTATCATTGGACTGTGTGGAGTGTGAATTGTGAATTGGGTGATTATGTATGTGATAATCATATGCTTACATATTATTATGCAGTTCATTATATGATTGTGATTTCTCACCCCTTCTGTTTGAATGTAGTCTTTACATAAACATTGATATGCTGTCGCACACGGGTCAAAAACGAGTTTAGAAAATGCAGTAATGGGAAGCGACACTCGAATTTCGTATCAGAAGGAAAAAAATGGAAGGAAAAAAAAGTAGAAAAGGAAAAATTATTAATTTGTTATTTTTTCAAATAAGATATAGAAGAAAAAATTATTATGGATAAAAATATCAATAGTACTTAATTAAAAAAAATTCTAGAAGAAATATTTTTAGGAATTAATTTCAATGCAAAACAACTGTAAGAAAAATTGGTCACTAACATAAATATAGAGAAATAAGATAAAAGGAAATCGATTGAACAAATTTATTCGTTTAGGAAAAAATTGTATTCCTTAATTTTTTTTTTTTTTCCAGAATTTTTCCTTAAATAATTTACCGAATATATCTATATAATATTATAAAACTATTGCACTGTAGATATCCATTCAACTCCATTAATTATCGTACATGCACCGTAAAAACTCTCTCACTATAATAGTTAATGCATTCCATATTTTGCTTATACTAGCATTTCCAAATATTATTTTATTTTAAAAATTTATAGTATCTTTTGAATACTTTGTATCTGCTTCTCTATATAAAGACTTAAAAGCACAATTATAATCACTAAATAATCTACAAAAATTGTTGAGGGTAGAACTTTAATTCAGCAAAATATTTCCTCTCATTATAAAGAATGAATAACAACGAAGAAAAGGTTAATTTTGGGCAAGAATTGGGCTATCTGATGAGAGACCATATCAATGTGAGTTATTTATCAATTATTATTTTTGCATTATTAATTAATCCTTCTTTTAGATATATGCACGAAACTTGTAGCTAATCTATTTTTTTACATGACACAAAACAAAGTTCAAGGTTTTCGATCTATGTGTCGTGAAATGATTAAAAGAAATGCAGAAACTACGATGATTAATGTACATATTCTTATATTTTTTGTTTACTTAGAATAACTTATAATACTCAGTTTGTATTGTGTAAAAAATTGATACATAAAGATTGAAGTTGGAGATTAAAAAATTGTTTTATGAAAAAATTGTTTTATAATAGTCATAATTTAATCCATTTCAACTTTTTTGTTTCCAATACTCATTCAAAGTTCAACTTTTTTGTTTATAAATACAATTAAATAATTAAAAGCATTTTAATTATATTCACAACTTGTTTTATAGGAATCGGCTAGACGCGGGAGGAAACCGACAACAATATTATTGGAAAAGAGAACCTTTTCTTTTTCATTTTCTTCATATTTTGACGTTACACGTTTTCCCGATATAGACAGTATGTTGTCTAATCTAAAGTGTTGGGATGTTGAATGTCGAAAGAGAAATTCAAAAATATGTGATACGGTAAAAAAAATTCTTTTTTATTGATGTTTTTTATTTATATTCTCATATCTAAATATGACATATATTTGTAAATAAATATATCACTACTAATTTATATATAATTTGCTTTTTGAAGTACTATATTCATGATGTCATCACCGGTAGGTCTGACTTCTCTCTTCACCTTCCCTTTTGGCATGGTTTGTACGACGGTCACAAGAAGAAGGAATCGGCCACAGAGTGGAAGATGGGACATCTTCCCCTTTGGAAAAGGACTCAGCGCTTTGGAGGTTAAAGGTATGAACACTTTTTTCATCTCAGACTTTCCTGATCGCATCTCTGCAAGGGACATTTTCGTTCTGTTTGGGTGCATAGGAAATGTTGTGGAAGTAGTAATACCTCCTAGAAGAAACAAACATGGAAATCGTTTCGGTTTTGCGAGATTCAAAGAGGTGGAAGATATCAGATTATTAGGGGTGAAGCTTGACAACGTGTTGATAGATGGTAAGAAGATCCACGCGAATCCGTCTAGGTTCGAGAGGAGTCCAGTTGGGGACATAAATGGCTTTAGTGCGAAAAACGTTGAGGTCATTAAACGTGATTCTATTGTCCAACACGCTGGGCAGAATCTAAAGGATGGTTCGTCGTCTAGACGTGTGGAGATGAATGTTTCTTTTGCCGATGTCGTGGGTTGTAGGCCTGATGAAACACGTCAAGAAGCGAGTGTGCAGTTTTGCTCTGACGAGGAGGTTAAGAGGAGGTTAAATAATGCTTATGTCGGAACCATAATTTTTCCGGGAATGGCTTACAATGTTCAGAGAGGTTTCGAATGCGAAGGGCTTTTCACTTTAAAGGTGACTCCTTTGGGTTCGAAATTGTGTTTGTTGGAGGAGGTTGAAGATGGAGCTTTAGCTGATTTTGTGGAAGAAGGTGCTTCATGGTGGAAACAATGGTTCATTGATTTAAGGAAATGGCAAGAGGAGGATGTCGATGATGAGAGGGTAGTATGGATCAGAGTCTATGGAATTCCATGTCATGCGTGGTGTGTGGATTTTTTCGAGAAGGTGGCGCCTGTGTTTGGAACGTATATTTGCGTTGATGAAAATTCCTTGAAAGGCACTTACAAGGATGTTGCTCGGATTATGATTAGAGTTTCTGCAGATTTCAAGTTGAAGGAAAGGGTTATGGTTGTGATTGATGATAAGAAGTATACTCTTTTTGCGAGAGAAGACACTTATGGCCCCGTTCGATTAGAAGCTGTTCCAAAATCTGTTATGAAAATGGAGTCTGAGATTTCTGAATCGATTTCGGAGTGGAATTTGGAGGATAAAGTTTTTGACGAAGAAGATGAGTTGTTCGATGTCCGGCCTCCTTGGTCTGAGGAGATGGGGAAGACAGTGGAGGGAGACTACAAAGAGGAGTTGAAATCTAATCCTAAGTTAGATGGTGAAAAGACAGGTGAAGGTGGGACAAAAAAGTTTAATAATTTTGACAATTCCGAGGCAGCAGATTGCTTTTTGGGGGATGGGTCTTTTGAGGTGGCATTGAAAAAGGTAAAAGACAAGGCTTGTTGTGTTAATCACAGCACGGAGGACAAGAATGAGCTTTTTGTGCAGAATTGTGAAGGGGAAAAGTCTACTACTGTTATTGCAGAGACAGAGGATTTCGGGGAGGGAGTTAATCATGGGGCCCACGGAAAGAGAAATTTTCTAGTTAAAAAGGTGAGGTACAAAAGCTTGCAAAGACCAGCTGGAGTTGGTGAGAAAGTTAATTTCACTAAAGGCAGTGGAATTAAAAAGAAAAATGTAAAGTCAAGTAAGGGTTGTTATTCTGATTTAAATTGTGGGTTAGCTCAGTGGTCTAACCATTCAGATTATTATGGTGATAATTCGGCAGAGTCGGATATAATACGAAATAATATTCGTTTGTGGAATAACTTAGACTCCTCGGTGGGTGAGAAAATATGGGAAGCCATTTTGAAGTTAGGAGTGGTAGCTGCTGATGTAAAAAAAGATTATAAGAGTCGTATTGATGAGATGGAAAAGTGTGATAAAAATAGAAAGCAGGGGGAGAAGGTGAAATTAACAAATTGGAAATGATTATAGGATCATTTAATATTAGAGGGGGAGGAAATAAGGTGAAAAGGAGAAGAATAGGTCAGGTTATTAAGAAAGGGAATATGGATATGTTTTTAATTCAAGAATCAAAACTTGAGTTGGTTAATGAAGTTATAGCTAGGAGCTTTTGGCCCAAGGAGGAGATTGGGTGGACTTTCTCTAGTTCGTTGGGATTGTCGGGAGGGCTAATCATCCTTTGGAAAGCTAGTAGTGCGGAGGTTGTTTGTAGCTTCAAAGGTGATGGTTATGTTGGGGTTAAAGTTGTTTGGGGAGGCTCGATTTTTTACATCGTTAATGTTTATTCCTCTTGCGAATTAGGGGAGAAGCGGAGGCTTTGGAGGAGATTGTTGGAGTTGAAAGATGCTTTTTCGGATGGGGAGTGGTGTATCGGGGGGGATTTCAACGCAATTACCCATTGCGGGGAGAGAAAAGGTAGGAGTATGGGAAGTCGGAACATTGAGATGAAAGAGTTCGGGGAGTTTATTGTGGAGAGTGAGTTGGTCGATGTCCCGTGTAAAGGAAAGAGATTCTCTTGGTTTAGGGGGGATGGTTCTTCCATGAGTCGTATTGATAGGTTTTTGATTTCTGAGTCGGCGATTGCTAAATGGGGAGTCATTGGGCAATTTATTGGTCCGAGAGATATTTCAGATCATTGCCCTATTTGGTTAGTCGTCGATAATTCGGATTGGGGGCCAAAACCTTTTATGTTCAATAATGAATGGTTTTCGAACAAAGCTTTTATTAAGTTTGTTGAGAAAGAGTGGGTGGACATTCGTGTCGAGGGTAGAAGCGATTTTGTTCTCAAGGAGAAGTTGAGGATTCTTAAAGGGAGGCTTAGAAAGTGGAATGTTGAGGTTTTTGGCAAACTTGATTTGGAGGTCGAGGAGTGTGTGAAGGAGATTAATGATGGAGATGAGGAGGCGGACATAGAGAATGGTATGCTATCGGTTGATGCTTTGGAGAACCGTAAGAAGGTGTCTAAACGTTTTTGGTTGAATTTGAGGATTAAAGAGAATATGTTAATTCAAAAGTCAAGGCTTAAATGGTTAAATGATGGGGATAACAATAGTTGGTTTTTTCATTGTGTTATGAAGGAGAGAAGAAGGCAGAATCATATTGGGCACATTAATTCGGAGAGAGGTGTGATGACGTCGGTTAAGGAGGTGAAGGAGGAGGTGAAGAATCATTTCTCTCTTAAATTCATTGAACCCAACTTAGAGAGACCTATTTTGGAGGGAATGTCTTTCAACATGCTTAGCCAAGAGGAAAAGGTTATGCTTGAGAGGCCTTTTTTGGATGAGGAGATTAAAGAAGCGGTGTGGAGTTGCGAGGGAAATAAAAGTCCGGGTCCGGATGGCTACACCTTCACTTTCATAAAAAAGTGTTGGTATTTTCTTAAAAAATATTTCATTAAGTTTTTTGTGGATTTCCATGGAGGTGCGATTTTGTCAAAGTCTATCACTTCTACTTTTTTGACCTTGATTCCTAAATGTGAGAGTCCTTTGGGGTTGGATGACTTTAGGCCCATTTGTCTTGTTGGGGTGCTTGTATAAGGCTTTATCAAAGTTGTTGGCGGCTAGATTAAAGGTTGTTCTTCATTCTTTAATTTTGGATAGTCAAAACGCTTTTGTTCCGGGAAGGCAATTGTTGGATGGGGTTTTAGTTGCTAATGAGGTGGTTGATTATGCGAATAAGGAGAAAAAGGCGTGTACTTTATTCAAGGTGGATTTCGAAAAAGCTTACGACAAAGTGAGTTGGAATTTCCTAAGATTCATGATGGTTTGAATGGGTTTTGGAGAGAAGTGGATGAGGTGGATGGAGGCCATGATTTTTTCTAGTAAAATGTCCGTTTTGGTGAATGGTAGTCCTACTAAAGAGTTTGTGGTGCAAAGGGGTTTGAGGCAAGGTGACCCCCTTTCCCCGTTTCTTTTTGTTATGGTTGTGGAGGGGCTTCGAGCTTTGGTTAAGAGGTCGGTGTTGTTAGGTGAGTTCTCCGGTTTCATGGTGAAAAGTGATTGTTTCATAGACATCCTTCAATTTGCGGACGACACACTATTGTTAGGTGATGGGAGTTGGAAATATTTGTGGGCGATCAAAGCGGTGCTTAGAGGATTCGAAATTCTTTCGGGTCTTGGCATTAATTTTCATAAGAGCAAACTTATCGGAATTAATGTTACTCCTCATTTGCTTGAAGCGGGAGCTTTATTTCTTTCTTGTAGGACGGAGTCGAAAGAGTTCACTTTCCTTGGTATCCCTATTGGTTTGAATCCGAGAAGGATTTCTTCTTGGTCTTCTTTGGTTGTCAAGATGGAGAAAAGGTTATCTTGTTGGCATGGTAAATTTTTGAGTTTAGGAGGTAGAATAGCCCTCCTTAAATCGGTTCTAAATAGTCTTTCGATTTTTCATCTTTCTTTCTACAAGATGCCGGCGAAAGTTAGGAAGGCCATCATTAGTCTTCAAAGTGGTTTTCTTTGGGGAAGCTCGAAGGAGAAAAGAAAAATTCATTGGATCAATTGGGAAATGTTGTGTTTGCCTTTTGATAAGGGAGGTATTAATTTATTGAGATTGGAAGACTTTAATGTTTCCCTCCTTCATAAATGGAGGTGGCGAATCCTTGGTGAGTCGGAGTGTTTGTGGTTCAAAGTGTTGAAGGCTCGTTATGGGGATATTAAGTTGTTAATGTCTAACAACGACTCTATCATTCCTAATTGGAGTTCTCAATCAACTTGGTGGAAGGATATCTTAGCGATTTCGAAACACTATCCGGAGGATATTTTTATTAACAATTGTTTGTTTAAGGTGGGAAACGATTTTTCCACTTCGTTCTGGCATGTCAATTGGTTGGGGTCCGGGAGGTTGAAGGATTTATTTCTGAAACTTTATGGTTTATCGAGGTTGCAGAATGTATCGGTTGGTTGTGTAGGAGGTTGGAAGGAGGATGCTTGGATTTGGGGTGATTTAGGAATTAATTTCAGTCCCGAGAATGCTGCTGGCAGTGGTTCATCTCAGGTTTTTGCGGGGCCTGCTACAGGTATGGCTGCTGAAGGTCATTTTCTTAGGAATGATTCTGTTGTTATTGAGCATCCGCAAAATGTTATCAGTCGTGGCAGTATGCAGGATTCTGCTGTGAATTCAGTTCAGCCGGTTGATGGTTCGGGTGCAACGGTTAAACAGGACCTGGAGGAGCTGCGCAAGATGTTGGATGATGTTTGTTTAAATTATGCAGAACAGGATAGAATTGAGTGGCAGCACGGACAGACATCGATGTTTACGGTTAATTCCTTTTACCGGATGTCTAATATATATAAAGTTCCTTTTGGTCCTTGTAATCGTGATGATCTTGCCATGTCATTGGTTTGGAAAGTTGCGGTTCCTCTTAAAATAAGGGCTTTTGGATGGAGATGTTTCTTGAACCGTATTCCTACTAAGGATTTGCTTGTGTTTAGAGGGGTGGTTCCATCTACCGGCAACTTAAATTGTGCGCTTTGTAACTCTTTTACGGAGTCGGTGGATCATGTTCTTTTTTTCTGTCCGGTTGCTATTATTGTGTGGAGGGAGATTTCCGAGTGAGTGGGTTTTCCGATCAAACGAGTTAACGGAATTATGGGAAGTTTCCTTGATTGGTTTGATTGTTGTAAACGCAAGAGAGTTAGAGCCGGTAAAGAGGGTTGTATTTGGTTAGCGGTGTGTTGGAATTTCTGGAATCTTAGGAACGGAATCATTTTCAAGGAGATAGGATGGAATGTTTTTGATACTGTTTGGTCGATCAAGTATTCGGTGTGGCGGTGGTCTTCCATTGGTGATATTACTTATCCAATTTGTAATTTGTATGAGTTCAACAAACATCCCTTGTTGTATTTATGTTGAGTGCCAATTGGTTTGTAATTTCTCCGTTTTTGCGGGTCTTTCCCGTTTCTTTTGTAACCTGGTTTGAGTACATTTTGTACTCGGTTTAATATATTCCTTGCTTATGAAAAAAAATTATGTCATCACCGGTGGTAAAAAATTACGATCAATCACAGAAGTTGTTAATTGCTTACTTCCCAAAGGATACTCCAAGTTAGAAACAAAGAAAAGGAAAAGAAAGGTGGTGAATAAAAATATTTTATATAAATATTCGTATTGCATTATTTATAAATTATATTTTAAATGATTTTATCTTTAATTTATTTATAATATCTCCCTTTCACTTTTTTTAATAATAGTTAGAATGATGAGATCAATGATGAAGATAATAATTTTACAATTGAGGCTAAATATGAAAAAAAAATCTAAAATTACGGATGATGATTTACTTCTTCCTAATATCTCTATATATGGGAAGAAGAAAAATTATAAAAATAGGGTGATCTATCAAACAGATATATCATGATGATGCCGCTACATTTTTTTTACATAATTTTGACTAATATTTTATCATTACTTTTTATTTTTAGGTTGAAAAAGAAAAATCAATTAAAAAGGTGAAAATTGTTGTTGCATGCTCTTCGAATTGTCATGAAGATATTTTCAAAGACAAATATTATCGTTACGTAGTTGAAAATAATTTTTCTCCTCCTATAATTGATGGGAAAGTGATCAATTCAAAAGCTGAAGATATTTCCAATGTTCAAGATATCAAGGATAAAGAAAACAATCTTCAAACTGAAAATATTTTTGGTCCTCTTGAAATCAAAGACAAAGAGAACGGTTTCAAAACTGAAAATGTTTATTGTGCTCCATTGAATGAGGCCAAAGAGAACAATTATAAAATAGGAGATTACGCTTGTCTTCGGGACATGAAGGATGTAAAGAACAATCTAGAAAAGGAACATGTTTCAATAGAAACATTGTTAAACCCACCAAAAATACAAGTTGAATCATTATTAAGTATTTCAGAAGTACATCCTATTGATCATGTCAATGAAGAAGTTTTAGACGATATGTTGCAAGCTTGTGGTGATGATGATTTTACATTAGCTGATCACAAAAATAACTATGAAGTTCTGCCTGAGATTTTAGAAGATTTTTCAGACTTTGATGATTTCATAGCAAGCTTTCTTAAATAATTTATTACTTTCTTTAGCTGTTATTTCCATTAACATTTTATGAATGTAGTTTAATTGACACTTTTTAAATCTTCCATCCTAGTGTAAGAAGATGCAACATTTGATAATCTATAACATATATAAAGGGAAAACATGGCTTTGGTGTAGCCTATTTTCTTTCCAATTATACCCTTTTCAATTTTTGTTTTTAATTTCAAATTCCCTTTTTGGTAACCGTTATAAATGGTTTGCATATACCTTTTGCTCTATTATTTTTTATTATTTTATTTTAT
This sequence comes from Lathyrus tuberosus, assembly GCA_022829125.1. Taxonomy (NCBI): domain Eukaryota; kingdom Viridiplantae; phylum Streptophyta; class Magnoliopsida; order Fabales; family Fabaceae; genus Lathyrus; species Lathyrus tuberosus. The sequence goes on along the minus strand of JALAZF010000100.1, from coordinate 10,155,266 downwards.
AATTAATTTACATTAATATAAAAAAATAAATACACAAAAAATATTGTTTATATTTTGATCTGTGTGTGCCCGTCTGAACGCTAGTATAAATAATATTAGAGTTTAAGATGTGATGCACTTATTCTTATTTCTGGGCGTCAATTTTGAATCATAAATAAATTATTTTCTTGTTAGATTTTATATATTTTTTATTATACTTAAATTTAACTAACAAATACATATGTCAATTTTGAATGTATGATTTTTGTAAGTTACTTATACTTTTCATTATATGCTAATAAAATTTTGTTATAATATTAAAAAATATATAAAAAAATAGTTATAAAACTATTTTTTGAGGGTCATGTCTCCCAATATTAGAGGTGACAATTTCATTGAAAATCTATCCATCCATCTACCTAAAAAGTTTAAGTAAATGGATGTAATCCACCTATTTAAAAATTTCGACAAAAAATCCTTCTAAAGTTTTAATAATCTAATAAGTTAATCCTCAAATAAAAGACAAATTTATTAGATAAAATAAAAAATATTTAGTTATAAGATATATTTAAAATTAAAAATATATAAAAAACATATAGAAAACAAAATAGAGGGGAAAAGAACACTATTGAAATATATATTTGAATTAAATTAATATATATAAATAAATTTAAAATTTTATAAATTAGAGTTTGAACAATATATATATATTATAAAACTTAATACGGTTAGTAGTTTCTTTAATTTAATTTTATCATTCCGCATTCCTCTCGGTCCGAGTAATAAAGTTGATGAAGCCTTTTCTTTAATTTGGAAAGTGGTGGTCCCTTTTATGATTAAGGCTTTTGGGTGGAGATGTTTTTTAAATAAGTTTCCTACTAAGGGTGCTCTTTTATGTAGAGGTTGTGTGCTTCCGAATAGTGGGTTGGAATGTGTGTTGTGCTCTTCGGCGGAAGATTTTATTGACCATATTTTTATGTCTTGTTATGTTTCCTTATTGGTGTGGAAGGAGATGGCCTATTGGATTGGATTTGAGAATTGGAGGGCTAATGATATTAAAGAAAGTTTCTTATCTTGGTATGCTTTCTCCAAACATAATAGGGAAAACTACTCGTTCCAATTATAGCTTTTATGAGCTTTGCAAATTTCATTTGTACTACTTAGCTTAAGGTTTAATTGGGTGTAATTTTCTTTATTGTTTTGAGGTCTCCCTCTTCTTCTTGTAAGTGGTTTCGAGAACCCATTGTTCTCGCTTTCAATGATAGTTCTTTGCTTATTAAAAAAAAAAGCATGCTATAGTACCTCAAGTTTTTTTTAATTTAAAATCCTTTTCTTGAAAAAGAAATATTTAAGTAAGTTTTAGTATTTGTTGTGCATTTTTAGAAAAAAAAAAATAGTAATATATTAAGAGATTTATACATTTTCACTCTTGATTAAAAAAATTTCTCAACAAAAATGTAAAATATGCAACATTAATTTTAGTGTAATCCCCAAAAATCCTTCTAAAATTTTTAATAATCTAATAATTTAAATCCTCAAATAAAAGAAAAATTTATAAGATAAAATAAAAAATATTTAGTTCTAAAATATATTTAAAATTAAATGTATATATATATATATATATAACATATAGAAAACAAAATAGAGGGAAAAGGAACATAATTGAAAAACGAATAACTAGATGTGCATCCTTTTATCCTCGAGTAAACACACACAAGACGTATGTCTTGTTGAAGGTCGAATACTCGTCTTCCGCCTAAAAAGCGAAAACCAACAAACTTCTTTTTCCTCCTTAGCACTAGCAATTTCCTTTTTATTTTCAACCAACAAAGTTTTTTCTGCCTTTACGCAGTTATGCTTTTTTTATTTAAAATCAATCAACACACAAGTTTTGCTACCAAAGAACTATGTAGCTTTGAATTTTCCATCGCACCTAGGAATATGTATGAACAAGATTCAACGTCTTGTCAAATACCCTAATACAAAATATGTTTTTAGTTCCTATATATATGTCTTAATAATTAGGAGAAATTGAATACTTTAGGCCAACACTTTTATTCGCGAAATTAATTAAAGATAACTAACTGTGTTTACGGCGGATGTCGTGGGGTGATAATACATTGCCTACGCATAATTGACTATCAAACTTGAATTTGGTTGTGACGACTATATTTTTGTTCTTTTAAGATTTTATCGACGTTTTCCCTTAACAAATAAACTTCTATGGAGACCTCATTGAATTCGAGCGATTACTCACTCGGGTATTTTTTGCTTTGCGACAACTAGCGAATTTACTGGGGAAATGAGATACTAAAGCCTAATTTAGTTTGTTCTTCAAATTGTGTAGGCCTTATTTTTGCTTTATTATAAGGGTTAAATATGTATAAGGTCCCTGAAAATAACCCAACATTCAAGTTTGGTCCCGATAAATATTTTCTTCAAGGTTTGGTCCTCCTAAAGTTTTCCGTTTGTAACTGTAGTCCCTCCCGTTAGTTTTCACTAACGGTGGCTTATGTGGCAGGCCATGTGAAATTTTTTTGATGACGTGGCTTACATGTGGCAATGCCAACGTGGCAAAAATTGCTGACATGTATGTCACGTGGCAATTGTTTCAATTTTAATTTTTTAAATATTTATATCATATTTGAATCCAAAAATTGTAGCTAATTTGCAGCAACTTTTTAGCTAATTCCTAGCTAATCTCTAGCTAATTTAAACACAACATTTTTGTAGCTAATTCATAGCTAATCTCTAGCTAAATTAAACAATGTGAAATTATATTTTTAGGTCATGATCATAAGCGGTTTGGTGTTTGTTCATCACTTAAGTTAAAACATTCCATTTTTCTATTCAAATCCAACTACTTGTTTTAAAGTATTCTAATCCAAACATGCCCTATATATAGAGATAATATTACAACAATATCATTGTATAAATGTACATATGTGTTCCAATTACATTCTCTTTTGGTAACTTCTGATTTAAGGTCACAATTTGAACAACGTATGATTATATGAGATCATCACAACTTACATAAGTGTGAATCTCATAAGTTAGTGTTATTAAGCTCTTAATCTTCATCCATAAGCAAGTCACCACGATCATCATCATCATCATCAAATGATTCTCGATCTTTAAGAAAGTATTCATCCTTCAAGTGCTTATAATCCTTCCCCCTCCAAATGACAATTTGTTCTTTATCAAAAGTCACCAAAACACAAGGGACTAGGTCCTGCATCAATACACAATATAATTGAAAAGCAGCAACTTAGAGAACCAATCCCTTCGAAACAGAACTTGGAAACCAGAAATCATGCATGTCTTATAAAGTTTGAAAGGTAGAACAGAATGCCACCATTGCTCTACTGCCATTACTACTATTATCATTATTTATATCACATTACTAGAAGGGTAAGCTAAACTTCACCCCATTGGGCCTTATACAAAGAAGACCTGAAGCAATCCATAAACGTCGTGAGCCTTATACCGAGAGGACCTAAAGCGACGAGGAACATCGTTTTCCCGACGGGGAGTTACACTATGTAACAAGCGATGATTCCAATATTTCCTGAGTGAACTAGTGTTGAGATGATGGATGGAACGGTACCGCATATGCATTGCATAGAGTCGTTGTGTCGGTCTCTGTGCATTTGCATAAATCATGAATGGATTGATTGTGTGTGGAATTGTGAATGAGATTGATTACTTTATATATTCATCTATATGTGTGTTAATCGTTTTGAGCATGATTCGTATGCCTTGGTGATGGTCATATGTGATATGCATTGTGTTGTTTTGTCTTTGAATTATGTCGTAAGCTGTGGTGAGAATATTTTACATTTGTATTAGTGTATTATTATATAATGATATGCAATTATATTATGATGGAGTTTCTCACCCTTCTGCTGTTTTTAGTGCTCTACGAGGCATTGCAGATTAGATGCTGGAGGTCTTTTGTGAAGCTTAGGTCTTCATTCTTTTGTCGGTCGGCTCTGATATGTGTCACCGGGTAGTCGGGGAGACCGTTAGTGATTAGGTGTATATGTATATGTATATGTATCTTTTGGATGTACATGGCTGACTTTGTATATAACAAACTTTTATGATATATATATATATATATATATGAGATTCAGTTACGGATTTTCCACTTTCATTCTATTTCTGAATTGTGGGTGTTGGGAATTGAGTTCCTCTGTTTGTATTACTACCTGAGTGTTGCATATCTATATGAGCAGGTTGTTGTATATTTGTTTCAAATTGATGTGACGCCTCTGTCTATGCAGTGAATTTTTAATTATACTCTAATTAACTGTTATCGCTTTAATAGCCTGGGGGTGTAGAAGGGCGTGTTACAACTACCACGTGGTCGAACTTTTGAGCCAATGACCTCAAGATCTTTGCAACAACTGGTCTTAATGTCAACACCTCTCCACATACCTTGATTTGATTCACCAGCTTTGTAACTCTGGTGAAGAAATCTTCTATACTTTCATTGTCTTCCATCTGAAGCAACTCATAGGTTCTCTTGTGAGTTTGTAACCTCACCTCTTTCACCTTCTCTGCGCCTCCAAACGACTTTTCAAGAATCTCTCGCACTTCCTTTGATGACTCTACATCACTAACCTTTTCAAAGTTATCTGGATCAACACACTGATGGATTATAAAGAGGGCTTTATAATCTTTCTTCTTCAACTCTTTGTGGGCGACCTTTTCTTGATCCGCCACGTTCTCCACAAGCGGTGTTACTCCTTCCTTCACAAGATCCCAAAGATCTTGATTACAGAAAACCACCTTAATATGCTTGCACCAATTCTCAGAATTATCTTTCTTGAGAATTGGAAGGCTCGCCGGAAAGTTTCTGTTTGAATGATTCATTGCCATCACGATTTTTCTTCCTTGAATCGCAACCGGAGCTCTAGATACCAGATGTTGGAATTAACCCAAAACCTATGGAAATTACGAACCTATCTTAATGAACAAGAAGGACTCTTAATTGTGTCTAAGATGTCTACATTCATCACAGCTCTTAGTCTTCTGAAAACTTCGACCTGCACTCCCTTCGTCATGATATCTTCAATCTGATCTCAGTCCTGTAGTGTTCCAAGTTCATCTTCCCTTCTGCTACCTGCTCTCAAAGATAATGGAACCTCATTTTGATGTGCTTGCTTCGACTGTGTGCTATTGGATTCTTCGCCAAGTTGTAGCTGACATGCTTTTGATCTTCATGGTAATTTCTCCATGACTCTTCCCTATATTCTCTTCGACCAAGTTCACCATCCAGGTGACATGCACAAAGAGAAGCAGCTATATATTCTGCTTCGCATGATGACAATGCTACTACTGGTTCCTTTCTCGAACTCCAAGCAACTGGTGCACCACCTAACATAAACACATATCCAGCTGTGGATTTTTTATCCTCAATATCACTATACCAGCTTGAGTCGATGTATCCCACTAACTTGCATTCATTCCCTTCATCAGCTGCAGGAAACAAAATGTCGTAGTCGAGAGTCCCTTTCGGATACCTTAGTATCCTCTTCGTTGCTGCTAGGTGTGATACCTTTGGCTTCTGCATGAATCTACTATCCCTTTTGGGAAATTTGTTGCTGGTTGTAGGTGGATATTTAATATTAAGCTGGGTCTTGATGGACAGGTAGATCGATTGAAAACTCGCCTAGTGGAAAAAGGATATACTCAAGTTCTTGGTCAAGATTATAGTGATACTTTTTCTCCAGTTGCAATGATGGCATTTGTTCTCTTTCTAGCCATGACAGCCAAGAAACAATGGCCTCTATTTTAATTGCATATCAAGAATGCATTCATGCAAGGTGATTTGGAAGAAGATATTTACATGAAGCAACTTCCTGGGTTCGTTGCTCAGGGGAGTGTAATCGGATATGTAAATGGTGCAAGTCTTAGTAAAGTGTTGGGATGAGCTTTTGTGAATCAGATCACTCTGTTTTCACCAAATGCTCCTCATCAAATGCTCATACTTCCTCTGATCCTTTTTAAGTGTCACTTTTTAGGAAAAAAATTCATTCCTTTTTAAGTGTCATTTCAAAGTTCAAAGTAGTATTGGTTGTAGTTTTGTCAAGATTACTCCTAGTAATTTATTAAAGAGAGAAAAAAGTTAAATAAATAATTAAAAAGTTAAGGGTATTATAGACAAAAATAATCATTATTTAAAAAGTAACAACAATTATTAATTGTCTTGGTATGTATAAAAATTCAAAAAAATGACACTTAAAAGGGAACAGATAAAGTATTTATCTAATGGCTTATGTTGACGACATTGTAATTACAGGTGATGATTCTAAGAGTATCAAGGCTTTAAAAAACGCTTATTTCAGAGTTTCTAGACTAAGGACTTGGGTCATCTTTATCACTTTTTGGGGATTGAGGAATCAAAATCAGGTATTGTTATCTCTCAGAGGAATATGCTCTTGATATTCCTCTTATCCTTTTTAAGTGTCACTTTTTAGGGGAAAAATTCATTTCTTTTTAAGTGTCATTTCAAAGTTCAAAGTAGTATTGGTTGTAGTTTTGTCAAAATTACTCCTAGTAATTAATAAAGAGAGAGAAAAAAGTTAAATAAATTATTAAAAAGTTAAGGGTATTATAGACAAAAATAATCATTGTTTAAAAAGTAACAACAATTATTGATTGTCTTGGTATGTATAAAAAGTAAAAAAAATGACACTTAAAAGGGAACAGATAAAATATTAATCTAGTGGTTTACGTTGACGACATTGTAATTACAGGTGATGATTCTAAGAGTATCAAGGCTTTAAAAAAATGCTTATTTCAGAATTTCCAGACTAAGGACTTGGGTCATCTTTGTCACTTTTTGGGGATTGAGGAATCAAAATCAGGTATTGTTAACTCTCAAAGGAAGTATGCTCTTGATATTCTGGAAGAAACAGATCTTACCAATTGCAAACCGGTTGACACTCCTATGGATCCTAATGTAAAGCTTATTCCTAATCAGGGGAGTCATATACTAATCCAAGTAGATATCAAAGACTTGTAAAAAAGTTGAATTATCTTACCTTGACTAGACCCGATATATCTTTTCCATTCAGTGTAGTAAGTCAGTTTCTGAACTCTCCTCGTGACAACCATTGGGATGCAGTTATTCGAATCCTTAAGTATATCAAAGGATCACCTAGAAAAGGGCTTGTTTTTTGTGATAGAGGCAAATTGGCATCATTAGATATTCAGATGTTGATGAGGCAGGACATGCAAGTGATAGACGTTCTACATCAGGGTATTGTTTCTTATTGGTGGAAATTTGATTCATGGAAGAGTAAAAAACAAACAGATGTGAGTCATGGCTCATGCCACATGTGAGCTCTTGGTTAAGGCATTTACTTTAAAAACTTCATTTTTGTGAAGTCGGCCTTATGGAACTTGTATGTGATAACCATTCAGCTTTGCACCTCTCCTCTAATTTAGTGTTTCATGAGAGGACAAAGCATATAGAAGTCGACTGTTACTTTCTTAGAGAGAAGATTACCATCGGGACTATCAAAACCTCCTTTGTTAATTTTAAGGATCAACTGGCTGACCTCTCTACAAAGTATCTTCGGAGACCTTCGCTTTCTTACATATGTGACAAGATGGATACTTAGGATGTATATGGGCCACCTTGAAGGGGAGTGTGCAGATATGATATTATTTTTATTATTAGTATTTTTTGTTTTTTTTGTTGTTTAATTCTTAGTATTATCTTTCCCCTAATTAGTGGGATTCGTTAGAAAGTTTAGACCTAGTATATATTTTCCCTAATTAGTAGGATTAGTTAGGAGGCTTAGACCTATATATGTGTGTACTCTCTACATAATAAAATAAGAAATTCAGATTCAAGTGTGTAATCTTGTGATTCCTGCGAATAAGAATTGTTAAAGGTCTGCATTTTATTCATATAAGGAATTAGGGAAACTTAATTGAGATCTAGGACTAAAGCGCCAAGGTATTAAGGTTATAGCTATAACTGAGAATATGACAACCAATTATTCGAAAATGATTAGATTGGGACAATTATATACATGAGGTCTGAATAAAATCGGAATCAAACCATAACCAAATTTCCTGTTATTGTGTAGTCATCGCTCATGAGTTACACTTATTCAGTTACTGTTATTTTTATTACTGTTGTGTTGTCATAAATTTTATTTTCCATCAGTTATCCCATTTTCTATAACAATTAATTCTCGATCCTATTCAACTAGAACATTTCTTTGTTAATTAGTAGTTGAAATATCAATCCTCATGAAAACAATATACTCTACTCAATAATGCTACTTGTATGACTAAATTCCTGGTCAATAAGTCATCGACCCTGCTAGTTTTAAGCAGCTACCTATTATACAACCATATTCGCTAATAGTTAGTTAGTTAAGGCGTTTTTCAATGTAAGATGATAGGTTATAAATAATGATTATAGATGATTAGTGAGCCATCTTGAGTATAATTGCAAAGGAAACTACGGAACGGTTGTTCTAGATCTCTAGTTAAGGAGTTTTTCAATGGAAGATGATAGGTTATAAATAATGATTATAGAAGATTAGTGAGTCGTCTTGAGTATAATTGCAAAGGAAACTATGGAACGGATGTTCTAGATCTCTAGATTACACAGATAAGGGTTTATGTACTTGTTTGTATTTTGTTTTTTAGTATTCACAATTGAAAGCTGTTGAAGGGGAGACGAATGCCGGCCTCTTTAAATGTGAACTCGTACATAGGGAACCTTAACACACGGTAATTCGAGTAGATACGGTTGTGTTCCCTAGGCTGAAAGACCGTGCACTTCGCCTGCTCGCCCACAGCGACGACCTCGAAGATGGTGAAAGCGTCTGTGTCATCACGGGCAAATCACGAGGGAATACGTAAAGGCTCATAGTCATCCCAGTCGGCAGCGGGACGCAAGGGCTCCTCCCCGGGGAGCTGCGCAGGTCTGTCCACGTCAGGTTCGGTGTCTATCTGGATGATGTCTGCAAGCCTCACGGGCATTTTTACCTGAAAAGCAGAGGATACAGGTGAATTCGTTGGCCACGACAAAATCCACCCTTCCACTGCCGATCAAGTGAAAGGGCAATGAGAGTGGGAAGCTGCTTGGAGCAACGAGGAACTACTCGATACCTTTCTCCCGACTAGGGACCTTCTCCAGATCCCCGGTCCTCTCATGTCTTATCTTCCCGGAACATTCATCGTGTGTCCTCGGGACATTCATCGCATATCCTCGGGGCATTTATCGGGTCCCCGGGACATTCATCCTAAGCCTCTGTCAAATCAAACGCAACCCTAGAAACATCCCACTGTTTTAGCCGGAATCTTCATGGTGTCACCGGGAACTTCATCAGTTGCCGGAAAACCACCAACGGAAAACAAAACGGAAAAGAAGAGGATTAGAAGCTTACTTGGAACGGTGGTAGAGAGCGGACCGGTGCGGTGGAGGCGGCGACGTACGTCGGTGAATGGAGGTGGAGCAGCGGTGGAGATAGGAAGAAGAGATCGGAGCGAAAAGGTGGGAACGTGCAAATGACACGAACTCAAGCCTTTTTATAGGCCCCTCACAGGACTCGGGGAGTCCCTAGGCTCTTGAGTGCCCTAGGCCTAGCCGCCCCTAGACATTAATGGCAGGCGACACGTGGCACGCGTGTTCCCGCGTTAATCCTTTCACCTGCCTTGCTCCTCGGACTCACAACCCATCATCTCCCCCGCGTCACCATCCAACGGCGACGTTACAACTCGAGTAGAGTCCAAGATTACTGCACGTCTAGCATCCCGTGCTCGTGCGCTTCCTACTGCGTTATGCCCGGCAACTCGGAGACGCTTCCTCGTCGACACATATCTTTAGCAAGGGGTTACTAGCGTGAATCGAACGATCAACTTCGTCTCGGGGGTTCGAGCATGCTTGCGGTGTCCTTGTCAAGGGGACTGATCCTTAAGTCATTACTCTGACACCTCGGAGCAACGCCTTCGGGGCCCCTGTTCCGGACTAGGCCGGCGCTTGCCCAACCTTCGGGCAAGCCCAACCCAATACTGGATCGGCCCAATATGGCCCCTCCAATAGCCAGTGTCGGGCACGACCCTGTCAGCATCGAGTACGCTCGTGTCTTCCTCTCGTCGGCCACATAGCAGACATCACTGTCGAGTAGAAGCTCAGAGCTGAGGAGAGCATGTCACCTTGTAACCTCCCACCTTTGAGGGAATCGGTCATCCCACCTTCCGGAGATCTCAGGACCGTTACCCCAGGGCGAAGACCACGTGCTGGTCTTCCCTACGCCACGTATGCCCTGGCAGTTGCCTGGATCGGGCCTCGCAATCCAGCCCAATGCAGGTAACCATTGGCCCCGCGCTTGGGGCTCTCTATAAATACCCTCTCACTTGAGAGGGTCAGGTTACATTCTCTTTTACTCACCTATATTCTGTACTTGCTTGTCGTAGCTGACTTTGGCATCAGAGTGCCTTGCAGGTACACCCCCCCCGGCCGTATCATCCACACCAGAGCTGAAGATTTCACGACGCTGCTGGTCACTGTCACACTGTCTGATCCAGGTACGATCAATAATTAATTATTTCAATCAAGGTAAATCTGTAGTATTTTTATGCTCATATTGAGACTATAAATTCTATTGATAACTTTGTTAGTTTATGTATATTGTGGTTAGCTACTCGGAGCTTTTATTTTCTAGTATATATGCTATTTGTTATGTATGCTTTATTCTTTATGCCTTATATTGATAAAAAAAATTTATAAGAAAAGATTTCATTAAGGTGAGATTAAGGGGATCTCAAACCCCAAGAGAAAACAAGCAACAAAAAGAAGGTAGATAATCCTACCAATCGACTCGACGAGACGAAAATAAACGAGAATTACAAGAAGTCAAAGGAAAACCTACTCCACTCATAAAGGCTACAACTCACCCTACCAAGTTTTTATATTGATAACTTTGTTGTTAGTTATGTATGCTTCCTGTTACGTTGCATGTTTTATCTAAGCAAAAATTATTGTTGTTTGTTTATTCTTGGAAAAGACAAACTTTGTCATTTTGGAGTAGAGAATGGTCCCTGAAACTCTTGTAACTATAGAGTTGAGAATGGTCCCTGAAACTTAGGATGTAATTATATTGTTGTTGCAAATATTGAAGTGCCTGTTATTCTAGTTTTGGTTGGTCTTGCTATGTACTGGTTTAATTTGATTTTTCAATAGGAAATTGGATAATGATGTTTCGTAGTGATTTAAAGTTCAACATATACAAAAGCATGGTTAATGCATCAAAAAAAGCTTATGAGAAATTTAATTCACAAGGTAGCCGTATATGATTTATATACGGTCTATTGCAGTTTAATTTGACTGACATTAATATATTTTTGGCAGATATTTTAAATAATAAAATAGTGTAATGGTATGTGTTGGCCTATTTTAATACCCCGTGGAATTTATTGTTGCAATTTAGTCCCTTGTACTATTAGCATTTTGTTTTTCTATTATCCTTGTATTTTATCAAGGATGTGAGTTGTATTTTGTGGTGTGTTGATAATGGGACTCGTATGTCATGGCCATTGGTCTAGCTCAAGTAGAGTTGTTATGTTTTTTTATAAGCTAAAATATATTTATCAGGGATACAATAGGGTATCCCTACCCGTATACATCAAACGTCTCTCTAAAAATCAAGACCTACAAAAATCACTAGGGGACTTTACCCAAGTGTAATAGTTACAATTGTGAGAACTATTTTGAATCTTTTCTATCCCCCACCAAGAGTAAATTACTATACGATTCGAAATCGTGTCGAAATCCCAAAACTCATCTCTAAATATAATGTTGTTTCTAGATGACCAATTAATCCAACAAATTAGAAGCCATAGCCCAACAACGTTACAGATTAAGAAATTATTTCGAGCACACCCCGATACCCAGCAAGTTAAGTGATTCAACATATCTCCCACTATAATCTCCGAAATGCCCAACCAGTTACACGCGAATTTCCATATCATACTGGACTTATGGCATAAAAATAAGACATGCTCAACACTTTCCTCCATTAAGAAAGAGAAAGGACATGACCTTTCATGTCTGTTGGTGATTATTCCTCTACGTGCAAGATTGTCTCGAGTTGGAATTCTCTTATGTAGCAACCGCCAACCGAACACTTTCACCTTGAACGGGATCTGTGCTGTCCAAATCAGTTTGAAAGCACCTCTCGCATCCTCCCCGAAACTCCTAACTGAAGTAGTGCTGTTATCCTGCAGAAATTCGTATAGAGAAGAAACAGAAAAACAATTATTATCAGTAAGGATCCATATGACAGAATTTCCGGATCCTGCTACGGGTTCGAATTCTTCCAGCAGTGAATTCAGATCAGTCCGCTGCAACATAACTTTTGCAGACAAGTTAGAATGGGACATTTTGATATCCCAGCACCATTTGCCACCAACCCACAAGCCATTCTCTGCCACTGAGCTGCTCTTATTTTCAGCAGATAACCATAAATCTGGAAATGACAAAGACAAAACTATGTGGCCAGCCCAACGAGAAACCCAAAACGAAACGTAGTCTCCACTGCCGATGTTGTAATAGATAAGCTCAGAAACCAAATTCCTCCCACTAAAACAGGATAGCTGCACTAAGTCTCTCCACCATATAGAGGGAGTAACAGGCAGTTTCGAACAATCACCGATATGAAGGTCGAATTGGTGATTATGGTACATAGCCTCTATTAATTCCTTCCACAAAGTGTTCTTTCGTTCCAAGATTTTCCAAGTCCACTTGAACAATAACGCACAATTGAATAATTTCAAGTCTTTCACCCATAAACCTCCATTTTCTTTCTTGTTACATACCGTAGTCCAAGACACCCACGCCACACCCTTTTTAGACACCATAACATTCCACAAGAAAGACTTTTGAATAGACGTAAGGATATGTATAACTTTAAAAGACAATTTATAAAAAGACATGAGATGAATTAGTAAATTAGCAAGGACAGAATTGATCAAGGTTACTCTTCCTCCCATGGATAAGAAACGACTTTTCCAAGAGTTCAATCTAGATCGAACCTTGCCTATCAAAGGTTTCCAAAAAGAGACTAGAGTGTGATTTCCTCCAATATATATTCCTAGAAATTTGAATGGACAGATAGAGTCAGAGATCTTACAAGAGAGGTAGTTTCCTGCAGCCGATAAGAACGGATCATCAACACCAACACCGTATAGGGAACTCTTATTGAAATTTATCTCCAGACCTGAGACTAAATGAAATCCTTTAAGAATAGTCTTGACCGCCAGGATATTTTTCCACGAACCATCTCCTAATAAAATTGAATCGTCTGCGTATTGCAGCAAGTGGAACGAAACCTCCGAGTTGAATTTAAAACCTGAGAATAGACCATTCTCCATAGCTCTTTTCATCAGGACTGCAAGTCCTTCTGCAACGATAGTGAATAGGAGGGGAGCAAGGGGATCACCTTGCTTGAGACCCCTTGTTATAGCAAAATCCACGGTTGGGCACCCGTTAACCAGTACAGAGGAGTAGCTATTAAAAACCCCTAAGTCCATCCATCTCAGCCATGAATTACCAAACCCCATAATTTTCATGACATCCCGTAAGTACTTCCAGTCGACATAGTCGTAAGCTTTAGCAAAATCAACCTTTAGGAGCATAAGATCTTTCTTTGAACGTTTAGCATAGTCAATGGCTTCATTTACAACAAGGACTCCATCTAACAAATTTCTACCATCTATGAACGCCGTCTGAGTGTTTGATATGATATTTCCAATTTTATTTTTAAGTCTGGAAGCAAGAATCTTAAACACTACTTTATATACCGAGCTAACTAGTGATATAGGCCTGTAATCATCCAAAATCTTAGGGTTCTCAGTTTTGGGAATAAGCACCACAAATGAAGAAGCAAACACCTTTTGTAATTTGTCACCCTTGAAAAATTCCATAATACAATTTGTGAAGTCATTACCAACTATACTCCAACACTTCTTGAGAAAATCAAAGCTGAATCCGTCAGGACCAGGACTACGGTCCCCAGCGCACTCGAATACAGCTCTTCTGATTTCTTCTATACCCACTACAGATTCTAGCTTATCTCTGTCCGACCTAGAAAGGCACTTGAAACCTACTTCTCCCACATACGGAAAAGGTCTAGAGGCTCTGGAAAACCTCTTAGCAAAGTGGTCTTTGATAGCCTCTTTTACCCCTTGAACATCCTCCACAGATTTGCCATTAACACTTACAGAATTGATGGTATTCAGATTGATACGATTTCTTAATGCTGCATGAAAGAACTTAGTGTTAATGTCGCCATCAACACTCTATTTTAACCTAGATTTTTGCTTTAAAATACTTTCTTTAATTCTCGGTGATCTCCATAAATCGTCTTCCACAGAATTTCTATTCTCCAGATCCTCTGCTGAAATGCCACCTCTTTTTGAGACTATAAGATCTTCTACCTCATTGATAATACTTGTATCTGTCTTGATTTTGGTATCAACCCAGCCGAATACATTAATATTCCACCATCGGAGTTTCTCTCTAAGGTTCTGCATCTTCTTGGACAAAATGAAAGATGCCTTCCTTGTTACCTTACATTCATCCCATTCTTTTTTGACAAAATCCATGAAACTAGTATGTTCAAACCAACATGACATAACCTTGAACGGTTTAGGCCTCCAGTTTATATTTTTTGCTGAAATCCACACCGGCCTATGATCCGATACGTCTCAGTCTCCAATCTTTTGACACACCATGTTCCATTCATTAAATACTCCAAGGGTGACAATGAACCTGTCGAGACGGCTACATATCTTTCCCTTAGCTTTAAACCATGAGTACTTATTTCCACTCAAAGGCAAGTCCACACACCCGATCATATTAATGAACTCTAAGAATTCTTCCATATATCTTATGTTAAAACTGGAATAACCTATTTGTTCAGCAGGACACTTTATCGAGTTAAAGTCGCCACCAAGGATCCGCTCTCCAGGTTCCAAACTGTTTTTAAGATTGATAAGACTAGACCAGAGCTCCCTTTTCTCCAAAATGTTACAGGGAGAGTAAATATTAAAGAAATAACATTTCAAACCACTCCAATATGCTTGCAAACCCAAAAATCCTTTGCCCCTATAGCTGCAAATAGGATCCACGACTCCGTCTTTTCATATAGTTACGATACCTCCTGAAAGGCCAGTAGAACTGGTAGCTGACCACTGACAAGATCTGTCTCCCCATATGCTGAACACCGTCTCATCAGACATCTTTGTTCTTTTAGTTTCCTGTAGAAAACATATTTCAGCTCCTACCTTATTTAGTGTATCTCTAATTTTCTTTCGCTTTAAAACACCCCCACACCCTCTTATGTTGTATGTTACTATATTCATATAGAACCAATAGCTACCACCTTCTTCCCTTTCTTCGATTTTCTGTCAACCACTTCCAGATTTTTCAGAATAGTTTAGAAAACTTCGTCATCTTCTTCCGCTTCTATTCCTAAACTTTTAATAGCCTCCCAAACTCTATAAGGGAGACTTTCTAATTTCTTCTTAATCCTTGAATTGTTCTGGAGGAAACCAGAATCACTCATAGAATTGTCAATAGAACCAGATCACTTAGAGATAGGAGCACAAGCATGATTTTCCTTTGTTTTACCACTCTGTCTATGTTGCTCCCTAACAGTCTTAGAGGTCGAACAATGAACCCGCAGTAGAGTAGCATAATACGAAGGGTTGCTCGGAATTTTTATCCTCTTGTAAATATCTTCCATAAGTATCTTTTTCTTCCTGATAGAAGACCCATCTTTAACTTCAGTAGCCACATAATCACAATCACCTCTCTGCACCTCTTGGAAGAAAGACGTATCAACAACTTTAGATATGCCTCCACATGCTAACCTATTGTCATCAGCAAACGTGGATGTCACAGTATTGTCCTCTCTTTTTAGTTTCACAAGGGAACAAGTCACATGATCATGGCTAGAGACTATATTATGACTTTTATCAGCACTATCACCATCCCTTTCTCCAACCTTCGAGTCTGACTTGTCTCTATCTTGAGATAAAATTTGATTCTCAGAGTGGGTTGTATCGCCTCTTTCCACACCTCTGATACAGCTGGTGGCAGCTGGATCTACCTTACCAGAAAGCTCAATCTCTTCATCGCTTACTTCCGTAGTATGATCGTTAAATGAGTTCCTTAATTCACCTATTGTCGAAATAGGGGAGAAGGACTCAGGTAACTTAGATTGAGTGCTAAGAACCCTAGATGAACTATCCCAGAACTCCCCTTCTACTTCCTGATCTGATTCGGAATCCATAACATCTGAGCTATCTTCTTCAAAGCATGACACTTTGGCGATACCTTGATCCCTATTATAAGGCCCAAAGGAATCCTCCACAATCTTAATTCTATAGACGACATCATTCACATCAATATTAACTACTTCATTAAAACTCATGGCAAATTTAGTCCTAATCAGGATTCTAGCGACGTCAAACCTCAAATGTTTCCTTGTCTCTTCGTCCATCTTTATAAATGCACCAGCAGTAGCAGCTAAAAATTTGAAAAATTTTGCTCCCCAAACGTGGCAAGGGAGACCAAAGATCTTGACCCAAGTGAGTCTCTCTTGGTCAACATCGCTAGGAGACCAAGGGCGGATTTCAGAGAACCACTTAGAGATCCAACTGATGTCCTCTGTAATCAACTTTTGGATATCACCCGGGTTATCTTCTTCTAAGAGGCAAAGATTAGCCCACATAGGTGTTATCTTAATGTTGAAGAAACCATCCATCTGAAACGCATCCGAAACCTCAACAGCTGATCCCGGAATCTCCAACACACCAGTGAAAGCCTGCTCAAACCAGTCTAGTTCTTCATTGTTAACTTCAAAACTCAAATGGGCAAAAGAAGGTTTGTCACCCATAAGAACCTGGTTCGAAATGGCATTAGCCCCGATGCTACTACGTGCCCCTTTAGCTATCTGAGCGAAAGAAACTCTCCTATCAATCCTGCGACATTCCAAAGGTTTAAAAGACGGACCTCCTACCTGTTCCTTATCCTGATTCCATTTTTTCGTATAGGGCATTCCACCATCGTTCTCGTGTTCTCTACGAAATCTTGGCAAATTAGCGAAAATCTTAGTGCCATTAATGACAATGTTGTCAAGATTAATGGCCATAAGATCTTCGTCTTTGACTTTTTTGAACCTCACAAAACCAAACCTCTTACCCCTAATATCCAATCTTCCCGGAATAAAAACTTCCAAAATGAAACCATATTCCTTAAAGATGTCATACATTTTTCTTGCATTGAATGAATCCGGAAACTCAGTAAAGAAGAAAGATGAAGCTTCTTTCCAGTCTAGATCTGTAACCTTACCATTGTTATTTTTCCAGATCAACATTTTCCCCAAAATTTGATTCCGAGCCTTCTTCTTCCCTACTTCCACCCATGTCTCTTTGTTATGGCCGGTTACATTATAGAGCCCCATATGACACATCCAGAGAACCTGAATCGAAAGTTCAAATATATTCGATGCTAACCAAGGCGCCTCAAATCCACTATAGTTACCAAAATGCAGAAAAAAGTCTGTCTTCTTGCCTCAAAATAAACTAGCCTCTCCCAAGTCAATACAGATCTAAACCGTGACTTCAACCAATCAATGACTCCGAAGAACCCAGTATCAGGCAACACCTTACCGAGGCCCCTGAGCCTTAAAGCCAGGAATTTAAGCCTAAGATAAGGGGAAGTTCAACCAGTATCCCCTATCAATTTATTTTTAGTTTTCAAAATTTTAATTACTAATTTTTTATTTCAATTTAATTTCTACTTTTGTGAAACAACATTGTCTTTCGAAAATTAAAGCTTAAGGCACATCATGCTCTTATGCGGCCAGAGTGGTATCAAATGCAATCGTATTCCAAGTTGCAGTGGCAAGAACAAAGCCTTCATCTAGAACTAGTACTCTATGATCTCCCAACGACCCTCAATAGCAAGGTTTGCATCACAATTAACGGTAACATTATCTATCCATGCTTTTTTTTCCATCCAATTTTTCATTTTCATTTTATTAATTTGAATATATTGGTTTGGCTTATTGCCTTGAGAATGCAATTGATAATTCTGGGTAAAGCTAATTTCATATCTTTAAGTATTACAAGAACCCCGAGATTGGTTACTATTGATTTCTTAAGTTGATAATCATAAACATTTCACCAAGCTTTTTGGAATAACTCTCTAGTATGTATGGCACACTCTGCATGGATATTTACTTCATCGATAAGTGTAATAAGTTTATTTTAAAAGTAATTATACATTGTATGATTTCTTTGGTTAATATGTATTAATGAAATTTTATAAAAATATATTGGTGGATTGTTGCTATATTTTTTAAACGAGCATGCACAAAGCTTTGCTTCTTTAATTTCCTTTTTATACTAAATTCGACAACACTACATATATAGTTGTTAGACTTAAGCTTTATTCATTTTGTATGCTCTTTGACAGCCATTTTATAGATACCTGTTGGTTATAAGGTATTTTTAAAGATCCTATCTAAATATTAAATTGTATTCTAATAAAGGTTCATGTGTACACTTGTGATGGATAATGATTTCTTCTTTTCCTTTAAATAAAGATTAAATCATTGATTCTTTTTCCCTAAATATGTTGGTTTGTTACTTTATTCGTTGTGGTTGATGATCCATTTCGTTTATTTGACAAGAACATCTCAATGAATTGGAAGTGGGAACATAAAATTTGTTTCCAAACTATTCTCTCGAGCTTTTTTATAAGAAACAAAGAAACAGAAAAATTTTAGACTTTTTTATAAGGTTTTTATCGATAAGGTATGAAACTTAACTGTATTATGATGTGCTCATGATCCAGAACAAGATTGAACAACTAAACATGACAATGATATTTAAGAGAGTTTAATTGGTTTAAAGATTAATAGAAGTAAGTGTTAAAATTACTCCAAAAGATTATAAGAACTTTGAAGTGATTTCATGCAAAGTTAACTTTCATAGAGATAGATACAATAGGTAGGCATTCATGCATTTTTCAATGATACAAAGAGGCCCGAACAGTCCACCTAAAGTTTTAATATGTCAATAGGACCTTATCAGTAATTATACATTAATTTGCCTAGTCCTAAATCCAATCCCTCAAGTTTCTGCCTTAATTGGTTGTATGTGGAACAACAACAAGTGAGTTGTTATTTAGGACACACATGAGAAGACACAAAAAGATACACTTTGGTACTAATGGGAGCGATAGAATTTTCCTCCCATTGAATAATTACTAAACTGCATAATGGCAATGGTCTTCTTATGACTCAGATGTTGTATTAACTTCCAAATGTCTTGAAAGTTTAACATTTACTTTATTTAACGCCAAAATATAGGCTTATTTTTAGTATAAAATTTATTTTTATTTTTGCAATAGATATCAGAACATTGTAGTTTGATTCTAGTTTTCTGATTTTTTTTCTGATTTTTATGACTCTAGTTTTCTGATTTTTTTTTCTTGACAGGTAGTTTGATTCTAGAGCTCGAGTTGCTTCCAAATTGCAGCTCTACTATGTCAAGGGTGAGTTTGTCCCGTATCGGTTGGTGATTTACGCGCATTTTTACTAGAGGCTTCCGTATTGTCCAGGTGTTACTTCAGTACATGCTTTCGTGATGATTTGCTCAAGTCGAGGTGTTCGGAAAGGTTGTAACATGCTTTTTTCAATATCATCACCAGTTGTTCTGTTCTTATTTATCTGAAGTTGTCATAGTTTATCTGCAACAGTGCCTTTAATGATTGCAAGGAGGTGTCCATATATGGTATGCATATTTGAAATATTTAGAGTTATACTTTTTTTTGTACTTGGCTGGATTTGTAAACTATGATAGGAGTTAAAGATTGTTGTGTTGCCTTTGTTGTTGTTTAGGCAATTCACACAAGTTTGTACTATATATGTCAATTTTCTTGGTTTATTATTAAATTAGAATGATTATTTTATTAATTTAATATAATTAATTATTTAGAGAGTATTAGGAATAACTCTAATTTAATACTCAATGTTTTTATTTATTTTTTCGTAAAAGAAGTGGAAATTATGGCGGTTAAAACTTTCGTTATTTACGGAAATAAAACGCCATTTTTAATGTACTACATTTCGACGGTTGGTACGACGGTCTATAATAAACCGTAAGTTTTTCCTTACGGCATCAAAATTTACGACGTTTTTAAAAAACGTCATTTTTGTTGAATAAGTCAGTTAAACCCGCCACAATATGGCATTTTTAACTGCCAGAATTTTCGTAGTTTTTTGTAGTGGAAGACCTGAAGCCAATAATTTGAGACAGCAAAAAGAACACTGTTTATAAGCTGTAGCCTACCTGCATAACTCAAAAGCTTAGATGTCCAGTGTGTGATTTTCCCTACAATCCTGTTAATAAGAGGCCTACAATTCTGCGCAGAGATTTTCCTATTAGCCAGAGGACCCCTAAATATTTAAAAGGGAGATCACCTTGATAAACACCTGTGCTCTGCATAATGTCAACCTGGGTTCTTTGGTGAACTCCCCCAAAATACAATTTGGACTTGGCAGGTTTAGCCTTTAAACAAGCTGCCTCTGAGAACTGCTTAAACTCCTCCATCAGAATATTAACAAAAGTAGTATCCCCTCTAGAGAACGACATAAGATCGTCAGCAAATGATATGTTGATTAAATTCAGCTTTTCACACTTAAGGTGAAAGTTGAAATCAAGCTTATTCTTCAATTTCCCCAAGCATCTGTGGAGATACTCCATAACTAGCACAAAGAGAAGAGGGGAGATAATGTCTCCCTCTCTTAGACCTCTCTTTGCCTTCAGCAGATTGGAATACTTTCCATTTATGGAATACCTATAAGACACAAAAGACAAACTTAGCATAATCCAGTTAATAAACTTTCTAGGAAAATTCAACTCTTGCAAGATATCCTCCAAAGCCTTCCACTCCAAGGTGTCATATGCTTTATGAATGTCCATTTGGATATTGCATCTAGGGGAGATATGCTTCTTGTTGTACCCTCTAATAAGCTCATGGGCCATAATGAAGTTGTCTTGAATCATTTTACCTGGCAGGAGAGCAAATTGGCTATCATCCACTACTGAGTTTATGATTCTGCTGAGCCTAGTAATGAGGATCTTGGAAATGATTTTGTACATTCTAGAGCAGCATGCTATAGGCCTTAAATGTTTCATTCTTTTAGCCTCAGTAGGTTTAGGGATTAACGTGACATTAACACAGTTACTAGCAGCATACATATAATTTTCCTCAAAGAATTCCATCACAACAGCAGTAAGATCTTCCTTGATGATATTCCATGTAGCTTTAAAGAACTTTGAAGTGAAACCATCCATTCCAGGAGCTTTGGTATCCTCTATAGAGTTTAGAGCTTGCCAAATCTCCTTTTCATTGACTTGTTGAGTAAGTTTATCACCATGGTTCATATCCAACTGAGCTCCTCTTATCAAGACCTCTATATCCACATGCTTAAGAATTTTAGTATTAGTACCAACCAACTCTTGAGAGAACTGAATTACCTCATTTTCAATATCTTTGAATTCTCCAAGGATGTTCCCATCTTTATCCTCACTACAACATTTTTTACTTTAGGCAACGAAAGTATAGACAACGGCTGAAAAACCGTAGCTTTAAATAATATAGGGTGCAATTTTTATCCGTCGCCATTTATTGTTTAAAACCGTTGTGTAATCATCTTATGCTACGGTTTTCAGAGTGTGGGTATGACAAAACCGTAGCTTATTCACTTTATCCTACAGTTTTGAAACTGCAATCAATTCTTATTTTGAAGACAACGGATTCAAAGTGCAACCTAATCTTTAAGCTACGATTTTCTAAGTGTAGGTATAACAAAACCGTGGTTTATTCACTTAATTTTGTTTTCTCATTTTTTTATATATTTTGACAATACGAACCCCAGTCGCAATACCTAAGTTAAATATGTTTTTTTGAAAAATTTAAATTTTAGAGTTCGAATACATGAGCTTAATTTCCACATGCATCTCCAGGTGGCAACCACTAGGGTATTATTCATTGACGAAATTTTCTTCCTAGTAATAATTTATATTTATTTTACAATATACTTATAAAACTTATTTGTAGATTTTCATTCTTATAATATTTTTAATAGTATAATATACTTATTCCATATTTTGTGCGTTGTTATATGGGATTGATTAATTTTATATTATAAATCTCATGTCAATTTTTATTTTAAAATAATTTTTAAAATTTTATATATTTGTTCCATATTTTGTGCCTTGTTCCATATTTTTAGTTAATTTTTTTAGATAGGTTTATAAAAAAAATATTAAATAAAAAATTAATTTAGATCATTTAATAAATTTTTTTTTTATATATTCCACACAATTTATAATATATGATCTCGTAGAAATAAATGTTAAACTTTAAAATTATTTAAAAATTGTTTTAAAATAAATAAACAATGAAAAAAAACTAGTTTTTATTTTTTATTTATTTTACCATGCGTAAAACTGGTGAACATTGGTGTGTGTGTGTATATATATATATATATATATATATATATAAAGTAAAATTAAATATTTACTTTTTGAAAAAATAAAGTAAATATTTAAATATTTAAATATTGAAAAGAAGCAATTTCATAATGATTAAAATATAATTGAAAAAATAAAAACTAGACTTTTTGTACGTATAGGTATTATAGGTTAATATCAACAATCCAATTTATTATAATAATTTTATTATTTTATTGGATTTTAAACGATAAGGAAGGGTATCTCTCATCAGTATTATTTCAACCACTTATTCCAGATCCCAAATCTAAACCTAAAAACAAAATAAACTTGGGTTCTATAATGTCTCTTTCACAGCAAATCTTATGATCCCCTCTAGCCGTATCTAGCCGTATCGCCTTCGTCCTCACCCACCCATGTCATTCGTTGTACAATATTTGCTTCATGCTTTCTGCACGTCAATCGTCACTAAGGTTATGTTAATTTCACTAATTCTCTGGATCTTTAATTTTTTATTTATTTTGAAGTAGTGTTTTAATTTGTGCTTATTTTGATTATTCAATAATATTGGATGTGCTAAGGGAAGATGATGTTGAATGAAACGGATAAAATCTTGGAAACTCTTGGAGTGAGATTGATGAGGTTAATTGGAGCCCAAAACTTTCAGTTTATTACCATGTAGGTTGTTTTACAATTTTTTCTAACTAATTCACTTTTCATCTGAATTTGTTTTCAATTGTTAATTTTAGATGATATTTTCTTTTAATTTTTTTCTCTCTTTTTCATTTTTCTATTTCCAGGAAGGTAGTATATCAAATGGTAGCCACTATATATTTCTCTGATTTCTCTCTAGATGCATTGTTTTCTCTCCGTAAGGATTAGAGGCTATTATGACTTTGTTGATGGCAAGCTTTGTTGATGTTGTCTCATATGTTGTTTGATGAAAAATGGTATGTTAATTTTAAATTTGAGGGAATATAAATGCAACTACTAGATTATTTTTATTTCTTTTGTAACTCACTAAATGACATATGTCTAAGTTTGTGAAACTCAGTCTCAGTACAAGTCCACAAACAATATGCATTCTATTGATGGAAATCAACACCTGTGATTGATGAAAAATGTCTAATGTAGGAGTTGGATCCAAGTCTAATGATTAAAAGTGTTTGTGTATTTTTTTTATCTATTTCTCTATAACACTCTTACTGATTGAAAGCTATATGAGGGAGTGGCAAGTGATATACAGTTCGTTAGCCTTGTATGGAAATTTTTCATATTTAACTTAGGAAGATCTTAATAGATACACATTCACGTATGCCTTTTCATGATCTACTTTTTCATGGGTCTGCAATTAGTAAAGGGGAAATTTAAAGTTGTGTTGGCTATACTGGATATTGAAAAAATATGTTCAATTTGAAGTTGTGTTTGATACAAGTTGTGCAATTGATGTAAAATCTTTAAAAAATTAACTTATCATGTTAAAGATTTCATACAAGTTGGTTATGTTAGGTGATTTATTGGGTTTGGAGTAACATTTTATGATATTTTCTTCTATATAGTCTATATATTATTGGATTTTACCTTTAATGATATTATTATGTTTTTATTCTTTGAGATATAATTGAGGTAATATTTATGATTGGTTTATATTTAAAATCATGTTATATTGATTAACAGTTTGTATTAGGGAAGTTTCATGAGATGAAAAATTCAGGAGAGTTGAAAATATGTCAAAGGCAGGAAAATATTTATCTATCCAATTTTCAATCCGCATCTGACGGTCATCTTTCCTTTGGATCCTAATATCACTTTTTGTTCAAGAGAAACAACCATGTTAAAGCATTGGACTGCAAATGATATTGGAACAATGTACTTGTAAATATGAAAATTTGGACAAAACATATTTATTAAGAATTTGTAAAGGAGAATAAAAGTTAATGTTGTTAGAAAGTTGGTTTATTGTTGTATATTTAGTTTTTAATAGAGTTTAGTTATATACACTAAATTTTTATTTAGTTGGAGTTCTTTGAATTAAATAATATATATGAATTTTCTTATTAGTTTATTATAAATGTTTTTCATATATTTGATATTTAATTATTGTCTAATTTTATTTGAAAAAAATAGAGTAATTAAGTTAAAAAAATAGTGCCTTAAATATTATAGACAACACTTTTCAAATGTTGCCTTAAAAAGTCTTAGACAAATAAAACCGTGGTTTAATCTATAAACAACGGTTATCCAGATGTAGTTTAATCAAAAACCGCGGTCTAAAACTAGTTTAAAATTCGTAGCCTATTCATGCATTTAGGCAACGGGTTTTGTTGTTCGTGGGCGAAAGTACCAAAACCGTAGCTTAAAGGAATAGGCAACGGCCGCATATTCCACGCCTAGATAACCGCGGGCTAAAGCCTAAAGCTACGGTTTTTATACATTTAGCTGCGGTTTTGCATCGTTGCCTAAACTCATTTTTGTTGTAGTGCCTCCAGCCTATGCAAATCATTATGTTTGTTCCTCCCCTTAACAATAGCATGAAAATATGTAATTGTTACTATTATTTTAATGAAAATGATTTATATAAATAATATTAATAGTTAATATTTAAATAATTATTTTAATTATTGTGGTGATAGTGATATATAAAAGTAAATAATTGATTTAGACTATTTAAAATATATATTTAGTGGGAATAATATTATTTAATTTAGTTGGAATAATATTTCAATTAGAAATAATCATAATATAAAATATGGGAAAAGGGGGAAATGGGAACAGGAACGGTCAGAACGTGAAAAAGGAAGAGAAAGAGAACGAGAGATAGGGCATAAGAGAAGAAGAAACTCCATTAGAGAAGCTTGGGAATTCTTAATCTAAGGTAAGAGTGAGACTTCCTCTTGTATAAGCGATTGTATGATATCATGTGGGTGAGTGAATTGATTTCTCTTTGGTTGAATTTTTTTTCTATACTACGAAACATATAAACGCGTGATAATGCTATTAGGGTGTGTGTTTGGATGAATTATGGATGGGTAAATGATTGTGTTGTTATGTTGTTGGGAATTGGAGTGTGAAACTTGAGTATATGACTTTCCAAGAAAATTTGGGGTTTTTGCGATATTTCAAAACTGATTTTAGTGATACAGCTATGCAAAAAACTAGTTTTTTTAAGGGTGTAACCGGTTATAGGTTTTGGTGTAACCGGTTACACTATCAACAAAAAAGCGCGATTTGGGCATTTTTGGGGGAAGTGTTACTGGATACCAGTTTTGGTGTAACCGATTACACTGGAAAAGTATGCTCACTGTTTTTGATCAAGTTGTAACCGGTTACCTGTTTTAGTGAATTGGTTACATGTGTTGTGTCAAACTTAAATAATTCATAACTTGAGTTTCGTTTGTCGGTGTGAGGTGTCGTTCGAAGCGTTAGATATCTGACGCAGTGTACTTTAATTTAAAAATAGGTTCAGTACCTGGAAATGATTTAAATTTTTTGTGATGGTGTTGTATGATAAGTGATGTACATGATGTGTTGTAGTAATATTTATGGATGGTATGTTGTGACCTATTATGTTATTGTATTGCTAGTGTTGAATGCTTGTAGTACATGTTTGGTGTTTGGTGACCAGTTTTGGTGTGGTACATTGGTTAAGGTGAATATCATTGTACGTGTTTTATTGTTGCATGTCATTTATGAATCATGCATCATGGTGTTTGGACGATGGTTCGCTTTTGGTGAGCCTCAATCCTATGTTGGGGATTGGGTGTGAGTAGTTGGTTTTAGGTGGGAATCGGTAAAGCGTTACCTATTGTGATGATAAAGATTTTTGGTGTGCTCTAATCCTATGGTGGGGATAGGGAGCAAGTGAACCTGTGAGTTCACAATTTATACCACATGCATTGAGTCATAGAGTTGGGTCTCATTGCATTGCATATATGTTGTATTATTATCATTGGACTGTGTGGAGTGTGAATTGTGAATTGGGTGATTATGTATGTGATAATCATATGCTTACATATTATTATGCAGTTCATTATATGATTGTGATTTCTCACCCCTTCTGTTTGAATGTAGTCTTTACATAAACATTGATATGCTGTCGCACACGGGTCAAAAACGAGTTTAGAAAATGCAGTAATGGGAAGCGACACTCGAATTTCGTATCAGAAGGAAAAAAATGGAAGGAAAAAAAAGTAGAAAAGGAAAAATTATTAATTTGTTATTTTTTCAAATAAGATATAGAAGAAAAAATTATTATGGATAAAAATATCAATAGTACTTAATTAAAAAAAATTCTAGAAGAAATATTTTTAGGAATTAATTTCAATGCAAAACAACTGTAAGAAAAATTGGTCACTAACATAAATATAGAGAAATAAGATAAAAGGAAATCGATTGAACAAATTTATTCGTTTAGGAAAAAATTGTATTCCTTAATTTTTTTTTTTTTTCCAGAATTTTTCCTTAAATAATTTACCGAATATATCTATATAATATTATAAAACTATTGCACTGTAGATATCCATTCAACTCCATTAATTATCGTACATGCACCGTAAAAACTCTCTCACTATAATAGTTAATGCATTCCATATTTTGCTTATACTAGCATTTCCAAATATTATTTTATTTTAAAAATTTATAGTATCTTTTGAATACTTTGTATCTGCTTCTCTATATAAAGACTTAAAAGCACAATTATAATCACTAAATAATCTACAAAAATTGTTGAGGGTAGAACTTTAATTCAGCAAAATATTTCCTCTCATTATAAAGAATGAATAACAACGAAGAAAAGGTTAATTTTGGGCAAGAATTGGGCTATCTGATGAGAGACCATATCAATGTGAGTTATTTATCAATTATTATTTTTGCATTATTAATTAATCCTTCTTTTAGATATATGCACGAAACTTGTAGCTAATCTATTTTTTTACATGACACAAAACAAAGTTCAAGGTTTTCGATCTATGTGTCGTGAAATGATTAAAAGAAATGCAGAAACTACGATGATTAATGTACATATTCTTATATTTTTTGTTTACTTAGAATAACTTATAATACTCAGTTTGTATTGTGTAAAAAATTGATACATAAAGATTGAAGTTGGAGATTAAAAAATTGTTTTATGAAAAAATTGTTTTATAATAGTCATAATTTAATCCATTTCAACTTTTTTGTTTCCAATACTCATTCAAAGTTCAACTTTTTTGTTTATAAATACAATTAAATAATTAAAAGCATTTTAATTATATTCACAACTTGTTTTATAGGAATCGGCTAGACGCGGGAGGAAACCGACAACAATATTATTGGAAAAGAGAACCTTTTCTTTTTCATTTTCTTCATATTTTGACGTTACACGTTTTCCCGATATAGACAGTATGTTGTCTAATCTAAAGTGTTGGGATGTTGAATGTCGAAAGAGAAATTCAAAAATATGTGATACGGTAAAAAAAATTCTTTTTTATTGATGTTTTTTATTTATATTCTCATATCTAAATATGACATATATTTGTAAATAAATATATCACTACTAATTTATATATAATTTGCTTTTTGAAGTACTATATTCATGATGTCATCACCGGTAGGTCTGACTTCTCTCTTCACCTTCCCTTTTGGCATGGTTTGTACGACGGTCACAAGAAGAAGGAATCGGCCACAGAGTGGAAGATGGGACATCTTCCCCTTTGGAAAAGGACTCAGCGCTTTGGAGGTTAAAGGTATGAACACTTTTTTCATCTCAGACTTTCCTGATCGCATCTCTGCAAGGGACATTTTCGTTCTGTTTGGGTGCATAGGAAATGTTGTGGAAGTAGTAATACCTCCTAGAAGAAACAAACATGGAAATCGTTTCGGTTTTGCGAGATTCAAAGAGGTGGAAGATATCAGATTATTAGGGGTGAAGCTTGACAACGTGTTGATAGATGGTAAGAAGATCCACGCGAATCCGTCTAGGTTCGAGAGGAGTCCAGTTGGGGACATAAATGGCTTTAGTGCGAAAAACGTTGAGGTCATTAAACGTGATTCTATTGTCCAACACGCTGGGCAGAATCTAAAGGATGGTTCGTCGTCTAGACGTGTGGAGATGAATGTTTCTTTTGCCGATGTCGTGGGTTGTAGGCCTGATGAAACACGTCAAGAAGCGAGTGTGCAGTTTTGCTCTGACGAGGAGGTTAAGAGGAGGTTAAATAATGCTTATGTCGGAACCATAATTTTTCCGGGAATGGCTTACAATGTTCAGAGAGGTTTCGAATGCGAAGGGCTTTTCACTTTAAAGGTGACTCCTTTGGGTTCGAAATTGTGTTTGTTGGAGGAGGTTGAAGATGGAGCTTTAGCTGATTTTGTGGAAGAAGGTGCTTCATGGTGGAAACAATGGTTCATTGATTTAAGGAAATGGCAAGAGGAGGATGTCGATGATGAGAGGGTAGTATGGATCAGAGTCTATGGAATTCCATGTCATGCGTGGTGTGTGGATTTTTTCGAGAAGGTGGCGCCTGTGTTTGGAACGTATATTTGCGTTGATGAAAATTCCTTGAAAGGCACTTACAAGGATGTTGCTCGGATTATGATTAGAGTTTCTGCAGATTTCAAGTTGAAGGAAAGGGTTATGGTTGTGATTGATGATAAGAAGTATACTCTTTTTGCGAGAGAAGACACTTATGGCCCCGTTCGATTAGAAGCTGTTCCAAAATCTGTTATGAAAATGGAGTCTGAGATTTCTGAATCGATTTCGGAGTGGAATTTGGAGGATAAAGTTTTTGACGAAGAAGATGAGTTGTTCGATGTCCGGCCTCCTTGGTCTGAGGAGATGGGGAAGACAGTGGAGGGAGACTACAAAGAGGAGTTGAAATCTAATCCTAAGTTAGATGGTGAAAAGACAGGTGAAGGTGGGACAAAAAAGTTTAATAATTTTGACAATTCCGAGGCAGCAGATTGCTTTTTGGGGGATGGGTCTTTTGAGGTGGCATTGAAAAAGGTAAAAGACAAGGCTTGTTGTGTTAATCACAGCACGGAGGACAAGAATGAGCTTTTTGTGCAGAATTGTGAAGGGGAAAAGTCTACTACTGTTATTGCAGAGACAGAGGATTTCGGGGAGGGAGTTAATCATGGGGCCCACGGAAAGAGAAATTTTCTAGTTAAAAAGGTGAGGTACAAAAGCTTGCAAAGACCAGCTGGAGTTGGTGAGAAAGTTAATTTCACTAAAGGCAGTGGAATTAAAAAGCAAAATGTAAAGTCAAGTAAGGGTTGTTATTCTGATTTAAATTGTGGGTTAGCTCAGTGGTCTAACCATTCAGATTATTATGGTGATAATTCGGCAGAGTCGGATATAATACGAAATAATATTCGTTTGTGGAATAACTTAGACTCCTCGGTGGGTGAGAAAATATGGGAAGCCATTTTGAAGTTAGGAGTGGTAGCTGCTGATGTAAAAAAAGATTATAAGAGTCGTATTGATGAGATGGAAAAGTGTGATAAAAATAGAAAGCAGGGGGAGAAGGTGAAATTAACAAATTGGAAATGATTATAGGATCATTTAATATTAGAGGGGGAGGAAATAAGGTGAAAAGGAGAAGAATAGGCCAGGTTATTAAGAAAGGGAATATGGATATGTTTTTAATTCAAGAATCAAAACTTGAGTTGGTTAATGAAGTTATAGCTAGGAGCTTTTGGCCCAAGGAGGAGATTGGGTGGACTTTCTCTAGTTCGTTGGGATTGTCGGGAGGGCTAATCATCCTTTGGAAAGCTAGTAGTGCGGAGGTTGTTTGTAGCTTCAAAGGTGATGGTTATGTTGGGGTTAAAGTTGTTTGGGGAGGCTCGATTTTTTACATCGTTAATGTTTATTCCTCTTGCGAATTAGGGGAGAAGCGGAGGCTTTGGAGGAGATTGTTGGAGTTGAAAGATGCTTTTTCGGATGGGGAGTGGTGTATCGGGGGGGATTTCAACGCAATTACCCATTGCGGGGAGAGAAAAGGTAGGAGTATGGGAAGTCGGAACATTGAGATGAAAGAGTTCGGGGAGTTTATTGTGGAGAGTGAGTTGGTCGATGTCCCGTGTAAAGGAAAGAGATTCTCTTGGTTTAGGGGGGATGGTTCTTCCATGAGTCGTATTGATAGGTTTTTGATTTCTGAGTCGGCGATTGCTAAATGGGGAGTCATTGGGCAATTTATTGGTCCGAGAGATATTTCAGATCATTGCCCTATTTGGTTAGTCGTCGATAATTCGGATTGGGGGCCAAAACCTTTTATGTTCAATAATGAATGGTTTTCGAACAAAGCTTTTATTAAGTTTGTTGAGAAAGAGTGGGTGGACATTCGTGTCGAGGGTAGAAGCGATTTTGTTCTCAAGGAGAAGTTGAGGATTCTTAAAGGGAGGCTTAGAAAGTGGAATGTTGAGGTTTTTGGCAAACTTGATTTGGAGGTCGAGGAGTGTGTGAAGGAGATTAATGATGGAGATGAGGAGGCGGACATAGAGAATGGTATGCTATCGGTTGATGCTTTGGAGAACCGTAAGAAGGTGTCTAAACGTTTTTGGTTGAATTTGAGGATTAAAGAGAATATGTTAATTCAAAAGTCAAGGCTTAAATGGTTAAATGATGGGGATAACAATAGTTGGTTTTTTCATTGTGTTATGAAGGAGAGAAGAAGGCAGAATCATATTGGGCACATTAATTCGGAGAGAGGTGTGATGACGTCGGTTAAGGAGGTGAAGGAGGAGGTGAAGAATCATTTCTCTCTTAAATTCATTGAACCCAACTTAGAGAGACCTATTTTGGAGGGAATGTCTTTCAACATGCTTAGCCAAGAGGAAAAGGTTATGCTTGAGAGGCCTTTTTTGGATGAGGAGATTAAAGAAGCGGTGTGGAGTTGCGAGGGAAATAAAAGTCCGGGTCCGGATGGCTACACCTTCACTTTCATAAAAAAGTGTTGGTATTTTCTTAAAAAATATTTCATTAAGTTTTTTGTGGATTTCCATGGAGGTGCGATTTTGTCAAAGTCTATCACTTCTACTTTTTTGACCTTGATTCCTAAATGTGAGAGTCCTTTGGGGTTGGATGACTTTAGGCCCATTTGTCTTGTTGGGGTGCTTGTATAAGGCTTTATCAAAGTTGTTGGCGGCTAGATTAAAGGTTGTTCTTCATTCTTTAATTTTGGATAGTCAAAACGCTTTTGTTCCGGGAAGGCAATTGTTGGATGGGGTTTTAGTTGCTAATGAGGTGGTTGATTATGCGAATAAGGAGAAATAGGCGTGTACTTTATTCAAGGTGGATTTCGAAAAAGCTTACGACAAAGTGAGTTGGAATTTCCTAAGATTCATGATGGTTTGAATGGGTTTTGGAGAGAAGTGGATGAGGTGGATGGAGGCCATGATTTTTTCTAGTAAAATGTCCGTTTTGGTGAATGGTAGTCCTACTAAAGAGTTTGTGGTGCAAAGGGGTTTGAGGCAAGGTGACCCCCTTTCCCCGTTTCTTTTTGTTATGGTTGTGGAGGGGCTTCGAGCTTTGGTTAAGAGGTCGGTGTTGTTAGGTGAGTTCTCCGGTTTCATGGTGAAAAGTGATTGTTTCATAGACATCCTTCAATTTGCGGACGACACACTATTGTTAGGTGATGGGAGTTGGAAACATTTGTGGGCGATCAAAGCGGTGCTTAGAGGATTCGAAATTCTTTCGGGTCTTGGCATTAATTTTCATAAGAGCAAACTTATCGGAATTAATGTTACTCCTCATTTGCTTGAAGCGGGAGCTTTATTTCTTTCTTGTAGGACGGAGTCGAAAGAGTTCACTTTCCTTGGTATCCCTATTGGTTTGAATCCGAGAAGGATTTCTTCTTGGTCTTCTTTGGTTGTCAAGATGGAGAAAAGGTTATCTTGTTGGCATGGTAAATTTTTGAGTTTAGGAGGTAGAATAGCCCTCCTTAAATCGGTTCTAAATAGTCTTTCGATTTTTCATCTTTCTTTCTACAAGATGCCGGCGAAAGTTAGGAAGGCCATCATTAGTCTTCAAAGTGGTTTTCTTTGGGGAAGCTCGAAGGAGAAAAGAAAAATTCATTGGATCAATTGGGAAATGTTGTGTTTGCCTTTTGATAAGGGAGGTATTAATTTATTGAGATTGGAAGACTTTAATGTTTCCCTCCTTCATAAATGGAGGTGGCGAATCCTTGGTGAGTCGGAGTGTTTGTGGTTCAAAGTGTTGAAGGCTCGTTATGGGGATATTAAGTTGTTAATGTCTAACAACGACTCTATCATTCCTAATTGGAGTTCTCAATCAACTTGGTGGAAGGATATCTTAGCGATTTCGAAACACTATCCGGAGGATATTTTTATTAACAATTGTTTGTTTAAGGTGGGAAACGATTTTTCCACTTCGTTCTGGCATGTCAATTGGTTGGGGTCCGGGAGGTTGAAGGATTTATTTCTGAAACTTTATGGTTTATCGAGGTTGCAGAATGTATCGGTTGGTTGTGTAGGAGGTTGGAAGGAGGATGCTTGGATTTGGGGTGATTTAGGAATTAATTTCAGTCCCGAGAATGCTGCTGGCAGTGGTTCATCTCAGGTTTTTGCGGGGCCTGCTACAGGTATGGCTGCTGAAGGTCATTTTCTTAGGAATGATTCTGTTGTTATTGAGCATCCGCAACATGTTATCAGTCGTGGCAGTATGCAGGATTCTGCTGTGAATTCAGTTCAGCCGGTTGATGGTTCGGGTGCAACGGTTAAACAGGACCTGGAGGAGCTGCGCAAGATGTTGGATGATGTTTGTTTAAATTATGCAGAACAGGATAGAATTGAGTGGCAGCACGGACAGACATCGATGTTTACGGTTAATTCCTTTTACCGGATGTCTAATATATATAAAGTTCCTTTTGGTCCTTGTAATCGTGATGATCTTGCCATGTCGTTGGTTTGGAAAGTTGCGGTTCCTCTTAAAATAAGGGCTTTTGGATGGAGATGTTTCTTGAACCGTATTCCTACTAAGGATTTGCTTGTGTTTAGAGGGGTGGTTCCATCTACCGGCAACTTAAATTGTGCGCTTTGTAACTCTTTTACGGAGTCGGTGGATCATGTTCTTTTTTTCTGTCCGGTTGCTATTATTGTGTGGAGGGAGATTTCCGAGTGGGTGGGTTTTCCGATCAAACGAGTTAACGGAATTATGGGAAGTTTCCTTGATTGGTTTGATTGTTGTAAACGCAAGAGAGTTAGAGCCGGTAAAGAGGGTTGTATTTGGTTAGCGGTGTGTTGGAATTTCTGGAATCTTAGGAACGGAATCATTTTCAAGGAGATAGGATGGAATGTTTTTGATACTGTTTGGTCGATCAAGTATTCGGTGTGGCGGTGGTCTTCCATTGGTGATATTACTTATCCAATTTGTAATTTGTATGAGTTCAACAAACATCCCTTGTTGTATTTATGTTGAGTGCCAATTGGTTTGTAATTTCTCCGTTTTTGCGGGTCTTTCCCGTTTCTTTTGTAACCTGGTTTGAGTACATTTTGTACTCGGTTTAATATATTCCTTGCTTATGAAAAAAAATTATGTCATCACCGGTGGTAAAAAATTACGATCAATCACAGAAGTTGTTAATTGCTTACTTCCCAAAGGATACTCCAAGTTAGAAACAAAGAAAAGGAAAAGAAAGGTGGTGAATAAAAATATTTTATATAAATATTCGTATTGCATTATTTATAAATTATATTTTAAATGATTTTATCTTTAATTTATTTATAATATCTCCCTTTCACTTTTTTTAATAATAGTTAGAATGATGAGATCAATGATGAAGATAATAATTTTACAATTGAGGCTAAATATGAAAAAAAAATCTAAAATTACGGATGATGATTTACTTCTTCCTAATATCTCTATATATGGGAAGAAGAAAAATTATAAAAATAGGGTGATCTATCAAACAGATATATCATGATGATGCCGCTACATTTTTTTTACATAATTTTGACTAATATTTTATCATTACTTTTTATTTTTAGGTTGAAAAAGAAAAATCAATTAAAAAGGTGAAAATTGTTGTTGCATGCTCTTCGAATTGTCATGAAGATATTTTCAAAGACAAATATTATCGTTACGTAGTTGAAAATAATTTTTCTCCTCCTATAATTGATGGGAAAGTGATCAATTCAAAAGCTGAAGATATTTCCAATGTTCAAGATATCAAGGATAAAGAAAACAATCTTCAAACTGAAAATATTTTTGGTCCTCTTGAAATCAAAGACAAAGAGAACGGTTTCAAAACTGAAAATGTTTATTGTGCTCCATTGAATGAGGCCAAAGAGAACAATTATAAAATAGGAGATTACGCTTGTCTTCGGGACATGAAGGATGTAAAGAACAATCTAGAAAAGGAACATGTTTCAATAGAAACATTGTTAAACCCACCAAAAATACAAGTTGAATCATTATTAAGTATTTCAGAAGTACATCCTATTGATCATGTCAATGAAGAAGTTTTAGACGATATGTTGCAAGCTTGTGGTGATGATGATTTTACATTAGCTGATCACAAAAATAACTATGAAGTTCTGCCTGAGATTTTAGAAGATTTTTCAGACTTTGATGATTTCATAGCAAGCTTTCTTAAATAATTTATTACTTTCTTTAGCTGTTATTTCCATTAACATTTTATGAATGTAGTTTAATTGACACTTTTTAAATCTTCCATCCTAGTGTAAGAAGATGCAACATTTGATAATCTATAACATATATAAAGGGAAAACATGGCTTTGGTGTAGCCTATTTTCTTTCCAATTATACCCTTTTCAATTTTTGTTTTTAATTTCAAATTCCCTTTTTGGTAACCGTTATAAATGGTTTGCATATACCTTTTGCTCTATTATTTTTTATTATTTTATTTTATAATTAATTTACATTAATATAAAAAAATAAATACACAAAAAATATTGTTTATATTTTGATCTGTGTGTGCCCGTCTGAACGCTAGTATAAATAATATTAGAGTTTAAGATGTGATGCACTTATTCTTATTTCTGGGCGTCAATTTTGAATCATAAATAAATTATTTTCTTGTTAGATTTTATATATTTTTTATTATACTTAAATTTAACTAACAAATACATATGTCAATTTTGAATGTATGATTTTTGTAAGTTACTTATACTTTTCATTATATGCTAATAAAATTTTGTTATAATATTAAAAAATATATAAAAAAATAGTTATAAAACTATTTTTTGAGGGTCATGTCTCCCAATATTAGAGGTGACAATTTCATTGAAAATCTATCCATCCATCTACCTAAAAAGTTTAAGTAAATGGATGTAATCCACCTATTTAAAAATTTCGACAAAAAATCCTTCTAAAGTTTTAATAATCTAATAAGTTAATCCTCAAATAAAAGACAAATTTATTAGATAAAATAAAAAATATTTAGTTATAAGATATATTTAAAATTAAAAATATATAAAAAACATATAGAAAACAAAATAGAGGGGAAAAGAACACTATTGAAATATATATTTGAATTAAATTAATATATATAAATAAATTTAAAATTTTATAAATTAGAGTTTGAACAATATATATATATTATAAAACTTAATACGGTTAGTAGTTTCTTTAATTTAATTTTATCATTCCGCATTCCTCTCGGTCCGAGTAATAAAGTTGATGAAGCCTTTTCTTTAATTTGGAAAGTGGTGGTCCCTTTTATGATTAAGGCTTTTGGGTGGAGATGTTTTTTAAATAAGTTTCCTACTAAGGGTGCTCTTTTATGTAGAGGTTGTGTGCTTCCGAATAGTGGGTTGGAGTGTGTGTTGTGCTCTTCGGCGGAAGATTTTATTGACCATATTTTTATGTCTTGTTATGTTTCCTTATTGGTGTGGAAGGAGATGGCCTATTGGATTGGATTTGAGAATTGGAGGGCTAATGATATTAAAGAAAGTTTCTTATCTTGGTATGCTTTCTCCAAACATAATAGGGAAAACTACTCGTTCCAATTATAGCTTTTATGAGCTTTGAAAATTTCATTTGTACTACTTAGCTTAAGGTTTAATTGGGTGTAATTTTCTTTATTGTTTTGAGGTCTCCCTCTTCTTCTTGTAAGTGGTTTCGAGAACCCATTGTTCTCGCTTTCAATGATAGTTCTTTGCTTATTAAAAAAAAAAGCATGCTATAGTACCTCAAGTTTTTTTTAATTTAAAATCCTTTTCTTGAAAAAGAAATATTTAAGTAAGTTTTAGTATTTGTTGTGCATTTTTAGAAAAAAAAAAATAGTAATATATTAAGAGATTTATACATTTTCACTCTTGATTAAAAAAATTTCTCAACAAAAATGTAAAATATGCAACATTAATTTTAGTGTAATCCCCAAAAATCCTTCTAAAATTTTTAATAATCTAATAATTTAAATCCTCAAATAAAAGAAAAATTTATAAGATAAAATAAAAAATATTTAGTTCTAAAATATATTTAAAATTAAATGTATATATATATATATATATAACATATAGAAAACAAAATAGAGGGAAAAGGAACATAATTGAAAACCGAATAACTAGATGTGCATCCTTTTATCCTCGAGTAAACACACACAAGACGTATGTCTTGTTGAAGGTCGAATACTCGTCTTCCGCCTAAAAAGCGAAAACCAACAAACTTCTTTTTCCTCCTTAGCACTAGCAATTTCCTTTTTATTTTCAACCAACAAAGTTTTTTCTGCCTTTACGCAGTTATGCTTTTTTTATTTAAAATCAATCAACACACAAGTTTTGCTACCAAAGAACTATGTAGCTTTGAATTTTCCATCGCACCTAGGAATATGTATGAACAAGATTCAACGTCTTGTCAAATACCCTAATACAAAATATGTTTTTAGTTCCTATATATATGTCTTAATAATTAGGAGAAATTGAATACTTTAGGCCAACACTTTTATTCGCGAAATTAATTAAAGATAACTAACTGTGTTTACGGCGGATGTCGTGGGGTGATAATACATTGCCTACGCATAATTGACTATCAAACTTGAATTTGGTTGTGACGACTATATTTTTGTTCTTTTAAGATTTTATCGACGTTTTCCCTTAACAAATAAACTTCTATGGAGACCTCATTGAATTCGAGCGATTACTCACTCGGGTATTTTTTGCTTTGCGACAACTAGCGAATTTACTGGGGAAATGAGATACTAAAGCCTAATTTAGTTTGTTCTTCAAATTGTGTAGGCCTTATTTTTGCTTTATTATAAGGGTTAAATATGTATAAGGTCCCTGAAAATAACCCAACATTCAAGTTTGGTCCCGATAAATATTTTCTTCAAGGTTTGGTCCTCCTAAAGTTTTCCGTTTGTAACTGTAGTCCCTCCCGTTAGTTTTCACTAACGGTGGCTTATGTGGCAGGCCATGTGAAATTTTTTTGATGACGTGGCTTACATGTGGCAATGCCAACGTGGCAAAAATTGCTGACATGTATGTCACGTGGCAATTGTTTCAATTTTAATTTTTTTAATATTTATATCATATTTGAATCCAAAAATTGTAGCTAATTTGCAGCAACTTTTTAGCTAATTCCTAGCTAATCTCTAGCTAATTTAAACACAACATTTTTGTAGCTAATTCATAGCTAATCTCTAGCTAAATTAAACAATGTGAAATTATATTTTTAGGTCATGATCATAAGCGGTTTGGTGTTTGTTCATCACTTAAGTTAAAACATTCCATT
Source organism: Lathyrus tuberosus (assembly GCA_022829125.1). NCBI lineage: Eukaryota > Viridiplantae > Streptophyta > Magnoliopsida > Fabales > Fabaceae > Lathyrus > Lathyrus tuberosus. The sequence continues at coordinate 10,117,033 of JALAZF010000100.1, read as the reverse complement.
TTTCTATTCAAATCCAACTACTTGTTTTAAAGTATTCTAATCCAAACATGCCCTATATATAGAGATAATATTACAACAATATCATTGTATAAATGTACATATGTGTTCCAATTACATTCTCTTTTGGTAACTTCTGATTTAAGGTCACAATTTGAACAACGTATGATTATATGAGATCATCACAACTTACATAAGTGTGAATCTCATAAGTTAGTGTTATTAAGCTCTTAATCTTCATCCATAAGCAAGTCACCACGATCATCATCATCATCATCAAATGATTCTCGATCTTTAAGAAAGTATTCATCCTTCAAGTGCTTATAATCCTTCCCCCTCCAAATGACAATTTGTTCTTTATCAAAAGTCACCAAAACACAAGGGACTAGGTCCTGCATCAATACACAATATAATTGAAAAGCAGCAACTTAGAGAACCAATCCCTTCGAAACAGAACTTGGAAACCAGAAATCATGCATGTCTTATAAAGTTTGAAAGGTAGAACAGAATGCCACCATTGCTCTACTGCCATTACTACTATTATCATTATTTATATCACATTACTAGAAGGGTAAGCTAAACTTCACCCCATTGGGCCTTATACAAAGAAGACCTGAAGCAATCCATAAACGTCGTGAGCCTTATACCGAGAGGACCTAAAGCGACGAGGAACATCGTTTTCCCGACGGGGAGTTACACTATGTAACAAGCGATGATTCCAATATTTCCTGAGTGAACTAGTGTTGAGATGATGGATGGAACGGTACCGCATATGCATTGCATAGAGTCGTTGTGTCGGTCTCTGTGCATTTGCATAAATCATGAATGGATTGATTGTGTGTGGAATTGTGAATGAGATTGATTACTTTATATATTCATCTATATGTGTGTTAATCGTTTTGAGCATGATTCGTATGCCTTGGTGATGGTCATATGTGATATGCATTGTGTTGTTTTGTCTTTGAATTATGTCGTAAGCTGTGGTGAGAATATTTTACATTTGTATTAGTGTATTATTATATAATGATATGCAATTATATTATGATGGTGTTTCTCACCCTTCTGCTGTTTTTAGTGCTCTACGAGGCATTGCAGATTAGATGCTGGAGGTCTTTTGTGAAGCTTAGGTCTTCATTCTTTTGTCGGTCGGCTCTGATATGTGTCACCGGGTAGTCGGGGAGACCGTTAGTGATTAGGTGTATATGTATATGTATATGTATCTTTTGGATGTACATGGTTGACTTTGTATATAACAAACTTTTATGATATATATATATATATATATATGAGATTCAGTTACGGATTTTCCACTTTCATTCTATTTCTGAATTGTGGGTGTTGGGAATTGAGTTCCTCTGTTTGTATTACTACCTGAGTGTTGCATATCTATATGAGCAGGTTGTTGTATATTTGTTTCAAATTGATGTGACGCCTCTGTCTATGCAGTGAATTTTTAATTATACTCTAATTAACTGTTATCGCTTTAATAGCCTGGGGGTGTAGAAGGGCGTGTTACAACTACCACGTGGTCGAACTTTTGAGCCAATGACCTCAAGATCTTTGCAACAACTGGTCTTAATGTCAACACCTCTCCACATACCTTGATTTGATTCACCAGCTTTGTAACTCTGGTGAAGAAATCTTCTATACTTTCATTGTCTTCCATCTGAAGCAACTCATAGGTTCTCTTGTGAGTTTGTAACCTCACCTCTTTCACCTTCTCTGCGCCTCCAAACGACTTTTCAAGAATCTCTCGCACTTCCTTTGATGACTCTACATCACTAACCTTTTCAAAGTTATCTAGATCAACACACTGATGGATTATAAAGAGGGCTTTATAATCTTTCTTCTTCAACTCTTTGTGGGCGGCCTTTTCTTGATCCGCCACGTTCTCCACAAGCGGTGTTACTCCTTCCTTCACAAGATCCCAAAGATCTTGATTACAGAAAACCACCTTAATATGCTTGCACCAATTCTCAGAATTATCTTTCTTGAGAATTGGAAGGCTCGCCGGAAAGTTTCTGTTTGAATGATTCATTGCCATCACGATTTTTCTTCCTTGAATCGCAACCGGAGCTCTAGATACCAGATGTTGGAATTAACCCAAAACCTATGGAAATTACGAACCTATCTTAATGAACAAGAAGGACTCTTAATTGTGTCTAAGATGTCTACATTCATCACAGCTCTTAGTCTTCTGAAAACTTCGACCTGCACTCCCTTCGTCATGATATCTTCAATCTGATCTCAGTCCTGTAGTGTTCCAAGTTCATCTTCCCTTCTGCTACCTGCTCTCAAAGATAATGGAACCTCATTTTGATGTGCTTGCTTCGACTGTGTGCTATTGGATTCTTCGCCAAGTTGTAGCTGACATGCTTTTGATCTTCATGGTAATTTCTCCATGACTCTTCCCTATATTCTCTTCGACCAAGTTCACCATCCAGGTGACATGCACAAAGAGAAGCAGCTATATATTCTGCTTCGCATGATGACAATGCTACTACTGGTTCCTTTCTCGAACTCCAAGCAACTGGTGCACCACCTAACATAAACACATATCCAGCTGTGGATTTTTTATCCTCAATATCACTATACCAGCTTGAGTCGATGTATCCCACTAACTTGCATTCATTCCCTTCATCAGCTGCAGGAAACAAAATGTCGTAGTCGAGAGTCCCTTTCGGATACCTTAGTATCCTCTTCGTTGCTGCTAGGTGTGATACCTTTGGCTTCTGCATGAATCTACTATCCCTTTTGGGAAATTTGTTGCTGGTTGTAGGTGGATATTTAATATTAAGCTGGGTCTTGATGGACAGGTAGATCGATTGAAAACTCGCCTAGTGGAAAAAGGATATACTCAAGTTCTTGGTCAAGATTATAGTGATACTTTTTCTCCAGTTGCAATGATGGCATTTGTTCTCTTTCTAGCCATGACAGCCAAGAAACAATGGCCTCTATTTTAATTGCATATCAAGAATGCATTCATGCAAGGTGATTTGGAAGAAGATATTTACATGAAGCAACTTCCTGGGTTCGTTGCTCAGGGGAGTGTAATCGGATATGTAAATGGTGCAAGTCTTAGTAAAGTGTTGGGATGAGCTTTTGTGAATCAGATCACTCTGTTTTCACCAAATGCTCCTCATCAAATGCTCATACTTCCTCTGATCCTTTTTAAGTGTCACTTTTTAGGAAAAAAATTCATTCCTTTTTAAGTGTCATTTCAAAGTTCAAAGTAGTATTGGTTGTAGTTTTGTCAAGATTACTCCTAGTAATTTATTAAAGAGAGAAAAAAGTTAAATAAATTATTAAAAAGTTAAGGGTATTATAGACAAAAATAATCATTATTTAAAAAGTAACAACAATTATTAATTGTCTTGGTATGTATAAAAATTCAAAAAAATGACACTTAAAAGGGAACAGATAAAGTATTTATCTAATGGCTTATGTTGACGACATTGTAATTACAGGTGATGATTCTAAGAGTATCAAGGCTTTAAAAAACGCTTATTTCAGAGTTTCTAGACTAAGGACTTGGGTCATCTTTATCACTTTTTGGGGATTGAGGAATCAAAATCAGGTATTGTTATCTCTCAGAGGAATATGCTCTTGATATTCCTCTTATCCTTTTTAAGTGTCACTTTTTAGGGGAAAAATTCATTTCTTTTTAAGTGTCATTTCAAAGTTCAAAGTAGTATTGGTTGTAGTTTTGTCAAAATTACTCCTAGTAATTAATAAAGAGAGAGAAAAAAGTTAAATAAATTATTAAAAAGTTAAGGGTATTATAGACAAAAATAATCATTGTTTAAAAAGTAACAACAATTATTGATTGTCTTGGTATGTATAAAAAGTAAAAAAAATGACACTTAAAAGGGAACAGATAAAATATTAATCTAGTGGTTTACGTTGACGACATTGTAATTACAGGTGATGATTCTAAGAGTATCAAGGCTTTAAAAAAATGCTTATTTCAGAATTTCCAGACTAAGGACTTGGGTCATCTTTGTCACTTTTTGGGGATTGAGGAATCAAAATCAGGTATTGTTAACTCTCAAAGGAAGTATGCTCTTGATATTCTGGAAGAAACAGATCTTACCAATTGCAAACCGGTTGACACTCCTATGGATCCTAATGTAAAGCTTATTCCTAATCAGGGGAGTCATATACTAATCCAAGTAGATATCAAAGACTTGTAAAAAAGTTGAATTATCTTACCTTGACTAGACCCGATATATCTTTTCCATTCAGTGTAGTAAGTCAGTTTCTGAACTCTCCTCGTGACAACCATTGGGATGCAGTTATTCGAATCCTTAAGTATATCAAAGGATCACCTAGAAAAGGGCTTGTTTTTTGTGATAGAGGCAAATTGGCATCATTAGATATTCAGATGTTGATGAGGCAGGACATGCAAGTGATAGACGTTCTACATCAGGGTATTGTTTCTTATTGGTGGAAATTTGATTCATGGAAGAGTAAAAAACAAACAGATGTGAGTCATGGCTCATGCCACATGTGAGCTCTTGGTTAAGGCATTTACTTTAAAAACTTCATTTTTGTGAAGTCGGCCTTATGGAACTTGTATGTGATAACCATTCAGCTTTGCACCTCTCCTCTAATTTAGTGTTTCATGAGAGGACAAAGCATATAGAAGTCGACTGTTACTTTCTTAGAGAGAAGATTACCATCGGGACTATCAAAACCTCCTTTGTTAATTTTAAGGATCAACTGGCTGACCTCTCTACAAAGTATCTTCGGAGACCTTCGCTTTCTTACATATGTGACAAGATGGATACTTAGGATGTATATGGGCCACCTTGAAGGGGAGTGTGCAGATATGATATTATTTTTATTATTAGTATTTTTTGTTTTTTTTGTTGTTTAATTCTTAGTATTATCTTTCCCCTAATTAGTGGGATTCGTTAGAAAGTTTAGACCTAGTATATATTTTCCCTAATTAGTAGGATTAGTTAGGAGGCTTAGACCTATATATGTGTGTACTCTCTACATAATAAAATAAGAAATTCAGATTCAAGTGTGTAATCTTGTGATTCCTGCGAATAAGAATTGTTAAAGGTCTGCATTTTATTCACATAAGGAATTAGGGAAACTTAATTGAGATCTAGGACTAAAGCGCCAAGGTATTAAGGTTATAGCTATAACTGAGAATATGACAACCAATTATTCGAAAATGATTAGATTGGGACAATTATATACATGAGGTCTGAATAAAATCGGAATCAAACCATAACCAAATTTCCTGTTATTGTGTAGTCATCGCTCATCAGTTACACTTATTCAGTTACTGTTATTTTTATTACTGTTGTGTTGTCATAAATTTTATTTTCCATCAGTTATCCCATTTTCTATAACAATTAATTCTCGATCCTATTCAACTAGAACATTTCTTTGTTAATTAGTAGTTGAAATATCAATCCTCATGAAAACAATATACTCTACTCAATAATGCTACTTGTATGACTAAATTCCTGGTCAATAAGTCATCGACCCTGCTAGTTTTAAGCAGCTACCTATTATACAACCATATTCGCTAATAGTTAGTTAGTTAAGGCGTTTTTCAATGTAAGATGATAGGTTATAAATAATGATTATAGATGATTAGTGAACCATCTTGAGTATAATTGCAAAGGAAACTACGGAACGGTTGTTCTAGATCTCTAGTTAAGGAGTTTTTCAATGGAAGATGATAGGTTATAAATAATGATTATAGAAGATTAGTGAGTCGTCTTGAGTATAATTGCAAAGGAAACTATGGAACGGATGTTCTAGATCTCTAGATTACACAGATAAGGGTTTATGTACTTGTTTGTATTTTGTTTTTTAGTATTCACAATTGAAAGCTGTTGAAGGGGAGACGAATGCCGGCCTCTTTAAATGTGAACTCGTACATAGGGAACCTTAACACACGGTAATTCGAGTAGATACGGTTGTGTTCCCTAGGCTGAAAGACCGTGCACTTCGCCTGCTCGCCCACAGCGACGACCTCGAAGATGGTGAAAGCGTCTGTGTCATCACGGGCAAATCACGAGGGAATACGTAAAGGCTCATAGTCATCCCAGTCGGCAGCGGGACGCAAGGGCTCCTCCCCGGGGAGCTGCGCAGGTCTGTCCACGTCAGGTTCGGTGTCTATCTGGATGATGTCTGCAAGCCTCACGGGCATTTTTACCTGAAAAGCAGAGGATACAGGTGAATTCGTTGGCCACGACAAAATCCACCCTTCCACTGCCGATCAAGTGAAAGGGCAATGAGAGTGGGAAGCTGCTCGGAGCAACGAGGAACTACTCGATACCTTTCTCCCGACTAGGGACCTTCTCCAGATCCCCGGTCCTCTCATGTCTTATCTTCCCGGAACATTCATCGTGTGTCCTCGGGACATTCATCGCATATCCTCGGGGCATTTATCGGGTCCCCGGGACATTCATCCTAAGCCTCTGTCAAATCAAACGCAACCCTAGAAACATCCCACTGTTTTAGCCGGAATCTTCATGGTGTCACCGGGAACTTCATCAGTTGCCGGAAAACCACCAACGGAAAACAAAACGGAAAAGAAGAGGATTAGAAGCTTACTTGGAACGGTGGTAGAGAGCGGACCGGTGCGGTGGAGGCGGCGACGTACGCCGGTGAATGGAGGTGGAGCAGCGGTGGAGATAGGAAGAAGAGATCGGAGCGAAAAGGTGGGAACGTGCAAATGACACGAACTCAAGCCTTTTTATAGGCCCCTCACAGGACTCGGGGAGTCCCTAGGCTCTTGAGTGCCCTAGGCCTAGCCGCCCCTAGACATTAATGGCAGGCGACACGTGGCACGCGTGTTCCCGCATTAATCCTTTCACCTGCCTTGCTCCTCGGACTCACAACCCATCATCTCCCCCGCGTCACCATCCAACGGCGACGTTACAACTCGAGTAGAGTCCAAGATTACTGCACGTCTAGCATCCCGTGCTCGTGCGCTTCCTACTGCGTTATGCCCGGCAACTCGGAGACGCTTCCTCGTCGACACATATCTTTAGCAAGGGGTTACTAGCGTGAATCGAACGATCAACTTCGTCTCGGGGGTTCGAGCATGCTTGCGGTGTCCTTGTCAAGGGGACTGATCCTTAAGTCATTACTCTGACACCTCGGAGCAACGCCTTCGGGGCCCCTGTTCCGGACTAGGCCGGCGCTTGCCCAACCTTCGGGCAAGCCCAACCCAATACTGGATCGGCCCAATATGGCCCCTCCAATAGCCAGTGTCGGGCACGACCCTGTCAGCATCGAGTACGCTCGTGTCTTCCTCTCGTCGGCCACATAGCAGACATCACTGTCGAGTAGAAGCTCAGAGCTGAGGAGAGCATGTCACCTTGTAACCTCCCACCTTTGAGGGAATCGGTCATCCCACCTTCCGGAGATCTCAGGACCGTTACCCCAGGGCGAAGACCACGTGCTGGTCTTCCCTACGCCACGTATGCCCTGGCAGTTGCCTGGATCGGGCCTCGCAATCCAGCCCAATGCAGGTAACCATTGGCCCCGCGCTTGGGGCTCTCTATAAATACCCTCTCACTTGAGAGGGTCAGGTTACATTCTCTTTTACTCACCTATATTCTGTACTTGCTTGTCGTAGCTGACTTTGGCATCAGAGTGCCTTGCAGGTACACCCCCCCCGGCCGTATCATCCACACCAGAGCTGAAGATTTCACGACGCTGCTGGTCACTGTCACACTGTCTGATCCAGGTACGATCAATAATTAATTATTTCAATCAAGGTAAATCTGTAGTATTTTTATGCTCATATTGAGACTATAAATTCTATTGATAACTTTGTTAGTTTATGTATATTGTGGTTAGCTACTCGGAGCTTTTATTTTCTAGTATATATGCTATTTGTTATGTATGCTTTATTCTTTATGCCTTATATTGATAAAAAAAATTTATAAGAAAAGATTTCATTAAGGTGAGATTAAGGGGATCTCAAACCCCAAGAGAAAACAAGCAACAAAAAGAAGGTAGATAATCCTACCAATCGACTCGACGAGACGAAAATAAACGAGAATTACAAGAAGTCAAAGGAAAACCTACTCCACTCATAAAGGCTACAACTCACCCTACCAAGTTTTTATATTGATAACTTTGTTGTTAGTTATGTATGCTTCCTGTTACGTTGCATGTTTTATCTAAGCAAAAATTATTGTTGTTTGTTTATTCTTGGAAAAGACAAACTTTGTCATTTTGGAGTAGAGAATGGTCCCTGAAACTCTTGTAACTATAGAGTTGAGAATGGTCCCTGAAACTTAGGATGTAATTATATTGTTGTTGCAAATATTGAAGTGCCTGTTATTCTAGTTTTGGTTGGTCTTGCTATGTACTGGTTTAATTTGATTTTTCAATAGGAAATTGGATAATGATGTTTCGTAGTGATTTAAAGTTCAACATATACAAAAGCATGGTTAATGCATCAAAAAAAGCTTATGAGAAATTTAATTCACAAGGTAGCCGTATATGATTTATATACGGTCTATTGCAGTTTAATTTGACTGACATTAATATATTTTTGGCAGATATTTTAAATAATAAAATAGTGTAATGGTATGTGTTGGCCTATTTTAATACCCCGTGGAATTTATTGTTGCAATTTAGTCCCTTGTACTATTAGCATTTTGTTTTTCTATTATCCTTGTATTTTATCAAGGATGTGAGTTGTATTTTGTGGTGTGTTGATAATGGGACTCGTATGTCATGGCCATTGGTCTAGCTCAAGTAGAGTTGTTATGTTTTTTTATAAGCTAAAATATATTTATCAGGGATACAATAGGGTATCCCTACCCGTATACATCAAACGTCTCTCTAAAAATCAAGACCTACAAAAATCACTAGGGGACTTTACCCAAGTGTAATAGTTACAATTGTGAGAACTATTTTGAATCTTTTCTATCCCCCACCAAGAGTAAATTACTATACGATTCGAAATCGTGTCGAAATCCCAAAACTCATCTCTAAATATAATGTTGTTTCTAGATGACCAATTAATCCAACAAATTAGAAGCCATAGCCCAACAACGTTACAGATTAAGAAATTATTTCGAGCACACCCCGATACCCAGCAAGTTAAGTGATTCAACATATCTCCCACTATAATCTCCGAAATGCCCAACCAGTTACACGCGAATTTCCATATCATACTGGACTTATGGCATAAAAATAAGACATGCTCAACACTTTCCTCCATTAAGAAAGAGAAAGGACATGACCTTTCATGTCTGTTGGTGATTATTCCTCTACGTGCAAGATTGTCTCGAGTTGGAATTCTCTTATGTAGCAACCGCCAACCGAACACTTTCACCTTGAACGGGATCTGTGCTGTCCAAATCAGTTTGAAAGCACCTCTCGCATCCTCCCCGAAACTCCTAACTGAAGTAGTGCTGTTATCCTGCAGAAATTCGTACAGAGAAGAAACAGAAAAACAATTATTATCAGTAAGGATCCATATGACAGAATTTCCGGATCCTGCTACGGGTTCGAATTCTTCCAGCAGTGAATTCAGATCAGTCCGCTGCAACATAACTTTTGCAGACAAGTTAGAATGGGATATTTTGATATCCCAGCACCATTTGCCACCAACCCACAAGCCATTCTCTGCCACTGAGCTGCTCTTATTTTCAGCAGATAACCATAAATCTGGAAATGACAAAGACAAAACTATGTGGCCAGCCCAACGAGAAACCCAAAACGAAACGTAGTCTCCACTGCCGATGTTGTAATAGATAAGCTCAGAAACCAAATTCCTCCCACTAAAACAGGATAGCTGCACTAAGTCTCTCCACCATATAGAGGGAGTAACAGGCAGTTTCGAACAATCACCGATATGAAGGTCGAATTGGTGATTATGGTACATAGCCTCTATTAATTCCTTCCACAAAGTGTTCTTTCGTTCCAAGATTTTCCAAGTCCACTTGAACAATAACGCACAATTGAATAATTTCAAGTCTTTCACCCATAAACCTCCATTTTCTTTCTTGTTACATACCGTAGTCCAAGACACCCACGCCACACCCTTTTTAGACACCATAACATTCCACAAGAAAGACTTTTGAATAGACGTAAGGATATGTATAACTTTAAAAGACAATTTATAAAAAGACATGAGATGAATTAGTAAATTAGCAAGGACAGAATTGATCAAGGTTACTCTTCCTCCCATGGATAAGAAACGACTTTTCCAAGAGTTCAATCTAGATCGAACCTTGCCTATCAAAGGTTTCCAAAAAGAGACTAGAGTGTGATTTCCTCCAATATATATTCCTAGAAATTTGAATGGACAGATAGAGTCAGAGATCTTACAAGAGAGGTAGTTTCCTGCAGCCGATAAGAACGGATCATCAACACCAACACCGTATAGGGAACTCTTATTGAAATTTATCTCCAGACCTGAGACTAAATGAAATCCTTTAAGAATAGTCTTGACCGCCAGGATATTTTTCCACGAACCATCTCCTAATAAAATTGAATCGTCTGCGTATTGCAGCAAGTGGAACGAAACCTCCGAGTTGAATTTAAAACCTGAGAATAGACCATTCTCCATAGCTCTTTTCATCAGGACTGCAAGTCCTTCTGCAACGATAGTGAATAGGAGGGGAGCAAGGGGATCACCTTGCTTGAGACCCCTTGTTATAGCAAAATCCACGGTTGGGCACCCGTTAACCAGTACAGAGGAGTAGCTATTAAAAACCCCTAAGTCCATCCATCTCAGCCATGAATTACCAAACCCCATAATTTTCATGACATCCCGTAAGTACTTCCAGTCGACATAGTCGTAAGCTTTAGCAAAATCAACCTTTAGGAGCATAAGATCTTTCTTTGAACGTTTAGCATAGTCAATGGCTTCATTTACAACAAGGACTCCATCTAACAAATTTCTACCATCTATGAACGCCGTCTGAGTGTTTGATATGATATTTCCAATTTTATTTTTAAGTCTGGAAGCAAGAATCTTAAACACTACTTTATATACCGAGCTAACTAGTGATATAGGCCTGTAATCATCCAAAATCTTAGGGTTCTCAGTTTTGGGAATAAGCACCACAAATGAAGAAGCAAACACCTTTTGTAATTTGTCACCCTTGAAAAATTCCATAATACAATTTGTGAAGTCATTACCAACTATACTCCAACACTTCTTGAGAAAATCAAAGCTGAATCCGTCAGGACCAGGACTACGGTCCCCAGCGCACTCGAATACAGCTCTTCTGATTTCTTCTATACCCACTACAGATTCTAGCTTATCTCTGTCCGACCTAGAAAGGCACTTGAAACCTACTTCTCCCACATACGGAAAAGGTCTAGAGGCTCTGGAAAACCTCTTAGCAAAGTGGTCTTTGATAGCCTCTTTTACCCCTTGAACATCCTCCACAGATTTGCCATTAGCACTTACAGAATTGATGGTATTCAGATTGATACGATTTCTTAATGCTGCATGAAAGAACTTAGTGTTAATGTCGCCATCAACACTCTATTTTAACCTAGATTTTTGCTTTAAAATACTTTCTTTAATTCTCGGTGATCTCCATAAATCGTCTTCCACAGAATTTCTATTCTCCAGATCCTCTGCTGAAATGCCACCTCTTTTTGAGACTATAAGATCTTCTACCTCATTGATAATACTTGTATCTGTCTTGATTTTGGTATCAACCCAGCCGAATACATTAATATTCCACCATCGGAGTTTCTCTCTAAGGTTCTGCATCTTCTTGGACAAAATGAAAGATGCCTTCCTTGTTACCTTACATTCATCCCATTCTTTTTTGACAAAATCCATGAAACTAGTATGTTCAAACCAACATGACATAACCTTGAACGGTTTAGGCCTCCAGTTTATATTTTTTGCTGAAATCCACACCGGCCTATGATCCGATACGTCTCAGTCTCCAATCTTTTGACACACCATGTTCCATTCATTAAATACTCCAAGGGTGACAATGAACCTGTCGAGACGGCTACATATCTTTCCCTTAGCTTTAAACCATGAGTACTTATTTCCACTCAAAGGCAATTCCACACACCCGATCATATTAATGAACTCTAAGAATTCTTCCATATATCTTATGTTAAAACTGGAATAACCTATTTGTTCAGCAGGACACTTTATCGAGTTAAAGTCGCCACCAAGGATCCGCTCTCCAGGTTCCAAACTGTTTTTAAGATTGATAAGACTAGACCAGAGCTCCCTTTTCTCCAAAATGTTACAGGGAGAGTAAATATTAAAGAAATAACATTTCAAACCACTCCAATATGCTTGCAAACCCAAAAATCCTTTGCCCCTATAGCTGCAAATAGGATCCACGACTCCGTCTTTTCATATAGTTACGATACCTCCTGAAAGGCCAGTAGAACTGGTAGCTGACCACTGACAAGATCTGTCTCCCCATATGCTGAACACCGTCTCATCAGACATCTTTGTTCTTTTAGTTTCCTGTAGAAAACATATTTCAGCTCCTACCTTATTTAGTGTATCTCTAATTTTCTTTCGCTTTAAAACACCCCCACACCCTCTTATGTTGTATGTTACTATATTCATATAGAACCAATAGCTACCACCTTCTTCCCTTTCTTCGAGTTTCTGTCAACCACTTCCAGATTTTTCAGAATAGTTTAGAAAACTTCGTCATCTTCTTCCGCTTCTATTCCTAAACTTTTAATAGCCTCCCAAACTCTATAAGGGAGACTTTCTAATTTCTTCTTAATCCTTGAATTGTTCTGGAGGAAACCAGAATCACTCATAGAATTGTCAATAGAACCAGATCACTTAGAGATAGGAGCACAAGCATGATTTTCCTTTGTTTTACCACTCTGTCTATGTTGCTCCCTAACAGTCTTAGAGGTCGAACAATGAACCCGCAGTAGAGTAGCATAATACGAAGGGTTGCTCGGAATTTTTATCCTCTTGTAAATATCTTCCATAAGTATCTTTTTCTTCCTGATAGAAGACCCATCTTTAACTTCAGTAGCCACATAATCACAATCACCTCTCTGCACCTCTTGGAAGAAAGACGTATCAACAACTTTAGATATGCCTCCACATGCTAACCTATTGTCATCAGCAAACGTGGATGTCACAGTATTGTCCTCTCTTTTTAGTTTCACAAGGGAACAAGTCACATGATCATGGCTAGAGACTATATTATGACTTTTATCAGCACTATCACCATCCCTTTCTCCAACCTTCGAGTCTAACTTGTCTCTATCTTGAGATAAAATTTGATTCTCAGAGTGGGTTGTATCGCCTCTTTCCACACCTCTGATACAGCTGGTGGCAGCTGGATCTACCTTACCAGAAAGCTCAATCTCTTCATCGCTTACTTCCGTAGTATGATCGTTAAATGAGTTCCTTAATTCACCTATTGTCGAAATAGGGGAGAAGGACTCAGGTAACTTAGATTGAGTGCTAAGAACCCTAGATGAACTATCCCAGAACTCCCCTTCTACTTCCTGATCTGATTCGGAATCCATAACATCTGAGCTATCTTCTTCAAAGCATGACACTTTGGCGATACCTTGATCCCTATTATAAGGCCCAAAGGAATCCTCCACAATCTTAATTCTATAGACGACATCATTCACATCAATATTAACTACTTCATTAAAACTCATGGCAAATTTAGTCCTAATCAGGATTCTAGCGACGTCAAACCTCAAATGTTTCCTTGTCTCTTCGTCCATCTTTATAAATGCACCAGCAGTAGCAGCTAAAAATTTGAAAAATTTTGCTCCCCAAACGTGGCAAGGGAGACCAAAGATCTTGACCCAAGTGAGTCTCTCTTGGTCAACATCGCTAGGAGACCAAGGGCGGATTTCAGAGAACCACTTAGAGATCCAACTGATGTCCTCTGTAATCAACTTTTGGATATCACCCGGGTTATCTTCTTCTAAGAGGCAAAGATTAGCCCACATAGGTGTTATCTTAATGTTGAAGAAACCATCCATCTGAAACGCATCCGAAACCTCAACAGCTGATCCCGGAATCTCCAACACACCAATGAAAGCCTGCTCAAACCAGTCTAGTTCTTCATTGTTAACTTCAAAACTCAAATGGGCAAAAGAAGGTTTGTCACCCATAAGAACCTGGTTCGAAATGGCATTAGCCCCGATGCTACTACGTGCCCCTTTAGCTATCTGAGCGAAAGAAACTCTCCTATCAATCCTGCGACATTCCAAAGGTTTAAAAGACGGACCTCCTACCTGTTCCTTATCCTGATTCCATTTTTTCGTATAGGGCATTCCACCATCGTTCTCGTGTTCTCTACGAAATCTTGGCAAATTAGCGAAAATCTTAGTGCCATTAATGACAATGTTGTCAAGATTAATGGCCATAAGATCTTCGTCTTTGACTTTTTTGAACCTCACAAAACCAAACCTCTTACCCCTAATATCCAATCTTCCCGGAATAAAAACTTCCAAAATGAAACCATATTCCTTAAAGATGTCATACATTTTTCTTGCATTGAATGAATCCGGAAACTCAGTAAAGAAGAAAGATGAAGCTTCTTTCCAGTCTAGATCTGTAACCTTACCATTGTTATTTTTCCAGATCAACATTTTCCCCAAAATTTGATTCCGAGCCTTCTTCTTCCCTACTTCCACCCATGTCTCTTTGTTATGGCCGGTTACATTATAGAGCCCCATATGACACATCCAGAGAACCTGAATCGAAAGTTCAAATATATTCGATGCTAACCAAGGCGCCTCAAATCCACTATAGTTACCAAAATGCAGAAAAAAGTCTGTCTTCTTGCCTCAAAATAAACTAGCCTCTCCCAAGTCAATACAGATCTAAACCGTGACTTCAACCAATCAATGACTCCGAAGAACCCAGTATCAGGCAACACCTTACCGAGGCCCCTGAGCCTTAAAGCCAGGAATTTAAGCCTAAGATAAGGGGAAGTTCAACCAGTATCCCCTATCAATTTATTTTTAGTTTTCAAAATTTTAATTACTAATTTTTTATTTCAATTTAATTTCTACTTTTGTGAAACAACATTGTCTTTCGAAAATTAAAGCTTAAGGCACATCATGCTCTTATGCGGCCAGAGTGGTATCAAATGCAATCGTATTCCAAGTTGCAGTGGCAAGAACAAAGCCTTCATCTAGAACTAGTACTCTATGATCTCCCAACGACCCTCAATAGCAAGGTTTGCATCACAATTAACGGTAACATTATCTATCCATGCTTTTTTTTCCATCCAATTTTTCATTTTCATTTTATTAATTTGAATATATTGGTTTGGCTTATTGCCTTGAGAATGCAATTGATAATTCTGGGTAAAGCTAATTTCATATCTTTAAGTATTACAAGAACCCCGAGATTGGTTACTATTGATTTCTTAAGTTGATAATCATAAACATTTCACCAAGCTTTTTGGAATAACTCTCTAGTATGTATGGCACACTCTGCATGGATATTTACTTCATCGATAAGTGTAATAAGTTTATTTTAAAAGTAATTATACATTGTATGATTTCTTTGGTTAATATGTATTAATGAAATTTTATAAAAATATATTGGTGGATTGTTGCTATATTTTTTAAACGAGCATGCACAAAGCTTTGCTTCTTTAATTTCCTTTTTATACTAAATTCGACAACACTACATATATAGTTGTTAGACTTAAGCTTTATTCATTTTGTATGCTCTTTGACAGCCATTTTATAGATACCTGTTGGTTATAAGGTATTTTTAAAGATCCTATCTAAATATTAAATTGTATTCTAATAAAGGTTCATGTGTACACTTGTGATGGATAATGATTTCTTCTTTTCCTTTAAATAAAGATTAAATCATTGATTCTTTTTCCCTAAATATGTTGGTTTGTTACTTTATTCGTTGTGGTTGATGATCCATTTCGTTTATTTGACAAGAACATCTCAATGAATTGGAAGTGGGAACATAAAATTTGTTTCCAAACTATTCTCTCGAGCTTTTTTATAAGAAACAAAGAAACAGAAAAATTTTAGACTTTTTTATAAGGTTTTTATCGATAAGGTATGAAACTTAACTGTATTATGATGTGCTCATGATCCAGAACAAGATTGAACAACTAAACATGACAATGATATTTAAGAGAGTTTAATTGGTTTAAAGATTAATAGAAGTAAGTGTTAAAATTACTCCAAAAGATTATAAGAACTTTGAAGTGATTTCATGCAAAGTTAACTTTCATAGAGATAGATACAATAGGTAGGCATTCATGCATTTTTCAATGATACAAAGAGGCCCGAACAGTCCACCTAAAGTTTTAATATGTCAATAGGACCTTATCAGTAATTATACATTAATTTGCCTAGTCCTAAATCCAATCCCTCAAGTTTCTGCCTTAATTGGTTGTATGTGGAACAACAACAAGTGAGTTGTTATTTAGGACACACATGAGAAGACACAAAAAGATACACTTTGGTACTAATGGGAGCGATAGAATTTTCCTCCCATTGAATAATTACTAAACTGCATAATGGCAATGGTCTTCTTATGACTCAGATGTTGTATTAACTTCCAAATGTCTTGAAAGTTTAACATTTACTTTATTTAACGCCAAAATATAGGCTTATTTTTAGTATAAAATTTATTTTTATTTTTGCAATAGATATCAGAACATTGTAGTTTGATTCTAGTTTTCTGATTTTTTTTCTGATTTTTATGACTCTAGTTTTCTGATTTTTTTTTCTTGACAGGTAGTTTGATTCTAGAGCTCGAGTTGCTTCCAAATTGCAGCTCTACTATGTCAAGGGTGAGTTTGTCCCGTATCGGTTGGTGATTTACGCGCATTTTTACTAGAGGCTTCCGTATTGTCCAGGTGTTACTTCAGTACATGCTTTCGTGATGATTTGCTCAAGTCGAGGTGTTCGGAAAGGTTGTAACATGCTTTTTTCAATATCATCACCAGTTGTTCTGTTCTTATTTATCTGAAGTTGTCATAGTTTATCTGCAACAGTGCCTTTAATGATTGCAAGGAGGTGTCCATATATGGTATGCATATTTGAAATATTTAGAGTTATACTTTTTTTTGTACTTGGCTGGATTTGTAAACTATGATAGGAGTTAAAGATTGTTGTGTTGCCTTTGTTGTTGTTTAGGCAATTCACACAAGTTTGTACTATATATGTCAATTTTCTTGGTTTATTATTAAATTAGAATGATTATTTTATTAATTTAATATAATTAATTATTTAGAGAGTATTAGGAATAACTCTAATTTAATACTCAATGTTTTTATTTATTTTTTCGTAAAAGAAGTGGAAATTATGGCGGTTAAAACTTTCGTTATTTACGGAAATAAAACGCCATTTTTAATGTACTACATTTCGACGGTTGGTACGACGGTCTATAATAAACCGTAAGTTTTTCCTTACGGCATCAAAATTTACGACGTTTTTAAAAAACGTCATTTTTGTTGAATAAGTCAGTTAAACCCGCCACAATATGGCATTTTTAACTGCCAGAATTTTCGTAGTGTTTTGTAGTGGAAGACCTGAAGCCAATAATTTGAGACAGCAAAAAGAACACTGTTTATAAGCTGTAGCCTACCTGCATAACTCAAAAGCTTAGATGTCCAGTGTGTGATTTTCCCTACAATCCTGTTAATAAGAGGCCTACAATTCTGCGCAGAGATTTTCCTATTAGCCAGAGGACCCCTAAATATTTAAAAGGGAGATCACCTTGATAAACACCTGTGCTCTGCATAATGTCAACCTGGGTTCTTTGGTGAACTCCCCCAAAATACAATTTGCACTTGGCAGGTTTAGCCTTTAAACAAGCTGCCTCTGAGAACTGCTTAAACTCCTCCATCAGAATATTAACAAAAGTAGTATCCCCTCTAGAGAACGACATAAGATCGTCAGCAAATGATATGTTGATTAAATTCAGCTTTTCACACTTAAGGTGAAAGTTGAAATCAAGCTTATTCTTCAATTTCCCCAAGCATCTGTGGAGATACTCCATAACTAGCACAAAGAGAAGAGGGGAGATAATGTCTCCCTCTCTTAGACCTCTCTTTGCCTTCAGCAGATTGGAATACTTTCCATTTATGGAATACCTATAAGACACAAAAGACAAACTTAGCATAATCCAGTTAATAAACTTTCTAGGAAAATTCAACTCTTGCAAGATATCCTCCAAAGCCTTCCACTCCAAGGTGTCATATGCTTTATGAATGTCCATTTGGATATTGCATCTAGGGGAGATATGCTTCTTGTTGTACCCTCTAATAAGCTCATGGGCCATAATGAAGTTGTCTTGAATCATTTTACCTGGCAGGAGAGCAAATTGGCTATCATCCACTACTGAGTTTATGATTCTGCTGAGCCTAGTAATGAGGATCTTGGAAATGATTTTGTACATTCTAGAGCAGCATGCTATAGGCCTTAAATGTTTCATTCTTTTAGCCTCAGTAGGTTTAGGGATTAACGTGACATTAACACAGTTACTAGCAGCATACATATAATTTTCCTCAAAGAATTCCATCACAACAGCAGTAAGATCTTCCTTGATGATATTCCATGTAGCTTTAAAGAACTTTGAAGTGAAACCATCCATTCCAGGAGCTTTGGTATCCTCTATAGAGTTTAGAGCTTGCCAAATCTCCTTTTCATTGACTTGTTGAGTAAGTTTATCACCATGGTTCATATCCAACTGAGCTCCTCTTATCAAGACCTCTATATCCACATGCTTAAGAATTTTAGTATTAGTACCAACCAACTCTTGAGAGAACTGAATTACCTCATTTTCAATATCTTTGAATTCTCCAAGGATGTTCCCATCTTTATCCTCACTACAACATTTTTTACTTTAGGCAACGAAAGTATAGACAACGGCTGAAAAACCGTAGCTTTAAATAATATAGGGTGCAATTTTTATCCGTCGCCATTTATTGTTTAAAACCGTTGTGTAATCATCTTATGCTACGGTTTTCAGAGTGTGGGTATGACAAAACCGTAGCTTATTCACTTTATCCTACAGTTTTGAAACTGCAATCAATTCTTATTTTGAAGACAACGGATTCAAAGTGCAACCTAATCTTTAAGCTACGATTTTCTAAGTGTAGGTATAACAAAACCGTGGTTTATTCACTTAATTTTGTTTTCTCATTTTTTTATATATTTTGACAATACGAACCCCAGTCGCAATACCTAAGTTAAATATGTTTTTTTGAAAAATTTAAATTTTAGAGTTCGAATACATGAGCTTAATTTCCACATGCATCTCCAGGTGGCAACCACTAGGGTATTATTCATTGACGAAATTTTCTTCCTAGTAATAATTTATATTTATTTTACAATATACTTATAAAACTTATTTGTAGATTTTCATTCTTATAATATTTTTAATAGTATAATATACTTATTCCATATTTTGTGCGTTGTTATATGGGATTGATTAATTTTATATTATAAATCTCATGTCAATTTTTATTTTAAAATAATTTTTAAAATTTTATATATTTGTTCCATATTTTGTGCCTTGTTCCATATTTTTAGTTAATTTTTTTAGATAGGTTTATAAAAAAAATATTAAATAAAAAATTAATTTAGATCATTTAATAAATTTTTTTTTTATATATTCCACACAATTTATAATATATGATCTCGTAGAAATAAATGTTAAACTTTAAAATTATTTAAAAATTGTTTTAAAATAAATAAACAATGAAAAAAAACTAGTTTTTATTTTTTATTTATTTTACCATGCGTAAAACTGGTGAACATTGGTGTGTGTGTGTATATATATATATATATATATATATATAAAGTAAAATTAAATATTTACTTTTTGAAAAAATAAAGTAAATATTTAAATATTTAAATATTGAAAAGAAGCAATTTCATAATGATTAAAATATAATTGAAAAAATAAAAACTAGACTTTTTGTACGTATAGGTATTATAGGTTAATATCAACAATCCAATTTATTATAATAATTTTATTATTTTATTGGATTTTAAACGATAAGGAAGGGTATCTCTCATCAGTATTATTTCAACCACTTATTCCAGATCCCAAATCTAAACCTAAAAACAAAATAAACTTGGGTTCTATAATGTCTCTTTCACAGCAAATCTTATGATCCCCTCTAGCCGTATCTAGCCGTATCGCCTTCGTCCTCACCCACCCATGTCATTCGTTGTACAATATTTGCTTCATGCTTTCTGCACGTCAATCGTCACTAAGGTTATGTTAATTTCACTAATTCTCTGGATCTTTAATTTTTTATTTATTTTGAAGTAGTGTTTTAATTTGTGCTTATTTTGATTATTCAATAATATTGGATGTGCTAAGGGAAGATGATGTTGAATGAAACGGATAAAATCTTGGAAACTCTTGGAGTGAGATTGATGAGGTTAATTGGAGCCCAAAACTTTCAGTTTATTACCATGTAGGTTGTTTTACAATTTTTTCTAACTAATTCACTTTTCATCTGAATTTGTTTTCAATTGTTAATTTTAGATGATATTTTCTTTTAATTTTTTTCTCTCTTTTTCATTTTTCTATTTCCAGGAAGGTAGTATATCAAATGGTAGCCACTATATATTTCTCTGATTTCTCTCTAGATGCATTGTTTTCTCTCCGTAAGGATTAGAGGCTATTATGACTTTGTTGATGGCAAGCTTTGTTGATGTTGTCTCATATGTTGTTTGATGAAAAATGGTATGTTAATTTTAAATTTGAGGGAATATAAATGCAACTACTAGATTATTTTTATTTCTTTTGTAACTCACTAAATGACATATGTCTAAGTTTGTGAAACTCAGTCTCAGTACAAGTCCACAAACAATATGCATTCTATTGATGGAAATCAACACCTGTGATTGATGAAAAATGTCTAATGTAGGAGTTGGATCCAAGTCTAATGATTAAAAGTGTTTGTGTATTTTTTTTATCTATTTCTCTATAACACTCTTACTGATTGAAAGCTATATGAGGGAGTGGCAAGTGATATACAGTTCGTTAGCCTTGTATGGAAATTTTTCATATTTAACTTAGGAAGATCTTAATAGATACACATTCACGTATGCCTTTTCATGATCTACTTTTTCATGGGTCTGCAATTAGTAAAGGGGAAATTTAAAGTTGTGTTGGCTATACTGGATATTGAAAAAATATGTTCAATTTGAAGTTGTGTTTGATACAAGTTGTGCAATTGATGTAAAATCTTTAAAAAATTAACTTATCATGTTAAAGATTTCATACAAGTTGGTTATGTTAGGTGATTTATTGGGTTTGGAGTAACATTTTATGATATTTTCTTCTATATAGTCTATATATTATTGGATTTTACCTTTAATGATATTATTATGTTTTTATTCTTTGAGATATAATTGAGGTAATATTTATGATTGGTTTATATTTAAAATCATGTTATATTGATTAACAGTTTGTATTAGGGAAGTTTCATGAGATGAAAAATTCAGGAGAGTTGAAAATATGTCAAAGGCAGGAAAATATTTATCTATCCAATTTTCAATCCGCATCTGACGGTCATCTTTCCTTTGGATCCTAATATCACTTTTTGTTCAAGAGAAACAACCATGTTAAAGCATTGGACTGCAAATGATATTGGAACAATGTACTTGTAAATATGAAAATTTGGACAAAACATATTTATTAAGAATTTGTAAAGGAGAATAAAAGTTAATGTTGTTAGAAAGTTGGTTTATTGTTGTATATTTAGTTTTTAATAGAGTTTAGTTATATACACTAAATTTTTATTTAGTTGGAGTTCTTTGAATTAAATAATATATATGAATTTTCTTATTAGTTTATTATAAATGTTTTTCATATATTTGATATTTAATTATTGTCTAATTTTATTTGAAAAAAATAGAGTAATTAAGTTAAAAAAATAGTGCCTTAAATATTATAGACAACACTTTTCAAATGTTGCCTTAAAAAGTCTTAGACAAATAAAACCGTGGTTTAATCTATAAACAACGGTTATCCAGATGTAGTTTAATCAAAAACCGCGGTCTAAAACTAGTTTAAAATTCGTAGCCTATTCATGCATTTAGGCAACGGGTTTTGTTGTTCGTGGGCGAAAGTACCAAAACCGTAGCTTAAAGGAATAGGCAACGGCCGCATATTCCACGCCTAGATAACCGCGGGCTAAAGCCTAAAGCTACGGTTTTTATACATTTAGCTGCGGTTTTGCATCGTTGCCTAAACTCATTTTTGTTGTAGTGCCTCCAGCCTATGCAAATCATTATGTTTGTTCCTCCCCTTAACAATAGCATGAAAATATGTAATTGTTACTATTATTTTAATGAAAATGATTTATATAAATAATATTAATAGTTAATATTTAAATAATTATTTTAATTATTGTGGTGATAGTGATATATAAAAGTAAATAATTGATTTAGACTATTTAAAATATATATTTAGTGGGAATAATATTATTTAATTTAGTTGGAATAATATTTCAATTAGAAATAATCATAATATAAAATATGGGAAAAGGGGGAAATGGGAACAGGAACGGTCAGAACGTGAAAAAGGAAGAGAAAGAGAACGAGAGATAGGGCATAAGAGAAGAAGAAACTCCATTAGAGAAGCTTGGGAATTCTTAATCTAAGGTAAGAGTGAGACTTCCTCTTGTATAAGCGATTGTATGATATCATGTGGGTGAGTGAATTGATTTCTCTTTGGTTGAATTTTTTTTCTATACTACGAAACATATAAACGCGTGATAATGCTATTAGGGTGTGTGTTTGGATGAATTATGGATGGGTAAATGATTGTGTTGTTATGTTGTTGGGAATTGGAGTGTGAAACTTGAGTATATGACTTTCCAAGAAAATTTGGGGTTTTTGCGATATTTCAAAACTGATTTTAGTGATACAGCTATGCAAAAAACTAGTTTTTTTAAGGGTGTAACCGGTTATAGGTTTTGGTGTAACCGGTTACACTATCAACAAAAAAGCGCGATTTGGGCATTTTTGGGGGAAGTGTTACTGGATACCAGTTTTGGTGTAACCGATTACACTGGAAAAGTATGCTCACTGTTTTTGATCAAGTTGTAACCGGTTACCTGTTTTAGTGAATTGGTTACATGTGTTGTGTCAAACTTAAATAATTCATAACTTGAGTTTCGTTTGTCGGTGTGAGGTGTCGTTCGAAGCGTTAGATATCTGACGCAGTGTACTTTAATTTAAAAATAGGTTCAGTACCTGGAAATGATTTAAATTTTTTGTGATGGTGTTGTATGATAAGTGATGTACATGATGTGTTGTAGTAATATTTATGGATGGTATGTTGTGACCTATTATGTTATTGTATTGCTAGTGTTGAATGCTTGTAGTACATGTTTGGTGTTTGGTGACCAGTTTTGGTGTGGTACATTGGTTAAGGTGAATATCATTGTACGTGTTTTATTGTTGCATGTCATTTATGAATCATGCATCATGGTGTTTGGACGATGGTTCGCTTTTGGTGAGCCTCAATCCTATGTTGGGGATTGGGTGTGAGTAGTTGGTTTTAGGTGGGAATCGGTAAAGCGTTACCTATTGTGATGATAAAGATTTTTGGTGTGCTCTAATCCTATGGTGGGGATAGGGAGCAAGTGAACCTGTGAGTTCACAATTTATACCACATGCATTGAGTCATAGAGTTGGGTCTCATTGCATTGCATATATGTTGTATTATTATCATTGGACTGTGTGGAGTGTGAATTGTGAATTGGGTGATTATGTATGTGATAATCATATGCTTACATATTATTATGCAGTTCATTATATGATTGTGATTTCTCACCCCTTCTGTTTGAATGTAGTCTTTACATAAACATTGATATGCTGTCGCACACGGGTCAAAAACGAGTTTAGAAAATGTAGTAATGGGAAGCGACACTCGAATTTCGTATCAGAAGGAAAAAAATGGAAGGAAAAAAAAGTAGAAAAGGAAAAATTATTAATTTGTTATTTTTTCAAATAAGATATAGAAGAAAAAATTATTATGGATAAAAATATCAATAGTACTTAATTAAAAAAAATTCTAGAAGAAATATTTTTAGGAATTAATTTCAATGCAAAACAACTGTAAGAAAAATTGGTCACTAACATAAATATAGAGAAATAAGATAAAAGGAAATCGATTGAACAAATTTATTCGTTTAGGAAAAAATTGTATTCCTTAATTTTTTTTTTTTTCCAGAATTTTTCCTTAAATAATTTACCGAATATATCTATATAATATTATAAAACTATTGCACTGTAGATATCCATTCAACTCCATTAATTATCGTACATGCACCGTAAAAACTCTCTCACTATAATAGTTAATGCATTCCATATTTTGCTTATACTAGCATTTCCAAATATTATTTTATTTTAAAAATTTATAGTATCTTTTGAATACTTTGTATCTGCTTCTCTATATAAAGACTTAAAAGCACAATTATAATCACTAAATAATCTACAAAAATTGTTGAGGGTAGAACTTTAATTCAGCAAAATATTTCCTCTCATTATAAAGAATGAATAACAACGAAGAAAAGGTTAATTTTGGGCAAGAATTGGGCTATCTGATGAGAGACCATATCAATGTGAGTTATTTATCAATTATTATTTTTGCATTATTAATTAATCCTTCTTTTAGATATATGCACGAAACTTGTAGCTAATCTATTTTTTTACATGACACAAAACAAAGTTCAAGGTTTTCGATCTATGTGTCGTGAAATGATTAAAAGAAATGCAGAAACTACGATGATTAATGTACATATTCTTATATTTTTTGTTTACTTAGAATAACTTATAATACTCAGTTTGTATTGTGTAAAAAATTGATACATAAAGATTGAAGTTGGAGATTAAAAAATTGTTTTATGAAAAAATTGTTTTATAATAGTCATAATTTAATCCATTTCAACTTTTTTGTTTCCAATACTCATTCAAAGTTCAACTTTTTTGTTTATAAATACAATTAAATAATTAAAAGCATTTTAATTATATTCACAACTTGTTTTATAGGAATCGGCTAGACGCGGGAGGAAACCGACAACAATATTATTGGAAAAGAGAACCTTTTCTTTTTCATTTTCTTCATATTTTGACGTTACACGTTTTCCCGATATAGACAGTATGTTGTCTAATCTAAAGTGTTGGGATGTTGAATGTCGAAAGAGAAATTCAAAAATATGTGATACGGTAAAAAAAATTCTTTTTTATTGATGTTTTTTATTTATATTCTCATATCTAAATATGACATATATTTGTAAATAAATATATCACTACTAATTTATATATAATTTGCTTTTTGAAGTACTATATTCATGATGTCATCACCGGTAGGTCTGACTTCTCTCTTCACCTTCCCTTTTGGCATGGTTTGTACGGCGTTCACAAGAAGAAGGAATCGGCCACAGAGTGGAAGATGGGACATCTTCCCCTTTGGAAAAGGACTCAGCGCTTTGGAGGTTAAAGGTATGAACACTTTTTTCATCTCAGACTTTCCTGATCGCATCTCTGCAAGGGACATTTTCGTTCTGTTTGGGTGCATAGGAAATGTTGTGGAAGTAGTAATACCTCCTAGAAGAAACAAACATGGAAATCGTTTCGGTTTTGCGAGATTCAAAGAGGTGGAAGATATCAGATTATTAGGGGTGAAGCTTGACAACGTCTTGATAGATGGTAAGAAGATCCACGCGAATCCGTCTAGGTTCGAGAGGAGTCCAGTTGGGGACATAAATGGCTTTAGTGCGAAAAACGTTGAGGTCATTAAACGTGATTCTATTGTCCAACACGCTGGGCAGAATCTAAAGGATGGTTCGTCGTCTAGACGTGTGGAGATGAATGTTTCTTTTGCCGATGTCGTGGGTTGTAGGCCTGATGAAACACGTCAAGAAGCGAGTGTGCAGTTTTGCTCTGACGAGGAGGTTAAGAGGAGGTTAAATAATGCTTATGTCGGAACCATAATTTTTCCGGGAATGGCTTACAATGTTCAGAGAGGTTTCGAATGCGAAGGGCTTTTCACTTTAAAGGTGACTCCTTTGGGTTCGAAATTGTGTTTGTTGGAGGAGGTTGAAGATGGAGCTTTAGCTAATTTTGTGGAAGAAGGTGCTTCATGGTGGAAACAATGGTTCATTGATTTAAGGAAATGGCAAGAGGAGGATGTCGATGATGAGAGGGTAGTATGGATCAGAGTCTATGGAATTCCATGTCATGCGTGGTGTGTGGATTTTTTCGAGAAGGTGGCGCCTGTGTTTGGAACGTATATTTGCGTTGATGAAAATTCCTTGAAAGGCACTTACAAGGATGTTGCTCGGATTATGATTAGAGTTTCTGCAGATTTCAAGTTGAAGGAAAGGGTTATGGTTGTGATTGATGATAAGAAGTATACTCTTTTTGCGAGAGAAGACACTTATGGCCCCGTTCGATTAGAAGCTGTTCCAAAATCTGTTATGAAAATGGAGTCTGAGATTTCTGAGTCGATTTCGGAGTGGAATTTGGAGGATAAAGTTTTTGACGAAGAAGATGAGTTGTTCGATGTCCGGCCTCCTTGGTCTGAGGAGATGGGGAAGACAGTGGAGGGAGACTACAAAGAGGAGTTGAAATCTAATCCTAAGTTAGATGGTGAAAAGACAAGTGAAGGTGGGACAAAAAAGTTTAATAATTTTGACAATTCCGAGGCAGCAGATTTCTTTTTGGGGGATGGGTCTTTTGAGGTGGCATTGAAAAAGGTAAAAGACAAGGCTTGTTGTGTTAATCACAGCACGGAGGACAAGAATGAGCTTTTTGTGCAGAATTGTGAAGGGGAAAAGTCTACTACTGTTATTGCAGAGACAGAGGATTTCGGGGAGGGAGTTAATCATGGGGCCCACGGAAAGAGAAATTTTCTAGTTAAAAAGGTGAGGTACAAAAGCTTGCAAAGACCAGCTGGAGTTGGTGAGAAAGTTAATTTCACTAAAGGCAGTGGAATTAAAAAGAAAAATGTAAAGTCAAGTAAGGGTTGTTATTCTGATTTAAATTGTGGGTTAGCTCAGTGGTCTAACCATTCAGATTATTATGGTGATAATTCGGCAGAGTCGGATATAATACGAAATAATATTCGTTTGTGGAATAACTTAGACTCCTCGGTGGGTGAGAAAATATGGGAAGCCATTTTGAAGTTAGGAGTGGTAGCTGCTGATGTAAAAAAAGATTATAAGAGTCGTATTGATGAGATGGAAAAGTGTGATAAAAATAGAAAGCAGGGGGAGAAGGTGAAATTAACAAATTGGAAATGATTATAGGATCATTTAATATTAGAGGGGGAGGAAATAAGGTGAAAAGGAGAAGAATAGGTCAGGTTATTAAGAAAGGGAATATGGATATGTTTTTAATTCAAGAATCAAAACTTGAGTTGGTTAATGAAGTTATAGCTAGGAGCTTTTGGCCCAAGGAGGAGATTGGGTGGACTTTCTCTAGTTCGTTGGGATTGTCGGGAGGGCTAATCATCCTTTGGAAAGCTAGTAGTGCGGAGGTTGTTTGTAGCTTCAAAGGTGATGGTTATGTTGGGGTTAAAGTTGTTTGGGGAGGCTCGATTTTTTACATCGTTAATGTTTATTCCTCTTGCGAATTGGGGGAGAAGCGGAGGCTTTGGAGGAGATTGTTGGAGTTGAAAGATGCTTTTTCGGATGGGGAGTGGTGTATCGGGGGGGATTTCAACGCAATTACCCATTGCGGGGAGAGAAAAGGTAGGAGTATGGGAAGTCGGAACATTGAGATGAAAGAGTTCGGGGAGTTTATTGTGGAGAGTGAGTTGGTCGATGTCCCGTGTAAAGGAAAGAGATTCTCTTGGTTTAGGGGGGATGGTTCTTACATGAGTCGTATTGATAGGTTTTTGATTTCTGAGTCGGCGATTGCTAAATGGGGAGTCATTGGGCAATTTATTGGTCCGAGAGATATTTCAGATCATTGCCCTATTTGGTTAGTCGTCGGTGATTCGGATTGGGGGCCAAAACCTTTTATGTTCAATAATGAATGGTTTTCGAACAAAGCTTTTATTAAGTTTGTTGAGAAAGAGTGGGTGGACATCCGTGTCGAGGGTAGAAGCGATTTTGTTCTCAAGGAGAAGTTGAGGATTCTTAAAGGGAGGCTTAGAAAGTGGAATGTTGAGGTTTTTGGAAAACTTGATTTGGAGGTCGAGGAGTGTGTGAAGGAGATTAATGATGGAGATGAGGAGGCGGACATAGAGAATGGTATGCTATCGGTTGATGCTTTGGAGAACCGTAAGAAGGTGTCTAAACGTTTTTGGTTGAATTTGAGGATTAAAGAGAATATGTTAATTCAAAAGTCAAGGCTTAAATGGTTAAATGATGGGGATAACAATAGTAGGTTTTTTCATTGTGTTATGAAGGAGAGAAGAAGGCAGAATCATATTGGGCACATTAATTCGGAGAGAGGTGTGATGACGTCGGTTAAGGAGGTGAAGGAGGAGGTGAAGAATCATTTCTCTCTTAAATTCATTGAACCCAACTTAGAGAGACCTATTTTGGAGGGAATGTCTTTCAACATGCTTAGCCAAGAGGAAAAGGTTATGCTTGAGAGGCCTTTTTTGGATGAGGAGATTAAAGAAGCGGTGTGGAGTTGCGAGGGAAATAAAAGTCCGGGTCCGGATGGCTACACCTTCACTTTCATAAAAAAGTGTTGGTATTTTCTTAAAAAATATTTCATTAAGTTTTTTGTGGATTTCCATGGAGGTGCGATTTTGTCAAAGTCTATCACTTCTACTTTTTTGACCTTGATTCCTAAATGTGAGAGTCCTTTGGGGTTGGATGACTTTAGGCCCATTTGTCTTGTTGGGGTGCTTGTATAAGGCTTTATCAAAGTTGTTGGCGGCTAGATTAAAGGTTGTTCTTCATTCTTTAATTTTGGATAGTCAAAACGCTTTTGTTCCGGGAAGGCAATTGTTGGATGGGGTTTTAGTTGCTAATGAGGTGGTTGATTATGCGAATAAGGAGAAAAAGGCGTGTACTTTATTCAAGGTGGATTTCGAAAAAGCTTACGACAAAGTGAGTTGGAATTTCCTAAGATTCATGATGGTTTGAATGGGTTTTGGAGAGAAGTGGATGAGGTGGATGGAGGCCATGATTTTTTCTAGTAAAATGTCCGTTTTGGTGAATGGTAGTCCTACTAAAGAGTTTGTGGTGCAAAGGGGTTTGAGGCAAGGTGACCCCCTTTCCCCGTTTCTTTTTGTTATGGTTGTGGAGGGGCTTCGAGCTTTGGTTAAGAGGTCGGTGTTGTTAGGTGAGTTCTCCGGTTTCATGGTGAAAAGTGATTGTTTCATAGACATCCTTCAATTTGCGGACGACACACTATTGTTAGGTGATGGGAGTTGGAAACATTTGTGGGCGATCAAAGCGGTGCTTAGAGGATTCGAAATTCTTTCGGGTCTTGGCATTAATTTTCATAAGAGCAAACTTATCGGAATTAATGTTACTCCTCATTTGCTTGAAGCGGGAGCTTTATTTCTTTCTTGTAGGACGGAGTCGAAAGAGTTCACTTTCCTTGGTATCCCTATTGGTTTGAATCCGAGAAGGATTTCTTCTTGGTCTTCTTTGGTTGTCAAGATGGAGAAAAGGTTATCTTGTTGGCATGGTAAATTTTTGAGTTTAGGAGGTAGAATAGCCCTCCTTAAATCGGTTCTAAATAGTCTTTCGATTTTTCATCTTTCTTTCTACAAGATGCCGGCGAAAGTTAGGAAGGCCATCATTAGTCTTCAAAGTGGTTTTCTTTGGGGAAGCTCGAAGGAGAAAAGAAAAATTCATTGGATCAATTGGGAAATGTTGTGTTTGCCTTTTGATAAGGGAGGTATTAATTTATTGAGATTGGAAGACTTTAATGTTTCCCTCCTTCATAAATGGAGGTGGCGAATCCTTGGTGAGTCGGAGTGTTTGTGGTTCAAAGTGTTGAAGGCTCGTTATGGGGATATTAAGTTGTTAATGTCTAACAACGACTCTATCATTCCTAATTGGAGTTCTCAATCAACTTGGTGGAAGGATATCTTAGCGATTTCGAAACACTATCCGGAGGATATTTTTATTAACAATTGTTTGTTTAAGGTGGGAAACGATTTTTCCACTTCGTTCTGGCATGTCAATTGGTTGGGGTCCGGGAGGTTGAAGGATTTATTTCTGAAACTTTATGGTTTATCGAGGTTGCAGAATGTATCGGTTGGTTGTGTAGGAGGTTGGAAGGAGGATGCTTGGATTTGGGGTGATTTAGGAATTAATTTCAGTCCCGAGAATGCTGCTGGCAGTGGTTCATCTCAGGTTTTTGCGGGGCCTGCTACAGGTATGGCTGCTGAAGGTCATTTTCTTAGGAATGATTCTGTTGTTATTGAGCATCCGCAACATGTTATCAGTCGTGGCAGTATGCAGGATTCTGCTGTGAATTCAGTTCAGCCGGTTGATGGTTCGGGTGCAACGGTTAAACAGGACCTGGAGGAGCTGCGCAAGATGTTGGATGATGTTTGTTTAAATTATGCAGAACAGGATAGAATTGAGTGGCAGCACGGACAGACATCGATGTTTACGGTTAATTCCTTTTACCGGATGTCTAATATATATAAAGTTCCTTTTGGTCCTTGTAATCGTGATGATCTTGCCATGTCGTTGGTTTGGAAAGTTGCGGTTCCTCTTAAAATAAGGGCTTTTGGATGGAGATGTTTCTTGAACCGTATTCCTACTAAGGATTTGCTTGTGTTTAGAGGGGTGGTTCCATCTACCGGCAACTTAAATTGTGCGCTTTGTAACTCTTTTACGGAGTCGGTGGATCATGTTCTTTTTTTCTGTCCGGTTGCTATTATTGTGTGGAGGGAGATTTCCGAGTGGGTGGGTTTTCCGATCAAACGAGTTAACGGAATTATGGGAAGTTTCCTTGATTGGTTTGATTGTTGTAAACGCAAGAGAGTTAGAGCCGGTAAAGAGGGTTGTATTTGGTTAGCGGTGTGTTGGAATTTCTGGAATCTTAGGAACGGAATCATTTTCAAGGAGATAGGATGGAATGTTTTTGATACTGTTTGGTCGATCAAGTATTCGGTGTGGCGGTGGTCTTCCATTGGTGATATTACTTATCCCATTTGTAATTTGTATGAGTTCAACAAACATCCCTTGTTGTATTTATGTTGAGTGCCAATTGGTTTGTAATTTCTCCGTTTTTGCGGGTCTTTCCCGTTTCTTTTGTAACCTGGTTTGAGTACATTTTGTACTCGGTTTAATATATTCCTTGCTTATGAAAAAAAATTATGTCATCACCGGTGGTAAGAAATTACGATCAATCACAGAAGTTGTTAATTGCTTACTTCCCAAAGGATACTCCAAGTTAGAAACAAAGAAAAGGAAAAGAAAGGTGGTGAATAAAAATATTTTATATAAATATTCGTATTGCATTATTTATAAATTATATTTTAAATGATTTTATCTTTAATTTATTTATAATATCTCCCTTTCACTTTTTTTAATAATAGTTAGAATGATGAGATCAATGATGAAGATAATAATTTTACAATTGAGGCTAAATATGAAAAAAAAATCTAAAATTACGGATGATGATTTACTTCTTCCTAATATCTCTATATATGGGAAGAAGAAAAATTATAAAAATAGGGTGATCTATCAAACAGATATATCATGATGATGCCGCTACATTTTTTTAACATAATTTTGACTAATATTTTATCATTATTTTTTATTTTTAGGTTGAAAAAGAAAAATCAATTAAAAAGGTGAAAATTGTTGTTGCATGCTCTTCGAATTGTCATGAAGATATTTTCAAAGACAAATATTATCGTTACGTAGCTGAAAATAATTTTTCTCCTCCTATAATTGATGGGAAAGTGAACAATTCAAAAGCTGAAGATATTTCCAATGTTCAAGATATCAAGGATAAAGAAAACAATCTTCAAACTGAAAATATTTTTGGTCCTCTTGAAATCAAAGACAAAGAGAACGGTTTCAAAACTGAAAATGTTTATTGTGCTCCATTGAATGAGGCCAAAGAGAACAATTATAAAATAGGAGATTACGCTTGTCTTCGGGACATGAAGGATGTAAAGAACAATCTAGAAAAGGAACATGTTTCAATAGAAACATTGTTAAACCCACCAAAAATACAAGTTGAATCATTATTAAGTATTTCAGAAGTACATCCTATTGATCATGTCAATGAAGAAGTTTTAGACGATATGTTGCAAGCTTGTGGTGATGATGATTTTACATTAGCTGATCACAAAAATAACTATGAAGTTCTGCCTGAGATTTTAGAAGATTTTTCAGACTTTGATGATTTCATAGCAAGCTTTCTTAAATAATTTATTACTTTCTTTAGCTGTTATTTCCATTAACATTTTATGAATGTAGTTTAATTGACACTTTTTAAATCTTCCATCCTAGTGTAAGAAGATGCAACATTTGATAATCTATAACATATATAAAGGGAAAACATGGCTTTGGTGTAGCCTATTTTCTTTCCAATTATACCCTTTTCAATTTTTGTTTTTAATTTCAAATTCCCTTTTTGGTAACCGTTATAAATGGTTTGCATATACCTTTTGCTCTATTATTTTTTATTATTTTATTTTATAATTAATTTACATTAATATAAAAAAATAAATACACAAAAAATATTGTTTATATTTTGATCTGTGTGTGCCCGTCTGAACGCTAGTATAAATAATATTAGAGTTTAAGATGTGATGCACTTATTCTTATTTCTGGGCGTCAATTTTGAATCATAAATAAATTATTTTCTTGTTAGATTTTATATATTTTTTATTATACTTAAATTTAACTAACAAATACATATGTCAATTTTGAATGTATGATTTTTGTAAGTTACTTATACTTTTCATTATATGCTAATAAAATTTTGTTATAATATTAAAAAATATATAAAAAAATAGTTATAAAACTATTTTTTGAGGGTCATGTCTCCCAATATTAGAGGTGACAAATTCATTGAAAATCTATCCATCCATCTACCTAAAAAGTTTAAGTAAATGGATGTAATCCACCTATTTAAAAATTTCGACAAAAAATCCTTCTAAAGTTTTAATAATCTAATAAGTTAATCCTCAAATAAAAGACAAATTTATTAGATAAAATAAAAAATATTTAGTTATAAGATATATTTAAAATTAAAAATATATAAAAAACATATAGAAAACAAAATAGAGGGGAAAAGAACACTATTGAAATATATATTTGAATTAAATTAATATATATAAATAAATTTAAAATTTTATAAATTAGAGTTTGAACAATATATATATATTATAAAACTTAATACGGTTAGTAGTTTCTTTAATTTAATTTTATCATTCCGCATTCCTCTCGGTCCGAGTAATAAAGTTGATGAAGCCTTTTCTTTAATTTGGAAAGTGGTGGTCCCTTTTATGATTAAGGCTTTTGGGTGGAGATGTTTTTTAAATAAGTTTCCTACTAAGGGTGCTCTTTTATGTAGAGGTTGTGTGCTTCCGAATAGTGGGTTGGAGTGTGTGTTGTGCTCTTCGGCGGAAGATTTTATTGACCATACTTTTATGTCTTGTTATGTTTCCTTATTGGTGTGGAAGGAGATGGCCTATTGGATTGGATTTGAGAATTGGAGGGCTAATGATATTAAAGAAAGTTTCTTATCTTGGTATGCTTTCTCCAAACATAATAGGGAAAACTACTCGTTCCAATTATAGCTTTTATGAGCTTTGCAAATTTCATTTGTACTACTTAGCTTAAGGTTTAATTGGGTGTAATTTTCTTTATTGTTTTGAGGTCTCCCTCTTCTTCTTGTAAGTGGTTTCGAGAACCCATTGTTCTCGCTTTCAATGATAGTTCTTTGCTTATTAAAAAAAAAAGCATGCTATAGTACCTCAAGTTTTTTTTAATTTAAAATCCTTTTCTTGAAAAAGAAATATTTAAGTAAGTTTTAGTATTTGTTGTGCATTTTTAGAAAAAAAAAATAGTAATATATTAAGAGATTTATACATTTTCACTCTTGATTAAAAAAATTTCTCAACAAAAATGTAAAATATGCAACATTAATTTTAGTGTAATCCCCAAAAATCCTTCTAAAATTTTTAATAATCTAATAATTTAAATCCTCAAATAAAAGAAAAATTTATAAGATAAAATAAAAAATATTTAGTTCTAAAATATATTTAAAATTAAATGTATATATATATATATATATATAACATATAGAAAACAAAATAGAGGGAAAAGGAACATAATTGAAAAACGAATAACTAGATGTGCATCCTTTTATCCTCGAGTAAACACACACAAGACGTATGTCTTGTTGAAGGTCGAATACTCGTCTTCCGCCTAAAAAGCGAAAACCAACAAACTTCTTTTTCCTCCTTAGCACTAGCAATTTCCTTTTTATTTTCAACCAACAAAGTTTTTTCTGCCTTTACGCAGTTATGCTTTTTTTATTTAAAATCAATCAACACACAAGTTTTGCTACCAAAGAACTATGTAGCTTTGAATTTTCCATCGCACCTAGGAATATGTATGAACAAGATTCAACGTCTTGTCAAATACCCTAATACAAAATATGTTTTTAGTTCCTATATATATGTCTTAATAATTAGGAGAAATTGAATACTTTAGGCCAACACTTTTATTCGCGAAATTAATTAAAGATAACTAACTGTGTTTACGGCGGATGTCGTGGGGTGATAATACATTGCCTACGCATAATTGACTATCAAACTCGAATTTGGTTGTGACGACTATATTTTTGTTCTTTTAAGATTTTATCGACGTTTTCCCTTAACAAATAAACTTCTATGGAGACCTCATTGAATTCGAGCGATTACTCACTCGGGTATTTTTTGCTTTGCGACAACTAGCGAATTTACTGGGGAAATGAGATACTAAAGCCTAATTTAGTTTGTTCTTCAAATTGTGTAGGCCTTATTTTTGCTTTATTATAAGGGTTAAATATGTATAAGGTCCCTGAAAATAACCCAACATTCAAGTTTGGTCCCGATAAATATTTTCTTCAAGGTTTGGTCCTCCTAAAGTTTTCCGTTTGTAACTGTAGTCCCTCCCGTTAGTTTTCACTAACGGTGGCTTATGTGGCAGGCCATGTGAAAATTTTTTGATGACGTGGCTTACATGTGGCAATGCCAACGTGGCAAAAATTGCTGACATGTATGTCACGTGGCAATTGTTTCAATTTTAATTTTTTAAATATTTATATCATATTTGAATCCAAAAATTGTAGCTAATTTGCAGCAACTTTTTAGCTAATTCCTAGCTAATCTCTAGCTAATTTAAACACAACATTTTTGTAGCTTATTCATAGCTAATCTCTAGCTAAATTAAACAATGTTAAATTATATTTTTAGGTCATGATCATAAGCGGTTTGGTGTTTGTTCATCACTTAAGTTAAAACATTCCATTTTTCTATTCAAATCCAACTACTTGTTTTAAAGTATTCTAATCCAAACATGCCCTATATATAGAGATAATATTACAACAATATCATTGTATAAATGTACATATGTGTTCCAATTACATTCTCTTTTGGTAACTTCTGATTTAAGGTCACAATTTGAACAACGTATGATTATATGAGATCATCACAACTTACATAAGTGTGAATCTCATAAGTTAGTGTTATTAAGCTCTTAATCTTCATCCATAAGCAAGTCACCACGATCATCATCATCATCATCAAATGATTCTCGATCTTTAAGAAAGTATTCATCCTTCAAGTGCTTATAATCCTTCCCCCTCCAAATGACAATTTGTTCTTTATCAAAAGTCACCAAAACACAAGGGACTAGGTCCTGCATCAATACACAATATAATTGAAAAGCAGCAACTTAGAGAACCAATCCCTTCGAAACAGAACTTGGAAACCAGAAATCATGCATGTCTTATAAAGTTTGAAAGGTAGAACAGAATGCCACCATTGCTCTACTGCCATTACTACTATTATCATTATTTATATCACATTACTAGAAGGGTAAGCTAAACTTCACCCCATTGGGCCTTATACAAAGAGGACCTGAAGCAATCCATAAACGTCGTGAGCCTTATACCGAGAGGACCTAAAGCGACGAGGAACATCGTTTTCCCGACGGGGAGTTACACTATGTAACAAGCGATGATTCCAATATTTCCTGAGTGAACTAGTGTTGAGATGATGGATGGAACGGTACCGCATATGCATTGCATAGAGTCGTTGTGTCGGTCTCTGTGCATTTGCATAAATCATGAATGGATTGATTGTGTGTGGAATTGTGAATGAGATTGATTACTTTATATATTCATCTATATGTGTGTTAATCGTTTTGAGCATGATTCGTATGCCTTGGTGATGGTCATATGTGATATGCATTGTGTTGTTTTGTCTTTGAATTATGTCGTAAGCTGTGGTGAGAATATTTTACATTTGTATTAGTGTATTATTATATAATGATATGCAATTATATTATGATGGTGTTTCTCACCCTTCTGCTGTTTTTAGTGCTCTACGAGGCATTGCAGATTAGATGCTGGAGGTCTTTTGTGAAGCTTAGGTCTTCATTCTTTTGTCGGTCGGCTCTGATATGTGTCACCGGGTAGTCGGGGAGACCGTTAGTGATTAGGTGTATATGTATATGTATATGTATCTTTTGGATGTACATGGTTGACTTTGTATATAACAAACTTTTATGATATATATATATATATATATGAGATTCAGTTACGGATTTTCCACTTTCATTCTATTTCTGAATTGTGGGTGTTGGGAATTGAGTTCCTCTGTTTGTATTACTACCTGAGTGTTGCATATCTATATGAGCAGGTTGTTGTATATTTGTTTCAAATTGATGTGACGCCTCTGTCTATGCAGTGAATTTTTAATTATACTCTAATTAACTGTTATCGCTTTAATAGCCTGGGGGTGTAGAAGGGCGTGTTACAACTACCACGTGGTCGAACTTTTGAGCCAATGACCTCAAGATCTTTGCAACAACTGGTCTTAATGTCAACACCTCTCCACATACCTTGATTTGATTCACCAGCTTTGTAACTCTGGTGAAGAAATCTTCTATACTTTCATTGTCTTCCATCTGAAGCAACTCATAGGTTCTCTTGTGAGTTTGTAACCTCACCTCTTTCACCTTCTCTGCGCCTCCAAACGACTTTTCAAGAATCTCTCGCACTTCCTTTGATGACTCTACATCACTAACCTATTCAAAGTTATCTGGATCAACACACTGATGGATTATAAAGAGGGCTTTATAATCTTTCTTCTTCAACTCTTTGTGGGCGGCCTTTTCTTGATCCGCCACGTTCTCCACAAGCGGTGTTACTCCTTCCTTCACAAGATCCCAAAGATCTTGATTACAGAAAACCACCTTAATATGCTTGCACCAATTCTCAGAATTATCTTTCTTGAGAATTGGAAGGCTCGCCGGAAAGTTTCTGTTTGAATGATTCATTGCCATCACGATTTTTCTTCCTTGAATCGCAACCGGAGCTCTAGATACCAGATGTTGGAATTAACCCAAAACCTATGGAAATTACGAACCTATCTTAATGAACAAGAAGGACTCTTAATTGTGTCTAAGATGTCTACATTCATCACAGCTCTTAGTCTTCTGAAAACTTCGACCTGCACTCCCTTCGTCATGATATCTTCAATCTGATCTCAGTCCTGTAGTGTTCCAAGTTCATCTTCCCTTCTGCTACCTGCTCTCAAAGATAATGGAACCTCATTTTGATGTGCTTGCTTCGACTGTGTGCTATTGGATTCTTCGCCAAGTTGTAGCTGACATGCTTTTGATCTTCATGGTAATTTCTCCATGACTCTTCCCTATATTCTCTTCGACCAAGTTCACCATCCAGGTGACATGCACAAAGAGAAGCAGCTATATATTCTGCTTCGCATGATGACAATGCTACTACTGGCTCCTTTCTCGAACTCCAAGCAACTGGTGCACCACCTAACATAAACACATATCCAGCTGTGGATTTTTTATCATCAATATCACTATACCAGCTTGAGTCGATGTATCCCAATAACTTGCATTCATTCCCTTCATCAGCTGCAGGAAACAAAATGTCGTAGTCGAGAGTCCCTTTCGGATACCTTAGTATCCTCTTCGTTGCTGCTAGGTGTGATACCTTTGGCTTCTGCATGAATCTACTATCCCTTTTGGGAAATTTGTTGCTGGTTGTAGGTGGATATTTAATATTAAGCTGGGTCTTGATGGACAGGTAGATCGATTGAAAACTCGCCTAGTGGAAAAAGGATATACTCAAGTTCTTGGTCAAGATTATAGTGATACTTTTTCTCCAGTTGCAATGATGGCATTTGTTCTCTTTCTAGCCATGACAGCCAAGAAACAATGGCCTCTATTTTAATTGCATATCAAGAATGCATTCATGCAAGGTGATTTGGAAGAAGATATTTACATGAAGCAACTTCCTGGGTTCGTTGCTCAGGGGAGTGTAATCGGATATGTAAATGGTGCAAGTCTTAGTAAAGTGTTGGGATGAGCTTTTGTGAATCAGATCACTCTGTTTTCACCAAATGCTCCTCATCAAATGCTCATACTTCCTCTGATCCTTTTTAAGTGTCACTTTTTAGGAAAAAAATTCATTCCTTTTTAAGTGTCATTTCAAAGTTCAAAGTAGTATTGGTTGTAGTTTTGTCAAGATTACTCCTAGTAATTTATTAAAGAGAGAAAAAAGTTAAATAAATTATTAAAAAGTTAAGGGTATTATAGACAAAAATAATCATTATTTAAAAAGTAACAACAATTATTAATTGTCTTGGTATGTATAAAAATTCAAAAAAATGACACTTAAAAGGGAACAGATAAAGTATTTATCTAATGGCTTATGTTGACGACATTGTAATTACAGGTGATGATTCTAAGAGTATCAAGGCTTTAAAAAACGCTTATTTCAGAGTTTCTAGACTAAGGACTTGGGTCATCTTTATCACTTTTTGGGGATTGAGGAATCAAAATCAGGTATTGTTATCTCTCAGAGGAATATGCTCTTGATATTCCTCTTATCCTTTTTAAGTGTCACTTTTTAGGGGAAAAATTCATTTCTTTTTAAGTGTCATTTCAAAGTTCAAAGTAGTATTGGTTGTAGTTTTGTCAAAATTACTCCTAGTAATTAATAAAGAGAGAGAAAAAAGTTAAATAAATTATTAAAAAGTTAAGGGTATTATAGACAAAAATAATCATTGTTTAAAAAGTAACAACAATTATTGATTGTCTTGGTATGTATAAAAAGTAAAAAAAATGACACTTAAAAGGGAACGGATAAAATATTAATCTAGTGGTTTACGTTGACGACATTGTAATTACAGGTGATGATTCTAAGAGTATCAAGGCTTTAAAAAAATGCTTATTTCAGAATTTCCAGACTAAGGACTTGGGTCATCTTTGTCACTTTTTGGGGATTGAGGAATCAAAATCAGGTATTGTTAACTCTCAAAGGAAGTATGCTCTTGATATTCTGGAAGAAACAGATCTTACCAATTGCAAACCGGTTAACACTCCTATGGATCCTAATGTAAAGCTTATTCCTAATCAGGGGAGTCATATACTAATCCAAGTAGATATCAAAGACTTGTAAAAAAGTTGAATTATCTTACCTTGACTAGACCCGATATATCTTTTCCATTCAGTGTAGTAAGTCAGTTTCTGAACTCTCCTCGTGACAACCATTGGGATGCAGTTATTCGAATCCTTAAGTATATCAAAGGATCACCTAGAAAAGGGCTTGTTTTTTGTGATAGAGGCAAATTGGCATCATTAGATATTCAGATGTTGATGAGGCAGGACATGCAAGTGATAGACGTTCTACATCAGGGTATTGTTTCTTATTGGTGGAAATTTGATTCATGGAAGAGTAAAAAACAAACAGATGTGAGTCATGGCTCATGCCACATGTGAGCTCTTGGTTAAGGCATTTACTTTAAAAACTTCATTTTTGTGAAGTCGGCCTTATGGAACTTGTATGTGATAACCATTCAGCTTTGCACCTCTCCTCTAATTTAGTGTTTCATGAGAGGACAAAGCATATAGAAGTCGACTGTTACTTTCTTAGAGAGAAGATTACCATCGGGACTATCAAAACCTCCTTTGTTAATTTTAAGGATCAACTGGCTGACCTCTCTACAAAGTATCTTCGGAGACCTTCGCTTTCTTACATATGTGACAAGATGGATACTTAGGATGTATATGGGCCACCTTGAAGGGGAGTGTGCAGATATGATATTATTTTTATTATTAGTATTTTTTGTTTTTTTTGTTGTTTAATTCTTAGTATTATCTTTCCCCTAATTAGTGGGATTCGTTAGAAAGTTTAGACCTAGTATATATTTTCCCTAATTAGTAGGATTAGTTAGGAGGCTTAGACCTATATATGTGTGTACTCTCTACATAATAAAATAAGAAATTCAGATTCAAGTGTGTAATCTTGTGATTCCTGCGAATAAGAATTGTTAAAGGTCTGCATTTTATTCACATAAGGAATTAGGGAAACTTAATTGAGATCTAGGACTAAAGCGCCAAGGTATTAAGGTTATAGCTATAACTGAGAATATGACAACCAATTATTCGAAAATGATTAGATTGGGACAATTATATACATGAGGTCTGAATAAAATCGGAATCAAACCATAACCAAATTTCCTGTTATTGTGTAGTCATCGCTCATCAGTTACACTTATTCAGTTACTGTTATTTTTATTACTGTTGTGTTGTCATAAATTTTATTTTCCATCAGTTATCCCATTTTCTATAACAATTAATTCTCGATCCTATTCAACTAGAACATTTCTTTGTTAATTAGTAGTTGAAATATCAATCCTCATGAAAACAATATACTCTACTCAATAATGCTACTTGTATGACTAAATTCCTGGTCAATAAGTCATCGACCCTGCTAGTTTTAAGTAGCTACCTATTATACAACCATATTCGCTAATAGTTAGTTAGTTAAGGCGTTTTTCAATGTAAGATGATAGGTTATAAATAATGATTATAGATGATTAGTGAGCCATCTTGAGTATAATTGCAAAGGAAACTACGGAACGGTTGTTCTAGATCTCTAGTTAAGGAGTTTTTCAATGGAAGATGATAGGTTATAAATAATGATTATAGAAGATTAGTGAGTCGTCTTGAGTATAATTGCAAAGGAAACTATGGAACGGATGTTCTAGATCTCTAGATTACACAGATAAGGGTTTATGTACTTGTTTGTATTTTGTTTTTTAGTATTCACAATTGAAAGCTGTTGAAGGGGAGACGAATGCCGGCCTCTTTAAATGTGAACTCGTACATAGGGAACCTTAACACACGGTAATTCGAGTAGATACGGTTGTGTTCCCTAGGCTGAAAGACCGTGCACTTCGCCTGCTCGCCCACAACGACGACCTCGAAGATGGTGAAAGCGTCTGTGTCATCACGGGCAAATCACGAGGGAATACGTAAAGGCTCATAGTCATCCCAGTCGGCAGCGGGACGCAAGGGCTCCTCCCCGGGGAGCTGCGCAGGTCTGTCCACGTCAGGTTCGGTGTCTATCTGGATGATGTCTGCAAGCCTCACGGGCATTTTTACCTGAAAAGCAGAGGATACAGGTGAATTCGTTGGCCACGACAAAATCCACCCTTCCACTGCCGATCAAGTGAAAGGGCAATGAGAGTGGGAAGCTGCTCGGAGCAACGAGGAACTACTCGATACCTTTCTCCCGACTAGGGACCTTCTCCAGATCCCCGGTCCTCTCATGTCTTATCTTCCCGGAACATTCATCGTGTGTCCTCGGGACATTCATCGCATATCCTCGGGGCATTTATCGGGTCCCCGGGACATTCATCCTAAGCCTCTGTCAAATCAAACGCAACCCTAGAAACATCCCACTGTTTTAGCCGGAATCTTCATGGTGTCACCGGGAACTTCATCAGTTGCCGGAAAACCACCAACGGAAAACAAAACGGAAAAGAAGAGGATTAGAAGCTTACTTGGAACGGTGGTAGAGAGCGGACCGGTGCGGTGGAGGCGGCGACGTACGTCGGTGAATGGAGGTGGAGCAGCGGTGGAGATAGGAAGAAGAGATCGGAGCGAAAAGGTGGGAACGTGCAAATGACACGAACTCAAGCCTTTTTATAGGCCCCTCACAGGACTCGGGGAGTCCCTAGGCTCTTGAGTGCCCTAGGCCTAGCCGCCCCTAGACATTAATGGCAGGCGACACGTGGCACGCGTGTTCCCGCATTAATCCTTTCACCTGCCTTGCTCCTCGGACTCACAACCCATCATCTCCCCCGCGTCACCATCCAACGGCGACGTTACAACTCGAGTAGAGTCCAAGATTACTGCACGTCTAGCATCCCGTGCTCGTGCGCTTCCTACTGCGTTATGCCCGGCAACTCGGAGACGCTTCCTCGTCGACACATATCTTTAGCAAGGGGTTACTAGCGTGAATCGAACGATCAACTTCGTCTCGGGGGTTCGAGCATGCTTGCGGTGTCCTTGTCAAGGGGACTGATCCTTAAGTCATTACTCTGACACCTCGGAGCAACGCCTTCGGGGCCCCTGTTCCGGACTAGGCCGGCGCTTGCCCAACCTTCGGGCAAGCCCAACCCAATACTGGATCGGCCCAATATGGCCCCTCCAATAGCCAGTGTCGGGCACGACCCTGTCAGCATCGAGTACGCTCGTGTCTTCCTCTTGTCGGCCACATAGCAGACATCACTGTCGAGTAGAAGCTCAGAGCTGAGGAGAGCATGTCACCTTGTAACCTCCCACCTTTGAGGGAATCGGTCATCCCACCTTCCGGAGATCTCAGGACCGTTACCCCAGGGCGAAGACCACGTGCTGGTCTTCCCTACGCCACGTATGCCCTGGCAGTTGCCTGGATCGGGCCTCGCAATCCAGCCCAATGCAGGTAACCATTGGCCCCGCGCTTGGGGCTCTCTATAAATACCCTCTCACTTGAGAGGGTCAGGTTACATTCTCTTTTACTCACCTATATTCTGTACTTGCTTGTCGTAGCTGACTTTGGCATCAGAGTGCCTTGCAGGTACACCCCCCCCGGCCGTATCATCCACACCAGAGCTGAAGATTTCACGACGCTGCTGGTCACTGTCACACTGTCTGATCCAGGTACGATCAATAATTAATTATTTCAATCAAGGTAAATCTGTAGTATTTTTATGCTCATATTGAGACTATAAATTCTATTGATAACTTTGTTAGTTTATGTATATTGTGGTTAGCTACTCGGAGCTTTTATTTTCTAGTATATATGCTATTTGTTATGTATGCTTTATTCTTTATGCCTTATATTGATAAAAAAAATTTATAAGAAAAGATTTCATTAAGGTGAGATTAAGGGGATCTCAAACCCCAAGAGAAAACAAGCAACAAAAAGAAGGTAGATAATCCTACCAATCGACTCGACGAGACGAAAATAAACGAGAATTACAAGAAGTCAAAGGAAAACCTACTCCACTCATAAAGGCTACAACTCACCCTACCAAGTTTTTATATTGATAACTTTGTTGTTAGTTATGTATGCTTCCTGTTACGTTGCATGTTTTATCTAAGCAAAAATTATTGTTGTTTGTTTATTCTTGGAAAAGACAAACTTTGTCATTTTGGAGTAGAGAATGGTCCCTGAAACTCTTGTAACTATAGAGTTGAGAATGGTCCCTGAAACTTAGGATGTAATTATATTGTTGTTGCAAATATTGAAGTGCCTGTTATTCTAGTTTTGGTTGGTCTTGCTATGTACTGGTTTAATTTGATTTTTCAATAGGAAATTGGATAATGATGTTTCGTAGTGATTTAAAGTTCAACATATACAAAAGCATGGTTAATGCATCAAAAAAAGCTTATGAGAAATTTAATTCACAAGGTAGCCGTATATGATTTATATACGGTCTATTGCAGTTTAATTTGACTGACATTAATATATTTTTGGCAGATATTTTAAATAATAAAATAGTGTAATGGTATGTGTTGGCCTATTTTAATACCCCGTGGAATTTATTGTTGCAATTTAGTCCCTTGTACTATTAGCATTTTGTTTTTCTATTATCCTTGTATTTTATCAAGGATGTGAGTTGTATTTTGTGGTGTGTTGATAATGGGACTCGTATGTCATGGCCATTGGTCTAGCTCAAGTAGAGTTGTTATGTTTTTTTATAAGCTAAAATATATTTATCAGGGATACAATAGGGTATCCCTACCCGTATACATCAAACGTCTCTCTAAAAATCAAGACCTACAAAAATCACTAGGGGACTTTACCCAAGTGTAATAGTTACAATTGTGAGAACTATTTTGAATCTTTTCTATCCCCCACCAAGAGTAAATTACTATACGATTCGAAATCGTGTCGAAATCCCAAAACTCATCTCTAAATATAATGTTGTTTCTAGATGACCAATTAATCCAACAAATTAGAAGCCATAGCCCAACAACGTTACAGATTAAGAAATTATTTCGAGCACACCCCGATACCCAGCAAGTTAAGTGATTCAACATATCTCCCACTATAATCTCCGAAATGCCCAACCAGTTACACGCGAATTTCCATATCATACTGGACTTATGGCATAAAAATAAGACATGCTCAACACTTTCCTCCATTAAGAAAGAGAAAGGACATGACCTTTCATGTCTGTTGGTGATTATTCCTCTACGTGC
Source organism: Lathyrus tuberosus (assembly GCA_022829125.1). Taxonomy (NCBI): domain Eukaryota; kingdom Viridiplantae; phylum Streptophyta; class Magnoliopsida; order Fabales; family Fabaceae; genus Lathyrus; species Lathyrus tuberosus. The sequence continues at coordinate 10,072,358 of JALAZF010000100.1, read as the reverse complement.
AAGATTGTCTCGAGTTGGAATTCTCTTATGTAGCAACCGCCAACCGAACACTTTCACCTTGAACGGGATCTGTGCTGTCCAAATCAGTTTGAAAGCACCTCTCGCATCCTCCCCGAAACTCCTAACTGAAGTAGTGCTGTTATCCTGCAGAAATTCGTACAGAGAAGAAACAGAAAAACAATTATTATCAGTAAGGATCCATATGACAGAATTTCCGGATCCTGCTACGGGTTCGAATTCTTCCAGCAGTGAATTCAGATCAGTCCGCTGCAACATAACTTTTGCAGACAAGTTAGAATGGGATATTTTGATATCCCAGCACCATTTGCCACCAACCCACAAGCCATTCTCTGCCACTGAGCTGCTCTTATTTTCAGCAGATAACCATAAATCTGGAAATGACAAAGACAAAACTATGTGGCCAGCCCAACGAGAAACCCAAAACGAAACGTAGTCTCCACTGCCGATGTTGTAATAGATAAGCTCAGAAACCAAATTCCTCCCACTAAAACAGGATAGCTGCACTAAGTCTCTCCACCATATAGAGGGAGTAACAGGCAGTTTCGAACAATCACCGATATGAAGGTCGAATTGGTGATTATGGTACATAGCCTCTATTAATTCCTTCCACAAAGTGTTCTTTCGTTCCAAGATTTTCCAAGTCCACTTGAACAATAACGCACAATTGAATAATTTCAAGTCTTTCACCCATAAACCTCCATTTTCTTTCTTGTTACATACCGTAGTCCAAGACACCCACGCCACACCCTTTTTAGACACCATAACATTCCACAAGAAAGACTTTTGAATAGACGTAAGGATATGTATAACTTTAAAAGACAATTTATAAAAAGACATGAGATGAATTAGTAAATTAGCAAGGACAGAATTGATCAAGGTTACTCTTCCTCCCATGGATAAGAAACGACTTTTCCAAGAGTTCAATCTAGATCGAACCTTGCCTATCAAAGGTTTCCAAAAAGAGACTAGAGTGTGATTTCCTCCAATATATATTCCTAGAAATTTGAATGGACAGATAGAGTCAGAGATCTTACAAGAGAGGTAGTTTCCTGCAGCCGATAAGAACGGATCATCAACACCAACACCGTATAGGGAACTCTTATTGAAATTTATCTCCAGACCTGAGACTAAATGAAATCCTTTAAGAATAGTCTTGACCGCCAGGATATTTTTCCACGAACCATCTCCTAATAAAATTGAATCGTCTACGTATTGCAGCAAGTGGAACGAAACCTCCGAGTTGAATTTAAAACCTGAGAATAGACCATTCTCCATAGCTCTTTTCATCAGGACTGCAAGTCCTTCTGCAACGATAGTGAATAGGAGGGGAGCAAGGGGATCACCTTGCTTGAGACCCCTTGTTATAGCAAAATCCACGGTTGGGCACCCGTTAACCAGTACAGAGGAGTAGCTATTAAAAACCCCTAAGTCCATCCATCTCAGCCATGAATTACCAAACCCCATAATTTTCATGACATCCCGTAAGTACTTCCAGTCGACATAGTCGTAAGCTTTAGTAAAATCAACCTTTAGGAGCATAAGATCTTTCTTTGAACGTTTAGCATAGTCAATGGCTTCATTTACAACAAGGACTCCATCTAACAAATTTCTACCATCTATGAACGCCGTCTGAGTGTTTGATATGATATTTCCAATTTTATTTTTAAGTCTGGAAGCAAGAATCTTAAACACTACTTTATATACCGAGCTAACTAGTGATATAGGCCTGTAATCATCCAAAATCTTAGGGTTCTCAGTTTTGGGAATAAGCACCACAAATGAAGAAGCAAACACCTTTTGTAATTTGTCACCCTTGAAAAATTCCATAATACAATTTGTGAAGTCATTACCAACTATACTCCAACACTTCTTGAGAAAATCAAAGCTGAATCCGTCAGGACCAGGACTACGGTCCCCAGCGCACTCGAATACAGCTCTTCTGATTTCTTCTATACCCACTACAGATTCTAGCTTATCTCTGTCCGACCTAGAAAGGCACTTGAAACCTACTTCTCCCACATACGGAAAAGGTCTAGAGGCTCTGGAAAACCTCTTAGCAAAGTGGTCTTTGATAGCCTCTTTTACCCCTTGAACATCCTCCACAGATTTGCCATTAACACTTACAGAATTGATGGTATTCAGATTGATACGATTTCTTAATGCTGCATGAAAGAACTTAGTGTTAATGTCGCCATCAACACTCTATTTTAACCTAGATTTTTGCTTTAAAATACTTTCTTTAATTCTCGGTGATCTCCATAAATCGTCTTCCACAGAATTTCTATTCTCCAGATCCTCTGCTGAAATGCCACCTCTTTTTGAGACTATAAGATCTTCTACCTCATTGATAATACTTGTATCTGTCTTGATTTTGGTATCAACCCAGCCGAATACATTAATATTCCACCATCGGAGTTTCTCTCTAAGGTTCTGCATCTTCTTGGACAAAATGAAAGATGCCTTCCTTGTTACCTTACATTCATCCCATTCTTTTTTGACAAAATCCATGAAACTAGTATGTTCAAACCAACATGACATAACCTTGAACGGTTTAGGCCTCCAGTTTATATTTTTTGCTGAAATCCACACCGGCCTATGATCCGATACGTCTCAGTCTCCAATCTTTTGACACACCATGTTCCATTCATTAAATACTCCAAGGGTGACAATGAACCTGTCGAGACGGCTACATATCTTTCCCTTAGCTTTAAACCATGAGTACTTATTTCCACTCAAAGGCAAGTCCACACACCCGATCATATTAATGAACTCTAAGAATTCTTCCATATATCTTATGTTAAAACTGGAATAACCTATTTGTTCAGCAGGACACTTTATCGAGTTAAAGTCGCCACCAAGGATCCGCTCTCCAGGTTCCAAACTGTTTTTAAGATTGATAAGACTAGACCAGAGCTCCCTTTTCTCCAAAATGTTACAGGGAGAGTAAATATTAAAGAAATAACATTTCAAACCACTCCAATATGCTTGCAAACCCAAAAATCCTTTGCCCCTATAGCTGCAAATAGGATCCACGACTCCGTCTTTTCATATAGTTACGATACCTCCTGAAAGGCCAGTAGAACTGGTAGCTGACCACTGACAAGATCTGTCTCCCCATATGCTGAACACCGTCTCATCAGACATCTTTGTTCTTTTAGTTTCCTGTAGAAAACATATTTCAGCTCCTACCTTATTTAGTGTATCTCTAATTTTCTTTCGCTTTAAAACACCCCCACACCCTCTTATGTTGTATGTTACTATATTCATATAGAACCAATAGCTACCACCTTCTTCCCTTTCTTCGATTTTCTGTCAACCACTTCCAGATTTTTCAGAATAGTTTAGAAAACTTCGTCATCTTCTTCCGCTTCTATTCCTAAACTTTTAATAGCCTCCCAAACTCTATAAGGGAGACTTTCTAATTTCTTCTTAATCCTTGAATTGTTCTGGAGGAAACCAGAATCACTCATAGAATTGTCAATAGAACCAGATCACTTAGAGATAGGAGCACAAGCATGATTTTCCTTTGTTTTACCACTCTGTCTATGTTGCTCCCTAACAGTCTTAGAGGTCGAACAATGAACCCGCAGTAGAGTAGCATAATACGAAGGGTTGCTCGGAATTTTTATCCTCTTGTAAATATCTTCCATAAGTATCTTTTTCTTCCTGATAGAAGACCCATCTTTAACTTCAGTAGCCACATAATCACAATCACCTCTCTGCACCTCTTGGAAGAAAGACGTATCAACAACTTTAGATATGCCTCCACATGCTAACCTATTGTCATCAGCAAACGTGGATGTCACAGTATTGTCCTCTCTTTTTAGTTTCACAAGGGAACAAGTCAGATGATCATGGCTAGAGACTATATTATGACTTTTATCAGCACTATCACCATCCCTTTCTCCAACCTTCGAGTCTGACTTGTCTCTATCTTGAGATAAAATTTGATTCTCAGAGTGGGTTGTATCGCCTCTTTCCACACCTCTGATACAGCTGGTGGCAGCTGGATCTACCTTACCAGAAAGCTCAATCTCTTCATCGCTTACTTCCGTAGTATGATCGTTAAATGAGTTCCTTAATTCACCTATTGTCGAAATAGGGGAGAAGGACTCAGGTAACTTAGATTGAGTGCTAAGAACCCTAGATGAACTATCCCAGAACTCCCCTTCTACTTCCTGATCTGATTCGGAATCCATAACATCTGAGCTATCTTCTTCAAAGAATGACACTTTGGCGATACCTTGATCCCTATTATAAGGCCCAAAGGAATCCTCCACAATCTTAATTCTATAGACGGCATCATTCACATCAATATTAACTACTTCATTAAAACTCATGGCAAATTTAGTCCTAATCAGGATTCTAGCGACGTCAAACCTCAAATGTTTCCTTGTCTCTTCGTCCATCTTTATAAATGCACCAGCAGTAGCAGCTAAAAATTTGAAAAATTTTGCTCCCCAAACGTGGCAAGGGAGACCAAAGATCTTGACCCAAGTGAGTCTCTCTTGGTCAACATCGCTAGGAGACCAAGGGCGGATTTCAGAGAACCACTTAGAGATCCAACTGATGTCCTCTGTAATCAACTTTTGGATATCACCCGGGTTATCTTCTTCTAAGAGGCAAAGATTAGCCCACATAGGTGTTATCTTAATGTTGAAGAAACCATCCATCTGAAACGCATCCGAAACCTCAACAGCTGATCCCGGAATCTCCAACACACCAGTGAAAGCCTGCTCAAACCAGTCTAGTTCTTCATTGTTAACTTCAAAACTCAAATGGGCAAAAGAAGGTTTGTCACCCATAAGAACCTGGTTCGAAATGGCATTAGCCCCGATGCTACTACGTGCCCCTTTAGCTATCTGAGCGAAAGAAACTCTCCTATCAATCCTGCGACATTCCAAAGGTTTAAAAGACGGACCTCCTACCTGTTCCTTATCCTGATTCCATTTTTTCGTATAGGGCATTCCACCATCGTTCTCGTGTTCTCTACGAAATCTTGGCAAATTAGCGAAAATCTTAGTGCCATTAATGACAATGTTGTCAAGATTAATGGCCATAAGATCTTCGTCTTTGACGTTTTTGAACCTCACAAAACCAAACCTCTTACCCCTAATATCCAATCTTCCCGGAATAAAAACTTCCAAAATGAAACCATATTCCTTAAAGATGTCATACATTTTTCTTGCATTGAATGAATCCGGAAACTCAGTAAAGAAGAAAGATGAAGCTTCTTTCCAGTCTAGATCTGTAACCTTACCATTGTTATTTTTCCAGATCAACATTTTCCCCAAAATTTGATTCCGAGCCTTCTTCTTCCCTACTTCCACCCATGTCTCTTTGTTATGGCCGGTTACATTTTAGAGCCCCATATGACACATCCAGAGAACCTGAATCGAAAGTTCAAATATATTCGATGCTAACCAAGGCGCCTCAAATCCACTATAGTTACCAAAATGCAGAAAAAAGTCTGTCTTCTTGCCTCAAAATAAACTAGCCTCTCCCAAGTCAATACAGATCTAAACCATGACTTCAACCAATCAATGACTCTGAAGAACCCAGTATCAGGCAACACCTTACCGAGGCCCCTGAGCCTTAAAGCCAGGAATTTAAGCCTAAGATAAGGGGAAGTTCAACCAGTATCCCCTATCAATTTATTTTTAGTTTTCAAAATTTTAATTACTAATTTTTTATTTCAATTTAATTTCTACTTTTGTGAAACAACATTGTCTTTCGAAAATTAAAGCTTAAGGCACATCATGCTCTTATGCGGCCAGAGTGGTATCAAATGCAATCGTATTCCAAGTTGCAGTGGCAAGAACAAAGCCTTCATCTAGAACTAGTACTCTATGATCTCCCAACGACCCTCAATAGCAAGGTTTGCATCACAATTAACGGTAACATTATCTATCCATGCTTTTTTTTCCATCCAATTTTTCATTTTCATTTTATTAATTTGAATATATTGGTTTGGCTTATTGCCTTGAGAATGCAATTGATAATTCTGGGTAAAGCTAATGTCATATCTTTAAGTATTACAAGAACCTCGAGATTGGTTACTATTGATTTCTTAAGTTGATAATCATAAACATTTCACCAAGCTTTTTGGAATAACTCTCTAGTATGTATGGCACACTCTGCATGGATATTTACTTCATCGATAAGTGTAATAAGTTTATTTTAAAAGTAATTATACATTGTATGATTTCTTTGGTTAATATGTATTAATGAAATTTTATAAAAATATATTGGTGGATTGTTGCTATATTTTTTAAACGACCATGCACAAAGCTTTGCTTCTTTAATTTCCTTTTTATACTAAATTCGACAACACTACATATATAGTTGTTAGACTTAAGCTTTATTCATTTTGTATGCTCTTTGACAGCCATTTTATAGATACCTGTTGGTTATAAGGTATTTTTAAAGATCCTATCTAAATATTAAATTGTATTCTAATAAAGGTTCATGTGTACACTTGTGATGGATAATGATTTCTTCTTTTCCTTTAAATAAAGATTAAATCATTGATTCTTTTTCCCTAAATATGTTGGTTTGTTACTTTATTCGTTGTGGTTGATGATCCATTTCGTTTATTTGACAAGAACATCTCAATGAATTGGAAGTGGGAACATAAAATTTGTTTCCAAACTATTCTCTCGAGCTTTTTTATAAGAAACAAAGAAACAGAAAAATTTTAGACTTTTTTATAAGGTTTTTATCGATAAGGTATGAAACTTAACTGTATTATGATGTGCTCATGATCCAGAACAAGATTGAACAACTAAACATGACAATGATATTTAAGAGAGTTTAATTGGTTTAAAGATTAATAGAAGTAAGTGTTAAAATTACTCCAAAAGATTATAAGAACTTTGAAGTGATTTCATGCAAAGTTAACTTTCATAGAGATAGATACAATAGGTAGGCATTCATGCATTTTTCAATGATACAAAGAGGCCCGAACAGTCCACCTAAAGTTTTAATATGTCAATAGGACCTTATCAGTAATTATACATTAATTTGCCTAGTCCTAAATCCAATCCCTCAAGTTTCTGCCTTAATTGGTTGTATGTGGAACAACAACAAGTGAGTTGTTATTTAGGACACACATGAGAAGACACAAAAAGATACACTTTGGTACTAATGGGAGCGATAGAATTTTCCTCCCATTGAATAATTACTAAACTGCATAATGGCAATGGTCTTCTTATGACTCAGATGTTGTATTAACTTCCAAATGTCTTGAAAGTTTAACATTTACTTTATTTAACGCCAAAATATAGGCTTATTTTTAGTATAAAATTTATTTTTATTTTTGCAATAGATATCAGAACATTGTAGTTTGATTCTAGTTTTCTGATTTTTTTCTGATTTTTATGACTCTAGTTTTCTGATTTTTTTTTCTTGACAGGTAGTTTGATTCTAGAGCTCGAGTTGCTTCCAAATTGCAGCTCTACTATGTCAAGGGTGAGTTTGTCCCGTATCGGTTGGTGATTTACGCGCATTTTTACTAGAGGCTTCCGTATTGTCCAGGTGTTACTTCAGTACATGCTTTCGTGATGATTTGCTCAAGTCGAGGTGTTCGGAAAGGTTGTAACATGCTTTTTTCAATATCATCACCAGTTGTTCTGTTCTTATTTATCTGAAGTTGTCATAGTTTATCTGCAACAGTGCCTTTAATGATTGCAAGGAGGTGTCCATATATGGTATGCATATTTGAAATATTTAGAGTTATACTTTTTTTTGTACTTGGCTGGATTTGTAAACTATGATAGGAGTTAAAGATTGTTGTGTTGCCTTTGTTGTTGTTTAGGCAATTCACACAAGTTTGTACTATATATGTCAATTTTCTTGGTTTATTATTAAATTAGAATGATTATTTTATTAATTTAATATAATTAATTATTTAGAGAGTATTAGGAATAACTCTAATTTAATACTCAATGTTTTTATTTATTTTTTCGTAAAAGAAGTGGAAATTATGGCGGTTAAAACTTTCGTTATTTACGGAAATAAAACGCCATTTTTAATGTACTACATTTCGACGGTTGGTACGACGGTCTATAATAAACCGTAAGTTTTTCCTTACGGCATCAAAATTTACGACGTTTTTAAAAAACGTCATTTTTGTTGAATAAGTCAGTTAAACCCGCCACAATATGACATTTTTAACTGCCAGAATTTTCGTAGTTTTTTGTAGTGGAAGACCTGAAGCCAATAATTTGAGACAGCAAAAAGAACACTGTTTATAAGCTGTAGCCTACCTGCATAACTCTAAAGCTTAGATGTCCAGTGTGTGATTTTCCCTACAATCCTGTTAATAAGAGGCCTACAATTCTACGCAGAGATTTTCCTATTAGCCAGAGGACCCCTAAATATTTAAAAGGGAGATCACCTTGATAAACACCTGTGCTCTGCATAATGTCAACCTGGGTTCTTTGGTGAACTCCCCCAAAATACAATTTGCACTTGGCAGGTTTAGCCTTTAAACAAGCTGCCTCTGAGAACTGCTTAAACTCCTCCATCAGAATATTAACAAAAGTAGTATCCCCTCTAGAGAACGACATAAGATCGTCAGCAAATGATATGTTGATTAAATTCAGCTTTTCACACTTAAGGTGAAAGTTGAAATCAAGCTTATTCTTCAATTTCCCCAAGCATCTGTGGAGATACTCCATAACTAGCACAAAGAGAAGAGGGGAGATAATGTCTCCCTCTCTTAGACCTCTCTTTGCCTTCAGCAGATTGGAATACTTTCCATTTATGGAATACCTATAAGACACAAAAGACAAACTTAGCATAATCCAGTTAATAAACTTTCTAGGAAAATTCAACTCTTGCAAGATATCCTCCAAAGCCTTCCACTCCAAGGTGTCATATGCTTTATGAATGTCCATTTGGATATTGCATCTAGGGGAGATATGCTTCTTGTTGTACCCTCTAATAAGCTCATGGGCCATAATGAAGTTGTCTTGAATCATTTTACCTGGCAGGAGAGCAAATTGGCTATCATCCACTACTGAGTTTATGATTCTGCTGAGCCTAGTAATGAGGATCTTGGAAATGATTTTGTACATTCTAGAGCAGCATGCTATAGGCCTTAAATGTTTCATTCTTTTAGCCTCAGTAGGTTTAGGGATTAACGTGACATTAACACAGTTACTAGCAGCATACATATAATTTTCCTCAAAGAATTCCATCACAACAGCAGTAAGATCTTCCTTGATGATATTCCATGTAGCTTTAAAGAACTTTGAAGTGAAACCATCCATTCCAGGAGCTTTGGTATCCTCTATAGAGTTTAGAGCTTGCCAAATCTCCTTTTCATTGACTTGTTGAGTAAGTTTATCACCATGGTTCATATCCAACTGAGCTCCTCTTATCAAGACCTCTATATCCACATGCTTAAGAATTTTAGTATTAGTACCAACCAACTCTTGAGAGAACTGAATTACCTCATTTTCAATATCTTTGAATTCTCCAAGGATGTTCCCATCTTTATCCTCCAGCCTATGCAAATCATTATGCAAATCATTATGTTTGTTCCTCCCCTTAACAATAGCATGAAAATATGTAATTGTTACTATTATTTTAATGAAAATGATTTATATAAATAATATTAATAGTTAATATTTAAATAATTATTTTAATTATTGTGGTGATAGTGATATATAAAAGTAAATAATTGATTTAGACTATTTAAAATATATATTTAGTGGGAATAATATTATTTAATTTAGTTGGAATAATATTTCAATTAGAAATAATCATAATATAAAATATGGGAAAAGGGGGAAATGGGAACAGGAACGGTCAGAACGTGAAAAAGGAAGAGAAAGAGAACGAGAGATAGGGCATAAGAGAAGAAGAAACTCCATTAGAGAAGCTTGGGAATTCTTAATCTAAGGTAAGAGTGAGACTTCCTCTTGTATAAGCGATTGTATGATAACATGTGGGTGAGTGAATTGATTTCTCTTTGGTTGAATTTTTTTTCTATACTACGAAACATATAAACGCGTGATAATGCTATTAGGGTGTGTGTTTGGATGAATTATGGATGGGTAAATGATTGTGTTGTTATGTTGTTGGGAATTGGAGTGTGAAACTTGAGTGTATGACTTTCCAAGAAAATTTGGGGTTTTGGCGATATTTCAAAACTGATTTTAGTGATACAGCTATGCAAAAAACTAGTTTTTTTAAGGGTGTAACCGGTTATAGGTTTTGGTGTAACCGGTTACACTATCAACAAAAAAGCGCGATTTGGGCATTTTTGGGGGAAGTGTTACTGGATACCAGTTTTGGTGTAACCGATTACACTGGAAAAGTATGCTCACTGTTTTTGATCAAGTTGTAACCGGTTACCTGTTTTAGTGAATTGGTTACATGTGTTGTGTCAAACTTAAATAATTCATAACTTGAGTTTCGTTTGTCGGTGTGAGGTGTCGTTCGAAGCGTTAGATATCTGACGCAGTGTACTTTAATTTAAAAATAGGTTCAGTACCTGGAAATGATTTAAATTTTTTGTGATGGTGTTGTATGATAAGTGATGTACATGATGTGTTGTAGTAATATTTATGGATGGTATGCTGTGACCTATTATGTTATTGTATTGCTAGTGTTGAATGCTTGTAGTACATGTTTGGTGTTTGGTGACCAGTTTTGGTGTGGTACATTGGTTAAGGTGAATATCATTGTACGTGTTTTATTGTTGCATGTCATTTATGAATCATGCATCATGGTGTTTGGACGATGGTTCGCTTTTGGTGAGCCTCAATCCTATGTTGGGGATTGGGTGTGAGTAGTTGGTTTTAGGTGGGAATCGGTAAAGCGTTACCTATTGTGATGATAAAGATTTTTGGTGTGCTCTAATCCTATGGTGGGGATAGGGAGCAAGTGAACCTGTGAGTTCACAATTTATACCACATGCATTGAGTCATAGAGTTGGGTCTCATTGCATTGCATATATGTTGTATTATTATCATTGGACTGTGTGGAGTGTGAATTGTGAATTGGGTGATTATGTATGTGATAATCATATGCTTACATATTATTATGCAGTTCATTATATGATTGTGATTTCTCACCCCTTCTGTTTGAATGTAGTCTTTACATAAACATTGATATGCTGTCGCACACGGGTCAAAAACGAGTTTAGAAAATGCAGTAATGGGAAGCGACACTCGAATTTCGTATCAGAAGGAAAAAAATGGAAGGAAAAAAAGTAGAAAAGGAAAAATTATTAATTTGTTATTTTTTCAAATAAGATATAGAAGAAAAAATTATTATGGATAAAAATATCAATAGTACTTAATTAAAAAAAATTCTAGAAGAAATATTTTTAGGAATTAATTTCAATGCAAAACAACTGTAAGAAAAATTGGTCACTAACATAAATATAGAGAAATAAGATAAAAGGAAATCGATTGAACAAATTTATTCGTTTAGGAAAAAATTGTATTCCTTAATTTTTTTTTTTTTTCCAGAATTTTTCCTTAAATAATTTACCGAATATATCTATATAATATTATAAAACTATTGCACTGTAGATATCCATTCAACTCCATTAATTATCGTACATGCACCGTAAAAACTCTCTCACTATAATAGTTAATGCATTCCATATTTTGCTTATACTAGCATTTCCAAATATTATTTTATTTTAAAAATTTATAGTATCTTTTGAATACTTTGTATCTGCTTCTCTATATAAAGACTTAAAAGCACAACTATAATCACTAAATAATCTACAAAAATTGTTGAGGGTAGAACTTTAATTCAGCAAAATATTTCCTCTCATTATAAAGAATGAATAACAACGAAGAAAAGGTTAATTTTGGGCAAGAATTGGGCTATCTGATGAGAGACCATATCAATGTGAGTTATTTATCAATTATTATTTTTGCATTATTAATTAATCCTTCTTTTAGATATATGCACGAAACTTGTAGCTAATCTATTTTTTTACATGACACAAAACAAAGTTCAAGGTTTTCGATCTATGTGTCGTGAAATGATTAAAAGAAATGCAGAAACTACGATGATTAATGTACATATTCTTATATTTTTTGTTTACTTAGAATAACTTATAATACTCAGTTTGTATTGTGTAAAAAATTGATACATAAAGATTGAAGTTGGAGATTAAAAAATTGTTTTATGAAAAAATTGTTTTATAATAGTCATAATTTAATCCATTTCAACTTTTTTGTTTCCAATACTCATTCAAAGTTCAACTTTTTTGTTTATAAATACAATTAAATAATTAAAAGCATTTTAATTATATTCACAACTTGTTTTATAGGAATCGGCTAGACGCGGGAGGAAACCGACAACAATATTATTGGAAAAGAGAACCTTTTCTTTTTCATTTTCTTCATATTTTGACGTTACACGTTTTCCCGATATAGACAGTATGTTGTCTAATCTAAAGTGTTGGGATGTTGAATGTCGAAAGAGAAATTCAAAAATATGTGATACGGTAAAAAAAATTCTTTTTTATTGATGTTTTTTATTTATATTCTCATATCTAAATATGACATATATTTGTAAATAAATATATCACTACTAATTTATATATAATTTGCTTTTTGAAGTACTATATTCATGATGTCATCACCGGTAGGTCTGACTTCTCTCTTCACCTTCCCTTTTGGCATGGTTTGTACGACGGTCACAAGAAGAAGGAATCAGCCACAGAGTGGAAGATGGGACATCTTCCCCTTTGGAAAAGGACTCAGCGCTTTGGAGGTTAAAGGTATGAACACTTTTTTCATCTCAGACTTTCCTGATCGCATCTCTGCAAGGGACATTTTCGTTCTGTTTGGGTGCATAGGAAATGTTGTGGAAGTAGTAATACCTCCTAGAAGAAACAAACATGGAAATCGTTTCGGTTTTGCGAGATTCAAAGAGGTGGAAGATATCAGATTATTAGGGGTGAAGCTTGACAACGTGTTGATAGATGGTAAGAAGATCCACGCGAATCCGTCTAGGTTCGAGAGGAGTCCAGTTGGGGACATAAATGGCTTTAGTGCGAAAAACGTTGAGGTCATTAAACGTGATTCTATTGTCCAACACGCTGGGCAGAATCTAAAGGATGGTTCGTCGTCTAGACGCGTGGAGATGAATGTTTCTTTTGCCGATGTCGTGGGTTGTAGGCCTGATGAAACACGTCAAGAAGCGAGTGTGCAGTTTTGCTCTGACGAGGAGGTTAAGAGGAGGTTAAATAATGCTTATGTCGGAACCATAATTTTTTCGGGAATGGCTTACAATGTTCAGAGAGGTTTCGAATGCGAAGGGCTTTTCACTTTAAAGGTGACTCCTTTGGGTTCGAAATTGTGTTTGTTGGAGGAGGTTGAAGATGGAGCTTTAGCTGATTTTGTGGAAGAAGGTGCTTCATGGTGGAAACAATGGTTCATTGATTTAAGGAAATGGCAAGAGGAGGATGTCGATGATGAGAGGGTAGTATGGATCAGAGTCTATGGAATTCCATGTCATGCGTGGTGTGTGGATTTTTTCGAGAAGGTGGCGCCTGTGTTTGGAACGTATATTTGCGTTGATGAAAATTCCTTGAAAGGCACTTACAAGGATGTTGCTCGGATTATGATTAGAGTTTCTGCAGATTTCAAGTTGAAGGAAAGGGTTATGGTTGTGATTGATGATAAGAAGTATACTCATTTTGCGAGAGAAGACACTTATGGCCCCGTTCGATTAGAAGCTGTTCCAAAATCTGTTATGAAAATGGAGTCTGAGATTTCTGAATCGATTTCGGAGTGGAATTTGGAGGATAAAGTTTTTGACGAAGAAGATGAGTTGTTCGATGTCCGGCCTCCTTGGTCTGAGGAGATGGGGAAGACAGTGGAGGGAGACTACAAAGAGGAGTTGAAATCTAATCCTAAGTTAGATGGTGAAAAGACAGGTGAAGGTGGGACAAAAAAGTTTAATAATTTTGACAATTCCGAGGCAGCAGATTGCTTTTTGGGGGATGGGTCTTTTGAGGTGGCATTGAAAAAGGTAAAAGACAAGGCTTGTTGTGTTAATCACAGCACGGAGGACAAGAATGAGCTTTTTGTGCAGAATTGTGAAGGGGAAAAGTCTACTACTGTTATTGCAGAGACAGAGGATTTCGGGGAGGGAGTTAATCATGGGGCCCACGGAAAGAGAAATTTTCTAGTTAAAAAGGTGAGGTACAAAAGCTTGCAAAGACCAGCTGGAGTTGGTGAGAAACTTAATTTCACTAAAGGCAGTGGAATTAAAAAGAAAAATGTAAAGTCAAGTAAGGGTTGTTATTCTGATTTAAATTGTGGGTTAGCTCAGTGGTCTAACCATTCAGATTATTATGGTGATAATTCGGCAGAGTCGGATATAATACGAAATAATATTCGTTTGTGGAATAACTTAGACTCCTCGGTGGGTGAGAAAATATGGGAAGCCATTTTGAAGTTAGGAGTGGTAGCTGCTGATGTAAAAAAAGATTATAAGAGTCGTATTGATGAGATGGAAAAGTGTGATAAAAATAGAAAGCAGGGGGAGAAGGTGAAATTAACAAATTGGAAATGATTATAGGATCATTTAATATTAGAGGGGGAGGAAATAAGGTGAAAAGGAGAAGAATAGGTCAGGTTATTAAGAAAGGGAATATGGATATGTTTTTAATTCAAGAATCAAAACTTGAGTTGGTTAATGAAGTTATAGCTAGGAGCTTTTGGCCCAAGGAGGAGATTGGGTGGACTTTCTCTAGTTCGTTGGGATTGTCGGGAGGGCTAATCATCCTTTGGAAAGCTAGTAGTGCGGAGGTTGTTTGTAGCTTCAAAGGTGATGGTTATGTTGGGGTTAAAGTTGTTTGGGGAGGCTCGATTTTTTACATCGTTAATGTTTATTCCTCTTGCGAATTGGGGGAGAAGCGGAGGCTTTGGAGGAGATTGTTGGAGTTGAAAGATGCTTTTTCGGATGGGGAGTGGTGTATCGGGGGGGATTTCAACGCAATTACCCATTGCGGGGAGAGAAAAGGTAGGAGTATGGGAAGTCGGAACATTGAGATGAAAGAGTTCGGGGAGTTTATTGTGGAGAGTGAGTTGGTCGATGTCCCGTGTAAAGGAAAGAGATTCTCTTGGTTTAGGGGGGATGGTTCTTCCATGAGTCGTATTGATAGGTTTTTGATTTCTGAGTCGGCGATTGCTAAATGGGGAGTCATTGGGCAATTTATTGGTCCGAGAGATATTTCAGATCATTGCCCTATTTGGTTAGTCGTCGATGATTCGGATTGGGGGCCAAAACCTTTTATGTTCAATAATGAATGATTTTCGAACAAAGCTTTTATTAAGTTTGTTGAGAAAGAGTGGGTGGACATTCGTGTCGAGGGTAGAAGCGATTTTGTTCTCAAGGAGAAGTTGAGGATTCTTAAAGGGAGGCTTAGAAAGTGGAATGTTGAGGTTTTTGGCAAACTTGATTTGGAGGTCGAGGAGTGTGTGAAGGAGATTAATGATGGAGATGAGGAGGCGGACATAGAGAATGGTATGCTATCGGTTGATGCTTTGGAGAACCGTAAGAAGGTGTCTAAACGTTTTTGGTTGAATTTGAGGATTAAAGAGAATATGTTAATTCAAAAGTCAAGGCTTAAATGGTTAAATGATGGGGATAACAATAGTAGGTTTTTTCATTGTGTTATGAAGGAGAGAAGAAGGCAGAATCATATTGGGCACATTAATTCGGAGAGAGGTGTGATGACGTCGGTTAAGGAGGTGAAGGAGGAGGTGAAGAATAATTTCTCTCTTAAATTCATTGAACCCAACTTAGAGAGACCTATTTTGGAGGGAATGTCTTTCAACATGCTTAGCCAAGAGGAAAAGGTTATGCTTGAGAGGCCTTTTTTGGATGAGGAGATTAAAGAAGCGGTGTGGAGTTGCGAGGGAAATAAAAGTCCGGGTCCGGATGGCTACACCTTCACTTTCATAAAAAAGTGTTGGTATTTTCTTAAAAAATATTTCATTAAGTTTTTTGTGGATTTCCATGGAGGTGCGATTTTGTCAAAGTCTATCACTTCTACTTTTTTGACCTTGATTCCTAAATGTGAGAGTCCTTTGGGGTTGGATGACTTTAGTCCCATTTGTCTTGTTGGGGTGCTTGGAAGACTTTAATGTTTCCCTCCTTCATAAATGGAGGTGGCGAATCCTTGGTGAGTCGGAGTGTTTGTGGTTCAAAGTGTTGAAGGCTCGTTATGGGGATATTAAGTTGTTAATGTCTAACAACGACTCTATCATTCCTAATTGGAGTTCTCAATCAACTTGGTGGAAGGATATCTTAGCGATTTCGAAACACTATCCGGAGGATATTTTTATTAACAATTGTTTGTTTAAGGTGGGAAACGATTTTTCCACTTCGTTCTGGCATGTCAATTGGTTGGGGTCCGGGAGGTTGAAGGATTTATTTCTGAAACTTTATGGTTTATCGAGGTTGCAGAATGTATCGGTTGGTTGTGTAGGAGGTTGGAAGGAGGATGCTTGGATTTGGGGTGATTTAGGAATTAATTTCAGTCCCGAGAATGCTGGTGGCAGTGGTTCATCTCAGGTTTTTGCGGGGCCTGCTACAGGTATGGCTGCTGAAGGTCATTTTCTTAGGAATGATTCTGTTGTTATTGAGCATCCGCAACATGTTATCAGTCGTGGCAGTATGCAGGATTCTGCTGTGAATTCAGTTCAGCCGGTTGATGGTTCGGGTGCAACGGTTAAACAGGACCTGGAGGAGCTGCGCAAGATGTTGGATGATGTTTGTTTAAATTATGCAGAACAGGATAGAATTGAGTGGCAGCACGGACAGACATCGATGTTTACGGTTAATTCCTTTTACCGGATGTCTAATATATATAAAGTTCCTTTTGGTCCTTGTAATCGTGATGATCTTGCCATGTCGTTGGTTTGGAAAGTTGCGGTTCCACTTAAAATAAGGGCTTTTGGATGGAGATGTTTCTTGAACCGTATTCCTACTAAGGATTTGCTTGTGTTTAGAGGGGTGGTTCCATCTACCGGCAACTTAAATTGTGCGCTTTGTAACTCTTTTACGGAGTCGGTGGATCATGTTCTTTTTTTCTGTCCGGTTGCTATTATTGTGTGGAGGGAGATTTCCGAGTGGGTGGGTTTTCCGATCAAACGAGTTAACGGAATTATGGGAAGTTTCCTTGATTGGTTTGATTGTTGTAAACGCAAGAGAGTTAGAGCCGGTAAAGAGGGTTGTATTTGGTTAGCGGTGTGTTGGAATTTCTGGAATCTTAGGAACGGAATCATTTTCAAGGAGATAGGATGGAATGTTTTTGATACTGTTTGGTCGATCAAGTATTCGGTGTGGCGGTGGTCTTCCATTGGTGATATTACTTATCCAATTTGTAATTTGTATGAGTTCAACAAACATCCCTTGTTGTATTTATGTTGAGTGCCAATTGGTTTGTAATTTCTCCGTTTTTGCGGGTCTTTCCCGTTTCTTTTGTAACCTGGTTTGAGTACATTTTGTACTCGGTTTAATATATTCCTTGCTTATGAAAAAAAATTATGTCATCACCGGTGGTAAAAAATTACGATCAATCACAGAAGTTGTTAATTGCTTACTTCCCAAAGGATACTCCAAGTTAGAAACAAAGAAAAGGAAAAGAAAGGTGGTGAATAAAAATATTTTATATAAATATTCGTATTGCATTATTTATAAATTATATTTTAAATGATTTTATCTTTAATTTATTTATAATATCTCCCTTTCACTTTTTTTAATAATAGTTAGAATGATGAGATCAATGATGAAGATAATAATTTTACAATTGAGGCTAAATATGAAAAAAAAATCTAAAATTACGGATGATGATTTACTTCTTCCTAATATCTCTATATATGGGAAGAAGAAAAATTATAAAAATAGGGTGATCTATCAAACAGATATATCATGATGATGCCGCTACATTTTTTTTACATAATTTTGACTAATATTTTATCATTATTTTTTATTTTTAGGTTGAAAAAGAAAAATCAATTAAAAAGGTGAAAATTGTTGTTGCATGCTCTTCGAATTGTCATGAAGATATTTTCAAAGACAAATATTATCGTTACGTAGCTGAAAATAATTTTTCTCCTCCTATAATTGATGGGAAAGTGAACAATTCAAAAGCTGAAGATATTTCCAATGTTCAAGATATCAAGGATAAAGAAAACAATCTTCAAACTGAAAATATTTTTGGTCCTCTTGAAATCAAAGACAAAGAGAACGGTTTCAAAACTGAAAATGTTTATTGTGCTCCATTGAATGAGGCCAAAGAGAACAATTATAAAATAGGAGATTACGCTTGTCTTCGGGACATGAAGGATGTAAAGAACAATCTAGAAAAGGAACATGTTTCAATAGAAACATTGTTAAACCCACCAAAAATACAAGTTGAATCATTATTAAGTATTTCAGAAGTACATCCTATTGATCATGTCAATGAAGAAGTTTTAGACGATATGTTGCAAGCTTGTGGTGATGATGATTTTACATTAGCTGATCACAAAAATAACTATGAAGTTCTGCCTGAGATTTTAGAAGATTTTTCAGACTTTGATGATTTCATAGCAAGCTTTCTTAAATAATTTATTACTTTCTTTAGCTGTTATTTCCATTAACATTTTATGAATGTAGTTTAATTGACACTTTTTAAATCTTCCATCCTAGTGTAAGAAGATGCAACATTTGATAATCTATAACATATATAAAGGGAAAACATGGCTTTGGTGTAGCCTATTTTCTTTCCAATTATACCCTTTTCAATTTTTGTTTTTAATTTCAAATTCCCTTTTTGGTAACCGTTATAAATGGTTTGCATATACCTTTTGCTCTATTATTTTTTATTATTTTATTTTATAATTAATTTACATTAATATAAAAAAATAAATACACAAAAAATATTGTTTATATTTTGATCTGTGTGTGCCCGTCTGAACGCTAGTATAAATAATATTAGAGTTTAAGATGTGATGCACTTATTCTTATTTCTGGGCGTCAATTTTGAATCATAAATAAATTATTTTCTTGTTAGATTTTATATATTTTTTATTATACTTAAATTTAACTAACAAATACATATGTCAATTTTGAATGTATGATTTTTGTAAGTTACTTATACTTTTCATTATATGCTAATAAAATTTTGTTATAATATTAAAAAATATATAAAAAAATAGTTATAAAACTATTTTTTGAGGGTCATGTCTCCCAATATTAGAGGTGACAATTTCATTGAAAATCTATCCATCCATCTACCTAAAAAGTTTAAGTAAATGGATGTAATCCACCTATTTAAAAATTTCGACAAAAAATCCTTCTAAAGTTTTAATAATCTAATAAGTTAATCCTCAAATAAAAGACAAATTTATTAGATAAAATAAAAAATATTTAGTTATAAGATATATTTAAAATTAAAAATATATAAAAAACATATAGAAAACAAAATAGAGGGGAAAAGAACACTATTGAAATATATATTTGAATTAAATTAATATATATAAATAAATTTAAAATTTTATAAATTAGAGTTTGAACAATATATATATATTATAAAACTTAATACGGTTAGTAGTTTCTTTAATTTAATTTTATCATTCTGCATTCCTCTCGGTCCGAGTAATAAAGTTGATGAAGCCTTTTCTTTAATTTGGAAAGTGGTGGTCCCTTTTATGATTAAGGCTTTTGGGTGGAGATGTTTTTTAAATAAGTTTCCTACTAAGGGTGCTCTTTTATGTAGAGGTTGTGTGCTTCCGAATAGTGGGTTGGAGTGTGTGTTGTGCTCTTCGGCGGAAGATTTTATTGACCATATTTTTATGTCTTGTTATGTTTCCTTATTGGTGTGGAAGGAGATGGCCTATTGGATTGGATTTGAGAATTGGAGGGCTAATGATATTAAAGAAAGTTTCTTATCTTGGTATGCTTTCTCCAAACATAATAGGGAAAACTACTCGTTCCAATTATAGCTTTTATGAGCTTTGCAAATTTCATTTGTACTACTTAGCTTAAGGTTTAATTGGGTGTAATTTTCTTTATTGTTTTGAGGTCTCCCTCTTCTTCTTGTAAGTGGTTTCGAGAACCCATTGTTCTCGCTTTCAATGATAGTTCTTTGCTTATTAAAAAAAAAAGCATGCTATAGTACCTCAAGTTTTTTTTAATTTAAAATCCTTTTCTTGAAAAAGAAATATTTAAGTAAGTTTTAGTATTTGTTGTGCATTTTTAGAAAAAAAAAATAGTAATATATTAAGAGATTTATACATTTTCACTCTTGATTAAAAAAATTTCTCAACAAAAATGTAAAATATGCAACATTAATTTTAGTGTAATCCCCAAAAATCCTTCTAAAATTTTTAATAATCTAATAATTTAAATCCTCAAATAAAAGAAAAATTTATAAGATAAAATAAAAAATATTTAGTTCTAAAATATATTTAAAATTAAATGTATATATATATATATATAACATATAGAAAACAAAATAGAGGGAAAAGGAACATAATTGAAAAACGAATAACTAGATGTGCATCCTTTTATCCTCGAGTAAACACACACAAGACGTATGTCTTGTTGAAGGTCGAATACTCGTCTTCCGCCTAAAAAGCGAAAACCAACAAACTTCTTTTTCCTCCTTAGCACTAGCAATTTCCTTTTTATTTTCAACCAACAAAGTTTTTTCTGCCTTTACGCAGTTATGCTTTTTTTATTTAAAATCAATCAACACACAAGTTTTGCTACCAAAGAACTATGTAGCTTTGAATTTTCCATCGCACCTAGGAATATGTATGAACAAGATTCAACGTCTTGTCAAATACCCTAATACAAAATATGTTTTTAGTTCCTATATATATGTCTTAATAATTAGGAGAAATTGAATACTTTAGGCCAACACTTTTATTCGCGAAATTAATTAAAGATAACTAACTGTGTTTACGGCGGATGTTGTGGGGTGATAATACATTGCCTACGCATAATTGACTATCAAACTCGAATTTGGTTGTGACGACTATATTTTTGTTCTTTTAAGATTTTATCGACGTTTTCCCTTAACAAATAAACTTCTATGGAGACCTCATTGAATTCGAGCGATTACTCACTCGGGTATTTTTTGCTTTGCGACAACTAGCGAATTTACTGGGGAAATGAGATACTAAAGCCTAATTTAGTTTGTTCTTCAAATTGTGTAGGCCTTATTTTTGCTTTATTATAAGGGTTAAATATGTATAAGGTCCCTGAAAATAACCCAACATTCAAGTTTGGTCCCGATAAATATTTTCTTCAAGGTTTGGTCCTCCTAAAGTTTTCCGTTTGTAACTGTAGTCCCTCCCGTTAGTTTTCACTAACGGTGGCTTATGTGGCAGGCCATGTGAAAATTTTTTGATGACGTGGCTTATATGTGGCAATGCCAACGTGGCAAAAATTGCTGACATGTATGTCACGTGGCAATTGTTTCAATTTTAATTTTTTTAATATTTATATCATATTTGAATCCAAAAATTGTAGCTAATTTGCAGCAACTTTTTAGCTAATTCCTAGCTAATCTCTAGCTAATTTAAACACAACATTTTTGTAGCTAATTCATAGCTAATCTCTAGCTAAATTAAACAATGTGAAATTATATTTTTAGGTCATGATCATAAGCGGTTTGGTGTTTGTTCATCACTTAAGTTAAAACATTCCATTTTTCTATTCAAATCCAACTACTTGTTTTAAAGTATTCTAATCCAAACATGCCCTATATATAGAGATAATATTACAACAATATCATTGTATAAATGTACATATGTGTTCCAATTACATTCTCTTTTGGTAACTTCTGATTTAAGGTCACAATTTGAACAACGTATGATTATATGAGATCATCACAACTTACATAAGTGTGAATCTCATAAGTTAGTGTTATTAAGCTCTTAATCTTCATCCATAAGCAAGTCACCACGATCATCATCATCATCATCAAATGATTCTCGATCTTTAAGAAAGTATTCATCCTTCAAGTGCTTATAATCCTTCCCCCTCCAAATGACAATTTGTTCTTTATCAAAAGTCACCAAAACACAAGGGACTAGGTCCTGCATCAATACACAATATAATTGAAAAGCAGCAACTTAGAGAACCAATCCCTTCGAAACAGAACTTGGAAACCAGAAATCATGCATGTCTTATAAAGTTTGAAAGGTAGAACAGAATGCCACCATTGCTCTACTGCCATTACTACTATTATCATTATTTATATCACATTACTAGAAGGGTAAGCTAAACTTCACCCCATTGGTTTGAGTCACTCATCATGTGTCATAAAATGTTACATATTTTCCTCAAAAAGCAAATGAGATTTGGATTTACCCTAAGTAGGCATACCTTCAACCAAAAAAGTACATAAAATTGAAAGTTCCGCAGCCAAAACAAAAGCCTCCACGCCTCTGTCCAATTAAAATTGAAATAAATATTTACATGCGAAATATTATAGAAAATTAATTTTCCCATAAGTTGGCAAACAATTTCATGCCATCAAAGCTTGCATAGTAGCTCCTACAAACGTTCTCAATTATATCAAAAGATAAACATACTACCGAATTACGATACCACTTAGACATCTCAAATTCATATAGGGCATAATTTCTTGGAGCATTGCATGTGAGTAGTGTACAACGATATAAGTCAATTATGAAAGAAAACTACGACTTAGGTCCATAAAAAAAACTACTAGCAAGACAATTCCTAAAAAATATAAACTAATATCTACAATGAAACAGGCACGTGGATTACAAAATACCCAACCAAATAACCTCGTAAAATCAATGCTCAAAATTTTCTTCGTGAAACATTACCTGAGTAAAACTTAAAACAGCATTCACATGAACTTCCAATCCTTCTCTGCAAAAAACAGGATCTTCCCTAACCTGCAAAAAGCATGGATGAAAGAAATTTAATTGACTTGGTTTTAAAATATAAAGAAATACTTAAAAATGGAAGTAACTTCTAAGCTACTGAAGTACGTTGATAGTAACATATAGATCACCGGAATGATGTCCATCAGGATTTGCTACACCACCCCCAAACACCTTTAGAATCTCATTATTGTCAATTCCTGCAAATGTAAGAAAAATCATACATCATTGAAACATTTATCCCTTTGTATGCCATATAACCACGGCCTACATCACATATTACAACAACGCATTCCAATTTTTTGAAATAATTACCTGATATAATATCTAACTTTACTGTCTTTGTTCCTTTGACAACTTTCGCACCCTTGCAAGACCTGCAGAAACTTTGATACCAGTAACAAAAGATTAAAAATCAACAAAAATCAATATATCATCACAATTTCATATTTTACATTAGTATGAAAACCCCCATATCCATTGCATTATTTTAATTACAAAAAATCAATGGTAGAGTGAATAAATAACTGCAGAATACCGAGTAAATGGATGCAAGAACAATAAGCAAGTTACGTAAACACAAGAAGTTCATACATCAATATTGGAAGTTCTGAACCTTCTTATATAACATATTAAATAGAAAAGAATCAATATTGCAAATCACAAAAGGAAGGAAGTTTGTACCATACCGATACAACATTCAAAATTCATCATAAAAACCAATTAAATACTCTATTTAACAATTATATCATCTCAACATTCATATTAAAAGAGCAACTAGTCATAGACATTAACACAAACACTTAACGTGCAACAACAATTACAATACATTTTCTTCTACGTACACCCTAAAGAGCTTCTAAAGTTTAGGATCAAGACTGTGTTACCTAGAACGATTTGAAAAGGGAATCTGAAATTTGACCTTGCTTTCCTCTTCAATGGTGGAACCCTAACTCCCATTTTTTGGAAAGAGGTGTGAGGTAGCTGCAAGCAATTTTGAGATGATGGAACGAAGAGAGTTTGGGGGTTTACGAAGAAGAGAGGAAAGGCGTTTTCATTCAGTGATAAAGGAAACAGATTTCCGATCGGTGTTGTAGAAAACAAAGAGGAAGAATTCACGAAATCGAAACCCTAGCTATGATTGAGGTGGCAAAAGGAAGAATTCACAGTGGCAAAATATATTAGTTAAAATTTACACGTATGAAAAAAATATATATATTTGGCATGACACATCATCCTCCGTTAGTGAAAACTAACGGGAGGGACTAGAGTTACAAACGGAAAACTTTAGGAGGACCAAACCTTGAAGAAAATATTTATAGGGACTAAACTTGAATGTTGGGTTATTTTCAGGGACCTAATACTTATTTAACCCTTCTTATAATGTCTTTATATTTTCTTTATGTAGTTTTGTTAGTATTTATTTTATTATCATATTTTGATTGTATTTGTTTTTCACAAACGCATGTTTTCGAGTTAACCTTATACCCATGCTTGAATAAACTTAAGTTTAAGTATGGAGATTTCGTAGGGTTACCCCTTGAGATGCACATCTTGCCTGGTTAGCATGAAGACTCCGCCAAGAGTAGATCATTTTGGAATATTGTCGTAAAATGGCTTGCCCATTACTACGCCGTAAATTTGAAAATCATCTATGACTCTAGGAACCTTATATATAACCCTTGTTAAGTATGGAGGTTGTGTAGTGTTTATTCTTGAGATGCACATATCACGTGGTTAGCATGAAGACTCAATCTAAGGTACCTCCTTTCAAATGTTGTCAAATAATGGTCAGCTCGTTATCATGTTAAACTTTCGAATTGGATCTGTAAATCTAGGTACCCTATCAAAACCCTAGAGTCATCCATTGTGATTTCACTATTTTAAAAGTACTTAGAACTTTCCCATCATAAGGAACTTGAATATAAGTTGTTTGAAACCCAATTACCTATATCTTCTTAAATACGTACATGACATTACATTTCATTCATTATCATATAAAACCACTCTTAGCATATTGCATATCATTTCATCTAATTCATTTTTGGTATAAAATAAAATTGTTACATCGTATTCGTACATAATGCATACAAATTTATCATTCACGCGCATGTGTAATACCCTAATTTTTAACCCTAAGATCTCACTTATCATTTTTATCTTTGCATACAAACAAGATCACAAATTTTGGTTCTCCTGCCCTCCTCTGTGGGTTTACTTCTGAGGGAGATCACCAAGCACATGTGTGTTTCTTACTTTCTATGTGTGTGTTTATGTTTATTACCCTCTAACCAAAATACCAAAAATTTGTTTGCAGTGTGCTTATTTGCCTTCTCTGTGTGTTTAAGGTGTTGTAGGGTTGTCAAAGGACAATGGCATGGCTTCAACTCAAATATTGTAAATCATTAAAGTCAAGATCAGATGGAAATTTGACCTAATCTTGGTCAAACCATCGAGAGTTTACTTTAATTGCAAGGTATCTATGTCAGTGGGCTATTTCTCAGAGGTTCATTGGGCTAGGGTTTCACCACAAAGCTAAGTTGAGCATTATTTCCCTCTATTGCAAGTCCGACATCATCTCAGGGTTCTCCTAGTTATTTGTTTCACAAAACAATACCTTTCAAGAGGTTTAGAGGATTCCTCAAGGAATTATTTTTATGGTGAGATCATCAATGAAAGAAGAATTTTGTCAAGATAAGATGCTTTGTTAATTGATATGCAAATATGAAGTATGGCACCAAAAGATGAGTTGATGACTTCTTTGTCACCAAGGTCTTGTTGCTTATTCAATTATTTATTGTTTGCAAGTTAATTTGGATTCATTTTTTATGGAGGTATTCAGGTGTTCCATTTCCAAGTGATTCTAAAAGCATGATTCAAGGTTTTGATCTTTGGATTCGTCATGGCATCAAGTTCTTAAAATTTTATTTTATTCAAGAATTTGCTTCAAGCTAAGGTTGGAGAATTCATGCATACGACTTACTTGGAATGAAAGTTGCAAGGGATAAGTTCACGAAATAATCCATTTGTTCATCAAGCTTTATTCAAGTAATATTCAATAAGCTTTCAAAGTTTCAAGTTCAAGTCCATTTGTGATTCAAGAGGCCATATGATCAAGGGTTAGTTTCATGTGATTCAAGCTCAAGTTATGGCCTATAATCTTAAGCCTTTGGTACATGACTCAAGTGTGGTTTTTACAAGTTTAGCTCATGATACATCATCATCCATTCAAGTATAATTTCATTTTAAAGTGTGAATTGTGTTTGTGTGATTCAAACATGCCAAATATAATCCATTTCAATTCAAAGACTAAGCAATATTCATAGCATTCAAGGTACAACCAAATGTGTTTCAAATATCATCTAATTTACATCATCATTCACATTGATTCAAATTTGGTTCAAAGAAACACAATGACTCACATTTTTTGATTTGGCTCGGGTTCAAGCAAGGCCATGGCCATTATCTTCAAAACATGTTCAATCCTTCAAGTGCATATATGGAATCAAGGACAAGGTGGAGTGAAGGATGTACTGCAGCAAAACTGCCAAGTATCACACATCACACCATGTCAAATTTCATACAAAACTGATTTTGGCAAGTGGTGTAAACAAGTTGCAGCCCAAGTTTATTCAGTTCCAACAACCTCATTTCACGACCAACCCAATTGGAATCCAAATACATTCATAAGCCCAACATATTGTGCATTGCATCAACTCATGGCAAGATACATTAAACAACCATCATAAAGCCCATTACAAAAGAAGTGCCCATTCAAGAGAAAAAAATACAAGAAAATCAAACAACATCATCTGGATACAAAACCCAAGGGGTGATGTCAACAAGCTCATCTCACATTCCAAGCTAAACTTCATGTATCCATCTGTTGCAAAAAACCTCCAAAATGCAATAACATGAACATCGCGCATCACCTATCCAAACGCGAAAACGATGCGAGCAAGACGCAAATTCAAGAAGCAAAAATGACTTGTAGCTTCACCTTCGATCTCACCTATAAATGTTGGAATTAATCCAAAACCTATGGGAATTACGAACCTATCTTGATGAACAAGAAGGGTTATTAGCGCAGCAATACCAGAGAAAAGAAGAAAATAGAGAAAGAAAAGAAATTAGGGTTCTAAGAGAATTTGGAGAAGAAGGTTGTTACCCACAAATTGTGGGATTTTTCTCTTTCTATTCACTTGCAACTGCAAACCGTGAATTACAATGTGTTGTAATGATGTACAAAAATAAGGGTTACTCTCTATTTATAGATTTAGGTTTACTTGTTCTCCAAGCCAAAGCCCAAAACTATAAAAGCCCAAAATACCTATTTTGGAACTACATCAAATCAAATCTAAATCAAATTTGTGTGAAACAACTGTTTCGACACACCCTTGCTTCGACACTTCGACACAAGGAAATACAATTTAACACACCACCTAATTCATTGTGTCTAAGCTATCTACATTCATCACAACTCTTATTCTTATGAAAACTTCGACCTGCACTCCCTTCGCATGATATCTGCAATCTGATTCTCAGTCCTACAGTGTTCCAAGGTCATCTTCGCTTCTGCTACCTGCTCTCGAAGATAATGGAACCTCATTTCGATGTGCTTGCTTCGATTGTGTGATATTGGATTCTTCGCCAAGTTGATAGCTGATATGCTTTCGATATTTATGGTAATTTCTCCACGAATCTTCCCTGTAATCTCTTCGACCAAGTTCACCATCCAGGTTGCTTGACATGCACAAAGAGAAGCAGCTATATATTCTGCTTCGCATGATGACAATGCCACTCCTGGCTCCTTTCTCGAACTCCAAGCAACTGGCGCACCACCTAACATAAACACATATCCAGCTGTGGATTTTTTATCCTCAACATCACTACACCAGCTAGAGTCGGTGTATCCCAATAACTTGCATTTTTTCCCTTCATCAGCTGCAGGAAACAAAATACTGTAGTCGAGAGTCCCTTTCAGATACCTTAGTATCCTCTTCGTTGCTTCTAGGTGTGATACCTTTGGCTTCTGCATGAATCTACTTACCATACCCACATTGTATGCTAAGTCAGGCCTTGTGTGACAAAGGTATCTAAGTGACCCAATGAGTCTTCAGTATTGGGTTAGGTCGACATCATCTTCATCTGAATCCATCGACAATTGTAGTCTGGTCTCAGCTGGAGTCGAAGTTGGGTTGTAATCTTGCATCTCAAATCTCTTGAGTATTTTGCCTGCATATTTTCTTTGGTGCATCATCAAACCTCTACTAGTCTTGTAGAATTCAATGCCAAGGAAACAGAGAGATTTCCCAAGTCTGACATTTCAAACTCCTCACTTAGGTCATGTTTGAAATCTTTGATCTCCTTCTTGTAACTCCCTGTTATCAACAGGTCATCGACATAGAGGCATAGTATAAGCAATTCATTATTGCTTCTCCTTACATACACTCCATACTCAGTCGTACACTTCACAAATTCCTTCTCCCTTAAGAAGTTGTTGATTTTCTTATTCCAAGCTCTTGGAGCTTGATTAAGTCCATACGTAGCTTTATGTAGTTTGTACACCTTTCCTCCTTCGCCTTGTTTCACATACCCAGCTGGTTGTCTGATATGAACTTCTTCATCTAAGGGGCCATTAAGGAACGCACACTTCACGTCCATCTGACATGTGACCCAATTGTTCATATTTGCTAGACCAATAACCAACCTGATTGTTTCGATCCTAGCAACAGGTGCGAACACTTCATCGAAGTCGATTCCTTCCTTCTGTAGAAATCCTTTCGCCACAAGTCTCGCCTTGTCTCGAGTTACTTCTCCTCTTGGATTCACCTTCACCTTGTAAACCCACTTCACATCAATTTCTTTCTTGCCTTAAGGCAATTCAACAAGTGACCAGATGTTGTTGACTTCGATGGACTCTAACTCCTCATTTATTGCTTTCACCCACTTCGAATCTTTCAATGCCTCAGCTGCATTGATCGGTTCGACATCTGCGTAGAAAGCATAATGTACTAACTCACCCTCTTCATCAACCACATCACATGATGTAATTACACATTCTTGCAACCTTGCAGGCATGTGTCTTGTTCGTCGAGGTCTGCTTGGGCCTGCTTCATCTATGACTAGTTCCTGTCAAACTTCTCTTTCGACTTCAGTGGTTGGTTCTTCACAAGAGATTCTCACTGAATCCTTCTTGGCATTCTCAGTCCAATCCCATTCTTTAAGCTCATCTAAGATCACGTCCCTGTTGATCACTATGTGCTTATTCACTGGGTCGAACAGTTTGTAACCTCCAGCCAAATGATATCCTATCAAGATCATCTGATTTGACTTGTCATCAAGCTTCCTTCTCAACTGATCTAGCACATGTCTATGTGCTATAGATCCAAACACTTTCAAGTGACTGAGGCTAGGCTTGACACCAGACCAACATTCTTCTGGTGTGATTCCTTCAAGCTTCTTCGTCGGACATCTGTTCCAAATATATGTTGTTGTAGAAACCGCTTCTCCCCATAATTCTTTGGGTAGATGCTTTCCATTCAACATACTTCTCACCATGTTCATGATGGTTCTGTTCTTCCTTTCTGCAATTCCATTTTGCTGTGGCGTGTAAGGTGGCACCACCTCATGCACAATCCCTTCCTTTTCACATAATGCATCGAACTCCTTCGAAACATACACTCCACCACCATCAGTCCTCAGAATTTTCAACTTTCGACCACTTTGTCTTTCGACCTTAGATTTGAATCTGGAAAATACCTTGATGACATAACTTTTCTTCTTGATGAGGTAAGTCCACAACTTTCGACTATAATCATCTATGAACATGACAAAGTATCTGTTGCCACCAATCAACTCCATCTGGATTGAACCACATACATCAGAGTATATGACTTCCAGAATTGCCTTCGAC
This sequence comes from Lathyrus tuberosus, assembly GCA_022829125.1. Taxonomy (NCBI): domain Eukaryota; kingdom Viridiplantae; phylum Streptophyta; class Magnoliopsida; order Fabales; family Fabaceae; genus Lathyrus; species Lathyrus tuberosus. Next base: position 10,042,517 of record JALAZF010000100.1, on the reverse strand, counting down.
TTCCTTCCTGCATCCTTGCTGAAGATATTCTAGTGTTAATTCGACTGAACACACTCTTCACAGACTTCACTTGGAATGTCGATTTCTGGTAATCCTGAAACCATATTTCTTCTCTTTAGCTCTCTGATGTCATTGAAGTTGAGATGGAAATGCCATAACCACTCATCTCTGCTGGCTGCAGTTTCTAGGCATTTGTGCTCCATCACATTGAGTTCAATCTTGAAGGTCCTATTCTGGGACATTAGAGCCTTCAAGATCAACCTACCACATGCGTCGAGGACTCTCATCATCTTTTCTTCTACAACTACCTTGTAGTTCTTTTCGACCTCTTGCCATCTTTCCTCTTAATCAGAACATCACCAACGCCTTCAGCTGCTAGAGTGTTATCATTTGCAAACTTCAATGTGTTCTTCGATGAGGGCTTCATGTTGACAAACTAATATTTCCTTCCAGTCATATGTGATGAGCATCATGAGTCCAAGTACCACTGATCTTGGAATCTTTCTTCATCTCTTGTTGTGACCATCAACAACGTCTCTTCTTCTTCATGTTTCGCCATCTTTGCATCAGTTTCTTGATTTTTCTTCTTTTCTGGACAATCACTAAAATAGTGGCCATACTTCTGACAATTGAAACACTGAATGTGACTCTTGTCAGGTTTTCGACCACCACCTCTTCCTTTACCTGCAGCACCACCTCTTTGATTGCCTTAGTTCCAGGGTTTTCTCTTATTCGACCAGTTTCCTTGTAAGACCCATAGCTTTTGATTAATTTTAAGTATTAGGTTGTATAATTATTAAGAGAGTTAGGGGTTGCCAACCGTGAGTCCGAGGTTTTTGTCGATAAATAATACTGTGTTACTAGGGCCAGGTCGGGAGTGTTATCAGAAACTTTACTGTGAGTGGCGTTGTTCTCTTATTTTAATTATCTATACTAATTATCTTCTTATTTTCGGAATTAATTAAATATAAATTTACCGGCTGACCGGTCAAAATAATTATATTTATGAGTTTTATCATTTCCAGTCTGTTTTCTATAACTTCGTCACATATAATTTATTTTAATATGTTCAAATTTTATTTTTGATGAAAACATGAATTCAGCTGTTTTTCGTTCGGGTCTTTTTTTCGACACTAGTACGTTGGTTAGTAAATATATATATATATATATATATATATATATATATAATTATGTGCCGGGTGATTTTTATGGGCTAGTAGTATATATATATATATTATATTATATGGGGTAGTGTTATTTATTAAAGTATACAAATCCAATGCATTGTTCCAAAAAAAAGATCTAGATATTTTAATAGGTGCTGATTAGTACACGTGAGAAATTGAGGGCGGTTACTATTCCTGTAGAGACAAAATATTAATTGTGTTAAATTGTGGTTAATTCATTTACATACCAGTCTGTTATATCTCTCAAAGGAAAAAATAGCTCTGTGTTTATCAAACTCCATATTCTCCATTTCAAAAGCTTGCAGTGGTAATATATTTTTCTCACCTTAAGTATATTATTTCTTAAGCCAATGCATGCATGTATCTGACTGGTATGAATTTCATTGTATTAGAGTTAACATGAAAATATGTTTTAGTTATAATTTATTTATTATGAATTACATATTTTTTTTTAAGGATTGTTTTAGGAGTGAAAATTTATCATGTTAATTAATAAGCTTAAGTGAAATTATTGGTACTGGTAGTAGTGGGAGGAGAGTAGAAATAATTTAGTTAATATATTTGGTTTAGAAAAAAAAAAGAGAATTATGTGACGGAAAAAAAAAAATAAAGAGAGGAAAAATGGGGGAGGCGGGCGCCACCCACCCTTCCATTGGTACGTGGCAGGCACCACTTTTACTAGAGTGGCAGGCGCCACTTTGTATTGGTGTGGCGGGCGCCACACTGTCGTTTTTACTTCCGGTCTCGTAATTTTCATTCCGTTTGATATTTTTTATCCCGGTTTTTTTAACTGAAAGAATAATTATTTATCTTTATTTATATATTTTTAGATAATTATTTTATTTTTTCGGAATTTTTCGGATACGTTCGGAATAGTACGTTAAAGTACGATCTGTGCCGATTTTTGGTACCGTTGAAAAACTGCTAACAAGTTTTGATGTCGAAATATTTTTAGATCAAAATAATTTATTTTGAATAGAAAATATTATTTCATTCTAAATTATAATTTAGAATATTATTTATTTTGGGTATATCACTTAGTTATCTATATTGGTTTTCACTAATTTTATTCCTAGTGTGAGAAACGTATTTTGACAAAATGGTTTGTTCAAAATATTAAATGAATTTTAATTAGTGTGTTAGAGATTTCTTTGAACTGGAATTTAATTATTCTTTTACGGGAAAAACTATTTTCTAGGGGAAAAGATTTATTTTGTTTATAAAGCAATTAGATTAGTAGTTCTCGGGAATGGTTATATTTATGAGTTAGAACTGAGAGGGAATAAAATACCTTATTTAACGGTAAATATTACGTGGCTTAGGACGTGATAGCACCGGTACGTGGGAAGAAGGAAATTATCAGGAAGCGTGCGAAGGTAAGGGCACCTTCTAACGATATTATATAGTACTGAATGCGTATGTATTTGTATGAATGATTGTGTGCCCACTTGGGGTCCTTGTGAAAATGATGTGCTGATTGAGTTTGTTAATGATAAATGTGGGAAATGCTTTCATATAATTTGTGCGAAATATATGAATTGCCTGTGGTTATGATTACCTGAGACGAGATTATATAAATTATTGTATTGCATTTGTGTGTGCATGCATACCATAGTTGCGTGTAGGTAGTTGGTGCCGAACGGGCCAGGGTGATGTGACTGAGCCGTCACCTAATCCTGAAAGGATTCTACTGCACCAGGTGATGTGACTGAGCCATCATCGATCCCTTGAGATCAAATTGAGTCAGGTGTCTGCGAGGAGGCAACACCGGGTGTCTGCAAGGGCAGCACTTTTTGTGTCTGCAAGGCAGCACAGTTAGTGAGGACCCAAGGGGGGTATCACGACTCTCTGCGGAGAGGTAAAATTCCGGGATTCATGCATGGTGAGGGTACCCGACGAATTGGGACCACCAATTCATATAGAGTCTGCATCTAGGATATATGTGTATTTACTTTGTGGTGTTAAATTGTGTTTCAATTATATCATGTGATACCTGTATATGTGTATTTTTTTCTATATGCTATTTTTAGAAAGTGACCCTCTACTATTATTATGATGTGGTTAACGACCACCCAGACTATGGGAGAGCCACAGGTTCCGCCGATCGTGTTGGGGACTGTGACCACCTGGGCTTTTATTGACCAGGATCGGCCCAGTGCTTGGAGGATTGACCCGGCTTCAAGTACGGCTTACTACTACGGGCAGATAGTGATCACGACTAGACATGACACCCTGCAGATACACCAGAGCGTGATTTGGTACACGACCCCGTTTCCAGTTCCCTTGCAGGGAGCAGGGGGAGTTCCAGGAGTAGCACCTATGGATCCTCAGCCGAGGGCGCAGAGGAGTTCAGAGGGAGAGACTGTACCTCGTGGTGGATTGGGAGCCACTACTTGTGGAGGATTTGAGGTGGGAGGACCTTCTGTACCTGTGAAGGTGCAGGAGGAGGACGTGTCTGGAGCAGCGACTGCTGTTAGACCTGGACCTTCAAGGGATCCCGCGGTATCTCGCCCAGGTTATTCCCCTAGAGTTTCTTTGGAGGGGGATAGTTGCTTTGAGATTCCAGCCCCTTCAGTAACCCCGACCATGTGGGTTGACTTGATCACCAGGGAGTCCGGGGATGTGTATAGCGCTGAACTGTATGATGTGACGTCACGAGCCAGAGCCCCTAACGAGAGTTCTTGCTTGGTCTGTGGCGAGCACCCTTGCATTTGCCCGCCTTAGTTCTTTAGCTTGTGGTTGTATAGTTCTACCCTGTTCTGATCGCGTTTTCGTTGATGTGGGCCCGTCATAGTTTAGTTTTGGATATCTTTTTGGATGACTGTACCGTATACTATGATACTTCTAGTAGCAGTTGTTGTTATATTTTGGCTATACTATGCCTTCTGTTCATGGCACCCTTATGTGTATAGGTCATGAACTAGGTGCTGCATTTTGGGTTATTGTATTGTACAGGTACTTACACTTTGCTCCTTCGAGGAGTTACTATGGATGCATATATTATTATTTCAGTTTCAAAACAGTTGTTTATATTTCGAAAAATATGCGTGGTAGTTTCTTCGGATATGTAGAGCCGCCTGTGCATTTGAAAGTAACATGCTCCGTTGTTTTGGAATTCGTCAAACTTTTGACTCTGATGTTTTAAAAAAAAAAAACGGGGTGTTACATTTTTGGTATCAGAGCACGGCTTTAGATCTTCAAAGGGAAAATGTTTTAGGAAGTCATCCGTCTAGAGTCTTCTGTTTAGTTGTCCAGTCAGTTCTAGAGCTTGAGTAATTAAGTTTACGTTAGTAAGTTGTTGACATGAGATAGTGTTGGAAAGCTCAGGAGAAGGTTGTAATCTAAAAGTTGGGTTTTGCAGGAAGAAAATGCCTCCCCGACGTGTACCTCCACCCCCTGAGACAAATGATCGCACTATTGGTCAAATGGCTCATGCAATGAATGCTATGGCAGCTGCTGTGACTGCGCAAACCAATGCTAAGATACAAAGAGATTCATGCTGCTGGGACTCGTACTCTCACTCAATTTCGTTGCCAAGACCCACCTTAGTTCCGTGGGGAAGGAGGTCCTGATGCGGCTGACTTATGGCTTCAGGAATTAGAGAAGATATTCGGAGCAATCCATTGCCCTGAGATAGAAAGGGTGACTCTGGCCACCTATCAACTACTAGGAGATGCTGAGTACTGGTGGAAGAACACTAGGCTGATTATGGAAGGTGCACACGAGGAGATAAACTGGGAAACCTTTAAACATAAATTTCTGGCCAAGTACTTTCCAGAGACAGCTAGGGAAAGGTACGGTGAGGAATTCCTGAAACTACGCCAAGGAGGTATGACCATTGAGGCTTATGCGACCAAGTTTGAATCCCTATCAAGGTTTTTCCGTTTCTTCAGAGATGGTGTCGATGAAGCTTTCATGTGTTGTCGATTCCAAGAAGGGTCGAGATATGAGATGCAGGATGCAGTGATACCTCTGGGTATCAGACAATTTCAAACACTGGTTGAGAAATGTCAAGATATCGAGGATATGAAAAATAAGAGGGTAAACCGTGGAGGAAACTTTACTGCTGGGGGACCAAGTCGTCCAAATAATCCTAATCGTGGTAGACAGGGAATGAAGCCTTATCAACCACCCCAGAACTATCGTGGACCAACTCGTTCTGCAAATGTCACTCAAGGGAATCAGATGAGGGGGAAACTGGTATGTTACAACTGTGGACGGGAAGGACATTTTGCGAAGGATTGCAAAACAAATACACTTACTTGCTACAACTGTAAGAAACCAGGTCATCTATCCCAAGATTGCAAGGTTCCAAAGGTGGAGTCAAAATTGAATGCGACACAGGGAGCCCGACCTACTGCAAAGGGACGTGTCTACACTAAGGGTGCTGAGGAGAGTGTCCAAGCCAGCAATGCAATACATGAGAATTGTCAAGTTGCAGGTAATTCTTTAACTGCATTGATTGATACTGGTGCAACCCATTCATTCATTTCCTTAGATTGTGAAAATCGTTTGAACATAAAGATATCTCCACTGCTTTTTGATTTACAAGTCTCTACACCTGCCAAGAATCTAGTTGTGAGTTCAGCATGCTTACACTATTTAGTAGTTATCCAGAATAGAGAGTTTTTGGTCAATCTCATTTGTTTACCCCTACCGTCACTCGAGATCATACTAGGGATGGACTGGTTATCCTATCACTATGTCATCTTGGACTGTGCTCGCAAGATGGTATTTTTCCCTGAACCCGGAGTTGTTAAATACTTGTCCGCAAACCAACTTAGAGTGGCCTTGAAGGATGGGGCTCTAGAGGTTTTGTCACTACACAGTGTGGAAGTAACCTCAGACATTCAAATTGAAAATATACGTGTGGTTCAACAATTCCAAGATGTGTTTCCATTGGAGATTCCAGGATTTCCCCCGATACGCGAAGTAGAGTTCTTTATAGATTTACACCCGGGAACAGGACCGGTTTCAGATCCTCCTTATCGGATGGCGCCGGTAGAATTAACTGAGCTAAAGAGTCAAGTTGAGGATCTACTCGCAAAAGGATTCATCAGGCCAAGTGTATCCCCATGGGGAGCGCCAGTTCTTTTGGTAAAGAAGAAAGATGGGCGTTCACGCTTATGTGTGGATTATCGGAAACTCAATAAGGTAACTATTAAGAACCGGTACCCCTTGCCACGAATTGATGATCTGATGGATCAATTGAATGGGGCTGCCGTTTTCTCAAAGATTGACTTGAAGACAGGCTACCACTAGATCAGAGTAAGGGAGGAAGATATTTCAAAGACGACATTTCGTACGCGTTATGGGCATTATGAATACCTTGTGATGCCGTTTGGAGTGACGAATGCACCCGTTATCTTTATGGACTTCATGAATAGGATTTTCCATCTGTTTTTAGACCGATTTGTTGTAGTTTTCATTGATGATATACTCATTTATTCAAAAGATGAAGAGGAACATGAAGAACATCTTCGTTTGGTCTTACAAGTTTTGCGTGATAAGGAGTTGTATGCTAATCCCTCTAAGTGTGAGTTTTGGCTAGACAAAGTGAATTTTCTAGGTCATGTCATATCAAGAGAAGGGATAGCAGTGGATCCTAGGAAAATTGAGACGGTACTTGCATGGGATCAGCCAAAGACGGTTACAGATATACGAAGTTTTATCGGTTTAGCTGGTTATTACCGCAGATTTATTGAAGGATTTGCAAGGATTGCGGCACCAATGACGCAACTTACAAGGAAGGATCAACCCTTTGCTTGGACCGAGAAGTGTGAAACCAGTTTCAAATTGCTAAAAGAGCGATTGACGACTTCACCGGTGTTAGTTTTACCGCAACCAGAGGAACCTTATGAAGTTTTTTGTGATGCTTCTCATCAAGGACTCGAATGTGTGCTGATGCAGCATAAGAAAGCAGTGATGTATGCATCACGGCAGTTAAGAACTCATGAAAAGAACTATCCCACCCATGATTTAGAGCTTGCAGCGATGGTTTTTGCCCTAAAAATCTGGAGACATTACCTGTATGGGTGCACTTTTGTTGTTTTCAGTGACCATAAAAGTTTGAGATACCTTTTTGACCAGAAGGAACTGAATATGAGACAGAGAAGGTGGATGGAGACCCTCAAAGATTTCGATTTCAAACTACAATACCACCCTGGAAAAGCGAATGTTGTGGCAGATGCGTTAAGCAGAAAAAGTGTTTCCGCATTGTCGACCATCATGGCTAATCAACAAAGGTTGTTAGAAGTATTTCGAGACCTACATCTTAACGTGGAATTGGTACCAGGAGCTTTGAAATTGGGTACGATTAAAGTATCAAATGGATTGTTGGAAGAAATTGCGAGTTTTCAGGATGACGACTTGATTGTAGAAAAAAGGAATCTGATTATTCGAGGAACCGCCCCGGAATTCAAGGTAGGAGGAGACAATATCTTGAGATGTAATGGTAGAGTGTGTGTGCCCGATGCAAAAGACCTGAGAAAGACGATCCTTGAGGAGGCCCATAAGAGCAAATTGAGTTTTCACCCAGGGGCAACTAAGATGTACCAGGATCTAAGGCAGGATTTTTGGTGGCCAGGTATGAAGAGGCATATAGCTGAGTATGTTGCGTCATGTTTGACCTGTCAAAAGGCAAAGGTAGAGCACCAGAGGCCTGCAGGGATGTTACAACTGTTGGATATACCAGAATGGAAGTGGAATAGCATTTCGATGGACTTTATCACAAGTTTACCAAAGACTAAAAGGAAGAATGACTCCATATGGGTTATAGTTGACCGGTTAACGAAGTCTGCTCACTTTCTGCCTGTCAAGACTACTTATACAACAGAGAAGATGACTGAGATTTACACAGCTGAGATTGTGAGGCTTCACAGAGTACCCGCAAGCATTGTGTTAGACCGGGATCCAAAATTTACCTCTCATTTTTGGGGAGCACTACATGTCGCATGGGTACTAAGTTAAGGTTAAGTTCGGCATATCATCCGCAAACGGATGGCCAGACGGAAATAACTAACCAGTCCTTAGAGGATCTATTAAGAGCTTGTGTGTTAGATGACCGAGGAAGTTAGGATGATGTTTTGCCATTGATAGAATTCACCTACAACAACAGTTTCCATACAAGTATTGGAATGGCCCCATATGAGGCTCTCTATGGAAGGCGGTGTCAGACACCGTTATGTTGGTATCAAGATGGGGAGCATATGATAGTGGGACCAGAGATGGTGCAACAGACTACGGATAAGGTCAGGACGATTAAACAAAGGATGAAGGCTTCACAAGATCGTCAAAAGAGCTATGCGGATAAGCGCCGCAGGCCGTTAGAGTTTAAAGAAGGGGAGCATGTATTCCTTCGAGTTACACCAACCACTGGTGTGGGAAGGGCCCTAAAGGCAAGGAAGTTGACCCCTAAATTCATTGGACCGTTACAAATCACCGAGAGAATTGGGAAGGTTGCTTATCGAATAGCACTACCACCAGAATTGTCCCGAATTCATGACGTGTTCCATATGTCTCAACTAAGGAAGTATGTTCAGGATCCTTCACATGTGATCACGCCCGATGATATACAGTTAAAGGAAGACTTGTCATTTGAAGTACCACCAATAAGGATTGGAGATAAGAAAATGAAGAGCCTTAGGAACAAAGAAATACCAATGGTTAAGGTAATATGGAACGAAGCTACAGGAGATGCAACTTGGGAACTAGAAAGCAAGATGAAGGAGCAATATCCAGAGCTTTTCAACGTCGTCTAAGTTTCGAGGACGAAACTTCTTTTAGGGGGGAGTAATGTAAGACCCATAGCTTTTGATTAATTTTAAGTATTAGGTTGTATAATTATTAAGAGAGTTAGGGGTTGCCGACCGTGAGTCCGAGGTTTTTGTCGTAAATAATACTGTGTTACTAGGGCCAGGTCGGGAGTGTTATCAGAAACTTTACTGTGAGTGGCGTTGTTCTCTTATTTTAATTATCTATACTAATTATCTTTTTATTTTCGGAATTAATTAAATATAAATTTACCGGCTGACCGGTCGAAATAATTATATTTATGAGTTTTATCATTTCCAGTCTGTTTTCTATAACTTTGTCACATATAATTTATTTTAATATGTTCAAATTTTATTTTTGATGAAAACACGAATTCATCTGTTTTTCGTTCGGGTCTTTTTTTCGACACTAGTAAGTTGGTTAGTAAATATTAAAAAAAAAAAAAAAAAAAAAAAAAAAATATATATATATATATATATATATATATGTGCCGGGTGATTTTTATGGGCTAGTAGTATATATATATATATATATTATATTATATGGGGTAGTGTTATTTATTAAAGTATACAAATCCAATGCATTGTTCCAAAAGAAAGATCTAGATATTTTAATAGGTGATGATTAGTACACGTGAGAAATTGAGGGCGGTTACTATTCCTGTAGAGACAAAATATTAATTGTGTTAAGTTGTGGTTAATTCATTTACATACCAGTCTGTTATCTCTCTCAAAGGAAAAAATAGCTCAGTGTTTATCAAACTCCATATTCTCCATTTCAAAAGCTTGCAGTGGTAATATATTTTTCTCACCTTAAGTATATTATTTCTTAAGCCAATGCATGCATGTATCTGACTGGTATGAATTTCATTGTATTAGAGTTAACATGAAAATATATTTAAGTTATAATTTATTTATTATGAATTACATATTTTTTTTTAAGGATTGTTTTAGGAGTGAAAATTTATCATGTTAATTAATAAGCTTAAGTGAAATTATTGGTACTGATAGTAGTGGGAGGAGAGTCGAAATAATTTAGTTAATATATTTGGTTTAGAAAAAAAAAAAAGAATTATGTGACGGAAAAAAAAAAAAATAAAGAGAGGAAAAATGGGGGAGGCGGGCGCCACCCACCCTTGCATTGGTAAGTGGCAGGCACCACTTTTACTAGAGTGGCAGGCGCCACTTTGTATTGGTGTGGCGGGCGCCACACTGTCGTTTTTACTTCCGGTCTCGTAATTTTCATTCCGTTTGATATTTTTTATCCCGGTTTTTTTTAACTGAAAGAATAATTATTTATCTTTATTTATATATTTTTAGATAATTATTTTATTTTTTTCGGAATTTTTCGGATACGTTCGGAATAGTACGTTAAAGTACGATCTGTGCCGATTTTTGGTACCGTTGAAAAACTGTAAACAAGTTTTGATGTCGAAATATTTTTAGATTAAAATAATTTATTTTGAATAGAAAATATTATTTCATTCTAAATTATAATTTAGAATATTATTTATTTTGGGTATATTACTTAGTTATCTATATTGGTTTTCACTAATTTTATTCCTAGTGTGAGAAAAGTATTTTGACAAAATGGTTTGTTCAAAATATTAAATGAATTTTAATTAGTGTGTTAGAGATTTCTTTGAACTGGAATTTAATTATTCTTTTACGGGAAAAACTATTTTCTAGGGGAAAAGATTTATTTTGTTTATAAAGCAATTAGATTAGTAGTTCTCGGGAATGGTTATATTTATGAGTTAGAACTGAGAGGGAATAAAATACCTTATTTAACGGTAAATATTACGTGGTTTAGGACGTGATAGCACCGGTACGTGGGAAGAAGGAAATTATCAAGAAGCGTGCGAAGGTAAGGGCACCTTCTAACGATATTATATAGTACTGAATGCGTATGTATTTGTATGAATGATTGTGTGCCCACTTGGGGTCCTTGTGAAAATGATGTGCTGATTGAGTTTGTTAATGATAAATGTGGGAAATGCTTTCATATAATTTGTGTGAAATATATGAATTGGCCTGTGGTTATGATTACCTGAGACGAGATTATATAAATTGTTGCATTGCATTTGTGTGTGCATGCATACCATAGTTGCGTGTAGGTAGTTGGTGCCGAACAGGCCAGGGTGATGTGACTGAGCCGTCACCTAATCCTGAAAGGATTCTACTGCACCAGGTGATGTGACTGAGCCATCATCGATCCCTTGAGATCAAATTGAGTCAGGTGTCTGCGAGGAGGCAACATCGGGTGTCTGCAAGGGCAGCACTTTTTGTGTCTGCAAGGCAGCACGGTTAGTGAGGACCCAAGGGGGGTATCACGACTCTCTACGGAGAGGTAAAATTCTGGGATTCATGCATGGTGAGGGTACCCGACGAATTGGGACCACCAATTCATATAGAGTCTGCATCTAGGATATATGTGTATTTACTTTGTGGTGTTAAATTGTGTTTCAATTATATCATGTGATACCTGTATATGTGTATTTTTTTCTATATGCTATTTTTAGAAAGTGACCCTCTACTATTATTATGATGTGGTTAACGACCACCCAGACTATGGGAGAGCCACAGGTTCCGCCGATTGTGTTGGGGACTGTGACCACCTGGGATTTTATTGACCAGGATCGGCCCAGTGCTTGGAGGATTGACCCGGCTTCAAGTACGGCTTACTAATACGAGCAGATAGTGATCACGACTAGACATGACACCCTGCAGATACACCAGAGCGTGATTTGGCAGACGACCCCGTTTCCAGTTCCCATGCAGGGAGCAGGGGGAGTTCCAGGAGTAGCACCTATGGATCCTCAGCCGAGGGCGCAGAGGAGTTCAGAGGGAGAGACTATACCTCGTGGTGGATTGGGAGCCACTACTTGTGGAGGATTTGAGGTGGGAGGACCTTCTGTACCTGCGAAGGTGCAGGAGGAGGACGTGTCTGGAGCAGCGACTGCGGTTAGACCTGGACCTTCAAGGGATCCCACGGTATCTCGCCCGGGTTATTACCCTAGAGTTTCTTTGGAGGGGGATAGTTGCTTTGAGATTCCAGCCCCTTCAGTAACCCCGACCATGTGGGTTGACTTGATAACCAGGGTGTCCGGGGATGTGTATAGCGCTGAACTGTATGATGTGACGTCACGAGCCAGAGCCCCTACCGAGAGTTCTTGCTTGGTCTGTGGCGAGCACCCTTCCATTTGCCCGCCTTAGTTTTTTAGCTTGTGGTTGTATAGTTCTACCCTGTTCTGATCGCGTTTTCGTAGATGTGGGCCCGTCATAGTTTAGTTTTGGATATCTTTTTGGATGACTGTACCGTATACTATGATACTTCTAGTAGCAGTTATTGTTATATTTTGGCTACAATATGCCTTCTGTTCATGGCACCCTTATGTGTATAGGTCATGAACTAGGTGCTGCATTTTGGGTTATTGTATTGTACAGGTACTTACACTTTGCTCCTTCGAGGAGTTACTATGGATGCATATATTATTATTTCAGTTTCAAAACAGTTGTTTATATTTCAAAAAATATGCGTGGTAGTTTCTTCGGATATGTAGAGCCGCCTGTGCATTTGAAAGTAACATGGTCCGTTGTTTTGGAATTCGTCAAACTTTTGACTCTGATGTTTTAAAAAAAAAAAAAAAAAAACGGGGTGTTACATTCCTCCTCTACCTTTGTTGCCATTCCCGCTTCCTTTGCCTTTTCTTTCCTTTTCTGACTGCGCCTGCAAAGTCATATCACTCTTCGACTTTCCTGCAGCTCTTTCAGCCATCATTTGTTCATGAGACTCAAGCGTCCTTTGAAGCTCTTCCTTCGTTAATACTGACAAGTCTTTCGGCTCTTCTATGGCTACTACTGTAACGCCCCAGTTTTAGTTAGTTTTAATTAATTGAGTCGTTTTGATTATTTTATTATTATATTATTTTATTTTTGACTTTTATTCAAAAATATAATATTTTTCATCTTGATTATATTTTATCGCGTTTTGGGAGCGTTTGCGAGTTATTTGAGTGTAGGGGTATTTTGGCCATTTCACTTTATTTTTCCTAAGTTAGTAAGAATAGAAATAGAAAGAGAGAAAAATAGAGAGAAAGAAAAAGAGAAGAAGGAAAAGGGAAGGAAAAGAGAAGAGAAAGAACAAAAGAGAGAAAAACTTAGAAAGGAAGAAAATCGATCAACCGACTTTTCAAACACGATTAAATCAGGTAAGGGTGCGAAACTCGATTATCTTATGCTTGTGTATGATTATGTATGTGTGTGTGAATGTTTGTGGTGTTCTATAGCTTTTCGATTCTAGGTCGGAAGAGAGAAATCAATGTTTTCGCGGTTGAAAATCAGTGTAAATATTGTAGGATACTTGTTACCATGCTTGGGTATGTTCTTATTGCTATGTGGTTGTTTGGAGGGGTTTTGGTGGGGAAAATATGGTTTTGGGGTGTATAACAGCGCTGTTGGGTTTTTCTGAATTCGCAGGTTCGTACTGCGAATCCCCTAGCGAAGGGGAAAACGAGCATTCGCTGACTATTCGCACTGCGAAGGGGAAAGCGAGTATTCACCAGAGACTCGCACTACGAACTTTACCTCATTTCAGTTCTGACATGGTTCGCTAGACGTTCGCACTGCGAATGGGAAAGCGAACCAGTGTTGGCTAGGCATTCGCCAGAGACTCGCACTACGAACTGTAGGTTATTTTCTTTTCTGCCATGCTTCGCTGGGGCATTCGCACTGCGAATGAGGAAGCAAAGGACTCGCTAGGAGCTTCGCATTGCGAACATGACAGCTTTTCTAAATTGTTTTCTTTATAACTGTTGGGTCGTAAGTCAGTTTGAGGCGCGGTTTGATGCGTTGGAGAGCTAATGGAATGTTCTTTCTTATTAAAATGGTTTTGATATTGTTGGCTGATTAAATTATGTCGGGAATTTGGAAATGTGTTGTTTTGTCGACTTTTACCGTTTTAACTGTGTGTATTTGATGTGTTATCATGCAATATGCCTTTGATAAATATGGTATGACTTGTGTGCTGTTGTATGATGTAAATGCATGTGTTTAGATGGTGTGATGGTGGTTTGTTGCCGTATGGCAAATAAATGCATTATTTTGGGCTTGATGGTAAAACTTGATTATTGTTGATTGAGATGGTTGCATGTATGTGTGCACTTGAATGTCATGAGTCATTGTATGCCAAGCATCATGATATGCCTTCTTGTGATGTCGTGTGCCCTAGTGGGTGTGAGCGACGAATCGATTCCAGAGAGAATCTGCTATAACATCATGAGCCTTATACCGAGAGGACCTAAAGCGATGGTTATAGAGGATCGTGAGCCTTATACAAAGAGGACCTAAAGCGATCGGATTGTGAGCCTTATACAAAGAGGACCTAAAGCAATCCATAAACATCGTGAGCCTTATACCGAGAGGACCTAAAGCGACGGGGAACATCGTTTGCCCGACGGGGAGTTACACTAAGTAACAAGCGATGATTCCAATAGTTCCTGAGTGAACTAGTGTTGAGATGATGGATGGAACGATACCGCATATACATTGCATAGATTCGTTGTGTCAGTCTCTGTGCATTTGCATAAATCATGAATGGATTGATTGTGTGTGGAATTGTGGATGACATTGATGACTTGATATATTCATCTATATGTGTGTTAATCGCTTTGAGCATGATTTGTATGCCTTGGTGATGGTTATATATGATATGTATTGTGTTGTTTTGTCTTTGAATTATGTCGTAATCTGTGGTGAGAATATTTTACATGTGTATTGGTGTATTATTATATAATGATATGCAGTTATATTATGATGGTATTTCTCACCCTTCTGCTGTTTTTAATGCTCTACGAGGCATTGCAGATTAGATGCTGGAGGTATTTTGTGAAGCTTAGGTCTTCATTCTTTTGTCGGTCGGCTCTGATATGTGGCACCGGGTAGTCGGGGAGACCGTTAGTGATTAGGTGTATATGTATATGTATATGTATCTTTTGGATGTACATGGTTGACTTTGTATATAACAAACTTTTATGATATATATATATATATATATATATATGAGATTCAGTTACGGATTTTCTGCTTTCATTCTGTTTCTGAATTGTGGGTGTTGGGAATTGAGTTCCTCTGTTTGTATTACTACCTGAGTGTTGCATATCTATATGAGCAAGTTGTTGTATGTTTGTTTCAAATTGATGTGACGCCTCTGTCTATTCCGTGAATATTTAATTATACTCTAATTAATTGTTATCGCTTTAATAGCCTGGGGGGTGTAGAAGGGGGTGTTACATTAAGTGGTATCAGAGCCAGTCCGTGTCAGTTGTGTCCGTCTGTGTCGGTGTTGTGTTCGGGTGACCTGTTTGTTTAACCATAGTTGTTGTTATTGGAAATGAACAGAATATGGCTGGTAGGAATGATGCTGCTTTGGCTGCTGCTATGCAAGCTATGGCTCGGGCTGTGCAGGGTGCATCTAATGCTGTGGGTAATGATGAGTTCAGGAAGAACAAACCGCCTATCTTCAAAGGAAGATATGACCCTGATGGTGCTCAGTTTTGGCTTAAGGAGATTGAAAGGATCTTCCGAGTGATGGATTGTGTTGAGGATCAGAAGGTGAGACTGGGTACTCACATGTTGCTGGAAGAGGCCGATGATTGGTGGGTTGGTACACGTCATGTGTTGGAAGCTGCAGAGGAAGGGATTACTTGGGCTTTGTTTAGCAGGGAGTTTCTGAGGAAGTATTTTCCTGAGGACGTAAAGGGAAAGCGACTGCGGAGTTTTTTAAGTGTGTGAAGTTTGAGAACGGATTGCGTCCTGAGATTAAGCAGGCAATCGGTTATCAAAGGATTAGAAGGTTTTTGGATTTGGTGGACTGTTGTAGGATTTTTGAGGAAGATAGTAAGGCTCGTTCTACTCACTATAAGAGTGTGAACGAGAGGAAAGGGAAGCAACCGTTTCGTAGTGGTCCTTATGTGACACCAGCTGATAAGGGTAAGCAAAGGGGTAATTTTGAGAGAAGGCCAAGTGGAGGAGGTATGTCTAGTCCTCTGAGATGTTTTAGGTGTGGTGACTTAGGACATCGTCAGTTCGAGTGTAGGAAGGATATGAGGAAGTGTTCTATTTGTGGAGGTTTTGGACATGTCACAGCTGAGTGCAAAAAAATGTGGTAAAGTGTTTCAACTGTGGTGAAGCTGGTCACATTAGTACAAAGTGTCCGAAACCAAAGCAGGCTCAGACTGGAGGGAAGGTATTTGCATTGGCGGGGACTCAGACTTCTAGTGCAGACCGTCTGATCAGAGGTACTTGTTTTATTAATAGTACGCCTTTAATTGCTATTATTAATACCGGAGCGACTCATTCATTTATTTCGTCTGAGTGCGCGAAGCGTTTGAATCTTTTGTTGTCTTCGATGGGTGGAGAGATGGTTATTGATACTCCAGTAATGGGATCAGTAACTACTTCTTTGGTTTGCTTAAGTTGTCCTTTGACCATTTATGGTAAAGACTTTGAAATGGATTTGGTGTGTTTGTCGTTGGAGGGTTTAGATGTGGTTCTGGGTATGAATTGGTTGCAGTTCAATCGGGTTCATATTGATTGTTATCATAAGTTGGTGAGATTTCCTTCTCTTGAAGAAGACGAGGATTCGAGTTTCTTATCTACCAAAGAGTTGAAGAGACTTTTGGCGGATGAAGCTCAGTTGTTTGGGTTGTTTGCATCGTTGACTGTGGATAGTCAAGTTTCACTTAATGTGTTTCCTGTTGTGTGTGATTTTCTGGAAGTGTTTCCTGAGGATATTTCAGATGTGCCGCTAGAGAGAGAGGTGAAGTTTTCTATAGATCTAGTTCTTGGTACTAGACCTGTATCGATGGTACCATATAGAATGTCGGCATCTGAGTTGGTGGAGTTAAAGAAGTAGTTGAATGAACTGTTAGAAAAGAGGTTAGTGAGGCCAAGTGTATCGCCTTGGGGTGCTCCAGTTTTATTGTTGAAAAAGAAAGATGGGAGTATGCGATTGTGTATTGATTATCGCCAGTTGAATAAGGTGATGATTAAGAATAAGTATTCTCTTACGAGAATTGATGATCTGATGGATCAGTTGGTAGGTGCTTGTGTGTTTAGTATGATTGATTTGAGGCCAGGGTATCATCAGATTAGAGTGAAAGAGGAAGATATTCAGAAGACGGCTTTTAGGACACGTTACGGTCATTATGAATATTTTGTGATGCAGTTCGGGGTTTCTTATGCGCCAGGTGTGTTTATGGAGTATATGAATCGTATTTTCCATGAGCATTTGAATCGATTTGTTGTTGTTTTTATTGATGACATCTTGATTTATTCTAAGTTCCGGGAGGAGCATGCGGGGCATTTGCGTGTTGTGTTGCAAATTTTGAAGGAGAAGAGACTTTTTGCTAAGTTGTCCAAGTGTGAGTTCTGGTTGTCGGAAGTGAGTTTTCTTGGTCATGTGATTTCAGGTAACGGTATCGCTGTGGATCCATCTAAAGTAGATGCAGTTCTACAATGGGAGGCTCTGGGATCTGTTACTGAAATTAGAAGCTTTTTGGGATTGGCCGGATATTATCGAAGGTTCATTGAAGGTTTTTCTAAGTTAGGACTTCCTTTGACCCAGTTGACTTGTAAAGGTCAAGCATTCATTTGGGATATTCGGTGTGACGAAAGTTTTAGTGAGCTGAAGAGAAGATTGACGACAACTCCGATTTTGATCATGCCGAATCCTAGTGAATTATTTGTGGTTTATTGTGATGCGTCTTTGATTGGGCTAGGTGGAGTGTTGATGCAACAAGGTAAGGTTGTGGCTTACGCTTCGAGGCAATTGAGGGTGCATGAGAAAAATTATCCTACTCATGATCTGGAATTAGCGGCTGTGGTTTTTGTGTTGAAGATTTGGAGGCATTATCTCTACGGTGCAAGATTTGAAGTCTTTAGTGATCATAAGAATTTGAAATACTTGTTTGATCAGAAAGAGTTGAATATGAGGCAAGGTAGATGGTTGGAATTTTTTAAGGACTACGACTTTGGCTTGAATTACCATCCTGGTAAAGCTAATGTGGTAGCCGATACGTTAAGCCGGAAATCGTTGCATATGTATGCTTTGATGGTTAAGGAGTGGGAACTTTTGGAAGCGTTTAGGGATTTGAGTTTGGTGTGCGAATTGACGTCTGACAGTGTGAGGCTTGGTATGTTGAAGGTTACTAATGATTTTCTGTTGACCGTTAGCGAGAAACAGAAATTGGATGTGAAATTTGTGGATTTGATGACGGTTGGGGATAAAAGTGAAAATGAGGACTTTAAAGTGGAAGATAAGGGTGTTTTGAGGTTCCGAGGTAGAATTTTTATTCCTGATGATGCAGAGTTGAAAAGTATGATTTTGGAGGAAGGACACCGGAGTAATTTGAGTATACATCCGGGAGCTAATAAGATGTATCGGGATCTGAAGAAGATCTTTTGGTGGTCTGGGTTAAAGACAGATGTGGCTCAGTTTGTGTATTCATGTTTGACGTGTCAGAAGTCGAAGGTCGAACATCTGAAGCCTAGTGGATTGTTGCAAGCGTTGGATATTCCTGAGTGGAAATGGGACAGCATTTCTATGGATTTTGTGACAGGGTTGCCGAATACATAGAGGGGGCATAATGCTATTTGGGTGGTTGTGGATAGGCTGACTAAATTGGCTCATTTCATTCCGATTGACATCAGTTTTTCTTTGGAGAGGTTGGCTGAGATATATATCAGTGTGATTGTGAAACTACATGGTGCTCCGTTGAGTATTGTTTCAGATCGTGATCCGAGGTTTACTTCCAAATTTTGGGAAAATTTGCAAAAGGCGTTGGGTTATAAGTTGAGATTGAGTTCTGCTTATCATCCTGAAACGGATGGTCAGACCGAGAGAACTATTCAGTCCTTGGAAGACTTGTTGAGAGCTTGTGTTCTTGAGCAAGGTGGTGCTTGGGATAGTTATCTTGCGTTGGTGGAATTCACGTATAATAACAGTTTCCATTCAAGTATTGGAATGACACTGTTGTACCCCAAATTTTGACCCCTTAGATGTCATCACAACTTTTGCATGAGCATCATATGTCAATCATTGCATAACTAACCATTTTATCAGTTTTTGTTTGTTTTGTTTCACTTGTAAATCTGAGTTTGTTTCAAGAGACCTCCTCTCCTCAATAATCCATTGTGATTTGCTTTCATCACAAGTTCTTCCTCGAGGATCAGGCAAGGTCGTCAGGTTAAGGGTTTGTGTGGTATATTTTGAGATTCAATGGAAGTTTGACCTAATCTTGGTAAAACATGTTGGTTTGTTTCAGAGTCATGTTATCAGGCCGTGGCAGAGATTCTGAATCAGGGTTTTAGTCCTCATCAACTCATTTGTTTCATAAGTGTGCACTCAAGGCACGAGGATTAGGGTTTCTCACCCTTGGAGTTTGTGATTGACAAATATTGTTCAGTTGAGTCTCCTAAGGCTAGCTGGTTCATGGTGTGTGCGGTACTGTTTCAGTTCAATTGAGGTTGCAGAGCCATCAAAGAGGTTAAAACAGTTGGTACATCTCAAGTCGTGTGCAAGTATTTGGTTATGTGGTTCAGGAGTTGTGGTAGTCAAGTGCAATTGGCAAGATTTTGGTGTTGTTCAAGTGTGGAAGCGTATGTCTATTCTTGTAACCGTTTTATCCATTTTTTCATTATCCATTTTCATTTCTTAATCCAATCCTACATCTTATTTTCAATTTAATCCACTTTCCTGGACCATTTTTCTTATCCAATTATCCATATCCGTTATCCAAAATCCATCTTTCAATTCATTTGATTATCCATTCCTAAACCCAATATCCATTTTTTTTAGATTCATGTCCATTCCTTATCCACTTTTGTTATTTATCCATTTTTATTTTCATATCCACTTTGTTCACAAACCATTTTCTTAATCCATTTTTATTCAATTTAAATTCATCAAACCATTTGACCATTTTCAAACCATTCCCTTTTTTTTTAATCAATCCAATTCCCTTTTTAATCCATTTAACCCATTTTAAATTTATGTTTAGACCCATATCATTTTGAAAACCAATTATCCACTCCCTATTTTAATACCCATAATTGCTTTTATTTTATTTTTATTTTTATTTCATTACCAAAAACCATTCAGAAAAAAAAAGAGGATTCAAGCCCACTCACTTTTTTTTCGTACTACCAAAAGCCCAATATTTTTCTTTGGAGTTACAAGTTACAAAAAAAATCAAAGAAAAAGACCACAAGCCATGCGCTTTTCTCTATGAGCCAAAGGAAAGTGACTTCACGCTGCACACTCCAAACAAGTTTCTTGCTGATCATCTGCTCAATACCACAGTCCTGCACATCTGCTCACAAACACTAGAGTAACACCTGCATCAACACAGACCTTACAAATGAAAACACGCAACAACAACAGTTCAACGTAAAAGGGTTTGCTTTGAAAACAGCAAAGAGGGAGAGAGGAGGGGATGGATTCAACATAAAGAGATAAGATCACGAGTAGAAGGGAAGGAGAGAAAAATTCAGAGTTAAAAGGGGGAGAACATAAAATGATCGGGGACACAAAAATGACCTCCCGTCTTCTAATTCTTGGACGAACCCAACCTTTGCTCAATCACCCTTCAAAACTTTCAATACCGTTCTCAGCAAATGGAAAAAACCAACCGCCTTTCTTTCAACCTTCTTCAAAAAGTCGCATCACCATCATCAACTTGTTTGGTCTCAGCCCTTCACCACCACACGGAATACTAAACTCATTCAGAAACCCTCTTCAACAAATCCAATAACAACTCACCATCAACCAAAACAACCAAATCAACCATCCACTTATGTGTTTTTTTTCTTACTGCAGAAATAATCAAGAACAAACCCACAAATCTCATTCTTTTTCAACCATCAACAACAACCCCAAACTGCCATCGTTCCCTTCTCAAACCCTTTTCGAAGTGAAATCGAACAAACCTGAAACCGCGAGTGAAAAGGTTGAAGAACAGAGAGGGTAAGTCGAGATTAAGAACGAAGGAAGAACAAATTCAGAACCTCAGAATCAAACTGAAAGAGAGAAAAGGGAATCGTGAACTACCTTAAAAGAAGGTTGTTGTTGACCGTGTTCTCGCTATCAACTGCCGCTCTCCCAATCGCATCTGGCACCATCGCAATCACGAGAACGAGAAACTACCGCCGCAAGTTAGAAATTGAGAGTGAGAAGGAACCGAGGAGAGGAATCGTTGCCATTCCTTTGTTAGGTTTTTGATCTGACTGTTTCTGTTTTGTTTTAAAAAAAGGAAAATATTGGTTTGTATTTGTGGCTCCTTGTTTTTATTAGAAGATTATTGTAGCTTCAAGTGTGAAACAGTACCTTATTTGGTCATGTGAACTGATGATACCATGGTATTGTTTCTCCTTTTGACCGAGTTATCATTGGGCTTTGACTAAAGTCCATGGTGGATATTACACACCTCTCTTTCTTTGGTATGAACCGTATGCTTCATGGTGTTGAAGAATGTTGGGCTTGCTTTAAGCTCACACGACTTCTTCTACATCTATACATACAACCATTTCAATGTTACACCCCCTATTGTTTTTTATTTAATTTGTTTTAAACAATTTGTTTTTTATTTCTTATCTGATTCTAAAAAGTTTTTTTTTTAAGAAGAATAGTGACTTATGTTTTTAGCTAATTCACCTCAATATCTCTTTTGATTCCAATTTTTATTTGATTTTTCATTTTACTAGAGCCAATGATATTACAAAAATCATGACTTGGTTGATTTATTGAAAATGACAAAAGTCTTGATATGTATGAGGCTCATTTCTTTATTTTTGTTGGTCCATGAGAGTTTAATTAAAAGATTATCGGTTTTACCGATTTAAAATCTTAATTTAGACTAGACCGACTTTATGTTTTATTTCGATCTCAGTTTTATTGTTGTTGGTCAATGAAAATCTAATCTAGAGGTTTTCAATTTATCGATCAAAATCCTTAGTTAGATGAGACCGACTTTATTTCCGCTTTGGGCCCATTCTTCTTTATTTTTGGGCCAATGATATTACAAAAATCTTGATTGGTTGATTTTATTCAAATCACTAAAAATCTTGATAAATATGAGGCCATATTTCATTTTCTTATTTTATCGGTCAATGAAAGTCAAATATCATTAGATTATCGATTCCTCGATTAAATCGTGATTAAGACGAGACCATTTCGATTTCATTTCCATTTCCATTTCATTAAACAATTTTCAGTTTCAAACTATTTCACAAATTATTTTCAACTAATGAATCAAACCTCGATCAAGCATCAAGTGACTTTTAAAATCGAATGTTAAAATCTGTTTCTAAATAAATGCAAAAGAAGAGGACCGTTAGAATCTAGCATTCTAGCAGAATCCTCGAGCGAATGGTCTCAAGTCTCGCACTTTGGGGTAGCAATTATTCATTCTTTCGCTCCTAGAAAACATCTAATTATAACTTGGGCTAATAAGAGCCGTCAAGATCTAGCATCTTGGTACAGCTCTTCAAACAATTGATTTTCATCAAGCGTTCATGGTCCATCGAACAACTTTCATATTAACTTGGACACACAAGGACCGTTAAGATCTAGCATCTTAATATAACCCTTTTTGAGCTTTCTTATCATCAAAAGCTCGTTGTCCATTAAACAATCTTAACTATAACTTGGATGAATAAGAGACGTCAAGATCTAGCCTCTTCGCCCAACTCTTCGAACAATTGATTTCATCAAGTGTTCATTATCCATCAAATATTTTTTTCATTATCAACTTGAATGAATAAGAGTCGTTAGAGTCTAGCACTCTGGCATAACTCTTTGAACATTTGATCAAATGTTCGTCATTCGCTTAAAGTAACCAACAACCCGTAGTAATCAGAACTACGGATGCTCTGATTTCTCGTTCTTTAATGAGAATACGTAGGCACAAGAATCCTAATTCTTGGCGAGCCACCTTTCACCTTTTTTTGTTCCACCTTCCACCTTTTGTTACCTCTTACCTTTGTCACTTGTCATCTCAAGAATCCATCCTTCTTTAAGGATAACAATACTTCAAGTACATCAAATCTTTTTTCGAAATAAACTTGAAAGAAAAGGATTGTTAGAATCTAGCATTCTAGCATAACCCTTTGAAAGATTGGTCTCAGGTCTTGAACATTGAGGTAGCCAATCATTTCTTTCTTTCATACTTAAAACACTTAATAACAATTTGGACTAAGAGATGTTAGAGTCTAGCACTCTAGCACAACTCTTTGAACCATCGATCTTTATCAATGTTCGTTGTCCAACAAACAATTTTCTCAAGCTAATCTTGAATGATAGAGAGTGTTAGAGTTTAACACTTTAGCATAATCTCTTTGATTATTTGATGATCATCATTCTTAAAATACATCCAACCATACTCAAAACTCCATTTTATGGACAAATCTTGATTTTCATCAGGAGACCAAAGCATCTTCAACCCATGACCTCAAAGTCATAAGGTACCTACTTCTCCCTTTTGCCTCGTAGCCATTCAATCCCATCACAACTTAGAATTAGAGAGTTCTTCAACTCTATGTGAGTATCATGATCATGAATATTCATTCCCCTTGGAACTTTGACCATAGTCAACGGTTCCTCACCTTAGTTAGGTGAACTACGATTGCTCTGATTCCATCCTCATAAGGATACGTAGGCACGAGACTGTGAAGTCTTTGCGAGCACCCTAGTAATAAAACCTCTTTAGGTTCTCTCTCCTTTAACAATAATCACTTACCTTCCTTTCCCATTAAGTAGAAGATTAGATACAAACCTTAAGCTAACATACATTTAACTTTAACTAAACGGTTCCCGTTGAGTACAACGAACGCGAGGGGTGCTAATACCTTCCCCTTGCGTAACCGACTCCCGAACTCTGACAATGGTTGCGATGACCATTTCTTATCTTTTCTTTTAGGGGTTTTATTCTATATTTTCCCTTTTCTTCTATGGAATAAATAAAGATCGGTGGCGACTCTGTTAAGTCCATCCCGTGAGAGTGCGATTGCGCTTTGCGAGGTCGTTCTCATTTTTTTGAGGTACGACAGATGGCGACTCTGCTGGGGATTTCCCTAAGTGAGTCAAAACTAGTTTAGTTAGGTTTTTGTATGTGTGTTTAGCTTTGTTTGTTTCTCTTTCTTCTTTATTATATGTTTTATTGCTCTTGCTTTATTGCTTATTCATATATATCTCTGTATATTCATGTGTGGGCTTTTGGGATTTAATATTTTGAATAAAGCTCTACACCCGAGTTTTGGAAAAAGCAAAGAGAAAACATAAGGTTAGATTTGGCAGTTAGTAGTGTTAGACTACGAGGGCAAGCTCCTTGTAGCAACTGATATGAAAGCTCCTCTAGAGTAGACCTGTTTGTAGATCTCGTTATAAAACAGCTAGCCTGTTGCATAACGCTGATTCATGAAGGGTTCGTGACTCTAGGTCCCCATTTAGAACCAGTGTTATTTTGGTGGTTGCGTAATATTGGACTTCAAGGACATCTCCTTGCTCCAACCAATATGAAAACCCCAATCAGAAGAGACCTTTTCGTCCCTCTCGTTGTAAAATGGCTAGCCCATTGCATAACGTTGGTACGACTAAGGTCCGTGAATCTAAAACCTTTACCAAAAAACCAAGAGACTATCATGTGAGCGGGTTTAAGGGTAAATTGCCATAGAACCATCTTTTAAGAGGCCTACCAATTAGGGAGTTATGATGTGTTTACCTTATCCCAAACCTTTACCATGCATTCATGAAGCCTCTAAAACTTATGTGCTTCGTTGTATGTACATATGCCTGTGTTTTTGTGTACCCGTGTTTGGGCATTGCATACATCTCATTGCATCCATTGTTGGTTTCAAGGAACTCAGAATTTCATTTCCTTTTCAAAAGATCAACAGAGCTTGGATCTTAAAAATAAAAAAACTCTTCAATTTCCCAAAAAAATTTTTACAACTTGCCTTCGAGTTCCTTGAAACCAGTTGGTTTGCATTAGCATTGCATTTGCATTTCTCAGTCTCGAGTTTCATTCGTCCTCTGTCTGTAACCCAACATGACTTCCCGAAGCCATCATTGGACTTGAAGTAGATCATGAACTCAGAAGAGCAGAACCAGTTTGTGACCAGAGCAGACTTTGACTTGTTGAGAAACCAGTTGGATCAGATTGTGACAACCTTGGCAAAGAAAGACGACAACATTCAAAGGATTTCTGTGAATGATGCTGCCCAAGCTCAACCTGTGCAGGTTCCTGTTGAGACCAGTTTGGCAAGTCAAGAGTGGAAAGCCTAATTCCCCGAAGCTGGCATATTTTGGCTGTTTAGCATTTTGTTGTTTTTTCTTTGCATATTTGAATCAGTTTTTGCTTATAAGCTTTGTTCTACTTTCAAATTGGCAGCATTAATGAAATGTTTATGCATCTTTTGATTAAATCCATTCATTTCACTCATTTACTGTTATTTTCATAAAAGCAAAAAAATATATCTTGTTTCACTCCCTTCATCAAACTATTTGTTTAAGCAAAGATTGGGGAGGATGACGAAAATATTATCCATAATTGCTGTGGTATGCTTTCGATTAAACTTTGTCGATGATGTAAGGCATTGTTTCAATTCCCAAACATCGGAGAAATAAGGATGATAATCCCTCGTTAACCCTTCGAGCCTAGAAGTAGGAGTTTTCTTTCTTTATACAAAAAACCCTTAAAATCTCAACCTTGGGGCAGGGTAGTTCTCAGTTTAACTTGGTTACGCATTCGAACACAAGCGCTTCATGCAAGACACCAGTCAGCTCTCTCAAATCAAATGAGTTAGCGTTGTACAAGTTGTTCATCCAAGCAACAATAAGGAAGGATAGCTGAAAGATCCTTAATCAAAGGATGAGCCGAGTCCCTTTCAAGGCAAAATCCAAAAAAGATGGGAAGCCCAGAACTTTGCCTTATACAAAAAGAACTTGTACAACAGCCAAAAAAGGAGTTTCAAAGCAACAATTAAACAAAAAGGAGGTCCTAACCGCAAACAAAGAGAGGTATCGTGACCTCAATCAAATCAAAAGAAGAGGTATCGTGACCTCAACCAGCAAAGACAAGGAGAAGTCTCAAAGTCTCAAAGATTAACCAAATTCTGCGAGGGAGTACTGACTATCCAAGGTGTCTAAATCATCATCAATGATCATCAGCTCGTTCCTAGTCTGTAGGAACCTGAATGTATAGCTTAAGTTAACTGAGCTTAGGATTGGAGTTCATCACGAAGATGGGGTGGGTACCAAACAAACTTTGAGCCTTTATCTTTGTTTCATAAAACCGTGAACCAAGCCACGTTACAACCCTTAAAAGACCTAATTGAGGTAAGGTTATTTTGAAAGCATACTACAACAAGGTTGATTAACCTGACTCCTAATGATCTTTGCTAGTTGTGTGTGTTGATCACTTCATCTGTCATTCTGTAAATGACCAGATCCACTTTGTTTTTTATTACTTAATCATTCCACTATGCGTGTTTCATCAATAAAACTTGATTTCAAAAGCTTGCATGAATTTTTTGCACTGAAATTGCCAATTTTAAATGAACAATACTTGTTTGTGAAATGATTCAACATCAAAGGAATCCCGACAAATGCAGTCAGCTAGAGAATTTGATTTGCTAAAGGAAGCTCAGTCAAGGGGCAACTAAGCGGAAGGTTCTGCTGATCCATCATTTCAAGAATTATTGGATTAGGGACAGAACTCTTCAAGTTCAGAATATTGGGGCAAGCCTTCTTGAGGTTATTTCATGACAAGTTTGGACTCCGATGACCCATCAACAGGGGCAAGTTTGTTCCCTAGTTGTTTCTACCACAGTTTAAAGGACTTTGTATTGCGAATACAGTTGAACTAGGGCAGTTATGTCAAGACTCATGGATCTCTTCAAGAGTTTGAAGACATTGAAGCGTCTGGCATTTCAATTCTTCTGTAAAATCCTCTTGGTGACTTATCATCACAAGACCAGTTAATCAGAAGCAGTCAAGTCAAGATTCGACAAACCTCTCAAGTCAACTAATCTAGGACATCTTCTTCACAAATTAACCAAGCTGACAGGGGCAAGTTTATTCCCCAGTTGTCAACAACCAGACTGGATAATTAACTCAAGGATTTTGTTGTGCAGACGCTGTTAATCTAGGCTTTGTACAAGACACTCCGGGATGAGTATAAACTATCAGATAGCCTCCTCTGAGGCTTTGTATAATGATTTTTCCCCAAGTAGAATCCAGCCTCCTCTTAGGCTTTGTATAATGATTTTCCCTAGCGGAGCCCAATCAATCTCTCAGTTTCAACCTGGGGTTTCGATCAAGACACATAACTAGTCAATCAGGGGCAGTTATGTCGAGATTTGGTAAATCTCTCCAAGAGTTTGAAGATATTGAAACACCTCGTATGTCAATTCTTCTATAAAATCCTCTTGATGTATTCTTCTGACATACCATGTACCTTGGGGCAGATGAGTTATGCAGAACTACTCAGCTTTTGTGGCATCTCTGCTAACTCCCCAGAAAGTTGTCTCTTCAGCTAATCTTGGCAATTCTCAATGGATCTCTTATCCCCAGAGAAGAAATCAAGCTCATGATGACAATCCTAGTGAAGTCATGATGCTATACCAAGTGGAGTACTCTTTCCCCCAGAGAAGGACATAACCTTGAAGTAAAGCTACTTCACCCCCAGTGATGGTCCAACCTTTTTGAGTTTGGCTGGGTATCCTCGTCGAGATGTTTATTTCATCTCCAGTTTCGCTTCTTGTCTGTTTTGTCAGCATAAGCTTAAGCATGGCATAAGCACTCATATGCATAGCATATTATCATTTTTGCTACATGTTTCTGGTGTTTACCTGTGTTGTTCACTTTGGCGTTTATCTCCCCAAGTGATTGGGTATGTCTATTCTCTCCAATAGAGTTGTCAGCCCTAGGCATAAAGTGCCCATCTTTTCTGAATTCCCCACAGAGTTTAATTCTCGTGGATGATGGTTGGTTCAGTTATCTTTTCCACATGTGGATAAGATAAGTTCTCATTTGAGTTCATTCGTCAATTGGAGTCTTGTTTGGCCGTTTCTTTCTATCTTGTTCCTAGATTGAACCTTGGTCCCTGGCAGGTGTGGTTTCTGAACCCACTTTCCCGTGCATTTATTTTGCACTGTGTCTCGCAAGAAGAGTCTTTTACAGATCCTCATCGAAGACATGATTATTTCTCCAGCAGTGTTGTAATGTCAACATCTCTTTGGAATTTATATCCAACAACAAGTGATAATCTCCTTGAGAAACTTGCTTTGCTAGCATTACCTCTACGACGATAAGTAGTCATCTACCTCACGAGAAGCTTATCCATCCTTGATTTCACTCTTCATTATAAGAATCTCCAGGAAATCTGTTTATCCTTTTGTTTCACATTGATCCCTAAGTGGAGATCATGTCTTCTTACTGTCTTCATACTCTTTGACAATGTGAGCCTTTATTTCACCAGTAAAGTGAAGACATTCCCGGTTTATCTTAAACCTTTGGCTAAGCTAGACTTATGTCCGATCTTCACCTTTGAGTGTCAGATCTTGATTCTTTGTGTAGTATTCCCCAAGAAGTCTAACCTTAAGTCCAGTCATCGCTGGCATCTTTCCTGTTGTTTAAAACCGTTCCTGCTTGAATTGTGTCAAGCTTGAACCTAAAGTCTAATTATCGTTGGCACCGTCTTTGGTTTGAATCGAGTCACCTTAGGCTTTTAAGATCTTGTTCTTGTTTGAATCGTGTCAAACCTGAACCGAGTCCTTGTTCGAATCGTGTCGGACATTGTCTATTGTTTTAAGATCTTGTTATTGTTTGAATCGTGTCAAACTTGAACCGAGTCCTTGTTTGAATCGTGTCGCACATTGTCTCTTGCTTTAAGATCTTGTTCTTGTTTGAATCGTGTCAATCCTGAACCGAGTCCTTGTTCGAATCGTGTCGGACATTGTCTCTTGTTTTAAGATCTTGTTCTTGTTTGAATCATGTCAAACCTGAACCGAGTCCTTGTTCGAGTCGTGTCAGACATTGTCTCTTGTTTTAAGATCTTGTTCTTGTTTGAATCGTGTCAAACTTGAACCGAGTCCTTGTTCGAATCATGTCGAACATTGTCTCTTGTTTTAGGATCTTGTTCTTGTTTGAATCGTGTCAAACTTGAACCGAGTCCTTGTTCGAATCGTGTCGAACATTGTCTCTTGTCTTAAGATCCCGTTCCTGTTTGAATCGTGTCAAACTTGAACCCAAAGTCCAATTATCGTTGGCACCGTCTTTGGTTTGAATCGAGTCACCTTAGGCTTTTATGATCTTGTTCTTGTTTGAATCGTGTTAAACCTGAACCGAGTCCTTGTTCGAATCGTGTCGAACATTGTCTCTTATTTTAGGATCTTGTTCTTGTTTGAATCAAGTCAAACTTGAACCGGGTCCTTGTTCGAATTGTGTCGAACATTGTCTCTTGTCTTAAGATCCCGTTCCTGTTTGAATCGTGTCAAACTTGAACCCAAAGTCCAATTATCGTTGGCACCGTCTTTGGTTTGAATCGAGTCAACTTAGGCTTTTATTTCAGTTTGTTCCTGCTTAAGTCGTGTCAAGTTTGAACCTAAAGTCCAGTCATCGCTGGCATCCTCCATAAACGGAATCATATTTGCTATCTCAACCAGTTCTGGTACATTTTTGATTCATTAACCTCATTCACAGCCAAAAGGTCCAGTCACCTTTCATTATCTGACGCAGAGTTTACCTCTGTCTTTTCTGGCTTTTCTTGAAGATCCTGTTTGAACTCTTCAGTATAGGAAATCCCTAGAAAATCTTTGTAGGATGTCTATCCTTTTATTTCAAACTGATCCCCTGTGGTGATCATGTCTTCTTTCTGGTTTCATGCCCAGTTGGAATGTGTCTTTTCCCCAGTATTGTCCGGTTACTTTTGAACCTGTCGTCCACCTCCCTGGATCTTTCCCCAGTGGAGAACACCTCTTTGGTGTCCTATCTCCAGTAAGGACCTGTAGGGTTTCCCCTCAGTTTCATTTTCTATCCCCAGGGTTGCCTCAGAGTCTCCCCAGTGAGTCTATTTTGTTGGCTAGTCTGTATCCCCAGTGAGTTTTCCTTGTGGATACTAACCTTCATCCTTCCCCAGTAAGCTCACCTGTGTCTGGTAGCTCTTTATTCTTTGGTGTTTTGTTTGCCTGCATTTTTGCATTACCATATCATCATATCATCATACTATAAATTCATGGCATGTCAGCATCTGCATGTCCATCGCTTGTCCTTAGCATCTGTATTCCATCTAAGGGCAAAATTTTTGGTTTGCTATATTTAAATACCTTTCACCTTGATGTCCCGAGGATTTTCATTCCTCGTACCATCCGGTAAAGCTATTTAAATAGGGGCAACTGTTGTACCCCAATTTTTGACCCCTTAGATGTCATCACATCTTTTGCATGAGCATCATATGTCAATCATTGCATAACTAACCATTTTATCAGTTTTTGTTTGTTTTGTTTCACTTGTAAATCAGAGTTTGTTTCAAGTGCCCTCCTCTCCACAATAATCCAATGTGATTTGCTTTCATCACAAGTTCTTCCTCGAGGATCAGGCAAGGTCGTCAGGTTAAGGGTTTGTGTGGTATGTTTTGAGATTCAGTGGAAGTTTGACCTAATCTTGGTTAAACAAGTTGGTTTGTTTCAGAGTCATGTTATCAGGCCGTGGCAGAGATTCTGATTCAGGGTTTTAGTCCTCATCAAGTCATTTGTTTCATAAGTGTGCACTCAAGGCACGAGGATTAGGGTTTCTCACCCTTGGAGTTTGTGATTGACAAATATTGTTCAGTTGAGTCTCCTAAGGCTAGCTGGTTCATGGTGTGTACGGTACTATTTCAGTTCAATTGAGGTTGCAGAGCCATCAAAGAGGTTAAAAGAGTTGGTACATCTCAAGTCGTGTGCAAGTATTTGGTTATGTGGTTCAGGAGTTGTGGTAGTCAAGTGCAATTGGCTAGATTTAGGTGTTGTTCAAGTGTGGAAGGGTATATCTATTCCCGTAACCGTTTTATCCATTTTTTCATTATCCATTTTCATTTCTTAATCCAATCCTACATCTCATTTCCAATTTAATCCACTTTCCTGGACCATTTTTCTTATCCAATTATCCATATCCGTTATCCAAAATCCATCTTTCAATTCATTTCATTATCCATTCCTAAACCCAATATCCATTTTTTTTAGATTCATGTCCATTCCTTATCCACTTTTGTTATTTATCCATTTTTATTTTCATATCCACTTTGTTCACAAAACATTTTCTTAATCCATTTTTATTCAATTTAAATTCATCAAACCATTTGACCATTTTCAAACCATTCCCTTTTTATTTAATCAATCCAATTCCCTTTTTAATCCATTTAACCCATTTTAAATTTATGTTTAGACCCATATCATTTTGAAAACCAATTATCCACTCCCTATTTTAATACCCATGATTGCTTTTATTTTATTTTTATTTTTATTTCATTACCAAAAACCATTCAGAAAACGAAAGAGGATTCAAGCCCACTCACTTTTTTTCGTACTACCAAAAGCCCAATATTTCTCTTTGGAGTTACAAGTTACAAAAAAAAGTCAAAGAAAAAGACCACAAGCGATACGCTTTTCTCTATGAGCCAAAGGAAAGTGACTTCACGCTGCACACTCCAAACAAGTTTCTTGCTGATCATCTGCTCAATACCACAGTCCTGCACATCTGCTCACAAACACTAGAGTAGCACCTGCATCAACACAGACCTTACAAATGAAAACACGCAACAACAACAGTTCAACGTAAAAGGGTTTGCTTTGAAAATACCAAAGAGGGAGAGAGGAGCGGATGGATTCAACATAAAGAGATAAGATCACGAGTAGAAGGGAAGGAGAGAAAAATTCAGAGTTAAAAGGGGGAGAACACAAAATGATCGGGGACACAAAAATGACCTCCCGTCTTCCAATTCTTGGACGAACCCAACCTCTGCTCAATCACCCTTCAAAACTTTCAAAACCGTTCTCAGCAAATGGAAAAAACCAACCGCCTTTCTTTCAACCTTCTTCAAAAAAACGCATCACCATCATCAACTTGTTTGGTCTCAGCCCTTCACCACCACACAGAACACTAAACTTATTCAGAAACCCTCTTCAACAAATCCAATAACAACTCACCATCCACCAAAACAACCAAATCAACCATCCACCTATGTGTTTTTTTTCTTACTGCAGAAACAATCAAGAACAAACCCACAAATCTCATTCTTTTTCAACTATCAACAACAACCCCAAACTGCCATCGTTCCCTTCTCAAACCCATTTCGAAGTGAAATCGAACAAACCTGAAACCGCGAGTGAAAAGGTTGATGAACAGAGAGGGTAAGTCGAGATTAAGAACGAAGGAAGAACAAATTCAGAACCTCAGAATCAAGCTGAAAGAGAGAAAAGGGATTCGTGAACTGCCTTAAAAGAAGGTTGTTGTTGACCGTGTTCTCGCTGTCAACTGCCGCTCTCCCAATCGCATCCGGCACCATCGCCATCGCGAGAAAGAGAAACTTCCACCGCAAGTGAGAAATTGAGAGTGAGAAGGAACCGAGGAAAGGAATCGTTGCCATTCTTTTGTTAGGTTTTCGATCTGACTATTTCTGTTTTGTTTAAAAAAAAGGAAAATATTGATTTGCATTTGTGGCTCCTTGTTTTTAT
Source organism: Lathyrus tuberosus (assembly GCA_022829125.1). Taxonomy (NCBI): domain Eukaryota; kingdom Viridiplantae; phylum Streptophyta; class Magnoliopsida; order Fabales; family Fabaceae; genus Lathyrus; species Lathyrus tuberosus. Next base: position 10,009,789 of record JALAZF010000100.1, on the reverse strand, counting down.
TAGAAGATTATTGTAGCTTCAAGTGTGAAACGGTACCTTATTTGATCATGTGAACTGATGATACCATGGTATTGTTGCTCCTTTTGACCGAGTTATCATTGGGGTTTGACTAAAGTCCATGGTGGATATTACACACCTCTCTTTCTTTGGTATGAACCGTATGCTTCATGGTGTTGAAGAATGTTGGGCTTGCTTTAAGCTCACATGACTTCTTCTACATCTATCCATACACCCATTTCAATGTTACACCCCCTCTTGTTTTTTATTTAATTTGTTTTAAACTATTTGTTTTTTATTTCTTATCTGATTCTAAAAAGATTTTTTTTTTAAGAAGAATAGTGACTTATGTTTTTAGCTAATTCACCTCAATATCTCTTTTGATTCCAATTTTTATTTGATTTTTCATTTTACTAGAGCCAATGATATTACAAAAATCATGACTTCGTTGATTTATTCAAAATGACAAAAGTCTTGATATGTATGAGGCTCATTTCTTTATTTTTGTTGGTCCATGAGAGTTTAATTAAAAGATTATCGGTTTTACCGATTTAAAATCTTGATTTAGACTAGACCGACTTTATGTTTTATTTTGATCTCAGTTGTATTGCTGTTGGTCAATGAAAATCTAATCTACAGGTTTTCGATTTATCGATATAAATCCTTAGTTATATGAGGCCGACTTTATTTCCGCTTTGGGCCCATTCTTCTTTATTTTTGGGCCAATGATATTACAAAAATCTTGATTGGTTGATTTTATTCAAATCACTAAAAATCTTGATAAATATGAGGCCATATTTCATTTTCTTATTTTATCGGTCAATGAAAGTCAAATATCATTAGATTATCGATTCCTCGATTAAATCGTGATTGAGACGAGACCATTTCGATTTCATTTCGATTTCCATTTCATTAAACAATTTTCAGTTTCAAACTATTTCACAAATTATTTTCAACTTATGAATCAAACCTCGATCAAGCATCGAGTGACTTTTAAAATCGAATGTTAAAATCTATTTCTAAATAAATGCGAAAGAAGAGGACCGTTAGAATCTAGCATTCTAGCAGAAACCTCGAGCGAATGGTCTCAAGTCTCGCACTTTGGGGTAGCCATTATTCATTCTTTCGCTCCTAGAAAATATCTAATTATAACTTGGGCTAATAAGAGCCGTCAAGGTCTAGCATCTTGGTACAGCTCTTCGAACAATTGAATTTCATCAAGCGTTCATGGTCCATCGAACAACTTTCATATTAACTTGGACACACAAGGTCCGTTAAGATCTAGCGTCTTAACATAACCCTTTTTGAGCTTTCTTATCATCAAAAGGTCGTTGTCCATTAAACAATTTTAACCATAACTTGGATGAATAAGAGCCGTCAAGATCTAGCATCTTGGCCCAACTCTTCGAACAATTGATTTCATCAAGTGTTCATTATCCATCAAATATTTTTTTCATTATCAACTTGAATGAATAAGAGTCGTTAGAGTCTAGCACTCTGGCATAACTCTTTGAACATTTGATCAAATGTTCGTCATTCTCTTAAAGTAACCAACAACCCGTAGTAATCAGAACTACGGATGCTCTGATTTCTCATTCTTCAATGAGAATACGTAGGCACAAGAATCCTAATTCTTGGCGAGCCACCTTTCACCTTTTTCTGTTCCACCTTCCACCTTTTGTTACCTCTTACCGTTGTCACTTGTCATCTCAAGAATCCATCCTTCTTTAAGGATAACAATACTTCAAGTACATCAAATCTTTTTTCGAAATAAACTTGAAAGAAAAGGATTGTTAGAATCTAGCATTCTAGCATAACCCTTTGAAAGATTGGTCTCAGGTCTTGCACATTGAGGTAGCCAATCATTTCTTTCTTTCATACTTAAAACACTTAATAACAATTTGGACTAAGAGATGTTAGAGTCTAGCACTCTAGCACAACTCTTTGAACCATCGATCTTTATCAATGTTCGTTGTCCAACAAACAATTTTCTCAAGCTAATCTTGAATGATAAAGAGTGTTAGAGTTTAACACTTTAGCATAAACTCTTTGATTATTTGATGATCATCATTCTTAAAATACATCCAACCATACTCAAAACTCCATTTTATGGACAAATCTTGATTTTCATCAGGAGACCAAAGCATCTTCAACCCTTGACCTCAAAGTCATATGGTACCTACTTCTCCCTTTTGCCTCGTAGCCATTCAATCCTATCACAACTTAGAATTAGAGAGTTCTTCAACTCTATGTGAGTATCATGATCATGAATACTCATTCCCCTTGGAACTTTGACCATAGTCAACAGTTCCTCACCTTAGTTAGGTGAACTACGATTGCTCTGATTCCATCCTCACAAGGATACATAGGCACGAGACTGCGAAGTCTTTGCGAGCACCCTAGTAATAAAACCTCTTTAGGTTCTCTCTCCTTTAACAATAATCACTTACCTTCCTTTCCCATTAAGTAGAAGATTAGATACAAACCTTAAGCTAACATACATTTAACTTTAACTAAACGGTTCCCGTTGAGTACAACGGACGTGAGGGGTGCTAATACCTTCCCCTTGCGTAACCGACTCCCGAACTCAGACAAAGGTTGCGTGACCATTTCTTATCTTTTCTTTTAGGGGTTTTATTCTATATTTTCCCTTTTCTTCTATGGAATAAATAAAGATCGGTGGCGACTCTGTTAAGTCCATCCTGTGAGCGTGCGATTGCGCTTCGCGAGGTCGTTCTCATTTTTTCGAGATACGACAGGCACCTTTTGAAGCGTTGTATGGAAGAAGATGTCGAACACCGTTATGTTGGCATGAATCTGGGGAGAGTTCGGTGGTTGGACCGGAGTTAGTGCAACAGACTACGAAAAAGGTAAAACTTATTCGTGAGAAAATGAAGGCTTCTCGGAGTAGGTAAAAGAGTTATCATGATCGAAGGAGGATGGATCTTGAGTTTCAATAGGGCGATCATGTATTTTTAAGAGTTACACCAATGACAGGTGTTGGTCGTGCATTGAAATCAAAGAAGCTTACTTCTCGGTTTATTGGTCCTTACCAGATATTCGCGAGAGTGGGTGTTGTGGCTTATCGGGTGGCGTTGCCGCCGAATTTGTCAAATTTACACGACGTGTTCCATGTTTCACAGCTTCGGAAGTATGTTCCAGATCTGTCATATGTGATTCCGATGGATGAGGTAGAGGAAAGGGAGAACCTTACGGTTGAGGCATTACCGGTGAGGATTTTGGATCGCGAGTTGAAGCAGTTAAGAGGCAAGGATATTGCACTTGTGAAAGTAGTGTGGGGAGGCGCTGCTGAGGGCAATTTGACTCGAGAGTTGGAGAGTCGGATGCGGGATTTGTATCCGGAGTTGTTCGTCTCAAGTAATATTTTCGAGGACGAAAATTTCTAAGTGGGGGAGAGTTGTAACGCCCCAGTTTTAGTTAGTTTTATTTAATTGAGTCGTTTTGATTTCTTTATTATTAAATTATTTTATTTTTGACTTTTATTTGAAAATATAATATTTTTCATTGTGATTATATTTTATCGCGTTTTGGGAGCATTTGCGAGATATTTGAGTGTAGGGGTATTTTGGTCATTTCACTTTATTTTTCCTAAGTTAGTAAGAATAGAAATAGAAAGAGAGAAAAATAGAGAGAAAGAAAAAGAGAAGAAGGAAAAGGGAAGGAAAAGAGAAGAGAAAGAAGAAAAGAGGGAAAAACTTGGAAAGGAAGAAAATCGATCAACCGACTTTTCAAACACGATTAAATCGTGTAAGGGTGCGAAACTCGATTATCTTATGCTTGTGTATGATTATGTATGTGTGTGTGTGAATGTTTGTGGTGTTCTATAGCTTTTCGATTCTAGGTCGAAAGAGAGAAATTGATGTTTTCGCTGTTGAAAATCGGTGTAAATGTTGTAGGATACTTGTTACCATGCTTGGGTTATGTTCTGATTGCTATGTGTTGGTTTGGAGGTGTTTTGGTGGGGAAAATATGGTTTTGGGGTGTATAACAGCGCTGTTGGTTTTTCCTGAATTCGCAGGTTCGTACTGCGAATCCCCTAGCGAAAGGGAAAGCGAGCATTCGCTGGCTATTCACACTGCGAAGGGGAAAGCGACCATTCGCCAGAGACTCGCACTGCGAACTTTACCTCATTTCAGTTCTAACTTGGTTCGCCAGACGTTCGCAATGCGAATGGGGCAGCGAACCAGTGTTGGCTAGGCATCCGCCAGAGACCCGCACTGCGAACTGTAGGCTATTTTCCTTTCTGCCATAGTTCGCTAGGGCATTCGTACTACGAATGAGGAAGCGAAGGACTCGCTAGGAGCTTTGCATTGCGAACATGACAACTTTTCTAAATTGTTTTCTTTATAACTGTTGGGTCGTAAGTCGGTTTGAGGCGCAGTTTGATGCGTTGTAGAGCTAATGGAATGTTCTTTCTTATTAAAATGGTTTTGAGATTGTTGGCTGATTAAATTATTCTGGAATTTGGAAATGTGTCGTTTTGTCGACTTTTACCACTTTAACTGTGTGTATTTGATGTGTTATCATGCAATATGCCTTTGATAGATATGGTACGACTTGTGTGCTATTGTATGATGTAAATGCATGTGTTTAGATGGTGTGATGATGGTTTGTGGCCGTATGGAAAATAAATGCATTGTTTTGGGCTTGATGGTAAAGCATGATTATTGTTGATTGAGATGGTTGCATGTATGTGTGCATTTGAATGTCATGAGTCATTGTATACCAAGCATCATGATATGCATTCTTGTGATGTCGTGTGCCCTAGTGGGTGTGAGCGACGAATCGATTCCAGAGGGAATCTGCTATAACATCGTGAGCCTTATACCGAGAGGACCTAAAGCGATGGCTATAGATGATCGTGAGCTTTATACAAAGAGGACCTAAAGTGATCGGATTGTGAGCCTTATACAAAGAGGACCTGAAGCAATCCATAAACGTCGTGAGCCTTATACCGAGAGGACCTAAAGCGACGAGGAACATTGTTTGCCCGACGGGGAGTTACACTAAGTAACAAGCGATGATTCCAATAGTTCCTGAGTGAACTAGTGTTGAGATGATGGATGGAACGGCACCGCATATGCATTGCATAGAGTCGTTGTGTTGGTCTCTGTGCATTTGCATAAATCATGAATGGATTGATTGTGTGTGGAATTGTGAATCAGATTGATGACTTGATATATTCATCAATATGGGTGTTAATCGCTTTGAGCATGATTTGTATGCCTTGGTGATGGTTATATGTGATATGCATTGTGTTGTTTTGTCATTGAATTATGTCGTAAGCTGTGGTGAGAATATTTTACATGTGTATTGGTGTATTATTATATAATGATATGAAATTATATTATGATGGTGTTTCTCACCCTTCTGTTGTTTTTAATGCTCTACGAGGCATTGCAGATTAGATGCTGGAGGTCTTTTGTGAAGCTTAGGTCTTCATTCTTTTGTCAGTCGGCTCTGATATGTGGAACCGGGTAGTCGGGGAGACCGTTAGTGATTAGGTGTATATGTATATGTATATGTATCTTTTGGATGTACATGGTTGACTTTGTATATAACAAACTTTTATGATATATATATATATATATATATATATATATATGAGATTCAGTTACGGATTTTCCGCTTTCAATCTGTTTCTGAATTGTGGGTGTTGGGAACTGAGTTCCTCTGTTTGTATTACTACCTGAGTGTTGCATATCTATATGAGCAGGTTGTTGTATGTTTGTTTCAAATTGATGTGTCACCTCTGTCTATGCCGTGAATTTTTAATTATTCTCTGATTAACTGTTATCGCTTTAATAGCCTGAGGGTGTAGAAGGGGTGTTACAACTACCACGTGGTCGAACTTTTGAGCCAATAACCTCAAGATCTTTGCAATAACTGGTCTTGATGTCAACACCTCTCCACATACCTTGATTTAATTCACCAGCTTTGTAACTCTGGTGAAGAAATCTGCTATACTTTCATTGTCTTCCATCTGAAGCAACTCATAGGTTCTCTTGTGAGTTTGTAACCTCACCTCTTTCACCTTCTTTGCGCCTCCAAATGACTTTTCATGAATCTCTCGCGCTTCCTTTGATGACTCTACATCACTAACTTTTTCAAAGTTATCTGGATCAACACACTGATGGATTATAAAGAGGGCTTTATAATCTTTCTTCTTCAACTCTTTGTGGGCAGCCTTTTCTTGATCCGCCGCGTTCTCCACAAGCGGTGTTACTCCTTCCTTCACAAGATCCCAAAGAACTTGATAACTGAAAACCACCTTAATATGCTTGCACCAATTCTCATAATTGTCTTTCTTGAGAATTGGAAGGCTCGCCGGAAAGTTTCTGTTTGAATGATTCATTGCCATCACGATTTTTCTTCCTTGAATCGCAACCGGAGCTCCAGATACCAGATGTTAGAATTAACCCAAAACCTATGGAAATTACGAACCTATCTTGATGAACAAGAAGGGCTCTTCATTGTGTCTAAGATGTCTACATTCATCACGGATCTTAGTCTTCTAAAAACTTTGACCTGCACTCCCTTCGTCATGATATCTGAAATCTGATTCTCAGTCCTGTAGTGTTCCAAGTTCATCTTCCCTTCTCCTACCTGCATTCAAAGATAATGGAACCTCATTTCGATGTGCTTGCTTCGACTGTGTGCTATTGGATTCTTTGCCAAGTTGATAGCAGACATGCTTTTGATCTTCATGGTAATTGCTCCATGACTCTTCCCTTAATCTCTTTGACCAAGTCAACGTCTAGCTTGCTTGACATGCACAAAGAGAAGCACTATATATTCTGCTTCGCATGATGACAATGCCATTACTGGCTCCTTTCTCGAACTCCAAGCAACTGGTGCACCACCTAACATAAACACATATCCAGCTGTGGATTTTTTATCCTCAATATCACTACACCAGCTTGAGTCGGTGTATCCCACTAACTTGCATTCTTTCCCTTCATCAGCTGCAGGAAACAAAATGCCGTAGTCGAGAGTCCATTTCGGATACCTTAGTATCCTCTTCGTTGCTGCTAGGTGTGATACCTTTTTCTTCTGTATGAATCTACTATCCCTTTTGGGAAATTTGTTGCTGGTTGTAGGTGGATATTTAATATTAAGCTGGGTCTTGATGGACAGGTAGATCTATTGAAAACTCGCCTAGTGGCAAAAGGATATACTCAAGTTCTTGGTCAAGATTATAGTGATACTTTTTCTCCAGTTGCAAAGATGGCATTTGTTCTCTTTCTAGCCATGACTGCCAAGAAACAATGGCCTCTATTTCAATTGGATATCAGGAATGCATTCATGCAAGGTGATTTGGAAGAAGAGATTTATATGAAGAAACTTCCTGGGTTCGTTGCTCAGGGGGAGTGTAATCGGATATGTAAATGGTGCAAGTCTTAGTAAAGTGTTAGAACAATTTGGGATGAGCTGTTGTGAATCAGATCACTCTGTTTTCACCAAATGCTCCTCATCAAATGCTCATACTTCCTCTGATCCTTTTTAAGTGTCACTTTTTAGGAAAAAAATTCATTCCTTTTTAAGTGTCATTTCGAAGTTCAAAGTAATATTGGTTGTAGTTTTGTCAAAATTACTCCTAGTAATTTATTAAAGAGAGAAAAAAGTTAAATAAATTATTAAAAGGTTAAGGGTATTATAGACAAAAATAATCATTATTTAAAAAGTAACAACAATTATTAATTGCCTTGGTATGTATAAAAAGTCAAAAAAATGACACTTAAAAGGGAACGGATAAAGTATTTATCTAGTGGCTTATGTTGACGACATTGTAATTACAGGTGATGATTCTAAGAGTATCAAGGCTTTAAAAAACGCTTATTTCAGAATTTCCAGACTAAGGACTTGGGTCATCTTTGTCACTTTTTGGGGATTGAGGAATCAAAATCAGGTATTGTTATCTCACAGAGGAATATGCTCTTGATATTCCTCTTATCCTTTTTAAGTGTCACTTTTTAGGGAAAAAATTCATTTCTTTTTAAGTGTCATTTCAAAGTTCAAAGTAGTATTGGTTGTAGTTTTGTCAAAATTACTCCTAGTAATTAATAAAGAGAGAGAAAAAAGTTAAATAAATTATTAAAAAGTTAAGGGTATTATAGACAAAAATAATCATTGTTTAAAAAGTAACAACAATTATTGATTGTCTTGGTATGTATAAAAAGTCAAAAAAATGACACTTAAAAGGGAACGGATAAAGTATTTATCTAGTGGTTTACGTTGACGACATTGTAATTACAGGTGATGATTCTAAGAGAATCAAGGCTTTAAAAAAACGCTTATTTCAGAATTTCCAGACTAAGGACTTGGGTCATCTTTGTCGCTTTTTGGGGATTGAGGAATCAAAATCAGGTATTGTTAAATCTCAAAGGAAGCATGCTCTTGATATTCTGGAAGAAACGGATCTTACCAATTGCAAATCGGTTGACACTCCTACGGATCCTAATGTAAAGCTTCTTCCTAATCAGGGGAGTCATATACTAATCCAAGTAGATATCAAAGACTTCTAAGAAAGTTGAATTATCTTACGTTGACTAGACCCGATATATCTTTTCCATTCAGTGTAGTAAGTCAGTTTCTGAACTCTCCTTGTGACAACCATTGGGATGCAGTTATTCGAATCCTTAAGTATATCAAAGGATCACCTAGAAAAGGGCTTGTTTTTTGTGATAGAGGCAAATTGGCATAATTAGATATTCAGATGTTGATTAGGCAGGACATGCAAGTGATAGACATTCTACATCGGGGAATTGTTTTTTATTGGTGGAAATTTGATTCATGGAAGAGCAAAAACCAAACAGATGTTCCTCGATCAAGTACAAGCTGAGTATTGAGTCATGGCTCATGCCACATGTGAGCTCTTGGTTAAGGCATTTACTTTAGAAACTTCATTTTTGTGAAGTCGGCCTTATGGAACTTGTATGTGATAACCATTCAGCTTTGCACCTCTCCTCTAATTCAGTGTTTCATGAGAGGACAAAGCATATAGAAGTCGACTGTTACTTTCTTAGAGAGAAGATTACCATCGGGACTATCAAAACCTCCTTTGTTAATTTTAAGGATCAACTGGCTGACCTCTCTACAAAGTATCTTCGGAGACCTTAGATTTCTTACATATGTGACAAGATGGATACTTAGGATGTATATGCGCCACAATGAAGGGGAGTGTGGAGATATGATATTGTTTTTATTATTAGTATTTTTTTGTTTTTTTGTTTTTTAATTCTTAGTATTATCTTTCCCCTAATTAGTGGGATTCGTTAGAAAGTTTAGACCTAGTATATATTTTCCCTAATTAGTAGGATTAGTTAGGAGGCTTAGACCTATATATGTGTGTACTCTCTACATAATAAAATAAGAAATTTAGATTCAAGTGTGTAATCTTGTGATTCCTGCGAATAAGAATTGTTAAAGGTCTATATTTTATTCACATAAGGAATTTGGGAAGCTTAATTGAGATCTAGGACTAAAGCGCCAAGGTATTAAGGTTATAGCTATAACTGAGAATCTGACAACCAATTATTCGAAAATGATTAGATTGGGACAATTATATACATGAAGTCTGAATAAAATGGGAATCAAACCATAACCAAATTTCCTGTTATTGTGTAGTCATCGCTCATCAGTTACACTTATTCAGTTACTGTTATTTTTATTACTGTTGTGTTGTCATAAATTTTATTTCCCATCAGTTATCCCATTTTCTATAAAAATTAATTCTCGATCCTTTTCAACTAGAATATTTCTTTGTTAATT